>CM056195.1:87571141-88946988 GCA_029692085.1 Gymnothorax javanicus | reverse complement strand
GGTATTACAGGACCTTATTGGTCCAATTATCTTCATATGACCCAGTACCCTCCATGCCAATTGGTGGTGTTTTAAAATCTATTTATAGGAGTAATTTTCTGTCCGGCTTCATTCTGATGAAGACCGCAAGGTCGAAACCTCAATAAATTGACTATCTGGGAGCATATCTACAGTGTGCGGACTCTACTTTCCTTGCTTATACTGATTCCATTTGGTCCTGCACCTGTACTACGGACTGGATGTGCGTAAACTTCTTTCTTTTTTCACAGAAAAAAAGTGTGGGCACTGATGTTTTAAATGGGACCTATTATGCTAATCCTTCTTTTAATACATATTAGTAATGTTATAATGTTGGTTGCCCATACTCAACCTCTGTAAAGTTTCTAAACATAAAATACGGAGGTTTTGCCATAATCCAAGAACGTGATTTTGTGAACGTGATTTCCTCTCTGAACAGCTCGTCCCAAGATCTTCGTGAGATCTGGGCAAAACCTGATGTCAGTTTGTGCCGTCCAATTAGTACAGACCTAGCCAAAGCCAATCACGGCGACCTGCCCACACCGGAAACTATTCTAGCAGACATAAACAACCGTGGATCATACTATGCCTTAGTAGCATCTACACTTCCAGAAATACAAATGAAGAACTGCAGATGATGTGAGGTGCAGCTCGTCCGTTTACTTTTGGATGCGAAGAAAAGCACCTATTTCTCTTTCAAAAGACGATGCCTCCAGAAATCAGTGGGTAGCTTTTTTTGTTTGCTGCCGGCAAACAGCCACGGCCAAAGGGAACGTTAGCTGTTTGTGCTCAGCATTTCACCAAAGACAACTTTGTCAATAAAGGATAATTCGACACAGGATAAGCGTTTCAGCTGCTTCTCAAACCTGAAGCAGTTGCATCGATCAAGCGCTCGGAGCCACAAGCTGTAAGTAACGATATAACAGCAAATAATGTCAGTGAAGCTAACGTGTTACGGGTGGCTAGCAGGACCGCTAACGACAGTGAGCACTAACAACTGGCCTCAAGCACAGGCTTTGTAAAATATCTGAAGATAAAGCCTGGATCGGTCGCGACTGTCCGCGACTCACGAGCTGTGTTTCCATCCACTTGTCAATCGAATTATCTGAAGTTCGCCAAAAATATTCATGCAAATAAAGCTGGTGAAAATACGTTTCCATCTAACGGCATTCAAGCGAATAAAAAGTAGTGCGTAATGACGCCACATGCTGTTATGTGATCAAATTAGTGTATCGAATACATTTCTGACATTATAAGCTATTTCCATTCATTTTCGCACTGAATTGCAGAACCTTCCAGTGAGCAAAAATAGTTTGTTAGCCAACTAATTTAGCTGGTTAGCCAAAATGGATCGCGTTTACCAACAAATGACGATAATTGCACAAGTTGTAATAGTGCTTAGGTGCCAGCTGTTAGCAGCATAACAGACCATTATCAGAAGGCAACGACAGCATCAAAACACAAGATGCAGTAGCAGATTTATTCGGCAAATAACATTTCCATCAGCATTTATCGCATAAGCCTTTTACCGATCAAGAGAAAATCCGATGAGATGGACCGTACAAACTTTGAGTCAATAGTCTTGAAATCAAGTCGAATTTCACCGTCTCTGTGAGGCATTTTTAATTCGATATTACTTAATTCGTATAAGAACATGTGGATGGAAACATGGCTACAGATGCGGAAGCAGTTGCTTCACTGCATAAGCCTACCCAACCGATGGCCCGTTGAATGTGGCTGTAGCACTACAGCTAACGTAGCCAAGTTACTGTTGCTAATGTTTGTGTCCTAAATATGCAAGAGTAATATCAGGAGACATTCAACAGAGGGTGTGTAAACATAAACCTTATTTGAAGCAAACTTTTTATACTTGTTTGTAATTTGGATGCTTAGTACAACTGCCCCCCCCGGTAACAGAACTTACTGTCTGTAAAACCTGTATTGCAGGGTAACGTTTGTCTCTGTAGTTGTTTTGACCACTCGGTTATCAGCTACTACATGTTAGTTTGCGTGCTGTGCTAATTAAAATGCTCCTGGTGACTTATAGGCAGTAACTCTGATCGGTATGCTTGTGTTACTTCGGTAAGCATCAATATGGCAGTTTCATCATACGTTGCCTGATTGTAGCCACTACAGTTGAAGCTAACTGGAGAGGTGCTGTATGTGTCTGCAATGTTGGGCTGCGAAAGCTGCAGTTAGACCAGACGTCGGTTTTCCAGAGCTTAGAGTGCATTTTTGGGTGCTTGTGAAACAATCGTTTTACTTATCCATGACCGGGGTCAGCCTGATACTTCTCCAATATCTGGGCTTGCTCTCTAATGCTACTGGTGAAAGCAATAGGGGAACGCACAGGCTATAACATGTCTGGTATAACAAACGATTTCTCTGCATTGCCGTCAATTGAATATTAAATCGGCGATTGAATATTAAATTCTTTCCTGTAACAGTGATCGATTCGCTAGCTCCACATAAGCAACCGTTCCCGCATGCGGAATTTACGGTCTGTAAAACCTGTATTATGTTCATGACAGAACCGGAGCTCTATCTAGCTCTCGCGCACTATCCATAACGTGCCCATTTTCCGCGAGCAAACGCTGGTCATTCCGACGCAATAAGTAAACCATTACCACGGGCAATTTCCGAAAACACCGTATAGCTTGGAGCTTTCGCCCCTCCGTCATATACCAGCACAGAAGCTGTTCATTACTACGCGCTAGCGCACACCACAGGTATGCACACGAACCAGCAGGTCCTTATAATACACACCTAAGCAGTCCATAAGCTGTTGGTCCACTTTTAGCTGCTCCTCACTGTCCATGTTTCCCTCTAAACTCAGACAGACCGGATTTCTACAGTCTCCGGTCTACACTTGGGTATGTCGACCCGTTCTACAAATGTGTCTGTATGGGGTGGATTCTAGCTTTCCCTGCATCCTAGCTATAGAGTGGAAAAACCGCTGTACTCACCACTGTTGCCGTAGGTAGGTAAATTCGAGCTTGAGCTGCCAGACTTTCGCACTGCGTCCTCCACTTTCGCTGTTGCATTAATCAGAACAAGTTCATTTCATTAGATCTATACACATGTACAGCGTTAGATTGCGGAATTGCCCCGCCGATTCCTTATCAGATGGCAGACGTGTCTCATGTTTCACTCTGGGGAGGCGGACCCGGAAAACTGCGTTCTGCAGCCCCGTCCCGCCCAACTCCGCCCTCCACAGAGCTGGCCAGTCAGAAGAAAGTGGGCACATGGGGAGTGGGGGCCATAGCGGAAGAATAACGAGGCGTTTCAGGCAGAGACTACAATGGACTACAAATGGGTTTTTTTGAGAATGGCAGTATGAGCTAAATGGGGACCCTGTTTTGGACTTTGAATGATCAGGAGTACTCTAGGGGAGTCCAAGATCAAAATATAACCTTGGAAATATAGCAAAATAGGTCCTCTTAAATATATAAGCTGTCCTATTCAGTGGCGGCTGGTGAACTGGCAAAAGCTCAAACCATCCCTTAAAAATAATGATTCGTCATGATCTGTTTTCAATCTTACTAAAATTGACTTTACTTGACTCCAAAAATCCCAAGGACCATCAGATGTCGCCAGTTCTCCTAGTTAAGTTAAAATGAGCACGAATAGCCTAATTCTTGACCTGTTTTCAATCATTCATTTGAATTACGATTACAGAAACACTGAAAACTCATTATCAGGTGTGGTTAGTTTTCATTAGTAACGCATACCTGTGAACTCTCACGCATTCGGCATGAGTTTTAGTGCCATATTTACGTTCCCCTGCTGTAGTCAGCAATTATTGGATCAATGCTTATGTAAGAGATTCTCGCGCAGAATTGAAGTCCTTGTGCATGGAGGTTAATCAGTTTTATTTACGTTACGGTGGATTTCACCACTCGTAATTGGAAACCGATTATGACTCCGGACTTCTTATGCCTTTGTTTATTTAGGGATTGGAAGGATTGCATGTGTTTCATGATCGTTTAAATTGTTTAAATGAAATAAGATCATTGGAAGCAATGGAACTGCATAAAGACGTTTCAAATGATCTTTTTTCAAATGATCTTATATTTGTTGAGCTGATGACTGTGATGAGGGAGGCATTAGGACCACATATGTACAGGACCTTAAGACAATGATAATCCCCAGCACATCTCATCAGTCAAGTTTAGAACATTCTTTGATCATAAATGCATCTGGGCAATTATGTGTTCTATACTATTATCAATCAACACTAATGAGGGCGCCAGTACTCCTTCCATACTCCAAATATAGCCTACTGTTCCAAACGGGGTGGGGGGCCTAAAATAAAATCCAATAAACAAATATTCTTTGAGTCTCATTGTATGTCACGACAGACATGTTTTGTGTATTCTTAATCCATACCCTTATAAAATCTTGTTGTAGGATGAAGCTAGCTGGGAGATGCAGAAAATAGGCTCTACAGTTAAATTACATAATTATCAACGCCAAATTTTTGCCTGCAAGTAAAAAACATTGATGATGCCATGCCATATAAATGATCGTGATACATCATTTATGATAATAACCATAATTTTAGACACATTATTCTGTTTGTCAGAACTTTCTGGTGAAATTAGAACTAGGTTGCGCCACCGTTTATGTGCGGCTCTCTCAAGTTATACGTGGATTGCCTTCGATTACTGAAAGGTACCAAATATCACCTTACACGACCTAATTGTTGTGTGCTTGCTTCAGGGAAGCAACACAACCACACTCTATTCTCTTACTTCTTCTTCTTCCTCTTATTCTTTTTCTTCTTCCGCCTAAATTTGGCCGACTAACTCCTCCTACACTGTTAAAGCTATTGATTCTGTTCAAACTTTAAAAATTTCAGCTTGTTCTGAATTACATTCATCTGTACAGATTTTTTATTTTCTTTTTAGTTTTTAAGATATTTCATTTTAAATATCATTTTTTGAGGTCCCATTAAATCAAGCCATTTTTGTGTTGATTCAGTAGATTCAGCTATTTCCTGCTATTTTTTTTTTACTCTGTCATACTTTTAGCTAGAAATGTCATTCAAACTGCAAAATTTTAAGTTAAGCTTGTATAATTTCTTCATTGTTCAAATTTTTCATAACTTCTATAATTTTTTAAACAATTTTTGTTACAATCAATTCTGGGAACTTACAGTGTGGCGACGTCACTGTTAGAGTGGCGAACAGCTGTAAAATTGTCAAGAAGTCTGCTCTTAAACTTGCTCTAACTCCCACAGTTTTCAATGTACATAAATATTTTTAGATTCAAGTTGTAGCAAAAATTGTGCTGGTCATGAAAATGTAACTATGCAAGCAATCAGACAGAGGTTTTTGGCAGCATGAGCCGAAAAGCGACAGGAGCACCAACTGAAACTCCATTAACTCCTATATTAAATGAACAAAGCTGAAAAACACAGTTTCATAACTTGCTCGTGTTCCCACATGTTTGGCACTAGACACACAATTTTGACACATTTTGCTCAGCAGACTCTCCTCTTCAGTATGGTACCTCCATTTTGTAGATTGGACTTAGTATCACTGAGGTAGAGGCAGTAGTATGTAAGAGACGCCTTAGCTAAAATCTCCGTTGGACCAAATGCTTTAACCATTAACTCAAATTGCTCAGAGTGACTCAGCAAAATTGTGGCATAGCGGTATTGCGGTTCAATTCTGCCCTCTGCTGGACTTTTTCCTTGCCTCAGCATTATCATTTTCGGATTAAGATTGATAC
Organism: Gymnothorax javanicus; assembly: GCA_029692085.1. Lineage (NCBI taxonomy): Eukaryota > Metazoa > Chordata > Actinopteri > Anguilliformes > Muraenidae > Gymnothorax > Gymnothorax javanicus. Next base: position 88,941,234 of record CM056195.1, on the reverse strand, counting down.
GACTGTTAGACAAATCTCATTCTTCTCCGTCAAACTCAGTGAAAGAATTTTCGGTATCGTCGTTTGTACAGTTGCTCAAACCAGCTCCAAGAGAGCACATTTAGGGCAGCATAGTCCAGTCTTTTTGCAGGGAGGGTCCATGAGAACAGATAATACAGTAAAAAATTGCAAAGCAGAAAACAATTGCTTGAGCTCCTTTTCCAGTATATACAAGAAACTTTTCGCACTTGCTTGATGTATTTACGATCATATCTAAAACAGGCAAAATATTGGTATCAAAATGACCATAATTGCCATTCTTGCTAAGCAAGCAGACATAACTTTTCCATACTCATTGAGTAGTTTAATAGTTAACAGCAGCTAGTTATTGATTATGTCATCTGCAGTGATGGCAATTTCAAGGCTCAAGTTCCACCCATTTCGAACATGTTCTGTGCGCTGTGTGTTCGTGTGCTAACTAGCTAATTATAGCACAGAAATAAAAAGGGAGTCGTGAATAATATCACAACGTGTTAATGATATCTTGCGGCTTGCTATTATTAGCTATTTAGCTAGCGAACACACAGTGCACAGAAATGAACAGAGAGCCGCGAATAGTAGCATTTCACTACTTGGCCAGGTCAGCGTTGTACAATTCAGGACTGGGGGAGACACTGACAATGAGCTATAGGCAACAACAGCTGCAGCAGTCTGCCAACGTGGCCTGCCATGTTTGCTCTGCCATAAAGCTAATTTCTCAGCATGCACTGTATTGACCTAGATACGCACAGAGCCATAGAGAGAGATGCGTCAACCTCATTGACTCCAATTGACCCTTTTTTTTTTTACAGCTGGGTTGAAGCGGAGTGGACTCGGTCATGATGCAGCTTAAAAGTCAGAATTCCTTAAACACTTACTTTCAGTTTTAAAGTGTCTACATTTCAGCAGTTTTTCAACATTCCTTCAGCAATTTCCTTTGCCTCTCAGTTTCCAAGCACCATCATTTTATAAGACAACCTCTTCAACTTTTCTCGCTGAAGCAAGCACACAAATTTTCCTCAGAAAATTTAGCCTTTTCTAGTTTAAATAATAATCTCTCAAGCGCCATCTAATTTACATGAAAAATGCTCTCTGAAATACAAACGTAGGTCGTGCAAGAATTATCTCAGTCAGAAAGAAACATCTAGTGACACAAGAGTTATGACTTGTCCTGCTCAACGTCCAGACCTTAATCCGATTGAGCAAATCTGTTGTAACGTCGAAAGAACTTCTTTGGAATGAACTTCAAACCATATGCAATGGTCTAACAAGTTAGAAAAAAAAAAATGTGAAAACTATGCCGAAAGGGATTAAATGCTGTAATCAAAGCAAAAGGCGGCCACATTAAATTTTGACTTTTTCTCTCAAAAAGACATTATTATTTTTGTTTTTACCATATATTGTGATCTGCTTACTTATCTTCACTTTTTCTGGTCCAATATTACATGAAAAAGTTACTTGAATAGTACTTGGGTTCTAATTTATTTTCCTTTTTTTGAGTGTATGATCATCACTGCACACTACTTTATATTAGCAGTTCAGCACAAAAACATTTTGATAAAATTACACAAAATTTTAAAGAAATGCGTGCAATGGTCAAACGATTTCCTGAATAAGTTTTAGATTTAATTGGGACATGGTGAAGGTAATTGAAAACCCAAAAAAGTCTCCCTTCGGCATGCATGCATTGGGTACCACAAAACAGAAGCGAGAGATTCTATGTATGCTACAGATGTCATTAGCTTTGCGCTGTCTAGCACAGGGCTATAAAGCAGAGATCGAAGACCCTGAGAAAGCATAGTGCAGTGCAAACTAAACAAGATAAAGATCAAAGTCTGAGTGCTGCCTGGGAGCTCTGTAAAAGGAACGTGAATCATTTTCGCTGTGTTGTTGACTGTTGCAACAAATTTTCCATAGCATTCAGAAAACAATCCTGTAACACTGTGGGAACATTTTCTATCAACTTGAAGGAATCCACTCACACATGACGCTGCCCGTATTGACAATGTCAGGCTCTCTCTTGCGGGAAGCAATCCTATGGGCCTTGATAATACGTGATTAAAAATGTAAATCCGATTCTTATCTGCCTGCAGAAATGCCAGCCACATCTGGCTCCCTATGGGACATGCAACATCTGCTGCCTGGTTGGTAATATTAAAAGATTTGGGACGCGTCATTTACCAGCATACTGTGAGAATGAAAGCATGTCATCATGACCTATCAAAAGAAATTGAAGGAACATTAATCTGGTACTCTTTCACTGAGATCTACTTTCTTCCATTATACTGGTACTACTTGACCAACGAAAGCAGTTTGCATGTATGCGGTAAATGGTTCGTATTCCCTCCATTTTTGTACCAATCTGAATTTATGTATCTACTCAAGAGCAGGTTTTTTGGAATTTTACTTTCCAGAGTCCTTGTTCTCGGACTAAGTTGCTTAGCATTTCCAGTAGTCATTGTTATCTTGGAAATGTGATAGTCAATTAAGAGCATTTTAACCCCTTGTGGACGGATTTTAGATAATTTCCGGAGCACCCCTGGACGGGATTAATTTGGGGGAAAATTAAGTTTTTTTTAGATTTGATTTTATCTTCAATATAATCTGTTTTTATTCTCAAAAAGGAACTTCTGTTGTATTTTAAGATGTTTTTAGCTAACAAAACACCTTTTATTTGCCTTTTCAATCCCAGAATTGTCACCCTGGGAGTCTATTGCAGCAGTATCATGGCCTATCGAACTATCACTAGCACTGCCGCCGCCAGAATGTTACTAAGCCACATCGTTAGCACTGTCAGAATCTGAATCGAACTGTCCAAAAAGTCGCGAAAATTAGACCTACTACAATTCCGGGACCTACGAACCATACTGGCTCATCAGAATTATTTTCCACACAATCTTCTAATGAAGACGCGTCACAATCAGCATTTTCTGAACCACTGCTTGCGCAAATAACGTCCAAAACTTCACCCAAAGACAGCGGGCGCTTCCTGGAAGTCGCCATTTCGGTATTGTCATCGAAAAAAGCCGAGAACATGCATTCAATCTCCACTCTAAAGGGATTCCCGGCTTCGGTGCTGCCATCTAACCACAGGGAGGTAACTAATGACGATCTAAGGGCAAGCCGGGAATTCCCAAGTTAAGTTTAGCGTGTTTACTCAGGCATGAAGTAGAGTGTCACGTTTGACGTGTCAACACGTCACCCGCCTCTGGGCACGCAAAAAATTTGCGTTTTAACACGTCATCCGTCCAAAATGGGTTAATCAAATATTTCTGATCTCAAACCATAATGAGTTAATGCCTGCCCTGTTGTAATGCTTGTTTCTCTTGGGAACTCCTGGGAACATGTAACTAGGTCAATCTAAGATGGGATCTCAAACTTTTTGGGGGGGTGGTTCTGCCATTTATGCAGTCCCTTTCTCTTCCTCTACTGATATACATGCTAACACTTCTGTCTTTCATGCCAGGCAGATTTCCACGCTTCAGTCAGTGGGTGGATTCACTCAGATTATTTTATTTGAAAACCACTGCAAATGGCTACCCCTCCCCCCACACAGACACACATACACAAATATATACGCACAAACACAGGCATATACTCGTGCATACACACACACACACACACACACACACACACACAGAGTCAAAAGAGCAATGCACAAAGACCGACATCTGTTTTGAAGGCTTATGGACTTGAACAACACGCAATAACATAAAAAACCGCTTTTTCAGCTCTCCTGAAACAGTGAATCAAAGGAATGCAGTCTTGAAATGGACATGCTGGAAATTAAGCCAGCTTCATAATTTTGGAAAATGGGTAAACATATTGCTTTGGGTGTAATTTGCAAAATTATGACTATACTGAACTGTACAATCCATGTTCTAAAATTACAGATTTTCAGCAACTGTCAACAATTAACTTGAGTTGTCATTTGAAAAATGTCCTCCAAATTTAGCAACATTTATTTTAAATGCCATAGATTTGCAAACACACTTATAGCTTGAATCTCAGTCAATCACTCTATTCAACCAAAGTCTTCTCCATGATCTCCCCAAAATGTTTCACAGAAAAGGGAGAAAAGAAAACAACATGCTGGCTGAAAGAGACATCCTGCCGACAGAAGTAGAATCAAGGTAAAATATTTTATTCAGCAGCGTAAACAGAGGCAGGACAGGTAAATCTTAATCCTTGCAGGAGTTCGCAAAGGAATGAAGTCGCATCTGTCGCAGGGACATTGCAGAAAATAAAGTGGCAATCATTTGATTTTTAATGGAGCCAGAGACACATTGCTGTGTTTAAATGCTGAACGACAACCACAGGTTGAGGACAACAGTCTGTAAATCTGTCATTGCCCAATTATGGAATTTCTGTAAGTTCTGGAGAGACTATGCCTCAGGTGTTATTCCAGCTGCTGGAGGCGATGGTGAGATGTTCTTAGTTGCACTGGAGTACTGAAGAACCAGGCGGTAAATTAGCAGTGTTTAATCTTTTCAATAAGCGCTCATTATTTCATTGGGTTAGCTATTTGTAGATACAACAGTCCAGCTCTGTGTAATTCTCATACATAAGAGGCCGGGGAGGGATGGATTTAAAGTTGTAATTTATGTTGAATGACCAGGTGGAGGTCATCTCAGTATGATTTCAGTGCTGTGGAATCTCATCAAACCCAACTTAAAATCTTGACACAGGCTCATATCCTCACTCTTGCAGTGCTAGACAGATGGAGTACGATTCAGCAGGAAATAGAGAATATCAATTACATGCTGATAGAATGAAATAATATTCACGGGGCATAAGAACTCATTGAAACATTAACATGGTGCTGCTGTAAATGTTACGATGCAAATCATAAATCACTGCACATCTTTCTGTCATTCAGTGCTTAATAGGCGATACTGGGGCTGTGTCTCAATTCAGATACTTCCGTTAGTACACTTTTTTGGAGTGCACTGTGTGCACTAGTGAAGTGTGCTTATTTTGACAGGGTAGTGCTGCTCCAAATGTAGCTCTGCTGTCTTGCACTGACCAAAAATGACAATCACTGGCACGTCCCATGCGTTTCTTTCTCCAGTCTCCAGACCCCAGATAGAACTGCCAACGAAATGCCGCAGTGCCACTACATGCAGTGCACTTTAATGGTCAAAGTGACCAGAAAGTGGAATTCTGCCTCTCATGGGCATACTTTAATGGTCTCATGGCCATCCTCTGCATAACATTTGGACATGGGTGAGGACCTATCATCGAGGCCCTGGTCTTGACATTTTGGCTGTCCAGTGGTAGCTCATATTGAATTGTGGCCTTTGATATGACCTTAGCCACTGCCCACCATGCACTGTGCAGTTCACAAGACGAGCAGTAAAACTATTCTACTCAGTTTCAGGCTGACTGTGACCGCACATCAGAGTTCATTGATGTGTTCATTGGCATTCACTGGGTCAGCACATGACGCGAGGTTGTTGAAGCACACCACCATCCTCTACAACAGGGTTCTCCACTCTCTCTGCAGAGTGCAGTGCGGAAAAAAATTAGCCGGGGGTCTGGGGTCCTGTGGTCCCCAGCTGCTAGGATGTCAAGACACTTGGAAATGTATTCTAAGAGATTTTAAGCATTTGCAGAATACAAGCAAAGTAATCCCATGATCACTGACATTTACAGTGAATATTCATAGGTATTATCAGTTATGAATACGTAAAGTTGTGAAGAGCACGTTTCCCGTCACCGCATTTAATGGGGACTTGAGGCCTACCTGGCAGTACGGTCAGTTGTAGACACGGATCAGAGTCACATCGACACAGAAATGACAGGAATGTGGTCAAGAAGCCTTTGCATGCCAGCTACATTGACCGTGCATTATCAACACCACGCAACTCTTTCCTTGAGTTAACAATTAATATGTCTACTACCGGTATATAAAAAAAGCAGCTTTGGGTTTGTCTCTATGTACTTTAAAGACAAAATTGCTGGCATGAATGCAATTATGTTAAAGCCAGCTCGCTAATGTCAATGCTCTCTGCAAACCAAGACAAGTGAAGACATTGCCACTGTTAGCTACTGTTTGTGTGCTAGTAATTTTAATCTAACCTTATAACGCAATGTTGGAATTTATGTACAGCTTGCCTTCTTGCAGCGATGAAAGTGAGTTTGTTGCATTGTCCCCATTGTTTGAAGGTTATGGAAAGATTAGCTTGCTAACTACAACCCCAATTCCAAAACAGTTGGAATGAAGTGTAAATTGTGAATAAAATCAAAAAGCAATGACTTTCAGATCACACAAGCCAATATGTCATTTACAGTAGAACACAGATAACATTTCAAATGTTGAAACAGACATTTTACATTTTTATCCACAAAATTAGCTAATTTCAAATTTTCTGGCTGAAACAGGTCTCAAAAAAGTTGGGACGCAGGCAAAAAGGGCTGAAAAAGCAATTAATATATAAGAGAATCAGCTGAAAGAACATTTAGCAAGTAATTAAATTAACTGGCATCAGGTGTGTAACATGATTGGCTATAACAGGGATGTCTTAGAGAGGCTGAGTCTCTCAGAGGTAAAGATGGCCAGAGGCTCTCCAACCTGTGAAGGCTTGCGTAAAAAAATTGTGGAATACTTTAAAAACAATGTTCCTCAATGTCAAATTGCAAAGGCTTTGGAGGTCTCATCATCGATAGTGCATAACATCATCAAAAGATTCAGAGAAACTGGAAAAATCTCTGAGTGTAAGGGACAAGGCCGAAGACCTTTACTGGATGCCCGTGTTCTTCGGGCCCTCAGATGCCACTGCATCACTCACCGGCATGATTCTGTCATTGACATTACTAAATGGGCCCAGGAATACTTCAAGAAACCACTGTCAGTAAACACAGTCCGCCGTGCCATCCACAGATGCCACCTAAAACTATCATGCAAAAAGGAAGCCATTGTTGAGCATGATCCATAAGCGCCGCCGTGTTCTGTGGGCCAAGGCTCATTTAAAATGGACTAGCAAAGTGGCAAAGTGTCCTGTGGTCAGACGAGTCCTAATTTGACTTGTTGGAAATCATGGGCGTTGTGTCCTCCGGGCTTAAGAGGAGAAAGACCACCCCTCCTGTTATCAGCGTTCAGTTCAAAAGCCATCATCTCTGATGGTATGGGGATGCATTAGTGCATATGGTGTGGGACACTTGCATATTTTAAAAAGCACCATGAATGCTGAAAGGAATATAAAGGTTTTAGAGCAACATATGCTCCCCTTCAGATGGCATCTATTCTAGGGAAGGCCTTGTGTATTTCAGCAGGACAATGCAAAACCACATACTGCAGCTATTACAACAGCATGGCTTCGTAGTAGAAGAGTCCGTGTGCTGACCTGGCCTGCCTGCAGTCCTGATCTTTCACCGATTGAGAACATTTGGCGCATAAATAAACGAACAGTCCGCCAAAGGAGACCCAAAACTCTCCAGCAGCTGGAAGCCTGTATTAAACAAGAGTGGGATCAAATTCCAATGGCTAAACTCAATAAACCTGTCTCCTCAATGCCCAGACTCCTCCACTCTGTGTTAAAAAGAAGAGGGGATGCCACACCTTGGTAAACAGGCCCCTGTCCCAACTTTTTTGAGACCTGTAGCAGCCATCAAATTTGAAATGAGCTCATTTCGTGGGTAAAATTGTAAAATTTTTCAGTTTCAACATTTGGTATTTTATCTCTGTTCTATTGTGAATAAAATACTGGCTGGTGTAATTTGAAAGTTATTGCGCTTTGATTTTATTCACAATTTACACTTTGTCCCAAGTATTTCGGAATTGGGGTTGTATTTAGCAATGTCTCGTTAGCCACCTAGTTACGTATTCTAATATTTACTCATTTTTGCAAATGTTGGTAAATTCATATGCCACAAAAGGTTCATGATGCTCCCACTGAAGTCTGCGATGATCTCAATAGCGTTAGCTAGCTCGCTATCTTGCCAGCTTAGTAACAGAATTTTGCAGAAAATTTAGCGATTTGTTTTGTCCATTGTTTCAGACGACTATTCTGCCTTGTCTATTCTCTATAATCAACAGTATGTAGCTAGTGTTCATCTAAAGCCATTACAATAGACGTTAGATTTGTCACCAAGAGAGGCTTTATACTTATTAGCAATCTGCTTTTTAATTTATGCCGTCGGACCATGATCGTGCGTGAAAAGCCCCTGTGCTTCACTGAACATTACACTACCATTAGCTCCGAGCCAGTAACGTTAACTGCATAATTTCCCACCCTGTGAGGCTGGCTAGCTGTCTTCCTCGACTGGTTGGTACATTGTCAAGTATTCATTTTAAACTAAGCCCAGTTTGTTTTTTGGTTGAGACAACGGAAAACAACCACATGTAAACCGCTTGCTACAGGCCTGTATGGAGAACCCTGTACCAGCAGAAATACCCTCTACCAGGCTTCCGCAGCAGCAGCCTCACCCCCCTCTGTGCTGACTGCAGTTTTGGGGCACCTCAGGTCCTGCAGAAGAAGGACAGCAAAAAAAAGGAAAAATATTCTGTTTTGGATATTTAAATATATTGGCTTTTCTCCCAGTCTTGTGCTTCTTCTTTTACATCTATAAATCAGCAGAGGTTTTATGCTTAACAGAAATGGTAGATAGACTGATAAGTATGACAAAATGTCAGTGATATTAAGTCATTCTCAGTTAACTCATAAGCCTTGAGCCGCTGACTCGAAAATGACTTGCCCAAAATGAAATGAGTACAGTACAGTCGCCTTTAAAACCGAAGAGACGGCGTTAGTTAACGCCCAGTTACCTCGGACATTTCGTCCTTCTAACCACGATCTAACGCGCAATAACGCAGTACTTCACACTGCTGACCAATGAGCCGTATCAAGGACAATTTACCGCCAGGAATAACCACATGTGGCTCCGCGGAACTGAATGTAGTACCGCGTGTAAGTTATAGAATAGAGGGCATTTTGACTGTTAGAATTACGTTTGTGTTTGCCTTTATGTATTTTAACATCTTTTTATTTTCTCTTGCAGTGAAAGTGGAAGTGAGAGCTTATGCGACCTCTGGAAAGCGTGTGGCTGATCATTTCCTCGGTTTTCAAAGCCTAGCATGAACAAAAAAAAAAAAAATATTATGATAAATTCGACAGTGTAATATAAGCAATTGTATTCTTGAAAGAAATTTTTTTGGTATTTTAAATATATGTCTTTTTATTGCAGAAACTGTGATTCTGAGAGTTTGTGGGTAGACCTTCAGCGAATTGTGCCGCAATTGATTTATTGGTTTTGAAAAGCCAACCGCAATATAAATAAACAAATTGTGATTATACATGATGTGTTTTAATATAACTCTGATATTGCTTAGACAGTGTGAACTGTAATTAATCCAAACCAACTGCTAACTTGAAGAAAATAATATCCTGCAATCTCTACCTGGATAGGTATATGTATATACGGGTTTTAAATTCTTTCATATATTTTTAACAAATAACTGACATTCTGATTTCTGAGCATTTTACTTTATGCTGTATAAATACATTTCTATACATGTGCGTAATTATAAAGAGTATAGCCTGTAGCATGTATGACTTCTCACTCCAGGGTGCAGCTGAAGACACCAAAAGTCTGATAGGTGTGAATAATCTGGGATTGCGGAACAGCAGGTTTCGTTATTAACTGAGTTAAAAGGATTTTTACAGGACTCTATATGTAAGCCATGCAGCTTAATTGCAAAACAATAGGCTATCCAACATCCAGCAATTGACACCTGTACTGGTCGTGACCTTGTGTTTTTTTAGTGCATTCAAGAGTCGTTATGGTTGAACTAAATTCATATTGTACACAATTATTTTCTAGTTGCAAGCTTTGCGAACATTATATTTGAACATCTGAATGGTTATGACAAATCTTTAAAACAAATAAAGACAATGCAAAACATTTTGTCATGAAAAATTGGTTAAAAATTGCCTATTAGCATTTTAAAACGAAACAGTATATAAATCGAAAACATTTAAGTTCTTTCCATAAATGAATTTTACTGAGACGGGGTGCGAGTAATCTTCGATATAGGAATGGATATAAAAGCACACAAAAGCACATAATTATCTCCGAACATAAAATATTGCAGAAATGATACCTGACAAACAAAATCCTCACCAAAAATAGCATGATATTTAATAATCCAATTGCATATTAGACCGCACTAAAGTTTTAAATAGTAGCACAGGTTGAGCAAACTGTATCGTCTAATATAAAAAGGTTTGCAGAAATGATTACCGGCAACATCACCCCCACCAAAGCAAATCAATATTTTATGAAGGCAAACGTTACTCTTGCATTCATATATGGAAATAAATTGCCAAAAAGCTGTGCCATTATCCACATGTACGGACTACTGTCAACACGACCACCCCAACCGCCCTCGTGGCTCAGTTATGATTAAACAAACACCCGGCTAACGGGCTATCGCCCAGCTACCACGTGCGCGGTAGGCGGCGGGAGGTCTTCTTTTGTCTGTGTGCGCGTCAAGACGCCTGTCCTACCGCACAGCTAACGACGAGATTTCCCGGTCCTACCGACAGCCTAACGCCCCGCCTACTGCCGGATTAACAACTTTTTCTTTGGTTTTAACGGCGACTGTACTGTATATCTCTGCAACTACTTTATCCACTTGAGTAATCTTGGTGTCATAATACAGCCTTGGGAATTTTTATCCTAGTGGAAAAATCAGTATATATATATATATCACTGAGTCAGCGTAAATGAAGATGGCAAACAGCATAAATGAAACATCTAATTTCTGCCTCACAAAAGTTTGCTTTTATCCCTTTTGAAATTATTATTTACAGTGTGAAACCTCTAAAGAATTACAGCACAGAATCTCACCATTATCTGTGCCAAAGTTTATTCAAATCAAGTAAATGAGAGAAAAATTAGGGAGGTTTTAGCTCAGGAATGTCTAGGTGGCATATCCAAATTGGCAATTTAGAAGTTTCAAACTGAAACTAAATAATTTGAAAAGGGACAAAAGTAAAATTTTATTTGGCGATAATGAGATCTTGCATTGATGCTGTGTTCCATCTTCATGTATGCTGACTCAGTGACATACTGATTTTCACCCTATGACAAAAATCCCCAAGGTGTTACCTTTATAATGATACCTTTATTATTCAAATGGATCAAGTAGTTGAAGAGATGTACTGATTTCATTTTGGGCATATCATTTTCGAGCCAGAGGCTCAGGGCTTAAGAGGTCAATTGATTAATTACTGGTTTCCCATCCTCATTGTTGATTGGTGTGGTGTGTACAGTAGTTCTAACGTTTGCGTTTTCCCCTTGCTGGATTGTCGTCTCATCATTGTTCTAGCCGACTCTAGTTATGAGCCTAGCACTCCCCCATTTTTGTTATCTTCTAAGAAACAGGTGACTATTTATTAGGGACGCTCTTCCCCTGTTCTCTAGCAGTTTTCTGAGTGGCAAATCTCTTTGGTTACTTTAAGCTACAAAATCTATGAGTGTTCACTGTCCTGCCTGCCCCCTGGTCTCAGACTGCCAACCTGGGTTTTGACCACAGACTGACCATTGACCACAGTTAGCCTAATCGCCCTGATCCTGGTAGCCCCTCGCCTAGCCGAAACAGTCTTTTATTTGCTTTGCCAGCACCCATTTCTGTTCTGCTTTTTTAGTTTGTGCCACTTGCGGCTTGATTCCATTATTAAAACTCTGAAAAGGCTAATTTCTGGATTAAATTCTGGATTCCATTAAACCTGCTGTCTCAAATGAACCAACTGGTACACAATGAAGCTGTCCAAGGTCCCAGCAGGCCATTGGCCCACAATGTCGAGGAACAGGTGTTTGTGGTAGTTATGTTCATGTAAGAAAATGCATCAGACAATGAAGCTTTTACATCCATGTGTTTATGCTCTGTGAAGCTTGCATAAGGCAGCTTTCTATCTGCTTTGTCTCAAGTTGCTGGTCTTGCCTATGAGGGAATCTAAATGTGGATAATGCATTTAACAACCATGGGCAGGTGGATCGCTATTAGTGGGCTGACCGGCCCACCTCATGATATGCTGTGTTGGCCAAAAAGTCAGCTAGAAATTATGTCTGCATACAAGTATTGAGAACAGGTGGGACCAATTTCATGACTCCAAATTAAACACCCTCCACATTAAGTGCAATTAGTCCCTGAAATCTAACATCACTAATCAGCCATTTGTCAGTATCCACAATCAAATCTGCAGATTCTCTAAAAACACGCTTCTTTCTGGAGGGTGACTGTAGCTGAGTTCTGCCATAGTGCAAGCTCAGCTATTGTTCCTGATACAAAGCCGATAAATCTTTAGAGAATTCAAACTACTGAGGCCCATATTTATAAGACTGTGTTGCAGTAAGAGAGTTCATTTAGGATTATTTTAGCCCACACAGGATGATGTTCTGATATTTCACAGAGAAATGTGATCCTGATTATCTCCATGACTGAAGCCAGTGTTTCCCACAGAATTTTTGGAGAATATAGGGGCACGTGTGGTGGCAGACTGATGTCTTGGGGGGGGCTCATTCTCATTTTGTTGAGCGGGGTGGGGGGAATCATTCTTGTTTTTTCAGCGGGGGGTCAATGTATGGGAAACACTGGAAGCATTGCATTCATTTGGGCCTGGGTGACAGGGATTTATTTTCCCCCAGATCTCCAGTGGTGACCTGCGAGTATTACTGCTTATTACCTCCACCAAGGAGGTTATGTTTTTGCTTCCATTTGTTTACTGGTTGTCAAAATCGACAACCATGTCACTTTGTTCCGTTAATCGTCTGTTTGTCTGTCTGTTTGTTAGCAGGATATCTCAAAAATGGCTGCATAAATTTCAACCAAACTTTGCACGATGTTACAGTAGCACAAGAGGAACAAGTGATTAAATTTAGGCATATCTAGGCCAAAACACAAATCCAGCTATGCTGGCGGAGATTAAGTACAGCTGAGATATAGGCCAAAGTACAAATCCAGCTATGCTGGCGGAGATTTGAAGTCATGAGTCAGACACCAGACGATTCCGACAACGGTCCCGCTAGGCGGGAATCATTTATTTATTTGTTTGTCTTTCTGTTAGCAGGATATCTCAAAAACGGCTGCATAGATTTTAACCTAACTTTGCAGGATGTTAAAGTAGCATAAGAGGAACAAGAGATTAAATTTTGGCATATCTAGGCCAAAGTACAGCTGAGATATAGGCCAAAGTTCAAATCCAGCTATGCTGACAGAGGTATGGGCTCTCGCGAGTCCAGCTCTAGGTAAGCCTGTCATGCTTAATACAGTAAGTTTTTTCCCATTGAACTCCATTCAGAACTATGACTTTACTCTGGCAAAATTATTTTATATTTTATCCCCTTTTGCAGAGGCCAAATCTGGCTATTTATGCATTAACCTATTTAAGGTTTTATGATTCAAGATTTGAGCTTCACAGAGAGGGGGAAAATGGCTTAAATGAAATAAAACACTTTAATTTCACCTATTATCCCTTCTTTTTGTCCATCACCATTGCGAGGCTGTGAAAATGCCAATCGGGTTAAAGACTGATTTGGAGTGTATTTTCTCAGCGGAATGAGTTCGTGACAGAATCCTTTGATATCACGTCCGATTTATATCAGTATACAGTATCAAATAACACTGTCCCGGAACCGAGTGTTGCCACACTGATTGGGTATGTATTTGAAAATTATTTCTTAATCGTTTTTCTTAGTCAGAGACTGTTTACTTTGTTGTCAAATTGTCAGTTGTTGACGGAAAAGGTTCAGGGTTCACTTTCAATCATCATGTACGGGTTTCTGACAAAAGAAAGCAGGTCAGATTAATTTTTGATCGAACAAACGAGCACAAATCTTTTATTTAGAAATACCACCACGGCGGTCTGGTCGATTTTTTGGTTGATGCGACCGGGATTTCTTTTGGCTGAGCAACCGCAAATAACTCGAGAATAATACTAATAATAATTTGCAATGCGGCTGGTATTGCCGTGACAGTCCTTCACTCTCAACCCGGCCTGTGTTTACTCTGTATAAATTATATTAGGTAGTTAAGGTAATATTGATGTGCACAATTCATCTAAACTAATACAACCCCAATTCTGAAATAGTTGGGACAAATTGTAAATTGTGAATAACATCAAAACGCAATGACTTTCAAATCACACCAGCCAGTATTTTATTCACAATAGAACAGAGATAAAATACCAAATGTTGAAACTGAGAAATTTTACAATTTTATCCACAAAATGAGCTCATTTCAAATTTGATGGCTGCTACAGGTCTCAAAAAAGTTGGGACAGAGGCCCGTTTACCATGGTGTACCATACCCTCTTCTTTTTGACACATAGTAGAGGTGTCTGGGCATTGAGGAGAACAGTTTCTTGAGTTTAGCTGTTGGAATTTGATCCCACTCTTGTTTAATACAGGTTTCCAGCTGCTGGAGAGTTTTGGGTCTCCTTTGACAGACTTTTCGTTTAATTTTGCACCAAATGTTCTCAATTGGTGAAAGATCAGGACTGCAGGCAGGCCAGTTCAGCACACGGACTCTTCTACTATGAAGCCATGCTGCTGTAATAGCTGCAGTATGTGGTTTTGCATTGTCCTGCTGAAATACACAGGGCCTTCCCTGGAATAGATGTCATCTGGAGGGGAGCATATGTTGCTCTAAAAGCTTTATATGCCTTTCAGCATTCATGGTGCTTTTTAAAACATGTAAGTGTCCCAGACCATATGCCCTAATGCATCCCCATACCAACAGAGATGCTGGCTTTTGAACTGAACACTGATAACAGGAGGGGTGGTCTTCCTCCTCTTTAGCTCAGAGGACATAACGCCCATGATTTTCAACAAGAATATCAAATTTGGACTCGTCTGACCTTTGCTACAGTCCATTTTAAATGAGCCTTGGCGCACAGAACACGGCGGCGCTTCTGGATCATGCTCAACAATGGCTTACTTTTTGCATGATAGAGTTTTACGTGGCATCTGTGGATGGCACGGCGGACTGCATTTACAGACAGTGGTTTCTTGAAGTATTCCTGGGCCCATTTATTAATGTCAATGACAGAATCATCCCGGTGAGTGATGCAGTGGCGTCTGAGGGCCCGAAGACCACAGGCATCCAGTAAAGGTCTTCGGCCATTGACATTTTTTCCAGTTTCTCAGAATCTTTTGATGATGTTATGCACTGTCGATGATGAGACCTTCAAAGCCTTTGCAATTTGACGTTGAGGAACATTGTTTTTAAAGTATTTCGCAATTTTTTTACACAAGCCTTCACAGGTTGGAGAGCCTCTGGCCACCTTTACTTCTGAGAGACTCAGCCTCTCTAAGACATCCCTTTTATAGCCAATCATGTTACACACATGATGCCAGTTAACTTAATTACTTGCTAAATGTTCTTTCAGCTGATCATCTTATATATTAATTGCTTTTTCAGCCCTTTTTTGCCTGTGTCCCAACTTTTTTGAGACCTGTTGCAGCCAGAAAATTTGAAATAAGCTCATTTTGTGGATAAAAATGTAAAATGTCTCAGTTCCAACATTTGAAATGTTATCTATGTTCTATTGTAAATAATATATTGGCTCGTGTGATCTGAAAGTCATTGCATTTGGATTTCATTCACAATTTACACTTCGTCCCAACTATTTCGGAATTGGGGTTGTAATTTCTTTGTTATAAATAATATATAAAATCTACAAGTGCCTACCACCTGACCTCCTCGGAATCAGCAGATTGTTCTTGTACAATAACTTCAGTATATTTAATGAATACTTGCCAAATATTACTTTGATCTTCTGAATATTTTTGAGTTACAGGTTCTAAGAGTACAACGGAGTAGGTCAAAATTTTATGCTTTCTAACTTGCATCATTTTTTCCCAGCATTTTTGATCCCTCATAACCTCATGTGTATTAGAGATGGCTAAATTAAATTTTCAGAGCTGAAAGACATATCAGAGCTCATTAAAAACTGCAATGAAATCAATTGTATTGCCCATTCTAGGTGTCACAGTCTTAAGCCAAAATCTGTATTTTCTTCAAGGAGATGTGTTCTGTAACCAACTTCAAGCTTCAATATCATGAGAACAGTGGAAGTTTCAATGGCGACACTGCACCAATTTGATGATCAAATCAAGCTATGGCATATGAAAGATCTCATTTTGATCTATGCTGTACATTTTGATACCAGGCTCACCCTCTAGCCACGATTCCTTCAGTGTAAAATAAATAATTTTCACACTCATCAATGTAGAGCTGCAGCCAGTGCCGCTACAAGATGGTAGTGAACTGTGTGGGTAAAGTCAAAAACCATCAACTTAGAACTACTTACCAGTGTATCAGCAGACTAATGCTAAAGCCAGTAGTTTTACTGCACGATTGAAATCGCAACGGCCGATTTCCCTCTTGTATTTGAGTACATAATCTTGTATTAAGTATTGATTTTTTTTTTTAAGAAATACTGTTATGCTAAACATTCAAAGCCAATGTATGCATCAGTATGTTTTTAGCGTTAAACACACAAAGCAAAATGTATGTATATGTACACTGCAGGCCAAAGGTTTGGAAGCAAGATCAAATTTGTCCAAAAAAGATCATAGTTTCATTGGCATACTTTGCAACAAAATAAACATGATTATTATATAAAGAGTCACTCATCAGAATACATTTTTACTCAAATGATCAGGCCCATATTACTAGGCCCATGGTCCGAGTGCCCAGCAGATGCCAACTGTAAACCATGACATAAAGTGAATAATGCAAACTGTGATTTGTTTTTTACTTTTTCACTGAAGTTGTGAAAGCCCCTCCTTTCTTTTGTTTACATTTATTCAGCAATGGTCTGGTAACATACAGAAGAAAATGGTGCATATCATGGTGCATATCAATGAAAAAAAGTGTGATCATGCAGTAAATACATCCCAAAATCCATAGATTTCACACTGGTTTTTAAGAAAGGCAATGGAAAACTTGAAGTTGCTTCCAAATTTTTGACCTGTATTGGCCTTGCTTCTAAACTTCTGGCCTGTGGTGTATGTGTATGTGTATATGCAGTATACATTTTGATCTAAGGTCTATTATGGTTAAAATTATTGGTGCATTGAATTTTGGTGATGGCCCATACATTTTGAAAATGGCCCATTGATTTTCCATGACACGGGCCATTGGCCCATGGGCCTTCCTGTTCTTACCAAACCCTGCCTTTAAAAAAAATACACATGACATGGGTCAATTGTAAATATGTTTTGGACACTAGAACATATCAGATTTACTCAAGATTTTATGAATCCCAAAAAGTACGGACATACCCCTTGAGTTTACTAATTCATTCTGCGTTAATAAATGAGACCTACAGAGTAAGGGTAACCAATGCCCAACAAATCGCCATTTAAATGAACGCACTCTGCTTTTGAAGCTGTGAACTGTGACAGCGGTCTCGTGTGTAAATGAGGAGGATCAAACGTGTTGCGTCTCGGGCGGCTCACAGAGAAGCACTGATGGTGTGCCAAGGATGCTACAGCCATGCAGAAAGAAAGTCCTGTTTGCTGGTGACAGGTGCACATTCATGGGCTGTAATGCTGGGATTCGTGCGTGAGGCAATAGGGGCTGGCGCTATTTGCATCTCACAAAGTCAAAAAGCTCTCCCGTGGCGTTTAGAGCCATGGAGGAGCGTGGCGGATTTTCCGCATGTGTGCTCAGGGGGTAGAGAGGGAATGGGCCACTGCATCTAGCAAGCTGTGTTTGGAGGATGGGTTACCACGAAAAATCTCATTCATAATGTAAACTCATGCATGCTCAGGCAAGATATATATTATGCATGTTTTTCCTTCTGGTCATAGAATGACTGTTAGAGATTATCAAATGCACACAATGGCAGGCCATGTGGACCATGAGCTGCATATGAAAACATATTCTTACATTAAAAGTACCTGTGCATATCCTGCATGGACAGAATCGATTTGAGTACTTTCAAGTCAAGAAACACATAAGCGGTTGTAAAATAATTACTCCTACATAACGTAAAGGTTACTGAAATCAGTCATGAAGCCACGAATGACACAAGTACAACCCCGCCTCTAGAAAGTTATGGTGCAAAAAGGTTCAGAGACAACACATCAGGTTTTGAAACTTTGTAATCTGATTGATTTTTGAAAAATGAATGCTCATTTTTAATTTGATGTGGATTTTTTGAATGTTGACACTTCAAAAAAATTGCCGTGGGAGCATGACTCTAGCTTTTAAAGGTAGCTGATTGTCAAAAACTATGGGATAGGGGTGGGGAGTAGTGTACTTCAAAGCTCAATTTATGAATTAAGGCACTATAAGTTTTTGATAGTGAGTATTGGACAAAACTAGAATTTGTGCAAATTCATTATGTTTCACTACTCATGTGAGAAAGATCCTAAATTGATCCTAAAGGGCATTATATCTGGATTCAGTTTCTACAGTGCTCATTCTCATCCCATGCATCTCCTTGGATCTGCAAAGCCTGCATACCTACCTATTAATGAATTCTGGACCACTCCCAAAGTAGAGGAGAGTATTGGGTGGGATTGCGGATTGGAGATCGGGCGGATAGGAGATCGGGGCGGGTGTGGTGTTGGACTTGGTCTGTGATTGTGCGGATGTTGAGCGCCCCTCAGGTGGTGAGACTCAGGGTGGGGCTCGCATCTCTTGTCGGAGTTGGTGTGGCTCCCAAGCCCCAAAAAGTGTTAATGTATCAACGAGAGATGGGCTCTACGTACGTCGTCAACATTATTGCGAATATAGCTTGCATATGAGTTCGATGCCCAGTGGCCGATGATTTTAATCAGGTGGTCCGGCACTCCTTGCTTTGATGCTGTGGTGGCGGCGCCGATGCGGAAAGAGTGCCCTGGGTATTTGGGTGGCATGTTGGATCTAATTAAAACTTGACAGAAATGGTAGAGCAACCAGTGGCGAGTGGCTACGGCCCTGGTGTCAATCGTGAATAACGGGTCTGGGGGAGAAGCGTGGTTATTGTATCTCGAGGGACGTAGTTTGATATTAGCTCGAACAGACTGAGGGCAGAGTCTAGGCGGAATAGGAATATGGGCTGAGAAATGGCGAACTGATCTGTTTACTACTCTTTATCTAGAACATGAGGCAGTCGGTGGAGTAGAATGAGATGTCGTTTAGGCCGGCGTGACGAGAAGGATAATAATTAGCGGAGAGCGGAGCAAACTCAGCACATCTCAAAAAAAAAAAAAAAAAAAAAAGGCCAATAGAAACACTGCTTCTAGAGCAGAATCCGTGGAAGGAGAATGGTACCCTGAACGCAGCGTCTGGATGCAGTGAGAGAGGTGATCTGCCGTTAGGGGCAAATGTTTAGTCAGAGCGGGAGGCTCTTGTTCACGTAAACCTCTCAGCAGTGTTTACACGTGAAAGTGGGAAATAGACCAGCACGGATAACCAGTGGCCAATTTGACAAAGAAGTTGATGCTGCTTAGGAAGACTTGTATTAGGGCTGGTCGAATGTGGTGTATGGAGTGAATGTACAAAATGAAGCTCGCAAGGGAAACAAAGTTGAGTGCCGGGAATGGCAGTCGGAGGGCTGAATGGAATTTCTTGAATTACTTCCGTCCTGCGAGGTACAAGGAAAGTAAGCGTGGAGCAAACCCGTTTAGAATGGCATCTTGAGATAAAGCGACGAATGGCTCTGGTTGTGGTGTCAGGGGTCGACGGTCGCGGAAAACGGAGGAACCGGAGTGGGATGAATGTCCAAGTGCGGTGCTAAGTGTCTGATTCTCTGCCAGGAGAAATGAGGAGGGCCGTCAGTGATGGCATTTTACGGTCAGGAATATGCGCGGCTTTGAGCATGGACTGGTGTTTTGCGGAAATTAGGGTTAGTTTCCTGAGGAACGGCATGAACGAGAGGGAGCGGTGACAGCCTCTGTTTACAGTGTCTACTGTGGTCAGTTGTCATAATGTACGGTTATACATTTGGCGGCCTGTTCGTGACCCTGAATAAGGGAGGAAGCAATGATGGGATACGGTGAGGCGAACAGCGAAGTAATAGCGCTCCTTCCCGGAAACGCCAAAGGAAGGCAAGGCAAAGTGCACCAACAATCAAAGCGCTAGCGAAGCGCTAGTGGGCTGCGCCACTCCGAGTGGCTGCGAGGAGGATACTCGCAATGTTTGCCGGCGAGGCAAAGTGCACCAATTACTAAAGCGCTGGCGAAGCGTTAGTGGGCTGCGCAAATGCCAGTGGCCGTGAGGAGGATACGCGTAGTATCCGTTAATGTTTGCCGGCGAGGCAAAGTGCACCAATAACCAAAGCGCTAGCGAAGCACTAGTGGGCTGCACCACTGCTAGTCGCTGTAAGGTGGATACTTGTGTAGTATCTGTGGATGTTTGCCAACGAGGCAAAGTGCACCAATAACTGAAGCGCTAGCGAAGCGCTAGTGGGCTGTGCCACTGCTAGTGGCTGTAAGGTGGATACGCGTGCAGTATCCGTGAATGTTTGCGAGTGACCATGAGGTGTATACGTGTAGTATCCGTGAATGTTTGCCGGCGAGGCAAAGAACATTAGCATTTGTAATGATTACAATTTTGGAATAAACATTGCAATCATTCAACAGCACCATAAATGTGTGGCATTTAATTTGCGAAGAACACGAAGTTCGTATATAGCAAGAGTTGCTCGTACTAAATGGTAGAACCGACGAAAGTCAAATTTATTTATTTATTTATTTATTGAAAGCCTTGTTATATCTTGTGCTACGAAAATATGGCGTTTTCTTCCGCACCTCGATGACTACGAAAAATATAAATTAGTCTTTGTAATTTCTGTGCTCGTGTTCGTGAAAACAACGTAGATTCGCGCAAATAAGTTTGTGAGGCTTATAGAACAATAAGCCACAGTCTGAATGAAGTGGCAGCTAAATGGCGTTGTCAGGTATGATGCACAGCTGAGTGATGGCGAATATAATTGCTGCGAAGTCAGCGAGAGTTTCAGATTTGCAGATTGTCATCCTTGCGGAGTCATATCAATAATATCAACGTAGCCAACAGGCAATCGCTTACCGTACAGCCGAAGCATAAAGCGAGATTGAGAACGAGTGTAAAGTAATCGTCCAGTTCTTGCCTCCGATGAGGAATGGACTGGGGGATTGTGTCTCTGTAGAGCGGGACGGTGTCATGGCAAATGGCGAACTCGATTCACGTGGGCTCCTCGGAACGAGCGGGGTTCGGGTGCCTCAGCTGTGCTGGGTCGATGACGGCTCGGATGTTTTTAATTATTATTATTATATGCTACGAAAATATGAATGCGGAAACGGGGGCAAGATGTACATGGTATGGTAAATTCTTGCACTGCTGAAACTAACAGCAAGACTGAATACTAGTGTAAGGTAATCGTCCAGTTCTTGCCTCCGATGAGGCAAGGATTGATGGATTGTGTTGGTAGAGTAGAATGGGGAATGACGAACTCGGCTCGCATATATTTTCCGCAACAAGTGGGGGTCGGGTATTTGAGCTGTGTGAGGTCAGTGACGGTTTGAATTTTTTTTTTTCTCACGACTAAAATATGAATGCGGAAATAGGATGGTTAATGAGCTGGGCCAGGTTGACGTGCATGCCCGATAAAATCTGTTGTCTATGTGTGGGGGATAATGGTGAATGGTTTGGAATAGGGTACGGGGGGCATATGGGAGGTAAGGCTGTGGCTAGTGTGTGCTGAAACTGAGGTGAGGGGGAAACTGCGAGTGGCCGAAGTAGTTGATGGAAGGGGTGGACCTGTAGGAGGAAGCACAGAATTAGTGACTTGGGAAACAGGGAAGGGGAAGGGGAGGAAGGGGAGGGGGGGGGGGCAGGGAAAGATGATGCGGTAGGGAAGAGACGAGCAGATGAGTCAACAGCGGATGCTACTTCGGGTGTAGGTGGGTTAACACCGGAACTGCAGGAGCCTTCGTCCTGTGGAAGTGGTGGTGCGGGGGGGACGGGACGCATGTGCACGGGGTAGAAGTGCAGCCTGTGAACACAGGGACAAAAAAGGGGGACGAAAAGAGACCGAAGAGGTCATAAACGGAGGGTGCAGGCATGGGGGGACTGGCTGGTTTGCAGAAGGAGCGACTTCCGCCAAATCTGGAGCGGGAGGCCATCGCCGAGCGTGATGACGTGGCGCTGGGGACGTTGATGGCGGAACCAGGTAGTGCTGTGTGGTCTGCATCTGCGTACATCTGGTCTAAACTTGGGGAGGATCAGCTGCGTTGCCGAGGGAGTCGGTGAATAATTTTATTAGTCTGGCCTTGTTGTCGGATTGGTGGAAGGGGATTTTCTTCTGCTTGAACGCCCGATGGAGTCTGGCGAACGTGGAGCCTTGGATGAGCTTGAAGTGCGAGCCATGGTAAGCCTTGCTGGGGAGCTGCGGGCTCTCGCTTCTGAGCGCCACTGTTGACAAGAGGCGCAGCTACTGCGAGACAGCAGTCTGGAATTCCTACGGCGCGGAGCCTTCGGTCGTGGTTCGGAATGTGAGCACCCTGGTTGGGGCGAGCGGGTGACGCTTTGTGGTGGAGGTACGAAGATGGCAGAGCGCGGACGAGTGCTTGGAGGAGAAGTGGGAGTTGCAGGACGGATTGAGAAGATTCCTCTGGAGCCTTGGAATTATTCTGGGTAGGAGGGGCTCTGCGGGAGTTCACCTGTCGTGCTTCAGGTAAGCGAACTCTCGCTGTGCGCTGGCTGTCTGGTTTGCGATTAAACAACGTAGAAACAAGATGAGCGGGGATTGTGGGAATGTAGAAGGTATACATAGGCATAAGGACGAATAGGAAGGTGCATTGGGAGTGGCCCTGTTCATTAAGCTACGTTATTGGGAACTCCCTTTAAAAAGGCACTTCAATTGGGCATCGAAAGGGCTGACTCCTTCTGGGCCAAGGAGCCTTCATTGTATGGTGAAATATGGCTTCCAATTTGTTCATTTTGATACAAGCTCTTTGCGAAGGCGCAGAGACCTACTATAGGTCAACACTTAAGTTTGAACAGAGATGGAGTGTTGATTCAGTGCGGAGGATAGTCAAGCCACGTATATGTGGCTAATGATGGTTATCTCTTTGCTGCTTGTCTATCTCCAGTCTTTTGAGGTGAATGGAGGCATCCAACCCCTCTACAGCACAGCCTACAATCAGGCCAGGGAGCCAGGGTGGGGGGTGTACTTTGCCCTCATCTGGCTAAGGCCAGCTAGATGTCTCAGAACCTGGGCAGTATGGTGCTTTGCACCAGTGGGAAAGAAGAACAGGGCCCGTATTCACAAAGCATCTTAGCGCTAAAAGTAGGTCCTAACTGCCGGATTTAGGAGAAACTCCTAAAAAAAATGGGCGTGTCAGTCGTAAATTCAGGAATCCTAATTATTTTTACGAAGTGTTATTCACAAAGCATTTTAGGCCTAAAAGTAGCTGCTAAGCCTGGGAGAGCTTAAAAGTAGTCAAGAGGACTCCTAACTCGCTAAAACCTATTCACAAAGAATTGGAAAATGGCTGCTGCTAGACGGAATGACTTGGAAATTCTGAATGATGCACAGTTGTTGAAAAGATATCGGATCGACCGTGTAGGGATTTTATTTGTTGTTGACTTGGTGAGGGAGAGAATTATGTCTCCAACCCTGAGAAACAACCCAATAAGCCCCGAAATAAAATGTTTGACAACACTTCGTTACTTGGCCACTGGAAAAATGCAACTTTGCAACGCGGACAATTTAGGGATTTCACAATCATCTGTCAGTCGCTCAATTCAACAAACAATCAATGCACTCTGTGAACCCCATATCATCCGACAGTTTATCCGCTTTCCAATGGACATTCGCCAACAACACAGAATCAAACTTGAATTCATGCACATCTCAGGTATGCCCGGTATCATCGGTGCTATTGACGAGACCCATATTCGAATTATTTCTCCTACCCGAGATGAAGAGGTATTTGTAAATAGAAAAAAGTTCATTCCATCAACACCCAGATAGTATTTGATGTCGAATACAATATTTTGGACATTGTTGCGAAATGGCCAGGATCCACGCATGACTCGCATTTTAATGGAAAGCAGCTTATGCCAATTATTTGACAGGCATGTGCTTGCAAGATGCCACTTGCTCGGGGACAGTGGCTTTGGTGCTGTACCTCCTCCTGCTATGCATGAATTATTTTATTCGGCTATTGAGCGAGGGTTACATTTAATAGATCATCATAATAATACCAGCCTATGTCATATTTTGTATGCATATTTAAATTATAGGCTATAAATTACAAACCAAGCTTAGTATGCTTTCCTTTTTGAACGATAACCCGTTTATAGGCTGCAATCTCGGACCTCCTCTGCGATTGCAGCCCATACCACTGCTTCTCAGAGTCGTCCGCCATCTGAAACACCAGGGAATGCAGCATTGATCTGTAGGCTGATATTATCCCACGCATCCCGCTTGAATTTGCTTCTCACCCCGAGCCAAATTTCCCTTTGATTAGGGTACATGCTTTCGCTCCAGCACCAACTGGGCCAGCAGCAGTAACTGGTCATGGCTCCAGTTGGGCTTTCGCGTCCTTTTTGAACTTTCATCCATGACAGTTTAGGCCAAACAAACTTGAACAGCCCGACATTTAAATGATCGCAACATATTCTCATTGGGTAATAAGTTGCTAATTATTGGGGCAAATGACGCGTTTTATTATTGAATCGTTTTATGCTATTGGCCTTTTTACAACCATCTCTTTCCTATTTATGTTTATTTGCCTAGAGCGTGATATGTGGGGGCTGCGCATAGTGCATTTTCAGGAGCGCTCAACATGTTATTATTTTATGGGACAAACCAGCCGCTTGGACTATTTCCTCATTTTTTCCGCCATGGGTTGTATGTGGGATATTTTTTTCAATGGGCCGCCCTGTCACCAAACAACCAATCACCATGTTCATTGTCCCAAGACGCATGCATGAGAATTGATGTCATGCATAGCAACGGAGATTTACTCCCACCTATCTCAGAGCTACTCCTAGTCTAGGAGTTACCAGTTTTCTTAACTAAAAGTTGCTCTCAGCGGTTTTGTGAATAACTTTTAAGATTTTACTCCTACATAAAATGTTTTAGTGCGACTTAGGAGTACTCCTAGCGCTAAGATAAGATGCTTTGTGAATATGGGCCCTGTCCTGCTTAATGTGCAATTTTCAGATACCTCATCTAAGAAGGAGCTTTGTTTTCATTTGTGTGTCAAATTATAAGAATATGATCCAGAGTGCC
The DNA here is from genome assembly GCA_029692085.1 of Gymnothorax javanicus. Taxonomy (NCBI): domain Eukaryota; kingdom Metazoa; phylum Chordata; class Actinopteri; order Anguilliformes; family Muraenidae; genus Gymnothorax; species Gymnothorax javanicus. Next base: position 88,915,993 of record CM056195.1, on the reverse strand, counting down.
TTATTTTTTAAATCATATTTTCCTTTCAAATGCACTACTGACTGCACTGATTGCAAGTATTTGGAAAGGGACACAATTTTTTTTTTTTTTTTTTGGATGTGCTCCAGTGTGGTGTCTTTGAAGTTTTGTACTTAAAATGTTAAAGCGCAGCCTATCAAGCTTTCATTTCTGAATATTTTCATTCCACAAAACATTGTGGCATTGCTGCACTTTTGACATGTAGTACTTTTATTTTGGGGTATACACTGGGATAGATTAATACAGTGTATATGGTCATATTATTTAAAATTTGGATGCAAAACATCTGTAAACCATTATCGCTGTCCTAATCTTTTACAAGCAGTACTGAAGATGGGGATTCCTACATCAAATAGGGGAGACTGGGGTCCGATGAGCCATGGGGACCAATGAGCCATATCACTATTTTGCGATCAATCGATGACAGAGCTGCTTAAAATAGGCAGAATATTTGACCATTGACTGATGAGTCATGGGGATAAATGAGCCATATCACTATTTTGCCTATTTTAAACACCTTTGGCATCGATTGATCGCAAAATATATATAAATATGGCTCATTGGTCCCCATGGCTCATCAGACCCCAGTCTCCCCTGTATAGATTTTTCCCCTGTTGATCACTAAAATGAACAGATCCGCTATTGTTTGTGAATCAATAGAGGCCAACACTTCATTCGTTTTTTGTCAGAGTTTTAAAAAAGTGATATTTTTAGTCATCAGCATAAACAGAAAAAGTGCAGTGTAACTCTCATAGCACCAACTACCTCTTCAAAAGCAGACTTGAGTCTAAACGGCACTGTAGAGTTGGGCCGACTCCAGTGCACTATGAGGAATCTGTCCATATTAGCATAACTTTCTGTCAAGGGTAAAGCCTGAATATTTTGCTGGGAAGAAAATGACAAATTGAAGAGTACGGGATCCATATTAAAACAGGAAAGGAATTAATTACTTGCATGAGAAGGAAATTTTATCACAAAGGCTTTGTTAAGAACTTCAGGGGACATTACTCTCAGAATGTTGTCTCTAATGTAGAACATATCACTGTCTTCGTACAATTTGAATTTTGAGTATTCAAAATGTAACAGACCTGTAGACCTGCGCCATGCGCAATGAATATTTTTTAATAAGGACTGTCAGATGTTTAATTTAATTGAGTGATGGCTACTCAATTAGTCAACTGCTAATCTTGTTATTATTTATTCTTCCTCTTCTTCTTATAGTTATTCATCACATTTTCTGCACACCACTCTTTCTTCAGTTTTCAAATCCAAACCATAAGCTTAATAGTGTGTACCCACTACCAGCGACTGTGCTTGTTGAAAGCTTATTCAAACTCTCAATAGTTTAGTTTTCTAAAGTTATCCAAATAAAGGTTCAATGGTTTGTTGAATTATGTGTTTGGGATGTGTCACATCCCATTCCCTGTGTTAATTGTTTTCCCTGCAGTCCAGCCATCCTTGTCAGTTTTGGTTTTGTTTTGTTAATTGATTCTCATTATTTAACCCTCGTCCAACCAAGGGTTTTTCTACTACAACCCCGACCAAGGGGGTTCCCCCCCGCCGCCCCAATTATTTTGAAATTAAGTGATAAACATCATCTTATTTGGTATCAGTGTACAGCTACAGATGTCCTCTCTTCAAATCAAGTACAAATAAAATACATTTCAACATTATGACGTCACAGTGACGTCATATTTAACACCATATTAGGAAAAAACATCAAAATGACAAAAATCCATGTTTTTTATATTTTTATTAGTTTTCGCTGAAAATAAGTAACTTTCTATAACCTCTAGAACTACTGATACCACAATTAATATTTTAGTATTATTATAAAAGTTATAAACTCATGAGTAACATAAATTTGACATTACTATGATGTCATAAATAACTCATTTTGGGAAAAACACACAGAAAAGGAAAACAAATAGTTTTCTGAACATTTTTTCACATTTTCTTTACTTTGTTTTTCCCTATGATAGAACAAGGCTTATAATATCAGTAATATGTCTGGTACATATGTTCTCTTTCAAAACAAGAATCAAACATCACAAGCTTCAGCACTGTGACGTCACAATGACGTCATTGTAGATGTCATATCTTAAAAAAATACAAAAATCCATGTTTTTTCATATTTTTCCCTCAATTTTAGCTGTTACATATTTCCCCCCTCAATTTTAGGTGAAGGTAAGCAACTTTCCACTACTCTACATGTACTATACTAGTGCTACTGTAAACAATATTAGTATCATACATATTGTTATATACCAAGGAGTAACAGTAATGTAATAAATGTACATTACAATGACGTCACTAATCAGTAAAATGAGTTGTCAGATTTACTAATACAAGGACAAGCTACATCAATAAATCAATAAGGATGACAATCAATGTGGTCTACAAAGTTCATTGAGCATGAAACATAATAATAGCATACTATTTGCAACTAATTTGTAAGCATATTTTGTATCAAAAACAGGCAAAAATTGACGCTGGTGGCAACCACCCCCCTACCCTTCAACTTTGACGGCCTACCTTACCCCCGGGGGGTGAGGTACCCTCATCGTTTTTTTATGAAAATGAGCACAAAGGATGAATAAACAATTACCTAGAAGCATTAGATCATATCTGTTAACGTTTTTGTGTGACAGGAAAAATCTGTTAGAGGCGGTGGTAACCACCCCCCCCCCCTTGGTTGGACGAAGTTTAATTATTGTTTTGTTCTTCTCCCCTCCCTCCATGTGTCTTTTCTTGTGCTGGCACATTGGTGTGTCTAATGGTGATGTTTTCCTAGCTAGGTCTAAATTCCTATTAGTGATTTTGGTTGGGGCTTAAGAGGCCATAACCTCTCCTGACACCTGATTATCTATGATACACTCTAGATCAGGGGTGGGCAATCCTGGTCCTGCAGGGCCGGTGTGTATGCGGGTTTTTATTTCTACCAATTACTCTGACTAATTGAGCAAATTGGTTGCACATGCAAATATAGATTTGTGCAAAGATTCGATCAAAGAAAAATGTTTTATGTAGGGAGACAAGAACAGTCTTTGGTCATTCATGATATTTTAAAGAAATGTGCCTGAAATGTCAGATTTCATACATAGTTTGGCTAATTTAGATAAAGAACTAATTAAAGGCCAGAAGTTGGTGTGAAAACCAGGGACAGATACGGCCCTCATTTCCCACCTCTGCTCTAGATACTTAATTGAGGAATGGTTTTCTGGCCTACCTTTGCTGCAAAGTCTGAGTACCTTTTACCATCTCCGAGATTTAGCCGATGGTATATTGCCATCCCCTCCGCCATCTGACAATGCGTCTAGCCCGTCCGTCCGTCTGTTTTCCTGTTGCTTGATACCTTTTTAACTGCTGAACCATTGCAGAGACAGCCCTCAAATTTTCACAGTTAATGTATATTGGCTGTCTTCAGAGGCATATCTGATCTTTAGGTTATAGCTCTGATTTTGACCAAATTTTGTCTGGATTCAAGGTCATGCTATCGCTCTAGACACTGAACTATTGTAAGTACTGCCCTCAAATTTACACATCTTATATATATTGGGTCTCTTCAGAGGCATATTTTATGTCAACATCATAGCTTCGATTTTTCTCTGGATCAAAGGTCACAATGTATGACATTATCGCTCTAGCCACTGAACAATTCTGGGTAAAGCCCACACCTTATGCCTATCTTCACAAGCCTATTGGATAGCAAGGTCATACTCATAACTCTGTTTTTGACCTACTGTTTACCTCCATAAATGCAAATCCTCTATAAATAAAACAAAAGTGTGCAAGCATATACAGCCCCTGGCAAAAAATTATTGAATCACCACACTTAGAGGATGTTTTGTCCCGCTTTTTTTTTTTTTTACTTCATAGCAAATGAAAAGATCGCAGATACAGTATAACACAAAACAATTTTTGTTTATTAGATTAACATTCAGGCTTCATAAAACACACCTCAAACAAATTAGATTAAATTATTTTAATGTATGGCATTTTTTTTTCATAATCAAGTAGAGGAAAAAAAATAATGAAATCACTGAATATTAAAGAAAAAATTATGGAATAATCAACAATTGTAACATAATTAGTACTTTGTTGCTCCTCCTAGGGCTTAAATGACAACCTGAATTATTTGAGGCATGGACTTCACTAATGAAAAGCAATGTTCTCCATCAAGCTGGTTCCAAGTTTCTTGAATAAGGGTTGACAGATCAGCTTTGCAGGATGGGGTCTTGTTTTCAACTGGATTGAGATCCGTATTGTTTGCTGGCCATGTCATTGAGTTGAATACCTTTCCTGAAGAAAAGCATTGCACATAACGGATGTGCCTTGTCATCCTGAAAAATGACTTTATTATCACCAAACCTATATTTTTATGAATCAGAAAACGGTCCAAAATTTAAATACATGTCTGCGCATTGACTGTTGAGACAAAGATTGCCATCTTCCCTGGTCCTTTACCTGAAATGTGGCCCTATATTATAAATGAATGGGGAAATTTGTTTATTTCCTCTAGCATTCATCTTTGTAACGACACCAGACAAAAGTTCCAGCCTCCATCGCCTTGGCAAATGCAGGTTTGTGATTCATCTCTGAATATTACACTTGTCCAATCATCCACACTCCATAATTGCTTCTCTATAGCCCACTGTAAACTTGCTTTCTTCTGTTTAGGTGTTAGTGCTGGTTTTTGTTTAGCTTTTCTGGGTGTAAATCCCATTTCATTCAACCAATTTTTTATAGTTGTGTAACAAACAGTGGTGATTCTAAAACTGATCATTCGTGGGGCCCGGACCATGCCTTTACACCAATGTTTATTCCTGGCTTGTACTCAGTTATTTTCCGTTATTAACACGTTTTCCAATTATAACAATAATCCTCTGGCAATTGAAGTTACGGTTTCTCTCTCCATGTGATCTTTTGACGACTAAATAATGGGCTAAATTCAGATCATAAAAATTATTTAGGCCAGGGTTTCCCAAATTTTTCTCTCTCGTGGCACACCACTATAATATAGCGTTCCGCTCGCGCTGCCTACCCCGCAGCGCGACCGAGTGACGAGACAACCACTCGAGCTTTCCAACCAGGTTTCAGGCTTTTATGCAATCATAAAATGAATGACTCTATGCAGTCTTTCCAGTTCAGCCCCCACTTCTCCAGATACTCAGATGTCACTCGAAACACTTCCTCACCTGTACTTTTCTCCGGCAAAATTAGATAAAAAAAGAAATTTTCTTTAATTGTCTCCCCATCGACATATCTGACATTGGCCAGTAATTGTGCATGTCCACTGGCATCGGTTGTTTCATCCACCTGCAGCGCAAATTTCCCACTCCCTTTTATTTTCTCCATTACAACGTCCTCTATATCTGCCGACATTTCTCCTGTTCGTCTGCCAGTTGTATTGTTCGAGAGAGGAACCTTCGATATTTCATTGGCAGCATTTTGACCTGAAGATAGCTTAGCATGCTGGCAGGATAAAAGATTTGGCAATTGTGTGAGACTTCTTTGATTTTGCTACTAGTTCTGCGACCAGATAGCTAGCTTCTAATGCTTTTTCTGACACTCGCGGTTTTTGTCATGAAACTAGCTTGTTTGTTCGTCTGACTTCTCGACCACATAAATATTCACGGTTCTTTTTTTTTGCGAGAGAAGGGTGTTTGGTTGAAAGGTTTCTTTTTAATTTATTTGGCACCATAGCTTTGTTCGCCAGCTTTTCGCCGCAAGCAAGACACAGTGGTATTGGGGTAGCGGGATCTCCGGTAAATGTAAACCCATAAGTCAGATGTTCCTCACTGTAAAGTCTGCTCACCACTTTGATTTTCTTTTTCTGGCCAGCGCAGCAAGAGTTAGGTGGTTCAGGGTCTTAGTCGGACAGCCTTTTCGAGGTTTTGGTCAGGAATTTATCCATTTTCGTTGTTTCGTTTCAACTAGCCTACACTGCTGTTTTAGCTGAGTTTTACCAGGGAATGTTTAATTTTTCGCGTTAGATGATGTGTGATTGGCCAATCACGAGAAGGAATTATACAGTAGAATACATGATGCGGAAATATCGAGAAGGAATTTTAAATAGGCATTTTAATAAACTGAATTGAATGAATTGATAATGACATGAATTGTTATTTTTATATCCTGTAAGTTCAGCCGTTTTATATTATCAGGCTATCAGGAAAAAACAGTAAATGGGTTTTCTCGCGGCACACCTGGGAAGCTCTCAAGGCACACAGTTTGGGAAACACTGATTTAGGCTACTCAAAAATAGGCCAATGCTTTATGAAAGACAAACTGCTCTGGAATGTCTGCGCTACCTTTTCCAAGCATCAAGTGATTTAACTTGCGCTTCATGATTGTTTTGTTTAAATAAAATAGAAGACCATTTGAAACGTCTTCGTGCAATTCCGAATAACGCTGATTTAAATGCACGAAATTACTCATCCAGATTAATGATTGTCGCCGTACCGAAATGTACTGTACCGTACCGGCGTGTTCTTGGAGTGAATCTATTGCTCAGTCCGCGATTGCAACTATTAACGCAAATTCAACCAATCCACGCAAATTTTTCGCGGATAAAGTAAATCGCCAAGACATCGCAACTTTCGTTGCCACTTTTTGAAAAAGCTACCGCAAAATTGGGTAAAAAAATCAATAAAACAATAAAAAATCTGGGAAAATCCCGGAAGGATTGTTTGTCAATTCTGAGAATGATTGAGTGCAAGTCAGGTTTAATAATTGTTTTAAAGGGAAGCTCTGGGCCTCACCAATCTTCAGTCCTAGAGACGCCCCTGGTAACAAACAATAGCTGGGTTTACATGGAGCCTAATATTCTGATTAGAATCAGTTTAGAAGCCCAAACCGAATAAAAATGCTTCATATAAAAACCTCATTCAGAATAAACAGGCCGAAACCAAATGGAACTTCATTCGGTTGCAGAGGGGTAGTTTATTCCTTTTCCCAAACCGATTAAAATTTTATCATGTAAACAGTGAAACGAAAGTTGTCTGGCTGTGTTCTGTCTGCGCATGGTTTGTCGTGACGTAAATGCGCCGTGACGTTTCTTCACTCGCAAATATTTTGTTGGTGGCTTCCAAGCACAGCACGCTGAACTGTGGACTACGACGAAGTATTTGTCTTTAATACAAACTCAATGAACTGAAAATTATTGCATGCTAAGATGGAAGGAAAACAAGAAATAGCTAGTGAACTGTTTAAAAAAAGTCCTCAAAAAACTCAAAGAAGCCAAGATAAACCGAAACGTCGAACGAATTTGAACGCTGGAAAACTCTGAAGACCAGCTGCTATAAGCCTAAACAGCACACAACGAAAGTGAATACTTTTTTCATCAATCTGCACGTCACACAGCTGTAAAACATCTATTCTGATTAAATGCAGGGGTGCATATAAACGCCAGATCGGATTAGATCATGTCACATGTAAACAGTTGACCTGAAATCTTCAATCGGAATGATTTCCATCAGAATGAAAAAAGTCTTCGTGTAAACCAGGCTAACGACCCCTGCTTCTGCCAATTTGTTTTTCATTTGTTTTGTTGTGCATTTTATATTTTCAAGGCGTATTTCTTTGAGTTCTCTGTCCACATGCTTTGACGTCTTCCGGGGTCTACCTGTATGTTTTCCTTTTACAACCTTCCCATTTTGTTTATACTTGCACCAAATTTTAGACACAGCTAACTGGGAACAACCAATATTGTTTGCCACTTTCCGCATTGAATTTCCTTCTTGGAGCAGTTTTATAATCTTTTCCACTGTTCCAACTCCCAGCTCTCTCATAGGTGCCATTCTTCCACTCAATTATCCAAGTCCAGCGCATTGTTAAGGTCTGCAAGTACTCTTTCAACTGCAGACTAATTTTCATATTCAGCTATGTGTTAGTATTTCTTTTTAATATGTTAATAAATAAATATTATTTCATGCTTGATGAACATCCTCAATGTGTGTTGATTCCATAATTTTTGCCAGGGGTTGTAACATACCCTTAAAATGCATGTAGATGTGATGTCCCCCACCAATACATATTCATTTAAAAACAACAATAATACAAAGTAGTACAAATATTACTTTGACAGTATTCTACATTGTAAGCATTCGCTCATCAGTTGGGCATGCCCACCAGTAAGGTACGTCAAGGGGGTATCTAGTTTACTCTTTTATGGGGACCAAAAATAATGGCCTCAGCTTTTTTCCAAAATGATGGCTAAGTTTGTTGTCAGGAAGGCAGTTTGCAACTCTGGATAACTCTGTGCTCTGCTGTTTTTCAATTGAAGCCATTGTTTTCTGAGATACCAGTGAAGCAGCATCATCAGCATATAAAAAAACATTACAGGAGCAGGATGCTTTAATGTCATTTTATGCAGCTGGTGGAATCACAGGCATTGTCTAGAACGGCCGCAATCAGCTCTGGCAACCGTGTCACGTCAGTAACATGGCTACAACACTTCTGGTGAAATCTAGGGGTAGAAAGGCTGACAATATGTGAACAGTGTCCACTTATCCTGAAAGGGGAAAGAATTCTGTATCCAACCTCCTTTTTTCGGTTTTTTATTTGCCAGAACGATTTTAAAATGGGGCGTCAATATATGCCGGGGGGTTTTATTTGTGACCGAGGGTTTAGAATTTAATATTAATATGTAATATTGCGAATGCATGTGCTGCGCATGCCCCAGAAACCTGGTGTGCCATCCGTAACATGGCTGCCACTGTTATATGCCATTACCATGTATAGCAACATGAGAAATTAAACTCTAAATTCTCTTGACTGGGTGTACGCTTGACATTTTTACTCACCCGAATGTTTCTCTGAGTACCCAAAGGTAAGGAAAAAGTACTACTTTCATTCAATATTGGTGGAGGTTGAATACAGAATTCTTTCCCCTGAAAGTACACAAGCAAGTTCTAAATGGCTGTTGTTAAATATCATTACATGTTAAAGCACCGAGAATGAAACAGCACTTAAAAACTGATAAGATCAGGGGTCAATACAGTCCAAATAACATTAAACGTGCTGAATTATTATAGCTCTGATGATTTCAGAGGTATGAAATTACGTGATTTGACCAGCGCAAAAGAAAATGGGTTTTTTTGGTTTGAGTTGAAGCATAGCTGTCATTCTTTCATGGAAAAGTATGCATTTTTAAAACCATTTTTTTCAGTCTTTTCTTGTCGTCAGATAAAGTTGTTGTTGAGAAAAGCATACACTTACATACCCAAAATGAAAACTCAGATGATACGATTATTCTAGTCTATTAGTCTATTCATATGAAAACTACTTACTCTGCTTTACAGGTGCAGTATGATTCCACTATTTTGTCTGGTTTGATCTCAGTGCACAGTGTATAGGGTTTTTGGCTTTTCTGCATCGACCGCCAGCACTTAGCTGTGACTCTTTTATCTCCCATTCTGTTAAAAATTTTGATTTCATAGATAAATCCTTGTATAAAATAGTTATGGCCTCCCTGGACAACTTTGCTGGATAATCGGTAAGAAACTAACTGCAGTATTATCGGGAATACCCAGGAGAGAGTGGTGCTCAAACTTCTGCTGTACAGTCGTCATTTTGGAACTGAGCTGCATAGCTTTTGGGGACATAGCAACAGTAACTAGGGGGTTGGAGCTTGTCGGAGCTAGTCAGAAAGCTCCGTTTGAGAGGCTTGAGATGCAGCCAGGAATCCTTTTCAACCAGCTGACACGCCAGGGAAATGCTATTTTTATTATTTTTAATTTGGGGGAGGGTAGAAGGTGGGCGCTCACATTTTGAAGCAGGGCGGACATGTTAAAGCAGGGCGGACCTAAATTAAAACAGGACGGGCTGCCTCCTTGTGTTATGTGGGGAGTAACCTGAATTTATGATGAGGTTTGTGAGCACAGTTGAAAGTATTTTTGATCATCACCATATACAGAGATTTTCAAGGTCATTGATATCCTCTGAATTTCACTTTATAGTCCAGAACTTTTTATTGACAAGATGGCCTTCTAATTTCTAAGCATTTTGCATGAATTAAGAGGAGCGTTTTTGGTCATTTTTGCTGGAAAATTCACCTGCGACCAAGTCATGCAGATCCAAATGGCAGGTGGACGCTGGGCTGGTTGAGAGTGAGCGCAATCTTTTACCTGTAGCTTCAAGCATTTCTGGAATAGAGGAACACTGGCAATCAGCCACACCTATGAGGTCTGACTGACAATTAAAAGGCACCCCTTTATTTGAGCACAGGATTATTATAAGAACATGTATTGATGTAAATGGTTGAGTATGAAAACACAAAGGGATGTGAATTAGTGATTGATTTGGTATTTGAACCTGTAGTGATGTGTGTCTGTGACTGGTTGCAAAAAAGGGACCTGTGGTTGCTGAGGCCAGCCAACCACTCAACAGGTGGGTACTATTTGTATTTGTATTTCCAAAGCCTAATTCATGTGTGTTATAACTGAATCTTTCTGCTGATGTGTTGATTCTCGGTTGGTATTTCAGGTTGGTATTTCAAGTAGAGCAGATTACTTGCAGTGGGAATTGAAATGACTTCCTTGCACGCTGGCAGTGTGGTGTGCTTGATGCCTGCAAGGAATTTCTTTGTCTTCCGCAATAGTGTGTACAGTGACCGCATAAAACAGGACTGAAATTCCTATATGATTTGAGGATCTGGAAGGACAGAAATTAAAGCTGGCAGTCTCTACTTTCAACTTAACATATTCACAGACAAATCCCATATGCAGTAGTTCTAAGCCGTGAAGCAGCGGTGGTATCATTGTCTAAATACTTATGGGCAGTACAGTTTTTGCAATGTGGTCCATATCAACCAGCTGTGAGTTTTATTGACCGATCTGGTGCCTTAATACAACCTCTTCTCTCGTTTTCTGCAGGTGAATGGACAGCATCATCCATCAAAACATGCGCTCTTAGCACCTACCTGCACCCGTGTTCCTCGGCTACTGCTGCCCCCTCCAGCGGTTTGGCACTCCGTTCGTATGTAGTTGCCTACATCTGCTTGTCTCCGCCTGCCGCCCTCCTCTAGCAGGGTCTTCATGAGGTGCAGCCCCACGCCAAGTCACATGAGATAGAGGTACCACGGAAAATTTGTATTACTCTACCTAATGCCTCTGCTGAAAAAATCTAGCTAAAGCAGGTTAGAGTCTAAGATGATTTAATCTGCTCAAAGTTGTTCTGAACAAAAGTGGCTGGAGAAAGCTGGTCAAGCTTTTTAATTCTTTTCCCCATAATGACTGCATATGATGCCTATATGTGGATCAATGGACCTTTTCCCGAGCCTCCCCATTTATTGAAAATGGGGGTATCCCTCAGGCCTCAAGTGTCGTCTTCATTGATATGGTCAGGGTCGTCATTTGTGGTCATTATGGGGAAAGGGAGAGGTAGTCTATGGGGAAAAGAGTTAAGGGAGTGTCCAGGCTAATGGACTATCAGACTATTATCCTCTCCCTCTCCAACTCAGCTGATCTGTGGTGAGCGTTCTGGCAAAAAACAGCTGCCATGCATCACCCAGGCGGCTGCTACACGAGTGGTGGTGAGGTGAGATCCCACCATAGGTGTGTAAACCGCCTTGAGTACCCATGAAAAGACATTACATAAATGCAATTTTCATTTACTCATTTATTCATTCATTGGATGGAATTTTCAGCAGAGATGCATCATTATCATATTTTTATTCAGCAGTGGTGAGTGGTAATATGCTTTTTTCTTTTTTTCTTTAAGTTTTTTCAAATATTACAAGCTACGACACTTAAATGAGATGAAAAAGCAACTCCAGTGGTTGACTAAAAGTGGCTTTTCTGGAATTTCAGGCGCTTTTCTGAATTTCAGGGCAAAGGACACCACTCTCTTTAATTCTGTCGAGCATTCCTGTATATTCAGTTATTCTCAATGGTTCAAATGTATGGATTTGGCCATTATTTGTTACAATGCAGCTTTGTGGCATTAACATGTAATTACTCTCATAGAATGGCTTTTGTCTGAGTTTATGACAAAATCGCCATTTTATTCACAGCTGAGAGATTTATAATGTTGCCTTAGGTTAATTAGAGGGTGATTACTACTGTACTAATTCTATTTAACATTCGTATTATTGATGAAGATGAGAATACTCAGGGATAAGGGATATTTTATTATGCATTAAACTCATCAGAGAGCAACTAGACTTCAGTATTCACTGAAATATTTTACCAGGGTTCACCGTCATTCCTCGCATTCTTGTATAATCCTTTTACCACCTACAGTTGCCGGTTAAAAGGCACTTTAGAAACTGACAAGAAAACCTTGCTAAAAAATTGTACTCTTCTCAATCAATTCACATCTACAATTCCCATTCCTGCGGGTTGAAATTGAAAGCAATCGTACTAATTAGGGAAATTGGTAGTGCAGGACCAGACTGTGCCTATCTGAAAGGTGATATCTGTCTGGGTAATTGCACATTATGCTCTGTTCATGACTGCAGGACCGGATGTGGAAGAAAGTTGATAAAACAGCCCCCATGGAAAGGAAGCAAAAATACTGCAAAAATAACAGACATCATTTGCATATGCTCATATCTGTTATAGCTACATGGTATTAGATCCACTACTACCCTGTCTGCACAGCTGCTAATTGGTTGTACGAGTGGCAAGGCACTAATCAGCCAATTCAGGTGACAAGAAATGGTTGTATAATTTACCATTATGAATTTGGAACTCATTGGAGTAAAAAAAACCGAGTGAACCTAGTGTGAATGGACTATTTTTTCTTGAATTCCTTGTGGTTACTTTATTTAAAACACAACTTCTCCCTTAAATTTTATGCATCAGTACCACGATTTGTTCTGTTATTTGGAACTAAAGACCGTCAAACAGCGCAAGCTGTCATTTTTGAAGAACAACTCTGGAGCCTAAAGCTGTCAATATTACCTTTGAAGGATGCTTCAGTTGCCTTTGTGATTCCCTGTCTTATCTCTGTTTCATAGTATTTTGTGGAAGTCTATCAAAATTTGCTCTTATGTGTGATCAAAATTTGTGTATCCAGTCAGTGCAGACATTTTATGTTGAATCTGAAATGTTCTCACACATGGAATGGACTTCATCTCTCGAAACTGCAATTAGTTCATCAATTTTCAGGACATCAGTTTCTTTCTGGCCATTTTTAGACAAAACTGAACATCCTAAGATCTATTATACCTGTTCACATCACAAATACGTAGAGGACATTTTAGCCTAATTAAATACGCTTGTAGTACAACTGATTACTATAAAAAGAATACTCTCTGGTATGAAATTACTGCACTGTCATAACCAATTAAGAATGGGGTGACTACATGTGTTGTTATTTTATTGGAGAATGGTTTCTGATTACTAGGCTTTGCTTCATCATGTATAATGAACTGTTATTTCAAACAGTAACTTTTAACATCAGTTGATCATTTTATGCCACCAGTGGAGTTATGTGTGACAAAGAAATGGATTTCCGTACCATATCCAAGGTGTATCATTACTTTTCTGCACTAAATGCTGAGGCAAGGTACAGTGCTGTGAGAAAGTACATCTGTCCCCATCCCAATTTCTTCTATTTTTCCATATTTACCACACTTAAATGTTCCTGGTCGTTAAAGAAATTTTACAAATATTAGACAAAGCTAACCCTAGTGAACGGAAAATGTAATTTTTTAATGATGATATAATTTATTGAAGGAAAAAGCTATTCAACCCTACCTGGTGCTATGTGAAAAATAGATGCCACCTTAGTTACTAAATCAACCTATTAAAAAACTTTATTTGATCTGTTGTAGTTAGATGTCGCATTGGCTTGGCTGGCTCCCTTCGCTTCCACCTTCAAAGGCACACAACACATTTTGGTCTCCGGTCAGTGACCGCGGTCAAGTGAGCCGTCGTTTGCGGAAACCCGGTCAAGCCAGCTGCTACTTGGATTTCTGACACTTGCCTATTAGCGGTGCTATGGTAATGCTTGATTGGCGGAGTTGGAACAACCAATTATATTTATTTATTTAACCTTTATTTGGGAAGGGAAGTCCAGTTGAGATTGAAATCTCTTTTTCAAGGGAGCCCCGGGGGGTTGAGGGGGAGAGGGAGAGGACAAGTTGCATAGCCAATTAGATCAGGGGATAATTAGGTGGCAGGTTGAAATTGCCAGGTAAGAAATTTAGCCATGACACTGGGGAACCCCCTACTCTCATCAAAGAGTGTCATAGGATCTTCAATGGCCACAGTGAGTCAGGACCTCGGTTTAACGTCTCGTCCGAAAGACGGCGTCTCCTTCAGTGCAGTGTCCCCATCACTGCACAGGGGCATTGGGGATTATTCCACCAGAGGGAAGATCGCTACCTACTGGCCCACCAACACGTCTTCCAGCAGCAACTTGGTTTTCCCAGGTGGTTTTCCATCCAAGTACTAACTAAGGGTATGTGAGTACGGTTGGAAGAGGTGGACTTGGGGACAGTTCACCCATACTTGGGCACGGTTCATCCGTACTCGTACCAAATGTGAAAGCAATCGTACTTAAGCACGGAAGATTACTGTTACGTGTTACGGCTCTTTTGTTCTAACAAACACAGTGGAGAAAGGATCCCTCCATTCAAATGAATAAATTCAATGCTTGCTTGAAATTTAGGCAGACAAAAACATACTATCACAACTGGATACTACACGCAAAAACTCAGAGATTTATGTTATAATTTGTGAGTAGTTACATTCACGTGGTTATCACAGAACAATAGATCAGTGCCGTGACAAACTAAAGAAAATGCAGCCGCGATATTTCAAAGTGCAGGACGAGGGTCTTTCTTGACTGTACTTTCAAAAGAGCTTTATTTAAATGAAGAGAGAACACTGAATTCGGTAAAGATGATAATTTATTACAGATTAAACTGAACAAAGTCTTTTCTGCTTGGACTCAATAGGCAAATGTAGTGATTGAGGAGCATCTGCCCTGAGCCACAGCAAAGTATATTTCCCAAAAATTAGGGGCACGACCAAAATTAAAATCAGTTTGTTTTAAACCAGCTTAGCCGGCGATGGCTTAACATAGAAATGCTGAGCTTATGAATAGGTCTAGCTAGGAATGGCAGTCGGGCAGCAATGCCCTGCTAGCAAAGTATAGTGTTAAGTCAGTAGAAGCTAATATAGAGGAATTACTCAAAGCAGTAATTGGCAGAAACAAGACATTGATGACCTGAAGTTCAGCGATGATCGGACTCATTTCGGAGCTGAAACTTCTGGCTATCTTCATCCTGTGAGCATAAACAAGAGAACATGAATACAATGAGATTACAGAAATTACGTCTGCGGGGTGTCCCAGTGCCTCATCAGTCTAAGCGCGCGTACCATTAAGGCTGTGTCCTTCCTGCAGCGACCTGGGTTCAATTCCGGCTCCAGTCATTTGCTGCATGTCTTCCCCCATTCTTCTCCCCAACCTTCCTGTCTCTCTCTACACTGTATAACTATCAAATAAAGGAAAAATTCCCCAAAAAAATCTTTAAAAAAAAAAGGAAATTACGTCTGCGCTTGCCATATTGACTCATTATAAAATTATCATAAAGGATGCAGTGCCAAATCCATTGGATTGCTGCACGAATCTGACACCCATTACCGGGTACTCTGAGAGATCATACAATGAATTTAAATTTCCACAGAAAAAGAAATCAGATCCATATTAGACAGCTAAGTTATCTCCATCATTCTGACTCCCAATTAGTCTGTTATTGATCATAACAGTATAAAGTCAAAGACAATCAGATGGCTGCTCATGTCCGGTTTATTCAGACCTCTCCCTGAATTGCTCATTTCTGATGGACTCTTTATTACTCCCTGGTTTATCCATGATTCTGTGGTTATGTTTATTACTTGCCCTTTGACCTGTATATGATGCATGAACCAACAAAGGCCTGCAGACTGCAAAGACCTGAATAACTAACAAGCTGCGCCTACCCAGCAATAGTTTGTGGAGTGTAGAGACCTGAACAGCTGACAAAGTGTGCTGAGTCTGCAATGGCTTTTGGTCTGCAATGACCTCTGTGCAATAAGTGAGCCAGCAATGGCTTATGGACTGCAAAGATCTTAAGGGAACTGTGCCTGACCAGCAATGGCTTGTGGATGCCAATGGTGGCTATGCAATAAGTGAGCTACCAACAGCTTGTGGACTCCAGAGACCTGAACAGCAATGGCCTGACAGTGATGAGATCCATTATAAGCTTCAGGTCTGAGTTAAGGCAGTGCAGAACAATGGGTAATGCCAAGATTGTTCAATTAGTCTCTCTCTTCTTGCAGAATGATCTCAAGGGTTGGCAGTGGATAGTCCTGAGGAGAGCCACAGAAATGCTGTGAATAGTGGATGACATTCATGTGAGCTGGAGTCTCATCCTTAATGCAATGAGAGTCCTGACCTCTCCCTTGAGCAGTGTGGGTCCACATTCCACAAAAGATACATCTGCCATCTGCCATTAGTTGCACAAGTCTTTCACAAGAAAAGTTTTTTTTTGTGGCTGTTCGCTGTATTCGTTGTCCAGTAATGCAGTGTTGCTCAGAATAGGCAAGGACTTCAGGACATGCAGAGTCTTGCCAGTCCTAGGCGAAGAGAAATTATCAAATTTACGAGATCATGGAAGTTGTTTTGCCGATGTGAAATGAGTCTTCACCTTTAGCAGAGTTTGTACAGCCTTGAAAGTCCTTGAATTTTACGTGATGCTGGAAAACTACTTGAATTTGAAAAAGCATCTAAAAGCCCTTGAATAGTGCTGGAAAATTTAGAATAAGTACTTGAAAATATGAAAAATATACTTGAAATTTTTATTTTGGGCTGAAACTTACAAAATCAAGAAACTTTTAGTATTTTAAAATGATATTTTGTTTCGTACCGATTGAAATACGAACCCGGAATGATAAGGAATGTTATGCACACTCGGAACCGTAAGCTTGCTTATATCAGGAGATGTGTTTCTACTTTCATGTCAGAAGTCAAGGCATGTAAACAAACGCACATGCTGGTGTTTACACTATGTCGGCAAACCAGTCTTACAGCGATATACCGTATGTCTCTGGAAAAGAGAAAAAACTGCTGCAGTACTTGTGTACCCGGGGCTTACCGTTACTGGCAAGGTAAAGGAGCTTAGAACTCTTGTGTGTGGGGCACGAGTGTTTAATGTGGCACCGGAAATCATGGGAAAATAGGCTAACAGTCATCTACTGCAATGTCGTTTAAGCCTTTTGCAAAAAAGTATCATCGTTGATGCAAAGATTTCGGCCTGAAACACAGCGAAAACAATTGAACGGTGAAAATTGAAAGATGACGATCCAGTTCCGAGAGATCGACAAAGATGTGAAGAACCGTTTCAAATGAGCATGGATGGAACGAGAGGTCACACTGAATGGTACACTGTCATCATTAGGTGAGTTTTTACGGAAGGTCAAGATTCGGGGAAAAACCATGTGCACGTTGTCCTCAGCCCTGATAAATTATGCCTCTCGTGGAGTGAAAACATTGGAGGAGCACTGCCAACTAAAGAAGCATGTGGTCCAGGCTGAGATAAAAGGGACAAATTAAGTGCTCCCGGGAGCTATAGTGGCCAGCAAAGAGTCTACCACATACGGATTACATCTGATGTTGAAGAAACATTGGTGCAGATGACAACACAACCATCACTTGTATCAGTCAACGACAGGGTATGTATCCACTAATCTTTAAATAGAAGAGTTGTTTGGATCAGTCGTAAGATGTAGACGAACTTACATGAGTGAGTGTCATATTAAGGTTATAAAACGGGTTGAATAAATAAACCCTGCATATTTCAGAATGTACTCAACACCATCCTGTGAAACTAGCCAATGGGCCATATTGAACGATCTTTTGTCATCAAATAATGGACTGGGACAATCACACTATCCAACACAATAACAGCGCATAGCTCTGGGCGAAGGGTGACGTTTCATCATTATCACGCGACCGTTGTAGCAGACGACAGCTAATTAGAGGGAATAAAACCTCATTTGTTTAGTCTTTGAAAACAAAAATTCCACATTTTTGTATTTTGCAACATTTATTTACTATGTTTGTATAAAACAGCATTATACATTATCCTTGAGTTCTCCTTTAATGCTAATTGCCATTATGTTAGCACTGAGCTAACTCTATCACTGCAATACTTTGTCAGTCCCTGGGTCATTGACAGTCGAGTTTGAACTAGCCATGGTTTTTAAATTCAAAGTCTACTGAAGTGAAATTCAATGTCATTCCTGGGGGACCACTGTGTTTGCTGGTTTTTGTTTTAACCACAATTGTAATCATAAGATTTTAACAAGCTGTTAATTTGTATTCATTGAGTGCATTTAATGTTTAGTGTAGTTAATTTGCCCACTTAACCCACACGTTGATGGAAATATCAATTTATCCTATCAAGAATTAAAAAACCACACCCACATTGCATTGTATTGGAAAAAACTGCATAAAATGAGAGAATTCAATGTAACCAATAAAATAAATCATAGGCTCCTAATTGGAGAAAACTAATTGGCACATTATGAAAAATGAAGACCACAAAGGAAAAACAATCAGAGTCCAAATTTTGGCTTTTTATTTATTTTATATTTTTTATATTTTTTGCATATTTTTCAGTGCTTTGTTTCTGAGATCTTTTTGAATTTTTGATTAATCATTTTTCCACAATGTGAAAATGTGACTCTGATCATTTTTCCATTGCGCTCTTCAAATTCATTCAACAAGCAAATGATAATGAGTCACACCAGTTTGTTATGTTATTCCAATTAAGTTCACATATAGTTTTTTGAAAGAACTTAAAACACTTGTGTCCAGCAACCTAATTTGGGGTTCACTGATTTTCTCAGTGTCTAATTTGATCTGTATAAAATGTTATATTACTTGAAATTGTTTGCAATATAGAAATAAACACACTATCTTCAAGGGTATTTTATTTCTCATGGCAGGTATGCATGTTTCTATAAACATTTTGGCTAAAGAGAGTAATGAACAGCTCTAAACATGAAATTCAACTTTTTAAAATCTTGCGATCACAATTGTGGTAGGAAGAAAAACCAGCATACAGAGTGGGCTCTCAGGAACGACACAGGGTAGCTTGCCAACATTACCTCACTAGCAAAAAAAAATAGTGGTTAGAATTGCCGCCTCACAACAAGAAGGTTGTGGGTTCAAATTCGGCCTGGGGC
The DNA here is from genome assembly GCA_029692085.1 of Gymnothorax javanicus. Lineage (NCBI taxonomy): Eukaryota > Metazoa > Chordata > Actinopteri > Anguilliformes > Muraenidae > Gymnothorax > Gymnothorax javanicus. The sequence continues at coordinate 88,896,788 of CM056195.1, read as the reverse complement.
CTTTCTGTGTGGAGTTTGCATGTTCTCCCCACGTTCGCGTGGGTTTCCTCCCACAGTCCTGGGACATGCATATCAGACACTAAATTGCCCACTGGTGTGCGTGTGAGAGTGAATGGTCTGTGAATGGTGTGTGCGCCCTGGGATGGATTGGCAAGCTGTCCAGGGTGGGTCCCTGCCTTTGCACGTAGTCAGCTGGGATAGGCTCCAGCTCCCCCCGCGACCCTAGTGAGGAATAAGCAGGTATAGAGAATGAATGAATGAATGAATGAATATATAGTGGCAATGGATGTACTGAAATGATAATAAACTAACTAGAAAAGTGCAGTTCCAGAGGAAACTGCGTGGGCAAGCTGGAAGCTGCCGATAATGTGAGGTTCAAGTTGTTGAAAATGTAAGGTTTAAGCTGTTGAAAATCAGTTTAAAGCTTGTGTAAATGAAACTTATTTATGACAGTGGTATATCTTGTCCTTTAACTGTGAAATAAAAAAACAAAACAAAACAAAAAATGAGAAAAATCTCTACACTTTAACAGAGATGAAAATGCCAGAGGGAAATACTAGTTAAAGGGTTTTGTACATAAAAGAAAGTAAAGGGGTTGAAGTGCTTCAAGTAGTACTGTACTGATGCTTTGAAAGATTCAAATGCAAATGCTACACCTGCAATTGAGATCATTGTGACACATAAAACAACCGCCATTTAGACAGTGGACTGTTTATACTTGTCAGCAACTAAACTGTCTATAATAAAGGTAAACATAAATAGCAACATTTTTTGTTGCATGAATATTTAGAAAGAAACAAAATTGTTCTGAATATTTTGTATGAGCAAAGAACCCCATATATGCCATAAACACAACATATTGGAGTATAAACAGCAGAAATTCAGCAGGAGGGATTAACCAATATGCTGTGGCCGGTTGCACGCACCTACTGGATATACGCCTGACTTGAAGCCAAGTTGCGCGATCGTAGAGGCATAACTTTAAGACCACTGCACCAGCTGGTAGTAAACAATATTCATGAAGACTGGGTGTAAATTCAATGCCTATCTGACGGGAGGCGTAAAGTGAATTTCCTGGCCGTTTCCAAAGGAAACCACTTATTAAGGAAGACTTCCCCAAGATGCAACATTACCACACATCATACCAATTTCATATTTCTTCGAGATAAATTAATGCTGTTTCCTACTGAAATGTTGACATAAAAATATGCAGTGTCATTAACAAAAACGACTTTGTTCTCACACAATATTTATTTTTCGCAAAATTGCATCTATATATTTACACATATAGCTTAAGATTATGGAAATTATTCCAGCGCTACATTAAAAGAAACACACTAACAAGGCTAGGCTATATGTTTTCCGATTTTTCCAACTAGTTCATTAATTTTTCAGCCAGTAAAAAGCCAGAAACTTCTTTTAAAATCAAAAGCACATTTTAAATTGAAGAAAGCTTAATAGCAACAGAATCATCAAGCCCAATAAATATTTTGAGCAATGTCATTACCGGCATATAAATGATTAAATCAGTTTATTTTAGGTAACTTAAGCTTACACTGTCATAAATTGACTGAATTTAACAGTCAAATTAACACATTGTCCCCTTCTTATCTTAACTGTATGTAGAGTCCTGAGCACACTTAACTTTTGGTTTACGGTTAACATACACGGAACATCGGTTATAAACTGATTGTAAAATTAAAGTTGAAATAACTGGCAAAAAAGGTGCAAGTTTATAACAGTGTAGCTAGGTCAGATGATCAGAACAACAACAAACAACACTGTAAATTGGGGTGTCATTATCAATAAAACTTTCCTTAAAGTGGTCGGTCTCGTGTTCCAAGAGTCAAGCGATAATGTAATAAATAAATAAATAATAATTGTAACGTTAGATGGCGGCATTGATCCATTATAGAAAGCCAAACGACCAGGGGGTACTGCTTACTCCGGTCTTAAACCTGGCTATTTTCAAACGCAGGAAAAAGTAAAGAGACAAAGCAACTGGGGACATCATTTTCAATTTACACTTAATTAGCTCTGTTTTGACACCAATATTTCCCCTGTTTTAGATACGATCATAAATATATTTTGCTAGTGCAAAAAGTTGCTGGTATATACTGGAATAGGAGCTCAAGAAATTTTTTTCTACTTTGCTATTTTTACTGTTAAGTGTTTTCACGGATGTGCCTTGCAAAAAAAGACCTGTCTTTGCTGCGGTCAATGTGCTCTCTTGGAGCTGGTTTGAGTGACTGTGCCAACTACAATATCCAAAATTCGTTCACTGTGTTTGACGCAGAATTAGATTCGTCTTTCAGTTGTAACAATCTTAATCCGAACAGTGATGATGCTGTAAAAGTCCAGCAGAGGACAGATTCAAACTGCAAATGATCTGTATCCATTTCGCTGACTCACTCAGCCCTTTGAGCTTATGGCTAAAGCATTTGGTCCAACGGAGAGTTTAGCTAAGGCGTTTCTTACATACTCGTACCTCTACCTCAAAGATAGTAAGTCCAATCTACGAAATTGAGGTACCACATTAAAGAGAAGAGCCTGCTGTGCAAAATTTGTCAAAATTCTGTGTGCAGTACCAAAAACGTGGGAATACGAGCAAGGTAGAAAAATGTGCATTTTGGCTTCGCAACCTGAATTTTCTTGTCTTATTTAAGGCTCATACAGCCAAAACCTTTTGTCCAATTGCTTCCATAGTTACATTTTCGTGACCAGCACAACTTTTGCTACAACTTGGGTATAAAAATATTTATGTGGAGTGAAAACTGTTGGAGTTAGAGCAAGGTTAAGAGAAGACTTCTTGATGTTTTTGCAGCAGTTTGCCACTCTAACCGTGATGTCACCACACTCTAAGTTCCCAGAATTTATTGTAAAAAATATTTTTAAAAATTATAATAAAAAAATTAAAGAAGTTACAAAAAAGTTGAATGGTAAAGAGCTTAGCTTAACATTTAACATGATCCAAGCTTAGCTTAACATTTTCCAGTTTGAATGATGTTTCTAGCTAAAAGTATGACAGAGTAAAAAATAGCTGAAAATTGCTATGTTTTACTAAAGGGGTTAAACAGGCATTTTTGACATGTTCTCCAACTCTATGGCGCGCATAATTTCTGCATTTGGATGAGAAAATTTCAAATTTTGATTCATCGGTCCAAAGGACTTGTTCCCATTCCACTGGTGTCCAATCCTTGAATTTCCTGGCAAACTCAAGTCTTTTTTTGAAGTTTCCAGCTCAAAGAAGTGGTGTTTTGGCAGCAGGCCATTTTCACACGTGTCTGTAAATAGTAGATCCCAATACTTTTATCTCTTCACTTCTGGTCCTATTAATATCATCACGGAGTTGTCGTGCAGTCAACTGCTGATTTTTTTTTTCTTGTCATACGCAACAAACATCAGAGGCACTTCCGTTTTGCACCTTTATTGCCACAAGTTTTCAGCAAACCGGTCTCTTTGAAAAGCTTGATGGCGTTTCTTATAGGGCCATGGCAGGATTTAATGTCTTTAGAAATTTCTCTGAGTGACCAACCAGCATCATGTAAGGCAACAATACGGCTATGAACAAGCTCAGAGAGCACCTTCCATCATGCCATCGTGTTTAACACTGTAACACTGCTCAAAGTCCATGTCACCTTATATACTGGAGCAACTGACCATCACAGGTAATTTTGCAGAATCATTCTTCCCCAAACCAGTTTAAACAAATTTTTTAGCATCAATAATCATGGAATGAGCCTTCAAACAAATAAAAAAGAAAAAAAAAAAAACCTTTCAATTGTCATTAAAAAAATTGATGTTTTCAGTGTTTTTGTTTATTACCCATATGTTTACTTCAGTATACTTATGGGAATGATATTTTTGTTTTCATTGCCAACAATAGTATTTTTGAATATATTTTCACCAAAACATTATCGAGAATTAATATATTAGGACCCCTTTTAGAGGAAAATGATGGTGTATAATCATCACCGCACACTACTGTACCCATTAAGGTACATTCAGGAAAATGTGGTTCCACTGTACCTGTTTCAGAGAAAGTGGTGTGTGGAAATGGTCACCTACATTTTGTGAAGCACTTGGGAGCGCAGAAACCAAAGCCAATGAACCCTTTCCCTCTCAGATTGCAGGGTACGTTGGTTGAGGAGAGGAGCAAAGAATTGCTCTGCTGTGCATTTCAATGTTATTACTCCAAGGGGCTGCAAAATGCAGCAGGTTTTTTTTTGCTTGGAGGTTCACATCACCACAATGTTGAAGCTTGTTTTATTATTATTCCACAATTTTCCAATGTGTTATAGTCATCCATTTTGTGAGAGACTATTTTGAGCAGAGATCTTAGTGTCAATCCCAGGGTGCATATTCTGCCTAATTAGGTACGCTGAACTGGGGGCCTTGTTGACACAAAAATGTCATGCCAACACTTCATGTTGCTCAACATTTACAGAATAAAAGTAATGCAGCAATGGCTTTTTCAACATCCTTCCCATCCCCAACACTCTTGGCTACACCCTCCTTGCGCTTACCTGCAAAGAAACAGAGGACTCAGTTGTTATGAGATTAGAGTTGCAAAAATTTGTTTTTTGAGGTTGTCAATTTTAGGGGAATATAGTATTATGATATCTTGATAATAACACTCATATCACATGCTCTTGGACTGCAGTGCTTCAAAAAAAAAAAAAAGTAAAAACATGGCTGTATGAAACTACTCATTTATTAATCAGCTGGCATGCTAATAATTGCATATAATTAAGAGAATGCATTGAAAAATTATACATCATACAATTATCTCTATTTTGTGCATTCTATATCACAGAGATCATAAAACTGAAGGTTTGTCATTAAACTTTTTCAATACCCTTTTCCTAAGCACCATCAATGCTTGACACATAATTATGGCGTTCTTCTCTCCTCTGCTGCAGACCCAGATAATCTGATGGATTATCGTTCTTGTTAATCATAGCGCATTGAGTCCAATAGGTCAAAATTCAAGGCGTGATTCAGGTACATGGAACTTCCACTCTCACTGGTTAATCATCATCATACATTGAGCTCTATCTCGGACTCGATGCAAGTGTCTTTGCTAGTTTCAGATTAACGCAGTTCTCATTTTTTGGCCCAGTGCCCATGTTGTTTAAATAGCAAATGTACTTGCTCCCATCTGTGTGTGCAGGGGCATGCTGTTCTTAAAATGAGATATGGTCAGGCGCATTATTGGCGCATTGTTATCCTGAGGCAGCAGAGAGTGACTAACAAAAACCTGGTCTGAAGTCAATGGTGCAGTATTTTACTGCTGTTTAAAGAATTAATTATTAAGATAGCAGTATGCACCTGCATATACAGGTGCACAGCATGCTTATGCTCTCCTTGTTATGCACACAGGGATGCAGAGCAGCACACAAACATGCAAAACCAGCCAAGAACAAGAATCAGTGAATAAGATTGCCACTGTAAACTATGATTATCCCACCAGGCTGCTATGTCCTGAAATATGAGCAAGCGACTAATGCCTGATGTCCTTAGGCACTCCCTGTTGCTTTGAAGGTCATTGCTGCACTGCAGATTTTTGCTAAAGGGTCAATTCCTGCATGCCTGAGTACAACTGATGGCATATCCCGATCTGCTGTAAGCTTTGCCATACATACAGTCACTTCACGTCTCATCCAACACACCAATGACTTCAATAAATTTCCATTACATCTGCCAGTGAAGAATGGGTTAAACAGGAGTTACTGGCAAATTTTGAGTTCCCTGGGGCCTTGGGTGCAATCCAATGCATGCATGTGCAACAACATCTCTCATCAGACAGTGATCTGATATTGTAACAGGTAACAGCATAATGAAGAAATCAACTTAGTCAGTTCATTTTTGGGACTCATTTTGCCCTGCGGGGCTTGCGCTATTGTCATCCTGGAAGAGACCACTGCCATCATGGTAGGAATGCATCATCATTGGATATAAAGCTGATCATAAAAAGAATAACTTGCATTGATTTGCAGTAACTCCCCACCTTTAAGGGGATGAATGGACCCTAACTGTGCTGAGAAAATTTAAAGAAGCGCCTGCATTTGCTAAGTTTGTCCAAACATTTATTCTGATTTTTTCTCCTTTAATTTGTCACTTCACTGTATGTGAACCATAAGGGAATCCAATCCATCAGCATCCAGGTGATTTGCAATGTGAATTGTGAGGTTAAATTCATTTTTACAAATTATGCTGGATCAAGCCATGACTCTTTTGTACTCTTTCATTCCTGCAGTCTCCCAGGGGGATCCCCCTGGATGGGTGGCTGTTAGGGGGTAATGGCGATCCATTAAAGATATGACTAATCTCACCAAAGGCCTAAATCGTGCCTACAACTGGAAGTGACTTTTCATTTAATTGAGAACACACAAAAACACTAACTGTAATAGATAGAACATTATTGTGAGGGAAATGGCCTTCGAATGTTTGGATAAGTTAGGAGTAAAATTACGATACAGCCCTCAGAAAGTTAGGGCATTCTTTGTGGCATGTTGTGTGTTGGGCCTGGTCAAGGAGAAGTGAACATTTGTCCTTCCGTTACCAAGTTTATTTTGGACATTATGTATATCGTACACTATAGCAGATAAGGAGAATTGTTAAGCAAGGCCAACTTACTAAATTGAAACAAAAAGATTCATCATGCTGCATACCTTAAATTTTAAAAGGTGTGATACTGATCTGCATACGCTGATCACAATGAGCACGAATACGCCAGCAGCAGAAATGGCGATGACAGATCAGCTGGCAGGGGAGCCTCTGCTGCAAACTGAATGGATTGATGAAAAAAAAAGTACAAAACTCTGAGCAGGAAATATTGCACAATATTTACGAAGATTTATTTGGACATTTTAAATTACATAGCATTTTACAAATGTTTTTCAAATGCAACCCCCGGGATTCACTATAATGATTTTCTACTTCTCAATATGATTTCATTTCGCACACAAACAGGTCTGTTTTTTTCCGCAGAGAAGAATTCTATCCTACTTTTTTGGCAAATCTGCCATTATTATTGCAATTCGCAAAGGTGTGAGGGCACTTGCCTTTTAATAAAAATGGGAGATGGCAGTTGGCACTCTGATTGGTTTATTTTACAATGCGGCCAAAACACACCGATGATTAAGTACAGCTCCGATGAGCAATGTAACTTACATTGCGCTTAGGTTGTCTGCCATTAACTGAGCAAGAGTGGATTTGGAGTCGCTTGAAATGCACTTGTGCAATGCGCTTTAGATCTTGCGCTTAGATTGTTAGAATTTTGCCCATCCAGTTGTTTCACCTCAAATGCTTATGCCATGCTCGCCAATTTCGTAGCACCTGTTCAGATTAATTTATTAATTCACCTTGAAATTTAGAGGATTTCAAAAAGTTGCATCACAAGCTACAAGGAGACCTTCAGCCAAGTTAACTTAAGCTGAATGCTACCTTTCCAGCAGTGTTCTTACTCTTTCATTTGCAAACACAAAGGATCTTATGTTTTACAGTGCTTTATATTCAGTGCACATAACTTCAGCAGAAAATGTCTTTTCATCCAGTATCTGAGTCCATCCTGTAAATCACTGCCAGTGTTTTTCCTGTTTCTCTTTCTGTCACAGCTCAATAGAGGAGTTGCATGAATGTGTTAAAGCAGCTTTAACTCTATCCTACACTAATAAAAATAAGGTCATTTTGGCCACGCACACAAACCCTGCCCCACACCCATGATGGATTATCTTGTTCCCTTAAATGCAAACACTCACACCATTCCCCCAATAAATAAATACACAAATGTATGCATAGATCAAACTATTCTTGTCCCGATTGCTCTATTTTCATGCTGTCAAATGGCTTGTGGTGAGCAGTCATGCGAGGGTTTTTGTCACAAAGGGTTTTGGAAACTCGCTGTGTGCTTATGTGCTGGGAGAGACGCTGATGAGGGTGTGTCAGTGAAGATCAAACTGCACACTGCAATTTTTGAGTCAGCATAGTCTGAAATTTATGCCTGTGCCACCCTCTTGTGCAGACTGTGTCTTTGGCATGCGCTGCAGCCCAGCATATGTCAAGGTGCCAATTTCCGAACATTCCCTGGAAACACGCGCATTATCATGTACCATTCAAATAATGAAATGGCAATTCCGAATATATTCTATTACGTAATGTAAGGTTTAAACTTCATATTGCTTCAGCAAAACATGGAGCAATGCGTTACCAAGTATGTTTCATTGTCACGGTATTGCTCAGTGTCAAGGAAACTGATGAACAATCAGCCATGTTTTTGTTTTGTATGGAGGATATATTGTTTGGCAGCCTAAAAGTAAGGTTTATGTCTGGGTCAGTCCACTGTATGATAGGAGTGCAACTTCAAAATACTATAGGTCATACAACCCTCCTCCTAACCCCACATACTTTGCCCTGGTTTTAGGGCAAGAGGCTCATACCCGGCCCATGTGGAGCTTGCATGCTCACCTTACGCTTGCATGAGTCTCCTCCACGCATTTCAGACACCAAACCTCTCCACAGCCAAATATTACACTTATCAGGCTGATTGGAGACTCCAGACCACCCGCAGGCATGAGTCTGGAAGTAAATGGTGAAAGTCTTTTATCAACTGACAAACAGTCCAAGGTGCGCCCCCGCCCATTGTCAACTAGGGTCCTGCAGCTTTTAAATGAAATTGTGGTGTTGGTGGAATGAAGAGATAAAGTTATCCAGCCCTTCACTCCAGACTTAACCGACAGAGCTTGCTGTCACTTTACTGTGGCACAAGGGGAAGAACAGAGAAAAAATTGTGAAAGGAAGGGGCCATCGCAGTCATTTTTTGAACTGGTGTTTTTACACATTACGTTAATGGTAATCATCATGCATTTGTGTGCGCTATGAGCTTCACCAACCACGTAACCAACATATCAGTTTCCGTTCGAAAAGGTTTTACAACTTTTGCTGTTCATTACGAACAGAGAAAAAAAATCATCAGCGCTGAAAAGTGTAATATCAGCGGGGAGAAAATCATTTATGTAGGCGGCATTTTCATAAAGGAAATTTGCATTACGATGCATATTCATCAACACCAACGAACGTTCATTATTACCATGCATTCTTTCACACCACGGAGCATTCGTTTATTTCAATAGAATTTCAATAATAATATATAGGCCTACATGTAATGCACGAAATAAAACGTCGCGTTTGAAGACTTCTCCCTACTCCCTTTTATGCAACTTAAACAATGAAAAGAAGTGGGTAGAGTTGGTACCACGTAGTAGAAATGGGGCATAAGTTACTGTTATATGTTGTCCATTTAATGGACGTCAGTATGTTCTACATGATATTCTGATCATTGATGTGCGAGCACACTCATCAGAAAATCGGTAAAACATTGGCCAATACTCAGGTCCCGTTGCAAACGTCTGATGGCCAAATCAACTGTTGAAATTTTACAACGGCACACGATCGAAATATTCAGCAATTGTTGGAGGGTTATGCAATTAAATCTTGTAAGTGGTTGAAAGTGGTCGTGTTCTTCTTGAAAAATCATTTACAACCTTATGGCTTTCCATTTTGTTTCTGTTTTGGAATGGCGTTTAAAATAAAATTTTAATTCGGTCGCTGGAGACACTGACATACGTTACGGTCTTTTGACTCTAGATGAAGGAAGAAAAAAAAAACCAATTATGGATGCTTCATAATCCCTTTTGACCGACAATAAGCGGCACGTATACAACTCTAAAAACAAAATCAGATATATTTTAGCACCCGGATTGTAACGACTTAGGTTGTATATTTATGAAAGCTACATTTAACTCTTAATGAATGAATGAATGAGCACCAGGCGCGCAATCAGGGGTGCGCAGTGAGTGGTTTAAACCAGCACCCACAAGTCCTCGGACTCATGTCGTGAAGCGAAATGACAACGAAGAATTTTATCTTACGGGTCGTCTTGTTTGGCTAGATATTTTGACATGGTGCGCGTTCTCTAACGCACATGAACAACTTCCGTATAATATTTATTAAGTATAATCAGTCATCGAAGTGTTTATCGAAGTGTTTTATATGTCCACAATTAAATCGGTCTCTGGCTCCAATGTCTCATTTTGAAAATTGTATGTTGCTCTGACAGTGGCCGATTGGCTTCCTCAAGTGCAACATCACAACATATTCCTGCCTGTGTGTTGCTGGTTTTAATAGAAAATGTGCCCTCGTATCGCCGTAAGATTGCTGGGTAGAGAGTTTAACGCTCGCATTCATAGTCGCACACCCACTCGAAGTCCGCAGACACTGCCCGGTCACCCCCTCTGTCCAAGTGGCCGCCACTACTCTCTTCCCCTCATGTGTAACCGCAAGCCTGTCGTTTCGGTTCTGAGGCGATTGAAACGAAACCTAGAACACGGCTTTAGATAAATAACTTTAATATTAAATAAATTTATTCACTTTGCTGTGGGCCTTTTTAAACTACAACAACAACAACAACGACAAACAAAAGCAACAACAAATGTCGATAAAAAGTTCATCTCTCTCAGTCGAACATTATATTATAACCATGTTCCGAGAAAGTGATTTTGTGAGTGACCGTTCGATGGAATGGCCGTCTGACGTGATTCCTAGCGCCAGCTGCACGCATGTATGCCGTTATTCCCTGTTTGATGGTTGGGAGTCAAATCATTGCTTATGCCTGCACGAATCATACTGGACCGCGGCGGATCAAAATCCTGCTATTTGGCTACGGCACTTGGCAACCGGTAATTGGAAAGTTGTGTCAGTCACGCCTAAAATATTGTGAAATAACCATAGGGTTTCAGCAACAAATCGGATTTTGTTTCAAATGAATTTAGTGGCCACATTGGTACAGTGAATAAAACTTTATGATCTGAAATACATCACTATGTGGCGTGAAATTTTCGGCCAGCCCGTTGGGCAAGCGCCTCTTAATTTCTGCTTGTCGGACAAAATTTTTACTTGTCCCGGGCGCTCAGAACAGCGATTTCGCGAGCTCTGGTGTGTCCGGAAGGCAATTTGTCTCCCCATATATGGTTTCCAATTTGTGATTGAGCATAATATAGGGCCTATCTCTGCCGGTTTCCCAGTTAAGAGCCTGAAAATATGAAGGTCGGCCATTTTGACCTTTCAAGGTCACCTGAAGGTCAAGGTCACAGTGCCATTGGATTCCCCAAATAGGACTTCCAATTAGTCTTCTATAGTAACTATGGGTCTATCTTGCACCGTTTGGCTGTTAGAGCACTCGGAAAAGTGGTGATTCTGAGTTTGACCTTTCAAGGTCACTCAAAGGTCAAGGTCACGATGCTTTTAGATTCCCACATATGACTTCCTATTAGTAGTGATTTGGTAATCATGTCTCTATCTCCCACCGTTTGGCCCCTAGGGCAGCCTGAGAAATGGGTGACCTTGAGTTTGACCTTTCAAGGTCGCTGAAGGTCATAACATTTGGTGGCAAAAGAATCTCCATACCCAACTTCCTATTAGTGATTAATAGTAACTGCATGCCTATCTCCTACCAATTTCAAGTTATAAGTAGTGGAAAGTCTGCCCTATGTCCCAGTGTTAACAAAAACGTAAAACAGATCCAGAATCCAGGATCTGAGTCGGATCTTCACCAAAAACTAATCATTTCATCCCTTTTGCCAAAGGATTGTCCCTACTAAATTTGAAGAGAATCTGTCCAGAATTGTGGCCTGTAGAGTGCAAACAGACACACAAATAAACTAGAGGGTGTGTCCAGAAGGCCACATCACCCCGCCCGTGCCCTCAACGCCACGTTAAGGTCAATGTCATGGAGGAATTGGTGTCCCCATATATGGTGTCCTATTTGTGATTGAGCATAACATAGGGCCTATCTCTGGCGGTTTCTCAGTTACAGAGCCTGAAAATATGAAGGTCGGCCATTTTGACCTTTCAAGGTCACAGTGATATTAGATTCTCCATATATGACTTCCTATTAGTGTCCAATAGTAACTATGGGTCTATCTTTCATCGTTTGGCTGCTAGAGCACTCAGAAAAGTGGTGATGCTGGGTTTGACCTTTCAAGGTTGCTGAAGGTCATAACATTTGGTGGCAAAAGAATCTCCATACCCAACTTCCTATTAGTGATTACTAGCACTACATACCTATCTCCAACCAATTTCAAGTGATAAGCAGCAGAAAGACTGCCCAATCTCCCAGTGTTAAAAAAGACTTCAAACTGATCCAGAATCCAGGATTTGATCTGGATCTTCACCAAAAACTGATAATTTTTCCCTTCCGCCTAAGGATTGTCCCCTCCAAATTTGAAGACAATCCGTGCAGAATTGTGGCCTGTAGAGTGCAAACAGACAGACACACACACACACACACACACACAAATAAATAAACGAGACAACCACATACACCCTTCCGCAACTTTCATTGTGGGCGAGGTGAATAAACGCGACAACCAAATACACCCCTTTGGACACTAATGGACTGGGAACAACTCCTTTGGACTGATCAATCAAAATTTGAAATTTTATCATCCAAATGCAGAACATATGTGTGCTGTAGAGTTGGAGGATGTTTCAAAAATGACTGTTAAACACCTTCAGTAAAACATGGAGGTGGTAATATTATGGTTGGGGTTCAGTCTGCTCGAAAGAAGCCGGTGATCTTATAAAAATTGACAGAATTGTGGATCAAAAGAAGTGTCACAATCCTTGTGAGAAACGCATTGCCATCTGGAAAGAGACTGATTGGTCGGGAATTGTATTTTTGACAAAATAATGACCCCAAATACAAAACCCAAAACCAGTGAAGTTGGCACATTATGTAAATCGTAGATAAAAACAGAATACAATGATTTGCAAATCCTTTTCAACTTATATTCAATTGAATACACTGCAAAGACAAGATGTTTAATGTTCAAACTGAGAAACTTTATTTTTTTTTTTGCAAATAATCATTAACTTAGAATTTAAAGGCAGCAACACATTGCAAAAAAGTTGGCACAGGGGCCTTTTTACCACTGTGTTACATCACCTTTCCTTTTAACGACACTCAGTAAACGTTTGGGAACTGAGGAGACCAATTTTGAAGATTTTCAGGTGGAACTCTTTCCCATTCTTGCTTGATGTACAGCTTAAGTTGTTCAACAGTCCGGGGTCTCCGTTGTCGTATATTTACGCTTCATAATGCGCCACACATTTTCAATGGGAGACAGGTCTGGACTACAGGCAGGCCTGTCTAGTACCCGCACTCTTTTACTACGGAGCCATGCTGTTGTAACACGTGCAGAATGTGGCTTGGCATTGTCTTGCTGAAATAAGCAGGGGCGTCCATGAAAAAGATGTTGCTTGGATGGCAACATATGTTGCTCCAAAACCTGTATGTACCTTTCAGCATTAATGGTGCCTTCACATATGTGTAAGTTGCCCATGCCTTGGGCACTAATACACCCCCCCATACCATCACAGATGCTGGCTTTTGAACTTTGCGCCTATAACAGTCCGGATGGTTCTTTTCCTCTTTGGTCCGGAGGACCACGACGTCCACAGTTTCCAAAAACAATTTGAAATGTGGACTCGTCAGACCACAGAACACTTTTCCACTTTGCATCAGTCCATCTTAGATGAGCTTGGGCCCAGCGAAGCCGGCGGCGTTTCTGGGTGCTGTTGATAAATGGCTTTCGCTTTGCATTGTAGAGTTTTAACTTGCACTTGCAGATGTAGCGACGAACTGTAGTTACTGACAGTGGTTTTCTGAAGTGTTCCTGAGCCCATGTGGTGATGTCCTTTACACACTGATGTCGGTTTTTGATGCAGTACCGCCTGAGGATCGAAGGTCACGGGCATTCAATGTTGGTTTTCGGCCTTGTCGCTACGTGCAGTGATTTCTCCAGATTCTCTGAACCTTTTGACGATATTACGGACCGTAGATGATGAAATCCCTAAATTTCTTGCAATAGCCCGTTGAGGAATGTTGTTTTTAAACTGTTCGACAATCAGCTCACGCATTTGTTCACTAAGTGGTGACCCTCGCCCCATCCTTGTTTGTGAATGACTGAGCATTTCAGGGAAGCTGCTTTTATACCCAATCATGGCACCCACCTGTTCCCCAATTAGCCCATTCACCTGTGGGATGTTCCAAATAAGTGTTTGATGAGCATTCCTCAACTCTCTCAGTCTTTTTTGCCACTTGTGCCAGCTTTTTTTTGAAACATGTTGCAGGCATCAAATTCCAAATGAGCTAATATTTGCAAAAAATTACAAAAGTTTACCTGTTTGAACATTAAGTAACTTGTCTTTGCAGTGTATTCAATTGAATATAGGTTGAAAAGGATTTGCAAATCATTGTATTCTGTTTTTATTTACGATTTACACAACGTGCCAACTTCACTGGTTTTGGTTTGTACACTACTAAGTTGTGCAAGAACCATCTCAGTTGGAAAGAATTATCTGGAGACATAAAAGTTATGACTTGGCTTGCTTAAAGTCCAGACCTTAATCCGATAGAGCAAATCTGGGATTTGCTTTATAACAGGGGAATCAAATCTGTTTTCATATCAAAATAATCTCTTTGGAATGAACTTCAAACCATATAGAATGTTTTAGTGAGTGAGGAAATAAAAAATATTGTTTTTTTATTTTAAAAATACATTATTATTTTTGTTTTACCATCCCCTTTGCGCAGAAGCCAAATATGGCTATTTATGTGATACCCGATTTTAGGCTTTATAATTCAAGATCTGAGCCTCACAGAAGGGGGGAAATGGCTCTAATGATAAAGGACACTTAAAGCATTTAGAATTCCATCGTATTTCAGTTTATTTTCATAATTTTAGTTCAGAGTAAGGGCCTGGAACACAAAAAATCTTCATGAAAATTCAGCAATGAAATTATAAAAAAAAAATACTGAGAGTTGAAAAATAGCTCAAAACAATACATTTCTGGGATCATAAACTCCTTGACCACAAGTGCACATCATCTCCCGGTTATTTTTTAAAATTATCTACCGTTTCTGAGCCAAATAAGGTAGCTCTCTAACAGTGTTCTTTACATAGGTTTCAAATAACTGGGCGGAAGGTTGGGCGGAGATTTGAATTTTAGAAGCCCGTAAATGCGATTCCCAGGCACCTGAGAGCCAAATTTTCCTTCATGTTAATCATGAAAATGTGTCCATATTTTTGGATCATCTTAAGCGTACATTGCCAATGTTGGCCCTCTGACCCACGTATGATACCGAAATCATGAGACAGAGAGCATGATTGAGCCTGATAAGTAAAGCAGTCGATTCAGAACGATCCAAAAATGACCAATTTAGTTAAATTGACCTCAGTCATCAATAACAAAGAAAAAAAGATGAATAGAGTAGTACTTGGCGCATGGATGGTCCAGGCCGCCAAACGGTTTGCCCTCACTAGTTAGTTAGCTACCAACAAGCTACCAACAGGCTTGACTTAAAGCTAGATACCATTGAGTCATTGAGTATCTGAAGTGATATATTCACAATAGTTAAAAGAAACTGGCGAGCCTAGTTGGGCTGAATGGCCTGTTCTCGCCACTCATGTTATGTTATGTTACGTTATGTTATGTAACAATCTATGCATATGTTTTGTTGAGAAGACCCAATTACACCGACAGCATCATTGATGCATACATTTACATAGGATTTTTTTTCCCCAGTGGACTTCTGTACCCAATACCAGATGTAACTACAAACCAGTAGCTATCCTGCTGAGAAAGTGATTCCTTCATGCCACCCAGCACAGGCATTTGCAACACGAGATAATATAAGATTTCACCTGATGGTGACGGATTTTGCGATGGCATGATGTAATCTGCGTAGTAACTTTAGTTGGCTCGGTAGCTAGCCAGCAAACTAGCCACAATCGGATACAGAATGTCAGTCGCTTAGCCGAAATGAGTAAAGTTAGCTTGCCATCGAAATTGGCTTGGAGGAAAACGCTGATGTAACAAACATTAGATTAATAACTTGATTATGTCTAATAGCTGCATTGCATAATATGATTTATTACAGAGTCTAGCTAGGGTATTGCCTGACTCATGGCCAGCTGAAGTTAGACAGCATACTGGATCCAGTGTTATTTTTAGCTCAGTGATGGCAGGCAACAAACGTATGAAAACTACTTACCCTGCTTTACACGTGCAATAGGATTCCTCTATTTTGTCCAATTAGATCTTAATGCACAGTTTATGGGGTGTTCTGAATTTCTGGATCGATTGCCAGCGACTCTTGTATCTCAACCCATTCATTAAAAAATTTTGAATTCATGGATATATCCTTGCGTAAAATAGTTAAGGCCTTTCTGGACAACTTTGCTGGACAAGTTGGAAGCATTGGCTAATATACAAACCGCAATATTCTCAGAATACGAGCGTGAGAGTGATGCTCAAACTTCTGCTGCGCTGTTCTCAATTCAGAACTTAGCTGCGTTGCATGGGCCCGATAGCAATGGTAACTAAGGGGGCAGAGCTGGTCAGAGCAAGTCAGAAAGGTCCATCGTCGTCCGATTCATCGGGTGGTTAATGACACCAGCCAGACGGCAGAGCTATAACACAGTTAAGAGAGGCTAAAGAGTGACTCGTGTGAAGTTCGGCTTATTCTGCCTTGGTTAATGGGGTGTTTTCAGAGTAGTTCTTAATTTTTTTTGACCGGGCGGCCGATGCTTATGACTGGGCGCATACATTATGAACGGGCGGAGCTAGGGCAATGAGTAATAATGATTGGGCGGCCCGCCCAGTCATTAACGATAATAGAGAACCCTGCTCTAAGTGGCTTCCCATGTGGTCAGAGCCCTCAAAATTATGCACTGTCAAATCATAAAATGATCATATGTCTAACGCAAATCAACTTCTGACTCATGAAGTTCAATATGAATTAGTGATTTTCTAGCAGAATTTAGCATGAGTTTATCAATATAGGCAAACATGGACATCAAGAGTCACCAGCAACCTCTCCAAACAAAAAACATGCCTTTTCTCCACGATAAAGCTCAGAGTTTTGTCCATTTTTCCACAAAAGCCACATCAGCAAGCATACATACTCATTAAAGGAACTGCTTATTTGATGGTGAGAACGTTCACCCCGTGACGGTCACATTGCTATTCCGAAATCAAATATGGCTGCCACAGCCGCCATCTTGAATTTCCATTCCGTGCGATAACTGAAAAACGCCATCATCACGGTTTCTGTTGAGGACAACTATGCATGGGGCTGAGAGGTCCCACCCGCGTTAGCGCGGCCATTTTTCATGTCTGATTACAATAATTGATTGTGGGATGATATAAAATCAATACCATGTTGAATTTTTGCATCAGAAAACTTATTTTTTTCACTACTTAATTGAGATACCTTTGGCCTATTGTAGCTCAAGTAGTTGTAACAAAGGACAATTTTTCTGTCACAGGAGATCATTTTTATTAACTGCTGGATTGATACTATGGGCAAGTATATTGGGCAGTTTGCACATCAGGCTTGGCTGAGGAGTTTACTTTACACAATTCCTGGGAAACAGGGATGGGCCTTACCGGTTTAGAATATAGACAAGTAAACAGGCAAGGCTCTGACAGGCCTTTTCTTGAAAAATCTTTTGGTGCACAAACATTTGGGCCTGTAAACTTAAATTGTCAGCCTTCAGTGCGGATTTTTTTCTACGCAGCTCAAATTCCATTTTAGGCACGTAAAAAAGGTTAAGGTGATATTAATGTTGAGCATAATTCATCTAAAGCAAAACAAGCTTTAAAAAAAAATTACCATAGTATCTTAAATGTAAAACTAACATGGGTAACAGCTCTCATTCCTACATTACATCCTTCTGATATAGGCACGCAAATGTGCGTTGTAATTGTAGCTTGAGATCTGCCCGGGCTACAGTTGGTGATATAGGCTTACTTTAGTTGCTCGCTTCAATATGGCCTTGGAACATTATGTTAAAGACAAAAGTCAGGAACTTGGCAGCATTTAGTTTAAGTCACAGATAATCGAAAAACTGGAATTAATATGTACAAGCGAAGTTTCGCTTACCCAGCTAAGCAACGACCACGTACCACTTGAAAACGGTACATCAGCCTACTTTGTATTCTCTCCGCGTACACATTGTTTTGTCTGCTTTGTAGGTGAATATTAAGATTGAGCTGTTATATGTCAGCTATTAGTAATGTGAACCAATAGTTTTATAGGCTATTTAATTTGAAACTGACCAGTATCTTTGAAAATGAGAGCGTGAAAACTGCCCGAAGCCAGTCTGACTAGCCTAAACCATAACAAATAGGACCAAGGGTCCTGTAGCTTACTGGCAAGCAGTCTTACAGTGATGATACAAGTTATGAAAATTTCATGTGAAGTTTGACATTTGAATCAATGAAAATCAATGTCAAGGTCACTAAATAAAAGTTCACATACATTTATAAGACCTTCTGTAACACAATCCTAAGCTCTGAAGCAGTTTTGGTGATAAAAGTCATTATAATATGTCAATATGTATTCAATATGTCAATTGTGAACTTTAAAGGTCACAGAATGTCAAGTTGTGGTCAGCAAATGGTTTTCATATACGACTTTCTAAATATCTCTATTCAAACCTTGGCTCCATCTGTGACCATTTTGGTGATAAAAGTCAGGGTAATTTCACTGCTGAGTTTGACCCTCAAAGGTCACTGACAGTCAAGTTGAATGTCACCAAATGAAAGTTCATATATGACTTCCTAGATGTCAGTTACACAAACCTAGGCTCCATCTGTGACTGTTTTAGTGATACAAGTCACTGAATTTTCACTAGGTCACATTTGACCTTTGAAGGTCAATACGAAGGTCACCAAATGAAAGTTCATATATGACTTCCTATATGTCTCTAATACAAACCTAGACTCCATCTGTGACCGTTTTGGCAATACAAGTCATTGTAATTTTATGATGTCAAGTTTGACCTTCAAATGTCATCAATAGTCAAGCTGAATGTCACCAAATGAAATTTCATATGTGACTTCCAATGTCAGTAACACAAACCTAGGCTCCATCTGTGACCTTTTCAGTGACAGAGGTCATTGAATTTTCTCTATTCCTTTGAAGGTCAATATGAAGGTCACTGAATGAAAGTTCATACATGACTTCCTATACGTCTCCAATACAAACCTACACTCAATCTGTAACGATTTTGCTGATAGAAGTCATTGAAATTTCACTGTATAGTTTGGCTGTTGAAGGTCACTGAAAGTCAAGTTCAAGGTCACCCAATGAAACTTCATACATGACTTCCGATATGGCCACAATACAAACCTAAGCTCTATCTGTAATAGTTTTGGTGATAGAAGTCATTGAAATTTCACTATATGAAGTTTGACCTTCAAAGTTCACCGAAGGTCAAATGCAAGGCCATCAAATGAAAGTTCATGCATGACTTCCTATACATCTCCAATACAAACCGAAACTATCTGTAACCATTTTGCTGATATAAGTCATTGAAATTTCACTGTGAAGTTTGGGCATTCAAGGTCACTGAAGGTCAAGTTCAATGTCACCAAATGAAACTTCATACATGACTTCCTATATGCCTGCAATACAAACCTAAGCTCTATCTGTAATAGTTTTGGTGATAGAAGTAATTGAAATTTCACTATGTGAAGTTTGATCTTCAAAGGTCGCCGAAGGTCAAGTTCAAGGCCACCAAATGAAAGTTCATACATGACTTCCTATAAGTGTTCAATTCGGCATTTGTTCCCAATCTTCCATATTTTCAAACCTAGAAACCTTTGGAAATTGTAACATTTTGCTTGACCTCAAGTTTGACCTTTCAAGGTCATCTGAGGTCAACTGTAACACAACCAAAATATAGGTCATATATTACTTCCTATATGTCAGTAATACTAACTTAATCTCTACCTGCAACCACTTACCTTCCACAGGCGATTTGGCCCATTCTCCATAAGACCCAATGTTAAAGTACAGCGCCCCCACTATACCCACTTCCGTCGATTCAATCAAAATGGCACTCGCACTGTACATAAAGTGTATCAAGGTGAGTTGATTGCCAGATTTAGAAAAAAAGTTATCAGACAGTTTTTGAGAAATAATTTTTTGAAATTTCAAGTCATATCTTTTAACATTGTTAATATATTCCCTAAACTCGAATTTGACCTTTCAAAGTCATCTGTGGTCAAATTTAATATTGCCAAAATATAGGTCATATATGAATTCCTATATGTCGATAATACAAACTTAATCTCTATCTGCAACCATTTGGCCTCCACAGGCCATCTTGCATATTCATAAAGTACAGCGCCCCAAATAGACCCACTTCCGTCGATTCAATCAAAATGGCGCTCGCACTGTACATCGACAGTACCAAGGTAAGTTGATTGCCTGATTTAGAAAAAAATTTATCGCGCAGTTTTTGAGAAATAATTTTTTAAAATTTCTCAGTCCTATCTTTAACATTGGTGCCAAAATTTCAAGGGCCCATAAAACGGACAAAAATGATTCAATCAAAAATCCGAGAAAAAAAGTCCGGAGATATGGTCTAGTAGTATGTTATTGCAAATTTACACGAAAATTCATCAAGCCAAAAAAAAGATAAAAAATGTTCCAGATGACAGATGCCACACCAGACAATAGCTTATCGGCCCATAGGGCCGGTAAGCTAAAAAACTAACCCAATAAAACTTGCCTGTTAGCTTATTTCCTTTGATATGGTGTGATCCCACTCCGCTAATAAACTTAATGTTGCGGATAATTCACCAGACATATAAGGCATTTTAGCACAATTTAATTGATAAAGTGATGGAGCTTTTAAGCGGCGGAATTGGGTAAGTTCACTGAACGCCGTTTACATTCACTAAGCATTACAGTTTGCAAGTTGCAGTTTAAGGCATTATATGTGAATTTGCCTTCTATTTATTTCCTAAGTAATTTTTTAGAGTAGTCATATAATTAAGTCATTAATAATATATACTTAATATTGCTTGACTCAGAGAGAACCTCCTCTGGTTTATTTGGTTGGCCATTTCCGATTTCAAATGAGGAAAAGCGAAGTATCCTTTGCAGTAGTCTGTTGGAATGGTCTGTACCTTAACTGTTTTCCATAAACACAAATTTAAAACCCAACAAATTAATCGTTAACAATTAATAGCAGCAATGAATACAAAAATAACTGATTCAACTCAATTCTTTTATTAATGTTAATTCCATTGTGTGTTTATTTGAGAGCCACCATCGGAGTCTTTAAGAGAATTTTCAATACTGGGACTAGAAGAACCAGGTCTATTGAATATAAAACATAACTTACGAAGTGGAATGTTTTATGGTAAGGTCAAATTCAAGCATCAGCCCATTGTGTAGTCATATTTCGACCTCTCAACTGCAATAGCAGAATCTGCAAGGGCTCTGAACTGTGTTCAGAAATTTCGAATGATCAGAAAAAACGGCGGACTATTGGTCGACCAAGATTTGTTTTTTTTTATTTGTAGTCGAGATGAGAATAAAGCCAATCTGGCTGCATAATTAGCAGAAATAACCAACTGATCGCGCCAAGTTTCACCATCAAAAAATAAAAAAAAACTGGCAATGAAAACTTTCTTCCGATGTATAAAAAGACGCTTACTTCCGTAACCCACTCCTTCCCGTCCTTTTCAACAATTTTTATGGGTTATATGCCCTTTGTTTCCACATTAATGTTTTTACTGGTTATATGCCCTTAGTTTCCACATCAGTGTTTTAACGGTGGAAATTTGGGCGATGTGCACAGCCTGTTTGCCATCTTTACTGGTTGGGGCAATGCGCAGTTCTATTGATTGAAGAAGTCTTGCAGGCTGAGAATCCACCAATGATAATCACTTATTTACTGTATTTCCACACTGTTACTCATGAGCCTTTGCACGCTATGTGGAAGAGTTTGAAAATGTTTAGATAGTTTGGATAGCTGGGCGTTTTTAATGGATACGAGCGCAATTATACTGGACAAATAAAGTTAGGGATCACCCCAAATTTTGAATTTGAAATATGTGATAGTTTGTATTTTTTTCCATATCATATTTTAATATTGAAAAGTTGGGTGATCCCTAACTTTCTTTGTCCAGTATATTTGCGCAGCTAAAATGCAACTTTAGGCGCGCAATTGCGCGCCTTTCATAAAAAGGCCTGTGAATATTCAATAAACTGTTCGGGTGTGCCGTCTATTGACAGAGTAGTGTAACTGCGTGCATAAATAGAGCAGCTTAATGTCCGCTGGTGTCTACGTCTGCACAGAGTGGCAATATATTGTTATCTGTGTACTTATTTTCATCTGCATGATCCAATATTACATGAAATAAATACTCCAACAACACTTGGTTTCTGATTTATCTTCGCTTTGTTGAGTGTATAACATCACTGCATACTACTGTATGTATGAAGGTTTTAATGAGAACTTATGTAATATGCACATGACTGTGGTCCTGCAGTAATACAATTAAAAATTAAAAAGTAAAAATAGTAATAATAAAAAAAAAAAAAAAAATGGGAGGAGGGTTGATTCAAATCAGGTCTGTAAAAAGGTAAAAAATGCACGCCAGACAGAGCTGAGATCATTGGTTTTGACAGATGATATGTTTTCCATAGATTTAACATGTAATTAAGTTTTTTCCAGTGTGTGATATGTGTAGAGCTCTTTGATTTCCAATTCATAAGTATAGTTTTCTTGGCAATGGTTAGGGCTATGAGTAGCCAATGACTGATTGTTTTATTGCTGAAATATCTCCTAGTGAGCAGAGGGAGGGGGTCAATGGGATGTGGCTGCCCAGGAAACGAGATAGTGACTCTGTGATGTTTTTCCGAAAGTGTTTAATAGGGGTGCTGTACCAAATGGCGCGGGTTTCTGTGCACTTCTGTGTGCATTGATAACAGTTCTGTGAATCTGTTCTCATTTTAAACATTTTATGCCCAGTGAGGTGAGTTTATAAGAATTTTGTGCTGTATGAGTTGTAAGTTGGCATTTTTTAATTTCATGAGGTAGATGTTTTTTGCAAATTTGGGTCTAGGAGTTGGCAGTAATTGAAGGATCTGTTCCCCATTTGCTTGATGATATCGATATACCTGTAGTTTTGTCAACTTTTGATAAAATTTTATATATTTTCTATAAAAGCATTTTTGGGAAGGCAATGTTCATTAGTGCTAAGGTTGATGGAGGAATGTCTGAGTTGATGGCCGAAATTGTAAGTTTTGTTTGAATGGATAATTTTAGTTGAAGGTATTCTAGAAATTCATTTTCCCAATGCTAAACTTCTGGACCAGGAGGGGGAATGAAACCAGCATGCAGTTGTGGAAGATGTGTTTGAGATGGGTGATGCCTTTTGCCCTCTATGTGCAAAAATAGAGTGGTTTCTTTTTAAAGCCAGGCTTGTGCCAGATGGGGGTGAAATTTGAGGGTGCAAAAGTAGAGTTGTGATTTTGTGGAATTTCCACCAGGCTGTCAGAGTTGCTGGTATTGTAATATTTTGTAAACAAGAATCATGTTTCAAAGCCTGACTGAGAAATTGTAAATCTGAAATCTGCATATCCGTACAAATGGATTGTTCTATGTCTAACCAAGTGTTGTCTGACTGGTTGGGCTGGGTCCATTTATAATTGTATTGAAGCTGAGAGTAGTGATAAAAATTGTGGGCTTCATGTCATCCTAATATTTTTGTTTTTTGCAGAGTGACCTGTTTAATTCTTGGAGTCTTATTTTTTTCAGTAGAATTTGTTAATGAGTGAATTTCGAAATTTAAACCGAAAGAAATGGATAGGTTGGGATCATTTTTATTTGGGAAGATTGTCATTTTAACAGTGCCTGTTCTGCCTAAAATAGATAGTAGAAGGTTCATCCAGTGGTGGAGATTATCACTTATTGTTTTGAGTAATTGAGCTCAGATTGATTGGTTCTGACAGCCTGGGGGATTCTTTGATGCCTAAATATGTGATATCACCCATGCATAAAGGGATTGGTGGTGTAAGGGCTGACATATGCAGGCTGTTGCCGTGTAGTTGAAGTACGGAGGATTAGTTCCAGTTTGCAGAGTAGTCAGAAATAATGGAGCATGATTCAATAAGATTAATTGGTTTTTACATTGATGATTGTGGGTTTTGCAGGAAACGTAGTGAATCATCTACATTGAAACTGATCTTATCGTGCATGTTTGGAGTCTGGATTCCTTTTATATGGGCGCTCTGACAAATAGCTGCTGCTAAAGGTTTGATGAAAATTGTGAACAGAGAGAGTGGGCATCGTTACCTAGTACCCCTGTGCAGTGCGAAGCTTTGTGAAGCTTGGTGATAACACCGGCTGTAGGTGAGGAGTATAGAGTTTTTACCCATTCAATGATTCCCCAAAGCCAAATCTGTGCAATGCGTTTAGAAGAAATAACTAGTCTCCCCTATCAAATGCTTTTTCTGCATCTGAATTTGCTATAACGGATAACGGATATGTTGTGATGCAATGAGGAGGAATGCATTAAAATGTATAATCGGCGTATGTTGTTGGTTGAGTTTCTGCCTTTAAGAAATCCTGTTTGGTCTGGGTCTATTATGAATGGAACGATCTTTTCTAATCTGTGAGCGAGTGCTTTGGTGACGATTTTTATACCTACATTGTCATATCGACATTGAGAAGTGAAACTGGCCGATGGCTTGACAGTAGAGATGGATCTTTGTTTGGCTGAAAGAGGAGTGAGATTAAGGCTGTATTCATGATAGCTAGAAATCAGCCATTCTGCTTTATTTCTGATATCATTTCATCAAAGTGTGGGGCTAATGTGGACCTGAGGTGGTGGCTTTTCCAAAGGTGTAGTTGCTAAGTAACCAACTTACATAGTTCGTCCATTCACAGTCAATGTGTCCAACTGTGTAAGTTAACATCTGCGATTTCGGAAACATACCCCTGCTGCTTTGTTATTGGGCATATGGGTTTTTCAGCTGTGCGACCCAATTTAATCATAATGTTTTCAGCATTTAAGATTAGGTTGCATTTGCGGGAAAGCATAGTTGCACACTGGTTGCTGTGCAAAGCGATAGTAGTTGATTTATGAAATTTCCAACGCTTCTTCCGTGGAAGCATTGGTAAATGAATAATTTAGTAAATTGGTTATTAGTGCATCAGGAAAATTTCTACACATGGTGTACATTTAAAATCATTTAATGTGCATGCCATGCATGGAACTTTCAAGGTAGCAAAGTCATTCATGAGGTCTTTCCAGTCCAGCTTCTGGAATGGCAATTACGTTAAACAAAATTTAAAGACCACATTTTTAGAAACATTGTCTCAGGTGTATCAAGCTGATCAGACGCAGACGCAGAAAGAAAATATACCGTTTTGTGAGCTGCAGAAATTCAGAAGCTTCGTAAGACATTGACGTTTTATGTCAGGCTTAGCATTAATCTGAGCAGGAAAATGTTTGATAATTATTGCAATGAACAATAATGCAAGCTGAGGGGAAATGGACACGGATTGATACTCGCAACTGAACAAATTAACACTTAATTGCTAATTAGGAAACCTGAATGGGAACGGATTTGGAGATGTAATGGCTTTAGGTCAATTCCATGGAAAAGTTCCATTTTTCAAGAAAATTAAAAAAACATTCACAGTTATGTCATTTATGCTGTTGAAATATACATGACTTCTTCTATCAAAACCAATGAATATTTAAGGAATACTATACTCGACTGAAAAATAACACCACTTTGAAGTTTCAATATTTTCATAATTAAAAGAATATGAATATCCTTGTTTTTCAACAATCCCTAACAGAGATAGAAAGCCTCAGAGCATTTCCTTCATGGTTTCATCTTTTCATGACCCCCCTGCACTTGTGCCAGCTGCACTCTAAAACAAGGCTGCTAAATGTCAAAACTGTATTTATGTGACCTCAAACATGATTGGTGCAAATGTCCCATAAATCACGTTTCACATGGTTTGTTTTCTGCATAAGTACATAAGTGCATTATTGAAGGAGCTTTTGTCTTTGCTATCTTCCAGTGTGGTCAGGATATGCATGGAGCAGCAGGATGTTCCAATTGCTCAGCTGCCTTTTCTTCTGTATGACTTGATTGTTTTGTCCCATAAGTCACAAATTTGGCATAGATACAATGAAACCAGAAACAAAGCCCACTGTGCTCTTTAACTCTTATGGGTGTCCCATCTAGATGGAATTTTTCAGCCACCTCACATGGAAAAGTTTGCACTGATGAAATGGGGGGCACTGAAAAGCATCGGGTCTCCGGAAAAGTTAGGGCTGAATGTTTGTATGTACCTACACCTTCTGAATTTGCAAACCTATCAGAAACTGTATGCTGATCAGGAGGCAGTTGAAAAAAAGAGACCGCAATTAGATAAAACTTGGAGCCCGCACGGGCAGGAAATCAAGACTCTTCCAGGTACATGCGCAGCCCATTGTTTTGAAGTAGCTGAACCATACATTATCAAATATTCTATTCACTCTGGTACTGATGTTTCGGAGATGACACGCTTTTCTTTCATAACTGGAAAAAATGACCAAACTTCAGGTTTCGCAGGTAGTGAACATTCAGGTGATGTGGGCCCAGGAGTTGCTAACAATTTCGGCACTGTTGAGGAGCAGTCAGCCCAAACATAAAGATGCCACCATGGCCTGCAGTTCTTTCTCAATGATTCTTGGGGATTTTTGTTGTTTCTCTCACCATCCTCCTCAGTTTCCTGGGGGGGGGGGGGCAAAATCCAGCTGCGTCCTCTACCTTTGAGGTTCCATATCTTTGGAATTTTTTAAATAATTGCCCTGACAGCGGTCAGTGGCGTATTCAATCGTTTGTGAATCTTTATATTGCCATTTGCAGACTTATGAAGGTCTATGACCATCTGCCTCTTTTGAACAGACAGTTGTTTTGTTTTTTACATGGTGTTGGAGGACACAGGGATACTGAATATTTGTTACCTAATTTTTCATACCTTTGTGAAACAAAAGTGATGTCATGGCTCGATACTGTTCCTTAACACTTAGATAAAACTTAAATAACTGGAATTCAACACCTGGTATAATTTTGGTAGATATTATTTACAATGATCTTTAAGGGTGCCATAAATTCTGATGCCTTGATTTGGAGGAAATTGATTTTTAATTAAAGTTTGGTTCTGTTAGAACATTAATATCATACAGTATTCCTCACATGTTGGCATTTATAGTTTGTATATGAATATATTTTTTTGAATTTTTTAAAGTATTTTTGTGCATTGCTATGCCAGTAATTTTGCAGCCCACTGAAAGTATAAAATTGGTTGTCTTAGGCTCAGTAGATCAGGGAAATCATATATGTTTGAACGAGATGACCACATTATATGAAACAATAACGACAAAACTAGAGGCCATATGACAAAGGAAACAAGATTAGTAAATGGAAGAGGCATATATGTGATTTAATTTGCCTCAATACCTAGCTTTGTATTCACTGTGACTTTAAAGTCGGTTGCAACTAGCTCAGGAGCTAGAGTGCCACAGTTTACATGACTGTGGACAAGGTGGACATCTCTGTCCCATAAATCACATAGAGCCATTCGCCTAAAACATTTCAAATATTTTCTTTTGAAGGCTTTTGATGTTTTACAGTTTGATCACTTTCAATCATATAGTGTCATTAATTGATGTGATACTGATGCTGTGTCCAGTTTAAATTTCACTGCTTGAGCCCAATGGATTTTCTGGTGTTTGTTCAAAATGTTTTGAATTACATTTAAGGTAGTTGATGTTCAATAAATGTTTTATCCTTTGGTAAATTTATGAATAAATTTTTAAATGTAAAAATGACATTATAGGACATTTACGGACTAAAAAAAGAATCACTACACAAGTAGACCTTGGGATAGAGTTATGTATGAGTATTTTATGTAAAGCACTGTATATCATTTGTAAATGGAGATTTGTTACATGCTGTTTTTGCCGCCTTGCTGGTCAGCTATTTATTTTGTTCTTCAGCACCCTCTGGTGGTGTGTCTGTAGCAAAACATGATCTGATGTAATATCACTTCTTTGTAATAGACTAGTGCTTTCTAGAAGCTTCTGGCATCTTCTTGCCTGGAGGGGGCGGGAATCCTGTAGATCTTACCCAGGAATCCTGTAGATCTTTCCAGAATGTTGCAAGTCTATATAAATGCTGTGATTTTGGTCAGAAGAAACAAAGTTTTGTTTTGGGAGCAGAGTTTTTGTTTTGGCAACAGAGTTACATAGTGGCATTAGAGTGTTATTATAAGATTAAACAGTGGATTATTTGTAGAAGTTTTTTTTTCAATAAGTGAAGAATAAATTTAAGTTGTCATTGCTGGTTTTCTTTGTTGTGATTTTCAAGTCATAACAATAGTGTCCCATAAGTCACGTTCCTATGTCCCATAAGTCACGCCATTCTTCCGAGCATCATACAAAACTGAATTTAGCTTCTTTCCTAAACATGACCCCAGTGACCAGATACACTAAGTGGCCTCACACTGGGCAACAAACTGATTCCATACCTTTAAAACTGAGATAGATTTTCAAATTTTTTTAAACCATACAAAAAACCGTGGTCTACAAATGTCCCACAAGTCACAGAATGACAGTTTGTTCCTCCAGTAATGACACTTTAACCTGACATAAAGCTTTTGTGTGTTTCTTGGAGAGTTAAGTCTTCTTTTTCACCATGTATGATTACAAGGCGTTCTCATCTCTAGTTTCTTCAAATTTTCGCTAGAAACAGTGCAGTTGTTCATTAAATGTCCCATAAGTCACAATGGAATTGACCTTTAAGGCAAGGTGAGAGCAGTGTCATAACCCCTCCGATAGCTACTCCGGAGTGGAAAAGGTTAATGTCATCTTCTTTTGGATTACTTATAGGTTGACATAAAAGTCTCTAAAGATTTTATTTCTTCCTGTGAGTTTGTAGGCTTCCCTGCTGAGTCCTTCATGGTGGAGATGCTTGTTTTTTCTTTGTTTTGTCTGATTTGATTTGAAAGGTGTTTACCAGATTTATTATTGTGGTGGAATTTTTTTGAGGGAGTCTATTTGTTAAAAAGGACTGTTTTTATTAATAATTTCATTTATTCAAAGTTTATACTGTCGTAATTTGTTCTGGGATACATCTGTTGGGTTACTAGTGTTAATTAGTTTGAGTTGTTTAATTTTTTGTTCCAATTCAGCTCCTTGTTGATTTTCTTCTCTTTTTTTTGTAAATGGAGAATGAGATTATTATTCCTTTTGAAACAGTTTTGCCTGTTTCCCAATAAATGGTTGATGATGACTTTAAGGGATCATTTATTTCTAAGGATGTCCACTATTTTTTGTTGAGGCCGTCAAATTAAGGATCTTTTTTTTAAAAATATTTTATTTATGAATTTTCAATATATAAAACGAGACAACAGGCATACTGGGGCACAATAAGAAAAACATGACACTGAACAAGTGTTCATGAACAAACACACATTATAGATGCACAGACAGAAAAAAAAGAACCCCGCTCAGAAACAATACATAAATTGACATACAGACCGTACCCTGCATTATGAAAAAATCAAAAACATAAAGTTACGTTGACAGAAAGGGATGTGAGTGAGGCATATCTATTACTGTTAGGTCATTCTTGACAGATATAGTAAGAATGGTTGCCACATCTTATCAAAGGTTGCAGAGCTGAGAGAGACATTGTCGGATCCTTTCCATATGTAACTAACTGGTGACTTCTGAAAGCCAGGCCTTAAAGGAAGGCACCTCATCACTTTTCCACTGAGATAAGATGTTCCTTTTTGCAATGACCGTGCCATATTGTATAGTCTTACGGTGCACATTGGTGAGCAAAGAAAGGTGTCGAGGGCCACCTAAAATTGCAGTGCGTGGATCTGGAGAAATATTACACTTATATACCTCAGAAAAGCATTTGAAAATATCAGACCAAAACTGGTTTAATTTCGGACAAAACCAAAAGAGATGGCCCAGGGTTCCCTCAGCTGAAATTCAGGATCTTTAAGTAGAGATGTGTTTAAATGCCATCTGGTGATGGGTTTTTGTGGCTTGGGTGTATTCCATTTGAATGATACAGGGGCATGGTCACTGATGATGATAGGATGAATCTTGCGGTTTTACGTATTCAATATAATTGTGTTGCTGGTGAGGAAAAGGTCAGTGCGTGAGTATGAGCAATGAACCGGGGAGAAAAATGAATATTCTCTAGTGGATGGATGTTGGACACGCCAACCATTGCCAAGACCAAAATCATTTCTAAACTGTTTTATTCCGTTTGTGAGGACTTCCAGGTATGTTTGTTGGTTGGGGTACTTGATCTATCAATTGATTGGTCAATAACTGTGTGCCATTGGCCTGCAGCACTGCTACACATCTCCACTGTATGGACTATACTAAATGGTCAATGCTGACTCAGGGGACGTGTTCCTATTCTCTTCAAGAGCCACATGGCGTTGGCGGATGAGGACATCCCAAACATGCTCAATAAGGGACAAATCCAGGAAATAAGGTGACCATTCAAGCAGCAAATGTGCTTGAATGCAGGGGCGTGTCTGGACATTTGAAACACCAGGGCTGAGCCCCAAAGACAGGACGTGATTCGGTGCAGATTGGAATTAATTAATTTGTCAATGGTATAATGAAGTCTCACACCTGGATTAAATCAAATTTGGTGTATTGGCCTTAAATTTCACATTTCAAACAAGTGACTAATGGGACAAAGTCAGCCAAACTGCATATTAGGGGTAAAAAAAATTAAAATGAAATAAATTCCAATATGATAATTTTTTCTTAAAGTACACATCTTAAAGCTCCTGAAACAAAAAAAAAAATTATTTGAATGTCTTAATTATTTCAGATTTTACAGGGGGTCAAAGTTAATGCTTCGTGATTTTACAGGACGGCTCAAATGTAAGATTTTGATATCAATTATTTTTTATACACCAGCTCCATGATATAATAGTCTGAGTCGTTTCTATTGATTTTCTATACTTTATATATAGCCCAAACACTTCAATTTTAGGTCACTTAAAGATAAAGGGTCGTGCAAAAAATTACATTTTTTAAAATTTTCTATATTTATATTTGAGAAAAAAAATCCATATTCTCAGAAAAAGGCCTAATACTATAAGGAAAAATGTAGGATGATTACTTTTTTTTGAAAATAATAAATAAATAAATAATGACTTTTTGAGAAGTTGTAACAGTGTCGCGTTTTTTGCGTCATTGAGTTTGAGGCAGTTACATTGTGACTAATTAAAATAATCAGACCAGAATATTCTTCTTTACTTATATTTGTTTTGAAATATTAAGTTATTAATTGTTACAGGCATGAATATCTTAATAAATGTATTTAAATTTATTTATTAATTTATTAATTTTAATGAAGCCACCCCTCAAAGGTTAAGCAGATTTTGTGTCTTATGTTTAATTACACTTAGACCAAGCTGCAAACTAGGAAGTATTAAGAAGATGATTTACACCTGGTGGTACATTCATTTTACAAAGAAGATGAAGCCACCCATCAAAGCTTTGAACAAGAAAGCTGTGATTTTTTTTTGGAAATTGGGTCAACTGGGAAGGCCTGATTCATTTGGGAGATGATGATTGGCTGGTTGATTCTCTCAGGGACCCTTAAATATTCTCCCTGGACTACCAGTTGTCACATTCCAATTGCTCTCAATACAAGTACTATAACAACATTGCTTAACATTACTACTGTCTACAAGTCATCTCCAAGTTCCAGAATGGTTCTCAGTGCAGCTGAGAGGACCAGGTGTTACAGAGAACGCAAGAAGGCTGAAAACCCTGATGCCTGGAAAGCTGTTGTCTCAGACCGAAACAGAGCAGCTGAAGCCGGAGATCCTGAAGCTGTCCATGCCAAGCCCAGAGAACGTGTAGCCAAACATAGAGCAGCCAAGAAGGAAGCACAGCTTGCAGAGCAGCGTCGCCTGGGTACTCCTGTCTACAGCAACACTTCCAGTCAGACCCGTGCAATCCGTAGAATCTCCAGTCATCTTCCAAAGTCTCCAAGAAAGCACCAAGCAGTCATCAAGGAGATTGTCAAGCAGAATCCAGTGCCTGTCAGTGACCCCGTGCCGCCTACTCCACCTAAATCAGCACACAACAGAGTTCCAGATGAGGTCCATTCCAGAGTCACAGACTTCTACCTTCGTCAAGACATCAGCCCCTGGTCGCAAGGACGAGATCACCGTGATCCGGGATGGCGAGAAGGTGACAGAGCAGCAGCGCTACCTAGTGATGACCATCCGAGAGGCCTACAACCTCTAAAAGCAGGAGTTCCCTGATGACACCATCAGCCTGATCTCCTTCCAGCGCCTGCGGCCAGATGTAGTCCTCTTCAGAGACAACATCCCCCACAACGTCTGCGTGTGTGTCTACCATGAGAACCTGAACCTGCTGCTCCAGTCCAACCGACACCACAAGTGCCTGCTAGCTGACCACCATGAACTCTTGGAGACTATTGTCTGTGACAAGTCTTCTGAGGCTTGTATGTATGGCAAATGTGCAACCTGTTCAGATAGAGTAACCTTCAACAAGCTATTTATTTTATTTTTTTATTTGTTTTTTCATTTCGGCATGATTGTACAGTCGTTCCATGACAATTTCAACACAACATGTATCATGACCGAAAGGGTCGCGGGAGAAGCGAAATCGCTTGTCAAAGTCCCGCCCCCAACTCCCAGAAAAACAGTTTGATTATGGTTAAGATATCATAAAGATTAATAAATCACAACAGAGCTGAGTGTCCATTTACACTACGATTTAAACGTCACAACATAAAATCATAGAGATTTATGAACATCATGAAGAATTTTAATCACAATATAGCTGAGTGTCTATAAACAACCCCTATTGTTTATGCCCGTTATGGTTCGTTTAAGTTATCCAATGCCATTTTGTTGGATAAGTTTATAGTTATTCAAACATGCACATTTCAAAAATTCTTAAATTCAGGTTGTCTGCCATTCTAAAATTGTCTTCAAGTATGTTCCATGCACTGACTCCAGCCACAGATAAGGAGTGCTCACTCCGAGTTGATTTGACCCTTCTAGTTTACAACAACATTCTGCCTCTTAGGTCATGAGTACATTCGCCAGTGCTTTCGAAACCCAAGGTCTTCTCTCTTTGTTTTGCTTCAGTTTGTTCGTTGTTTTGGCTAGACAGTGTTTATCATACAGGAGTTTGGTTCAACATATCTAATTCTAGTTTCTTTAGCCTTTTTTTTCGCCTTTTTTTAATTCTGATTTCTGTGTGTTCCAGGGTTTTCGATCTAGCCTGGTCCCTTATATCTAATTTGCAGTTACAAATAGCAAAAACTGGTAGATGATCAGTAATGTCATTTATCAAGATGCCACTTAATATTTCAGAATCTAATACATTAGTATACACATTATCTATCAAGGTGGCACTGTGCCTAGTAATCCTGCTTGGTTTTGTAATTAATGGTTGCATACCCATGGCATACATGGTGTTAATATAATCTTCTATTATAGAGCTATTATTTGGATTTATCAAGTCAATATTAAAGTCCCCACATATAAAAACATTTTTCTGGTTCATATTGGCGAGTAATTCACCCATACATTTACTAAAAACATCAATTTGCGAATCCGGTGCTCTGCACACACAACAAATAACCGTATTTTTACCTTTCAACCTAGGAATCTCAATTGTAAGGCATTCCATTACATTTTCCACAACATTTGATTTGCATTCTAGTACCTGGAAGTTTATGGCCTCATCAATAAATAGTCCAACACCCCCACCAGCTTTATTCAGTCTGCTCTTACACACGAAGTTGTAACCCTCCATGTAGAAGTCCTTGTCCTTTTCTTCTTTAATCCAAGTTTCCGATAGTGCGATGATGTTGAACGGATTAGCAAATGACAAAAGGTATTCCTTTATTTGGTCAAAGTTTGCATATAGACTCCTACTATTGAAGTGAATAATGGACAAACTCCCTTCCATTTTAATGCTCTTGTTAAATTTGTCTACAGTAAAGTATCCGCATGCGTTTGTTTCGTTGTAGAAAAAAATGGTTATCCGAGTCAATTTCTTCATTAGGGTCTATTCCTGAATGATGGTGACTTGTTGTTAAAAGCCAGTTTCCTGATCTACAGTTTGGTTCATCAAATAACTGCTCATAGAGATTTGTCAAGGATTTCAACCTGCCTCAGCGGTCAAAACTCTCCAGATCCCGCATCATCTTGATCAGCACCGGTCTGGTAGTTTCCGGTGAAGACCCATTTGGTTTGATGAAAATTCTGCAGTTAGCCGACCAAGTGCTGTGTATCTTACCCGCTTTGTTTAGTTGACGAGCTTTCCATGCGATGGTTGCATTGTGCTTGGTGAGGTTTTCATTTTATGAAAACATTGGATCCTTTTGAGATTTTTCCCTTGCTTCAACAGAGAGATTTTGTGCTTGTTGCTTGTAAGTCGTAACAGCACGGCCCGTACTGTACTCCGGTCTCCGCTTCCACTCCTTTTCGGTAGCAGATAACATGAATCCACATTGCCGGGGTCCAGAGAAATATTTTTGGACTGAAGGAATTCCATCACCTGCATTTCCACAGATTTATTGTCCGCCTCGCCTCCATCGTTGTCCTTCGCTGCTGCCCTGGCATAACTCTTGGGTTTGATTTTGAGCCCTGTCAGGATTACATCATTACGTTTCTCTTGTTGCTCCAGCTCCTCCAGTTTGTTTGATAAAGATTTAATCTGTATGTCTTTCTTGGCAATCTCTTTTCTGAGATTACAGTTCTCCTTCAAAAGCTGGTCCAACTGCTCCTTCATACCTTCCCTCCACTCCCTCATTTCATTTCTCATTTCTCCGAGGGTCTCCATAATTGATGAAAGATCCTGCGGGCTTGGTTTGTCGGTTCTTCCCGGTTTACCCATTTTCTCAGTTCAGAGAAAAGGTCTCTATTACAGAGTTTGTGATAAAGTTTATCGCTCAACTTTTCTCCTGACTCTGTTGTTTTCCTGTATTGCCTGTATTGCGTGCAGTCGCTGTTCGGAGTTGTTGCTCCTTCAGTGACTTTTTTTTAAGGCTATCAGCGCAGATCAGTGACCTTCAGCTTGCTGATCCAATATCCTGGTATGATAGGTACCTTCTCCTTTGGTGTGGTGTCAGACTACCTGGCCCATGATAATGCTGCCGCTACCTTCATCGACCATGTGGTGGATGAACTACTCTCCAAGCTCCCAGCCGGCATCATCGGACATCATCAGCGACGGGGCCACACAACAATTCAAGAACAAGTTCCTGGTGATGTACATCTCAAGCCTGCTGGAGAGGAAGGGGATTGTGGTGAGGTGGCATTTCCTGGCTACATCCCATGGCAAGGGAGCTGTAGACGGCATTGGCGCAGTCATCAAGAGACTGGTCTTCACCCTGATGCGGTTCCGAAAAGCTATTGTCAACAATGCCCTCGAGTACGCCCAGCTAGCAGCCAGCCACCTAGATAGTACCACTGTCCTCTATGTCAGCAAAGAAACTGTCCTGGACTGGAAGAAGAAGCTGGATGACCTCTGGCAAGGTCCCCTCTCCATCACTGGTATCCAGAGTATGCACTGCATCACCACCCTCGGCCTTGGCCACGTCCGTGCTCAGCCTTACAGCGGTGCTCCATCAGCCAAGGAATACTTCATCATCCCTGATGATGAGTAAATCAGTGACACTACAATGCTAACAACACATATTCCAGAAATATGAATGACATTATAATGCTAAACAATAGCTGAGTTACTTAAAAACATTTGTGTTATTGAAATTATGGCACAAATCCTTCTATGGAACTTATTCCTGTTGAAAATATGAAGAAATGTAATATTGTAAATATGTTGATATGTAATATTTGTACTGACATAAAGACAGATTATACAAGAAGACGTTAAATTAACTTCAATAGGTTAAACATTAAAATGACATTTTGAATGTTTTAATCAAACACACTAACAATTCATCTGAATTTAAAAAGCTGACATAAAGACAGATTACACGAATAGGTTAAACCGATTTTGAATGTTTTTATAACAATTCATCCTAAGGAGGTATAGTATAGTAGCAGAATTGACTGCTGCATGCATAAATATTGCAAAATGGGTTAAATCTGCTGCCATATTCCAAGTTTTGAAAATCAGTTCATCAACATTAAGCTGTGAAAACCCTCTAATGTTAAAGTACACACCAATGGAAGGCTTATATCTAATAAGCAAACGTTACCTTTATTATTTTATGTTTTTTTCAGATCTTTTTTTTTTTTTTTGCTGCGCTACTAGCTAGCTCTCAAATGTCAGGTTTCAGGCGTCATGAACTTTGTATACCGGTGGAAGAGGGAGGCTTTTATGAGAACGATACAGACACGTAAGCGTCCCTGTAACTATGGTAACTTTCTAATGCATGCCGCAGATAAATTACAATATAGGCTAAAACTCAGTGGTTGCAAGAGCTCAATAGTTCATCCTCGTCTTATTTTTTAACTGTAAGAAAAGACCCCGAGCTAAATAAAAAATACCCCGGGCTATAGCCCAGTGGCCAGGCCCTAAACACGCCCCTGCTTGAATGGCCACTTTATTCCTTAAGGATCTCTATACATACACAGGTGATATGGGGTGTGGTGTTGTAATGCTGGAATATGGCATTGTTTTGATGGGGGAATGGTAGGACGATAGGCAGCGGTATCTCATCGTGATATCGCACTGCATACAAGTTACCATTAATAAAATGCATTTTGGTGCAATTTCCATTGGATATTTCCGCCCAAAACAACACTCCTCTACCTACCACCCTGTTCATTACGCTGCCTTCAGCATAATGTTCCCCTGTGTGTCGCTAGGCATGCTGCCATCTGTCCAGTCTGTGAAGCTGGAAACGCGACATGTCATTTAGGAGAACAGTTCTCCATTGTGCCTGCGTCTATCGGACAAGTCCGTTCTTCCAGTCAAGCCAAATTTTTTTTGTCGAGCAGGGGTGAGGCCCCATCCGCGAAGAGGACGACGTCCATGGAGATGGACTTCAGTGGCGGCCGGTGCTAAAAATTTTTTTTTGGGGGAGCGCAATTTGCCTTGGCGCAGCACACCTGACAGCTTCTTTGATGTCGACACAGTCAGTTATTAAGAAGGAAAATGTAGCCAATAGATTTTATCAGGGTTTGTACCTTTTTTTATTATGAATTGAGGATGTATCCCCTGTGTCCACATGTCCACAGATCACTGTATCTGTCCTTAAATTACTTACAGATTGATTGTAAAAGCGGTCATGTTAAAGATAGTCCACCAACTAACTTGGATTTTGATGTTTTGTAAAGATGTTAACAATATATGGAACATAGTTAAACAGAAAAACAAAAAAAAAACAGAACACAAATCTAAAAACACAGCACTGTAATGCTGTCTACAGGCTTTGTACACCTTTTACAAAGTGAAATTCAAGCACTTTTCAAGGATTTTCAAGGTGCATTTTCATACTTTTCCAGCACCTTACAGCTGTGGTAAATTACATATTTATATACTTAAGTGACAGATTCCACAGAAAGTGTGACCAATAGGTCCCACTGTACCTAGCAGGATGAAATGATAAATTAATGGTATATATGTGGTTTATTTCATTGATAACATAAAAACAAATGTTTACAGGAAGTTTTAGACCTGAATCACTGCAATTTTGGTAAAAAAGTGAATTTAAAAATTCGGTCTTGTTGCTAATGTTACATGGATGGAAAATTGGTTTTCACAGGACAGAACTCAAACAGTGACAAGATTGTCTGAGCCAATGCCAATAATGGCACGATGAGCAGAGAAAAGGAAAGGCACACCAGTGACCTACCCGCTAATCCACAATAAGTAGGGCTTCATTACAGCCTGTATTTCTACTCTTGAACAGTGACCTGAAATGCACAGTTTTTACCCGGGATTATTTTGTGGCAATAAAATTCATACACTGGATAATTAGTCAATCCTGCCCACTCATTTCCAAGTTCCTCATCCACCTTGGAGTTCTGAAAGGAAGGAGGAACACTTTTTTGGTCCACCCTGTAGTATGGATGTGCCAACCCCTTTAAGTCAAACCAAGGTTGGCTTGATCCATCCAGGGATTGGAGTGAAGTCGTCCATATAATAAACCGTGTTCAAGCTCGGCTTGCTTGTGAAAATTCAATAACTGATCCAGGTGTGCCATCTAGTGATAGAATATTGTAACTGCGTGCATAAATCTGCAGCTCTGTGTCCACTGGCGGACACATCTGCACAGAAGGGTTTAAATACCCTGCCAGCAGCCGCCAAATCTCATTCACAGCAGTGCTGTACTAAGATTACAGGTTGTTGCTAACATTATTACTGTGGACGGAAATTTTTACCTTTTTGATGAGGGACACAAACGCGAGTTGGTGAAAATTCTAGAAGTCAGGAAGTAAACATCCGCTCGCGCATGCACTTTACCCCGCTTTCAGACTACCGGTTGTTATAAAATAGGGACTTAAATGTGGAATGCAGAGCAAACGTTACGACCACACATCAGACAGAAATTATGTTCGCGGGCAAAACTGGCTTCACGGCATGAAATAGGGCTCAGGATATTTCAAAACGGCATCTAGCATGGTAAAATAAAGAATGGGGAACATATTCCTGGCCAGACTTTCAGTAATAGATGTACTGTTCTTTTCACAGTGGCCCTGTTGCTAACGTTACGGGACTGAACAGAACGTGTGAAATGCTCACAACTGGATAAATGCATTGGATTCACTGACTGGGACATTTCCATCCTGATATTGCCCAATTCCAGAATAGTCATCTTTTTAGGCTAAAGTAACAAAAGAACAACAATAGCCATGCTTTTACAAGTAAAACATTTATTCTGTTGACATATTTTATTGAAAATATAGAGAGATGGAACATTTTATATTGGTTCAAAAATAAAAGTTGTCAATTTGTCACACTTTCTGTGGAATCTGTCAAATTGGAACAGCAAACAGGGAAAGCAATAAAAGGCATTGCTAACGCCACATCCAGCTAGCCAACTCCGTTTGTCGTAACAAGTGCGGGAGAAACCCCGGGGGTAAGCTCGTCCATGATCACTTGCCTGCTGCTGAATCTTTAAATCGGGTCGGTCTGGGCCAAGCTTTTTAACTTTCCTTTGTTCCTCCAGTGAACGCCTTGAGAAAGGCTGTTTTTGTAAGGAAAGAACCGAATTGTGTTCAGTTTCCGTGCTTCCACTTGGACATGCCATCTCGCTCAGCTACCAGATTGAAAAGGCGGTGGATGATTTGACAGTCGAGACAAAGCTTCGCGGTGGGTGTGAACATGATTGACAGCCACATGAATTGTCCAATCAAATTAGATCAAAAAACATTAAAACAATACCAATTCGCTGCCAATGAAAGTGGGAGTGTCTGGGGTGCACAGAACTGCGCCCCGTAAGGAAATCTGAAGAAACCAATGAAACAGTAGCCTCGGGTCACGTGCTCACCAAAACTTTGAGAGCTTACATAAGGTACCGTTTGGCCGGCGTCCCTCACCCAGGAAGTATATGTATACAGAGAAATCAACCAAATACCATTTGGAACTGATATTTAGGGGCTGTTGACAGGCGCTCACAGACTGAAAAACGCGTTTATTTCATAATTATTGCATTATACGACTAAATTATATTTAACATATTTAAGTAAATTTTAATCTCTTGATATTTGAAGGGGGGCGGCGCCCCAGCGCCTTCTACTGGCTGGCCGCCACTGATGGACTTCCCGTTCACGATTTCTCACAGTTTTGGTGGCAATGCGGCGATGGTGAAGACCAAATGTCTCATCTGCAGTGGCAGTTGCTGGTCTCAGAAGGTAATGGCAATGAAGAGTTTGTTTATGCTGGTCTTGCGTGTGGTCATCACGCATGGTTGTTGTGCATGTGGGCGGTTCACTGTTGTGCCTAATTCTTTGAAATGGTGTCTATAAGTCACTTAAGACACAAAGCCTCAGGGACCATGCCATTGGCAGGAATTTCCTCTCAGGCCTGTTAATGGCATGGTCCCTGAGGTTTTGGGTAATTTGTGGAAGTTTGAAAAATGCCTCAACTGCGACTTTTGTGGCGGCCTTTTACTGACCTGATGACAGGGTGTGCCTGGGCTGACCATACTTAATTTCAGTAGCTCTGGACTAGGACCCACCTGTTTGATTGGCCAATTTTGAACATGGGTATAAAATTGACAATGACATGCCAAGGGTGACTGAAGTGCACACAGACAAGTAGCACACAGCCTGGGTCACGTAAGTAAACCTGACCGAGTTAACCTCAGAAATTTTATTGCAGAATATTGAAAGGATTAAAATGTTGCCTTTATATTTTTGTTCAGTATAACTGTGTAAGCCATTTTATAATGCAAATACTATCTCAAAAATAGTTTATCTAATTGAATTGCCTCATGCTAAAAAGTACTGAAGTCACATTTTCCCACACCGTGAGGTAAGAATGGCTTTTTTAGAAGTAGATTTTCTCAATTTTCTCATATTGGACATTTTGTGGCTTAAGTACTTTCAGCACGAGGATCATCAATTGTTTCCTAATGACCCTGTGCATGACTTTAAAATCCCATAGCACAGTACACATCCATTCAAATACATTTAGACAGAAACTCTTTCCTTGGTAGAAGTCCAGCGATCGAAATAGACTAAAGTTTTTAATCCCTTAAAACCTAGAGACCCATATACGAGTCAGTCAACTGCAGCAGCTGTATTCAAACCTGTAGAACATCAGGCCTATTAGAAATTCTAGTGGAGTTCCCAAGGTTTCCAACAATTCCAAATATGTCCAGCTGAATTTCAGGGAAATGTGTATAAAATGATGTTCAAGATGTATTTATTTTCCATTCGATGTAATGCTGTGGCCATACAAACTTGGCGTCCTGGGTTTGAATATTTCTTTCTTAATTAGTGTGATGTAGCTTAAAGGTAGAGTCTGGAGTTTTGTCCGTTGCTGTTTGTAAATACAGTAGTCAAACTAAGCCCCTCCTCTCAGGCTCAGCGATGCACGCCCCCTGCCACTGCCAGCCTTGGCAATAATTATATTGCAAGGAACAATATATATTATTTTCGTATCCACAGTAATGGTAACATAAAATGTCAACGTCTTAAGAAGCTTCTGAATTCCTCCAGCTCACAAAACAGTATATTCTTTTCAGCATCCACGTCTGATCAGCTTGATACACCTAAGCAAACGTTTCTATAAATGCAGTTTAGCGACTCTGGGCCGTGTGTGAAGTTTGCTTATGTAAAAACAAAACTCTTTCTTCAACCAGTGAAATTACCATAATGCAAGTTGACACCTCTACCTCTTTCTGGTGAGAATTGGATTATTAATTGAATTACTTTACTGAGCAAATAGACTTCCAACAGCCTGAGCTGCACTGCCATAAACGATGAACACATAGCTTTACGTCAAGAGGAAGGCTACAATATGAGATTGCATGGACGGAAATTAAAGGCTGTATCAGGGATGTGACTTCACTATTTTTGATAGTTGAAACGTTCTCAAAACTCGACAGAGCCGCTCGCCCCTCCCCTTCAGGAGCTTGGAACATGAACGCACTTTTCTTAAAGTGAAACGTCTGAGTAATTATCGCTCACTCAGCTGGGTAAGTCCATTTTTCATTTTAACACAATTTTAAGGCCAAAAATACATAACAGTATACAATAAAAAAATAAAAATAAATTTAAAAAAGCTAGGCACTCGATAGTGTGGATTCTAAAGTGGGCAAACAGTTTGGTGCCATAATAGTTTGTAGAAGCTAACGATAGCGAGCTGCTAGCTGACAGTTCGCTCTGATGTCAGTTTCCAACAGCCCTTAGGTCTAAGAAATATAAAATGGTAAGTAAGGTGTGTCGTAATGTAGTCTACTGTTTATTCATGGGAGTTCTGGAACTGGTAGTCGAGGGAGAGGCAGAGGAAGAGGTCGGGGTATGTGTTGTTACAATCGATACCGAAGGTTCGGATAAATTTACACCATTAGTGCTAGCTACAACAAGGTATCTGACAAGTTGCTTAGCTAGGCATTACAAAATGAGCATTAACAACGTCACATAGATCACCTCGGTTATACATTCATCGACGAATTTCAACCCTGAGTACTAACCAGAGAAAAAATGTTATTACACGAACACGAACTCTGGTTTGATCAGACAGAATTAGCAAACTCACTAGCTTGCCAACCGAGAGTGAGCAAAGGTTGCTAACTCGCTCCAAAGAGGAAATATCGATCTCTCTACCTTTTGATTCATTCTACCCAGCATGATCTATGGAAGATAGCCTTACAAGAACAATAGACGAGCTTTCCTCAATTTTGCTTGGAATGACAATTTATAATTCACATTCAACTGAGTTAGCACCAGCTCTACTCACCTGTCCAGTAGAAACGGCGACCCG
The DNA here is from genome assembly GCA_029692085.1 of Gymnothorax javanicus. Taxonomy (NCBI): domain Eukaryota; kingdom Metazoa; phylum Chordata; class Actinopteri; order Anguilliformes; family Muraenidae; genus Gymnothorax; species Gymnothorax javanicus. Next base: position 88,854,410 of record CM056195.1, on the reverse strand, counting down.
GGCATCAGAATTAAAACCATTCAGCTCCCGGAATTCTCTCTAACGTTGGTATGCTTTCCTTATGTTTATTCGGGACTTCGCATAGCTGCGATCGTGTTCCTTTTTCCTCGACATGCACTCGTTCAAGCGTCTCTTTTTCGTTTTAACTTCCACCATGCTTCAACCTGCCGCATCAGTAGTGCCACTGCCAGTTCGTTTTGTTGCCCACTCAGTCCCACCCACTTGTCACGCACGAGCACGAAACTGCCGCAGAAGACCCACCCCTGCCCTCCGATTCGTTGGAACACTTTTGTTGATGTTTGGGGGACGCGGGTAGGTACACACGAGTTTGTGTATCTTTATCAGAGCCTAAATGGCTGTAGGTGGCCTACAGAGACCGGAGTTTTTCACCGCCTACTCATGAGACGAGCTGCTAACAGTTTGTGAGGAAAGATTTCCAGTATGTGACAAATTATGTTTTAGCATAGAATCACTGATACAACCATTAAAGGAAATTTTTTGAAATTCCATCTTTGAGTAGAATAATATATAGTAAATGCTGCTGAAGATGATATTCAGATAAGGTTAAGATTTTGTTTATAATTAATTAATTAGATAATTGCTGTTCATGCAATCTCATATTATGACCTTCCTACGACTCTCCCAGAGGCTAGAGAGTTAAGACTTCGTGAATGACCTTGCTACTTTGAATGTTCAATGCATGGAATCCATTTTAAATGATTTTAAATGCATGCCATTCCTCAAACTTTCATGGTGCACTAATAAACAATTTACTAAATTATTCAATTACAAACGCTTCGTCGTAAGAAGCATGGAAGTTTAATAAATTAATCAATGTCAATGTAGCCCTTCAGTGATCTTTCATTTCTTAATACTTTCTCAATAATTACAGGCTTATATATTGGTCTTGATTATGCAGTAAATACATTGTGTGATTATTAATCGAGCAATCTTAATTATTAACAGCTTGAAAGCAATTATGCGTTTCAGGGTCGAAGGCTCACGGCAAGTCATTTGATAGTTTGGTAACACCACATTACTGCCAGGGGGACTTTGGACTTTAGGAAATTAAATATTGCTAAAATATCAACTTATTTTAGTTTACACAGACACCCAACGTAGATGTGGATGCATATGGTAGCCAAGAGATCTAGTTTTGCAATGATGAGTTTGTTTGAATGGTTTCTGAAAAGAAGGGGATTTCTCAACAACGTGAAATAGCTTTGGAAACAACTTATTATACATATATGGGCGCACAATAGTACTGGGAATTGGAAGGGTATATTGGAGTAAAAATTCAGCTATAGATGGGGAAAAAGACAAGAAAGAAGTTGTGAAATCAAATGTGACAACAATGAGGAAGACAGGAAAAATTTAAGTCTCCAATGCAATGCTCTATGCATCTTACCTCGAAAACATTCATAAAATCTTTTTTGGCTACAGTTTCATAATGTGAACCTGTAGTTGGTAAGGTTTCTCGCTTTGTCTTTGTTATTCTTGGCCGATTAGACCTGGTCACAGAGCCGCAGCTCTGTGGCTCCAGCTTATAATTCCTGGGTTTTTTTTTTTTTTCAATTTGCGTAATATTCTTGCCAGTTATAACTAATGGAGAGCAATTACTTGAGTGCCACCTTCATGAAGAGACCACAATTATGCCTATATTCTAAGTGCTCCAAAAAAATAAGTATTTTAATTTGGGTGGATATTTGCTCAAAAAATGGGTTAGGTTAAAAGGGAAGAATGGCTCCCGTGAACTGAATTAAAGACAGCAAAACTTTTGATCCAGATGATCAAAAATATATTTCAATAAGTAATGACTGCAAGACCACATACATGAATGTGTACAATGTAAAGATTTTCTGAAGCCTAAGCCTCATAAGCCCCATTTGAAAATTAGCTCTGTTTTGGATACAAAATGTATCATTCCTTGCCATAGAGCTCACATTTTAATTTAAAAAACTGAATGATCCCTTTTGCCATGCACAAGGTGTAATTGCATTTTTATCTCTGTAGGAGCTTAACCTGAAATTTGACAGTGGCAGTTAAAGCCAGATGGAAGAGTAGGAGGGACTGATACTGGAAACTATTAAAAGTGCAGCATGTGTCTTTAAACTATTTTCTTCCTTTCTTCAAAGACCATGGTCCACAGGGGAGTGCTATATCCCGTTATCATGAATGGGGCCAAATGCTTTTGCTGCATACTAAGTAGGACCCTTTCAAACAAGGAGGGAAAAAAAGTCTCACATGACGCTACAAGGGTATCAGCGCATAAACAACACTGCCTTGGATGTTTAAAAATTGTTTTTATTTTTGATAGAAATGGGAGCTTTTGAGCAATGCATGACGCACAGCATGATCATGCAATCCAATCCAGCTCATGACTCATCAAACGGCAAACGACTGGCAAAGATGCACTTGGACAAATGGTTATTAGCAAGAAATTAACTGTGAGATTTGTGTGTGGGTAGAACGGGGTTTTCTCATTAGAATGGAGTGAGAGGTGCTGAGACCTAATTAGGCGCACCAGATTGGTTCTGCCTCTCTTCCTCCGGCACATCTTGTATTTCACGAATGTTATGGAATAGACCCACATAGTACGGATTTGAGACTTTGCCCAAGGAACGATCTCATTTTTCTTGCGGGTTGGATTTTGACATTAATGATTTATGGAAAATACAACCTTTTGAATGGTATTGATTGCATTATACGTGCATGAAAAACAGAAACATAATGAACTTAACATGAACATTAGCCAAACTATTATATCATGGGACGATATTTCCTTGGAAGTCTGAAGGTTTTAATGGGAAGTTGTACACAACTGGAAAAAAGCTTAATGGCTATGCGAAGCTTGGATGGATAAGCAAAGAAGTATTTAAAGCAGGCTGCCGATGTTCAAACTTGAACGACTTACAACTAAGCCCACTACATTCATAAACAGGCTCCCAGTGTTCATACTTGAAGAGCTTACAACTCAGTCCACCCACCCCTTATTCCAAACTCCCCAGATCAGCTTTGCCACTGTTGCTGGGAAAGAACCATAATCAGCTAGTGAGGCTTCTTGAGCGAGGGGGGCCGGCGAGCTCCAATTCTTTGACATGAATGGCGTGGTCTGTTAAAGCACTCTGTTTATTTGCGCCTACTGCTGGACAATCAGTGGTGAGGTAATGGGCTCAGCAGAAGTGGCGGGGAAGCGGCACTAATGGACGAGTTTGAGTGCAGCATTATGTCCCTGCTGCCAGAGATAGGCTCCACTTTTCAGGCATGCTGTCCTGTGGGAGGCTCCCAACCTATGTGCTCTCTGGACTCACAGTTGCAAAAAATTTCTCATAGTCCTGTCATAAAAAATATATTAGGGCTGGGACTTTAACGCGTTAATTTGGATTAATTAATTACAGGAAAAATAATGCGCTAAAAAAAATGACGCATTTGATCGCACCTTTCTCAGTTCCCTCATTTTTGGCACACCGGTAACACTGATGCACACACTTTAGCCCGGTAGGTGGTGGTAATGCGCCTGAAGTCTTAAATAGTTGAATAAAAAGGCTATAATTGCACTTGGGAGTTTGCAGTGAATGTAGTACACAGATGAAAAATACACTGATAAATATAGATGAAAAATAAACATTTTTGTTGTTTAAGGTCACATATATGTCTATTCATTGATTCAGTCATAAACCAAAATTTATTTGAATTGAAAAACTTTGCTTATTGTGTCAAAAATTGGTATTTGATAAAAATGCGATTAATCGAGATTAATTAATTACAAAGCCTCTAATTAATTAGATTGATTTTTTTTTAATCACGTCCCACCACTAAAATATATATGTATGGGTGGATCCAAGAAACGATGTTTGGGCCTATTTTAGGGTCTTTTTGACTTCAGAGAGCTATAGAAAAAAAATAATGCACCATTCTTCCTGTTTCTAGCCTCATTTGAAAGAAAACATCAAGGGCTTCAAAAAAAGGGCAAATTTGCATATGTCGGCCCATACTTTCGCAAGTTATTGGACACCAAAGTTGAAAAATGGCCCAAAATTGGCATTTTTGGACCATTTTCACCTCATTCCAAGCCATGAATTGTCAAGCCAAATAGTGCTAGACCACCATAAACGTATTTTTTCCTTAGTGGGGGGTCATATCTAACATTTCCATGAGGTTTAGCCATGTAATGACCAACATTTTTTTTCCTATGTCTTTTAATGGGAATTTCAACACATTGAAACGCGAGTGACAAAACTTTTAGACCATCAACTAGCATACTAAAAAGGTAGTCCCACTTGTTCATATTACATCCAGCCAAGAGGGTCCCTATAAGGGTTATGTTCATAGAAATATTTTTTACATACATTGACCTGAACCTGTGCCAGCATGAAAAAACTATTTTCAACACCGGCCTCGTCACTCACGTTTCACTGACATTTACCTATATATAGCACAAACTACTGCTAATTTCTATACTTCCTACCATTCAAACAAAGTTACAGGGTATATGTAGCAACCCTAAACGTAACATAATAAAGAAAATTAATTCAGGTTGGCTGTATGGGTAGTTGCTTGGTCAGTGAAACGCGAGTGATCGTCCGGCGCAAAAAATGTGGCGAGAAGAGGAAAGCGACTTCCTGTTAACCGGCAGAGGTAACCTTCACCCGGGCCCCTTCGTGAACAACTCAGAGGATCTCAAGCTTCGATTGAGGCAAGTCCACGCCAGATTTTACTGCAAAACATTGGTGAGGATGTGTCTGGGTGTATGCAGATGTCTCAATTTGTACCGAAACAATGTATTTTGGGTTCTATGGGTTAAAACAGATCGGCGAGTGAAATTTCCAAGCCAGTATGGCCATTGGTTTTGCGTGACACGGAGTGACCGCCGTGCCTAAAAGGTATTTGGCTATGTATCCTTGGCTGCGTCGATGTTGATTCTGTAGAATTCATGTACTATGATTATGGCATTCTGCCACACACCTCTATATGCACACTTTTTGGCCCCCCAAATGGGAATTTTCACTTGTTAGTATTTTAGATAGGCCTCTTCTCTAATATTTTGACCAGAAATAATGAACATTGTGCAATACCTTTGCTGCTTTTAGTTACATTTTCTCATTGTCACATTGCACCTAAAAAGCAGTGAAGGTTTCAATTTCTATTTTTTTATTTTTTCAGAAAGGGCACCTCCACCCCATCCAACCTATTCATATTTCACCATAAGATGGCCCTATGGTACCCCTAACTTACACAACAGCCAATATGAAGATACTGCATACTTTTTTTTCTTTTTTTAACCAAAAATTTCTGGGGGCTGTATTTTGGGTTTTGACTGGATATTTGGTCACAATCAGTTGCGGCTCGTGAACTGCCAACAGGGGAGGCTTAGATAATCCCTTAAAAAGAATGATTGGTCACGACCTGTTTTCAATCAGTCATTTCAATTACCATTACAGAATCTCCAAAAACTCTCAACATTATCAGGTGTGGCCAGTTTTCATTTATAACGTATACCTGTCAACTCTCACGCATTCGTTGTGAGTTTAAGTGGCATATTTACGTTCCTCTGCTGTAGTCAGCAATAATTCAATCAACGCGTATTTAAGAGATTCTTGCGCAGAATTGAAGTCCTTGTGCATGGAGGGGTTGGGGGCAATGGAATTGCATAAGACGTTTCAAATGATCTTATGTCATTTGAACAATCGCAAAACACATGCATTGCTTCCAACTGCTGAGTAAAGAAAAGCGTGCCAAGTCCGGAGTCGTAATAGGTATGCGTTGTAAATGAAAACTGGCCACACTTGTTGATGTTAACAGCTAGCCTGCGCGGAGTCGGTGATGTCGCGAAAAAGAGTTAAATTTTATTTTCAAAGGCATGGTAGAAACCCTAGATGGGCCAGATATGTGTATTTATGCCCTTAATTTAATCGTAGAACATGTTTTGTGTATGTTGGAGTGATATGGATACAATCTAGAATATGTTGTCAGAGGTGAAACGTGAGTGACAAACAAGAGGTTTTCCGAGGGTCAATACAGGGCCTGCATGAGCTGTTTAAGTAATTTATGGATGGCAAAGGGTAACTGTTTTGTAGAACAGACACTCTGTAGACAAAGTGCAATGATTTTGAAGAGTATCTGATGAGTTTTGAGGAAATGAGGGTAAAGTTAAGAATGCGAGTCAATTTTTTCCAACTTTTACCTTTTGCGCTATATATTCGACGACGCATAATTCTGTAAGTTTTCAACCCTGGTTTTTGATTTTTGGTACACTTAAAGTAACATATGATAGTAGTTTGTAAACAAAATAAGGTGTAGATATGACAATTATTAATAATACTTTTGATGTTGCATTTAATTTCATCACTCGCGTTTCATGCATTTCGGAAGGTTTCACGGCGCGTGCGATAAAAACTGACCCGTCAGAAGTTGGTGACTTGAATGAACCATTCCATAAATACAAGATATAGGGCTATCAATAAAATAAAGTGATATTAAGTAATACTGAGTTTGTTAATTTCATCCCCCTCAGGGCTCAGAGCATCAGTAATTGAATCCATATATATATATATATATATATATATATCGAGGGTTTGGAGCACAATGGTTATACGTCCAAAATTTCGAATTTTAGATCACGTTTGTGCTCCAAGGAAAAGCATCAGAAACCACTTGTTTTAGAATATAAATCTCAAATTCAGATAATCATTGATGCATTTAATTCATGTTCACTCTGTCAGCCACATGATAGAGAAATAGTGAGGATAAAAACTACCATTTATACCCAAGTAGTTTTTTAAAAAATTAAATAAACTAAAATCATTTTTTTGCTCAAAGAGGACACCAAAATGTGACATAGAAATCAGTTTTTAACTGAAAGAATGTGGGAAATTAAAATTAGAGAGCATCATGTAGATTTGCCTGTAAGTTATTCACTCACAGTTCAGTGAATAAATTCAACTTTGTTACAAAACTTTTCTAGTCAGAACACAGGATGATATCAGACTGAAATTATCAGGTTACCGTTGTTGCCCTAACTTTGTTGATCCATGTAGCACTGCTCAAATGTACTGCTACTGATTAAGAAGAACTTATTTTCCTATACTCAAAATGAACCAAGTTCTCCCCAACTAATTTCTGTTGATTTTGAGAATAATTAACTAAAACACTAAAAATAGTTTTGTGTCCAGTAAATAACGACCGTTACCGAGGACATATTTTGTTTTGTATTCTACGATTATACGCATCAATTTACAGATTTTTTCATGTTTCCTGGAATGACTCCGTAAACACCTTTGATTGGCAACGAAAGTTCTCCAGTGTGTTGCTGCGAGTCTGCTGATTTCTGCTACTGAGCGCATGGTGTCCACAGTTTTGTATGCGCAACAACAGTTACTGAAAAAGGAATTATGATAAAAATCATCTGAATCCATCTTTATTCTTGATCATCATTCAGCATGGACTAATAAACTTGTCCTCAAACTAGTTCGAGTGTCTAGTAAAATGTTGTCAACTATCTATAAATGGATAGAAGTCTGTATCCAACCTTTGTCGGCTTTTCATTTGCCTGAACGATTTTTAAAGAGGGCGCCAATATATTTTGGGGGATTTCATTAGCGAGCAAAAGGTTAATAATTTCATATTAATATTTAATATCGCGAGTACATGTGCTGCGCATGCCCTAGCAACCAAGTACATACATGCCAACTCTACCGCTTTTGGCGGTAGACTACCGCTTTCGGGGCGTTTTATTTCAGAATGTGTAAAAACAGCAAGTGTTCATCCAGTCAAGAAAATTTAGAGTTTAATTTCTAGAGTCTGATTCAAATTTATCAACCGGTTCAAAGAAGTCAATTGTTGCTGATTTACACCCAAAAGCTATACTAGAAGTCACTAGAATAAAATGGCAGTGCCATATTATTCTAGAAGTATACTGGCATACATAGTACCCAACTCTAGAAATTAAACTCTAAATTTTCAGACTGGATGAACACCCTGTTTTAATTCATGAATGGTCTTCTGGATCAAGAACATCAAGGTAAGCTGAAAAAGTACTGATTTTCTTCGATATTGGTGGAGATTGAATATGGAATTCTTTCCCTAATAAACTGTCAATATGTTTGTGCTCACATTGCCGCATTGCAAATAAAGGTCAACTTCCAGAGAGATTATATAATACATGGCATAATTTGAAATCACTTTGTCTCCATATACTTGTGTTTCCGAAGTTTGTTTTTGTTATCACTCAATCACCTAGCTAGGTGTCCTCTAACACAGATATTTAAAAAATAATGATGACAACAACGATTTCCAGATATGCTAATTGCACAAAAAACTGCATATTATTATGTGATGTCTTGTGTTGGAATTCGAGGATCGACCAATATTGGACTAGACGATCAGAACATTGCTTACATTTTCAGAATCGAAAAAAAAAAATAGAGATTCAGTTTGAAATTAGAGAATGGTCTCAACTCTCAAGCCATGTATGGACTTTAACCCACTATTATGAAGGGATTTTTGGCGCTTTGTTGAATTGTTGTATCGCTTTAGTGTACTATTTTGCAAACACTGGTCAAACACTGACAACATTGATTTTAACCCTTCAAAATGACAATACAGCATTTTAGATCATGTCAATACTTGGCTGGGTATTTCTCTTTGTCCAAGGTTCTGAAGGGCTGTGTCATTTGAAGTTGTTATCATTTGCTATTAATTATGAAGAAAAAGTTGCTTTCTGTTTTATTGAGGGGCTTATGTCATCTGTCTGTTATGTTTATTGGCATGGCTGATCATTAATTAGTATTGGAACATAATTGGAGTTAAATTAGCATAGATGTGAGTTTCAGTTGAAAACATTAAATAAAAAAGATTTGAAATACAGATATCTTATTGGTGCTGTAAATGAACTCATTCTCTACGGCAAGCCGCTGCCAATGGCGCGGCAAATTCTACCATTCCCTACGGTAAGCCGGTGCCAGCGGCGTGGATGACCATTTGCAGTCCGATGAAAATACGAAATCAGTTGACGATCGCGGTCAAGGGTCACCTGTACTTCAATACTCTATACTGTGTAATTTTCGGGAAAAGCATTCCGTACAAATGTGACAATTTTATATAAAAGTATTCCGTAGGGAATGAGTTAAAGAAAAACAAAGGCTGTCTAGAAAAAGATTGGGAGGACTAGTAAACCTGAATGATTGCTAGTTTGAATGTCTAGTGAAAAAAAAAAATCCCATTTCTATCCCTGTTCAGGAACAACAATGTTCTTGCATAGCAGGGTAAGTCAATATATATATATTTTTTATTTTAAGCTAACATTTAGTTATGATTCCCCATGACTTTCAACTACAATATCCCACTTTTCCACTTTGTTTAAAGCGCACCAGGATATTTCTCCAACATCTCGGTTTTGATCCATACATTGGATCTCATAAAGGCATAACAGGAAAGCCTAATGACAAATGCCTGCACCCTGTAAATGAGGTTATGTTTAGATAGGGGTTTCCTCAGGTTAAAGTTTGGTAAGCAAGTGGATGTGTTTCGCGGCAGGATGGCATAACATCTGTATGTTAATTAGTCTGACTCTACTGTAGTTAACACTCTCAGAAAAAAAAAGCTCCTATTTGCACCTTTAGGGGTAAAAGGCTTATCATTGGGGCGGTACCGTCAGTACTACTCGGTACTACTGTTGTACCCACAGAAGTGGGTACTTATTTGCTTTGGAACATAAAAACACCTTTTAGACCCTAAAAAGGTTCACACAGATACCTTGAGGTCCTATAATTAGCCTTAGGGGGTACATAGGTGCTGAACGTACCTTGGGGAACAGAAATGGACTCCTGCTGTACCCCTATTTCTGAGAGTTAATAATGCACCACTGCAAGCTGACCTTTTTGTTACAGTTTTTCAGCAGCCCCTATGATGTTACCATTTTGGACCGGCATAGGGAGAGCAGCTACGGGGTCAGGATATTTGGGAGTTGGCTGCCCATTCACAAAATGCTAAAAGATGTACATTAGAACGTCTCTATCTTGCAACCAACGTTAATACTGTTTCTTTTATGTGGTATATTTTCTCAGCCTCAAATGGTACACAACTGCCTAACTTAAAACATGAATAACTTAACCTCGAACTGTTTTTGTTTACTAACAACTGCCTGCTAAGCTAGCTAACGTTAGTTCCAGTCTAACCTTGGAATAAACAGCTCGAAGGTTTTTTGGCTTCAGAAATGGGAAATAGACAACACCCCTCTCTAAACTTTGAGAATATCTGCTGTCAGATTGGCAGCTTCCAGACACACATGGTTGGTCTCTGTCATGGCCCTGGAAGCCTGTTCCTGGCTGCAAGACAGGCAATGTCACGTGATTACGTCAAAGGTTACGTGGTTCTTGCTGGACACTGGTGGAGTATGGTTGCAAGAAAACGTGCAAGTTCGCAAGAGAGCAAGGAGACTGTAGAGGAAGAGGAGAAACAAGCACAGCTGAGACATGCAGCTAAGTAAAGGAATGCTGCTAGATGCAAAGCTCTAGAAACTATCCAAATGAAGGCAGAGAGGCAGAGATACTGATGGATGCTGTATCAAGCAAGAAGTATTGATGGACTAACTCCCTACTGCAATGAAAAGTTCCACAACATTGCTCTAATTCTGAAACTAAAGCATTAAGCACTTAATTTACTACTTAATATCTGCCTGTCTTTTATTGATCTTAGTATACTACATAGAATTCCTTACTTATTTATGCATACAGCATTTTTGTCACATGGTTATAACTTATGCTGGAAAAAAAAAAAATGACTTCGGGTATCTCTTTTTTCACCATACATATGTTAGCATCCCTGCATACTAATTTTCATTTCCCGCGTCCTTTTTGATAAAAACTTATTTTTGATGCCCCCTTTCATGTCCTTATTTGAGCCAAAAATCATTTTAATTAATTTAACAAAAAAACGTACTTGGGTTCAAGAGGTAGTTATATCCTCACTATATCTCCTATGTGTGCAAAACAAGATGAACATGAATTATATGCATCAATCATTATCTGCTGATAATAAAACAATGAATAACAACTATCCTTGAAATCTGTCCGGTATTGTGAAAAGACACACACAGTGCCGTAAAAAAGTATTTGCCTCCTTCCTGATTTCTTATTTTTTTGCACATTTGTCAGAATTACATGTTTCAGATCATGAAACAAATTTTAAAATAAGACAAAGATAACCGGAGTAAATACAAAATGCAGTTTTTAAATGATGATTTCATTTATTGAGGGGAAAAAGCTATTCAAACCTAGCTGGCCCTATGTGAAAAAGTAATTGCCCCCTAAATCTAATAACTGGTTGTGTCACCCTCGGCGACAACTACTGCAATCAAGCATTTGTGATAACTGGCAATGGGTCTGTGGTGGAATTTTGGCCCACTCCTCTATGCAGAATTGTTTTAATTCAACCATTGGAGGGTTTTTGAGCATGAACAGCCTGTTTAAGGTCATGCCACAGCATCTCAATCGGATTTAAGTCTGGATATTGACTAGGCCACTCCAAAACCTTCATTTTGTTTTTGTTTTTTTTAAGCCATTCAGAGGTGGACTTGCTGGTGTGTTTCGGATCATTGTCCTGCTGCATAACTCAAGTGCACTTGAGCTTGAGGTCACAAACTGATGGTCGGACATTCTCCTTCGGGATTTTCTGGTATAGAGCAGAATTCATGGTCCCATCAATTACAGCAAGTCGTCCAGGTCCTGAGGCAGCAAAGTAGCCCAGGCCATCACACTACCACCACCATGTTTGAATGTTGGTATGATGTTCTTTTTATGAAATGCAGTGTTAGTTTTACGCCAGATGTAACGGTACGCACACCTTCCAAAAATTTCAACTTTTGTCTTCTCAGTCCAAGAATATTTTCCCAAAAGTCTTGGTGATCATCAAGATGTTTTTTGGCAAATGTGAGACAAGCCTTTGTGTTCTTTTTGGTCAGCAGTGGTTTTAGCCTTGGAACTCCCCCATCGATGCAATTTTTGCCCAGTCTCTTTCTTATTGTTGAATCATGAACACTGACTTTAACTGAGACAAGTGAGGCTTGCTGTTCTTTAGATGTTGTTCTGGGTTCTTTTGTGACCTCCTGGATGAGTCGTTAATGCGCTCTTGGAGTAAATTTGGTAGGCCGGCCACTACTGGGAAGGTTCACCACTGTTGCAAGTTTTCTCCATTTGTGGATATTGGCTCTCACTGTGGTTCTCTGGAGTCCCAAAAGCCTTAGAAATGGCTTTGTAACCCTTTCCAGACTGATAGATGTCAATGACTTTGTTTCTCATCTGTTCTTGAATTTCTTTAGATCGTGGCATGATTTGTTGCTTTTTGAGATCTTTCAGCTTGCTTCACTTTGTCTGACAGGTTCTATTTATGTGATTTCTTTATTCAACAGGTCTGGCAGTCATCAAGGCTGGGTGTGGCTAGTGAAATTGAACTCAAAAAATGTGGTTAATCACAGTTAGTTCATGATTCAACAAGGGGGGGCAGTTACTTTTTCACATTGGACCAGGAAGGTTTGGATAGCTTTTTTCCCTTAATAAATGAAATCATCATTTAAAAAGTGCATTTTGTATTTACTCGGGCTATCTTTGTCTAATATAAAAATTTGTTTGATAATCTGAAACAATTAAGTGTGACAAATATGCAAAAAAAAAAAAAATCAGGAATGGGGAAAATACTTTCTCACAGCACTGTACATATATGTCATGTGGGGTAAAACAATCAAAGTGAAATTGAGGGACTCAGGTGGAGGCATTATTATTATTACTAGCACTCTGCCCGCGAGGATCCACGGGTTCTATTTTATGTAACTTCGTCTTTATATTATAGTGAACAATGCACCATTATGATGTCATCACATGCGGTGGCTGTCACGCGACCGATATTTTTATAGTAACTAAAACTAAGTAACCATCTAGGGGAATACGCTGCGCTGACATTCCGCGCTCAGTGGAACACGAAGTCGTCTGCAAGACGGAGCAAAATAGCGTCGCTCACATTATGCTACAGATTACGCGCAACTTTCTCTTGCGGCCTGGCATCTGTTTTTTGGGATTCGGGACTCCTGTGGATGAATTGGCTTGGGTTCGAAAGGGGGAATCCCCAGGAGAGGACATACAGGGGGAATCCCCTGGAGAGGACAAAGGGGGAATCCCCCCTGCATGTCTATATTATAATAGCGTCGCTCATGTTATGCTGCAGATATGCACCCGGCGGAGTCTAGATTGGCGTGGATGAATTGGCTTGGGTTCAAAAGGGGGAATCCCCAGGAGAGGACATACAGGGGGAATCCCCAGGAGAGGACAAAGGGGGGGAATCCCCCCTGTATGACTATATTATAATAGCGTCGCTCACATTATGCTGCAGATACGCGCCCGGCGGAGTCTAGCACTGATTGGCTGGACACAGTTGCCTGCAAGACGGCGCCAAATAGCGGCGCTCACGCTATGCTGCAGATACGCGCCCGGTGGAATCTAGCACTGAGTGGCCGGACTCACACACACGCACACACACACGCACACAGAGGCTACTCCGCTATTATAATATAGATTATCTATATTATAATAGCCGAGTGGCCTCTGTGTGCATGTGTGTCCGGCCACTCAGTGCTAGATTCCACCGGGCACGTATCTGCAGCATAGCGTGAGCGCCGCTATTTGGCTCTGTCTTGCAGGCGACTGTGTCCAGCCAATCAGTGCTAGACTCCACCGGGCGCGTATCTACAGCATAACGTGAGCGACGCTATTATAATATAGACATACAGGGTCCCTGGTATCCCCCTCTCCTGGGGATTCCCCCTTTTGAACCCAAGCCAATTCATCCACAGGAGTCCCGAATCCCAAAAAACAGATGCCAGGCCGCAAGAGAAAGTAGCGCGTAATCTGCAGCATAATGTGAGCAACGCTATTATGGTCCGTCTTGCAGGCAACTTCGTGTTCCACTGAGCGCGGAATGTCAGCGCAGCGTATTCCCCTAGATAGTTACTTAGTTTTAGTTACTATAAAAACATTGGTCCCGTGACAGCCACCTTGGTGTTTATGGAAATACCATAACAATGTGATGACATCATAAAGGTACATGTGGTGACATCATAATGGTGCATTGTTCACTATAATATAAAGACGAAGTTACATAAAATAGAATCCGTGGATCCCCATGGGCAGAGTGCTAGTTATTATTATTATGCTATTTCTTGTTTCAGAGGTTTCTTGGAGGTTCAGTGGTCTATTGACCCTCTTTTTCCCTACCATCCTGTGCCAGGATAAGTATTCATTTTCACTTTACAGTCATCGATGGCACAGATGGGTTAACATTCACTGTAGATTATGAACATAAAAATGGAAACGAGCAAATGATCATCCTGCAGCAAACCTCAGGTAGGCCTTCCTCCCTGGGCTTTTTTGGGAGGGTGTGTTAACTACAGGTGGTTTGTTCGGCTTCCACATAGAGTGCCAGAAGAGCATCACAATGAAACTCTGGCCTCACATTCCCCCTCGCTGTGTACACCCCTGCCCTCCCAGTTCCCCTCCCCCACCCCGAAGCGCCCAAATCGAACGGCAAATGAAGCCGTTTTCATTTGTAGCAGACCCTGACAGGGAATCTGTCGCCAGTTGGTTTGTTGTCTTCACCTCAAGGTCTCCGATGCTGCGTTCCCACTCAGATTTCTCCTTTCCCCATCCTTCACCTCCACAAGCCCCGTCAGCGATTCTGTTAAGAGCAAACAGACTAATCTGTCTCTATTGGGGCCCCACAGGCCTGGAAATTCAGTTGGAGCAGAAGGTGGGAGGAGGAGGGGGATGCTTAGGTGGCTTTCATGTAAGTGATATACTTGTTGGGGAGGAGATTTTTGGGGTGGGGGTGGGGGGGCCAGGTTTTAGGTAAGGTCCAGACAGAGATGTGCCCTATAAATTGAGTTTCTTGCAATGCCCAGCTACGGACATGGGTGGCTTATTTGTTGCTGTGCTCTAAGCCACCCACGTGATAGCCATCAGCATGCTGCTTCAGTGTAAACGCCAGTAATGCAAGCTGATCCAGACAAACAATCTGCAACACAGCAGGACATAGGACCACTGCATAAGCTGAACAATCCAGTCTGCAAAAGTCCCGCCTGACCCTACTACTCACCCTACTCAGCGACCCCCTCCTCTGTGTTCAAGTGCGAGACATTCGTTTATGATCGTGAGTGTTCAGAAAAATATTCTCCAACAAGCTTTATTTTATACAATGCATTTCCTGTTAACAAGAATGGCTATTGATTACCGCTGTAAGGACAACATAGTAGAGCCATATTTATGACATCAAAGCCTGAATTTCTCGCATCTTTATGGATCACAAATGGGAATAATGCCTGTGGCAGTCTTGCACTCTATATTTCTGAGGATGTCCCGGGATCATATGAATTTAGTGGTGCTAAAAACAGAGATGTAAGCACATTCCCTTTTAAAACCATTCTTTATCACCAATTTGTGCTCTTTTAAAAGCATTGAATCAAACATGGTAGCTTAAATAGTGGAAGAATATACATTCATTCAAGGCAATTAGCCAAAAGCCACAGGTTAATTATTAACGACAGGAAATTGTATGCAAGGGTGGTTTCTAATGATTGTGGAACTGACAGAGGGGTCACACTTTCTGGCAGCTGACACACTGATTCTAACCAAAAGTGCTAATTGCTTTACTTCTGACACAGAATTTTGCAGCACTGTCTGCTTTGTCCTTAAACCCACACCAACTTCTCAATGAGTGGCAGCTCATTAAAATATACGCATAATGTTTCTTAGTAAATATTGTTGAGCGTAGCTGCAACACCCTTCCGTCTAGATAACTCAAATTTTTGAATAAAGAATTCCAGTTATGTAATCTGCTGGTTATTTACTCAGTATCGGTTTTTGCTGATTGCACTTTTATAAGGATAGAAAAGACAGTTTGTTATCATGCTATACAGCTGAGGCCTGCATTGGGTTAATTCCAATCACTTATTTATCAAATCTTTCCTTTCTTTCCTCACTTCCTTTCTTTGTTCTTAGGGTCAGCAAAGATCAGCAAAGGAAGCAAATAAAAGTGGGGGAATAGAAGAGACATGAATTAGCAAAATAGAACATCCTTGCCCCATCAAAACTCAGTTGAAGCAATGTAAGCTAGCCTTCAGGCGTGGCAGATGAGGAGAGCAGGTCTATCGTTTTACCTCATACAATCAGGAAAAAATACTTACACAAATGAGGGGTCTCATCCTTCCTTGCTTAATGCATCTTGGGGTAAGTTGTAATTCTTACTTCTTAACACCAGTAATTGATCAGAATCTTCTTCATAACGTTACCTCCTTATCAATCTCCAGGTCAGTGTTGGGAATAAGTGAAAAATGAACCACTGGAATGAGCTCCCTGTCCAGGTTACCAGCCCTGCCCAACTGTTCTTTATGACACATCATTGGTCTTCCTTAGACACTAGGTTTGCATAAACACAAGGGCAATGTTAACCAACCTTCATGACAAGCCAAACAAAGATGACTTCATTGCTTAAGATCTCTGCACGAGGTTGGTTACAACTCCGCTTGAGTCTATGTAAACCCTGCATGTTCAATTAATCAGCAGGGGTCACCGTTATGCGACAAAAGTCCAAGATAATGTTTGAGACATGTTATGCAGTTCAATTTTTCCTCCAGTGTTTTCATTTTTGGATATGCTTTACTTTCCAAATGCACTAGTCAAACCAAGGAGGCATGTACAAAATTTGGAGATTTTTTTTGCATACATTTCATCCACCCTTTTGACCTTGTAGTTGCGAGGAACATTTTGTTTGGGTGGGCAGTAGATTATGGGCAGTATGTTTTGTTGAAGAGTGTATTTAGAGGGCACAGCAGTTAGGAGGCCATTTTAGACATGACCCCGGCCGAGTGAATCCCGCTCCCGCTCCCTCTCCCACGCAATGCTAGTGCCTGCCATGTTGAGCCTGCCTAGTTACACTCTAAAACAGTGCCAAAACTAGATTCATTTATTTTAATTGCTTTTAAAAACTTGAATGTTTCAATGCACTTAGTCGAGAAGCTTTGTGAAGCTTAGAGCTTTGTGCCCAAATGTTGTTTTTAATGTGTTCACTTTCCTTTCTACTTTTTATGATTGGTCAGGGCTGGTCCTTCAGTTTACAAAATTGCTTTCATGTATATCCACATTCCTGACTGCACACCTGTGAACAGTTTTGAGATGTTACTTGCTCATATTGTGCCATAAAAGTAATTAGAAGCATTTAGACAGCACTTTAAAGAGGTAACAGGGGATTGGTTTAGAAATCTATGCCATATTGTTATGAATCTTTTTGGCTTGCATCGAATATTACAAATAATTTTCACTTGACCTAATACTCTGTAACAGCTCAGCAGGCATAGTGCTTCAATGGAAACAAACTTTAGTGAATCTGTTAAGATTTTATTTTCAATTCTTAAATGTTGTCTTATTTAACTTTATATCAGAATCCTTGGGTCTCCAGCCATTTTGCATTGGGGGTTAGTTTTTGTATTATTCTAACATTAAGATGAGGTGAGCACTGAATATGAATATGAACCCAAATGCCTGATAGTAAGTATGTCTTTATGCAAATATGTGTAATGATCCAGACCAGGAGTCAAGGACAGAGGTAGAGTACAATCCAATATTAAGGTTTATTGATAGTAAAACAGTAGTCCAGTGTTTCCCAACCCAGTCCATGGGACACACCAGCCAGATCCTAGTTTTTGTAGTGTTCCACAATAAGCACACCTAATGCAGCTAATCATGAGCTTGATAAGTTATATCAGGTGTGCTTAAGGAGGAACACAATAAATTCCTGGATCTGACTGGTGTTCCCCGAGGAATGGGTTAGAAAACACTGCAGTAGACAGTGGGATGGAGCCCAGAGGAGAGTACCACCTTTAAATTCAGATGTTACAGGCAAAGCTGTGTGGGTGTAGCCAATGCCCAGCCAGTGGCTTTCTGGGATGACTGCCAGATGGAGTGCACACTTCGCCAGACACAAACTGACCAATGGCAGGGTGGAGAGGTGTAGGAGGAATGTGTTCCCAATCCCGATGACCGTGAAAAGGTTGGGAGCTCGTTCCAAATAAACTGCTCAGAGAAACATACTGGTAGAGGATTAATAAGAATGCGGTCTCAATCCTGGAGACCGTGACAACAGCTTGGGAGCTTGTTCCTATTAACTACAGAGGGAAGAATTAGGGCTGGGCGGTATGGCCTAAAATTTATATTGCGGTATATTTTGAAGCATAGACGGTAACGATATATATTGCGATATAGTCTTCGGTATACATGTTTCAATTTTACGGTTTCTGAACATACTCCCACAGCAGATACATTGCAGCAGAAAGCTGCATTCTTTACTATAAACTCACTTCAAAATAGTATAGAATGCCATTTTAAGAACATTTATTGTGCAAAACTTATTTTAAAAAATACAAAACCTTTCAAGTAACTTGAAAGTGTAACAGGAGATCTTTCTCCATAACAATGTAACACAAATTTCAAAATGAAACATCACTGTCCTGCAAAAGATACCAGACACCACTTTTTCCTGAGCTTTCTCAAATAACAAAAATAAAGATGAAAATATTTTAAATTAATCAAATTAAAGAAAAAGATCTCTTTTACACAAAGAAGTAAAGCAATAAAATTGGGAGCACCCCTTTCCACTTCACATATACAGTTTACAGGCCCATGTGCATGACTTATCAAAATACAAGTGCCCGTGGACCAACCAGATTACTACCTAAGTGACAGCTGGAGTCAAGACTGACTTCACATCGTATCAGTTTGATGATTTAAAGCCACTAATCTCAGTTGTTCAAGCTAAATATAATTTACTTGTGAAAAGTTATGTCGTCCACTTTCCTTCTCCCGTGACTGCAATTGACAGTGACTCAGTGATCAGGCATTTCCAGAAAAAATCGTGGATCAAGAAATATACCTTGCTGGCAAGGACGCCCGTCCTATGGTGGTGGCCAGTCTTGCATATTGAAATCATAACGTTGCACCTCTAGTTCGTTGGTTGCATGTATCGTTTATTAAGAAAAACGATTGAGAACAAGTAAGGACTAATAATAGTTGTAAAGGGATTTTTTAAGTTCTGGCTATGCCACTGCTTACTATTAAATTTAAAATCCAACATATTTGTATAGCAAACATAAGACACTAAAATATAATGTTGAACTAAGACTAAAAAAATTGTTTAAACCTACCAATGGTGAGGTGGAGCCTGTAAATGAAGCACTGTAGTCTTGTGCTGTCATTCAGTTCCACTGCTATCACAATATTCGCGCCATTGTCGATGGTTATGCATACTTGCAACTCTTCTTCAAGGGCGCTTTCACACTAGGCACGTTTTTCCCCTCTTCCTTGCAGGTCAGCTTTCACACTAGTAATATTTAACTGAACCCAAGTACACTAGCAGATGTCAAAATTCCGATGCAGCGTGTTGCAGTATGCACCTAGGTTATTTTAAATGGGGTACGATTTTAAAAGGAATATTAATATTGGGGCGCCCCGGTGGCACATCGATCAAAGCGTGCGCACCATAAAGGCTGTGTCCCTCTCGCGGTGACCTGGGTTTGACTCCGGCTCGGGTCACTTGCCGCATGTCTTCCCCATTCTTCTCCCCAACCTTCCTGTCCCTCTATACTCCGTGACTGTCAAATAAAGGTAAAAATCCCCAAAAAAATCTTTAAAAAAAAAGAATATTAATATTGAATAATAATATCACAAATGCATATGCTGTACGTGCAATAACAACACAGTGTGTCATCAGTAACAAGGATTACCACGTGTAGCAGCACAAGAAATTTAACGCAAAATTTTCTTGACTGGATGTGCTTGATGTTTTCACTCTCCTGAATCTTATTCTGGGTAGCCAAACGTCAAGGTAAGCCGAGAAAGAAAAGAACTGATTACTTTCGATATTGGTGGACGTTGAATATGGAATTCTTTCGCCCTTGCGTTTTTGGCCGATTATGCTGTCCACTGCCTCATACCACGAGAATTTATCTTTTTCATAACTTGAGCTGACAGACTTCTGCACTGCGTTAAAATATTGCAGCCGCAGTTTTTTTGGTTTGTCACGGCACTGTTCTATTGTTCTGTGATAACCACACAAATGTAACTACTCACAAATTATTCCATAAATCTCTGAGTTTTTTGTGTGTAGTATCCAGTTGTGATTGTATGTTTTCGTCCGCTTAAATTTCGAGCAAGCATTGAATTTCTTCGTTTGAATGGAGCGGTCCTTTAGCCGCTGCGTTTATTAGAACAAGAGGGCCATAATACATAACAGTAATCTTCCGTGCTCAAGTACGGTTGCTTTCACATTTGCTACGAGTAGCTACGGATGAACCGTGCCCGAGTCCACCTCTTCCAACCTCATTTTGCAGATTGTTTTTTCTGCTCACGATCGGACTCCTTAAATCCAAACCAAGTAGACTATTGGACGTCACGGAAGCAGTTACTGTGTGATTCTGACCATACAGTCTATGGATCTGACATTGCCAAGATTGTCCTATTTCCAAGTTCACCACTAGGCTAGTAGACAAAACACACTGTCCATGTAGTAACAGCACAACACAGCACCACCACACACAGGCTACTGATGCACTCACACAGGTAGCTCCCTACACCGTTACATGCAATAATTACTCAGCTACGAGAATTATGTTGCAAAGACAACTGGCTGCCTGCCGCACAACCACATCTTTCTAACAACTATCAATGCAAAAAATAATAATAATAATAATAATAATAATAATAATAAAAAAGACCAAGTTAAGACCTATAAATTAAATGCACAGCAACCAATGCTTCACAAACTGTACTGTACATTCAACAACTGTGTGGAGACAAAATGCAACCAGTTCAACGACAGGCAACGCTATAACAAAACCAGCAATAAAAATTCAGTTTCACTCAGCAGTGATGTTCACTTACAGACAAAATCCATCCCTCTGTCCTTCTGAATGAATTTTTAAATAACCCGGTCATAAAGCTGGTCACTGGCTTTCAGGTCCAAAAGAACTTGCTTTTCAATAGCTATGGAAGCTAATGCAGAGATTCAGGATTGTCCTGTTGTGTTTCTCGCATACGTTTTTATCCGCTTGAGGGCAGAAAATGTCCTTTCCACGGATGCAAAGCTGGTGAACTGCTGGGGGTCCAGTAGGGAAAGGAATGAAAGTTTTTTGTGATCTTGAAACCGATTTTGCACTTGATTTAAAATGCTGTCAAGAATGTCATCGTGCAGCTTCTTGTAGTGTGAGCGAGGATCTCCGTGGGCTCTCCATACAGTTGGCATGCCGGTGCTCAGCACAGTCTCATCAAATATCCAAATGTGCACTCTGCCCCTCAATGCATGTGCAAAACTCATCCACCCCGGCCATATAAAAGTGCATGTCAAATGACTTATTCTGTAAGAGCACATCTGTATGTCCGAACATTTCGTAAAAAGTTGAAAGTAAAAAGCAAAATTCAAAATTGCCCAGGTTTGCTACGAATCCATCAGCACTGTGTATCGCAGCATCTTCAAATTCATCATGGTGGTCCACTATGTGATCAAACAGTTTGTTAAAGGGATATTTCAACATTTTGGCAAATTAGCCTATTGCCATAATCCCTATAGTTTTATGAGTAGGTACATTACCTTTAGTTATCCGTGCGGGTTGTTTTGAGATTTGGGGGGGAAAGACGTGAGCTGCTCAGCAAACATAATGAAAGTGAATAGTACAGGTCCCTCCCTCCTTCAAAATTCCCTTCAAAACTCATCAAATACGAAATCCAGCAGCTCCAAAACGCTCTCGAGGACAAGTTGTGACCTGCACATTCACCACGCTATGAAATAATAATGTAATTATTGCAATAATTATGAAACATTACGACACATGAAGCAAATACTCAGAACTACTTTCTTGAGTAACCCGCTGGGCGAATTAACACAGTGCGCAGTGCGCACCTCAGACGCTGAGAGTAGTTGCAGTAAACGCTTTTGAAATCACTCCGCCCAGACGGTTTGTCTGGAATGTAGTTCCGGTTATGCATTTGCCTTGAAAATAACTCCATGAGTTTTCCATCAATGAAGCGCAGCTCCCCAGGACCAGGAGCACTCATGCAGCCCCAGACCATGATGCTGCCACAACCATGTTTGACTGTAGGCAGTACATGCTGGACCGCATCTGAGCCGAACAAGTTTATCTTGGTCTCGTCAGACCACAGAACAGGGTTCCAGTAGTTCATGTTCTTGGACTGGTTGTCTTCAGCAAACTGTTTTTGGGCTTTCTTGTGGGCTAGCTTCAGAAGAGGCTTCCGTCTTGGCCGACGACCATGCAGACCGACTTGGTGTAGTGCAGGGTGTACGGTCTGAGCGCTGACAGGCTGTTCTTCCACTGCTGCAGCCTCATTAGCAATGCTGCCAGCACTCCTGCTTCTGTTTTCTGAAGCGAACTTGTGCACCTGAGACAGAGCACGAGGACTCAACCTCTTCGGTCGACCCTGATGAGGCCTGTTCCGAGTAGAACCCGTCTTGGAAAACCGCTGAATGACCTTGGCCACCGTGCTGTAGCTCAGTTTCATGGTTTCACGGATCTTCTTGTATCTTAGACCATCTTTGTGGAGAGCATCAATTCTCTTTTTCAGATCCTCAGAGAGGATCCTCCCATGAGGTGCCATGTTGACTATCCAGTGACCAGAATGAGAGCATTGCACACAAAGCACCACAGTTTAAACCTTCAACATGTTACACAACCTCATATGGCCCAGTCGAACAGACAAACGCATGGACATGATGAATAAGACACGTTTCATTGCTTGGTTGACCATAACCAATTGGGGTGTGTACTCACTTTTGTTGCCACCCATTTTGGAAATAATGACTTTTCAGTTTTTTGGGACAATGCAGTAAATCTACACTGCTACACATATTGTACAATGACCACTCTAGAACATATTCAAGTTTCATTTCTGTAACGTTGTCCCTTGAAAAGATATAATCAATTAATTGTCGAAATGTGAGGGGTGTACTCACTTTTTTGAGATACTGTATAACAATAGTGACCGCTGACAGGTGAAGTAAATAACATTTATTTTCTCATTTTTGGCACCTGTCAGTGGGAGGGATATATCAGGCGGCAAGTGCTATTTTGTCCTCGAAGTTGATGCCTTGGAAGCAGGAAAAATTGGGCGAGCATAAGGATGAGTATTGGCTAGATGACTGGGTCAGAGCATCTCCAAAACTGCAGCTTTTGTGGGGTGTTTCCCGTCTGTAGTGGTCAGTACCAACACCAGTGTACCATTGACAGGTTCGTGGGCCGCTGAGGCTCTACGTGAGGAGCGAAGGCTGGCCTGTGTACTGTAGCTCAAATTGCTGAAATAGTTTATGCTGGTATTGATAGAAAGCGTCAGAACATGGAGTGCATTGCATTTTGTTGCATATGGGGCGGCATAGCCACAGACCAGTCAGGGTGCTTATGCTGACCCTTGTCCACCACTGAAAGCGCTTACAGTGGGCTCATGAGTATCAGAACTGGACCATGGAGCAATGGAAGAAAGTGACCTGGTCTAATGAATCACGTTTTATTTTACATCTTCTGAATGGCCAGGTGTGTGTGCACTGCATCACTGGGGAAGACATGACACTATTGGTGGAGGGCAAGCCAGCACGATGCTTTTGGCAAGCCAGATGTTCTGCTGGGAAACCTTGGGTCTTGCCATTCACATGGATGTTACTTTGACATGTATTGATAGATTATTTATTGTTTAATATCACTTTCAGGTATCTCTTGTCAACATACAATTAATTCATAGAACAATTTAGAGTCTCCAAGTAGCCTAGCATGCATGTCTTTGGACTGTTGGAGGAAAGCGGAGTAAAGCAACGCGAACATGGTGAGAACATGCAAACTCCACTCAAAGGCCCCAGGCCAGATTCAAAGCCACAACCTCCTTGCTTTGAGGCAGCAGTGCTAACCACCATGCCTCTGTGCTGCCCACTTTGACACACAGTATATAACAAAACAAATTAAGAAAGGATCAGTCATTTTGTTAATATTTAAGCAAATCAGTAACGATTGTCTGATCCAGTGCTTCTCAAACCTCTCCTGGAGTACCACCTGTCCTGCATGTTTTAGATCTCACCCTGCTCTAGCACAGGTGATTCAAATGATCTACTCATTATCAAGGAGCTTCAGCGGGTTGATAGCGAGCTGATCACTTCAATCACCTGTGCTGGATTCCTTGTGGATTTTTCTTGTAAATTTATTATTTGTAATCAACAAGTATTGGGTTCCAGTGATTTCTTTTTTGTAAACATACAACATTTAAGATAAAGACTTGACAAGATCTTAGGGCGTGCAAAAACTTTTGACTGGTAATATGTATAAGTTCATAATGTGCTTTTTGCAAAATAGCAAACAATAACATAAGAGATAAAATTTACCATTGAGGGAATGGGCCCCAAACTTGGTCAGCATTCATTATTTCTCTCTCTTCAACATCAATACAATGCTGGTTTGCCTGATGACCATTTCCTTAGATAATGAAAAATTCCAAGACTATGAGATGGCTATGAATGGTGGCCAAGTGTCTGACTTCCACTAATTTGCAGCCTGTTGATTCAGATCAGTCTCAATAAGATCAGAGATTATTCGCCTCCTTTTAAGTAAGTATATGTTTGCAAAATAGCCCAATTAATGAACTCCGGACCACTCCCAAAGTAGGGGAGAGTAATGAGAGGAACTTGGGACAGGAGATCGGAGCGAATGTGATGTTGTGTGGGCTTGGTCTGTGATGGTGCGAACGTTGGGAGCCCCAGGTGGCGAGACTCAGGGTGGGGCGCGCGTTTCTCGTCGGAGTTCGTGTTGGCTCCTAAGCCCCCCAGGGTCCCAGGTGGTGGCGATTTCTTGCTTCCTTCTTGGAGAGGGGAAGGATGGGAGGGACGTAGAAATGAGATGAGCGGGGATTGTGGGAATGAAGGCGGTATATATAGGTGTGCAGACGAATAGGAAGGCGCATTGGGAGTGGTCTTTTCCATTAACCTCTGTTATCGGGAACACCCTTTATTGAACTCTGGACCACTCCCAAAGTAGGGGAGAGTATTGAGAGGAACTTGGGACAGGAGATCGGGGCGAATGTGATGTTGTATGGGCTTGGTCTGTGATTGTGCGAACGTTGGGAACCCTCAGGTGGCGAGACTCAGGGTGGGGCTCACGTCTCTCGTCGGAGTCCGTGTTAGCTCCTAAACCCCAAAAGTGTTAATGGATCAGCAAGTGGTGGGCTGTACGTACGTTGTCGAGGTTGTTGCGAATAGAGCTGGCTTAAGAGTTTGATGTCCAGTGGCTGAGGGTTATAATTAGGTGGTCCGGCACTCCTCGCTTGGATGCTGTGGTGGCAGCGCCGATGCGAAAGGCATATGCCCAGAGAAGTATTTGGGCGGAATATTGGATCTAATTAGAACATGACAGAAATGGTAGAGGAACCTGCGTCGAGTGGCAACGGCCCCGTGTCAGTCGTAAATAATGGGTCTTGGGGAGAAGCGCGGTTATTGTACCTTGAGGTGACTTACTTTGATATTGGTTCGAACGGACTGAGAGCAGAGTCTAGACGAAGTATGAAACAGGCTGAGAAATGCCGAGCCGATCCGTTTTACTTCTCTTTATCTTGAACATAAGTAGAATGAGGTGTCGTTTAGGCTGGCATGGCGAGAAGAACTGTAAATAGCGGAATGAACTCGGAACATCTCGAGAAACCTAAGAAGACCAATAGGAACGCGGCTTCTAGAGTGGAATCCTTGGATGGAGAATGGTACCCTGGGCGCAGCGTCGGGACGCGGCAAGAGAGGAGGTCTGCAGTCAGAGGTAAACGTTTGGTCGGAGCGGGAGGTTCTTGTTTACGTAAACCTTTCAGTAGTGTTTGCACGTAAGAATGGGGAATTGACGAGCACAGATATGTAGTGGTCGGTTTGACAAAGAGGTTGACGCCGCTGAGGTAGACTTGTATCAAGGCCGGTCGAACATAGTGTATGGAGTGAATGTACGAAATAAAGCTCGTGACAGAAACAACGTCGAGGGCCGGGAATGGCGGTAGGAGGGCTGAGTGGAATTTCTTGAATTGCTTCCGTCCTGCGAGGGATGAGGAAAGTGGGCGTGGAGCGAACCCGTTTAGAATGGCCTCTCGGGATAAAGCGGCAAATGGCTCGAGTTGTGGAGTCAGGGGTAAACGGTCACAGAAAATGGAGGAACCGGAGTGGGGTGAAAGTGTGAGTGCGGTGCTAAGCATCTGAATCTCTGCCAGGAGAAACGAGAAGAGAGGGGAGAGAGAGTGCAGTGGGAAAGAGATGAGCAGATGAAGCAACGGCGGGTGCTTCTCCGGGTATACGTGGGTTACACACCGGAACTGCTGGAGCCTTGTGGAAATTGTTTGCGGGCTGAAGGAGCCAGAGAAGCCGGGTTTTGTCCGGCAAAAGGGATGGAGGGAGAGAGGGAGGGGAACGGGACGCATGTGCACGGGGTAAAAGGGCAGCCTGCGAACTCAGGGACGAAAAAAACGGGATGAAAAGAGACCGAAGGATCGTGAACGACAGGAGCAGGCACAGGGGGAACTGACTGGCTGCGGAAGGAATCACTTCTGCCAGATCTGGAGCGGAGAGGACGTCACCAAGCGTGGTGACCTTGATGCTGATGGCGAAGCCCGGAAGAGCTGTGTGGTCTGCTGCAGGCAGACAGGGCGGATCAGCTGCGTTGCCGAGGGAGTCGGTGTATAAATTTTAACACTCTGACCTTGTTGTTAGAGAGGTGGCAGGGGATTTTCTTCTGCTTGAGAGCCCAATAGAGTCTGGCGACGGTCCAATGTGGAGCCTCGTGTGAGTCTGAAGTGCGAGCCGTGGTAAACATTGCTGGGGAGCCGCGTGCTTTCGCTTCTGTGCGCTGCGTTTGACGAGAAGCATTGCTGCCGCGGGACTGTGCTGGGGGCTGTTCGATGGATTTCCTTCGACTCGCCGCTCGAACGGGAGAACAGCCTCAGTGGTCACCGCGGGGGGAGCATCAGAGCCTTGGAATAATTCTGGGGATTTCGGATTCCATGCTTCGGTTAAGCGAAGTCTAGCTGAGCGTTTGGGCTGTCTGGTTACGAGTAAACCACATAGAAACGAGACGAGCGGGGATTGTGGGAATGAAGGCGGTATATATAGGCGCGCGGACGAATAGGAAGGCGCATTGGGAGTGGTCTTGTTCCTTAACCTCTGTTATCGGGAATACCCTTAAGCACTACATGTCCACAGAAATGTTACTGAACATTTCATACGCTTTTTCTGATGTAATATGATTACGATTTTAAGTAATGTTGCATAAAAAGCATAAAAGTTTGAAAAATTCATAGCTTGCATACATAATTTAATTGCAGTTGAGGTTGGGGGAAAAAAAAACTATTACACTGGGGGCCTCGAGGACCGAGTTTGGGAACCACTGACTCAAACCATTCCTGAACCATTTTTGCTGTGTGGCATGGCACATTATTCTGCTGAAAGAGACCACTGCCATTAGGGAACACCATTTCCAAAAAGGGCTGTACTTAATCTCCAATAATTTTTGGGTTAGGTGGTGGTACGTACAGCAGGGAAAATAAGTCTTCAACCCACCAACATTTTTCTCAGTAGATATATTTCTAATGGGGCAATTTAATATTAAATTTTCACCAGATGTAGGGAACAACTAGGGCTGTCAGAATGAGCCTAAAATGCCGTTTGAATATTTGGGCTAATTAAACACATGATATCGATATAGAATCGAATATTTTACTTTCTGTATTTCCCCACACAAAATAAGGAGATACCAAATTACTACTAACATGAGATACATCAACATATATTTGATGGATAATAAGCAAAGATTAAGACCTAGAGTTTCCTATTTCTCTGTAATAAGCCCCGACACAGTGAGTCTGAACTCAGGACCCTGACGCATCGCAGAGCTTATGAAATATTTTTTAAATATTGAATAATTAATTTTCACGTTCAGTGGTTCATTTTATCAATAGAAAATCAAATATGTATTAAAATATGGAATATTTATGACAGCCCAAATAACAACCCAAATAATCCAACCAAAATAAAAAAAAATCTAACAAATAAGTCCATAAATTAAGTTATGTGTAATGAAGTGGAATGACACAGGGAGTAAGTATTGAACACATGAAGAAAAGGAGGTGCGAAAAGGCATGGAAAGCCAAGAAACCAGCTGAAATCTGTCAAAAAGCAATCCTGGCGCATGCGTTGGAAATAACATTGCGGGATCGCATGCCATTCTGCGACTAATTGCTGAGCCAGTTGCTGGATGTTGATGGAAGGGACATGATGTGATCGAAGTTGCTGCCAAGATTCATCCCACGCAAACTCATCGGGTGACAAGTTGGGTGATTATGCAGGCCAGTCAATATGCTGAATGTTCTGCTGCTGCCAGAAATACCACCCTGGCCTGATGAGGTCGAGTACTGTCATGCTAGAACCAAGCTACTGGTCCAATCCCCAATAGAAATGGCATTACCACAGGTTGCAAAATCTTGAGATAATGCTGACCAGTCAAATTTCCATAGACGAAAGTACAGAGGGGCTCTTTGGATCATGGATATCCCTGCCCACCCAGTCACATTTTCTCCTCCAAATGGTAGACGATGAGAATCGTTGACATCAGCAAATCTCTCTCTTTGATGACGATTAACACGAGCCCGGCCATCATTGAACTGAAACGAGAGGTGTGACTCATCTGTAAACACTGTCTCTGACCATGGTTCCACCGAATATGACGTCTGCGCCAGTCTCGGCGAGCCCTTCCATGACATTTGCGTAGCAGTAGTCAAATGCTGGCATCGCAAACCTGGTCTCGCAAACGATTCCAAATGGTCTAGTCGGATACGTTGGTACCTCTGTTAACTCTGAGTCGATCCCGAAGATGTCGCACGGTGACAAAGTGCTGTTGCAATGCCGTTATCATCAGGAAGTGGTTCTCTTGTGCTGATGTTGATTTGTTGATTGGTGTCTTCCAGAACGAGGCAATTCAGAGCAGCATTAGTTGTCCTGAATTTTTGCCAGTCTCTGCCAATAACGCTTTGACTTACATTTAGACTCCGAGCCACAGTTCTCTGAGTTTGTCCATCCTGTAGCCAGCCAATGGCCCTTCCCCTGTCATGGAGGCTGAGTTGTCATCGAACAATCTTCAAATTTCAAGTGATGATGAATGGAAAATGTTCAGCCCTTTTATTGCAAAAATTGGCAGGCATGGAATGACTTTCATGTAAAACACATGCAAATGTGCATGAGGTGTCTCAATGGGTGTTTCAAGGCAGTTTTTTTAGTTTGACCAAGTTTGTGCTTCAGATTCATGAAAAGGAAATCTGGGTAACTTCAAAAGTTTCTGAAGATACAGTAAGTGCAATGATTGCATGCCCCATAATAATGCGATGTCTATAGCATACATGCCAACTCTACCGCTTCTGGCGGTAGACTACCGCTTTCGGGGCGTTTCATTCTGAAAAAAACGCCCCAAAAGCGGTAGTCTACAGCCAAAAGCGGTAGAGTTGGCATGTATGCTATAGTCCAAATGACAAACCGAAGCGGGATATTCTAACCCTATATGGCTTAAAAAGACAAACTTAAAAAAAATGATCAAAACATTTGATCATGATTTAAGAGTAGTTTATATTCTGTATATTCCACTTCATTAGCTTGCTGTGCCAGCTTAACCAACTTTGACACAAGCTGTTTCACGGACTAACTTCATTCAGGCACTGACAAGCTATGACTTTTTAAAACTGCCAAAAACATGCCTCAGCAATCTGTTTGGTCACAAAAAGAAAGGACACGATGAGCAAATCAATCTTCAGTTAAACTCAAACAGAGAAAAAAAAGGAGTGAGTGTGTGTGTGATTGTGTGTTTAACTGTGCTTGGCAAATCTCATGGGCCATCCCACTCATGAAGCGAAAAAAATATTGACCATAACTACAGAGTAGTGAAGAGCGGCATTTGTTCTGCAGGCGTTTCAGTGTATCCGTGGATTTATTGGCAGAAACACACGCAACCGCCCTTGCACGGAAGTGTTTCAATACCTCAGAACAATGTGGTTGTCTTCCAGCTTGGTTTCGTGGGTGGCCCTTTGATTGCTGTGGAATGAAATAAGCAGACTTATTTTCTTATTCAAGGCTCAATTGTCAAATGTGTTACATCACAGCTGTGCATAATGAAAGACAAATTGCCTGAGGATAGAGGGGATGGTTTTATGCATTATTGCCAGTTGCATGGACTTTCTTATCCTTTAACAAACAGTGCTCAATTCCTTCATGACTTGGTGATTTCACAATGTCTGATGAAACCCAAGTTCTAATTTTTGAGTGTCAAGAGTGCTGCTTCAAAGAATGTCACTGCCGTGCCGGAAAGCAATGTCGCAACATCTTAACCAGGATTGGTCTTTGGTGAACTGCTGCCCAATGGGAAAAGCAAATCAGCGTTGTTAAACGTGGCAAAAACGTGCCCTTCTCTGGCGAAAGTTAAAGGCTGCTGGAGAGTGGCACTCCCCCACTGAATGTGCGCCCTGCAAATAGTTTATTTGCTTTAAAAAGAGGTGACATATTTAAACCATTCAACTATTCCTGGTAATGCCAAATCATATCGGAGACAAATGGATAATTCAGGGGACTTGGCATAGAAAGGGTACATACATTATCATCAAATAAGAATTTTAATACTGCACATTAAAATTTTAGCTTACGGTCTGCACTTGAACCTCATTTAATGATTTTCGTTTCAAATTCTGAGAGCTGGAGTACTGAACCACTAATAGAAATATGTTCTTGTTGCACTAAGTTTGTACATAATAACTAAACGTGCAAGTAACAAAGCAGGCTTTTCATTAGAAACCCAAGTAACAGGCACACTGTCAGAGGTAAGAGGTGCACAGGGGCGTAGGAAGCAATTTCATATTGGTCTGGCAGACGGCGCTGGGGGGATGGTATCATTAGAAAATTTTTTGAAACTGGGAATTGATTTGGTTAGCTGTGATAGCATCGAGACTCATCTTTTGCCGCAACAGTTTCAACTTTTGGGTGGTGTTTCTAGTCATGACACAACAGCAGATTAGTTCAGTCTGTGGTCTATAGTAGCTATGCACTTTCCAGCATTAGCAGTTTGAAGCATTTCATCCATGAACTTGATATAAACCTTTGAGATAGTGTTCAAGCAATGAATTGGAGGCTTATAGAATACCTTATAAATTGAGATATATAAAAGAAGGTGACGTCCAGAGTAATGGTGTCAGGGTTATCCACCCATAGAAACTGACGGTCAGTTTCCTTATGTTCTTTTTGTCCTTTGCTTTTTTACATTTACTGATTTATCTGATTTACCTTATTTATTTCATTCCATATAATGCAATTAGGCCACCTATCTAAGAAAAAAATAATAAAACACTGACACAAGATTACCAAGAATGGGTAAATCCCGTCATAGGCTAATTCAGATATCATATTTGGACATGTAATACGCACGCAGGTAACTAACCCCTTGCTCTAGAAATACGAAGTAAAAACACAAGCTGTATTAATATTGTGCGGACTGAAATCTTACCGGAAATGTAGGGGCACAAACCAGGGCATGCAGCTGATGATAACTGTATGAACTCAGAAGGTGGATACCCACAAACACAGTTCAGGATGAACTGTTTAAAACGTGTTAGCAACAATTCGTTTTTAATCTAGTTAATATAAAGAGACAGGATTTTGTGAGCTTTCTTAGACGCACTTAGAATACACTGCTTCCGCACACAAGCCCCGCGTAAAAAAAAAAATTATTTCTTGCGGACACGTGGCCCTTCTAACAGCACAGCACGCCTCCAAAGCATTTGGTTTTCAGTGCGCATCCCCGATGGCCAGCAATTTGAAAAGATCTGAGCAGCATACGCCAATCACAGATGCCAGTCGGCGCTTGGTGGGGGATTTGTCATTAAAAAAAATAAATTAAAAATTAAAAATAAAAAAAAAAAAATTGAAAGGGAGCTCTTCATACAAGGAAGTGCATCCAGATCAAGCAGTTAAATGCAAATATGGGGATAACGATAGTTTGCGCTGCTTAGGTCTGGTAAATAATTCATTACATTCGAATTAAAATAACATTGCACTCTGTGATTGTCTGTTGCAATGTGAGGATGGAAGTTTAGCAATTTTAGGTGATCACCGAGAGACTGACTGCCCTTCAACCATAGTCCTTATTTCCGGGGCAAAACTGTCTAAATAAATTAGTGAACCATCGCTCTCGATGCAAATTGTATGCATAAAACAAGCGCGTGAGGTCACCAACCAAAGCCCTGTAATGCCAAAATCGCGCAGAAATTAATAACTTAGAAGAAATAAGAACGTTTTTTTGCACTGGATCATAATTTATGAGAGTGTGCAGTAGCATTGGTATCGCTGACGAACCCTAATGACACTGGTCTCGCGGCAGTGCATTAATCTGATAGGTGATAAGCAGCCGGGATTGGCTAGACGGTCTAAAGCTGCTTTCACACCGGACGCGAAATGAATTTTTCGCACGACACATTACATTCAAAGTCACTGCAAAGACTTTGCATTGACTTTGAATGTAATCTGCGTGCGAAAAAATCGTTTCGCGTCCAGTATGAAAGCGACTTCAGATTGACATTACAAGAGGGAGAGAGGGGAGGGGGAGGGCCGTATTCGGGAAAATATTGGTCCGGCGATCGTCGGGTCTGCCGGGCCGGTTCCTACGCCCATGGTGTATGCTGTCGTGGGGAGGGTATGGGAGGGTGTGCCCTCCCGTACAATTCACGACTCACTTGCATTATAGTAAGCTTTTTATGAAGATCACAATATATTTTCTTGAATGATATAGTAGTTTTGCTGATGCATGTTATGTTTGAATGGTTATTTGTTAGCACTGAAGTATACTGCTCACAAAAATATAGGGATATTGTAAAGGTACCTGAAATTTTGTAACAAGTGTTGTGTACAGGGGGTAGTTGAGTGAAACTCAGGGATAAGGTTATTCCTTTAAAAGTGGTCATAGAGCTTTTTCTCTGTCAGCTGCTGTGATAATACAGTGATTTGTTTTGAAATGCCGAACTGGAGACATCTCACTTTGAAACAGCGCCCCTTAGCATTGGTAAGACTCCAAACAGGAAGTTGCCAAGCTGAGGTAGCTGCAGAGCTGGTGTAAGTCAGTGTCATCGCTTGACTCCTGACAGGCTTTAGACAGACTAGCAGTGTTCAGGAAAGACAGGGCAGAGAGTGTCGTCATGTGACAACGCGCCAAGGTGACCAGTACATTTGTACATCACCGAACTGTCAATGCCACACAACTGCAGATGCGTCTCAGAGAGATCAGTCGACTCATGGTGTCCAGACAAACCATTTGGAAACTCCTTCACCAGCCTGGGTTGAATGTCAGACCTCCGTTGCAGGCTGAACCCCTGACGAACCGACACCGCAGGGAATGGCTGCAGTGGGCAAGGCAACATGTCAGCTGGACACGTTGTCAGTGGTCATTAGTGCTCTTTACTGATACAAGCAAGTTAAACTTGTTCAGATCAGCTGTTCGGAAGCGTTTTTGGAGACAGAGGGGTGAGCGCTACTCTGATATCAAGTTGCTAAACATGACCGACATGGAGGTGGTAGTGTTATGGTGTGGGCAGGCATGTCTAGTGAATTTAAATCACCATTAATGGGCAAATTACTAGCTAGTGCTATATGAACACAATAATTAAACCAATTATCGTGCCTCTACATTGCCATCACTGCCCTAATTTCCTGTTCATGGATGACAATGGGCAGAATTTTTTTATTTAGAGTGGCCTGCTCATTCTCCAGACTTGAATCCCATCGAGCACCGCTGGGATCTATGAAAAAGACGCATTCAGAATCACCCTCAGCCTCTAACAAGCGTGCCAGAGCTCCAGGTAGTGCTGCAAAAGGAGTGGCAAAAATTCTCTAAGGATTGCTTAAGGAGACTTGTGAACAGTATGAGAAGACATTGTCAGGTGATTGGTGCTAGAGGTGGTCACACTCGATATTGAGCCCTATCACCCACCTCCGCTTTTTCATCAGGATATGAGGTACTCCATTACTCGCTCGCTACGGACTGGTAGACTGCTTGTTAATGCTTGATTTTTTTCAGTTGTCTCAATGAAATGTTCAGGAAGAAGAATAAATGGTACATTTAATGTTCATTCTTCTATATTTTCTTTTATAAGTGACATACCCATAATATCCCTATATTTTTGTGAGCAGTATAAATCTACCCGGTAATGCAATCTACAAATGTTATTTTGTAAACCTGCTAAAAGCACCATCACCGCACTACACCACACCACTGAACACTGTCAAAATATTTGTCAATTTGAAATTACTCTGTGTTATTAACACTGGAATGTTTCAGGACAATTGCAGAATGAATCAGCTTGACGCAGTTAGAGCACTAGTTATACAGTCTAAATATCTACACATATAAATATCTATAAATACCAACGTGGATTCTGAAGCTGGTTCGAAGAGCTATTTAAAGGGGACATATTACTGAACTTTTCAGTGCTTTTTCTTGAATATAATAACTCTCTGACACATAAAGTGTGCAGTATGACAACCAGGACAATCTGGAGTAAGCTGGCCTTTCCTTTGGCTAGCTCCAGCACAATAGTAGTCAGTCAGATTTTGTCCTTTCTTCTACGTAGAAAGTGGGGCATGGCAACGCCACTGTGCATTTTTTTCTCAGCGTGGGCCGGGTCTACTGCAGCGTCCTCAGAAAAAAAGAAAGGACTGGAAGCCATCTTCCCCCCGCAAGCGACAGGTCGAGAAAGGAAGTGATGGCAACGAAAGGCAAACGCGGCGGCTGTTCTACGGCAGGCTGCCAAAATCAGCATCAGTGCTTGCACAATCTCCCAGCTTCAGAAGAAAAAAAGGTGGAGTGATTACACTTTATTTTTGACGGTAACGTCCCAATCCACGTCGGCAAGAGGGACATTCTAAAACGCTTAACGTGAAAAAGCTTCACGTGGCTGAATGCTCCAAAATGGCGACCAATAATCACCAAATTCCTCTCGGACATTTCTTGTCTGGAGCACCTTCTCCAATAATAATAATAATAATAATAAAAAAAACGAAGAGTAAGGGATATGGTAGTTATATCAAGTTAAGTGTTTTCCCCTCTATTTACATTCACTGAGGAAAAAGCTTAAAGGGATAGTTCATTTTCTTTGAAGGGAGGTTGTATGAGCTACATAGTGTTAGCCAGAATGGAATCTCAGGGTGTCTCACCCCAGCGACCAGGCCAGCTTGGCCAAGACGAAACCACCTACGCTGTGTCTCCCACAGAATTTTTGGAGAATATGGGGGCAAATGTGTGGTGGCAGACCAATGTCTGGGGGGTCATTCTCATTTTGTTGGGGGGGAGGATTCCCATTTTGCGGCTGTTGCACATATTCGGATTATGGCAGGGGTTAATTACATTATGGCAGGCTGCCATAATCTCGTCTATGTATGGGAAACACTGCTACGGTAGAGGTTCATCCCATTGAACCTGCTTGTTGCAAACAAAATAATCTAGATTGCTTTTAAAGCACAAAAAGAAACAAATGTCTCCCCCCACCCCAACGCAACCTCCCCCCCCATTCATGTTCATAGACAGTAAAAGGCACATCCACATACAATATTTAAAGATTGTGCAAGGTTTGATGTTAATTTTATGTTACAGCCCAGAAACAGTGGGAATGCTGACGCAAACGCAGACGGGAAACTGAACGAAAACAATGTCTCCCCTCCCTCCTGGGGGGAGACACAATAACTGATGGGTATTTCCTGCCATTGACACAGAAGATAAAGTCAAAGACGCCACTTCAATTCAAAACACCACATTTAATTATACAAGAAACTCATCCTAAATATACAGCTGTAGTTGCATCCAAACATGAGAACATTAGTGTATTTGGTTCACTGAAAGGAACTGTGAATAAAAGAAAATCATGGCATTATTGAAACCTCAAACCTAAATTAATTCAGTGCTGTACTATGTCCCTGGGAAAACCTGAAGTGATCTTCAACGATACGCATGCGCTGAGTGCGGACAGTCTTGATTTGAACTATCCCGAAGAATACTGGGAACAGCCTAAGGACGTCTCATGCCGAATTCCTTAGACTCAATACAAGCCTGAAGACAGTACTTTTATTTATTAAAATCGGTGATGCCACAACTTTATTTAGCTTGTTTAGAACAGAGATTCTGACCGAACACTGACCAAAGCGATTCCCTCAACTGGGGTTCCAAACTTGGCCAATCCGTCCGTGAGTCGCCAGCTCAGCGCGAAGCAGTATCCGGGGCGATCTCTCAGTTGAGAATATAGCCCGGCCTGCAAAAAGTTTTTTTCCCCCACTCTGGTTCTGAGCTCAAATATTTCATACAACATATGACCAATCACTTCTCGTGTCAGAGCCGCACACATAAAAACTTGGAGTAACGAAGCTAGCACTAGGGAGCCTTTTGGCATGCATTAACACTTGGAATGACGAGACGTGCACTCGGAAGCCTTTTTGATGTATGGACGGTATCGCACAAGTTTCGTAGCTCGCCTCGCGATTTCAGAACACAATCAACATGATCAAAATAAATGTTGATCAAAAATGTTGGGAATCGCCATCTACGTGATCAAGAGACAAGCAGTTTCAACGTGGCAGAACTGTTAGCTTTTACACGTAGTTCATATCAGCTGCAGTTGATGGAATATCATCTCGCCTAAAGATTGTCATTTCAAATTAATTATTGATAGGAATATTCACCAAATTCTACCATTAGTATGAAACATGTCTCCATTAGAATTGTATTTTATATCCTGTGGGCTCGGATTTCAAGAGAGAGGCCAATGAGGAAATGATATGGGGTCTTGCGCCACAAGTGGATCAGCTGGGGATGAAATCTGGCGACTGTTGAACTTCTAAGAGCGGACAGCCGGCGACATGATTCTAAAATAAATAAGCGGAGCCACGATTACCGAAATATATACTGAACAACAATAGAAACGCAAGTTAATTAAAGGCAGACTGGAAAATAAGTTTGCGCGTAATTATTTTAGGAAATCAAATTTATTACTAGCGCGTGCGCATTAACACTCGTTTCATCAAATTTTTTTTTATTTTGCGGTCACTTTGACTGAGTAACCATAAGAGTACATTAACTAACTAGCTAACTTGCGTTTCTTTTATTGCTCAGTATATGTACATGTATTTCTTTCAGGCGACCTTTACTCAAATGCCCGATTTCTGATAAGTTTCAATTGCTGACACTCACACACCAATACAAATAAAAACTACTTGAAGGGGCTTCAAAAGGGGTATTGAATCTAACAAATCAGTACAAGGCAGAGCGTTTTGAAACACATACCGGTGAGAAAAATGCTCTTGGACATCTACGTTATCAATGTAAGCACTGATCTACCTCAAAAGCAACTCTTGTACGAGTGGACAATGCCCAGTTGCGCACACTCGCTACGAGACTTGGCTATGGTGCCAATGTGTGGGGCACAGATAAGACAGAAGTGCGTGGATTGGTCATATGTTAATGAGTTTATATTTGAGCCCAATTTCACGCACGGCCTGCCAAACTTCAGTTCACTCAAGTATTAAAGTCAACTCGACTTCGCAGATTTTCGGGACAACCATTGTTATCTATACAAATGCTCCCGTCTCACATATAGGCAATTTAATGCTGGAAACGGCCGGACCCGTCTCAACTCAGACTTACCCGTCTCAGCGTCTCAGGTAAACATTGCCTGTCTCAAAGACAGGGAGACGGGCGGCTGGCTAACACTATGATGAGCTACAAATTGCCTCTACGTACATTAGATGCAATAGAAAGCTCCCGGCTCTTCCCCAGTTAGCCGCATCAGTGCATAGTGCTGGGAGTAGATTTACGCGATTCACTGTTGTGAACGGTCCCAAAGTAACTGCGTATTTTCGCGGCCTAAAAGAGGTCCTACCTGAAAATAATACACCACTTTAATTGTACGCTATATTACAAAAATTTACAGTGCTTCAGCTGCTCGGAAAAAACACTGTTGCCCTTGAACTAACCAACTGACGTATTCCATCGGATAAACTGGGCGCTGTAGCGATCAGCTGTTTGGGTCACTGTCACTGCGGTTGCGAAGTCGTTAAACTTGTGCGAACATCTCTAAAATGGTCCGTGTGTGTTGCTTTCCTGGACGTGAAAGCGAAGCTGTATCCTGGTGCACTTACAGGAATGCTTCCACCGCATTCCTTTGCCGGATATTGGTCTTCGGCAGCTGTGGCTACTTGCGCTCAACATGGATATTGATACGCCACCCGTATCCCTAAAAGAGCTCTGTGTTTGCAGTATTCATTTTTCCAAAGAGGATTTTGTGAGGCTACGTTCAGGGAAGTCTCAATGGTGCATGCTGAAGAGCACTGCCGTACCCATGCATCAGGTAAGAGAGTGAAACACCTGTGGAAAAAGTAACATTGCAGCACAAATTGATATCACATAGGGTCTACGCAGCCACATACTGTTTATCTGCTGTGCTGGTTATAATAGGGTTTTTTTTTTTTTTTTTTTGGTGACGTAATTCTATGCCATTGAAATGCTGTCTCTGCCACAAACCACTCAGAGTCTGACCCAAACAGATGATTGCAACAGCGCGCAGTTTGCTCCGATGGAATACGTCAGTTGGTTAGTTCAAGAGCGACTGTGTTTTTTTCGGAACAGCTGAAGTGCTGTAATTTTTTGTACTATAGCGTACAATTAAAGAGGTGTATTCAGGTAGGACCTCTTTTGGGCCACGAAAATACACTGTTACTTTGGGACCGTTCACAACAATGTATCGCGTAAATCTCTGTCCAGCACTATGTGCTGGTGCAGCTAAATGGGGGAGAGCAGGGAGCTTTCCACTGCATTTAATATACGTAGAGGCTATTTGCAGCTCATACAACCCCACTTCAAAAAAAGTGAACTATCCCTTTAACATAGTTTAATATACCTAAACAGTGACCAAAAATCGCCGAATTCCTCGCCGACATTTCTTGTCCGGAGCACTTTCTCCAATTAAATAATTAAAACCTAAGTCTTAAGAAAACAGACGTCTTATCGCATTTATCGTTTTCCCCTACATTGGCGCACATTAATAAGGAAAAAGCTTAACGTGGCTTAATGCTTGATTAGAAAAAAGGTAAACAAATACTTAGGCACATTAAAAGAGAAATATAAGTTCATGTCACATTTTATCCAGAATTATTGGCATCCCTTTTGAAAATGAGCAAAACTGGCTGTGAAAAAATGTCTTGCTGTTTATCCTTTTGGTCTTCAACTCAACATATTTTTAAAAAGGCGAAAGCGCTTAACGTGATATAATGTCAATTTTCTTTTAGGACTTCAGTTTAGATTTTTTTTTTTTAATAGGAGAAAGTGCTCCTGACAATAAATGTCAGAGTGGACATTTGGAGATTACTGATCTTTGTTTCGGAACATTAAGCAACGTTAAGCTTTTTCCCCATAATGCGTGCCAATGGAGGGGAAAACTTTTAATGCGATATAACGTCTTTTTTCTTAGGACTTCGGTTTTGATTTTTTAACTGGAGAAAGTGCTCCTGACAAGAAATGCCGAGAGGAATTTGGTGCTTATCGGTTGCTGTTTTGGTACATTAAGCCTCGTTAAGCTTTTTCCACGTTAAGCGTTTTAGAATGTCCCTCGGCAAGAACCTCCTTGTTTGTGCAAACCACTTTTTACCGGACTCTTTCACAAATCATGGAAAATATCAACAAGGACTGGCTACCAAGCTAATTCTGAAAGCTGGAGCAACCCCAACTGTACGAGACAGCCCTGCTGATGTGAGAGCTGTAAGTATTTGTGCATTGCATTTAAAAAAATACTCAACGTTTATGGAATTTTCTAAATTTGCTATCTGAACTTGCTATCATTGCTATGCTGCTCTTTGTAGGAGTAACGCTAACATAAAACAATGCCACAATTGAAGCTATGCAAACCGTTCCAGTAGCATTTGGAAAGTGTTTCACATCCAACATTCACTTTTTTGGCTTTTCATTCGCCGGAACGATTGTAGTATTGGCGGTTTTGTCAGTGAGAAGTGGGTTAAAATGTAATAATTATTAAAATTGCGAATGCATATGCTAGCTAGCTAGCTATTGATCAGCGGTCGGCACGTTGTACTTTTGCCGAAAAGCCCTTAATTTTTATTTTTTAAATGGCGTCAGTTTTCAGTTTGCGTGTATGGGAATGCAACGCTAGGTCCCTGATGTATGTTAAGTTACTACTACGCACGGGCTATATGCGCAGGCATGATAACAGCTGATTGAATTAGCCGGTTTTACTTGCAAAAACGGCTTCAAAATGCAGTTTTCACTTCATAGCTAAGTTCGAAACCTGTCGCATCGTCTTTGTCACACAGTAAAACCGGTGTATGCGGAAAACAGACTCATTATTCACAGTGGTTTCGGAGGAGATGTGTGTAATTACGCAAATCGCCAACTCAGTAATAATATATAGGTGGAGAGCTGACCGAAACGCAAACTGGGAACTGCATACTCGCATTCGCGGTATGCAATATTTCTTATCGGAGGATGGGAATGCACAGGAAAAAAAAAAAAGGCATCGGCACGCCCTGCGGAAAAGGTAGGCGGAGAAAGCGCCCAACCGACTGGTTGGGAGCCATGGGGGGGCATTGTCACATATAACTCATTTGCATTTAAAATTACATACACTGAAACAGCCAGCTCTGAGTAGGACTGAAAGAGAGGGTTCTAGAGGCAGGCTGAAATGCAGGGTCAGAGTAGAGTTTTAGCAAGAAACTTCACGGACATGTCCTGGGGCCTTTCAGATTTATTAAACTTGTTGAAAAAGAGTAAAATATGTCACCTTTAAATAAATTACTATGTACGACAATACATAGGTGCTCATAGGTGTTCACCTGTCCAAAGACTACTCTACTGGATAAAGCAGTTGGCACATGCCATGCCACCTATAAGAACCTGTGCATATAAACTGAAGTTTATCGATCACTATTGACTTGCTACTACGATGAAACTGGTTGCTTGCTATCATTGAATGGGAAATCTGAAACCGTTTTGATGACCCATATAAATGAATACCTTCGACAATACGATTGGCTGAAAAGTGTCCATCAGTCCAAACACTATTCTACGGGATAAAGCAGTCAACATCTGCCAGATTTCAATTCTTATGCTCGCATACGCGATGTTTAGCCTAGTATCCCATGGCCACACGACACTGTCTCAATTTTGATTCGTGGCAGATTGGATCAAATTTAAGTAGAATAAACAACGATATGATGGAGTTTGACAGATGAAACTTTTAATTTGAGCGTGTTGAAAGAGAATCTAGCTTTTCGCCTACCATAGTCAACTAAACTTATACAAGTTGTAGGCTAGATTATCAGGATTAAAGGGGACCTATTTTGCTGTATTTCCAAGGGTATATTTTGATCTTGGACTTCCCTAGAGTACTCCTGATCGTTCAAAGTCCAAAACAGGGTCCTTATTTAGCTCATACTGCCATCCTCAAAAAACCCCATTTGTAGTCCATTGAAGTCTCTGCCTGAAACGCCTCATTGGGGTGGCTCTTCCGCTATGGCCCCCTATCCCCGTGTGCCCACTTTCTTCTGACTGGCCAGCTCTGTGGAGGGCGGAGTTGGGCAGGACGAGGCTGCAGAACGCAGTTTTCCGGGGCCGCCTCCCCAGAGTGAAACGTGAGACCCGTCTGCCATCTGATAAGGAATCAGTGTGGAAATTTCGCAATCTAACGCTATACTTGAATATAGATCTAATGAAATGAACTTGTTCTAACAAACGCAGCAGCGAAAGTGGAGGACGCAGTGCAAAAGTTTGGCAGCTAAAACTCGAATTTGCTATCGGCTACAGTTTGCTACGGCAACGGTGGTGAGTACAGCGGTTTTTCTACTCTACAGCTAGGATGCAGGGAAAGCTAGAATCCACCACATACAGACACATTTGTAGAACGGGTCGACATACCCAAGTCTAGACCGGAGACCGTAGAAATCCGGTGGATCT
Organism: Gymnothorax javanicus; assembly: GCA_029692085.1. Classification (NCBI taxonomy): domain Eukaryota; kingdom Metazoa; phylum Chordata; class Actinopteri; order Anguilliformes; family Muraenidae; genus Gymnothorax; species Gymnothorax javanicus. Next base: position 88,812,283 of record CM056195.1, on the reverse strand, counting down.
GAGTTTAGAGGGAAACATGGACAGTGAGGAGCAGCTAAAAGTCGACCAACAGCTTATGGACTGCTTAGGTGCGTATTATAAGGACCTGCTGGTTCATGTGCATAACTGTGGTGTGTCGTTAGCGGAGTAACGAACAGCTTCTGCGCTGGTATATGACGGAGGGGTGAAAGCTCCAGGCTAAACGGCCTTTTCGGAAATTGCCTGTGGTAATGGTTTACTTATTGCGTCGGAATGACCAGCGTTTCCTTGCGGAAAATGGGCAGGTTATGGATAGTGCGCGAGAGCTAGATAGAGCTCCGGTTATGTTATGAGCATGATACAGGTTTTACAGACCTTAAGTTCCGTTTGCGTGAACGTTTGCTTATGTGGAGCAAGTGAATCGATCACGTTTACAGGAAAGAATTTAATATTCAATCGCCGATTTAATATTCAATCGACGGCAATGCAGAGAAATCGTTTGTTATACCAGTTACGTTATAGCCTGTGCGTTTCCCTATTGCTTTCACCGGTAGCATCAAAGAGCTTGCCCAGATATTGGAGAAGTATCAGGCTGACCCCGGTCATGGATAAGTAGAGCGATCGTTTCACAAGCACCCAAAAACGTGCCCCAAGCTCTGCAAAACCTACCTCTGGTCGAACTGCAGCCTTCGCAGCCCAACTCTGCAGACACATACAGCACATCTCCGGTTAGCTTCAACTGTTGTGGCTACAATCAGGCAACGTTCTGATGAAACTGCCACATTAATGCTTACCGAAGTAACACAAGCATACTGATCATAATTACTGCCTATAAGTTACCAGGAGCATTTTAATTTGCACAGCACGCAAACTAACATGCAGTAGCTGATCACCGAGCGGTCGTAACAACAACAGAGACAAACGTTACCCTGCAATACAGGTTTTACAGACAGTAAATGCCGTTACCAGGGGGGCAGTTGTACCAAGCATCCAAATTACAAACAAGTATAAAAAGTTCGCTTCAAATGAGGTTCATGTTCACACACATTCTGTTGAATTTCCCCTGATATTACTCTTGCATATTTAGGACACAAACATTAGCAACAGTAACTTGGCTACGTTAGCCACGGTGCTACAGCCACATTCAACAGGCTATTAGTTGGGTAGGCTTATGCAGTGAAGCAACTGCTTCCGTATCTGTAGCCATGTTTCCATCCACACGTTCTTATACGAATGAAGTAATATTGAATTAAAAATGCCTTACGGAGACGGTGAAATTCGACTTGATTTCAAGACTATTGACTCATAGTTCGTACGGTCCATCTCATCGGATTTTCTCTTGATTGGTAAAAGGCTTATGCGATAAATGCTGATGGAAACGTTATTCGCTGAATAAATCTGCTACTGCATCTTGACGGTGTTTTGATGCCGTCGTTTCTTTCTGATAATGGTCTGCTATGCTGCTAATAGCTGGCACCTAAGAACTATTACAACTTGTGCAATTATCGTCATTTGTTGGTAAACGCGATCCATTTTGGCTAACTAGCTAAATTAGTTGGCTAACAAACTACTTTTGTTCACTTGAAGGTTTTGTGATTCAGTGCGAAAATGAATGGAAACAGCTCAAAATGTCAGAAATGTATTCGATACACCAATTTGATCGCATAACAGCATGGGGCGTCATTACGCACTATTTATTCGCTTTAATGGCGTTAGATGGAAACGTATTTTCACCAGCTTTATTCACATTAATATTTTTGGCGAACTTCAGGTAATTCGATTGATAAGTGGATGGAAACATAGCTTGTGAGTCGTGGACAGTCGCGACCAATACAGGCTTTATCTTCAGATATTTTACAAAGCCTGCTTTTGAGGCCAGTTGTTAGTGCTAACTATCGTTAGCGGTCCTGCTAGCCACCCGTAACACGTTAGCTTCACTTACATTATTTGCTGTTATATCGTTACTTACAGCTTGTGGCTCCGAGCGCTTGATCGATGCAACTGCTTCAGGTTTGAGAAGCAGCTGAAACACTTATCCTGTGTCAAATTAACCTTTATTGACAAAGCTGTCTTTGGTGAACTGCTGAGCACAAACAGCTAACATTCCCTTTGGCCGTGGCTGTTCGCGGCCAGCAAACAAAAAAGCTACCCACTGATTTCCGGATGCATCGTCTTTTGGAAGAGAAACAGGTGCTTTTCTTTGCGTCCAAAAGTAAACGGACGAGCAGCTTTGGGAGAGATACTGAAAAAACCTGCACCTCAAATGATCTGCGGTTCGTCTTTTGTATTTCTGGAAGTGTAGATGCTACAAAGGCATAGTATGATCTGCGGTTGTTCATGTCTGCTAGAATAGTTTCCGGTGTGGGCAGGTCCAGCGCCGTGATTGGCTTTGGCTCGGTCTGTACTAACTGGACGGCACAACCTGATATCAGGTTTTGCCCAGATCTCGCAAAGATCTTGGGACGAGCTGTTCAGAGAGGAAATCATGTTCACGAAATCATGTTCTTGGATTGCGGCAAAACCTCTGTATCTTATGTTTAGAAACTTTACAGAGGTTGAGTATGGACAACCAACATTATAACATTACTAATATGTATTAAAAGAAGGATCAGCATAATAGGTCCCCTTTAAGCAAAACTTCCAATCGGTGTCTCAGCCTGTATACGTGTTGTTTGGAACTTATATTCTTTTAGTTGTCTGAAAATCAATAAGATATCCATTAGATTTCAAGTTGCCACTCACCTGTTTATTTGGTGAAGAAATCTTTCATAGATTTTAGTTCCTCTGCTTGATTCGTCGCTTTGCTTCCACGGGCCCTCTTCATGGTTCCAATGTCTGGCCATGTGGTCCACTCATTCAGAATGTCTCGGTGACCTTGTAAACTTTTAATGTGGTCAGTGGTGCTGCTTCTGAAGTTACCTGAATGCTTCCATTCATCGGTTCCGATTAGTGCCATACCATAGGTGCGAGTGCATAACAAAGAACCGGAAGCTTTTTGCTGAGACGTTTGTGGTTTACCACAACAAGTTTGGACATTTATTGTAAATTAAATTCACGGATTTGTATTTTTATGACGTCTTATGCTTGCAGCAATAAAGATAACCGGCGCAGTAGTCAAAGTAAGCGGCTATTTGTGCTGGGCGCCAGTTTCAAATGAAAAGCCTGCAAAGTCAAACTGAACTTGGGAAAAATACCTTAGAAAGGGAAATACATAATAAATACATCTTTAAAAAGCAAATACATAGATAAATAAATAAATAAATATTTACCATATTATAACATCTACAAATGATCCATATTTCAAGCTTAACATTTGACAGGATAAATATACTGTAGTTCACAATGTTTAAATAAACTTATCAACGACCTCTGTGACATTCATTTTCTCCAAGTCATTAAAAGTGTGATCAAAACTGAGAAGTGCTGTGGCTCCAGGCACCTCAATATGTAGACGTGTTGACAGAAGAGCAACCTGTTGGAATTGCTGCCAGTACTCGTTTATTCTTTCTACTCATTTTACCAGTGGAAAGTGCTCCCCATACATGCTTTGATTGCATGCTTCCCTGGTTGCATTATGGTTTGGGCAGGGTTGTCAGACTTAATTCTTTGGGGATTCCTCGTATAAGCTGCCTTTGAAGCGATTCCCTTCATTTTTCTCCTTGAGTGCAAGGTGTGTGGATTCTCCAGTGGCTTAATCGATGATTTCAGTGACCCACTGTCATTGACAACAGTCAAAAAACCAGCAGACACAGCTGTCAGCTGTCCTCCAGAACTGGTGTTTGAAACCCTTAGGGTTGTGAAACTGTTAACTCCAGTATCCAATACGTATTTAAAAAAAACACACACATTGAATTCATGTTAATTATAACACCTGAACTGTGGGCAATGAATCCGCAAGAAGTTTTTAAATGACAGATTTGAAAATGCACTAAATATACTGAGTGGTTTGCTTCCATTTGGAGCACTTGTATATTGCTACCAGTTTTATGTGAAGGGGAGTGCTGATATTATGTAAGATGAAAGCAGCAGCCGATTTTGCTTAGGTTTTTGCTGCACATACTTCGGGAAGATGTGCTACAAGAGGTCTTTTCAATGTATAAGAAGCAGGACCGGCATTGCATCTGGCTCGTGGATGTCTTGCCAGTGAGGGAAATCTGATCATTGGTGTCATCGGCGGCGTCATCCCATTAGTGCCACTGCAGTGTAGGTCATCCTCAGTTTTCCCTGAGAATGCTAAGTGAAGATGGAGGAGATGCTGGTGTGTCAGGGGGTGAAACGTTTTTCAAATCCTCTTTGTTACAAGCAAGTCTTAAATGCAGTATTCTGATGAATCAGAGGCAGGTTCCAAAATAGGTCAGAGCAAAATTCTTTGTAATGGAGTCTCTGCTTCTCTTCTGTCCATTATTTATAGTTTGTATTGATAGATTCAACATCAATATAGCTGAGTTGAAGTTAAGGTTAGAGTCAGGGAGTTGCAGATAGATTCCCTCCCGGTCATGGAAGAATGTTGTGATGACCTTTTTGCAGGCGATAAGTGCAGCTTTTGTATTGCTATGCTACTCTTTGGTATGTCAGTTGATAAAAATCCAGCGATGTCCAGGATTGTAAGCTGTGCTCTAAGCACATCTAGTAAGTCATAGCAATTCTGCCCCTGATTGAGCTGGCAGCATGGGTTTTTTGCTATACTGACATTCTTGCTAACTGCTGCACGCTTAGCTGGTGGGCTGCTGGTCAACCAGCTAAAAGGTGGAATAGGTGTGATAATCTAAGATGGAATTTTCAGTTCCTAGTGGAATCCCAGGGAAGAGCGTTCTCCCAGAATGTTCATTTGTGGAAACGGGTCCTGCCTTTGAAGCAATGAGGTTATATTGGCTCAGGTTGATTATGACCAGGTGTAGTTCCTGTATCATATGCATTTTATCTGTGTTGGTGCCTCACTACCTCAAAAACCACTTCTTGTTTCGGCTATCTAATTAATAGGTATTCATGGAAAGATTGCATTTTATTAAAATTTAGAAGTTTAAGAATTTTGGCAAATTGTCATGGTGAATGTTTGATTGTTTAATCTCTTTGTCTGCGCTTATCTCTGGTCTTCAGTATTTGTGAACAAAATGTAAACTAATGTTGTGATGCTGTGAATTAAATACTGCGATAAGCTAAATCGCAGTGCCTGAAGATAGAATTTCTTGTTCGCCAATATGGAAAGTGAATATATAAATATACATGTGTGTGCTGATTGCACATATGCGCGTGCGCATGTGTGTATGTGCACAATTGTTTGCGTGTGTGTGTTTGTGAGTATGAGTGTGAGCATGTGTGTGCCTGCATGTTTCTGAGCGCGCCACTCATTATGCTAGGTTGACATTATGCTCCCGGCGGCCACGGCAGCGCCGTTTGCCCGAAACATAGTGCGCTGTGGGATTTTGGCCATTTTTTCCTCTGTATTCAAGTCTTGGCAAGTTTTCTCACGGTCTATCATGGTATCTGTGACGGGCTGTGAGGGAAAGGGGCTGCTGAGTCACGGAGGCTCCAAGGCGCACTACGGTTCGGCCCGCGGTGTACCACGGATGCCGGTACGTTCCCTCCCAGCCCGTCACGTTCTGATGGGGTCCCTCATGTTTCACACGTTCTGATCAAGGTCTGACACGTTTTTCACGTTCTGTCAAGGCTTTCTACAGATGAAACGTGGACACGGGGCAGCTTTGGAGCACGTTTGTGCCCACGGTATAAAAAGAAGGCCTCCCAAGCAATAGCAGTAATTCAGAGGTGTATAGTAACGAAGTACATGTACTTCATTACAGTACTTACATTTTTTTTTTTTTTTTGAGGATTTGTACTTGAGTTTTTTTAAACCGGGACTTTTACTTTTACTCTACTACATTTAAAAGATAAAAACAAGTATACTTTTACTTTGTTACTTTGCCACTGGCCACTTCGTTCCTCGTTACAAATTAAAATATGACTGTAATTCATTCTTTAAGGATTATCTGGATGTGGAGTGTTCGAGAAGAACAACGGTGCTCGGCAGGGTATCATAAGAGCTTTGCGCAGATGTGTCCGCCAGCGGACACGTAGCTGCAAATTTATGCACGCAGTTACAATATTCTATCACTAGATGGCACACCCGGATCAGTTATTGAATATTCACAAGCAAACCGAGCTGGAACAAGGTTTAAAATATGGACGAGTTCACTCCAATCCCTGTTTTTCAGGAGTTGCCTGAATTAAACTCACCTAAGCCTGATGTGCAAACTGCTCAATATACCTATACCTATACCTTGCCTATAGTATCTATCCAGCATTTCAAAAAAAAATTGTCTCTTGCTACAGAAAAATTTGTTGTCCTCTGTAGCAACCACTTCAGCTACAGTGAGCCAATGGTATCCCAATTAGTAGTTAAGAAAAATCAGTTTTCTGAAGCAAAATTTCAACATGGTATTGATTCTATGTAATTCTACTATCTATTATACTTAATTATAGTGGGTTTTTTTAACTGCCAGTAAACTTGAAGAAGAAGAAGAAGTATATAAAGGAGAGACTGCCTGTTTTTTTTTTATACTGTATCTCTAATTCACCTGAATTAAATTGATTAAAGAGCAACTGTTGCAACCGCTATTGTACTTACGGTCACTACTGTAATAAATTATTACAATAGCAGGTGTGAATGCCTGTCACGTTTGCCCATCCCGTCCCCCCGCGTTATCTCACGTCCATCCTGTTTTGTCCACGGTGGTCTGGAAGGTGATTGCCGTGGCCGCCGGGAACATAATGTGAACCTAGCATTATGCACTGGTGCATGTGTTTACTTGTTTTGTAAATCTTGATGTTGACAGAGCAATATTTATAAGTTGATGCAAATCCACCTTATGAACAGGATCCTTGAGAGGGAGTAACACCTGCTCCTAAGAGGGCTATCTTCTTTCTCCTGGTTAGGAATTTATAGTAAGGCTCTATTGATATGAGTCACCCCCGAGTGATGAAACCTTGAGGATGAGACTTCTTTATATTACACATATGTACCTCTCTGAGTGACGGGTCGAGCTCCTCTACAAAAATAGGGGATGAAGGCTTGCCACTCACTGGAGGGGGAGGATCGGCTCCTCCTGCAGCCATCAATTCCTCTTCATTCGTGATAGTTGCTTTACCTCCCACTTCCCAGCATCCCAAGATCAGATGAGGAGTTCTGCTTAATGAGTTTATGCAAGTACTTTCATTCTTCCTGAATTTTATATTTTAAAAAAATCCATCCATTATGCGCTGAGGACTGGAGCCTATCTGAACATGCAATGGGCAAGGAACAATGGGCAGGCACATACCCTTGAAAGTCCACAAATCTGTCACAGGAAGCACAAACCATTTACTCACACACTCACACCTAAAGGCAATTTAGAGTATCCAATTAGCTAAGCAGACATGCCTTTGGACTGTGGAAGGAAGGCCAACTCCACATAAAAAGGTCACAGTATGGATTCTAATCCCCAGCCCTCTTGCTGTGAGGAGCTACCCACTGCACCATCATGCTACTCAAAAATAAGAATATAAATAGTTCTTGTTTAGTCTATAGTTTATACTGGATTCATTAGGAGGTTTATATTATATTAAAATTTAAGTGCACATAAATGGTTAAAGAACCGATTGGTTTTGAAATGTCATTATCTAAATGCACTTAGTAATTTCACTTCTATGAAGAAGTATTCATAGTTTAATGACGTTTCCATAGTTACCAGTTATACACATAAAGAAAAAAAAAGTCAGGCTGAGCAGATAATGTAATATTTGTTGACTCAAAATGAGAGCAATGCAGTGGCTTAAAGAAAATGGATTCTTAATAGAGACTTCATTCCCATTTCTGTCATTTTAACTATTACAGCCCCATAATGGTTTGAATCTTCATTACAGCTTAGTACCTCTGAATGTGTTTGAATGTGTTACAGTCTCTAAATCTTTTACTTTAGTAAAAACTGGGCAGTCGTATTAATAGGAACAGTGTGACCTTTATATATCTGATTTTTATGGATTAAAAGCATTGTCAAGGTCAGTTTGTTGGTATCAACTTTATGACATTTGTTATTAAACGTGACAAATAAACATATGAAATTAAAAGGTAATTAGAAGGTGGGTTCAAGAAGTGCAATTTAATTTCCTCTCAGGGTGTCCTTCAGCAAAGCAAACTTTTTTGGCTGGCAGCGGTGAATTTCAACACTCACTAATCCACACTGTAGTGGTGGTTAACAAAAGTTTTTTTGAGGTTTCCATTTTTTTAACATACCAAATTAACACTGAAACATGATGACAGAGAATAGAAACGCAGTGGCCGAAGTTGAAATTGTGAACAGTGAAACCATCAGCTGAACACAACGAGAACTGTCCAGTGGGCATGAAGATCAAACCAAATACAAGCCTTATGGAACATTCTGATCCGCCACACTCACTTTTTCATTTGTATGATGTGCTTCCCTCAGGGAGGCATTATAGAGCTACAGTAGCCTTGAATAACCTGGATTGAGTGTCTTTCATTGCTAAATGCCAGAACACCAAATCCAGTTCTCCCTCATTGCCCAAGGCTGCAGAATATAGGTAAAATGGTTGTTAATTTATGTACTTTTTTTGTGTTTATTGTATACTGAAGGACTTTAGTTCTGAATGTATTATTAACGGGGTGATCTCTGACCCAACAATAGTGCACTTCGGCACTATGATGATAATGGAATAATTGATCTTGTGTGGCTAACTCTTGTTATTGAATGTGCAATTAAACCAACTTTCTGTTAAATCAGTTTATTTTGTTCTTAAACTATTGTTGGGTCAGAAATCATGCCGTAAATAATCGATGCAGAACTGAAGTACTTCAGTACGTTGTATATTTTTATTAAGTAAACAGATTTTTTGACCAGATGAGTTAAAATGGTTACCATCTGTCTTATTAACAATTCCACCTGTAGCCTCTAGCGGTCACAAATATTGATCAAATTTGAAAAAAACTATGTCAGCAACCTTACCACTACTTGATCTGCTCCAGCTGGGTGGCTGAAGCTAATTACTGGCGGACTTGGTTCGGTCTGAATTGGAGACCAACTGGGGAAACTGAGCTGCTGCTGGAACGGGTGTTGGTAGGCAAGTAGGTTGTGTCAGTGATCTTCCCACTGGTGAAATAATCCCAAATGCCCCAGTGCAGTGATGGGGACACTGTGCTAAAAGAGCGGCCATCTTTCGGATAAGACATTAAACTGAGGTCTTGGGGTCATTAAAGATTCCATGACACTCTTCAACAAGAGTAGGAGGTTCCCACTGTGTCCTGGCTAAATATTCAATCTGGCTCTTTCAACTTGCCATTTAATCATCCCCTGATTTAATTGGCTATGCAAGTAGTGCTCTCCCTCTCCACCTCAGCTGATGTGGGGTGAGTGTTTTTGTTCAGAAAGTGTTCCATTAGTAATGATTTCATAAGGCTGTCTGGGGTAGTGCTGTAGCTAGGCTGTCTTTTAGGAGTGCTTTTGCTTGGGGATTTGCATTAACATTACTAATTTTGCAAGCCTCATAGCCTCTACTTAATTCTTGAAGCTGAATGCCTCCAGCACCAGCAGCCAAAAGCAAATAATAACCATTTTTACCTAAACAAAACACAATTCAGACACCAGGCAAATGAATGCGCTTGTAGCAAAAACACCTTAACAGTGCATGAGTTGCATATAAGGTGCTTGCAAATCCACTACTTCATGCTACAGCACAAAAGGTGTAAAATATGAAATGAGAGCCTCCACAGATTGGAATGGAACAAGTCCTATCACTCTACAACCAAAGCTCACTGAATTAGCAGCCAAAAAAGAGCAAGAATAAACTTCATGCAGCCATAACCATACAGTAAATTGTCTTACCTTAGGGTCAGTCCATATCTAAGGATCCAGACCCTCCCAGATGACCCCCTCAGAAATTTCTCAAAAAATTCATATGGGTACCTCTGGTGGACCTATTAAATAATACCAAGTATTAGACCAATATCCCTAATAGTTTTGAAGTGATGGCCTGTCACAATTTTAAGTATTTTTTTTTTTTATTTTGATGAAATTGTGTTTCGTCCAACTTTGGGCTTCCAGGTTTCCCTGGCCAACTTTTCCCCTAGAATCAGAATTTCTGGTCAGATTAGGTGTATCTACCTTGGTTGCTCCACAATAGGGCTCCAAATTTGGCCAAAAAGCCAAAAATCGCAAAAATTGTTGTACTTTTTAAATGCTACAGATCAGAAAGTTTAGGGAATTCAAGCTTGAAATTTTTTTTTGTGACCATTCCTGATACCTCTCATGGGTAATCCACTTTAATCTTGTTTGTATCTTGGCAGGAATGAGAAGAAAAATTTTTTTTAATTTTGTTCGTTTTTCATTTTACGGAAAAAATAGCAATTTTGAAGTCCATGGTTCACCATGTGCGCAATTGACCACATCCTTCAAATCTTTACCATAGATTGCTATAGTTGTCAAGTTCATCTGACAAAAAAATTGGGATGGTGTTCAGCCTAGTTTATTTTATGTGAATTTTTCAATAGACACACCATATTGGCCGTTTAAACGCACCATCGTACATCATAAAATGCTATAGATTTGTTGAAAGTATGAATATTAAGTAATGTTCAGTTCATCATGTGAAAACTTGAACAAATAATGAAATCTTGAGACAAGCACAAACTTGTTTCATCTTACACCATCATTAAATCTGTAATCTGAGGTAAGTGAAGTGTGATGACTTAATCCATAATTCGTCTGAACTCGTTTTGGTATTGCGTAATGATGACCAGTGTAAAAGAGCTCCAATGATCAGATTATCATAATCACTCAAACCATGGAGGGAAAGAAGGATTTACCACAGTGTGACTTAGGCACCAAATTGGGTGATGAATGTCACAATACACGTATGGCAAGAAAAACTGGCTTCTTCAGAGTGGATACCTTAAGCAATGAGGATCAAGAATTGCTCGACTGGAGATCTGGAGTTATGCTTGAGGAAATTGAGCAAATTTGTTTTCATCATGAGAAGATGTTTTTATCTCGGTTCATGAGTGAACAGCGTACATGTGCAGATCCAGGAAATATTCATACCAAACAGATTTCACGTAAGTGTAATTTCCATGTTTTGGTGTAGCAATTGTATAAGTTTATCCTGATTCCATTACAGATTTGCATAATGTGTGATTTTTAGTCCTCTAATTTCCTGGCAGTGAATGTAAATTTGATAGTTAGCAATGTTAGCAAAAATTACATAATAAGATTAAAAGCAGCATTCTTATGGTCTCTAACAAAAACCACGTGAACTATTCCAATGTAGTAGTCGTACATGTAATCCATTGTTAAGCTTCAAATAAAACTATGATTTTGCTTGAAAAATTGTAGTGAAGTTATTTTTTGCATGTATTTAGCTGTTTCAAAGAGCCTAGATGTGGCAAATGTGCTGAATTTGGCAATTGATGCTACATGATGCTGAATTTTCATCAATATCTGCTCGAAATAGGTAACATCATTCAAAAAATTGCAGTAAAAAAACTAGGCTGAACACCCTCCCAATTTTTTTGTCAGATGAAGTTGACAACTATAGCAATCTATGGTAAAGATTTGAAGGATGTGGTCAATTGCGCACATGTTGAACCATGGACTTCAAAATTGCTATTTTTTCCGTAAAATGAAAAACGAGCAAAATTTAAAAAAAAATTTTCTTCTCATTCCTGCCAAGATACAAACAAGATTAAAGTGGATTATCTATGAGAGGTATCAGGACTGGTCACAAAAAAAATTTCAAGCTTGAATTCCCTAAACTTTCTGATCTGTAGCATTTAAAAAGTACAGCAATTTTTGCGATTTTTGGCTTTTCAGCCAACTTTGGAGCCCTATTGTGGAGCAACTAAGGTAGATACACCTAATCTGACCAGAAATTCTGATTCTAGGGGAAAAGTTGGCCAGGGAGACCAAAAATCTGATCTGTAGGTCAAATAATAGAGGAGCAGTGGAAGCCCAAAGTTGGACAAAACACAATTTCGTCAAAATTTAAAAAAAATACTTAAAATTGTGACAGGCCATCACTTCAAAACTATTAGGGATATTGGTCTAATACTTGGTATTATTTCATATGTCCACCGGAGGTACCTATATGAATTTTTTGAGAAATTTCTGAGGGGGTGACCCAGGAATTTTCTGATTTTCTGGATGCCTTCACTTGGACTGAACCCTTAGCTGTTTTCTACTGAAAGTTGTGTTTTGGAGCATATAGTTGGCGAAGACAATGTCTTTGTGTCCGGTTTGTTTTATGTCTATGATTTTGCTACTGTTTTATATTATATTGTCAGAAATAATGGCTGCAAGAAGAGCACAATTTCCAGCAATCGCACCACAGATTTAAAATTAGTTGATGTTCAGAGTTCCTGTTAGCGTGTTGTGTGATCAAATTGATTATTGTTTTTACCTGTGTTTTTGCTGTTATTTTTACACTTAGGTTTTATCGCATGTTTCTTTGTTTATACATCTGCTCTGGTTGGAGTCCAAATTCCTTTGTTTTATTTGTATAGTGGTGTATAACAGTGCTGCCAACTCTCTCATATTTTCCGGGAGTGTTAGTGGCATATTCATGTTCCCGTGCCGTAGTAAGCAATTAAACAACCAATGCGTATTTAAAAGATTCTCACGCGGAATTGAAGTCCCTGCGCATGGAGGTTTATCAGCTTCACATGTGTTATTGTGGATTTCACCACTAGTAATATGGAAACTGATTATGACTCGGGCTTCTCACGGTTTTCTTTTTCTTAGGGGTTAGAAGCAAAGCATGTGTTTAATGATTGTTTATATTGTTTAAATGATATAAGACCGTGTGAAACCTCTTTAATTGCTTCAATCCCCTGAGTAAAGAAAAGAGTGAGAAGTCTGGAGTCATAATCGGTTTCCATGTTACTAGTGGTGAAATTCACCTTAACGCACGTGAATCTGATAAACCTCCTCGCACTAGGACTTCAATTGTGTGCGCGGACCTCTTTAATACGCGTTAATTGAATAATTGCTGAGTACGCCACAGGAGCGCGAATATGCCACTAAAACTCCCGGAAAATTTGGGAGAGTTGGCAGCACTGGAATGCATAGTGGTCTGGTTGAAAACAAAGCCAAAACATTTGTATTTAGATGGACTGAATACGTTTAATGACCTAACTTAAAGTTGGGTGCCTATAAATTTCAAATGGCACGGATGCTACCCCAAATGTATTCAAGTGGCCAATGCACGTGTGGTGATTTGACTTGTCATGAAGGTCTGATGCAATTCCTTTTCACTGTCTTGCAGCTTCATAGAGGACAGGAGCATGGACAGGTTCATTTTCTCGCTTTTGGTGCTTGCTGTCTCAGTGAGGGGACAGCTGTGTCCCAAGCGATGCATGTGCCAGAACCTCTCACCCTCCTTTGCCATCCTCTGTGCCAAGACGGGGCTGCTGTTTGTGCCCACGGTTATTGACCGTCGAACCGTAGAGCTGCGGCTGACAGAAAACTTCATCACGGTGGTGAGGAGAAAGGACTTCGCTAACATGACTAGCCTCTTGCACTTGACTCTGTCCCGCAACACCATTAGCCAAATTATGCCTTACACTTTTGCGGACCTCAACCGTCTCCGGGCCCTGCACCTGGACAGCAACCGGCTCACCGTGGTGACCGACGATCATTTCCGTGGGCTAACCAACCTTCGGCATTTGATCCTCAGCAACAACCAGCTCCATGAAATCTCCCCGCGAGCTTTTGAGGACTTCCAGGGGACTCTTGAGGACCTGGACCTTTCTTACAATAATCTGGTTGACATTCCCTGGGAGACAATAAGCAGGCTGAACAATGTCAACACCCTCAATATGGACCACAACTTGATAGAGCATGTACCCCTGGGAATATTCGCCAATTTGCACAAGTTAGCTCGTTTAGACATGACCTCCAACAAGCTCAAAAAGATACCCCCTGATCCCCTTTTCCTCAGGCTCCCCATTCTTGCAAAGTCCAAAGGCTCACCCCTCTCCTCGCTAGTGCTCAGCTTTGGGGGGAACCCTCTCCACTGTAACTGTGAGCTCCTATGGCTCCGCCGGATCACCCGTGAGGACGACCTAGAGACGTGTGCATCCCCACCCGACCTCACTGCCAAGTACTTTTGGACTATCCCAGAGGAGGAGTTCATCTGTGATCCACCAGTGATGACCAGGAAGTCTCCAAAGACTTTTGCCATGGAGGGGCAGCCAGTGGGACTAAAGTGCAAAGCCAATGGAGACCCTGACCCTGACATACATTGGATCTCTCCAGAGGGGCGCCTGATCTCCAACACCTCCCGCATGACCACCTTCAGCAATGGCAGCCTGGAGATCAACATCACCTCCCTCAAGGACACGGGCACCTTCACCTGCATTGCCTCAAATGCCGCTGGGGAGTCCACAGGCACAGTGGAGCTGGTGGTGAATCCTCTCCCCCACCTGGCTAACAGCACCAACCGGGCTCGCGAGCTCGACCCAGGACCGTCCGACATCCTCACATCTGCAAAGTCAACCTCTGCATCGGGAAATGACACCAGGGGGCCAGACAGGAAGCTGGTGCTGGTGGAACTGACTGCAAATTCGGTCTTCATCAAATGGCCCTCTCAGCGCCATGTACCAGGGATTAGGATGTACCAGGTCCAATACAACAGCTCTGCAGATGATACCTTAGTCTACAGGTAAGAAGAAATCTGAAAAAAGTAAATTAAGTGGTGTAGTGGAGAGTGCATGGAGTGTATCAATCTCTTTTTCTGTCAAGTTACAGTATAATCACCTATCAGCCAAGCCATTGAATCAGGCATGCAATTTTCCCATCTATAGTCAGAATTCTGACTTTATTTTCTGACTTCTGTGGCTTTAATAGTGCCAGTCATTAATAAATCATTCCCAGTTTTAGAACGATTGGTAAGACGCGGACACTTATTGGTCTCCCTTTGCATGTTCAGAAGCGTAGAGGCATGGACTGTCAACTTGTCTTCTCGCAATCTCCTCTTCCTTTGCCTTGAGTGACTATTGCAGTTGTGGTATATATTTTGGACTTACAGGGGAGCGTGAGGGGGTATAAATTTGTCAAGGGTTATTACGTTAGACTTTTCTTTGAATTTGTTTTTGATTGCATTTCAGCTAACTTAACTAACTTACCCGTAAAATGTTAGTTAATATATGACTTTATGACTCAAATCCCTCATTGTCTGTAAAACTTGCTCTGTCTGTAAGTTTTTTGCTTTCCCTAATTATTATGTCTTCTCTCAAACATCACACGGAAAGTGGTCGCCAGGGTCGAATGCTGCAATGTTAGGTCACTGAGGAAGCGCGAGTAGCTAGGTTATTGCATTGGGGTTATAGCGACTACGAAGCAAGATCAGGGGGTTAGCTAGCCAGGTTTCATTGGGCCTAAAGCCATGGGTTTTTTTGTGTCATGAACATGGCTCTGTTTTAACCAGGCTTAGATTGCCTGGCTGTGGAATCTGATTGCAAGCCTGTGGTTTGTCCTACCAGCTCACGCAACGAGGGCCTGGCTAAGTTTTACTTGCTTTGTAGAAGCTACACCCCTTGGGTAGGGGTGAATATAGTTGCTGGCTGGCTAGTGAATTTAGCAAGACATGCTAGCTTATGACCATTGTGCACGTGATGTTACTTTTTTAAAAATGCAGTTGCTGCAATTTGAGTTTTCTGCGGCATTCGTTTTGGGGTAGCCAGTGAAAGCCCTTCAGTAACCTTAGCCAACTCGACACTTATGGGAGCAGCACTCCTAAAAAGTGAAAAGCAGTTTTCCATCAAGGCACTGCTTATCATGAAATAAATACTCGAACACTACTTGTTTTCAGATTTATCTTCATTTTGTTAAGTATATAACCATCACTGCACACCACTGTATGTAATGTGGTTTTCTTGCGGGCTGAGAAAGCCACGAGAGTGTTGAAGTCAGACTGTATTTGACACCAGGACTGTCAGGTGAATTGCCCTGTCCTTTCCGTTTTACATATTATTATAATGAACTAACTCAGTCGCCACTGGGACCGAGTCGTGTATCTCCCCGATCCCCAAGTTTCGGACAAAATGGCCGATAGCAGCCATATTGGACGTCCAAAATTGCCGAAAATCGGTCGTGAGCATTGTCAAATAAATATCTTCGCCTGTGCAAAATTAGAAAAAAATCCCTGTAATAATCATCGCTTCCAGAGCCCGGAACAGAAAATCTCTGCAGGTGCGGAGGCGACGGTGGCGGCGGCCCTGGAACTAAACCATCTCCCGACTACCGTCGTCGGGGAGATACAATTATATCCTGGAACAGTTATTTTGAATTTGTGAACATGTCCTTTTACGTCAGGAGAATATAAGGATAATTTAAAAGCTCAATCAACAAAGCATGCCATTCGACACTGCCTGTTCAGTAGTGGCTTTAAAGAATGCTGCGATTGGCCTTACCTCAGGAGTTTTTCATTCATCAATGTTGATGGCAGGAGTCCAGCATTAAGATTCTAAAAGTGCTGCTGAAGCAGACTATGCTATTGAATATGAAACTGATTATTGCCGTGGACGCAAAAGCATGTAGTGTGAATAGGGAGACTTTTATTGTTTGAGAATGAAGAATGAAGTATTTCAGTCCCTGCATTTAAAGTGCAGCCATTTATATTGCTGAGCTTTGGGAAAACTATTGTGTTCCTGTTCATTTGAGAGGCACACCTGAAAATTCTTTGTTTGCTGGTTGATTGAAGAGAGGTACACAAATCTGGGAAAGAAACCACAGGTCACAGATCATGGTTCATGTTGTTTCTTCATCAAATGAGTGTCATTCTCAATTTAAGAAATGATCACGAACAAAACACTGTACAATACTGGAGAAAATTTAGCAGAATACTTCTCTGCTCATAGTGTTACAGTGCAAGATGGCCCTGTCTCTCTTCCCCATTTACTTAATGCTGATGTTTGGAATTTGGTAAGGCTGGCAGCCACTAACACACGCACACAGACACACACATGAACATTTGCATATGCACACACACACACGCATATATACAAAAACACATTCACGCACCATTCTCAGATACATGCATACACAATGACTTTACTGTAAAACTTTCAAATGGATAGTCCTTTAAAATGGTTTTAACTGCATATAAAAAATATCCATCATAGTGAGACCGCTATAAATTTTTTTCACCTGGCATCAGCATATTAATTTTTAAGTTGAATTCAAGTGGTTCATGTGCTTAATGTTATGTACTGCATTAAAATTGTTAATAATGGATGAAGACGGTTTGACAGGGTAAACATCAGTATGTTGTGGTCATAATGTTTTGGTTCAGCAGCGTGCAAGAGCTATGCGATTGGACACTTACAATAAATATTTCCACTCTGACATAATCTGAAAATCCAATTTAAAAAGTCAGTCACGGCAATACTAGTGGTCTACCGCACTAATTTTAACGAATTGCCAAATACCACCATTTGCAGCTGAGGGGTACTACTGTGTTTTTATGTTAATGTAAACCAATGATAATTCCATTTCATTAAAAATAAAAAGTGCACCATATAAATAATAAAAAGCATGGATCCTCTTTTGTAACCTTGGTCGAACTATGGTAGAAATTTTTACCATGGTAAAGCCATATTAAAATCATGGAGTATAATGACTACTGTTGCCATAATGTGCCACAAAAAAAATTCAATTTTCATATTTATTAGTTACCATAGAATATCTTAAACATCACAGTAGAAATATGGTTCGGAGTACAGTTATTATTGTTGCCATCAAGTACCGTAGTAAAACCGCAGTGAGAAAGGAATCGAATATGAAAGATTACAATGCCCTAAGTACTCCAACTTTTTCTAAGTCAAGAATATCTCCCGTCCTCCCTTGATGAAAGGTTCAGTATTATTCTGCTACATGATTACCCAGCTGGCACAAAAACTTATTCTGAAAAGATCACAAGAAAAAAAAAAAAAGATTCAATGACTCAGGGCTTTCAAAAAGGAGTAATGCATTAAATTTGACCTCTGGAACAAAAGTGCAAGTTATCCTCACAGTTAAGAACAATGCGTGCATTAAATGTTTCATGCAAGTTCTTTGACATGGATAGAGAAATATAATGACTTCAGAGATGCCAAATAATTCATTTGGTTTCACAAGGGATAGTTTTTTTTCTTTATTAATTGTTTTGTCTGATGGGATACTCATACAGTGTATGTCTTTTTTCATAAAGTGCATTGCAAATGCATATACAATTAACTCATACTCAGGAAACTTCTACTTTCTCAAGGTGAATAAAGAAGCTCAATTTAGATCTGATAGAGCCAGCTCCATTTAGTTGCAATTCTGAATTATGATGGCAACTGGCGAGGGGTTAACAGGATTTTCTTAACGGGGTTAGCCAGAAAAGGTCACAGAATTAGTGAGGCTGGGACATACTGTCACCAGCCGTTTTATTAGCCAGTGATAATGTGCTATTTTTGGTTGGAAAATAAGGGTGGCAGCAGGGATAGCTAATCAAATTTCAGAGATGGCCAAAACTAACCTAGCCATGTAACTGGATAGGCTCCTGGAAACAGGATGCTACTGCCAAATGAGACTGAAATGAGCTTTTTGGCGCGGCAGGCTTTTTTGGCTTTGGCATCAGAAGATGGGTGCAGACTTGATTAAATGGGCTGTGTTCTATATACAAGCTCTGGAGGGACTGCCATTACACTTTGGCCTGCTGACTTGAAGGTAATCTACTTGCAAAGACCAGAGGATCGCAGAGGATTACTAAACACACTCCTCCCCCAAATACGATTGCTAATCTCATGAGACACCATAGAAGAAGCACAGTTGTACTGCCTATAAAGGAAAGATGTGGAGAAAATCAAATTTAAATAGGACAAATTCATTCAGTCATTTTTTGCATGTGAGGGATGTGCGTCATGAGTACTATTGATTGCAGTCACTTACTGGATCTTTCATAAGCCTTCTAATTATCTGCAACCTGCACCGGTGA
The DNA here is from genome assembly GCA_029692085.1 of Gymnothorax javanicus. NCBI lineage: Eukaryota > Metazoa > Chordata > Actinopteri > Anguilliformes > Muraenidae > Gymnothorax > Gymnothorax javanicus. The sequence continues at coordinate 88,793,320 of CM056195.1, read as the reverse complement.
ACAGGCATGTGAAGTGCGAAAGCTCATTAAACTCAGTTCACAGATTCTAGGTTATAGCTTACAGTGTGTATGGGGAGTAGTTTTAATCTGCTTGAAATGGCTGACATGAGAATACAGCAAAGATGGGAGAAATGGATGTCAGCACTTCCCTGTGATGCAGCAATAGCCCTGAAATACCCATATTTTAAGAGCAAAACTGCACTCCCATCAAGTTCCATCTATCCATCCATTGTCTAACCTATTTCCTGTTCAGGATCTCAGGGAGGCTCTATCTTAAACCACAATGCAATCAATTGGAGGCAGGAACACAATCTGTCCATCGCAGGGTTCATTTACCATTCATGCACGCACTCAGACCTATCGGCAATTTAAAGTCTCCGATCATGTATGTCTGGGCTGGGGAAGGAAACAAGAGTACTAGAGGAAACCCAGGACACAATGGGCTAGCATTGCACAAAATGGCATCATGAAGGCCCAAGCACCAATACTGAAGTTGCAAATACCTACCGTGCAGTCAGTAAGAAGTTGGACAGATACACAATCTATGATTTTTCAGCGCTGCTCTTCAAAGCATTGAATATTAAAACAGAGAATGAGGTTACTTTAGAGAATATCCTAATTCATATATCTACTGATGGATTGCATTTTAGAGGCAAGCAAAAATGTTAAGTCAGATTATTTCATGGTGGTTTCCTGAAGAAAAGCATTCTCCTTTAGCATGACTTAGCAGCTTTCAGTGAATTCAGCCACACCAATAAAAGCCGCTGGTGCTTTCTGAAGTACTAAGCATTCTGCATTTGGGCAAATATTGGGCAGAACTGTCTGGTTAAATCAAGAGTAAATTTGTCATGGATAGGGAAGTGAATGGCATATACAGTGAATGATTGTGTAACGTAAATATTAACTGTGACACTTTAATTTGAATTTTCAATCTGTTCTCTCAAATTGGAGACAGATGGTGGAGTGGCAGGATGGCAGTATCACAAATATAAAGAATCTTTCAGCAATAGCTAAAAAAGGTTTGTAAGGTGGTGAATACAAAATAAAAAATGTTTTTCCATATTGAATTCTTAGCTGTAGATGGTGGACTCTTTTACCGACAGAGCATATCATGTACAACAATATCTGTGGTTTTGCAATTCTTAAAGGATTGGTGCCAACAAACTTCACTTTTAAAGTCATTAAAGTATTAACATAGCGTGAGTCGGGGCGCTAAACCTAATACAAATCCAACAAACAACAATACAGCAGCCTGTATTTTGTTTACCCTTGGCGAGTATGCATACAGTAGTGTGCAGTGATGATTATACACCACCGCTTACATCTAAAAGGGGTCCTAATATAATACTTCTCTATAATTTTTTGGTGAAAATGTATTAAAAAATACTATTGTAGGCAATGAGAACAAAAAAAAAATCATTCCACAAGTATCCTGAGGCAAAAATATGGGTAATAAACAAAAAGACTGAAAACATCAATTTTTTATAACAATCAATTACCGGGGAAGTTTCACTTAGGCGTGAACTATAAGTGTGCCTTAAGCAGATCATTTATTTGAACTGCTAGATAGGTACTATGGGCAAGTATATTGAGCATTTTGCATATCAGGCTTAACTTATCTGGGTGTGCCATCCAATGATAGAATAGTGTACTTGCGTGCATAAATTTGCAGCTCCACGTCCGCTGGCGTCTACATCTGCACTGAGGGGTTAATTGTGGCAAAAGTGAAAAGATGAGAGTATCAAGATCTACTATTTCCAGACGCCTGTGTGAGAATGGGCTGATTGGTCATGTTACTGCCAAGAGCTGGCAACATCAAAAAAAGACTTGAGTTTGCCAAGAAATTCAAGGATTGTACACCAGTGGCCTGGGAAAAAGTCCTTTGGACCAATGAATCAAAATTAGAAATTTTCTCACCCAAATGCAGAACTTATGTGCGGCGTAGATTTGGAGAACGTCTCAAAACTGACTGTTTTAACCCCTTCAATTAAACATGGAGGTGGTATTATAATGGTTTGGGGTTCAGTCTGCTTGAAAGGAGTGGGTGATGTCATAAAAATTGATGGAATCGTGAATCAAAAGAAGTATCAGAGCATCCTTGTGAGGCATGCATTGTCATCTAGAAAGAGATTGATTGATCAGGGATTTTTTTTTTTTCAACAAGATAATGACCCCTAAACACACTTCTAAGTTGTGTCAGAAATATCTCAGTGGGAAAGAAACATAAAAGTTATGACTTGGCCAGCTCAAAATCCAGACCATAATCTGACTGAGGAAATCTGTTGTAACGTCGGAAGAATCTCTTTGGAATGAACTTCAAACCATATGGAATGGTTTAGTGAGAGAGGAAATTAAAAAGAAATGTGAAAACTATGCCTGAAAGATGAAATGCTATAAGCAAAGCAACAACAGGTATTGACTTTTTCTCTAAAAAAGACATTTTTTTTTTGTTCTTACTACATATTGTTATCGGTTTTCTCATTTTCATCTTTATGAGCCAATATTACATGAAATAAATACTTGAACAGTTCTTGGTTTCTGATTTATCTTCATTTTGGTAAGTCTATAATCATCACTGCACACTACTGTATTCGATGATAGTCAAAAGAGCGCCTAATATCCTTCTCTTTTAACAAAGTCAATAGAGTCTCTTGGTCCGTGATTTAACTTTAAGAATAGGCCCTGAAAGGTAAAACAAGCTGCGCTCGCCAGTTTTATAACTGCTATCTACGCGATCAAGGCAAAGTTTCATCTGCCATTTTCTTCCAGTAATATTTTAAGTTTGAGAGTATTTGAAGCTTAGATTAGCAATGCCCGTTCCATGTGTAGTTTATGGCTGCAATAGCTACCCGGGGAAGGGAGATGTTATTTCATACTTCTTCCTGGTGACATATAAGAAATGGGTTCATCACACAAAGTTTGAACTGAAAGACCATCGCAAACTGTGTACTAAACAATTTTCGAAGGCAATGTTAGATCGTGATCCAGATAAGCTTGCATTGATGGGATATCTAAATGCTCTGCCTGGGCTAAAGACTGAAGCAGATTTTCTGCTGGGAGATGTGTTTTCCCCCTATGTCTCAAAAACAACATGTTTTGCTGAGGAACGCTTTTTTGAAATGTCAACACAGAGAGCTATACTGTTTACGGTAATTTTAGATTTGACAGGAGCATTAACCTCTTAAGCTCAATTGCCCCCGGTACCTGGAGCAAGCTGCACATATCTTAAACACCATTTCAGTCAGGTCCACTTTGTCAAAAACTCTGAATTATATCATTTGCTGCAAATTTACTTGCATTATTTGATTTTGGTGGGATGGCTCTGTTCTGGGGCCTCCCCGCCCTACCACGCGCATACATGAAAAGCCAGTAGGCAGGGAGAGCCAAAAACCTGCCCTTCCATGCATACGTGTGAAACCCGTGGGCGGAGAGAGCAGCAGCAAACCCCCCCCCCCAAAACGAGCATTCCAGGCGAGAGTCGCCATTCCAGGCGACCTCCCTGCCCTTCCACCTGCATGCACGAAAGCCAAAAGCAAGGAGAGCCAAACAAAATCCTCCCTGCTCTTCCACGCATACAGGTGAAAAGCTAAAGGCAGAGAGAGCAGCAGCAAGAAGCCCCTAAGCAAAACCCAAGTCACCATGCCAGGCGACCTCCTGCCCTTCCACGCGTATGCATGAAAAGCCAATAGGCAGGGAGAGCTAAAAACCTCCCTACCCTCCATGCATACGTGTGAAAAGCTGTTGGCGGAGAGAGCAGCAGCGAAAATCAATACTTGCCAGAGTTGCTGATCTGTTAGCGTTGAATATTCCCCATGAGCGCAAGTGGTGAATATTTGGTTCAGTGTTCAACTGACCAGATTTAAGGTTGCTAAGGCTCCGGTAGCGAACACTTTCTGCCACACGCAGCATGCACGTACATGGAATGTAGTATTAACATCAGTTACCTCGATTTACCTGGCATTTGTGCCAAAATGACACCCATTAAGGGCAACAAAATGATGTTTATCATAGCAAAAATGCTTCTTTTTTTAATTTATTTGACCTTTATTTATACTGGTAAACCTACTGAGAGTTTCATTTGCAATGGTGCCCTGAAAGATGAAAGAATTTGGTGATCTTGTAGGATTGCTTGAAAGTGAAAGTAAGCCAATGCTGCTTCCCCAAAAGGATGGCCAACCTACAGCCTTACAAAGAACGATGATGGGTTCTCAAATGATGCCCAGTAATAAACCGAAGTGCTGCATGACAGACCATATCAAGCTTTTCAAGGTAGTCGGGGCAGCATGGATGTAGATGACATTGCCATAATCAAGCACAGGCAAAAAGGTAGACTGAATTGTAATCACACAAGAACGCAATCTAATCCTTTAAAAGTACCCAAATTTTTTATTTATTTATTTTTTTTTAACACCTTAACCTCCTTGCCAGTTCATAAATGTGTATTTTTGAAAGACAGCTTTCACTGATAAATATTCCAAGGTACTTGTAAAACAGCACTCGCTCGATTTCCGTCATCCCAAGGAAAGGAATCAAAAAGCAAAAAGGAATGCCGGCTTAGTGTCCAGTGTTTGCATACTGTAATATTTCTTCGGAAATAGTATGCGACAGTGTTGCCAGATGTACTATAACTATCGTATTTGTATGATCGTTTTGACCTCTGTACGATGTACGATCAATAGTTTCAAAAAACTCTTAATATACGATAGTTTTGCCATTTCAAATGTACCCACGACCGAACACTGTGGAGATTTAAAGTGGCGATCCATAAGATTTGAATTGGTTTGTTTATATTGACATCTTTGGCAGTAAGCTGTAATTGCAGGTGCGCTTCTGGACCTCATTTCCCATAACTCTTGTCGAGACCCAACAGTGTCGCCTGTATGACGTCGGTAAATTGACAGCTCTTACCAGTTCTACGCCTTCTCAACTCTCATGCAGACGGGAAAGATGCTCTTTGACACGGCAGTTGAACTCAATAAAAGTAAAAATTATGTGACGTTAGTCATCCATTAGCATCATCTCATTCCAGTAACATGTAAGGCTATTATGATAAATCGATTAACTTAAAGGGCTGCCAACTCTCATGCATTCGCCGTGAGAATTAGTGCTTCATTCACATTCCCGTGCTGAAGTCAGTAATTATTAAATCAACGAAATGCGTGTGTTTCACGATCGTTCAAATTGTTTAAAATGAAATAAGACCATTTGAAACATTTTTATGCAATTCCACTGCTTCCAACCCCTGAGTGAAGAAACGCGTGAGAATTCCGGGATCATAATTGCTCTCATATTACTAGTGGCGAAATCCACCGTAACACATGTGAAACTGATAAACTTCAATGCACAAGGACTTCAATTCCACCTGAAAATCTCTACAAACGGTCTGATAGAATAATTTCTGACTACAGCACAGGAACGTGAATATGTGGTTTAAACTCAAGCAGAATATGTGAAAGTTGAGAGCCCTGTGTAAATAATGAAAACGGTAGTTGGTTAACAGGTAATGTTATAACTTTTTTTTTTTTAAATAAAAATGATTTGTCGAGGCGGTTAACGTAGCCTTTTTCCCGTTTGCTTCCTGAAATTACGTTATAATTTTAGTTTCAGCAGTAGCCTCAACAGAGACTCAGCTAACGTTAGTTTCTACTGCGCACAGTATAGCTACACAGTATGGTATTTGCCATTGGGTAGACGTCAAGGGATCCAGTAGTGGTACTTTCCGCTTCTTGGAAGGCTGCATTTTTAACGGTCCTCCTTTAATTACATCCGTAAAACTGACATATAGTGTAAGGGACAAGTTAGATGTAGGGTTAGGGGATAGAGCCAGGGTTCAGGTGAGGGAAAGTACCGCTACTGGATCCCTTCTGACGTCTACCTTGCCATTGCTTCTCCCGAGGTTCCTTACTTCCATCAAGCTAGCTTGCAGGTCCTCCTACCTTCTGGACAGACCAAATACTGCTTACTGATGTAAAAAGCGTCACTAGATGTGCGCCTGTATTTGAATATAGTGCAGGAATGTCACCACAGACACACTGATTGCTTTACCTGGCAAAGAATGAAATACAAGTGCTTTCATCAGTGGGTCATAGGCCCAATCATCGTTGTTTTATCCCCCCTCTCTGATAGACACTGACTTAACAGACAGTAACAAGATGGAAATCTTATGGATTACCACTTTAAGAGCAACTATTCATCTCTGCTTCACCGAGATGGGATCACATCAGCACCACACAGCACCTGACTGACACACCCTCTGCTCTCGTGTCAGGCTCCGCCTGATGCACCAATCAAAATCATCACCTCTCACCCTGCTCGCGCATGTGGCTTGCGGCTCGTGCGTGTCACACGTAAACTCACGAAAATTGAAAAAAAAAGGCGGTGGCTATTTTTACGGCGCCATAATGATTCCCTCATAGGCTAGATTTACGGCACCTCCTGTTGCACATGCGCATTGAAATATTTTCTTTCACAGCATTAGTCAGTACCATAATCCTGCTTTGGTGGGCTATTTTTACGGTACGGGAAAATGAAACAATCATATGGTAATACTGTAAATAAAAACTCGTGGGCTATTTTTATGGCATATTGTAAGCAGAGAAATAAGATACCCGTGCTCCGCACAGCTGATTGAATTATCCGGTTTTACTGGGAAAAAAACGGCTTCAAAAGGCAGTTTAACTTCATAACTAAGTTCGAAACCAAACGTGAAATATGAAAACAATGGCAACTTGTCCTTATTAATTTTCCAGTAGCTACACAGTTCCCGATTAGATGCGATCTTGGGCAATGCAAGGATCAAAAGAATGCTGACACAAGACAGCTGATACTGTGAATTGGCTGGATGCTTGCCTCGTAAGAGCGATCACATCCACCTACTATTACAATGTAATATCACAGATGAGATACGAGGTTATGACCACAGTTATTTAGGGGTGCGCCAGCCGAACACTCGCCAGTCAAGTAAGCAATTAAATGTAGAAATAAGGCAGTGACATGGCGATTTACATAACCTGGTATTTTGTCATATTGTTACGGGTGGAGGAGATGGCTCCTGCAAGGCCCTACAGTACTGCAAAATAAATCATGGGGAGGTTGCAACTCTTCCCTGTTTTCGTCTGTGCAAACAGTAAACAACAACAGTAAAACAACTCATCGGTGCCCGTTTGGCACTCGATCGCGAACTCCTGGTGTATAAACAAATAAAATTTGTTTCTCCCCATTCCCTTACTGCGGCTGAAAGAGCCTTGGAAATTTCGCACCAACTAGTTTCAGTGTGTCCTCAACGCCTCATGTGAGCGTGTTTTCTCCTAAGTGAACCTGATCAAAACAAAGCCACGGAACAGACTGATCACTGACACTCTCACCGGACTCATACACTCATCTGAGTGTGTGAAAACTGCAGGTGGATGTGCAAAATTAACCCCAACAAAAACAATGCTGCGCTCAATGACTGCATTCAATTTGTATACCAAGAAAGGGCCAACAACTTCAGCTGCACCCCGACCTTCAGCCTCAGCTGCATCTGCTTCAGTGACAGACAGCGATTCAGAGCCAGAGGTCGAATTGGACTGTTAGGTGAGTCAAACAATATAATATCATGTAGTGTGGGTTGCATTATTATAAGCTCTTCATTTTGTGTTAATTGGCTGTCGCTTTAATTAATGTGATAAGCCGTATATTGGAAGCTTTGTTTATCGTGTCTTTTTAGCTGCTTTTGTGCTAAATGCTTTGAGTTACCTTATTTTCCTGTGGCATAATACTGACACTGTATGAAGATTGCCGCTTTTGTTTTGAAGGGCAAAAAACGGAAGTACTGTTTTGCGTTATGGACTGCACTTGACTATAGGCTCGTTCGACCCGGCTGGAAGTGATATACGCCAGTTAGAAATCTTGTTCGACTTCCGTCGGCGCTGCAGACCTTCTACGTAATATCCCCCTGTCACATGACCACAAGACCTCGCGGGATCAAGGCGTCTGCAGCCAAATGGTGCAGTTGTTCTCCTCTGGCTGCGGCAAACGGATATGTCTCTGTGACGACGGAAATGGATCGTAATTGGTTTCAGTTTTGGATGACGCGTTTGACGTCTGTTACAGTTAAATTTGACGAACATGAATTCTACTTTACTTACTTTACTTCACCCCATAGATATTTTATTTGGAATAACAAAGCTATTCTCTACAAAAATAAATCAGTTTTTCGAAAACTGAGTCAACCATGGCTTCGATTTCGTCCATCACAAACAAAGCAAAAGCCGCGAGATTGGCCATGTTTCCGACGCTACGGGAAAGTGTTCGACTTGACGTCAGACCTTTTACACTCCTCCCCTGAAGTCGGCGGCAGTTCTCGTTGGCTACGCAGTCAGCCGCAGCCAGCCAGCAGTTCAATCCGAACAAGCCTAATGTTTCGTGAGGCAGACAGTTGCCGTCTTGCATACGCCTTGTCACATCAGTGCTCTGTGCGGGGCAAAGCTTTGTGGTATTCAGGGACTTGCTTACGTTTCTGTACAGGTACGATAGTTTTTTGTAAAATACAATTATTTCAAAGCTCCAGTACGATATTGCTGTTTTATTCATCTGGCAACGCTGGTATGCAAATTGTGTACTACTGGTTTCTTACTACAGTTTCAGACATTCTAAGAAGTCTCGCATGACGTTTTCGCGTACTCTGTAGTCTGTTAGTATGAAATTTCGGACACAGCCTGTTATTGCAGAAGATGGCTGCCTGCAGGCACGGTGAGATTTCACTGTGGATAGTAAAATAAACTGAAAAGCACTGCAGGTTGCGTAAGTAGCGAGCAAGTTACTGTGGGCGCCAAAATTACTGCCAATGTGCAAACAATACAAAAATATATATATAAACAATATAATTAGTGAGAACGGAATATTCCAACTTGTGAAATACTTCACTTTATTAGTGTTTGGATGGAAACAACTGAAATCATAACAATCATTTACTACAAAATAAATTTCAACAAAATCATGGTTTGATAATAATGGGCACCCTTCATTTAGTGCTTAGTGCAACCACCTCTAGCTAGGATAACAAGCATGGTGTCTTTTCCTGTAATTTTTGCCAAGGTTATGGCACACATTTGGGGGGATACTGGACCATTCCACTGAGCAGATCCTTTCAAGATCCTTCACATTCTTGAGTTTGCATTTATCAACTGCCCTCATCAACTCATCCCGCAGGTTTTTAATTGGATTGAGGTCTGACAACTGAGATAGCCATTGCAGAATATTGATTTTATTGTCACAGAACCATTTCTGTGTGAATCATCTTGCAGTATGTTTTGGGTCATTGTCGTGCTGGAAAGTCCACCTGTGGCCTAGCCCCAGCCTACTGGCAGAGGTAACCAGATTGTCAGCAAAAAAAAACCTGATACTTCGTGGAATTCATTATGCCATTAATTTTAATCAGTGCCCCTGGACCTCTTGAATTAAAACCGACCTTAAACATGACTGACCCACCATCATATTTCACTGTGGAGCATCTCGTTATATGCATCTCAGTTTTGACACTAAACATGCCGATGCTGTATCTGACTGAAACGAGGAATTTTGGTCTCATCTGACCAAAGCACCTTGTTCCCTTGGGTGGTGCCTGATGGTGCTTTTTGAAACTTGGTGGCCCCAAGATGCCACGAAGGCATGCAATTCCTTCAGTGATTCTTGGAGATTTTATTGCTTCTCTCATCCTCCTCAGTATCCTAGGGGACAGGTTTTATTGAAGAGCATGGTGAGACAATCCAGAATAAGAAAGAATAATCAAAACCAAAAGGCTTAACAGGAAATCAAACTGGGGTAATCACAAGACACTAGGAATAGACTGAGATTGTAAACTGGGAACAAAACGAACCATAACCACAAGGAACTCAGAAATCAGAAAATGCTCATCAGTATACCACTTCAAAAAGGCTTGTCAAACTCTCAAATTGTATGAGGCAGGAGAGGGAATATAAAGGGAAGCAGGAAGCCTATTTGAATGGGGAGCAGGTGCGGGAATTGGAGAAGCGTGCAAGAAGATGGGGAGAAAATCAACCAATACAACAATGAACAAGGGGCGATGCAGAATGAGAGTGAAAACGAAAAACATGGAAATTGACAGATGCATGGAATGGTTAGATTAATACATGGAGCTGCTAAAATAAACAATGAGGCATGGAAATAGTAAATACATACGGCTCACTCCATACTAAACTGTGCAAATATGTTACAACGGTGATGAAAATTCAAATACACCTTTACCAATTCTGCAACCACCGACGTCGCCATCTGCTGGCCATTAAATGGAACGCAATTTCCGCATTGGCCTCACTTTTCAGACCCACCATCTTTTTATACAGTCTATGGTGATAGTGCACAGATTGTTTATGTTTTTATGGTCGTAACACAATATTAGGACACGGAAAAATTTTCTTTTTTCAATCATTATTTTTAAAAGCATGGTATATATGATTGTCTGACGCCTTGTGAAATTTTGATGTAGGAAGTGAGTACCTTATATTGCCGAGGTCATCTCGGTTAGAGTGGCGAACATCTGAAAAACCGTCAAGAAGTCTTTTCATAAACTTGCTCTAACTCCCATAGTTTTCACTCCGCATAAATATTTTTATATCCAAGTTGTAGCATAAGTTGTGCTGGTCACGAAAATGTAACTATGGAAGCAATTGGACAAACGGTTTTGGCTGTATGAGCCAAAAAGCGACGGGACCGCTCATCGGTCGTGTTGCTCGTGTTCCCATATATTTGGCACTACGAACACAATTTTGACATATTTTACTCAGCAGACTCAACTCTTTCGTATGGTACCTCCATTTCGTAGATTGGACTTACCATTTTTGAGCTAGAAGTCGCAATATGTAAGAAACGCCTTTGCTAAAATCTCCATTGGACTAAATGATTCAGCCATTAATTCAAATGGCTCTGCATGACATAGCGAAATTGTAGCACAACGATAGGATGCGTAACTTAGATATGGATCATTTGCGGCTCGATTCTGCCCTCTGCTGGCCTTTTTCTAGGCCTCAACATTATCATTGTTTGGAGACAAAGATTGATTCGACTGTAAAAGAATAATTCTGCGTCAAACTCAGTGAAAGAATTTCCGGTATTGTAGTCACTCAAACCAGCTCCAGGACAGCACATTGAGCGCAGTAAAGAACGGTCTTTTTTGCTGGGTGCGTCCAAGAGAACACGTTACAGTAAAAGCACAAAAAAATTGCTCGAGATCCTATTCCAGCATAAAGCTACCAGCAACTGTTTGCATTAGCTAAATATATTTATGATCGTATCTAAAATAGGCGAAATATTGGTATCAAAATAGAGCTAGTGAAGTACAAAAGAAATGAAAGTGACATGCCCAGTCACTATTCGTTCATCGCTTGATATGACTTTTTCCTGAGTTTGAAAATAGCCAGGTTTAAGGCTGGAGTAAGCACACTGTTATAAACTCGCACCTTCTTTGCCAGTAATTTTAACTGGCACCTTTTTTGCCAGTTATTTTAACTGTAATTTTACGATCAGTTCATAACAGAGGTTCTGTGAATGTTAACTGTAAACCACAGTTACATGCGCACAGGACTCCACTTACAGTTAAAATAACAAGGAGACAGTGCGCTAATTTAACTGATAAATGCAATCCATTGATAACAGCGCAGTAGCGCCTAGTAGTTTGGCTTTCCATAAATGGATCAATGCCGCCATCTAACGCTACTTGCTAAATTATTATTATTATTGTTATTATTATAGGCCTATGTTTTAGCTCTGCTGAAACGACAGTCACAGTCAGCGGAGCTTTTCTAAGGCCGAGTCATTCGGCGTCCGTCTGTCCGTCTGTCCGGCGTCAACTTCTCACTTCAAATCTGAATATCTCAAAAGCTGTCAGGTAACTTTTTTCCTAATTTGATGTGAGCCTTCTTTATGATATTCTGAATATTCACTGTGAAAATTAGAAAATTCTATGTCCCGGTTTTTGAGAAATTCAGCATTTTGGACTTAGAAAATCAGTGTTTGTGCTGAATTTTTCAGTCTTTCATTCATATCTCAAAAACTGTCGAATCACTTTTTGTCTAATTTGTTTTGAGCCTTGCTTATGATGTTCTGATGATACCCTGCGAAAATTAGAAAATTCTACGTCCTGGTTTTTGAGAAATTCAGCATTTTGGACTTAGAAAATCAGTGTTTGTTCTCATTTTTTCAGTCTTTCATTCATATCTCAAAAACTGTCTGATAACTCCTTTGCTCCGCTGTGACCATAGTCAGCAGTCAGTGGAGCCTTTCTAATGCCGAGTCGTCCGGCGTCCGTCTGTCTGTCCATCCAGCGTGAACTTTTCACTTCAAATTTGAATATCTCAAAAACTGTCAGATAACTTTTGTTATAATTTGGTGTGAGCCTTCTTTATGATATTCTGAATATTCACTGTGAAAATTTGAAAATTCTACGTCCCGGTTTTTGAGAAATTCAGCATTTTAGCCTTAGAAAATCAGTGTTTGTGCTCATTTTTTCAGTCTTTCATTAATATTTCTAAAACTGTCTGATAACTTTTTCTCTAATTTGTTGTGAGACTTCCTTATGATGTTCTGATTATCCCCTGCGAAAATTAGAAACTCCACATCCCCGTTTCTGAGGAATTCAGCATTTTGGACTTAGAAAATCAGTGTTTGTGCTCATTTTTTCAGTCTTTCATTAATATCTGAAAAACTATATGATAACTTTTTGTCTAATTTGTTGTCAGCCTTTCTTATGATGTTCTGAATATCCCCTGCAAAAATGAGAAAATTCTACGTCCTGGTATTTGAGAAATTCGAAATTTCGGAAAATCAGTGTTTATGCTCATTTTTTCAGTCTTTCATTAATTTGTCATGTGTTAATATTGCAATAGTTTTCAAGGATTACTGAAATTAAGTTATGACATGCACATTTCAGTCATCCTCAGCGGAGCTCTCTAGGCCGACAGGCCTCTTGTTACATTATCGCTTGACTCCTGCTGGAACACGAGACCGATCACTTTATGGAAGTTTCTATTGATAAATAATGACACCCCAATTTACAGTGCTGCTCATTGTTCTGGTCATCTTGCCTACCTAAGCTATAATGTTACCTAAAATAAATTGATTTAATAATTTAAATATAAATATATGTATGCCAGTTAATGAAATTGGTCAAAATATTTATTGGCATGATGATTCTGTAGCAATAAACCTTTCTTCAATTTAAAATGTGATTTTGATTTTAAAAGGAGTTCTGCTTCTTATTGAATGGAAAATTAATGAACTCGTTGGAAAAGCTGAACAACGTGTAGCCTTTTATTTAGCGTTTTATTTTTATTTTTTTTTAGGAAGAGGCTATTCGCCCTGCAGCGCTTCCGCGCAAAACTTCAAAGAGTGGGTGGATTACAAAATTAAATCTCTTATTGGCCCAGCTGCTGGGCAAATAGCAGAACTGCTTCTCTTATCAGCCCCGCTGCAAGGCAGATAGCCAATGTCTTTCCCTCAATTCACCCCACAGCGGGTTGAATAGCCACTTCCTTTTTTTATGTCGCGCCCGAATAATTCCCATAATCTTCAGCAGTATGTGTAAATATAATATTTACGCAATTTTGTGATAAATAAACTACTACGTTCTCATACAATATTTTTCTTATGGGGCACGTGTATTTTTATGGCAATGTTTAAGTAGGCAACGTCATCAATTTATGACGAATAAATATATGAAGTAGGTTTGATGTGTGGTAACGTGGTATCTTGGGGATGTCTTCCTAAATAAGTGCTTTCATACGACTTTATGTCAAAAAATCTGAACTATCCCTTTAAACGATACAATATCCCACTATCACAAATAATTTTAATTTTAAGTAGCTTTAAACTCATTTCCAGCAGCTTTAACCTCACATTGTCAGCAATCTGAACTTCACATTATCAGCGGCTTCCAGCTTGCCCACGCAGTTTCCCCTGGAACTGCACTTTTCTTAGTTCATTTTATCTTTTCTTTCTTTTGTGAAAGTGACACAGAATTATGCTCTGCAAATAACCAATTTGGTCATTTCTATTCACAATAGAACACAGACAACATATCTGATGCTGAAAGTGAGAGATTTTACCATTTCATGAAAAATATTAGTTTATTTTGAATTTGATGGCAGAAGCACATCTTTAAAAAGTTGGGACAGGGGCAACAAAAGGCTGGAAAAGTAAAAGCTACTCATAAAAAACAGCTGGTGGAGCATTTTACAACTAAGTAGGTTAATTGGCAACCGGTCAGTAAAATGAAGGGGTATTAAGAGAATTTTAAAGAGGCAGATTCTCTCAGAAGTAAAGATGGGCAGTGGCTCACCAATCTGTGAAAGACTGAATCAAAAAAATTGTGGAACAATTTTAGAAAAATGTTCCTCAATGTAAAATTGCAAAGATTTTGAATATCCCACCATCTACACCATCTTTTGGTGTAACATAATAACATCAAAAGATTTGGAGAATCTGAAGAAATCTCTGTACGCAAGGGACAGGGCCGAAGGTCAATATTTGATGCTCATGATCTTTGGGCCCTCAGGCGGCACTGCATTAAAAACTAACGTAATTCTGCCCTGGAATTCACTGCAAGGGTTCAGGAACACTTCCAGAAATCATTGTCTGCAAACACAGTTTGCCGTGCAATCCACAAGTACAAGTTAAATCTGTATCATGCAAAGAAGAAGCCATATGTGAACACGATCCAGAAATGCTGTCGTCTTCTCTGGGCCAAAGCTCATTTAAACTTTTCTGTTTTATCAATGCTGAAAAGAATATTGGTTTTACAGCAACGTCTCTTTCAGGGAAGGCCTTGCATATTTCAGCAAGACAATGCTAACCCACATACTGCATCCACCACAACAGCATGCTTTGCTGTAGAAGAGTCCGGGTGCTGAAATGGTCTACCAGCAGTCCAGACCATTCACCAATAGAAAACATTTCGTGCATCAAAAAGCAAAAAATCTGGCTTAGAGGACCCAGGACAGTTGAGCAGCTAGAATTCAACATCAGACAAGAGTGAGACAACATCCTTCTTACAAAACTTCAGCAATTGGTTTCCTTCACTTCTGTTAACAGACTGTTTTTAAAAGAAGAGGGGATGTAAACATGGCCCTGTCACAACTTTTCTGAGATGTGTTGCTGCCATCAAATTCAAAATGAACCAATAATTTTCATGAAATGGTAAAATGTCTCACTTTCAACATCTGACGTCTTGTCTATGTTCTATTGTGAATAAAATGTGGGTTTATGAGATTTGCAAATCATTGCATACTGTTTTTATTTGCGTTATACACAATGTCCCAACTTCATTGGAATTGGGGTTTGTACAAGCCAGGGGTGTAATTAATCAAAACCAGTCATTTATCTGTTACAATGAAAAAACTAAGCAGTTTTGTAACAGAGGTATTTCTGGTATGTTGAAGTGAAGAAATTGGGTGAAGTGTCCGTAGGCCCCCTGTTATTGTACACACTGTCTGGTGTTTATCAAAAAGGTTTACAACATTGGATATACAGATCAAGATACTTGTTTAACTTTAATAACTATAAAATGTCTGGGGATACAGTTACAATTTGAAATATAAAATTACATAATTGTAGTGTCTCTAGGCCCCCTGCAGTGTCCCTAGCCCCCCCCACAAGTGTTTGTTAGTATTTTAATGTTCAGCATCAATTAATTAATTTATTACTGGTGGAATTGTGCAAGTACGCAGTTTGTGTTCTAGTTATGGCAAAAAGTCCACTAAAGAAATATTTAACATTACACTGTTCTTCAGATACAAGCAATTGTGAAAATGACCAGTTGTCAAATGTGCTAAACTACCTCAATTTCAATCTGTGGGTTTGTTTCTACAGGCATAAAGTGATTGTGTACATAATTATATTAGTTACAAATATATATACCATGTCAGATAAATTGATATGATCACTTGATTGCTTTTCTGGGTGATTGTGCAAGATATTGTTGTCAGTAGTGTCCGTAGGCTTCCTAATCCAGATATAACTAGACAGTCCGGTCGGCCGCAACCGCATGGGTATAGCCCCCGAAAGCCCGCTTCTCCTATACCAAATATGAAAGTAATCGGTAAAAAATTGCTGCCTGTACTGCGTCCACAAGGAAATCTCTATGTTTTGCAACTAATTTGCGTATTATTCGGCCAATACTGTTGTCATGGCAACCGAAGTCGATAGTTGTCATGAGTGAAGTATAACATATGCCCTACAAAATAAGAAAGTAATCAGTCAAAAATTACAGCCTGTAAAGTGTCCAAAAGGAAGTGTCAAAAGACGCGGACGCAGCGGCGGCGGTGGAGACAATATGTGTGAATCCATAGTAGCCCGCCCGACTTCATCTAGGGGCTACAATTATAACCTATGTCCTTCATTCATGCATCATGATATGAAACCAAAATGTTCATGAGGCATAAATACCTACATGTACATAATAGCACATAAGCAAAGGACGAGTTAGACAGCAAAAACATTGTCAAGTGTGATTTTACAGTTAAAACTCCGATTTATGTACAGGTCTGAAGCATTTGTGTTATGGTCCATTTGGCAATGTGTAGTTCTTGAAAGTTATTTGTCAATAAATTCATATTTCAGTAAATTGATGTTTGTTTGTCAAATATTATAGTTTTTTTTTAACCCTTTAAGGTATTTTGACCCTTGTCTGTAGTGTCTGTAGGTCCCCCAATATCTCACCTTATTCAATCATCAATAGTAAAAAAAAAAAAACCATGATCAAATAAGGGAAAAAAAACATGGACTAAGAATCCAAAGATGTGTAGGAACAACATGAAAGTACTTTGTCCAAAATATCAGGCACCTGAATTATGAGCTTTTGTGCGACATCATTTGTACACCTAATTGTGTTTTAGCCGACAAGTATTATGGCAGTCCTGGAGCTGTTCTCATTTTACATGAAACCCCGGCATTCAATTTCATTCAATTCAGTATAAATTCCAAAATATCACAACAACGAGCAAAAATCTGCCATATACGGTATAATTAGTAAAGGCTAATGGTCACTAATGCTAACTAATGAGGCAAACAAGCTCTGTAACCATCATGGCTATGGTAAACCAAAAAAAAAAAAAAAAACAGCTAGCCAGCCATAAGGATGCATTCTTTATCCATTTTACTCACTCAAACAGAAGCAAAACTATCCATCAACGAAGTCCTCCTCCAGATTAACAGCCTTCCAGTACGAGGATCCTTCCAGTACTATTCCATACAGAATAACTCTATGTCAGAATCAAACTGCCATCACGTAAATGTAACCTAGGCACATCTACATAGGTTGGTTTTGGAAGAGTTTTTTCTTTGTACTCACTGCATTCAGCTGTGTACAGTTCAGAGAATACAACCTAACTTGCTGTCGTGCCAGGGTCCAATCAAAGTCTTTCAATTACTGTGGAAAGTTTATTCAGTCTGTAATTGGGAAAAACGTGTCAATCAATACATAATTACTGGGTTATAGTTCAGGTGGGTGTGAACTATAACTCTGCTTTATGCAGATATGCCGGAGGAAGCATTTAGAGACACTGGATATCATTGAAGGGTTTTCTGAGGTTGTAAGGGACCGCTGAATTCCTTGTGAGATGAATCTATGTCTAATTCAATGGTGGGGAATCATGCGTTTTTAATATCTGATGACTATAATTAATTGTAGAATTATACAATATCAATACCATGTTGAAT
Organism: Gymnothorax javanicus; assembly: GCA_029692085.1. Lineage (NCBI taxonomy): Eukaryota > Metazoa > Chordata > Actinopteri > Anguilliformes > Muraenidae > Gymnothorax > Gymnothorax javanicus. The sequence goes on along the minus strand of CM056195.1, from coordinate 88,775,608 downwards.
TCTTTGCTTCAGAAAACTTATTTTTTTCACTACTCAGTTGGGGTACCTTTGGCCTATTATTGCCGAACGAGTTGCAACAAAGGTCAAAGATTTTTTCTATCACAAGAGATCATTTTTATTAACTGCTGGATAGATACTATGGGCAAGTATATTAGGCAGTTTGCACATCAGGCTTGGCTGAGGAGTTTAATTCATACAACTCCTGGGAAACAGGGATGGAACTTAACTCGTCCATATTCTAAATCTTGTTCGAGCTGGGCTTGCTAGTGAATATTCAATAACTGATCAGGGTGTGCCATCTAGTGATAGAATAGTGTAACTGCGTGCATAAATAGAGCAGGCATTGTAAATGTAAATTACATCTACACAAAGGGGTTAAATAGCTGATAGTTTAATACCGGTCTGGATCTTTGGCCTTAAGCGCCGAAAATACCTTTATTTTAATTACATTTTCGATTGGAAAATACATTACAAACACAATTAAAACATGATATTCGATTGATGCTTTAAAGGTCCCATATTATACAAAATTCACTTTACTATGGTTTTCTAACAGAGGCATGTGTCCCCAAGCCTGTCTGTACACCCCCAGACATGAGAAAATTCTGTCCTCTCCCTCTCTTGCTTGCTGGACCTTTCAGAAAATGTGTGCTCAGACAGGCAAATTGGAGATTTTCCCTCCATGATGTCAAGGAGGGAAATAACTCCTCCCCCCAGGTTAGTGATGAGCTATTTTGCGGTGTTGTTGGCTGCAATAATGAGCATAAAAGTCAATTTTTACTCCCTTCATCTTAGCTTCTTAAGACTCAGTAGATTGATTTTATTTTTGGTGGAAATGTACCCACTAAGATTCCTAAAGTGTTGTATGTGTCCACTCATCATTTCACCAATGACTGCTTTCCTAACCTGGGCTAGTACAAAGCAGGCTTTGCAAAATATCTGAAGATAAAGCCTAGATTGGTATCAACTGTCTGTGACTCAACGACAGACGTGGAAGCTGTAAGTTTTACCATTTTGTGTTGCTTTACTGCATTAGCCTACCTAAAGTGATAGCCTGTTGAATGGGGCTGTAGCACTGCGGCTAACATAGCTGAGTTACTGTTGCTAATGTTTGAGTCCTAAATATGCAAGAGGAAATAATATCAGGAGACATTCAACAGAAGGTGTGTGAACATAAACCTCAGTTGAAGCTAACTTTTAATACTTGTTTGTAATTTGGATGCTTAGTACGACTGTTCACGGTAATGAAACTTACTGTCTGTAAAACCTGTATTGCAGGGTAAGGCCACTGAAAGTTGATTTCATGGTTCTCGTCAGCGCCCGCGTCTAAATTTCAGCTCGCATCAAAAAAGTTTATTGTTCATATCTTTTCAAAAGCCGCGTTGAAAAGATCGTCCGTTAGACCCAGGGCAGTGATTCTTTAATTTCCTCCAAAAAAATCCACTCCGCTTGGGCGTGCCCTCCAAAATCACACACGACTGCGCTTCCTGGTATTGAATCGGTGTATCTTTGTGTGGTGCCATGCGCATATCTTTTTCTTGTGCATTATACATCATTAAATGGGTCTTGAAATGAGTTCAAGTCGACATGCACAGTGTGATGAATTTTCTGAAAATCCCACCTCAAAATCTTTGGGGGAAATTCGCAGATGAAAGATCATAAAAAACCTTCATCACTTTTCTGAAAGTGGCTGTCGAGAATCATGAAATCAACTTTCAGTGGCCTAACGTTTGTCTCTGTAGTTATGAACGCTCTGCACCGCTTGCCATCGCCACAAAAGTGTGTCTGTTACAACTTCATGTTAGTTTTCATGCCGTATTACTTAAAAAAAACGTTCCTTGTTCACTTAGGTGCTGTAATTCTGATTCAATTTGTGTTACTTTGGTTGGCATCAAGGTGGTAGTTTCATCATAATGTTCCCTGATCGTAGCCTCTACTGTTGAAGCTTACCTGAGAGGTGTTGTACGTGTCTGCAAAGTTGGGCTAATAAGGCTGCAATTAGACCAGACATTGGCTCTGCAGAGCTTACGGTACGTGTTTGGGTTTGTTTACTTCTGCTGTGAAACGATCGTTTTACTTATCCATGACCGTGGCCGCCGAGTACTTTGTTGTGTGGGCTACCTCTCTGATGCTTCTGCGGTGAAGGCAACTACTGTAACTTGTCTATAACCTGTCTGGTATAACAAATGATTTCTCTGCATTGCCGTGGTGGAATTTTACCAAACTTTCAATATGATATTTGATAATTGACGTTAAATGTTTACTTGCTAACTTATGTTTGGTTCCAGTTCTTGGCAGTTTATTAGACAGCTTTCTAGCAAGGTTATATGTTCACTTATATGTTCAGTTGATTGTGAATTTATAAACCTTTTCTAGTTACGTTACCTACCAATGTGAATGCCCATGACTCACTCGCTGAGTCCATTTGCAGAGTGATGGAGATAGCTCAAAGCTGTCATATATTGGGAATTTGCTAACAGGAATGAGCATGGCAATCGCAGTAACATTTACGGTCCTGCAATATGTTAGGTTTTGACTTGGATAGCCTTGTTTAGCCAAAGGCAAAGTAGGAGATAAGTTGATAGGAACTAATAGCCCAAGTGAATTCAGTTTGGGAGAGTAGTGCAGCCCACTGCATAGAGCATTCCCAGTAAAAATGAATGTTAGCCAGTGGTTGCTACTGCACAGATGCTAGTCATAAATCAATGGAAGAGAATGGATTCCAAATGTAGCCTAGTTAAACTGTTTTGGTGACTGCATGCCATTTTTATTTGTGAATGTAACGACCATCCTCCTGGGCTGCAGGCGTTACCTTTCCATACTCATTGAGTAGTTTAATAGTAGCCTAGCTACCATTTCAATCATCTGAATTCAGACTTGGCTGTAGCCGGGGATTTCGCCATCCATTGACAATGGGGCTGGTGGATTTGTTAGCTGGCCAATTAGAACAGAGCTTATTTAAAAGAGGGGGGTGCCCACTCAGAACAGCCTCATTTTCAGAGGGTGAGGAATGACAGGCATCGAATTCCCTAGAAATCATGGATTTTACGTTTTTCTTTGCAAAAAATTGTATAAACCTCCCTCATGGACATCCAAAAATATTACATCTTGTCAAAAAACTGCGTAAGACGGGACCTTCAAAGTGAAACAAAAGCTGATAAGTAATTAAATTCTGAACATACTCAGTAAGTCTTTAACAGGTTGGATGCAGCTGACAAGTAGGCAATGGCCACTCAGTGGCTACATCGGACTGTACAGGGGCACTGTCCCGGCCAAGGATGTGTAGTAGTTGAGTTATGAGAGATTTAAAGCCTTACACAATCTTGGTATTCCTAAGTGAGTTTGATCTCTTGCAGTATATGTGAAAATATAATTCCTTAGAATACCCGTGATTTTTTAATGTTTTGGCTCGAAGTAGAGATTACACAAGGGTAACATCACGTTTTTTTCCAGTGTCAATGGCTAGACAGCTGCACACTAACAACGAAGTTCGTGCAAGCAAAATGAATGTTTAAAAAAACTGAACTGAAAAATACTGAGTCCTGCCCTAAAGCATGGCGCATACAAGATTCATGAACAATTCTCAAACTATTCTGCAATTTGTCTCCAACCGTTCAGTCTATTTTCCAAGTAGTCTGCTAGTATTCTCCAACAAGTCACCACATTCCTGAGGGAGGCAAATGATTGAAGAATGGAAGTGGCTATTCGCCCGCAGGTGGGTACCTAAATTGTTCACAGCCAGTTTTTCTAAGATTCATCCGGTTCATGATACATCATAGTCATGGATTTTTTTCATTCTTTGGTATGTTGTTGGTACATGTAATGAAAGACGTGTCATAGTAAATTTAGAGATCACTGCTTTCTCTTTTCAGTGCATTTTCAATACTGTCCCAACTTTTTCCAAGTTGAGGTCGTAGTAGCGATGATAATAATAATAATTATATTATTTATAACAATAAGAAGAAGAAGAAGAAGAAGAATGGCTCAGAAAGCTATAATTTTCAGTAGTCCTGGAGCCCTTCTGGTAAGGATGGTAGGCAGCTGGGCTGTATTGATTCAGTCTGACATTCTGAGTGGCTCCATCTGCAATACTATTGATCACAATGCTGTGGCATCTGCAAGGTTAAACTGGGCACTGATAGTAATCGGGAAACATTTGCCAATTGTTAGCACCCTCTGAATATTGTAGTATTGCTTTTATGCTCCCTCCCTGCGACCTTAAAATACAGATGGAAAGACAGACTATTTCTTATTTGATTAAAATAAAAAAGAATAAGTGAAGGTGAAGAGTGCAGATTCATCTGAGGGACATCATATTGGACAATGGTGAACAAAGGCAGCGGGGGTCATGACCATTTTGGCATTTCTGTTGAAGTTTTCTTTCAGCAAGTCAGTTTAACGTAGGCAATATCTGCATGCTGGCTATCCAGTAAGATCCAGTTCGCCCTTATAGTGCTATTTGTGATGCCAGTGTGCACGTGTGTTTGCGTGTGTGCGTGTGCACGTTTGTGTGTTTGCAGAGAACAAGAGTTGAGTAAATTGAAGACAGGGATTCTGGTTACAATGGCTAGAAACGTATTTGAAAATGGTTTTTTAACCATGTACTAAAAACACAAATAAAATAGAAATCTGAAGGCTGGATCATCTGATCATTGATAGAGAGCATCATAAAATAGTAAAGGCCTAGTTGCAGCTTCAGAAATTATAACATTTTTGGGTTTTGCCAATGAATGAATAAACTTCCAATTGAGTGGTGTTAAAGAGGTAAATTATCTGCAACTGCTGAGAGTGTTTTTCAGATTGTTTAACACTATTTCCTGTTTCCGAGGCTGCAAATTTAATCAAAGCTAAGCTTTTTTGAAAGCTTTTTGCTATGCGCTCTGCAGCAATAGGACTAGAGACTGAGCGCTAATATTGCTAATGGTAATTGCCCTGCTCTGTGCCCATGGGTCGCAGCAGAGCCCAGTGAATTAAAATCATTCAGCTTATTTGTATGCACTGCATTTACGATAAGACACAGGCAGTGAGTGTGCTCTCCTGAACAACTCCTGCAGCCTTCGGTGAGCACTGACGCCAGGGCACAATTATCTACTGGGGGGGGGCGGGGGGCGGAATGGTGCAGTGCTCTGTTCTGTCGGAGAAATGCCTTACCTGACCTCAAACCTACAACATTTTGAAGAGCAGAATCTCAGCATGTTTTGCTAGAATTTGTTGTTAAATCAGTATTAGAATGCTAAAATAAGAATAGTCTTTTCACATAATGTGATCTCACATCGTAAAGGGCTGAGCTTTTATGAGACACTTAAGAATTGAAGTGGATGATACAACATTGCTATTTATCAAGGAGCCTTATACTCACCCTGCATGGTTTGAGTAAAAACATACTATAACTGTATTAGAGGGCCTTAGGCAGATGGGAGGAGATGTAGAATAACCTGCAGATGGTTGTTTGCCAAGCAACCCTCACTACGCAAATGCATACTGGATGCTGCCCTAAATAAGGCCTCCCACCAAGTAGAGGCATAATATTACTAAATTAATGATGGCTACAGAAAATGTTTGCAAATTCCCATGGCTAATATGCAGGTTAATAAAAGCTTGAGGGGTGTTTATGTACAATACCCCATCCATTTAAATAGATGCTGGCATGAAAAATACAACAGTACAAAACCATGGGTGCTAATAATTGAGAAACCTTGATATGGAGGAAACTGTCTTTTAATTAATAAAGAAATGTTTTTCCACGTAGGTGCTGTCTGATTGAGTGCTAACCAGCTCTTTTCAAAATATTGGCTCATGCTGAACGTGAAGTAACTAGGACTTTTCATCCGAGGTACATTAAAAATTGCATCAGTGCTTTACAAGACCATTTCCCTGATGACCATGAAGTGTGTCATCAACTCGCTTCAATTCCCGAGTGAGCCCTTCCCGGCCCTACAGATGGTGATTTTAATTTATCGTACGCTCTAGACAAGGTGTACATAATTTTTAAAAACAAGGCCAAATACACTAATTTCAAGCATTGTTCAAGGCAGTGTACGCAATCCTCAGAGGATTTGTTTCAATTTAATCAGTTCTGGTACTTTGCCTCACGCTGACCTAACCATACCTCCTCTTGACGTCTGAAGAATACAGCTACTTTATGCTGATGATGCTAGCCCTCCTCGGCTGAATTATCAACAACTTATCAAAGTCATCGGGTGTTTTGGAGGAGAATATGATATGGATAATGGCCGTAACATGCTAAGAAACGTAAGGTAAATTTGATTTGAAGTCGATTGTAGAGCATACTGTTGGCAAACAGAAAATAGTAATTTAAAATGCTTAACTGTGGTTTGAGCAGAATATTTTATTGGTGGGTCCAAACACATTATTAATGAGCAAGTTAATCGTGCAGTAGCTGGCTTAAAAGGATGAAATGAATTTCATTCTCTTGGATAAACATTTGGCAGTGGACATTTAGCCGTTCAACGGTTCGGTTTTGTTTCAACTATATTGCCGTCTCTTTCGGTTGACATGCGCCCTTCCCTCTGTTCGGAAAATTTCACGGTAGCAGGACATTCAGTTATATGCAATTATAAGTGTGTTACATACAACGTTTTATTTCATACATTGCGCAAGTTCAGTTGCTGCAAGAATGGATAACTTTGGAGATACGGACTTCAGAATAGCCAGGAACATGTCTTCTGGCTTCAAATAAAAGTCCCATATATTAAACAACTAGACACAACATAATGGGAGGCAATATCATATAGCTAAGTCATATCCTCAACTTTCCAAATGTTCATCAGGGAATAATTTTACAATTTATTCTGACACTGTCTATATTTGGTCAGAAAAATCTGAACTCGAGTGAGGATCGAGGTCACGACTTTGGAGCTACCATCACACCGCTTTGACCAGGCTACCCAGTCCAGCTGAGAACAGCTCGCTTGTTTGATCCCAATTGAGAAAGTCATGCCTGAGAACAATAGAGTGGCTTAGCCATTTCACTATGTCACAAAACCTTTATAACAACACTTGGATAGGAAAGTTCCTATGTTTTAACATTATCTGGGGCTATTTTTTTTGTAATAGTCTCTTGGTAATTTATTGAAAAAACAGCGCTTTGGGATTGAAATAAAAATAGTTTTTATCATGCAGTCAGTGAAAAACAGCAACCAGAAATTATTACTTTGAAAAATATGAGAATTTTATTGTTTTCCAATGTTATTCGTATGGGAGCTATCCCTCTAGCCTGACTTCCCCAGCCTACATACTTCCGCTCAATTTCATTTTGCTTCACCACTCCGTCTGATCACAATGAGCTCTGCTTCGTTTACCTCGGCAGAAAAAACGCCGGACCAACCAATGAACAGAAGGCGTGGCCGAGAGCCATGATGTAGCCGCTGCGCCGAGTTTGAAATTGTATTCTCTGAAATCAACAATGGCAATGGACATAGATACACGGGAGGCCATTCGCTCTGTCGTGGAGAAAATCACTGATATCGGCGACTTAAAGCCACAACAAGATGAATGTTTGGTTAGTTTTTTGAATGGGAATGATGTTGTAGTGCTACTCTCTACAGGTTTCGGGAAAAGTTGTCATATGTACTTAATATCCATCATGAAACATATGAAAGAGGCACCCTGTTCATCTCTGTGAGAGATAGCCGAACCACCTCAGCTAGCTTGTAGCTTCTAGTGTTATATTGCCCGCAAATTTCACACTATTTAAGTTAGCAGCAAACTTTTTAAAAGCCGTGTTTTTGTTTATGTCACAAGACCTATTCGCTGTCTCATTGTAATGTTGTCATTATCCATGAATGATATGGTTGTCTGAGACAGCCAAACGCCTAGAGCCAAACTGTGTTACTATAAAGTTAGACATTGAGCTCGGTATGATGTTAGCGCAAGTATGGTTAACGGTTCAGTTTTCATGTCAACGCAGATTTCGTCCTAATGTAAATAATGTGTTATTCTCGCCGATTCTGCCGTTGGTTTCGGGTCTCTTACGTTTTTTTAATAGTAGCAGTGTCAGCAGGAAAAATGATAGCTCAACAGTTTGTTTATTGTAAGGAGAACAGAAAGAGCACCTTTGGTTCTTTTAAGTGAATGAGTGAAGGCTAAAATGAGGGAGATGGGCACATGTATGAGCACAGTATTAACTTTAATGTACTGATCAGTTTGTTTTTGCTGCATTCATGGTATGAAGGACTGTGTTTACAGCGGAAGTACTAGGCAGCTGAGCCGGCGCATAACATACGTCATCGCCAAACATTAGTGATTAGTTTACGGGTACACCAATGATTTTAAGCTTCAGACAAGCGCCCACCCACTAGGAAGTAAACACTTGTCAATCACGACTGGCCAGACTCTGTGGATGAAGCAAAGTGAAGTAGCAGAGTCTGGTATTACCAGGTTACTATCCCTCAGTGCAAAGCAGGTAACATCGCAGAATAGCCACGATGAACAAGATGGAAGTGACGAGTGCGCATGTCGACAGGAAGGTACGGCTAAATAGCGAAAACACAAAACTGTCCAATGGCTAAATATCCACTGCGTAAACAGTTTTATTTAAAGAGAGTAGCCCACCACCAGAGGTATCATAGCCCAGTTATAACCTCATCTTTTATTGTTTAATTTATTTGCTTAATTAATTTGAATCTTTGACAGTTTAACCCATTTAAACCGGGACAGCATGCACGCAATTTAATCTTTAAAACCGGGGACACTGTTACGCATTTCTACCCTTCAGGCCGGGAAAGCGGATATGTCATTTTGTAGTTTTCATTACTTTTCCGACCATTTCCGGGCTCATAGCTGTTCTTTTACTGGCACTTTATACTAGGGCAGATGCCATAGTAACACTTCAAGACACTTTATTTTTTATATTTTTATGTTTATTTTTATTTTATTTGAACGGACACTTTATCATGCCTGCCACCTGTTCCAGAGAAAGAAAAAATGTTTGTTATTCTCTAGTGCAGAGCTTATACTTTTATTTATTAGGCCTCTTTATTCCATTTGAGTTGTGCATGTTATGTAGATAGAGATTTGTTATTTATTTTATTGGTTTTATTATATTTTATTGTTTGTTATAGTTTGTTCAGTGTTTTAAATATTGTGATGAAGATTTGCACAAATAAAAAACATACTTCTTATGAAAGCCACAGGTGTAATCTCTCGAATACTTTTGTTTCTATCTGCTACAGAGGCTGAGATATCAGCTTTTTACTAGACGTTGACACCTGGGTGCTGTTTTCCAGAAAACCTCAGGTTTTAGGGGTTCTTTTCAAAATCGCCTATAGGTTTTTTGAATAGGCCTCAGGCCTAAATGGGTTAATTTGCCTCATTTACACCCAAATAATGATCTAAGTATTGCTTAGGCTAAATGGTGCAATGACTGGCCAATGTAGCTATTTTTGATAGCATAATTATTATTTGCAACAAGGTATGTGTCAATTCACATTCATGATGGCATATCAGGTCAGTACAAGGATTTTATACTCATGTAGCTCATACAACAGCTGAGATTTGCATAAATCTGTTTTACCCCTGTGTTTGTGTTCCCCTTTAAATTTGTTCTTTTAACACTGGAATAATCTTGAAAAAACAGTGACCTTAAGTAACAATAAGCCCACACTGCCGGAAAAATAGTGAAATTAAAGGTATAGTCCAGAGAAAGTTTTGCACGTTATTTTCTTTTTCAGATTATTGCCATCTTTACAGTACAACATCTCAAATCAAATCTAATTTATTTTTAAAGCACATTTAAAACAACCCGTGTTGACCAAAGTGCTGCACAGACCAATGCAGGTTGGTAAAATCATGACTTCAAATACGCAACACATAGGGATTGGCACATGTCAAAATTAGCCACAAATGGAGAATTCAGATGCTAGTGAATAAAAGTAGGTTTTGAGCCTGGACTTTAAAGAGTCTATAGAGGGTGAAGATCTGATATGGAGGGGAATGCTGTTCCACAATCTAGGGCAGCGGTGTCAAACTGGTCCGTAAAAGGGTCGAGAGGCTGTAAGTTTTCATTATAACAAAGCAGAAACACACCTGATACAATTAATCAACTGTGCAGGCCGAGATCAGTTGATTAAATCGCTTGTATCAGGTGTGCTTCCACTTGGTTGGATTGAAAACCTGCAGCCCCTCGGCCCTTTCACGGACCAGTTTGACAGCCCTGATCTAGGGGCTGCAACAGCAAAGGCGCGGTTACCCTGAAGCTTAAGCTTAGAACGCAGGACAGCCAGTAGTTCCAAGTCAGCCAAGTCAGAATAGGAGTAATATGGTCCCTATTCCTGGTTACCTGTCAGGAGCCTGCCTGCGGTGTTCATGATCAATTGGAGATGGAACAGGGATGACTGACTAGTCCCAGTGTATGAGAAATTGCAGCAGTCTAAACAAGAGGATATAAAAGCATGTAGGACTTTCACAAGATCGTTGAAAAAAGAGTACCGGCTTGATTTTGGCAATATTATGAAGCTGGAAAAAAACTGTCTTTGACTACTGCATTAACTTGCTTGTCAAACTTAAATGCAGAATCAAATATCACACCAAGGTTTTTGACATGGGGTTTGACATGGGTGGACAGGTTTGCCAAGACTATTAGAAATCACTTCGATTGAGTCGGGGGGGGGCAAATAAGATGATTTCTGATCTATCATGTTAAATATAGCCAAAGAGCAATGACTTTGTCACAATCATTTCTTGATCATTATAGGCTCCATATATGCCTTGATTATTAGGCCTGCGTAAACAAACTAACTGTTTATCAGATGAATGAAAATGAGAACCAATTGACTGTAATAAAGGCCTAAAATGTGATGATTCTTCAAGTCATTTTCGCAATACTGCAGTTTAAGTGGCCCCATAGAAACTATGCAAAAATGGATTCAGTAAACGATTAAATTGATTTTATGGGCATTATCATTCTTAGGTTAACCTGAAGAGCATATTTATTTTGCAATATAAATGCCAACATGTGACCAGAATTTTTTTAGATTTTATCAACAAAATGAATCCCTTCTGGACACATTGACCAGCACGAAAACATCCTTCCGTAAACTCTTAGAGGCAGGTTGTTTGAATTTCCTGTTACCATACCCAATGGACCTTTTCGACCTGCCAAACACTTGTAGATAAACAACCAATCAGATTGCCTTATCTTACTAAGGTCCTGCCTACCCCGATAGTACTACCATATTGCCCCACAACCAATGCAATCATTAGCTGAGTGTAATAGGCGCGGTTGCTGACTTTTCCGAAAATGGCTCTTAGATACACTTCTGGAACGTTGGCAAAGTGTTTAAGATGGATTAAGGCATGTGGATGGCCTCACACGCAACTCAATGTGAGCTAGATGGACTAACTCTAGGCTGTGTTTGCTCAAGGTTAGTAAATGAAGTTTTTTTATTGCCATTTCGCCTTCAGTATTTAATTGAAATTGTGCAATTTCAACCCTTGCAGAGATTTAACCAGGCCGACAATATGTGAACAGTGTCCACTTATCCTGAACGGAAACAAACAAGTTATAAATGGCTGTTGTTAAATATCATCACGCAGCGAGAATGAAACAGCGCTTAAAAACTGATAAGATCAGGGGTCAACATAGCCCAAATAACATTACACATGCTGCATTATTACAGCTCTGATGATTTCAGTAGTTTGAAATTACATGAACTGACCAGCGCAAAAGAAAATGGGTTCTCCAGTTTAGATGAAGTTGTAGTTGACAAATGCATGCACTCTCACGGCCACCACTTAAAACTTCGGCTCAACCGGAAGTGGCAAATAACATATGATAGAGGTACCAGTATCAAGAAGAGTAGTTTATTTTACAACCAAAAATAAACAAACTGCTAAGTAGGTATTAAGCTATAGGAGACTGGAGGGCCGGCCAAAATAAAAAATATAGGGCACTGGCGGCCCCAGAAGCTCCCGCCGTTAAGAAAAAAAAAAATGTCGAAGTTTTTGTTGACGGACGCACGCATGGACAGACGCACACACGGATGGAGCCCGATACCATAGCTCCCTTGCCACTTGGGCAGCGGGAGCTAATTAGGAGCCTGTAACTGAAAATGTCAATACAAATTGTCAAGTTTTTGGTGATATTTTTAGGCCAGTCACCTTGAAAAAATAGGCTAAGGTCACCTTTAGGCACGTCATTTGTACGACTTTATGAAATGCATGTTCAGTAAAAATGGGGAGCCTGTAAGTTAAATAGTTGATGAGATAAAGCAAAATGTCAAAATTTTTGGTGATACGTTTGGGCCAGTGACCTTGAAAAAATAGGGCAAGATCACCTTTAGGCATGTCATTTGTAGGCCTTTATGAGATGCATGTCCAGTAAAAATTCGGAGCCTGTAACTGAAATAGTTGATGAGATAAAGCAAAATGTCGAAATTTTTGGTGATATTTTTAGGCCAGTGCCCTTGAAAAAATGGGCCAAGGTCACCTTTAGGCATGTCATTTGTAGGGCTTTATGAGATGCATGTCCAGTAAAAATTGGGAGCCTATAACTGAAATCGTTGATGAGATAAAGCAAAATGTGTTGACGGACGCACGCACGCACGCACGCACGGAGCCCGATACCATAGCTCCCGCACCGCGAGCGGCGGGAGCTAACAAATAGATGAGGACTCCCGGGACAACCATGCTTTGGGCTGTCGAACCCGAAACGCCCTCCTAAACTTACAAAACGATAATAAATCTAAATTAGGAAAATAAGCCGTGAAAATGGGATTACCAGTCATCTCCAGACTCAAAAGTAAAGAACATAGGAAAAACAGAAGTACAAAAGGCCGCTGCTGCTGCTGCTGTCTTCAGGGAGAGAACGAGTCCCTCCTCTCCATCACTTTTAAGCTGTGGGCACCACTCACACCTTAACCGGCCGCACCTGCGAAAAATAAGAGCAAAGAGTAAGAAAGCATGCAAGAGAAAGAGGCACACCTGGGAAGAGGAAAAAGCCAAAACTGAGTCGCACATAACAATACCCAAAATGAAAACCCATATGTTATGAATACGAATCTATCCGTATGAAAGCTATTTACCCTACTTTACATATGCAGAACGATTCCACTATTTTGTCCAGTTTGATCCCAATGTGCAGTTGTTTGGCTTTTCTGCATCGATTGCTAGCACTCCACTGTGGCTTTTGTATCTCCACCCATTCAATTAAAAATTTTGATTCATAGATAAATCCTTGTGTAAAATACATAGACTGTATAAAAAGATGGACGGAGCAACCGTGACGTCACCCATTGGTTTCAGTATACTATTTAGGCAACCTCGATTTTGGCAATTTGAACAGCGCCAATTTGTCATTTTGAAACCGGATATGATTCGTATTGGACAAGAGCGTGAATTGAAGATCCAGGGAGGAGCGAGGGACAGTTCTACGGGTGAATTTGACCGTATCTGACGAGAACCAGAGGATAGCCACGCCCCTAAAGCATATTCTGGCTTTATCTTTTGTTCTAGTTTATTTGGGACCATAATTTACAAAAATGAACATCATGATATATCGAAGGAGACTTGAAACTTGCGATAGGTACCATAAAATAATGTGGAAAATTATTATTGAAATAATAAACCAGGTGGGAAAGTAGGGTCATTTTCTCATAGAAGCTCAATGCTATAGAAGTCTATCTGTAATCACTGACGTCACCACCTGCTGGCCATTAAATAGAATGCAATTTTTGGAGATTTCCGCATTAGCCTCACTTTTCAGACCCGGGTGCTGCGTCCATCTTTTTATGCAGTCTATGGTAAAATAGTTAAGGCCCCTCTGGACAAGAGGTAAGAAACAAACCGCAGAATTATCGGGAATACATGCAAGAGTTATGCTCAAACTTCTGCTTGGCAGTTGTCATTTTGAAACTGAGCTGCATCACATGGGGCCCTTAGCAACTGTAACTGGGGGGGCGGAGCTTGTCAGAACTTGTCGGAAAGGTCCATTGCTGGAGATCAGGTCCCCCATTCAGCTCCTCCCGGTGTTACTCCGACTTTGTTACCTCTCTCCTCACTGTATTCTGCTGTCATTAGTTGTATTATTTGTGCTCTTGTTAGTGCATAATTATGTGTTGTTGGACATTACATTCCCCTGATTGTTTTCTGTATTTAAGTTTGGTATGCTGGTTCACAATCTTTGTGTAGTTTTCTTTACCTGATCGTGTGTCTTCAATGTTCCTCTCAGTGCCAGCGTGATTAAATGAGTTTTCAGGTTTGTTAGTTGTGTTACTTATCTTCCTCTGTGGTTCCTTTGTGTAATTGGGTGTACCAATGTCATCTCTCGGTGTGAGTCTTTTGTGTTCATTCTTGGTGTTTTACTTCTTATTTTAAGTATTCACAGTTTGATTAATACCGTGCCTTGTGTCATTCTCTGCATCTGGATCCACCTTGCTTTGCCGCCAGACATTTAACAAAAGTGACTTCAGTACTCAAAGAACCAGCGGTATCATCATCTTTTTCTTTGTAACATTTCAATGTCTCAAAAAAGAAATCATTATTTTATGAAATTAAAATATTCTGTGTGTAACTGAAGTATTGCGAAGAGATGAATATTTATAAAAGGGGAGACAGATTCCTTCGTCATGGATGAAAATGCCAAGAAGGACACTGACTTTTACCCAACTCCAGATAGCCACTCATCATTGGTCTACCCTGGTGCAATATGCACAACCCCACCATCTCCTGGCAGCAGAGGAACACCAACTTCAGGCCTCAGTATTGTCGGCAGCACTGCAGCCCCATCGGCTGTGCTGCTACTATCGTTGAGGACCCAGACACTGCCTCCATCCTCAACGTTCTGGTGAAGTATCATCATCTGCTGGCTGTCTTTAGGAAAACCAAAGCCACTCACCTCCCTCCTGATTGTCCATGGGACTGTGTCATTGAGCTGTTGTCCGGTGCTTCGCCTCCCCAGAGCTGTGTGTATCCCCTCTCTGCGGCAGAAACCACATCCATGGAACAATACATCCAAGAGGCTCATCTGGCCTTTCACTTCTCTGGCCTCAGCTAGCTTCTTTTTTGTGGAGAAGAACGATGGAGGTCTCTGCCCCTGCATTGACTACAGGAGACTGATTGAAGTTACGTTGAAGTACCAGTATCCCCCCATTCTGGTTCCCAGCGCTGTAGAGCAGCTTTGAGGTGCTAAGTATTTTACCAAGCTTTACCTGCACAGTGCCAACAACCTGGTCCGCATGTGGAAAGGTGATGATTGGAAGACCACCTTCCTCACTACCTCTGGCTATAATGAGCACTGTATGATGCCGTATGGGCTGGTTATTGCCAACTCCGAATTCCAGTCCTTCATCAACGACGTGTTATGGGACATCAACAACATCCTGGTGTATTCTCCAATCTACCCTGAGCATGCCCGCCACATTTAGCCTGTGTTTTTTGCTCACCAGCTCTTCGTAATAGCCAAAACCTGTGTCTTCCACTAGACCACCATCTCTTTCCTGGAGTACGTGATCAGACCAGGGGGAGTATCCATGGAGTTGAAGAAAATTGAGGCGGCAGCAGCCTGGCCAGTACCATGGAACATCAAGGAGATTTGACATTTTCTGGGTTTTGCCAACTTCTGCCATTTCATCAGAAACTTCAGTATGATTGCCATGCCCCTCACATCTTTACTTAGGGAGAAACCACGGGACACAACTTGAAACCCAGAGGCACAGCAGGCTTTTGATGACCTCAGTGGTTCACAACAGCCCCTATCTTGAAGCTTCCTGATCCGTACAAGCCTTTTGTGATGGAAGTGGACGCCTCCAATGCAGTAGTGGGGGCTGTTCTTTGCAAACAATATATTTAAATTGATAATAAAGCATTTTGCTTGCACAATAAAAGCTAAACGAGTGCCAAAACTCCAAACTAGAAATTCATAATGTTCCATGATTACAGGTTTCCTTCAGCGGTAACTTTATCCAAAAGCTTGCAAATTCAGTTAAAGTCAGAGGAGAAAAACATGAACACATTCCTGCAGATGTAGACGCCTGCGGACATGGAGCTGCTCTGTTTAAGCGTGCAGTTACACTATTCTATCAATAGTTGGCACACCCAAAACGGTAACTGAATATTCACGAGGAAGCTGTGCCTGAGAATGATTTAGAATGTGGAACATGAATTTGAATTTAATATGAATTAAACTCCACAGCCAATCCTAACGTGGAAACTGCTCAATATACTTGCCCATTCTATCCGTCCACCAGTTAATAAAAGTGACCTCTTGCGACAGAAAAAAAATCATTGTCCTTTGTTGCAACCATTTCAGGTACTGTACGGCAACAGTATTCCGATTAAGTAGTGAAAAAAATCAGCTTTTTGAAGCAAAGATTCAACATGGTATTGATACGAAGTCATTCTACTATCAATTATAGTCATCACATATTAAAAACGTGTGATTCCCTACCATTGATTTATGCATTGATTCGTCTCTCGCAAGAATTCAGTCATCCTTTCCATCCTCATATGATTTCTCATGGAAATACAGTCACTTTAATGCTTACTCAGGCTTATCTGCGTAAAGCACAGTTGCAGCTCACGCCCGGGTCAAACCATATGAATTCAACCATAGTACAAGAATTTTCCATGGCCACCGACTCAGATTTGGCGAGTACCTCTATATTCATGAATACATGCAAACTCTTTGGTTCCTACTCCAAGGGGTTTCCAAGATATGGCCCCCAAATATTCTTTTTGCCCTCATGAATTGCGAACGTTAATTTATAGGAATTTTGGAGGCCAATATCTTTGGAACACATCATAGATATGGGCTGAAAATTGCTACCCTGGGTAAATTGGGTCCAGGATTTCAGAATCTCTTGCCAAAAATGTATCTATCTCTTTTCATTTTCAAGATATTGGCCTCTCAAATATGAAACTTTTATGGGCGGAAATCAAAAATTTAGTTTTTAAAGGCCCCTTTTGAGGCCAGGATCCCCTACATAAATTGTGCTGTATTCCTTTTATTTGAGGACAGGTCTGTCTGTACAAGGAAGACTGACTGCACCCAAGGCATAATAGTGGAGTTAGGAGACCCTGAAAAGGGTCCCAGCTGAAAAATTCACTTTTTTTTTTTTTTTTACCAATTTTGGATCGGCAAGTTTACCATGTGGGTAGTTACCCATGGTAATGAAACTAGTTCTAGATAAATGCATATATTGTGGCATTATTTTTCAAAATTACAACTTGTATTCTCATCTCCTTCACTATTTATTCACGTCATCAAATAAAGGCCTTTTGGGGTAAAAACGCCCATTATTATCCCCTTTGTGCGGCAAACTGAAGTTTTAAAAAGACAGTGCCTACTCATAAACTCAAGTTACATCATTTTCTAAGATAATCTCACATCTTGTATAATGCATTCCCTCTCTAGGATCTCCCAGGTATTGTATCATCTTTTACAGGTATTGCATCAGATCTCCCGTGTATTGCATCATCTTCCATGGGTATTGCATCATCTCTGGTTTAAACAATAGGATAGCAAATTAACCTCTTCAGCCCTAAGCCTCTGGTTCAAAAATGACATGCCCAAAATGAAATGAGTATATCTCTGCGATTACTTGGTCCATTTTAATAATCTTGTTATCGTAATAAAGGTAACACCTTGAGGATTTTTGTCAGGGTGCACAAATCAGTGTTTATTCCACTGAGTCAGAGTAAATGAAGATGGAACACAACATGAAACGTTGAAATGAAGTATCTCATGTGCACCTAACAAAGTTTTACTTCTATCCTTTTTGAAATTATTCAGTTGCATTCTGAAACCTCAAGAAAATTACAGCACAGAATCTCACCATTATCTATGCCAAAAATTATTCTAACCAAGTAAATCAGAGGAAAATTAGAGAGGGTTTAGTTTGGGAATATAAAGGCGCCCTCTCCAAAGTGTAGGTGGCCTCTCCAAAATATTTCACAGGTACCAAACTGTAAAACTCTTTTAATTTCACTTATATGTCACTGCAGGCATACATTCCATCCAGATACAACCATTTTTTTAATTTTTAGAATTTTTAAATATTTATTTGTAATTTTATCTCTGCCAGTCCTGTATACATTTTCCCATTCAAAGATGATTCATACAAAGAAAATGAAGTTTGACTCCACTGGAGCAGATTTATTTAAAAAAAAAAAACCACTGATGAACAAAATTATAAATACAAAGATAAGGTAAAAAAGGTAAAAAGTAAAAAGAACAAAAACCCCAGCAATTATTTACAGAAGAAAAATACTATTCTTGCCCAAATTTATATTTGCCGCTTAGGGATTTGAACCCTGGTCGCCTATAGTAAAGTGCATCACCCTAACCACTAGGCCACATCAGCTGACTAATTCCCCACTGTCAAACTGCCAGCATAGAAAGTGAGTCAAGAAAACACGCACCCCACTTGTATTGTTGAGCTCTCAGTATTCACGCGGAATGACACAAGAATTCCCAGTCAGAAAACGACTTTTGAATATTTAGTGGATAATTATGCCAAAAATACTACAAACTAACCAGTTAAGCATTTATATTGTTGTCCTATTTAAGTATATGTGAATGGCCCGTGGACTCAGCTTGACGCACCGGGAAGCAAGGCAGTATCTCAGGCTCGGTTTGTGCGATTAAGGTGGTTTAGGACTCGTTGGAAACATCAGAGCCCACAGAATCAAATGACCACACACAAAGTCTTTCTGACAGCATCACAAGCCTATCACAGAGAGGAAAATACATTACGAGCAAGCGGAATGCTCTGGAGCTGAAATCCTTTGAAGCAGTGCCCGGAAAAAAAAAACATGCATCGAGAATGGCAGATCGAGTTTCAATATAACACAGACAAGTTGGGCTAACAATAGCAAGCACAGATTTACCCTCATACACAGTTTATTACAAAATATCAAGGGTAAGAAAAATTGTAGAATTTAAAGTTTATGCCTGCTGTTCTTTGAGTGTGGTGTTGATTTTAAATGACATGGCTTATATTGTTGGATTCTGTGGACTTTCCTGTGTCATTTGATATATCATTTGTATGCCTAGCACAAATTCAGTAGAAACGCTAGCGATCAAGTGCTGATATTATTTTATCCTATGTTTTGCTGCATGCTTATTTACTTGCTTGGTGCTTGAATTGTGTTCGGTTGAGGTAAAAATGATCAACATGAGCTTTTTGCCGAGTTTCTTCCCGTAAAGTGGATATCCTGCATGACGATGTTGCTGTTTGGTAACATGCTGTATTTATGATGCAAAATGATCACCCCCAGTACCAGGGGTGATTGGGTTAAAGATGTTATTGAATTCGCTGAATCTTTAGCATGGCTTCTGACAGGTGCAAAATTGGGATTTCCTTGGCTGAGGAATGTGGCAAACATACATACTGCAGAAAAACAGGACAACTTTCATTCAGTCACCTTAAAGGAATAGACAACGGAATTTCAAAATGCAGTTCGGAAGATAGATCATGTCATTAACTAACGATTCATGCGAATGTTTGAACATATAGAGCTCATACAACTAAGCCATCCAACTCCGAAAGTCGGTTCTGAAGCAGAATTGACAATTTCATAGATGACGCCATTGAAAATATTTCAACCAATCAGAAGAATCCTCGTGGAGATGCTCTGACATCACTTGGGCGCAGCACGTTGAAGCTATACATGGCGAGTGAGACTGCACAGGCATTGGGATAGTTGTTAAATTACTCACTGTTGTCACCATTTTTCTGTGCCAAAGGACATTGTTAGTGACAAACAGACCCTACTACTCGTGAAAATATTAAAGAAGGCTGTTTGAAGGTCGAGAGAGAACAATATGCCTGCGTGTGCAGCGGTTGGGTGTAGCCTACATGCAGGACTGGTTCAGGTCGGCAGCATGACCGCACGTTCTATGCTGCCATGCAAAGGCAAAACACCGTAACATCACATTTGGTCGAAAATGAGTTATTGTCATTTTGGGGGTATTGAAGACCTCCTTTATCATGTGGATGAATATTTTGAGTCAATTTGATTGTCTTTATGAAAAAATCAAGGTCTGTGTCAAAAGTAACTCCGAAAATCCCACCAGAAACCATGACTGAACGCCGTAACTGCAGTTACTGTGCTTAGCCTTTGTTTCGGGAAGCTGACGTTGAGTTCAGGTACTCTGGCTTTGTTTAGCCGCGCATCAAAGCATAGTTACTGTACAGCCCTGAAGTTATGGTCAGTGATAGTCGGTGCAGGCTTGCCTACGTCTCACTCACACACCTCCCTGTCAGCTAGCATGCCTGTCATCAGGCCCATAAACAATTAAATGCACATCCTACCTTTTCTTGTAAACTGATAAAATCCATGCCAGCCACCTCATCTGGAATTTTTTCCACGATAATCCACAAGCGTTAGAGTAAATATTCCTTAGATGCTGCAGGCGAACAGACCAATTCTTTATGATCAAAACGAGTCCGCAAGCTAGGCTACCCAACGTCCACTGTTGGTTGCAAAGCAAACCGTTAAAAAACATTCCGGCTATGAAACTTTTTTTAGTCGATTGTAAAATGTCTAGCAGGAAAATCAAATTCCATCATTATACATATCTGCTATGTCAGGCACATCATCAGCGATGTTTCCACAATAATCCGCTGTTAGAGCAGTTCCTTGGATGCAGGCGAGCAGACCACTTCTTTATGATCAACAAGTCCGCAAGCTAGTCCTACCTAACGTCCATAGTTTGTTGCAAAGCAAATCCCGGCTGTTAAACCCTTTCTTTGGTTGATTGTGTCTGAGTTAAGCTGCTTTCACATCGGACGCGAAACAAATTTTTTGCACGACAGATTACATTCAAAGTCAATGCAAAGACGTGAATACAGGCGAAATGCATGTATTCGCGTCTTTGCATTGACTTTGAATTAAAAATTATTTCCTGTATTTATTCATACTGTATAATGCAAAGTAACTTATCTGCTGGCATTCTGTTTCTGGTGCCGCACGCCAAACTGGAGCTATTCTCTATCATGAAGATATGATGCAATGTCACCACAGCTCTGTACAGCAACAATTAAATGTATCTAATTCATTCTTAATCATTCAAAAAAATGTGATTGATGGTTAGTCTTTAGGTAAGTGCTCTTCTAATGGTCTTGTGTACAGAAAACAGCAACCAAATATTGAATTTATGCAAGTTCACGGTAGAAGACCAAATGCGCCAACGGAAGAGTTGTGAAGAGAGGAGATTCTCCCTTGCGCCCATGTGACGTCACGCATCGCCCTTCCGGGAGGGAAAATGGCAGCTCAGTAGTGGCCTTCGGACTGCCACACCAAAATGCTCACAACTTTTTCATAAATGGTCAAATATGCCTGAAATTTTTCTCATGGGCTCTCAATATTATAAGCTATCAACCTATGCATATACTTTAATTCCGTTGTCTATTCCTTTAAACCAGCCGACAGACAAATTTTGACTTGGCGGTGCGATTTCTTAAGTGAGGATGACCGAATCTGTTTCCATTGCGAAAGAGTGTATTTTTAACACTTTGAAAGTCTACAGAGGTCCTGTGCCAATACATTTAGCCATCATAAGAGGCACATCACAAGTAAGTTCATGGTGGCATCACCCTGCATTTCTTTTCACATAACAGAATGAGTGTTATTAATTTACTGTAAGGAAGTTCATTGTAGCCCCCGGACGAAGTTGGGCGGCTACTATGGATTCATGCTTGTTGTCTTAGTCGCCGTGTCCATAGGCACTTCTTTGTGGACGCTGTACAAGCTGCAATTTTTGACGGATTACTTCCATATTTGGTATGGACTTGTGTTATACTCCAGTTATGACACCTATCAATTTTGGTCGCCATGTTATGAAACCTGCCATTTTTGGTTGCCAAATGATGCGCAAATTTTCCTTCATAAATAATCCTTAAGTAAATGCCATACTACTTCAAGCATGACATGTCACATTTGGCATAATATGCTATAATATGTCACGTCTGATGAAGTATGACATTACTTGCATAGTTTATGAAGGAATTTTGTCACATTAATGAAAACATAATAAATGATTTATAAAGGCTCCGTGAAAAAGCCTGAATTCATACATAAGCAAGTTTTATGTCACCCTTTTTAGTATTTAGCCACTAGCTAAGTGACATGGTCAGTTATATCACATCTGGCATAACATGCTGAATAGGGATGTGTTATTTCACCTTTTACAAAGGTGAAATCATAATGCCTTCTCATTTATGAAGGCATTATACATGCTGTATTATGCCTTTATCAGCAACACTTCATCTGAAGTGTGACTGGATTTTCTTTCTCCACATTTACTTGACAGGCTCAAACATACATAAAATAATAGCCAGATACTTGACACCTTCCAAGACTACCCTATAGCTTTCCTTCAGTACAAAACAAGAGCTTGAGAATGTTCCTAGTCTGAAGGGAAATGTTTTAAACTGGCTACTCATTAAGCTTTTTCTTAGCTCACATCTGTTTAATAAGCAGCAGATTGAAAATAGCTAGAGACTACAAACCTCTTACAGTTATAGCTCAAATATGTATTGTAGTTTAACAGTTCGTTAAGCAGATGTGCCCGGTCATTTACGTTCTGGCCACATTCTTAAGCTTTTGGATATAGTAAGTGCAGAAGGAAAAGCTATGATCTTGGAAGGTTTCAAGTCTCTGGCTTCCATTTTATCTATTTTTTAGCATGTTAAGCGGAGATGGGCAAAGAAGCACAATTAAAATATTTCCCTTCTGATACATTCTCAAGCTTTGGGATATAACTATAATTACAGAATAACTATGAATGTGAGGAGTTTGGAGTGTGTCAGCCACTTTTGGTACTTTAACGCATTCAGCATTTTAGACTGTCCCAATTTAAACATATTAAGCATATTGTATATATAATTGTATCCCCAGATGAGGGGTACAATATAGGCCTAAATCTATAAGGCATGTGAGATACATATTCAGGGTTTCAATTAAAAATATGCACACAAAGCATAACAAAAGCAAAAATTTCGAAATATAAAACTTGAGGGAAGCAATTCACACAGCAATATGATTTAACCACTGGCCTGAAAAGCCTGCTAGATAATTGTACACCATTTTAACTAAACTATAAATCATTTAATGTCAGGCATGCACAGTGGCGCTGTGCCTATACATTTAGGGCGGGCACATGCCCGCCCAGAATCATGGAGGTTTTTTTCCCCCCTTTCCCCATGTCGCAAAATCAGCTTTAGCTGTGACGAATCAGCAGCACTTATCCATAAGTGCAACGTTCCGCAGCTCATGTGTCATCCACTCGTCTCAGGGTAGTCTCATGCTGAACTTATATTCGTTTATCTTTGGTCAAGAGGCGGGCCTTAGTGAATCCCATCTCGGGAATTTAGCGTAGCGCACTGTCGGTCGAGACGAGCCCATAACAGATGAAACTGCTACTTGCCATTCCCCAGCAGGTTGCACGGACAAACTTAAATGTGATGCTGATGAGTGGGCAGGTAGCCTAACACTAAGCTTTGCTACTCAGGCTTGAAAATTTATTCCCTTGCTTTAGAACGTACGTTCATTCAATTGTCATAATGTGCGTATTTTTCGTGTGTCCAAGCACAGATATTGATTGAAATTCGCTTGTAAGTGTGAAACTTATAAGTGTGACCAAGATGCACATTGCTCCATTGCCCACACTTATTTTAAGTGTGTCCAAAGCTAAAATTTTTTTCTTGGCCAAACTTATTTTAAGAGGTACCGGTACTTTCTAAGCGCCACTGAAATGGTCATCAACTGGCGCACTTATTAGTGTGGCCAAGAAAAAATTCAGCATTGGCCACACGTATAAGTGCGAATAACATCGGCCCGTATTTTTTGGTACTTTTATTTTTAGAAATATCCCTTGTGCTGATGGCTACGCGTGTGTAAATATAGTTTGACAACGCAAAACACTAGGTTAAATGACTTATCCAGCAATTTTAATATTAAAGATATTAAATTGTTTTCTTATCCGTCTTTTGTTGAATAGTTTGTGATGTCACGTCAAATACACGTGCGAAGACTCGATGGTGTGGACAAAAATGTATGGTAGGGTTATTCTGGGCAATTCGTGAAGGCTGCAACTTCAGCTGCAAATTTCCTTCGGGATAGTGAAGTATTATTGTTGTTGTTATTGCTCCTTGAAATGAAAATGATCAAAACTTAGGCTATTCTGGAGCCTAATTAGGTGTAAAGACGCAGAGCTATTTTCAGATAATGCCTCACAATTAGGTTGGGTTTTATACTGCAGGCTAACTGGGATTAAACTGAACGGAGGATTTTTCTTTTGCTCTGCCTTTTACTGATTTGCTACCGAATGCGCAGCATGACCTCGGTGGTCAGTTTATTAGATACATTTGTACACCTTCTCCTGAATGAAAATATTTCAGTTAATCACGAGGCTAAAACTCATGCAATGCACATGAACATGTTCCCACCAAGCATCAGGATGGGGAAGGAATGTGGTGTAAGTGGTTTGACTATTAACTGACTGCTGGGTATAGGACATGTGGACTCTTTTTTGAATTCTATTTTTTATTTATGTAGCCTATAACAGAAAACTGTGGGGGAAAAGATTTATTAAATTGTAAACTACAAAGTTCAATAAAAAAAGCTTATTTGCATAGGTATTATTTTTGTAAAGGAGACATATTAAAATTGTACAGTATAGCTAAGCTGTGCCCACCCAAAAATTTGGCTTGCACAGCGCCCCTGGGCATGCACAGTCCCATAATCTTGGGCTCTAGTTTCAGGCTCATATCTGAAATACGATCATATATCTTCAAATGCTTTTTTCCATTACGCCTTTCTACCTGTTGGCATTTAAATGCAACCACTAAGAAACATCCTATGAACCTAAGCTAGTATTTAGAAACACCTAGCATTACATTACAGGTTCTTAGCAGCAACCACCCTGTACATCCTTGTAACCGTTCTACTCACCCTAGCAACCATTTTGAAACACTGTAGCAAACATCTTGAAACCCCACACCACCCAAGCTGTAAACCCAAGAAACCATTTAGAAGCACCCATGGAACAACGCTATACATCTTTCCAACCACCTAGAAACAACAAGCTGCAGACCCTACCAGTCACCATGCACATGCTAGCAACCACCAAAAAAAACACCCTAGCAACCACCTTGTTGACCCTGGCAAGTGGCTGCCATCTACAAACACCCTAGCAACCACCCAGTGCAACCTAGCGACTTTCTAAAAACACTCTTGCAACCACTTAAAACATCCTAGTAATCCAGTTTAGTGTTAGCCTCTCTACAGTAAGCAATATAGGCACATTGTGCAGCTTTGAGTTTGCACCATATTTGCATCCTTAATCCCTTTCCCACCTTTTCAACTCTTCCTACATACACATTCTTGTGATCATTCCACTGTTCTATCCTTTTAAAACTATTCAAATTTATTCAATTTTACTCAAATTGAAGCCAGCAATGCTGTGTAGTGTCAGCTGTCAATAAAAGAATGCTTACTCTGTATTTCCCATTTTCCATCCCATTCCCACTTTTTAAAAATCAATCAAAAGCCAGCAATGCTGTAAAGCGTCAGCGTTTCCACATCAAGCGTTCACACTGCAATTTTTCAGAAATTGCACTCTCTGGTTCATATTTCATTATTAAGGCGAAAAGCTAGACTCTGCAATCGCTTCGCACTATCCAGAAACCCTTTCCCTCTCCGCAGCAAGATCCCCTCCTGATTAATAATCAAAACCTTTATGAAACACTGAAAAATGTTGCAATATCAAGTAGGGATGCAACCAAATACAAACACATCATTCGGGCGTGTACATATAATGCGCTCGAAACGGATACAAACCAACTGTACTAGTCGGTATTGTTCTCTTTTCATTAGGGGTTTTTACCTATTAACAGAACTTCAAAAACACCTGGCAGTAGCCAGACCTATGTCATTACATGAAATGATGCTATGTTGCATTCTGATACTAATAATAAAAATACTGATGGGTCAATCCAAGAAATGATGCTCTGAGCCCTGAGGAGGATGAAAATAACAAACTCAGTATTACTTAATAACACTTTATTTTATTGATAGCCCTATATCTTGGCTTTATGGAATGGTTCATTCAAGTCACCAACTACTAATGGGTCATTTTTTATCGCACGCGCCGTAAAACCTTCCGAAACATGTGAAACGCGAGTGACGAAATTAAATGCAACATCAAAAGTACAATTAATAATTGTCATATCCACACCTAATTTTGTTTACAAACTACTGCAATATGTTGCTTTAAGTGTTGTGATTCTGCCTTGTTTGCCATGTTTATCATGACTCTGCTTTGTCTGACCATGATCGTTTTGTGATTTGGATTCCATGCCATGTTTTGTTTTTGCCTTGTCTCTGTTTGTCTTGCCATATTCCACCTTTGCAGTTTTATTCCGGTCCATGTTTTGTCTCATACCATGCATTGCACTTTGTCTCCCCCTGTCTGGTCTTATGTCATGTGATCGCTCACTGCCCCAGTATTGCATGCCACACTTTTGGGTGATTTCATGGTTTCTGGGATTTCAATCATTCCTTCCAATCTCGTTTGCTTCCTTCACCTTGCTTTTCTATAATTACTAACCAGACTAACAGTTTATTATTTTAGTTAAAGATACTAATCTAAACTAACACTGTGTATAGTACTAACTTACTAACGAGCACTAGGGATTGTATAGCTGCACTTTACTAATTGACTAACGAGCTCTTTGCATTCGCCCTATTCTGGTCTCCACCCCTTTGGCTTTACTCAGTCTACTTTGCTGCAGTTTCAGCGGAACCTTCGCACTTGTTAGAGTCTGTTCTCCCTCCTTATCTGTGCACGTTAGAACTCCCTAACCGGAGCCGTATGTCTGTCTATAGGCTGTCTTGTGATCCCTGTCCGCGTTTCGGCTTTTGAAAATTTCATCTAGCCAGGAACTTCCTCATGTTCATTCCTTTGTTAATCAGTCTGATGCAGCTCACCTGTTCCCTATCATAGCATGTGACTTCCCCTACGTGTATTTAAGCAGTCGTTTCACTCACAGCTCTCGTCAGAACGTTTTCCCTGTGCTGCGATCGTTGATGCCTTGTATTCTTAGTGTTATACTTCTGACTGGAACATCCCCGATTCTGATTTTGGCTTTTTCTTTGATACTTCTGTGCCCGTGTACCGTACCTGTTTTGCCTGACTCTGAGTTTTGTCTCTGCTGCCCTGTTAACGAATTGGATTACGTCTACTGGATTTTGGCTTTGGATTCACCTCTGACATTCCTGTGCCTGTGTACCGAACCTGTTTTGCCCGACCCTGGTTTTTGTGTTTGCTGCCCTGTGTACAATTTGGATTATGTCCCTGGGATTCTGATTTTGGATTGTGGACTCTGTATCGTTGCCTTCTGCCCTGTGGGGGTTCACCTCCCAGCTTCAACAAAACTCATTTTTGCTGAATCTTTTTGGTCTCGCATTTGGTTCTAGAACGATACCTCACATTAAGTGTACCAAAAATCAAAAACCAGGGTTGAAAATTTATAGACTTATGCTTCATCAAATATATAGTGCAAAAGGTAAAAGTTGGAAAAAATTTACTCACATTCTTACCTTTACCCTCATTTCCTCAACTCATCAGATAACTCTTCAAAATCACTGTATTTTGCCTACAGTGTGTCTGTTATACAAAACAGTTACACTTTGCCATCAATGAATTACTGAAACAGCTCAGTCAGGCCCTGCGTTGTCCCGCGGAAAACCTTTTGTTCGTCACTCGCCTTTCACTTCTGACAACATATTCTAAAGTCCACCTCAGCACCACTGTGCTTCATTGGATTGTATCCATATCACTCCTACATACACAAAACATGTTCTTCTAAATTAAGGGCATAAATACACATATCTGGCCCATCTAGTGTTTCTACCATGCCTTTGAAAATAAAATTTAACTCTTTTTTTTCGTGACATCACCGACTCCGCGTGAGCCAGCTGTTAACATTAACAAGTGTGGCCATTTGTCGTTTACAAAGCATACCGATTACGACTCCGGACTTCGCACTTTATTCTTTACTCAGCAGTTGGAAGCAATGCATGTGTTTTGTGATCGTTTAAATGACATAAGATCATTTGAAACGTCTTATGCAATTCCATTTCCTCCAACCCCTCCATGCACAAGGACTTCAATTCTGTGTGAGAATCTCCTACATACGCGTTGTTTGAATTATTGCTGACTACAACAGAGGAACGTAAATATGCCACTTAAACTCAGAACGAATGCCTGAGAGTTGAGAGGTATGTGTTATCAATGAAAACTGGCCACACCTGATAATGTTGAGTGTTCGGAGAGTCTGTTATGGTAATTTAAATGACTGCTTGAAAACGGGTCGTGATCAATCATTCTTTTTAAAGGATTGTTTGAGCCTCCCCTGTTGGCAGTTCACGAGCCGCAACTGAT
The DNA here is from genome assembly GCA_029692085.1 of Gymnothorax javanicus. NCBI lineage: Eukaryota > Metazoa > Chordata > Actinopteri > Anguilliformes > Muraenidae > Gymnothorax > Gymnothorax javanicus. The sequence goes on along the minus strand of CM056195.1, from coordinate 88,747,200 downwards.
AGTGACCAAATATTAGAGCTGTGACGATTCAGGAATCGCGATTATTTTAAGCGCAATGAAAGTAACTGCCACGACGAGGCAGACAGACGTGCTTGCTTATTACCTTTTCTATGACACATACCAAATGCGGTCATTTGAAATGCTTTTGGGAAGAAAACAGTGATTTGAAGTCCGCTAATTACCAGCGAGGTTGGACAGCCTCCATTGCCTTGGCATAATTATCTTACCTTATATCAATTCCCGTGTACTTTGCCTAACTTGCAATCAAGCCATTTATTCAGCCAACTGACCAAAATGTGCCTATAATGATCAAGAAGAGATAATGAGAAGCAGAAAGACCTAACCAGGCTGCCATGTTTGATAATAATCTGAATAAATAGCAGACCTCTGAATTCCACCTCTTGTAGAATTTTTACATATCATTAGAAAGATTTCTTAAAAATAAAATCATTTTATGATGGTCCTGTTTTTTAAGCGTTTCAAAACATACTATGCAAAGTGGAAAACATTTTGTGAAGCATAGGCTATCAAACGTGAAAGTGAGAGAAATTATTTTCGCATTGCACGGAATAGATACATTCAGTGAACACTTTGCAGACACGTTCAGGCAAACGCAAATTTGTAGCATTTTTCATTTGATCATTGAGATTAAGTAATTCATAGCTCTTGATTTTGGTTGATTTGTGAAGGTGGAAAACATGTTTAAGCGTAGCCTATCGAATGGGACATGTTAAACGCAGTGCGGCCAAACGTAAAACTAGAAATAATTTAGCAAACACATTCAGGTAATTACGTGCTGAACAACGCAAAGTTAAGGTCTGCAAAGTCATCATCCTCTACCCGACAATTGCTCTCACCCCCTTCCCAATTACTTTGCTCAATTTGCAATCAAACTGTTGATTCGCTCAATTAGGCTAACGATTTAAATTGGTTTACAGTCTGATTTATTTGGATATCATTTTAGTTTGTCACATTTTGAAATTTAAATAACTACAGATTTGCCTGAATGTGTTTGCTAGATTATTTCTAATTTTGCATTCTGCCGCGCTGTCAAGTTCGATACGCTCAAACAATATTTTTTCCACCTTCACTGTCGGTTATTTAGACGCTCAAAAGTAAATAAAATCAAGTGCTATGAGTTACTTTATTTTAAATTAATCTTGTTCAATTATCTGATAAAAAGGCCCCAAATTTGCGGCAAAGAATCGCCTGAACGTGCATTGTCAAATCTTCGGTGCATTTGACTATTGCGTGCAATGCAAACATATTCTCTCTCGTATTCACGTTTGATATGCTTCACAAAATGTTTTCCATTTCACGTAGCCTATATTTTTAAGCGCTTAAAACCAGGGCCATCTTACAATAATTTAATTTTTTAAAAAATATCTTTAATACTACGAACAAAATTCCTCAATGAGAGGTGGAATTCAGAGGTCTGCTATTTATTCAGATTATTGACATTCTTTCAATCTAATACGGTAGCCTGGTTAGGTCTGTCTGCTTCTCATGATCTCTTCTTAATCATTATAGGCCACATTTTGGTTTTGATTAGTCAGTTAGCTGAATAAATAGCTTGATTGCAAGTTAGGCAAAGTACACGGGAATTGATTTAAGGTAAGCTAATTATGCCAAGGCGATGGAGGCTGTCCAACCTCGCTGGTAATTAGTGCACTTCAAATCACAGTTTTCTTCCCGAAAGCATTTCAAATGACCGCATTTGGTATGTGTCATAGAAAAGATAATAAGCAAGCACGTAGCCTACTTTTACTGTGCTTAAAATAATCGCGATTCCTGAATAAACGCAGCTCTACCAAATATCCAGTCAAAGCCAAAAATACAGCCCCCAGAAATTTTTTATTAAAAAAATGTATGCAGTATCTACATGTTGGCTGTTTTGTAAGTTAGGGGTACCATAGGGCCATCTTATGGTGAGATATGAATAGGCTGGATGGGGTGGAGGTGCCCTTTTGACGAAAAAATAGAAATTGGAATGCAAGTGATGATGGGAAAATGTACCTAAAAGCAGTGAAGGTATTGCACAATGTTCATTATTCCTGGTCAGGATATTAGAGAAGAGGCCTAACTAAAATACTAACAAGTGAAAATTTCCCAGGCTGTGCATATAGAGGTGTGTAGCGGCCATAATCGTAGTATGTGGAATGAGAGTGACGTGGCTTAGCCAAATACCTTTAGGCACGGCGAATGGCTCCGTACACGCAAACCAATGGCTATGCCAACTGGAAATTTCACTCGCCGATCTGTTTTAACCCATAGAACCCAAAATACATCGTTTCGGTACAAACGATGCGTAAACCCAGACACCTCCTCAACAATATTTTGTAAGAATTTCATCCAAATTCCTACCTTTCGAAAGAATTTCTCTTGTATTTTGCAGTAAAATCTGCTGTGGACTTGCCTCAATTGAAGCTTGAGATCCTCTGAGTTGTTTACAAAGGAACCCGGATGAAGGTTACCTCCGCCTGTTAACAGGACGTCGCTTTCCTCTTCTTGCCACATTTTTGGCGCCAGACAATCACTCGCGTTTCACTCACCGAGCAACTACCCATAGAGCCAACCTGAAAGAATTTTCTTAATTATTTCACATTTAGGGTTGCCACATATACCCTGTAACTTTTCTTGGATGGTAGGAAGTATGGAAATTTGCAATAGTTTTTGCTTTATACAGGTAAATGTCAGTGAAACGCGAGTGACGAGGCCGGTGTTGAAAAATAGTTTTTTCATGCTGGCACAGCTCAGGTCAATGTATGTAAAAAATATTTCTATGAACATAACCCTTATAGGAACCCTCTTGGCTGGATGTAATATGAACAGTGGGACTACCGTCTTAGTATGCTAGTTGATGGTCTAAAAATTTTTTCACTCGCATTTCAATGAGTTGAAATTCCCATGAAAAGATATGGGAAAAAAAAAATGTAGGTCATGACATGGCTAAACCACATGGAAATGTTAGATATGACCCCCCACTAAGGAAAAAATATGTTTATGGTAGTCTAGCACTATTTGGCTTGACAATACATGGCTTGGAATGAGGTGAAAATGGTCCAAAAATGTCAATTTTGTGCCATTTTTCAACTTTGGGGTTCAATAAGTCACGAAATTATGGGCGGACATATGCAAATTTGCCCTTTCTTTGAAGCCCTGGATGTGTTCTTTCAAATGAGACTAGAAACAGGAAGAAAGGTGCATTTTTTTTTCCTATAGCTCTCTGAAGTCAAAAAGACCCTAAAATAGTTTCTTGGATCCACCCTGATAGTAAAATGAAAAACCGCTCCCTCATTTCAAATTTCCACTTGAGGTAAAGTAGGTTTTTTTATTCTTACTTTGTGAATGTCTATCTTGGCCTTCTCTATTCAACGTAGGCTAGAAGTAGGCTACTCATTCTTTGCATCTTATTAAAAGTAATTGGTAGGCTAGCTTTTAAAGGCCTATAAAGAAAATTGCTGTCATGAGGATGGCAACACTGGAAATGCAAAGTATTATTTCGAGTAGTACTAGTATTTGTTGTGCGTAAAGAATTCTTAGCAATAAACTTGTTTAATTGGGACTGTTAATTAAATTGGCAATGCAAAGTCATATTACATCAATACTCCTAGCCTGCGTGTAATTTTTTTTTGGAAAAATTAGTTTAGCGGCATTGTTGGTTAAATGGTAATGAGATTGACTGGTTTTCTGTTGAATTATGCTGCAAAAACAAAAGAAAATAGACCTGCATGAAATCATTTGTTCACTGCTGGTAATAAAGTTTATAGCAATGCTCTGAATACTACACTTTATGAAAAGAGACAATTTATAGCAATCCTAAAACAAAACGCTGACAGAACTACTGTTAATGCAAATAATGCCTTCAGAAACATCTATGTAGGCGACTTGAGAGGGGAATCCAGGATGGAGTCAAACCGTGAATCGACAAGACGTACAATATCCAAATTGCGGACTGCTTCAGCAGTCACATGACATACACCATGGCAAGTCATGTAGGGTTCTCCATTTTATTATTGTTCTAAGGAATTTTAGTAAAGGCGCACGTACATCATAAATCTGCATCACTGCTTATTTTCTTGCATGCCGTGGGCGCAGGACTGTGTGTTTTTTGCGGATTGCTATTTTTTAATGCGCTAATAACGCAATGGCACATTGCTGAAAGAACAGTGCATGAGTCAAATCTGCGGAAGATACTAAACTGGGAGGTTTGGTTCACGGCTTGGAGTCTGTAGCAGTGATTCAAAATGATTAGATACAATTCAGAAGAGGGCAAAACTGTGGCAAATTACATTCACCATCGCCAAATGTAAAGTTCTACATGTTGTAAATAAAAACACTAGACTGGATGACTTTACGGGAGGTTTCAAACTTGAATGGGCTCTACTTGGAAAAAGTTCTGGGAGTAATTGCTAGGCAAACCCTTACAAGATGCTGGGATATATATGGCCAAAAGTATTGCGCATAATTCAAAAGAGGTTATACTTCCCTTGTACAATACATTCGTCAGACCACACTTTGGGCTCTAAATTTGTTGACCAGGCACAGGCGCGGCGAATGGGGGGAGCGCCGCGCCAACGGGGTGTATACAGGCGTATTTTGCAATTTTCTGCCTGGCGTAGCCCGGCGCAAGTACTCCTCTGTCCCACCTCTGTCCCTCCTGCCGGCGCAAGTGGCAAAGAGGGAGGAGAGAAGGCGTCAGTGGGTTTAACACAGCCGATAACACCAATAAACCAATAAAATGAGCTCCTCTCATCTTTAAAGTGTTGAAGTAAAGAAGCCTTTTGTCCTATATCGGCATGATGCGTTAATGTTCCAGTTTACTTTGCTGCTTCAGGCATGTTTTCTGCACCGCTTGCGTCTATATTAAGCATTACGAATATGAGTTAGCTGGCTAGCTAGGGCATTCTCGAATTATTACCATTAGCGAACTTGAATGAATTTTTAAAACGAAACTACGTCAGATCATTCAAACTTATGAAGTTGGAATGAAATATGACGGTTGCTCATTTATTTCTTCTGCCTGCATCATTGGGAAGAGAAACGATGGATAGCGTGTTCCTGTTATTACACCCTGTTGCTGCTTAAAATTTTGGGATTAACGTGCATGGACAACAATGCAAGATACGTTACATATTTATTTTCAACATGTGATCTTAACTCGTACGAGATCGTAGCAATCAGGCTGTATTCCTTTCCCCCACAAAAAATGATAAAACCTAAGTGACAATTATAGTAGTATTAAGCTGCTTGGACACTGGACGCGAAACAAATTTTTCGCATGACAGATTGCGTTGAACGCAGTGTCAGTGTATTTTGCATTTAATGTCCGACAGGCATTGTACATTGTCCTGCGCCAATGTCGACTCACTTTATTGAGCAGAGCTTGAACAAAACATTGATTGAAATTCTCGGTACTCATCTTAAAGAACTGAGCCCTCTTATCAAAACATTCACGTTTAATATCTAAAAGATTCAGTAGATTTGAAGAAATTAAAAAGAATAATCGACTGTCAGACATGGAGTTATATTGAAACCATCCGACTGTCAGACACGGAGATATATTAAAAACCTGTCCGACTTTTGGACACGTAGACACTTGACGCGAATACTCGCGTGTATTCGCATCTTTGCATTGACTTTGACTGTAATTAGTTGTGCGAAAAATTTGTTTCGCGTCCAGTGTGCAAGCGGCTTTACTGAGCATAGAACGCAAGCATTATATATATATATATATATATATATATATATATATGGGCCAGGCTCACGAAATGTGCGCCACCCCCCCTTAAATGTGTCCACAGGCCAACAAATCTTTTATTTTGCTTAGATCATTCCAGACCCACCATGAATGGATAGAGCTCACCAAGAGCAACACCCCACTTTTGTAGGTCTGCGATAAATATTTCCCTGTCTTTTTTGCCCTTAAAGTTGGAAAAGTGGCCAAAAATGGCACTTTTTTGATGTCCATGTAAAAAGTGAAATCGTTCACTTTTTGTTTTTTTTATACTTAAGTGTGTTCTATTTTTTTTTTTTCTGTGCATCATAGACGTGTAGGCTATGTCTGACAGTCGGCATACGTCCCTATTGTCGTTTTGTGTATTGCAGTGGCATTTAATGAATTGTCCACAAGGTACTGGTTTCTGACTTAGATTTTACATTTAGCACTCTAGAAAAATAAAAAAAGGTCCCTACACCCTAATAATCCTTCAGGATAAAGCAAATATATGGTGCATTAGGGCAAACAAAAAAACAAAAAAACTCCAACCTACAGGGATTGAGTGGGATTTTTGTGTCCCCCAAAAAACTACCTTTTTAAGAAAAGTTTCTGACTTTGATGTATTTTTAAAAAACTGTAAAAGATATAGCCAAATGCAATTCAGGTATTGTTTTTGGCGTAAATCAAAGTGGAAATCACTGTTTAGATCAATTATTTATTGAATAACGACATAGCTACAGCACGCGAAGCATTTTGGTCAGTTTCTGAATAAGGGTTTCTGCCTTAGATTTCTAAGTCAGAAACCCGGGCATCTCAGGCAGAAACCGGGCGTATTCAGCCAAATGTGGCCCCAGTCGTTACACAGGTGGTCAGGGACATGATATTCCATGTTGGTTTGACATGTTAACATGTATTTTAGCCGATTTGATCGAAAATACAACCCCAATTCCAAAATAGTTGGGACAAAGTGTAAATTGTGAATAAAATGTAAACGCAATGACTTTCAAATCACACCAGCCAGTATTTTATTCACAATAGAACAGAGATAACATAGCAGATGTTGAGACTGATAAATTTTACAATTTTATCCACAAAATGTGCTCATTTTGTCCATAAAAATGTAAAATGTCTGTTTCAACTTTTGAAATGTTATCTATGTTCTATTGTCAATAACATGTTGGCTCATGTGATCTAAAAGTCATTGCATTTTGATTTTATTCAAAATTTACACTTCGTCCCAACTATTTCGGAATTGGGGTTGTATAACGATGGCGTCGGTCGGAGGCCCGACATCGGACCGATCGGCCCACGCTCTCAGTCAGAAACCGGGATCTCAGGCAGAAACTGACGCGGGGCGTGGGCGGCCGCTGTGGCCGCAATCGGTGGCCAATCTGTCATAAACTTGGTCAAATAACATGCATGGGTGGTCGGAGGCATGATATATTGTCTTTTCTTAACGTGTCGACTTGTATTTTTGAAGATTTAATCGAAAAATATTGGTGGCGTCGGCCCACACTCTCAGTCAGAAACCGGGGCGTGGTGGCTGCTGTGGCCGCAATCGGTGGCCAATCAGTCATAAACTTGTTCAAATAACATGCATAGGTGGTCAGGGACACCAGACATCCCCTACAATAAAATAACAATAACTAAAAGACAGAAACATTCAATAATCATAAAAAAAACTCCCGGGGCTCAGGCTAGGGGAACCTACGATCCAAAATTAAAAAAAAAAAAGAACTGTCAAGCGGCCTGTCCACCAGCCTACAAGTGGCATCTTCCATTGGTAAGTGATCAATTACCTACTTGAGACTCTTATTCTATCTAGTTAAGTATTATGGCAATAGCAAGTCAGTCGGGTTGAGTTTGGCACACTTTGACGGGTTTCTGACTTAGTCGCAGTTTCTGACTTAGATTCGGTTTCTGACATTTTGAGCTAATAGACACCTGTTCTGCATACTTTTAAGCCATAAGGAGTGTTTCTAGGAGATTTTTGAGTTTTGATATAGGTTTTTATAACATTTTTCAGGTTTGCGAAGAATTTCTTTTATTCAGCAGCGACAGGATCCTGAGGGACAAAAATCACTGTAGGGTTTCTAATTTCAGGTGATATACCTCTGGACGTCACTTATATACAATTATAACACTGATTGGAGGCTTAAATAACTTTATTATCACAAGTTATAGGCCTCTGGATGGATTATAGGCCAACAGTAGGTTTTCGTGTTTCTGACTTAGACGAGCAAGGGTATAGGGAAATGCGTTAGATAGTTAAAAGATATCCTTTACATCGCTAATTAAGCTAACATTAGCTACAGTTAGTAAACTCTATGGCTAACTTCAGTGCTGACGGACATTGGCTGAACGTGAGCTCCTGGCTGCGTTGTTCACCATGTCACCTTGTTTTCTTAGAAGGAGTTCAGTCATATCAGGTTAGATTTCTTAAATTCAGTAGCAATAATAATACGTAAATTAAATGTATTACCCTGCAGCGCACGAACAATGCTGATCCTCTATCTTGTGTGAGAGGGTGACGGAAACGAGATTCGTTTGATCGTGTTTGCACGGGGACCTTAAAATTTCAGCTACTAATTTAAACTTTTCATTGACCTTCTCGACTCTAAATTCATTAATGTAGCCCTCTAATGCATAGTGTAACCCTTTTTGCTGACTTCTTGATGACATTTGAACCTTCTATCGCCAAAAATCATCGATAGCATCCTGAAAGATATCTCCGACTGTGATACCAGCCAGTAGCGCCTGTTCTAAAATGTTGATTGTTTGCCCGAGTCAGTGGAGGGGGCGGGGCTTAGCCATAGGTCAATTACATGAGTCTAATACTTTCCCTTCTAGCTATGATTCCTAATCATGGCAATGAGAGGCTTTCTAAAGCCTTCCTGCCTATATAAATAGATTTATTTCTGGTAGCCTGCCATGTACAATAGCTACACCAGCTAGTAAAATGAAAAAAAAATATTTTCAGCTAACTCACACTATTACAAGAATACCCGTACCATTTTCATAACCATATCCATAACGTCCATCAAGCACACGCTTGCATTTAATATCTCCACCTTTTCAGGGACTTGAAAGAGCCTTTATGAAGAAAAGACGCAACCCTTGTCGCCTGGGGCTTCCCGTTATCCTGCACTGGTCTCCACCTACTCAACTCTACTCCGTCCTTCATCAGTACAAATTCCCATGCTTATTCAATTCAATAAATATTGTTAACAACTATCTTTTGTGTGTCTAGAATTCGTGGAACCGCCACTCCCCCTCTTTTGCCAATCAACTCTTCTCGCTTTGCTTTCATGGTAAGCCCTCAGAAGTTAAGCCATCTTTTCAGTTGTTAAACACACTGACATTCTATATCATTGGTAAATTGTGCCCCTGTTACTTCATTGGTTTTTGTGTTATGTTTAATAGGATTGCTCATTGCTCATAATCAGTGATAGCAATGAAGCTACTTCTTAAGTCTGAGTTCCAGGTAGATAGGAGAAACATGGCATCATGTGTGCCATCATTGCTGCAGTGCATCATTAGGCGATGAAGAAGGAATCATGATTATCAGTGCTGGAGGATGAGCTTAAGAACGAGTCTGGGACGGAGAAGACTTGGCTGTGTTTTTTTTTCAGGTGGAAGATCTGTTCCACTGAGATTCTAAATTGTAGCATCTCTTACATGTTACCTTCCTTGAAATGATTATTCTTAACTGACGATGACAGCTTCAACATAGTGACTGAAGATGTGTTCTCCGTGATGTTAAACCTAGCCCCCCTCCCCCCTCCCCCCCAATTATAAACAGTAACATCAGTACTGTCAATAAAGGAAAGTATGGCACAGCAGTTGTTGAGCTTGGGTCATAACCCAAAAGCTCCACCAATAAAAGATGGGGGGATGGCTAGTTTCCTTTAGTATATTACGACAGCATATTATATGTTGCCCAAAGATATTAATATGCCGAAATTATTTCTTGAAACTTTGGTAATACATCATGCACTGTCCAATGAGGCCAATGAGAGTCAATTCAGGATATTTTAATCACTGCACCAGCAATTTCCGATTTGCACAGCACTTGGCAATAAGATACCATCAGTGCTTTTTGCTGCTTGCATGCTTGCCACCTGCTCGTCACTGCCAGAAGAGCTCCTCCATCTCCTCCTTTTCTCATTTGTGTGATAGTGACACACACTGACTTTGCTATGTGCAGAGTAAGTGATTGGTGCTGAAGGTATCCGTTTGACGGCAATGCTCTGCTGAACTTCTTTAGAAGTCTCATTCCCTAGGCTACTATCGTGGCTCATATTTTACGTTATAATTCCTAATGATAAGATGTAGCTTTATAGCATCTGATTACAGCTCAATGCCAGTCCTATGGCTTTCGCAAGGTCTGGTGCTGCTGTTAAATCAAGGGGCTGGGGGTGAGCAGGGGAAATTCTATACCCAACCTCAGATTATTTCCGTGGTGTCAGTACAGCGAGTGGTTTTTTTTCATGCAAACATAGAGATGATTTGTTAGTTTTTTTTGGATTTTCATTTAAATTTTAATATGTTTTAAGATAAGTTATTGTTTATTGAACCCTGTGGAGGTAATTTGTCCACTGCTTTTTACCCATCCAAGTTACTGAGACACTTGGACTTTAGTTCTTTGGCTAGTCAAGGTAACAGCAAGACTTACACATCCGCATATACATGTTTTTAGGTCTTCATTCAGCTACTTTATAGCCTCATTAGAGGGGACATGACCTCCCAGTGCAGAGTTCCCTGGCTCAAGTCTCACCAAATCCACCTCAATTTGAGAACTGTTCTGCTAATAAACTTTAAGTCACCTGGGATAAAACCATCCACTATAATGGCAGCAATGTAATGTACATTGGCGATGCATCAGTTTCGCTGGAAGTTGATGGGGAAATAAACTGAGTGAGTGATATTTGAGTAAACAGCCGGCAATGTGTTCCTCCTCTTCTTTTGTCTCGTTGAAGTGTACAGCTGTGCTGTGTAGGCTGGACCCTTGTCAGTTAAGATCTGTGTTCCCTCTCCCTCTGTCTTGTCCGATGTGTCCTATCAGTCTTCCGAAAACTCAGAATCAATTTTTAATTACGTGAGCGGACTTCTTCCTACTTCTGATCTGACAGCTTGAGCATTAATTAAACTGATGCGTGGGGACTGTAAACAAGGGGCCTCTCAGTGATCGTATTGTGAGCGGACAAAAGGTAGGGCTTTAAAGGTACAGAACACTTCATGTGAGAATGCAGTTTATTGCAATCATTTGTTTCCTTATTCTGTCTGCTGGGCATGGATTTGTTATGCCCACTTAAAGAGCTCAAAATAAGGAACTTTAGTTGTCATCCAGTGAACCTAATGCAGCATTACTTAATCAGTCTAAACAAAGCAGATTTTATTTCAAGAGCACAGGAAGACATACGTAAAATAGGTTGGAATTCTAAACTCGGCATCATTAACCTTGCACCATGAACGGTACTGACGTTATGGAAAAGGAAATACAGCTCAAGTGAAGATGGTAAAGTTCGCAACAATAAAAATTTTAATCATAAAAGACACTTCTTTCACGGGCAATGTAAGAATATAATTCACTTATCAGTCCCTCCTAAGCTAACATGTAAGTCCCTTATTAGCAAATAGAGAAAAATGGGTATTCTGTTTAATGTGTTAAGGTGCACTGAGTAATGCAGTTGCTCCTGAGCTGCTTAAACTCTCAGTGTTTCTTGTAATCAGCGGATTGTAAGAGGCGACTTGGTCCATTGTGTTTGTCTCAGTATATCAAACGTATCGATCCAGAGAACAGCCGAGGATGATTGATGAAGGCCCTACCCTGCCAGTGAGGGGCCAGCTATTTATTGCTGCCTGCTCTATGATGCACTATCTAGTGTGCGGCAAGCAGATGCCTCTCTTTCTCTCTATTTCTTTTTCTCCCCTCAAATGCACACTCTGTCACTCTTGTACTGAAATAATTCACTGATATTGCAGAACCATGTATGCCCTTCACTCAAAGCAGAAGCATGGAAGAGAGCTCGCAACAGACAGAGACAACAGAGTCCTCTTTATTTGTTCAATATGCCCAGTCTTTTTTCCTCACTAAGATGCTGGTTATCCTTCTATGCCTGTCAGTTTCGAATGGAGTCTTGAACTAGAGAAATGAAAATGAGCACAATTGGTTCATGAGGTTCACTAGCTAATAAGTTAAATGGAAGTTATGATTTCTTTATATGCTGACCATGTGGATGGTCTAAGGCATGCTCTCCCTGCCAAAGACTGGCATCGTTGGAGGCAGAGGGGGTTGTTTTGTGAGAAAACAAAAGCTGCTGTTGGAATGACGAAAAAAAACCTGAAGAAATTTGAAGCTGAAATTTTAATTGTGATCAAGAGGCTAGAAGCAAGATGCCACAGCTGGTTTATGCCATTAGCGCAATTTTTATCCCCAGTTGAGTCTCTCTCCTCAGAATTAAACCAGTGCAACCACCCATGGCTTTTGAAAATTAAGTTTCCCTGTATTATTTTGTATCGCACATTTAAAAGTCAATTTTAATATCAGGTTTTCAGTGCGGTTACATGGTGGGAGGCAGGCAGCAGAGCTACAGTTGGAATCACTGAGCTGTCAGGAGTAATTCAGCAACAGGAGGGATGCTGCGTTCTCAATGATTAAACGCAGAAGGAAGGTTTAGTTCAATCTGAGATTAATACAGAGGTGCAAAAACCATAGCAAAACTGCAGTCACATGATCAATTACTTATCGGGTGTTTGATTACCCGGCTGTTTAGACACACTTAGGGATCACTCTGGAAACCTGGTTGGAGAGGTGTTGTATGTAGTGTCTGGTTGTTGGCAATGAGATCACGTGATTTTCTTTGAGCCACTACCTCACAATCATCTGAAACAAAAGGGGAGTGGTGGTGATTTTATTTCCATAAGGTTGGCTTAACATATCACAATCTGACATATACACATATATATGAAAACCACAAAGGAAAAATGATCAAGGTACAAATTTAGCATTTTTTTATATTTTATATATTATTACAATATATATTATTATGATATTTTATATTTTTTTCAGTGCTTTGTGTCTAAGATCGTTTAGAATTTTTAATTCATCATTTCTCCACAACATGAAAATGTGACTGATCATTTTTCCATTGTGGTCTTCATATATCTGTGTGTGTGTGTGTGTGTGTGTGTGTGTGTGTGTGTGTGCGCGTGTGTGTGTTTTCCGATGCACCAATTTCCCTAAAACACTCTGAGAGGTAAAACAGTACAAATTTATCACAAAGCCAATGGTTAAAAACACAATTTACAAGGTACTACGCAAGTGATAATACTTTTCTAACTTTTCAGGTGGTTTCCAAGCTTATTTTTTTTGAGTATGTTGTACAACCCCAATCCCAATGAAGTTGGGACGTTGTGTAAAACGTGAATAAAGACAAAATACAATGATTTGCAAATCCTTCGTGACTCATATTCAATTGAGTACACTACAAAGACAAGATATTTAATGTTCAAACTGATAAACTTTTTTCTTTTTTTGGAAATATTCACTCATTTTGAATTTGATGCCCGCAGCACATTCCAAAAAAGCTGGGACAAGGGCATGTTTACCACTGTTTTACATCACCTTTTCTCTTAAGAACACTCAATAAGCGTTTGGGAACTGAGGACACTAATTGTAGAAGCTTTATAGGTGGAATTCTTTGCTATTCTTGCTTGATGAATGACTTCAGTTGCTCAACAGTCCGGGGTCTCCGTTGTCGTATTTTGCGCTTCATAATGCGCCACACATTTTCAATGGGAGACAGGTCTGGACTGCAGGCAGGCCAGTCTATTACGCGCACTCTTTTACAAAGAAGCTACGCTGATGTAACACGTGCAGAATGTGGCTTGGCATTATCTAGCTGAAATAAGCAGGGACGTCCCTAAAAAAGACGTCACTTGGTTGGCAGCATATGTTGCTCCAAAGCCTGTATGTACCTTTCAGCATTAATGGTGCCTTCACAGATGTGCAAGTTACCCAAGCCATGGGCACTAACACATCCCTATACCATCACAGATGCTGCCTTTTGAACTTGCACTGATAACTGTCTGGATGGTCCTTTTCCTCTTTAGCCTGGAAGACATGACATCCATGATTCCCAAAAACAATTTGAAATGTGGACTCATCAGACCACAGCACACTTTTCCACTTTGCGTCAGTCCATCTCAGATGAGCTCAGGCCCATAACTTGCACTTGAAGATGTAGCAACGAACTGTGTTAACTGACAATGGTTTTTCGAAGTGTTCCTGAGCCCACATGGTGAAATCCTTTACAGAATTATGTCGGTTTTTAATGCAGTGCTGCCTGAGGGACTGACGGTCATGGATATTCAATGTTGGTTTTAAGCCTTGCCGCTTACGTGCAGAGATTTCTCCAGATTCTCTGAATCTTCTGATGATATTATGGACTGTAGATGATGAAATCCCAATTCCTTGCAAATGCACGTTGAGAAACGTTCTTAAACTGTTGGACTATTTGCTCACGCATTTGTTCACAAAGTGGTGAACCTGGCCCCATCCTTGCTTGCGAATGACTGAGCCTTTCGGGGATGCTCCTTTTATTCCAAATCATGACACTCACCTGTTTCCAATTAACCTGTTCACCTGTGGAATGTTACAAACAGGTGTTTTTTTGAGCATTTTCAACTTTCCCAGTCTTTTGTTGCCCCTGTCCCAGCTTTTTTTGGAACATGTTGCAGGCATCAAATTCAAAATGAGCGAATATTTACCAAAAAAACAATAAAGTTTATCAGTTTAAACATTAAATATCTTGTCTTTGTCATGAACTCAATTGAATCTAGGTTGAAAGGGATTGGGACACATTGTATTCTGTTTTTATTCACGTTTTACACAACGTCCCAACTTCATTGGAATTGGGGTTTATATGTTGTGCAGCAGGATCTGCACCTGATAAGGATCGGGGGAGATGTGCTTGAGCAAAGATCATCATATCACAGTCCTCTAGGTCCGAGAATTGCTTAATTTCCACCCTCGCCTTACCGAAGCATCAGTTATGAAGACAATCTGGCGAATTAGAAGCAATATTTCAGTTCTTTAGTTGATAACCAGGGAGAAAAGAAAGCCAGGACTGGATTTTGATTCAAGGGTCAAATTTATTGATCCCTGTACCAGACATTTTAAGGTCTTGGTACTTAAGCAAATGGTGCCATCAAATCTGCCGATAATAGACTGGAGCAGTGTCATAAAGACTTTTCATGGCTTATTGCAGTGACACAAATGTATGCATGCTTTTAATGTAAGTGACAAGCTGTAAGTACAGTATCTATCTAATCAGTTTTCTGTGGGAGACATTAGTTTTTCATGGTTTTATAAAACAACAATGCCAGTGATTAAGTCACTTTGGAACTACAATAAAAACTTGACCAAAAAAACACAAAATTTTAGCAGCGCTGACTGCTTTGTTCTGTGACTGCTGCGTGGGCTAGTGGACATCTTTCTATATTTCCTCTCGTCAGCTCCCCCACTGCCTCCCCGCTTTTGCTTCATCATCCCAGTGACGTAGTTTCTCCCTGGGCAGCAGGCGCCTTTCTGTTCATAAAATCAAAAATCTGTCTATCTCAGGCTAGCGTGCAGCCTCGTTACACGTGGGGTATGAGGGAGAGAGGCCACTTTGATTGAATCTGGGTCTGGGGTGGGGTTGTGGGGGGGTTGGTGAACTGATTCTGACAAAATTGGTCAGTGAGATTCCAACTCTCGGCTCACAGACCCGCTAAACCCGCAATGTGTTACCCTGCCTCCCACTCATGTGCATGCTTATCAAACAGACGGGCAGACAGAGAGGAAAATATATATAGAGTTCACTGGGAAAACATAATTACACCGCAATCAAGCAGACTATTCCTACTGATTTGCCGCACATTCCCGCTTTCTCCTGCCCGCTGTGTAATGTCTTAATTCTGCCGCAATCAGCCCTGACTTCCTGCCTACAATGCGTTATCAGGTAAATGCTCGAGGCTCAAAACTCCATTTACCTGCTGTGGACAGTCCTGCGCTCTCCGCTGGAGGCCCCATTATCTGTCCATCCTTGCATTTTCATCTTGTTTTATGTCCGTTCAAAACATCCAGACTCTATTTCATGGAAATGGGAATGAATGCATCAGGGTGCTTTATGTTAATGGTTGTATTCATGTTGACCAAAGCGGCCACTGCTGCGCATTTCCCTTCTCCGGCTACCAATCTTGGATCCCCATCCTGTGAGAAAGGGAGGTTTCCTAATCATTTTGTATTTTTTTCTTCTTAGTTGCCATCTTTTCTCCTCCTCTCTAACTAACTGTTGCAAACCTTTTATTTTTTATTTTTTGCAATTGCAGCTATGTATCCTGCCAGTGCTGATTACAAATGCTGGCCGAACAGAGAGAAAGGACATCTTGGCCATGCTCTATTTTCTAGCTGTAGGAATCATTTAAAAAAACGTACCTTCCCCTGACAAACTGTGTTTCATGCTTTAAATCATAGAGAGATTATCAGTGTGTGTTAAACCTGAGTGTGTGTGAGCCCATTGCATGGTTGTGTGTACTCTGATTTTTAAAGTGCTCTGCACTGCCTTGGCTGGAATTCTCAGAGCTGCACAAATAGATGAAGAGAAGCTCACGTACTGCATGTGCTCGGACGCACACGTGCAATTGCGTCATCAGGCCTCCATCTGTCTGTCTGCGATGACAGACTGGAATAATTGACAGTTGAGAATTTGGAGTCAGGATCAGGCAGCTATTTTGAAAAATAAACAAGCTATTTCTTCACTGGGTCTCTCCATTTTTTGGGCAGTCGGTGGCATTGCTGCCTCACAGCAAGAAGGTCATGGGTTCTAATCCGGCCTTGGGCCTCTCTGTGTGGAGTTTGCATGTGATCTAAGTGTTTGCCTGCATTTCCACTGGGTTCAGCAGTTTCCTTCCACAGTCTTAAGACATGCACTTCAGGGTAAATGGAGAAACTAAATTGCCCATTCATATGAGTGTGTGATGGAGGGGCGAACCATCCAGGGTAGGTCCTTACCTTCCCCCTGTAGTCAGCTGGGATAGGTTCCAGCTCCCCCCTGCAATTTCAATAAAGGAAGAAAATGGGTAATAAGAAATTCATACGGAGTTTGACAAAAAGAGATAGGATCAGGGGTGGACTAGAACTTGTCCATCTGATAAACAGTTAATAAAAAATATCCTGCTGAACAAATAAATGCTTTGACAAACCCACATAGATAAAAGGTCCTGGTAAACATTGGTATAATGTCCCACATGGTGAAGTTGAAGAAAATAATTGTGGGAGAAACAGTACATCAAGTGTAAAGACTCAGTGGGAGGAAAAAGTTGGCAGAATAGAATGTTATGTAGTGGGTCCTCATGGGAAATCGAGTCACTCCTATGTTGGTTAGAGTAAATTGGCCTTCAGTACCCATACTTAGCTAGCAAGGGGGAAAAACACTGCATCTTTTCAGGCATCATGAAAACTAAATGTTCGTAGTTAAACTAGAGACTGACTACGGACGGCATTAAGCATTTTCAGTAACACCTTGACCATTCAGCTTTTTTAAATAGTTTGTGCATGGTGGAGCCTTTTCCTTTCAATGGCTTGAAAAGCCTTCCCCTTGGGTGCAATGGAAAGCTACCGTAGGGGATCTCAGAACAGAGTACACTACATGATCCTGATACAGCAGCTAAAATGCTTGTAGCAACCGTGATTCAGCATTACTGCCGTATCCCTGATGTTGCACACTTCCAATTAGCTTGAGATGAGTGCCAAGACGAACCTGTCCTGACCCAAGAGAAAATTTTTCCGTATACTGCAGAATCCTTTGAAGACATTGATGCAAGGTGGGTCTTCCTCAGTCCTTTTATCCCCATGGTTTTTGATGGTCCTTCTGACAAAATCAGCCCTGCTTCTGTAACTCGCTGTCTCCGAGGCTCAGTAACCCACCCTCGATTGCACCTCTTCAACTAGCTCCAAAAGCTGCCTCTCCAGACCTCTGCATGAATGATTAATGATGATTTTATCCTCTGGATAACACTGCTTTTACATGCCTGCTCCTGGAAGCTTTACTTAATGAAAAGTTGAGTTGAGACCTACTGTAACTGATGAAATTGGTTTAAGCTGCATTTCACTTGTATATAGTTCCAGCTGGTTGAACTGCTGTTCACCAGCAGTAGAGCACATCACCTGCGAATGTGTGAAGTCCTCCCTAAATATCATTCTTAAGTCGTTACAAAGTCCTTAATAGATACTAATTAGCTTACGAGTAGTCAGTCATTTCCAATGTGCCGTGCTACATTAATCAGTGTCTTGGCAAGTGAATACTTGGTAATCTGTCATGAATGAGAGCACTGGAGCTACACACAGATCACAGACAAAGCCACAAAGGGCATCTTTAATAAATACAAGATTAAAGTAATTAAGGTTGAACTAAGCAGGGAACCAGAAGGTGGTCTGAGATCTGGCATGGGCAAAGAGGAAAACTGACGAATTGGCTAAGCTTTGTAAAAGGGACTGGTCCAAGGTCAGTAGCCAGGGTGTCAAGCCAAAGGGATAGGAGCAGACAGGGAAGATGCAACACACTTGAACTAGGACAAAGAAGATACTGGGAGAACCACCACTTGCCAGGACCGCAGGCTCTAGGAAAAGATTCCCTAAAAAATAAATACTTGGTGCTAGAGTTTAAGCGCCAAAGATTAAAGACAACAACCAGGAACTTAAATAGACAAAGACAATGAATAACATATTGGAAACTAGTGTGGTAAGCATGGGGAGGAAATACTCGAGGAGGGCTAACAATCAAGACAAAAACTGAATGACAAGAAACAATTAACCAAAACTGACACAGACCGCTAGACTGCGGGGAACAATTACCCCACAATTCAGGATGTGACAGTAATGGGTAAACTTAAACCTCAAGGGAAAAATGGGTAAAATTCCACCTGTTTTGACTGTTACAAAAAGCTCTGTCTTGAAAACTATAAATGCCAGACCTATGGTTCAAAGTAAAGCAGTCCCTTACGAAAACAAATCTCGGTTGACCTACAATCGGCTATTTTTTCAATTGGTCGAAATTTAGCGTTCCTGCTGGTGCTCGTCGCTATCGTCACTGATGAATGTAATCCATCAATGACAGAGAAAATTACTAGCATTAGTCACAGTGCGAATGTAATTGTTTCATGACAAATAAAAATTTAATGATAAACAGTGGCATCACCTGGCCAGGGCATCTGAAGCTTTAGTGCCAAAGATTTCTTCTAAAACCCAGAATAATTCTTCACTTTCAGCAGTTTGTCACTACGTTACTGAACACCAATAAAACAAGACACCAGTGTTATATTTTTGTCTTCAATGAACGGAGGCAAGAAAGACCAAAGAGAGAGGGGTATATTACAGGAAAATATGTCCAAATACTGTCTTATTGGGTCACAGGTCTCTGTGGGGTTACTATACCAAATGATTTTCGCAGATAATCAGTGTGTGAAAATGAATATGTACAGATTTTTTTTTTTACTTGTTTAGTGGTTGAAGCTGGAGCATAACCATCCTCTCATGTTGAGCCAGGAAAACAAGAGTGTGTGTCTACGTGAGTCCCAAGTTATGTGAACCAGATATGAGCAGAGCATAAGTTATACCAGAAACGTACGTTGAACCAGTTCCGCAAAATATAAAGAATTTGGAATTGAAACCTGCTTTCCTATAAAGCACTGGTTCCTATATCCGCATCTACTAGACAGAATAGTGATGCAGATTTTGGTGCCTCATTTTGGTGCCTCTTGAAGTGCCTAAATATACAGAGCCCGGGAAGTGCAGTGACATGAAAAAACATATTTTGTGTCCACGAGTCGTTCCCGCAATTTTGTTTATTCGAGGCCATGAGATACTACTTGTTCCCTCAGTTTAATTAACTCATTCCCAAGATTTAGTTAACACATGGCCACAAGATATAAGTCATTCCCTTGATTTAATTGACTGGTTACCACTATTTCGGTGACTCACTTTTAGGGAATGGCTTACATGTCATGGCCTCGGGATCGCTAAATTGTGAGAACGACTTATATCAGGTGGCTATGAGATCTTTTTTATATCATTGCACTTCCCAGGGTCCATCTATATATTATTACTGAGTTGGTGATTTGCGTAATTTCACACATTTCCGACGAAACCACCGTGAATAATGAGTCTGTTTTCCGCATACGCTGGTTTTACTGTGTGACAAAGACAATGCGCCAGGTTTCGAACTTAGTTATGAAGTGAAACTGCATTTTGAAGCTGTTTTTGCTAGTAAAACCGGCTAATTCAATCAGCTGTTACCGTGTTAAAAAAAACCCAGGCTGCCTACATTGCATCGAAAAACAATGCCTGCGCATATAGTCCGTGCATAGCATGGGTATTGGCTAGTATAGTATAAATACCTGAGCAGTCAGTTGAAATACGTTGTAGTTGCCCAATGGTGCTGTGAATGGGATGTTACAGGCAAAAGAGACTAGTATGCTAGTAAAGTGAATTTCTCGCGGTCATGTTATTTCTATGTCTTGAAGTCTCAAGCAAAAATATGCCCGAAAGTAAACTTATGTTAAGTGGTCTGAATAAATTACTAGCTAACATCAACATCAGATTGTTTGTCCTTTCTGTCTTTTTCAGTGGGTGTATGACCCAACTTCAATGGCAACATGTTTGCTTACCTACTGACACACCAGGCACATCTTTACAAATCATACAAACGTTTGTAGAAACTGTAAATTTAATAGATTCTTTCTTTTTTAATGACACTTTCAGTGATATTTTGGGTACTCATGTCAGTATGAAATTCTTTGATACCAATGGGCAGTTTAGTGTCTTCAATTAGTGTTACATGCATGTCTTTGGAATAAGGGAGAAAACCATAGTATCCAGAGGAAACCTGCACTTCAATCCCAAAATGCCTAGAGCACTCGTCATCATCCAATGGGCTAATGTGAATTGCGAACCGCTTTTTTAGATCACATCACTGACAGACTTTGTTCTGATACGTCAGAAGTCAGTTCGATTCCATTCAGGATCGATTGCCAATCCTATCCTGCGTAACCCTGATGTTGCTATCTGAAAATATTTAACTTGAATTTTATTATCCAAATTAGACCAATCAAATTTGAATATCTGAAGTTTTTCAACTTGAATTTCTCAGTCTGAATTTGACCGGAAAATTCAATTTTTTTTGGAAATACTAAATTATTGAATTTATTTTTTTCTTGAAATACCAGTGCTTGAATTTTTGGATCTGAATTAGACAACATCGAAAAAGAAACGTTCAGCTTTTGAGATTGCATGAAAAAAGATTAATATTTTAATGTCAGAGATCAATTAAGAACAAATAAATTCGGATAGATGGATTCAGAGTAAAATATTTCAATTTATGCTATGAATTTAGTGGTGTTTATATTTCAATATAAAGAATTCGATGGATGTTAAAATTAAAATACTTATATCACTTATTTGCTTCCATATTTCCTGTACATGATGACTACTTGTGAAAAATAGTAAGATTAATATTCCTTGCGCAGGAGATTGAATGTTCTTCTTTTCATGTTTTCTTCCTTATGGTGCGGTCACCACGGTGTTTTTACAGTGACTGAAAAATGTTATTTTGAAAACATGCATTACCTCTGGGCTCCAGAGAAGTGATATTATGACAGGTGATACATTTCCAGTTGGTTATATAAACAGATATCCAATATTGGATTTTGATCCTCTAGATGCTATTTTTACACGTATAGTTATATCCAGGACCACGCAAGATTCTACATGGCAGTTGACATTATGCACAATCAGGCATAAATAAAGCATGTAAAGTAAAATACTGTGCAAACAGGGAGTCATTCACCTTATCCAGCATTTGCCAAACAAAAGCAGGACAGCCTCTCTTTGCATTCCCTGGAGGTTTCCCAAATGCATCTAAAGAACGATTGTGAAGCAAATAACACAATGTAGTCCATACAGAAATGAAGGCAAATGCAGCCGGCAAATAATACTGAAAAACTTTCAAAATAAAGACACAACTGACTGTCAAAAAAGCAAATTCTGATGCATATATAGCTATTCCAAGATATCTAAATGCGGCCATGTTTCTCGGAAAAAAAACAAACCCAGATTGACAATGAGTATTCTGGGTGCAATGTAAAGAGTGATCTGGTTGTTTCAGAAGTGATTAAATGGACTGACGCATACGCATTGTCATGCGATGAGGCAAATGGAAGAAGCTTTCACTATCATCGATATAATGGGATTGGCTAGAGCACTGGTGTAGCGACCGCCCCCGCAGCCCCCGCGGTGGGGGGGGCCCTGCAGTTCAGGGGGCCCTACTTGATTTTCCTACTTGATTTTTTCCCCTTTACATTTTCTATCTACTTGGGTTTCCGTAAATGGGAGCAGGGCGCAGAGGGCGGGGCCCCGTCCGTTCGATGTTGCTACGCGCCCATAGACTGTATATAAAAGATAATATGTAATTAATATATAATTTTTTATATACAGTCCATATCTGTGATTCGTCATGTGTATCGTTCCAATATTTTTTGCTCATCTGCGATAGGGCTTGCCGGCTGTTCATCATCTTTGCCAATGCTCATTGGCTGGTTGGGCAGCACCCAAAACAAAGCAGGAAGTAACATGAAGCGCAAATACCCAAGTGCTATTAAAATTAAAAACAATGAGAGCAAAAGCCGAACAGGAGAGGGCCAAGCTACCAAAAATAACATCACTGTACCAGCAGGTAGCAAAAGTAGAATCTAACGCCGCTGCAGATGCATCGGCAGTAAGCTCTTCACCCTGGCCGGCCACCGCTAACCCCTCGGTTAGCTCCGAGTCCAAGCAGACAGCGCAGTCGGGCCCCCAATCCCTTTACAGCCGAGCCTGCTGGCTCACCACCAGACCCGGCCAACGTTTACAACCCGCCGCTCAGCTATGAGTCCAGGCAGACAGCGGACAAACAGCCCAGCCCCGTTACAGCTGAGCCGAGTAGCTTTGCCTCATGCTTCGAGACAGGTGGAATAGTTGAACGTTTTATCATATGCTAATTTTTACCATAATTAACGCACGATTTTGTCCAAAAAAAAATTATGTCAGCTGGCTGGTGAGTATCGTTAGTGCAGTACCCTTCTAAGCCAAAAATACAGAACAAACTTTGCAAGCATAAGCACTGATGAAATAAAGCTATGAAAAACAGCTACTAACTGTGGGTACACACCAAGAGCTGCAAATGCTGCCGATTCTATTCATTTTCAATGGACACCGGCGTTTAGCACTGCTAATGCTGCAAAGCGTCCGGTGTCCATTGAAAATGAATAGAATCGGCAGCGCTTTGTGTACCCACAGTAAACGATGCAGTATCCATGTAGCTCTGTAGGAAGCTAGCTAGCTGGCTAGTAACGTTAGTGCAGCATCCTTCATCGGAGCAAGAAACACAAAGCAAACATCGTTTGCATTACTGTATTGGTTTAATCGAGTTTCGACTGGATCGCGAATAATTTTATGAACTCGCTAGCTATTTTTGTTAGCAAGCTATCTTATAGACTTTAGAAGCAAGCTAGCCACACAGACCTACGTGAAAAACAAGCTGACAGTTCAAGGATAACTATGGTTTTCATGTAACTACCTCCGTAGCAAGCTGACGAAGCTCGGGATCATAAAATCCATTGGGAGAAACACTAGTAATGTTTGTAAAGCGCTCGGATTGCTTTGTGTATTTGTGTATAAAGGAACTTAAGCTGGGCAGGGATATTAAAATATCTTTAATAAATAAATCACTAATACCTTGTATCACTAAAATGGTCACAAATAGGGTTACTGACATCTATGAAGTCACATAGAACTTTCATTCAGTGACATTCAAAGGTCACACTTGACATAGTGAAATTACCATGACTTGTATCACCAAAATGGTCACAAAGCCAAGGTTTGTATGATAGACATATAGTTTTATAAGAAATCTGTTTGGTGACCTCAACTTGACCTTCTGTGACGTTTAAAGTTCACAATTGACGTAAAATTTTCAATTACTTGTACAACTGTATTACCAAAACCGCTTCAGAGGTTTAGATTTTCTTAGGATTGTATTACAGACATATGAAGTCTTATAAATGTGTGTGAACCTTCATTTAGTGACATTGACAATGATTTGAAGGTCAAATATCACATGAAAATTTCATGAGTTGTATCATTACTATAAGATTGCTTGCTGGTAAGCTGCAGGACCCTTGGTCCTTTTTTTTTTTTTGTTCTTTTTTTGGCTACTTTTCTTTTGTACAGAATGTTCTTTAAACCGTTCCATTGTGTGAACTTAAATGATACGAATATTCTAAAATTCATTAATGTTACAAAAAAAGCCACTTGTTAAAATTTGTGATGCCTGAAAAATAAACATTTTTTAAAGCGTTAAGTGGCCACAATGTCTATCCCATGTCACTCTATTATTGTTTTAGATAGGGCTGAGGGAGGGGCCCCACAGTCTAACCTGCAGGGGGGCCCCAAAATATTGTGCAACGCCACTGGGCTTGAGTCCCTTTGACTCAAGCAAGTGCTGCAAATAAGCCATAGCCCTTCGTGAAAATCACCAGTTATGTTCAGTGACCTTTTACGTGACGTGAATCACTGAAGCTCCATGAATTGGTAAAGTGGGTTTTACAACTCAGAAAGTTGATACTTAGTCTTCAGTGCAATTTGCCTTGTGCCTGCTGATTACCTTCAGAAAATCATACGAAAACTATATAGTGACTTTTTTTTATCACAAAAAGACATTATTGTAGCCCCGGACGGAGTGTACGGGGGTACTATGGATTTGCGGTGGTCGCGTGTTTGCGTCCTGGCCCAGAAGTACCAATGCGTGAGGGAAATGATAGAAGATAAATGATAGTGATAGAAGAATAGAAGTATGAATATCATGTCAAATTTTTGCTTCAGAAAACCGATTTTTCTTAACAACTAATTTGAATACCATTGGCTCAGTATAGATGAAGTGGTTGCTACAGAGGACAACAAATTTTTCAGTCACAAGAGAGCATTTTTGGAATTGCTGGATATATAGTATGGGCAAGTATATTGAGCAGTCTGCACAGGAGGCTTAGCTGAGGAGTTTCATTTATGCAAGTCTTGAAAAACAGGGTTTGGACTGAGCTCGCCAATATTGTAAACAGTGTTCGAGGTCGGCTTGATGGTGAATATTCAATAACTGGTCCGGGTGTGCCATCTAGTGAGAGAATAGTGTAACTGCGTGCATAAATAAAGCAGCTCCATGTCCGCTGGCATCAACATCTGCACTGACGGGTTATGGGTCGGACCGGAACGTATATGTACTCGCATTCGCACGTACAAACTGAAGACATAAAAATCACCGTTGAAACCAGTGACCACAAAAATGATCAAATTTTATTTCAAACAGTACAAATGTCATTTCAATTGTATTTCATTGTGATTCCACATTAGTTCTTTGTAAATTTTCTTGATGCAAATGAAATTACTTCAGTTCATTTATTCATGCACTCATTATTCTTCGTAAATTATGTATAGCACGACAGGCTGAGCCATGAAGTTATGTACGCGAATATTCCTTGGAGGTTTAGCTTATATTAATGGTAACGCTGGCAAACAGATGTTAATGACCTAGCGAGCCTGTATTGTAATTAGTGAAGACTTAATGTTTGCTAATGAACCTTGCATTAGGCAAACACTAGCTTTGCTAAGCAGTAATTCCATTTAAGGTAGACTGCAAACAGTGGCATATCGCATTCATTAACATATGTTTCTCTTTTTAACGTTACATTTCTATCGAATGCTTCTTGTGTTTGATTGTTTGACAAAGAGAGCAATGTTTTAAAATAGTGCCGAATTAGCTTAGACCTAGCAGTGAAAATAAACAGCCTGGAAAATTAGGTAGGTTACCTTTTCATGATTGGGAATTCGTAGCATCGGGCGAATTTCAATAAGCGCAAAATTGCTGGCTAGTTTAACTTTGTTCTGATGATGACACATGGAATGCACACTTGTCCACTCACTCACTCACTGTCTTTATATTGTTTTCAATGTAGAACATTCACAACGTAATGCTGTTCATAGTGGGCGAGTGTACATTTCAAACTCGCCCTATTCTAACCAAATCATCTCCATGGACACTCAGCTGAGCTGTTAGATATCAAATCAGCCAATCACAGAGGGTCATGGCAGGACTGGTTCCCCACGCACAGAGAATCGCTGAGTCACTTAGTGAAAGACATCCTTGCTCACCCACACCTCAAACTCCTGCTTCTCACGCAAAAAACATTCATCCTGTCACAAATGTAACCAAATCATTCAAGGCACGAGACTTTGCTGAGTGTGCAGATATCTTTTTTATTTCTCTGAGTGTTATAATGTTGGAATTACAGCGATCTAAAAACTCTGTGTGTTTGCTGTTCTCCCAAAAAATTTTGGGTGATTTTTGAATGGGAAAGATAGAGAAATTAGACGTGCCTCATGTCCTTTGACTGCTCCCTGAGGCAAAACTATGTACTTCTGTGATACAAAAACTATACTGCTGTGACAACAACAAATTTTCCTATGTTTTTGGCAAATTTCATGAGGAGGGATTCAAATTTGTGGAAGTTATAGTGATATGAAAAGTATTTTTTGCAGCCTCTGTGCTCCCAGCTCCCACTCTTGGTGTGACATCACGCACTCTAGCAATGAGAACCCAACTCCCATTCTTTCCAATGAGAAAATTTTTGTTGGTTTTTTGGCAATATTTCGGACACAGCATGACGAAACTCAACCAAAATCGATGGGCTTCATCCTCTAACCACTATCAATGTGCATGTGAAATATCAAAAGGATCGGAGAAGAACTGCAGTCTGTAGAGCGTTCACAAGAAAATCTCTACGAACGCAGACGTGCGACAACTGCAAATCTATAGTACCCCCAGGCACTCCATCCGGGGCTACAATAAATTGCAAACAAATAAAACATTCTAATGGTTTTTCTTGAAGCCCATATGCTTTTTGATTTTTTGAAACCGAGTTTTGTGGATTTTTGTAATCCTGGAGAGCTTACCAGGGCATGTATTAGGGAGAGGCAGCGACCTGCAATAAATATAGTTGAGTGAAGACTGCGGTTGAAATATTTTGATCCAGGCTAAAACTTGATATTTTGACCAGAACAATAACTTGGTTATCAAAAATTGATACCCCGAAAGGATTCTACAGGATAATTTTGATATGTTTTGCGAATTGTAAGGTAAGCTAGTAAGCTTTTAAATGTATTAACTCATGTAAATCTGGTTGTGCCCACTTTACCGTTAGGGGACATTAGGCCTGAATAGGTGAAGGGAATGAAGGTTTACCCCCTGCAACAGCCAGAGCCAGAGCAGTTACTAAGGTTACCTAACTTAGCTCAAAGGCTAGGTGATCGAGCTCAATTGAGTTAAGTCAGATGATTGATTTTAGCAGAGATGAGGTAAGAAATTTTCAATATTTGTCCCTGCTAAAATATTAAAGGGACATGAATATCAATATCACTATTTGTACCGAGGACAAATTGGTCTCACTCACAAAGCACTCTCACGCTGTGGGTACAGACATTGTAACAGCCTTCATAAACCACTTTCGGTCTTTGTGGTGCATTCCTGTCTTTATTAGCTGTTACCAAGGTTATGTATGACATTTACTACAGCTCCACCACCTTAGGGGAAGTCAAAATATTTACTGATTACCAAGTCTAGCATATAAATTACCTTTAGTGCTACAACCTATTAAAATGTACTCATTTGAAAACCTTGATTGAATCTGTACTTGCATCCTGATTAGGCGTACTTTGTTTCTAGTTGATTGTCCTATTGTCATTGACTCCACACTGAAACAACAAGCATTTTAATCCTGTATTTAGACTTAGACACTTATTGCCTTTTTTCATAGAAAAAGAAATTCTGCCACTGATTTGAAGTATTTTTTGACTCATTTGTAGATTTGTCCATGGGGTAAGATTATTTTACTTACCCCATGGTCAAATCTAAAAATGATTCATGTTTGGGCCATGATGTTTTTCAGTAAGGCCTGGCTTGAGGTTGGATTGCCGGCTGATCCCAGCTGTGTTTGATGAGGTGGAGAGCAGGGCACTATGTTCAGCCATCAAGTTCCTCTTCATTAATCTTTGACAAACTACATATGGACATCAATCTGTGCATGGGGGCTTTATCATGTTGAAACAGGGTCATCAAATGTTAATGTGCGCGATATCGTCAAAATTTCATTTCTGTGCGGTTAGAGTTCAAACCATGACAAACAGCTCCAGATCAAGGAGTGTCTATATACATTTGGCAGTGTAGTGTATTTGAGTCATGGTCACGTCATTGATCAATCTCAGGTCTGTGGGAATATGGAACACAATGACTGCTTTAGAGGAGGGCGCATGCTACTCAGCATATTGGCTGGTAAGAATCCAGAACAGAGTAGGAGCAGAGTATGAAAGCCACCATAGACAAGGACAATAATCTGCTTTACCTCTCCTTGAATTCTCTGGAAAGCTGTGCTGTTAGACCTTAATAAAAATGGTCACATGGAATTGTGGAGATGTGAACACCTGTTCTGACGCTCACTGTGAAACTCTGTCACAATCCAAGGACACCTGGCCATAGAGCCTCATTAGCCGCTAATGTCAGGTACCATAGAGACTGCAACCCAAGTAACTGGGAGACTAAAGAAGCCCCGTGAACAATCTCATAGCTGTGCCAGCCACAACTCTGCGCCCAGAAAACAGACAAACTGCTGGATTGAACTGCCTTCTGCTTAGTGCTTCGAAACTGCTAGAATTTTACTAGGCTAAATCAGTAAGCCCTTGCTGCTATGTCAAGTCAGAAAGGCATACAAAATCCTCATAATCAATAAGAAGGAGGCATCAGTAAAGTTGTGACTGAACGAGAATCAGGATGGAAAGTTGAAGATTTGTCCATAGTCTTTCCACTTCAGGAGGGGTCGGGGAAGATTTGTCTAATTACCAACCACACTACCAACGTGCTGATATATAGTGTGTTGATTATGTTGAATTGTCTGGGTGAAAGATGAAATAGATAAATTCTTATTAAACAGTAACTTAAAGGTTGGCATTAATATGCCCCCCTCCCCACCCCAAAAAAATGTATAATGTTAAATGGGGTGGGTATATCATCTGCAGCGATCCTCTGTTAACGCTGGGGTGGTTCTGTGATTTGTAATAGCCATTAGATCTAAACAAATGACATGATCAATTAATTCAAGTGGCGATTTTTATAGTGAATACAATTCAAAATGAAAGGAGATGACCCTGTATTTGTAAGTTGCACAGTTTTATAAGTCATGCACATGGATTCCTGTTTCAGAATTGTAAATTTTAGTGATGTGGCAATTTTTTTTTTTTCCAGTTGAAAGCTAAGCTGATAGAATAATCAAAGCATGTAAACAGTGGCATCATTACCTCTGTTAATAAATGCCAGCCAAAAGAAAATACAGTAGTGTGCAGTGATAATTATACAGCACCAATTTTGTCGCAAAGGGGTTCTAATATATTACCTCTTTATAGACTTCTGGTGAAAAATGTATTGAAAAATGCTAGTGTAGGCAATGAGAACAAAAAATCATTCCCACAAGTATACTGAGGTAAAAATATGGATAATAAACAAAAACACTGAAAATATCAATTTTTTGTAACAATTGAAAGGTTTAATAGTAAAACCTTGTGACAATAAAAACCCACTTTTAAAAGACATTTTAAAAAGTGAAAAAATAAAAGTTTATAAAGTTTGTTAAAAAAAAACTTTTAAATAAGTTTAAAATCTTTTAAAGTTTATAGTTAAAAGCTTTTAAAAATTTTTGTGGTAAAATTACACAACGTTTCGACTCAACTTCGCGTCATTCTCAAGTGACTGAAAGACTGAATGCGGAGCGTAAAAACTGATATTAATAGCGGCAGAAGTGAAGAAATGAAATTATCAAGATCTGCCATTTCCAGATGCCTGTGTGAAAATGGTCCGATTGGTTGCATTGCTGCCAAGAGATGGCAACATCTAAAAAAGACTCGAGTTTGCCAAGTTCAAGGATTGGGCACCAAAGGACTGGGAACAAATCCTTTGGACCGATGAATCAAAATTTGAAATTTTCTCACCCAAATGCAGAATTTACAGTGTGTGCACTGTAGAGTCGGAGAATATTTCAAAAAAGACAGTTTATCCCCTTCAGTAGAACATGGAGGTGGTAATATTATCGGTTGGGGTTCAGTCTGCTGGAAAGGAGCCGGTGATCTCATGAAAAAAAAAAGACAAAGTCATGGATCAAAATCAGTATCATAGCATCCTTGAGAGGCATGCATTGCCATCTGGAAAGAGACTGATTGGTTGGGGATTTTATTTTCAACAAGATAATGACCCTTAACTCACTTGAGTAGTGCAAGAATTCTCAGTTGGAAGGAAACATCTGGTGACATAAATTATGACTTGGCCTGCTCAAAGTCCAGACCTTAATCCGATTGAGCAAATTTGTTGTAATTTTGAGAGAATCTCTTTTTAATGAACTTTAAACCATATGGAATGGCTGATTCAGTGAGGAATTTTAAAAAAAGGGAAAACTATGCCTGAAAGATTAAATGCTGTAATTAAAGCAAAGGGTGGCTACACTAGATATTGTTTTTTTCCCTCAAAAAGACAATTATTTTGTTTTAACCATATTGTTATTGGTTTACTTATTTTTACCCATATGATCCAAAATTAAATTAAATAAATACTTGAATAGTACTTGTTTCCTGATTTTTCTTCATTTTGTTAAGTGTATAATCATCACTGTACACTACTGTATATTTTTTATAGGGGCTCAGAGATTCTTTGAGTCTGTCTGCGTTAGTATAACACACGTTGTGTTTTCATGTTATGTGGGGGCATCTCGGACTTACATTTATTCCCTAACCCTATTTCCTGGCCTTAACCAAAAACAGTACATGCCTAACCCCAAACTTAACCTAGCCCTAACCTTAACCCCTAGTCCTAACTGCTGTTTGGGGACCTGAAAATATCCCCCTCAGAACAAAGAGAGTGTCAAGACCGGATTTAGTCCTTAAGGGCAGACTAGTGTAAACTGGCGAAAATAGATTTATAAAGGGCAAAATCGGGGTCATGCAGTCCAGGATGGTAACAGGCAGGCAACTAGAAACACAGAAGAGTAATCAAAATTGACGTCATAAAAAAAAAAAAAAAAAAAAAAAGGCAAAAGATGAAACCAGGAGATAACCATACTGCCCAACAATGGAAGACTGCAGTATCTGCAATAGGTTAACATATACTGCAGTCTTCTGTTGTCGGGCAGATTACACAAGGGAATAGGCTAATGTGAAAACAAGAGGCTAACTCAAAACAGGTGAGCAGAGCAGGGACGTAGGACAGAGGGTGTGGCAATAAACCAGACAACTGACTAATAACTAATAGAGAGGGGAAATTTGATGGGAAAAGGAAAAAGACACACAAAAACCTAACAGAACTGAAAAGATAAAGATACAAAAAAAAAATTCTCAAAAACATATTCACAGAAAACTGACGCTAATTACAAGGCAGGTCAGGAGACAGGCAGGGAGCTAATCAGAAAACTGAAACAGGTGAGACACAGGGGAACAGAAAAAGAAGGCATGCCTACAAGTGCAGAACAAGATAACCAAGCAGGGAGGGCAAGTAGGAATGAACATGGAAATAAAAAGGAAACTAAATGAAATTGACAGAATAATGAAAAATACATGATAAAACATAACAAAATGCAATGAACACAGTGGCAAAAAATGACAGTACCCCCCCCCCTTCCCTCCCAAAGGGCCAGGGCCTGGCAACCCCCAAGCCAAACCAGGTGGGAGGAAGGAGAAGGAATGGAGGGACAAAACAGGGCAGGACACTAGGAGACAGAATGCAAGGAGACTTGATGGGGCAATAGGCTGGGTAAGGCAAAGAGATATGACTCGAATAGGAAAGGAGCAGAAGTTGAGGGGCCAGCACTGGACTGGGATGGCTGGGGTAGAGCAGGGCACAAGCGGCTGGTGCTGACTCAGACAGTAGCTTGGGATGCCCAGTTAGCACAGGCGGAAGGCAGAAACTCCTGGGCTCTGGTGGGCAGCTGAAACCCCTGGGCTCTGAAGGAAGGTGGGGACCCCCCGACTCCGACTGAAGGCTGTCCACTGGATCAGGCTTGGGAGGCAGCGCAGGGCCGCCTGCGGGATTAGGATCAGAATGCTGCGAGAGTCGCCCACAGGGCCTGGCTTGGGACCTCAGCGTCTAGGAGCGGGACAGCCGAGCCACCTCTGGGACACGGACCTCCTCAAGGTCTGACCCAGAAAGCCACACAGGGCCAGGAGATTCCCATGGTGATGCCACAGGAACCAGAGCAGGTACAGGAGGCCCCTCAGGGTGGAAAAAAGGAACCATAGCCCCCTTTGAGCCAGGAACCAGAGCTGAAGGACCCACCGGGCCAGGAAATTGAGCTGGAGGCCCCACCTGGCCGGAATACGCCGCACGTGGGTCTTGGGTGCTGAGCATAGGCGTTCATGGCAGCCGAACAGGTCTTAGCTCTTTATGGACCAGTCCAAGGGCCACTCCAGGCCAGGTTGGTAGGTTTGGGAGTTGCTGGTGTTATGCCCACATACTCAAATGTAGTGTGAGATAACAGATCAGCTGGCTGGGTTTGGTTGGGCTATGGGCTGGAGCCTTGGGGAGGAGGCGGATGATCCCAGGAATAGAGGAATGCTTAAACTCACTGCCCAGGTGGGCCTATCAGCCAGGGTTGAGAATCCACCACCCAATAGGCGATAGTCAGTGC
The DNA here is from genome assembly GCA_029692085.1 of Gymnothorax javanicus. NCBI lineage: Eukaryota > Metazoa > Chordata > Actinopteri > Anguilliformes > Muraenidae > Gymnothorax > Gymnothorax javanicus. Next base: position 88,714,640 of record CM056195.1, on the reverse strand, counting down.
GGCCTCTCTGTCTTCCTGAGTGGTAGCTCTCCTCCAGTACCCCTGAACACGTCTCAGGGTGTACTCCGGACTCCGCAGTTCCATTTCAAAGGCCATGTACATGAGATCCATATTCTTGCTGGTCCTGAGCCGAGTACTTCTTGGAGAGTTTGTTCTGTAAGGACTTAAGAGTTTGTTGTGTACTCAAGCACTGATTGGAGCAAGCTGGCAAAAAACTGATTTATTGTGGGCAAAATCAGGATCAGGCACTCCAGGACAGTAACAGGCAGGCAACTAGAAGCACAAATGAAAAATCCAAATTGAGGTCACAAAACAAGCAAAAGACGAAACTAGGAGAGAACCATAACCAAGGGAATTGGCGAACTCAAAAACTGTGGGACAAAACTAATCAGAACCACAAAAAACACTGGGAAATACAAAGGCTCGTAAGCAGGCTTGGGAGGGTTACTTTAAAAATGTATTCCTATGACGTTACTAATTAAAATAAATGTAAAATAAATGTAATCGTTAACATAATTCAAATACCACTAGAAAAAAGTAATGTAACTGATTACTTTCCATTACTTTTGGATTAATTTAATACCAAAAATGAACAAAGACAGACAAGAGAAAATAAATTAAAATGAAGTAACTTATATGTGCTTTATGCATACTTGTGTATTTCGTAAAACAATAGAACTATGTCACTTTTAAGTATCAAAAATATCCTCTACTCGCTGTATTTTTGCGGGAAAAAAATGCTTCATTCACTTGATTATTACTATAATTGGAAAACGTGTTAATAAAGGAAAAAGACTGAGAACTAGCTAGGACTAATTGTTGTTATAAAAGGATGTATCTTTGCATCTGAATTTTCAGTTCTGAGAGGGCAAGAAGGAAGGAACACGGAAATACAAAGGACACCAAATGAAATAAACAGAATGATGAAAAATACTCCAATAAATACAAGATATAAACAAAACATAACTAAACACAACAAACAAAATGACAACACTGATATAAATCTGGTATAGTAAGGGTTGGTATGCACTGATTACACTCACACGTGCACACACACACAAAGGCAGCACTCAATTTGTCATACAGATAACAGTGTGGCTGTCTGTGAGGTCCTTGTGGCTGTTATAGAGAGCCAAGGTTTCATTTAAACTTACCAAGCCAAGAAATTGTGAGAGATTAGGATTTTGAACTTAGTCCAGAAACGACAAGCTTCTGCCCTTTCTGTTAGCCTTAATTACCTACGATATACACATGGCTTAACTTACTGTCTGGCCAGCTTCACTTTCAGAAATAGGAGCATTTGGAAAGTGCTTTCCCAGCTTCTCTTGCCTTCAGTGTACTGTAAGAGTTAGAGGCAAGGCAGCCACAATTAATAAGGAGATCTCTGAAGAGGGCTGGGATTATATCATTAATATTAACACTGAAAATCTCTTACTGGATTGACCAAGTTACTTAACTGTTGTTGAGTTTTAATTGGACAACTTTGCATGTGTGCATGTATGCGTGCATATGAGCCGCCCCGCGCGTGTGTGTGTGGGTGTGTGTGTTTGTGTGCATATGTGTGTACGACCATGCGTCCATCCTTGCATGTGTGAAAATTTACGTTCATTACAATCAAGTGAAGCTTTTTCCATAACCACCTAAGATACATTGATGAATACATGCTTGATTCGACCAATCACGCATTCTATGTTAATGGCCTATAGGTGATTTGGAAATTTGTGCCACATCAGGTTGGATCTCCTAATACTCTTGTTCTTTTTTCATCTTATCGTTCCAACAACTATTTTGTGTTTATTTATTGATACTATAATGTATTTTGTCCATCATAAGTAACAACCATACATTTCAGTTAAATAATTGCAGAATAAAACTGCATGCTGATGTTGGTATGAGTAATATGCTGTTATGATTCTTGCAATGTGTTGCACTGCTAAATTCTCTTCTGGTTTGTCTGCATTATACATTAAATTGAGAGCTAAATGGAAATATGAGTAAATGTGTTTTCAGGGATCAAAATGAACAAATGAGCAATTTGATGGGCTTCAGTGCTTGTTAAATGTGCGCAAATATGCCTGTGAGCATAGCGCAGTTTTCCAAATAAGCTTTTAAGTCTTCATGTTTTACTGATATTCTGTGCTTAGTTTCACATTCTTTGCTTCGTTTAGTTGCTGCACAAGGCATTTGTTACTTTAAAGGCTCCAGGAGCAAGGAGTCCCACACTGAGTGTCTGTTTTAGCAGGTCCTTGAATATGTATGATGCAGTTGCATCCCTTGCAGCTTGCACTTTATTGCCTCTGACTTTGGCTACAAAAAGACAGTTTACTGTTTTTTGGAGGGGTTCAATTCACCTGTTTCTTCAGATTCAAGGTTATGGAACCCTAACCATCATGTTCAGGTGCTGAGCTTGCCATACTATTTATATTTCGTAAACACTTGTAAAGCAAAATTGTTGAGTTCAGCTGGTGGTTTGTAATAAAGATTAACAATAGCATATGTTGAAAGTCTTAAACCTTACACTAAACAATATTATGGGCACTTTTTTTCTGCAAGACGACCCCTTGCAATGGGAGAGTCATCATTCGTAGGTCTCTTTCCCCCATACAGTTCACTGCCAACCTGCTGTTATTTTCTGGTTTTTGTTGTGCAAATATTTTTTCTGGCCCAATAAGAAGTTACTCCTCTGTCCCTTACCTCACCACTCTCCCCTCCGTTGCATGAGATTCCCTAAAAACTTGTTATATCACCCGATTGTGCGTGATTTTGCAGGATGTAATAGAGCACAGGTCAGACTGTGCTCTGAGTGCACAACATGGGCATTTGCATGGTTACTCACATAACAGTTCATGTGTAACAAGACAGTTCACAGTTCACGTTTGTAAATTTTTGTTGAGACTGCTTTGGAGAGGAGACTCTCAATTAGATGCACCGGGAACGCGAGGCTCTGTCTCAGGCTAGGTTGGTGCAATTATGGTGGTTAAGAGCTCGTTGGAAACGTCAGAGCCCATAGAATCAAATGGCCACATCCTATGTCAAATTTATGGGATCACAAACCAATCACAGAGAAGAAAGTACATGTGTGCAAGGGGAATGATCAGGGCTTGACCTCATTGGAAGGGATGCCATGGAAAAAAAACATGCATGGAGACTGGAAGATGTAGTTTCAATTAAGACGGACACATTGGACTAACAATAGCCAGCGCAGATTTACCCTCAAACACAGTTTTTTATCACACAATATCAAAGGTAAGAAAAAATTTTTGCTCTGCGCTGTGGAATGTAAAGTGTATGCCTGCTGTTCTTTGAGTGTGGTGTCGGTTTAAAATGACAAGGCTTATATTGTTGAATTCTGTGAACTTTGCTCTATCATTTTATGTATCATTTGTATGCCTACCATAATTTCAGTAGAAACGCTAGCGATTGAGCGCTGATATCATTTTATCCGATGTTTTGCTGCATGCTTATTTATTTGCTTGGTGCTCAATTGTGTTCAGTTGAGGTAAAAATGGTCATCATGAGCTTCTCGCCGTGTTCCTTCCCGTGAAGTGGATATGCCAGATCACAATGTTGCTATTAAGAAACATGCCTTATTTATGATGTTTATTGATTGCCTTGATGCCTGGGGCATTCGGGTTTTAGAGGTTAAGTCTGAATAATAATTACCAATCCACCTATGGCCTACCCTGTGTGTATTCCTGCATCTCTCCAGCTCTCCCAGCAATCCTAAACAGTAGTCAGATATTCGAGGGATGAAATTCCTAATGCGGTTTTCCACATTCAGTGGTCATTAGCAAATCTGTTCCTATCCACGCTGAGTTTGTGAGGAAGATGAATTAATTGAATTTTGACTCAAATTAGGGAAAAATATTGATTAAATTCAGGCTGTTTTGGTTGGCAAAAGGATGCTCCATTCCACCTGCTTGATTGGCTGCATCGCTTGTGACAACAGATAGCCCCTCTGCAGTTGAAAAAAGGGGGAGACGCGCTCTGGTGGGATGAGATTTCTCTGCCATTGTTTTAATGGCTTTATTTTGCTGTGGGTAAGAACCCTATTTGTTATTACTTCAGGGTTTGATGTTCAGTGGGCCTAGCTTTTGGCTTTAGTTTGCTGCGAGTAAGAACTTTAATTGAGCCCCTGACAACGAATGTGGTCTAACTCCATATTTGTCTTTTTTAAGTTCTAATTGGTCAATCTGTTTAGTGCAGTAATGGATTAACCCTGTGTAGCTCAAGTATTATACGATAGCTGGGGCATGTGTTCCTCGCTTCAAGAATGCATAAAATGCAAAGTGCCATAGAGGTCCAAACTAGAGAATGAATAAAAAGAAAACGAGATGTACCTCTCTTGCTCTTAGGGGCTCAATTCGTATCAGCTTACGGTGAGGCATTTTGTAGGCCCAGTTTTTGGCCTAATTTTGCTGCAGATAAGAACTTTAATTTGTATCAGTTCAAGATATTCAGTTCTGGGGGCCCATTTCTTGGCATTACTTTGTTGCGGGTAAGAACTGTAATCTGTATTAATTCAGAGTGTTGCGATCTGTAGGCCCAATTTTTGGCTTCATTTTTTAACGGGTAAGAACTCTAATTTTTATTAGTTCAGGGTGTGGCATTCAGTGGGCACAGTTTTTGGTTTTATTTTGTTGTGGGTAAGAGCTCTAATTTGAATCAGTTCAAGGAGTGGGATTCTGTAGGCCCAGTTTTGGCCTGGTTTGACTTTGTCAAACACCTGTAACTGTATGAATGCTTTCTATTTGCTTGGTTTGGTTTGCAGTCTTTTTTTTTTTTTTTTTAATAAAACATCTGTATTTTGTGTGAAATTTCTTTGGAACATTGTTTTGTCTATAACAGGTGGAATAAGGGATATACCAAATGGTTATTATCAACGTGCTGAGCCACCTGATACTGCCACAGCATGGCACTGAAATTTATATTTCAATTTATAAGTAATTTATAAGTAATTGGGCTAGTGATCAAATTGGTTGATTAAATGCCATAAACATAGACACACATCAAAATGAAATTCAGGAATACCATGAGATTGGGATAAGCAGTGCGTCCATTTTTTTGTGGGATATTTATGAAGATTTGTGCCTGTTCTTTGAAATTGTTTGGGCAACTCACCTCAGAATACAGTCTAATGCACTTATCTACCATATTTGGAGCATGAAATTGATTTTGTGTTTCCTGTTGAAAAATACGATTTGAGAAGTGTTTGGACTGAGTGGTAAATTAATCTTAGGGAATTTGTTTACTTGTGCTGCGTTCTTTGGAAACCTGCTGGTATATCAGGGGGTTGTATATGCCAACAGGCCAAAATACCTTAATGTTCATCTCTGGGCAGCAATGAGATTACTCCCAATGAATTATCTTGTAAATCAGAGTTCAGCGTTCTAAATCCTGCCTGGAGTCCGCTGAAGTAGCTGAGGCTATATTAGAACATAGATCATCTTCGAGTGTGTAGCTGAACCCTGCTGTCAAGATTGCTACAAGGATCCAGCTGGGATTGCTATGATTGCTCAATGTTCATATAAGCTTACGGGATTCAAATTAGGCGTTCATCAGTTCAGTTTTAGATTAGTGGAGCTTTTCTTTTCAAACAGCTGGATGATTTTGGCCCGGTCTTGCAAAGAACATCTTAAATAATTCTTTATAACAAAGTGAACTCTCTGAGCCAGTGACAAGTTGCATTAGTCAAATTACCAAGTGCCCCCTGGGTTGCATGCCCAGGAGAAAGGGCCTGTTAGTGAGGCACTGCCCAGGTGGGAGAGGTCTCTCTGGTGCCAGGGTGCCCTCACTGTTTCTCCTCGCGAGCTGCACACGCTCAGCCATGGAATGCTAATGCTCTTCCTATCAGTATGTGTCTCACAGAACAGATGCATGTAAAGTGCCTTCCTGAAATCTTGTAAGCTTTTGCAACAATGAAAGAGGATGATAAAATATGATTAGTAAGTAACTCACGTCAATTACAATCAAGCAAAGCGTTTTTTCTCAGACCATAAAGGACACACGTGAATACATGCTTGATACGTGTCTGATGCTCACAAAATGATGGCTAATTGGGAAATTTTACACCACACTGAGCCTAATTCACCAGGTCATGTATTTTTTGGTCGATTTACAAAATGTTAACCATGTGCGGATTGTTCATAATGAAATGCTCATTTGTAATGTCTGAGATAGGGAGGCAGAATCAGAGTTAAATCAAGTCTTGGTTGAGATTAATAACGCACTGTGATGGCCAAGGGTCGGTTTGTTGAGATTTCCTTGGATTACTGTTAAATTTAGTGTAGTTTCAAACAAATAATGAATTGGAACAATTTGTTGTGCTTCAGTTTTTTTGCTTGTTTCCCAGAGTGAATTATTTACTTTGGCTTGCGCAGGCGTGGCTGTATCTGATTATTTAACATCAGCGTTCTTTCAAAAAGTCCTTCCAGAAGCCCATCTCATTTCTGTTCCATTTCTGTCCACCTTAGCAGTTTTGTTTAGTTATGTTTCACTTGATATCTCATGCCTTATTTGATTTTCTTCTGCATGAATTAATTATTTGACAAGTTCTTCTTGAATTTTGACAAATTAACTTTTGGGTGGTTTGTTCGAGTGAAGTGGAATCAAATTTATTGATTCCTACAAATCTGTGCTGGAGCTGTTTTATCACGTCTCTACCGGTTACTCAAACCTGTGGTCTCCCTGCACAAGATGCCTGTAATCTAAGACAAAAATGTACTGTTCAATGATTCATTTGGACCGTTTTATTTGTAAAAGTTACTTAATGCGAAAACGTCTTTGTAAGGATTATGCCAGGAACCACAAGCAAGAACCAGTGAATACAAAAAAGGAGGCTTTATTTCTGGAGGGGGGGACAAACCCCAACAGAGCAGGCAACGGTACAAAGTCCACAATCCAATAATCAGAATCCAAAGGGCAAAATCCAGAATCGTAACCAGGGCACCTATCACAAAATACAGTCGGACAAAAAAAGGATTCGGTAACGATGGAAGTGGCAAAGTACAGGGAATAGGCAAAAATCGAAAGTCAAGGACGGTCCAGTCAGAAAGGTAATCACTATGAATACAAGGCGAGAGAAGCGTGGCACAAGCAGACAAAGGAGAAACGTTCTGACGGGGAACTGCTGTGAGAAGACTGTTTAAATACACAAAAGGGAAGTCACATGCTATGATTAGGAAAAGGTGAACTGGATAAAACTAATTACGTGGGAGCAAAACATGAGGAAGAACCTAATCACATAGAATTGGCAAAAGCCAAAACGCGGACAGGGAACACGAGACTATGACAAAACATACAGCTCCGGTTAGGGAGTTCTAACGTGCACAGATAATGAGAAGCAGGACAGAGTGGAGCAGGTGCGAAGGATCCGCTGAATTGCAGCAAAGACTAAGTGAAGGCAAGAGGCGGAGACTAGAATAGGGCGAGTGCTGAGAGCTTGTTAATCAATTAGTAAGTGCAGCTATACAATCCCTGGTGCTCGTTAGTAAGTTAGTATTATATACAATGTTAGTCTGGGTTAGTAACTTAACAAAACAACAAACTGTTAGTATCGGTTAGTAATATAGAAAAGAGAGGCGAAGGAAGCAAACGAGATTGGAAGGAATGTTTGAAACCCAGAAACCATGAAATCACCTAAGCATGTGACATGCGGGACTGGGGAGAAGCTGTAACTTAACAAGAGACCAGACAGGGGAGACAAAGTGCAATGAAGGGCATGGCAAAACATGGACCGGACTATAACAGAAAAGTGGATGGGGAATGGCAAAAACGAAAACATGGCAAAGTACAAAAACTAAACAGAACCTGGCAAAACCTAACAGACATAATAATAAACATAACAGGGAATAAGGAAAACATAACAAGCAAGGCAGGAACATAATAAACATGGCAGAACAAGACAGACATGGCAGAATCATAACAGTCTTGTAACTTTCAGGGTATATTTTGGAGAGTTTTCCATTAAAGCAAGAAAATGTCCTTCCACTGTAACTTTCTTCTGATAGTATGGTATATGTCCATGACTATGCAGGGTGGCAAAGGGAGAGGATGGAGAGGCAGGATTCATATGGGAATATGGGAAAATAAGTGCTTGTTCCTAATTGGAAAGATCCTTCAAAAATGACTGGCTGCTGCAAAGGATAAATAAATAAAAATGGGGAATGAAAACTGCCGAGAGATAGCACTTTCATAGCAGTGCAAATGAAATTCCTTCTGCCATTTTGTTGTCATACTGTGAGAAATGTGACAATGTGAAAACGTTCCATTCCCGTCAGGATTCTCTTTGTCCTGATGTCATTAAAGCTAGGGGAGTAGGGGATTTATATTGTAATGTACCTGGCGGGTTGTTGATATAAAACTGTGAACTGTTTTACCTTTATCCGCTGTGTCTCGGTTGACACACTCGACAGCAGATTTTCATGCTGTGGCCAGCTCTCGTTGTTGGCAGGTGTCACATTTTCTGCAGTTTTTATGGGGAAAACCGTACCACAGCTGTGGTTGAGATCAAGAGAGACTAACATTGCATTCACTGTCTTTTTTCCTGCTTTTTCCTCCAGCATGATATTCCTTATGCATTTCCCTATTACCTTTCATGTATTAGCGACATCATGTCATATTACCATTGCTCCCTCAGTACAGGAGGAGAGAAAAGTATTCTCAATTCACACAGTTATTAAATGTTTCCTGAATTAATGGACACCCCCACCTCACCTCGGTTTCCAGTACTCATTAAAGGTGTTAGCAACTCTATTTGAAAGAAAACAGAAACAAATAAACATTGAAAAGTAAAGGCTTGGGCTAACGACTAAGAGAGACGTGGATCTATTCTCATCCAGTTTGCCATATGTTTGTGGATACTGTCATAACATGTTGGATTTAGGTGACAAACGGGCTAAAATGAATCCATTGAACAAAGTTTAAAGAGGCTCTGCTGTAGTCCAAGATGCTGTCATTTCCCTGTGTTTGAATGGGATTAGGGATTAATTATGGAGTGGCAAGACTATCTTTTTTTTCCCAAACGCCACCATCTCCAGTTAAATACTTACGCTTAATTAAGGTGATAAAGCAAAGCCCTGTTCACAATAATAAATGGCATCCCAGCTGATGATATAGTGAGTCTGGAACTTACCCCGGCTGTGCGTGGGACAGGAAGATGATTTCAGTGCAGGCCGTTGTTTACGCTTCTGTTTGTTAATATTTTTTTCTTGCATTCTCCCACACAGAACAATCAACAAAGCAGTCTTTTGGGACTAATTATAACAGAGATGGTTTTCTCAGCATGCTCACATCACATAAAAGATTAAATGAGAAAGTTCTCAATGTCTCGTGAATGATATTGTGAAAACCTATGAGATGAGGACATTTTTAGCCTTCCAGGCACCACATCCATGCCCCCATACCCAGTGACCCCCAATGCCAACTCAGCTAAAGCTCCATTTCATTATAACCGGTGTTTAATGGTCTGCACTTGCGATTTGGCATTCAATAATGCAATTTGGTCAAACAAAATAACTGCTTTGTGCTTGAAGCCATCCAATAAATGATGGTCAATCAAAATTATTCTTAATATCGCCTTGTTGCCTGAGAAAAATAATGACAGGAGCATGATGTTAATGCAAACAGAAGTGTGATATTGTACTACCTTTTCTTGTGTGAGTAAACCTTTAAGATTGCAGTACAGGTAATGTACTCACGTAATCAGTTGTGTCTTAATAGAGCTGTGTCACGATGACTGCGCATGGTCAGAACCTCGAAAATTCTTAGCCTATGAAAGTGAATCTGCTCGGCTGCAAATCAAAATCTGATTCCATCCTTGCCAATCCACCTTTGTTTTGCATTGTATTTATATATAGTTTGTTACTCTGGTATAATGCTTTCTATATGAAGGAGTTTTCTATGGAAATTTGAGGATTCAAAGCGCTATTTTAGCAGTCTAGCCAAAGGACATTCAGAATGTATGCTGGTTTTCCACCTGTCAATAAACAGCATAGAAGAATAGCTTCTTCTATGATTATTGCAGTTGGCCAAGTTTACATTTTTCATATCCTTTGGCTAAAGCGCTGAAGTAGTGATTGAATGTTCCAATTTCCAAAGAAAACTCTTAAGTATTAAAAGCATAATGCCCGAGTAAGTACAATATATAAATACAATGCAAAACGACGGATTAGCACGGATGGAAGTAGATTTTGACTTGCAGTCGAGCAGATACGCTCCATTAAAAGTTGTGAGTGTGTGCAGTAATCGTGACACAGCTCCTTTAAAGCCTGAGATATTGCTCTTGTGTGTATTTGCCTTATGCAGTGAGAACACCATGACTGAGCTCTTATTATGAAAAATGGATCTGTTTATAATATGATCAGACTTACAGCGTGTTATTTTAACACTCAATTTGTTATGTTACTTGTCATCTGACTAATGTTGATATTCTAGTATTCAACTGAGCTGTCATCCAAATAATGTAAGCACAAAATCGATGTTAAATGAGTGTTATTCTGTAAGTCATAGTGAATGACTCATCCTTAAGTCTACCACTTTCTGTTGGATAGCAAGGAACAAGCATGTCAAATGCATTAAAAACCGCATTTTGGCTTCAATTCTTATAAAGTTTGAAATGTATCTATGTGATCTATTGCTGCAGAGATGTTATAGACAGGAGACAATCCACTTAGAGCATTTTAAATTGAAAGGTCCTTAACGCCAGGGATTGTGCTTGTACGATGCGTAATCCTTTCCCCCCCAAAAGCCAGTCGTCTTCTTTATGACAGCAGAACTGAGAAATACAGTATAACTAGACAGTCTTGTTGTTGCAGTGACACAAGCGCATAGTTGAGATTCAGGACCCTTTCAACCCCCATGGGGTTCACTGATTTAGGGGTTTTTTGTTCAAGTGCTTTGCTGGGATGAACTGACCATGTCATTTCATGGCACTCTGGATTGAACTGCAGATGAAGTTGGTGGTGTTAAATTTTTGCAGGCACAGTAGAGGTACAACCCACGGGAAAAAAAGTTTTTTAAACCTTATTTTGGGTTGAAGCCTGTGAAGTTCTTAAGCCATTTTTATCAGATTTGACAGGAGATTCTCTACATACAGTTTTTATGCTCAGCTGATGATCTGTCACAGACCATTTTGACAGTAAATTTTGAACTAATAAAATCTGTTTATGTGACATTATAACATAACATAACATAACATAACATATCATAACATGAGTGGCGAGAACAGGCCGTTCAGCCTAATTAGGCTCGCCAGTGCCTTTTTACTATAGTGAATATATCACTTCAGATACTCAATGACTCAATGGTATCTAGCTTTAAGTCAAGTCTGCTCTTGAAAACCCCCAAGGTCTCTGCCTCAACAATATGGTCAGGCAAGCTATTCAACATCGAAATTACTCTTTGGTGAAAAAATATTTCCTAAAATCTGTGCTAAATTTACCCTTGGTCAACTTCCATTCATGACCCCAAGTTCTACTAACAAAACTTGGCCAAAGGAATCCTACATAATTCACTTTGTTAATCCCTTTAACATATTTAAAGACCTCAGTCAGATCACCCCTGAGTCTTCTAGATTGTTGCTAATGCGCTGCCTCTTTCCTTTTCATTTTTGTCTTTTCTCTCTATTCTTCTTTTCTTTTACCATTGGTGTCATTTTCTTCCCACCAATTAAAATAAAAATATTATGGTATCAAGGTAGAGATTTTGGTTTTTCAATGCACTGTTATTATTTTTAATTTACAATAACCCTTTTTGAATGAAAATGGGGGGATGTTTGAACTGAAGCTTTATTACACATAAATATCTCTTGTAAAAACAAGATGATTAAACCAAGTTTTCATTAAATGGGAATTATTTCATGTCCTTTTGAAAATCAATAAAAACGACACATTTCCCATTTGCTTAAAGGAAATTAGGAGGGATAATGCTACAGTACCTTTATAAAAATAATCTATCAAAATGATATCTAACTGTGCTTCTAGTTTAACAGTAAAGAATGGGAGTCTTGAGTAGGAACTTTTTGTTAGTAAGATTTTTTTCCCCTTTGTCACTAATGTTTTGTTACCAAGGTACCAATTATTTCTCAGATTTTCAGGCCAGGTTATGGTGAAAAAAATGTGAGCATATTAAGATTTTCAGGGTTGAGTCTTTACTACTGCAGTGTTAACATTATTACCATAGTTGAGCCTCCATCATGCTGAAGCATCCTGCAAAGTTGCTCTGTCTGATAACTTGCAAGTTGCTATAACAGCATTCACTAGCCTTGCTTGAAAATGCTCCACAATCCGAACGGCAAAAATTTCAGATCCAATGGCTGTAATGGCAGCAAAGGACATGCTGCTGAAAAGTATCAAATTCGATTGAGCTGCCAAGACTATCAATTCCATTTCCAAAAATAACCATTACAAGGGTAAAACAGCAATATTAAAAATTAGCTTTTCAGACACAAAAGTGATCATTTTCTTTATTTGCTATGCAAGGTCTTATATAGTTCATTAAAACACTGATTCAATCTTCATATGAATAATTTACAAGTCTCACAGTTTACATGCCGCAGTTTTACTTTGCTTGTAATAACATTATGTTGATGCTTACATAAGTTTAAAAACAACTTTCTCTGATTTACATAACATTGAATATACTGGATGTATTCATATACACGAAGCCTTATTTGTGCAAGAACCAGAATCTCAACGGAGTACTTCTAAAACCTTGTGGAGTACATAACATGAAGAATTGAGGCTGTTCTTAGGGCAAAGGGAGGCCTTTCCTAGTGCTAGCATGTTGTTCCTTATGAAATGCCCTGTAAGTGTATATAGTTTTTATTTCAAAATTTTTTGACAGTGTTGTGGCACAATAATAGAAAACAAAATTGACTTTTTCCTATTTTTAGTGTATATTTTAATGGCAAGCATCAACCATTGCTAGAAACCTGTCCACATCAAAATGGTATTTATACGATGACAACTTTTAAATTTTTATTGAAGCATACTGCTATTTATGGGATTTCATTTAAACCTAAATTTAAGGGTTTGAGAAAGTAAATTGGAAAACAAAGAAAGAAAAAATGTACTTGTTGAAGTGACTGCTCCCTCTACATCGTTAGATGTGAAATTCAACAAACAAGCCCTGGTTCGGTTGCCATGTCAATTTTATGGTGGCAGTACAGTCTGCGTTTCTAGCCAATCCCATGGGTCATCATCACCGGAAAGTATGTGCTTCAGGACTATTCAGCGGTATGCACCTGCTAAACATCCAACACAAATCTTGCAATTTTGGAGTATTGATGCCCAAGAGGATTTTTTTATCCTTGTTTTTTATGGTCCTATTTCCTGGATGTATTCTAATTCAGACTTGAAAGTTCAGAATCTATAGCAAATTCCAAATGCACTAGCCCTCCCACCACTCAGTCAGTGTGTGTCAGCCTTATCACAGATGTGAGTGGGACTAAGGCACAGATTGTGCTGCAGTATTAAATTATGCGTTAACAATGCCATGACTGCGAAATAACAATAAGTTACAGTGAATATAACATTACCATAATGTCATGGATATTTTGAAACCTACAGGGCTAGATTCACAGATTTAAAACTTGAAAACCCAATAAAATTGGTCTTGATCATTTTTTTTGACCAATCATTGACTGTGTCATTGCTGTGTTGATAAAACCTTGCAAAAGCTGAGGAAAAAGATCATTGGGCTCATTACAACGCAGAAAACAAAAAGAAATGTCTTAATTCTGTGGCTTTCTCCAGATTTGAATCTCGACCATATGTGCAGAGCTTTGTTTTCTCCAGTGACATCAGCATGCCAATTTGAGAGGCTCTATCTTCAGCGGTCTAATTAACTTCCCCAATAGTTATTCTATTCCACTTTATTATTGTCCCTCTTATTTACTTGCTGTTTCACCCTCCTTTCTCCAATTGAGATGGGTATGCAATGCTCCTATAGCAGCCATGCACCTCTGAAATCAAATTAAGTGGCCTCTGAATACCACAGAAGAGCTCAGCACAAACAAGAGATGTGCATTTGAAAATAACTGGTTGTGTGGTCGCCTGCATCTTTGTTTTTTAACGTCAGGCACTCACCGTGACTTTAAGTTTAGTCAGTACTATTGCTGGAGGATACAAACTTACAGTGTAAGACCGGAAGTATTTTATCAGTGGCTCAAAATTAAAGGGCCGTAATTCCTTTGCACATGATTTACTCCACTGAGGCCCTTTACATCCACATGAAGTTTTACCACCCTTTGGATATGTCTCACTGTCCGAATAGTCATGGGCTTTGCTGTAGTTCAGAATCTTCCAGCAATGCCACTGACCAAGAGTATTTTGTAACAGCCTAAATACTGACAGATTCTGCTGTGTATTGTCCAGTCATGGAAACACTTTTCTTTTCTATTTCTCTTGGTTTTGTGATTGCCTCTTTTTAGCTCATATTTTATAGCTTTGATAGATTTATAGTCCTCATTCATTGGCATGTGATCATGTCTTGTTATTCCTGATTTTCAGAATGATCCCATCCACCAGTCAGGACTTCCTAGTGAAGGATCTGGTTTCGGGCCGAGAGTATGACCTCTGTGTCCTAGCGGTCTACGATGACGGGATCACATCACTTACCGCCACTCGGCAGGTGGGCTGCGTGCAGTTTGTCACCGAGACAGAGTACAGCCAGTGTCAGTCACTCCACAGCCAGTTCCTGGGCGGCACCATGATCATCATCATCGGAGGCATCATTGTGGCATCCGTCCTTGTTTTCATCATAATTCTCATGATACGCTACAAGGTCTACAGCCACCAGGGCAGCAGCGGCGAGAGCAGCAAGGTCACTATTGCCAATGTCCGCTCTCAGACTAATGGTGGGCAGGTGGGACAGGTCACCAGGTCCTCTTCCAAGGGGGCGGAGGGTCAGGAGGGGGAGGTCCACATGTGTTCTGGAGTGGGCATGGGAGGATTAAGTATAAGTGCGGGTGCTGCCCCCACCACCGCCATTAAGGGACCCAACAACATGACTCTGGTGGTGGACTGCGAGAAGGTTCAGGTGACTGAGAGGTCCCCGGAGGAAATTTGCTTGTCCACACAAAGGCGCCAATCCAGGACTTGCATAGAGCTAAAAAGAAGACCCTCACTGACCACCAAAGAGGCGAAGAGTGGAGAAGCAATTGGCGGTACGTGCCCCTGAGTCCTTGTAAAGTAAGCATCCAGTTTGATGGGTATTTTGTGTGGGTAAGATATAAACTTACAAAACAGAAGTTAAGAACAAAATACTGGACACCATGGCTGCATCCAAATTCTCTTTTTCCTTTCCACTCCACTTTTCCTTGCCCTTGCTGGAAAACATCACTTAGGTGAAGTGTAAGCTGCAGGGGAGACTGCCTTTGATGCACTCCATTACCAACAGCCTGTGTATTACTCAGATGCAGTTGAAGGGTGCATCCGAATTCTGTAAAAGGTGAGGAACCTTCCTTGATCACGGACATGAGCTGGAAATACTTTGGCTGGTAGCCATGACTAGAAGCAACTGAATTTTCTATTTTTTGAAGGAAAGGAGGCAAGTAGCTCATTTGTCGCTTTTTTCCAGCAAGGAGACATTGGGCCAATCTTTGCAGAAAGGACTAATTGATTATGGACTACAATTCTTTGCAGCTATTGCAATTAGATACATAATTTGTTGTATTTTTCCTATTGGACCAGTCATGTCATTACCAATTGCTGTTGAGCTCATGAGATTGAAGGAAAAGACCTCCAATTTCTCTGGAACATGTCCCAAGGTGAAGTCCCTTCAAAATTTCCCTTTAACTTGCCGTTAACCCACATGACAGTTAATCAGCAAGGTTAAGGAAAAGAGGACGGCTAAGGGAAAACGCTGCCTATGTAACATAAATCGGATGCACCCTAATTCTGAGGCATTTATAGTCGTGAGCTGAGGTGTCAAAGCTATGGCAGGAATTAGTGTCAGCATGTATGAGTGCAGCATTTTAATAAGTATAAGGAAGACTGAGCGTGATGACTTTGGACTGTTTTGCCAGTCAGTGACCTAAGTGAACCGCTGGTACTGAAACATTATTAAAATTAACAGACTGTCTGGCCTCCTGGCAGATCAAACAAAGGTCTTCAGCTTGAGGAGACTGTCCAGTGCTGGTATCACAAAGCAGAATTGCTAAATAAGCCAGCACTGCCATGGGCAAATCCAGGAACTCTCCTTTATCTGCCATATGGACTGAAGAAAAGAATTGTTCCTGGCATAACTCTGCAATAAATTGCAGCTGCCTCAGTGATGCTGCTTTTCGATACATTCTCCAGATGTCCTGCTTCCATTTGTGAGGGGGCTGGGGATGTGCTATCATGCACATTGGTATTTTTAGCTTACCGACCCCCTGTGGGCCGATAAGCTATTGTTGTGGTGTGGCGTCCGTCATCCGTTGTCAGGAACATTTTTTATCTTTTTTTTGGCCTGATGAATTTTGGTGTAAATTTGCCATAACATACTACCAGACCATATCTCCAGACATATTTTTTTTCCGGATTTTTGATTGAATCATTTTTGTCCGTTTTATGGGGCCTTGAAATTTTGGCCCCAATGTTAAAGATAGGACTGAGAAATTTTAAAAAATTATTTCTCAAAAACTGCGCGATAATTTTTTTTCTAAATCGGGCAATCAACTTTCCTTTGTACTGTCAATGTACAGTGCGAGCGCCATTTTAATTGAATCGACGGAAGTGGGTCTAGTGGTGGCGCTGTACTTTAACCGATCCTTTAGAGAATATGCCAGATGGCCTGTGGAGGCCAAATGGTTGCAGATAGAGATTAAGTTTGTATTATTGACATATAGGAAGTCATATATGACTTTTATTTTGGCCATGTTAAAGTTGATCTCAGATGACCTTGAAAGGTCAAACTTGAGGTCAAGCAAAATGTTACAATTTTCAAAGGCTACTAGGCTTGAAAATATTGAAGATTGGGAGCATATGTGTTTTGAAGACTTCTTGGAAGTCATATATGAACTTCACTTTGGTGGCCTTGCATTTGACCCTCGGTGACCTTCGAAGGTCAAACTTCACATAGTGAATTTTCATTGACTTCTATCACCAAAACAATTACAGCTATAGCTTAGGTCTGTATTGTGGGCATATAGGAAGTCATGTATGAAGTTTCATTTGATGACATTGAACTTGACCTTCAGTGACCTTGAATGGCCAAACTTTACAGTGAAATTTCAATGACTTAGATCAGCAGAATCGTTACAGATACAGTGTAGGTTTGTATTAAAGACGTATAGGAAGTCATATATGAACTTTAACTTGGTGACCTTCATATTGACCTTCGAAGGTCAAACTTGACCTAGTGAAAATTCAATGACTCCTATCACTAAAAAGGTCACAGATAGAGCCTAAGTTTGTATCACAGATTTAAAGGAAGTCACACATTAACTTTCATTTGGTGACATTCAACTTAACTGTTGGTGAACTTTGAAGATCAAACTTGACATAATACAATTACACTGACTTGTATTGCTAAAATGGTCGCAGATGGAGCCTAGGTTTGTGTTACAGACATCTAGGAAGTCACATATGAACTTTCATTTGGTGACATTCAACTTGACTGTCAGTGACCTTTGAGGGTCAAACTCGACAGTGAAATTACAATGACATGTATCACCAAAATGGTCACAGATGGAGCCAATGTTTGTATAGAGACACATAGAAAGCCATATATGAATTCCATTTGCTGACCTCAACTTGACCATCTGTGATCTTTAAAGTTCACAATTGAAATGTTGAATTTTCAGTGACTTGTATCACCAAAACTGCTTCAGCGCATAAGATTGTATTGCAGGAGGTCTTAGAAATGTATGTGAACTTTTATTTAGTGACCTTGACATTGACTTTCAAAGATTTGAAGGTCAAACTTCACAGGAAATTTACATAACTTGTATCATCACTATAAGATTGCTTGCCAGTAAGCTTCAGGACCCTAGGTTTTTTTTTTTTTTTTTGTTGCTATGCTCTCTGATTCACCTGATAGCATCCAGGTAGCTCACACCGAAGAAGTTTGTCTGTGAGCCCTGTGGTGGGACATCTGAATTCCAGCCAGGCCATTAATGGCAAGGGCCAGAGGTCTGCATGGGCAAGACAACAATTGACACAGGGAGATAACAGAGGTTAAGCCAGTTAAAATTTGTTAGTTCATCTTTCTGTTGCGACCACTTCTGGTTGGCCAGGTGCATGTAGCTGAACAAACTAAATTGTACATTAACTACTTGATCCCACAACGGCGTAGGCAGTGTGTAATTGGTGGTGTGACCGCACAGTTTAAAAAGGCGAGGGCTAGTGGTCACGTTATTTGGCGGAATTACTGCCACAGCATCTTCCTCCTGGTTCTATTGGAGCAGGTTGCTTAAAGGTGGGCTAAAAAAGTTGGCTGTGTTTGGGGGGGACAAAAAAAAAGAAATAAAGGATAATTGGGATTATAACATTTTTTGCATGATTATAATTATCTCCCGGAAAAACACACATTATGTCAATAATTGTCTGACACACTGAGTTTTTGGCCTTTCCAGAGTTAGAATCCTGTTCTGCACCAAAGTGACACATAGAGGATCTTATATGAGTAGTCATCTCACACAAAAGGTTGGAAACAAGTTTTATAACTTTCATATGAGACAACCAAGAGTATAAGATTCTGTTTATCACATAACTGCATTGCGTAATTTAATAGAAATCAAATGTAATTTCCATTAACACGTTAATGTTAATTCCTGTCATATGTTAGCATTGAGCTGACTCCGACACACTGATAATCAGTCAGTCAGTGAGTCACAAACATTTGCATTTGAAATAGCAACGGTTTTAAATTCACTGTCAACTGAGTAGCCAGCTAACGTTCGCATGCTAACTACAGTAGCTAGCTGACAAACTAATGTTACATTATGATTATGGAAAGGTACTGTGGGCATTCTAGCTAGCTAAGTAATGTAAACTTGGTTATGAGTGGCACTTAGCTAGCTGCTACAGCGCTAATCTATACCCATTTAATGAACATTACACTTTATAGTCACTTTGGCTAAGTATTAACAGAAATTGGAAACCATTTGCTTAATCATCAAGGAGAGTTTGTTTTTACTCATGGGCTGGCAGAGGAACCACAAGTCACTGTTTACCGTGACAAAATACAGTGCAATTTTTTTCCAACACTGTTAGCTAATGAAATTTTTGCAAAAATGTAATGTACCTAGGGTAATATCAAAATTATGTAATGAGGTGGGATGAATGAAAACTACTCCAGATGTGTGATGTAATGCCCACAAATGTAATAACAGCCCATAAATGTAATAAATCACAAACGTAATACATGTCTACAGCTTTTAATTTAATCCACGGGTGTAATAAATTTCCTGCAAATGTCATAGCAGTTGCTTACTGCAAACATAATACGAAATTTACCACAAATGCAGTAACTATCACATTTGCAGGGATTTGTTATGTTTGTAGGTAGGTAAAATTTTTAAAAAATTTAAGTTTCAGATTTGTATGACATTTGTGGTTTATTACGTTTGTGGACTATATTTACGTCTGCGGGTGTTACATAAGATAAAAAAAAGGTTCTCACAGTGTTGCTGCTATGAAATGGTAATATCCTTACATTGACAAAACAATCCGCTGACACTTCGGGAACCCTTATTGTAAGCTGGGAGGATTTCTTATGTTAGAGAAACACGTTTCAAGACTGACGGTCATTGTATTCCTTAATGAAGTGGTCTCTGGGTCCAGCTAAGCTGATTAATGAATGTAAATTAAGCCAAAGGTGAGTTGGTTAAGCACACGAGCAGAGTTTGAGGGTAGTCATAGGACTTCGGGCCAGCTCCTTGACAGAGTGGTTTTTTTGTCCTGCAGAGCACTTATGTTTCAATCGATGGAGCTTTGAAAATTAAATACCTTCCTAGCTGGCTCCCATAACAGAAAGTACATTCATTCTGGTCACGTAGACATCACCCAATGCATTAAGTGCCCTCGTTCATGTCCGGGACAGGGCCGATAACCCGCCCCTGCTGAACGTCGCAGCTTCGAACCTGACTCCAAGAAAGGCGGAGGGGCTTCAGGTCCTGTCAGGTAAGCGGGCTGCTCGTTTTTCATGTCCGTCTCTCTCTCCCTTAGACAAGCAAGCACTTCAGGTCGGGGAGGAAGAAAAGATTCATCGCGACTGGAGCGATTTTAAAATTTGATGACTCCCTCTGCCGCCCCGCAAGAAGCAGACATCGCTCTGAAGAGTAATGGTCCCTGTTTTCTATTCCGCCCTATTCATATGCTTTGTCCAAAAAGGAGTTTTTGTGATTCTGCCACTCTGGCTAAAAAATCTCTGGCTAGTCAACCGTCAAAGACTGCAGTGTGTGGTGCACAGGGCATCTCTTTTTTTTCTTAATTGAAGTGCAAATGTGTTCATATCATTCACAGTCCTGAAAGCACACATCCACACCATATGAGAATGACAACAATCACCTTAAAATAGGCCTCAGATGGACCAGGAATACCTCAGTGTTTGCACAATTGTGGTGTTTTTCTTTCTTTCCCTAAAATCTGTTTCCAATTTAGTTACAGAGATGTTTGACTGGTAATCTTGGCTCTTTTTATTCTTTTTTACAGAACATTCCAGGCCACTGGAATCATGGAGGTGACTAAGCTAGGACCATGCTTTTTTTTTGTGTCGCTGGACTTCCCAAACATCCAACAGAATTTTGCTTTTTTTCTGTCCATGAATACTCCCACTGTCCCTCTTTGACGGCTTTTAGAACTTTGCCTGGCTACTAGACTCTCTGACAGTTGTGACTTTCACCTCTGGTTTTGGATCATAAACACCCTTTTTCTATCCCTGTGGCTCAGACTGTGTGTCTGTCAACTGCACCAACCCACACTGAGGACCTTCCTTGGCTGCTCTGATCCCAGGATGAGGAAGAAAGCGGAAGGTGAGATTGAGTATTGTGGCAGAGGATGGGGTTGAAGGATGGTTACATAAGCATGATAGTTGTGCAAATGTAGGAGGGAGAATGTGTTGTTCTCAAACAAGTGGAAGCAGGTGAAGCAGGCCTCAGGAACATCTTGATTGTCACCTTTGTGTACTTTGTTCTGAGGTAGGGTTTTTAAATCACTGTTGTTTTCTTGATGACCATGACTTTTCATTTACAAAATGAAAAAAGTGCCAGGAAGTAGCACGACAGCACTTCCTTGTGTTGACAGTTTTTGTCAGTCAAAACACTCCGCACTCCTTATAATTATTTGTTGAAATCAGTAGGACACAGGTAGTCTCCCACTGTACCACACCAAGATAAGAAGTGAGAAGCATCTGGTGGAGTAAAAATATGTTTTTTGTAATCATATTCATTCTGGCACATTCTTAAATCAGGGTAAGTTGTTTTTTTTAAGTTTTAGGTCCATATTCTCAAAGGAAGTCCCTTGGTTGAACCTTTTTTTCCATAATCATATAGTATTTTTTTAAGAATTTAGCCACACAAGTTAACACCTTAGATGAGCAAGACTAAAGCAGCGAGCAGCTGAAGCAGACACCGCTTTGTTCATTTCCATTTTCTCAAGCTCTCCCCCACCAGTCTTGCTGTGCAGCCAGATTGAAACAAACAGACTTGTGTTCATTGGAAAGGCTGCCAGGTCAAATATAGTGAGCAATCAGCTGTGTTAGGGTGATATTTGCATTAGGTCTTAATGAGGGAGAAGTGTGCTAAGGGGAGTCAGCAGTGCTAAACACATCCTCCATTTAGAAAAGAAACACCATTGTGAAATAGCATTTCTACCAGCTCTGAGGTTCAGTTTCCCTACATTTTTTCCATGGTTTTACAAATGAGGGAGACAACCTGAGACATGCTTACAGTCACATGGACATTCCCATGGATATCACACACTGCTCCGCCCTTTTGGTAGGTGGGCTACACGTATAAGCTGCTTGCCTCCTCCGCCTTCGTAGCAGAATATGCCTCTGTCTGCCATTGCATTACAGCGCTCCCTGCCACTGCATCATACTTGCCTGCTGCAAGTTAAAATCCCACCTCCACCCCAGCATCCACCTGGGGAGGGGAGTGTGTCTTGACAGTCCGTGCTCGCTTCTTTTCAAGCTCAGTAGGCTGGAGGGTGCGTCAAGGTCAGAGCCTGGACACCAAAATATTGCTGTATCTATTTTTCACTCTTTCTACGGAGGGTTTACATATGAGTTGGCAGAAAGAAATACAGCTCAGATCAATAGACCTCCCATGGAAGTACACAAAACTGAATGCACCAATATTTCAAAGGCATAATTAAAGTATAGCTTGCAAACTGACCTCAACGTTGCAAATTATAGCTTGCTGAAATGACTATTTCTTTCTCAGTTAAAGAGAACCATTCCTGCAAATAGAGATTTGCAGGGGCATAATTATAGTAGAACAAATTATGGCCTTCTATTGTTCTGCACGACTGGTTTCACACCTTCATTTCACAAATTACAGCATATGGCCTCCAGAATACATGGACATGACAAGGTGCATTAACTGCAAAATAATGCTCTCTGATTTCAATGTTCGGCCTGGTTTGCTTGAAAGAGGGTGCATTGGTTGCAACCCAAAGGTGATCCAGTAATATGTACAACAAGATGTTTACAAGGTGACGGAGTGTGATTACACACAAACCATGCCTCACTTGACAGGCAAATCGATTAAATATCATCCCTCTGAAATGGAGCAAAAGACATATGAATAATAGATTGTCAATGCAGTTTTTTTTTGGTTTTTTTGCCACAGACATGATTTGTGCTACAATCTACCTTTTTGGCAGAGTTAAGAGAAAATGGGTAGAAAAGAGTTTTGTTGATGGGGTGTGGTGGAGGGAAAGGCAGAAGCAGCATCACACGGCACGCGGCAAAAATTGTGTGGGACGACACAAAGCCCCTGACAGCATTGGTCCGCCGTGAATACCGTCGACCTGACCTTGGAAGAAGCGAGGGAACAGGCTGTATTAGAACATTTCTTCTCTTGTTCATTTGTTCAAAAGCAGTGCCTACACACAAAAGAAATATGGCCTTGATATCTAGAAATGGCTATGAGGGAAAGTGGGGAGTTGTTCTAACGTGTTTAAACATTCGCACACAGGCAGTGGTGGATGTCTATACCCATTAAAGTTTGAGAACTGCTGTGCGCCCATGGCTCCTGCCTTGTCACCCTCTCAGAACTTACAGAGGGCCCAGCAATCAATGGCAGAGCCACAAAACCGCACTATCGATCGCCAATACAGATACATTTCTGATAAACGAGCTGAATTAAAAGCTAAAGTGGGGGACAAAGTCGAGATGAATGGTGTTTTCAATTTTTATTCCTGCTGTGCCCTCCTAAATGGGGAGAAAATGGCCGCATTGATTTTGATGTGTACTTCTTGAAATAACAACCTCACTTCGCTGTTGCACCTTTACCCCACAAACACATTAATCTTTGTTTGAGAAGTGACTTACTAATTAGTATTCATTAATCACCTCTAGGCCAGTGAGAAACAGATCTTCATAATATGGGAAAACATTTAAGACATAGTTCTTTTTCATGTTTTCATTCTCTTATTAGCCTTGTTTACATGGGAGAAAGCCTCGATAGTAATTAACCTCCCTTCATGCAAGCTCATTATGAGAGGCTAACAACATGGCTATGAAAAAAGCGAATGTCTTAACAGTGCTATATATCCTATGGTCCTACTTCAATTTCTATATTTTTCAATAAGGTCACGACAATTTATGTAGAGGATTTGATTTGGCAAAAATCACCCCTAATTAATGGAATTAAAATGCTTCATCTCACATAGAATAGGAGCTCTTCAGGGCAATGCTTCAGGTTCCAGCCCCAGTTCAAGTTGATAGAATTGCACAGCTTACATTACCGTTTTTTAGTTGACAACCCAAATCAACTAACAGGTGTTTAGACCAAGTTGTGGCCAATCCCCCTTGGACCAATGTTGAATTATGGGCCTTGGTCAAGGGCCCAACAGCTTTTCTTATCTAATAGAGGCTATTCCAGGGCTTGCCCCTCCAGCTGTCCACCAAAATGCAAGCTACTAGGCTTTAGGTCACTCCAGATAGTATACTGTTAATTGTAGTTTTGCTAAAAATAACTGCTTCTTTACGAGGATTTTTTTTTTCTCAGAATAAATTCAGCTCAGGTATAGTTTTAATGCCATTTTTTAAGATTTTATGGGCATTTTGTCTTGTATTTACCAGGGATGCTAATAATTTTTGAGGGAACTGTACCTAACATCTTAATGACGTTATAACTCTAATAACTTGTCTTGGTCGAATTTTATACATTTTTTGTGATAAATCTGTGAATGATCTGATGGTAGGAGGGGTGGGTGGGTGCACTTCGAATGATACAGCAAAAACAAAGCAGTAACCTCTTGCCCACCGTTGCATATCGTCATATTGATGTGAATATTTCAATCAGGAGAGACTCGAGTGAAATGAGGAAAAATGTATGCATTGAGCATAAGTGGAGTAACATGTTTAGAATCAGACAAGTCTTTGGCGCTTGGACTCTTCGGGAAGACTCGTAGAGCAGGAGCACGGCTTCAGAACGGCAGCTGGAAAATCCCCTGAAGAATCCAGACACTGGTGGCGATGGTGGCTGAAGGCTGACAAGCTGAAGTGGCAGGACAGAAGGCCTGATGGAGCAGGGTGGCCTTGGGGAGGAACAACATAGTGGACGGAGAGGCACGGGCTGCTGAGAAAAGAAAACATGAGCATGACAAAGAAAACAAATAATGTCTTAACAACTGCACAAATCCTATTGTTAGCCAGCAATGGCAAAGGGCTGCACAGCCCTGCATTTTTTTTTTTTTTTAAATGATGTTAGCCAGCAATGGCAAAGGGCTGCAAAGCTCTGCTTGTGAGAATGCAATAGCCAGCAATGGCTAAGGGCTGCAAAGCCCTGCTTGCGAGAATGCGATAGCCAGCAATGACTAAAGGCTGCAAAGCCCTGCTTGCGAGAATGCGATAGCCAGCAATGACTAAGGGCTGCAAAGCCCTGCGCGCGAGGATGCGATAGCCAGCAATGGCTGAGGGCTGCAAAGCCCCGCATGCAATTAGCAAATGACGGTAAAGCTGAATTACCAACCACCAACCACCAGTTATTTGCAAGCTTACCATGGACTGTTATGGCTTCAGGGATCTTTGGGCTTCGATGAATGCTGATGCTTCAGGGCGCACGTAGGATGCATATGCCGATGATGACCAGCGGCCCTGTTGTTGGAGAGAGGCCGTAGACATCCTTGCATAGCCGCTGAAGTAGTGGCACCTATCCTGAAGGAACCCAGCTGGGATTTTAAGGTTTTTTCATGGTTGAATCAATGTCATGGATCATAGTTGAATCACTGTTGAATTATGTTTTGATTTTGAAAGATGAATCAAAGTAGATTTTGCAACATTTTTTCAACGTTGGGAATGAGTTCTATGATCCATGACGTTGATTCAACAGTGAAAAAACGTTAAAGTGCCAGCTGGAAATGACCTGAGTAATGCTTGGGGGTTATATTGCATCTCACTAGGGTCTGATTTAAATAGGAGCTAAACCAGGACTTAGACATTGGATTGCCTTCTGGAGTCAAAAAGAGAGGGGAGTCAGCTTCAGACAATGGCCTAACCTTTAAATATTTGCACATGGATCTAAAAGGGCACAATTGAGAACCTGTGTGAGCAATAACCACACGACAAGCACCGCCAGCTTTAGAATATTTAAGATAAAGACTATTGAAATCCGGAAAGAAAGTCAAATCTTAGTAAGTAACGTCTTTTGATGGATCAAAAGAGCTTGACGGAGTGGTAAATTCACTGCTCCTTAAAAACCCGCAGAAAGCTAAAAGAAAAGAACAATCTAAAAGAGAGTCTATGTAGGCTGAAAAGCAGCCTTGTCTCAGGTCTACCAACATCCTATACAAGATGGAGAAAGTGATGGGGAGTCTATTGTCCAATTTCGGGGAAAGAACCTTGGCAATACCTTTGAGCAGCAATTTAACGGAAGGATTAGAAAATAGACTTGGAAAAGATGGGTCGGAACACCTGGCACCAAACTGAACACCAGCTACCAGACCTTTTATATAGCAGAGCTTGAAATGACGAACATCAACACAATGACAAATGAATGCACAGACAGCACTGACTGAGAAGGGTTTTAGTGGTGAATGTAGAGCAACGCAGAACAAAGCAAACATCCTCCATGCAAAATCATAAAGGTTTAGGGTAGAGGGAGCGAGACCCTTTCTCATATAGACCTAGCAGAATTTAGATAAAGCTGCGAGGGAGGCTGCTAAACTAATGAAGGGCTACTGATTCTAGAGAGGGGACTGCGACCGGTGCTGGGCTGGCGTTTGAGCAAAGGCTCCTGAAAACCTGGAAATTAAAACGTGACAAAGAATCGGCAATTACATTAACATGACCTGGCACATGACGAGCGGTAATAAATAAAATTTTGTGAAACCAATAGCCAGATGATGCATCGCATGAACTGCATGATCGAGTGAGGAAAAATCGAGGCCATTTACATGCGAACCGCTGACCTTGAAAATAACCACCGAACCCAACAGAAGGGCAAACTGAAGAGAATTGGAGGAACAAATCAGATTATAGAAAAACGTCATGCCAATCCAATGAGTCGATAGTCTTGACCAGAATGTCAAATCGGAGCGGCAGCCCTTCTCCAGGGAAATGACGTCATGCAGTTGAGGCGCGTACGAGGCTGAACGCAGCAGATGGGAATTGAATGCGTGTCTTGGAGAAATAACGAATTGGTTGAAAAGATATATTCAAAACAATAGCAACCTTTTATGACCATATGCCCCCAGACCAAGTGCAATCAATATGCATGATAAATGCAGCACGTATCCTAATAGCAACATCTTCGTTCGGCATAGCCTCAAGGGATGAATGCTGACAAAACTCATGACAGTTTTTCCTGAACCGAACAGAATTAAAGCACCAATCAAGTACATAAGCATGTAGCAAAACATAGGATAACGTAATATTAGAGCTCTATCGCTGGTATTTCCACTGGATCTGTGCCATGTATGCAAACGATATGTCAAATGAAAGAGGAATCCACGGAATCCGACGATATAAGCCTTGTCATTTTAAACCGACAGTGCACTCAATGAACACCAGGCTTGCAATTTACATGCTACAATGATGAGCAACTTTGATTGGCCCATTTTGTAATAAAACTGTTCGTGGGTAAATCTGCGCAGGCTATTTTTTGCCGAATGTGTCCATGTCATTTGAAACTTGATCCGTCAACCTCCATGCATGTTATTCCGGTGTTATACAGGTGCACCTCAACAAACCAGAACATCATCAAAAAGCCGATTAATCCCAGTAACTCGACTCAAAAACCGAAACTCATACTATACAGATTCACAACACATGGACCAACACATTTCAAGTGTCCATCTCTTCCAACTCCAACGATGATCACAACCGACAGCCAAAGAAAACCCAAAATTCAGCATCTCAGAAAACCAGAACATTACTTAAGACCAATAAAAGAAGGATTTGTAACACTGGACTACTGAAAGGTATTACATGTACAGCACTCAATACTTGGTCGGGGCTCCTTTTACATGAATTACTGCAGCAATGCGGCGTGGCATGGAGGCGATCAGCCTGTGGTAAAGGGGGCTTGTGCTGAAGCGAAGGCTGGGAAGCTGGCACCGGAGTTAATGCGCGTAGAGTAGGGGCGGCCCAAGTGTAGTTTGGATGTTGCAGCCAGTGCATATGTGAGAAATTGGAGGTGAGCGTCGATTGCAAGAGCGGAGCTAATCTCATCAAATAGCTGCATGGGCGAACTAGGGAAAAGAGAAATGACATTTTTTAAAAGGACAGCAGCAGAACGATTGGCTAGTGATGTGACTGTGGTGTGCCCCGGTTGGACAGAAGAGATCAGCTGCTATACCAGCTGACTGCTCAATTGACAGCCCCAGACAGTGACTGCAGAGAATTACGAGAGAACATGCGAGTGAATGATAAAATAAACGGAGTTGAAGTGCGCGAGAGAGTCTTCCTGACTTAACTTTCGCTAAGCTTCATCTAATATTTGGGGCTGTTTTGCAGTCACAAACTCAAGACCCCTTACTATCTTTGAGTCCAATATGGATTATTCTGCTAGTATATTCTTGAAAGAAAAAATAGAAAATCTCACTGACACCAAAAGCTTGGCCAAAAGTGAGTCATAAAATATGACAATGACCGGAAGAACAGCAGTCCATCTACTGAATGGCTGAAAAACAATGAAGATCTATCAATGGACAAATCAATGTTCAAAAAGCAACTCCACTGAGGTTTTGTGGGGCCATGAGTGAGTTTTGCTCGAAATAATTCTCTTGCCCATCAATACAAACTGTTAGAATGAGTGGGGGAAAAATTCTCTGATGCAATTTAAAAGACTGATAAACTTGTGTCGCAAATTATTATTTCAGGTTATTGCTGAAGGTTGCTCTACGGGCCACTGAATTTTAGAGCACAGGTTTTTTTTTTTTTTAAAGAAGGTCTCTACATGCTGGGTTTTTTTTTTGGTAGAACAGCAGTGGGGACTGGTGAGCCGAAAATATGCAATTGAGAGAACATCCCCTTAAAATAACAATCAGTCTTGTCCTGTTTTCAATTATTTCTTTAAATTAACATACGTGAATTCCAAAAACACTCAAACTATCTAGTCCAGGCTGCTCCCCTCATTTGAAGAAAAGAAAAGAAAGAAGTGTCATCTTAATGCAAAATTGAATTTTCATCAATGTTATTCTATTGTGGATACTTGTTCCTAATCTTTGTTGTTTTTTTGGTTGTAATTTACACAGTCATAAGGCTCCGGTTAGATAACTTAAAAGCAAATGCAGAAGTTAACTGAGTTGTTAAAGAAAATATTTCAGAGTTTCATATACAATTTAGGAGGAACCATTAAGGAGGAAGCTGCAGGTTTAACTGCTTTTGGATTATTCTACTGATCAGAAAACCTGTTGATCAAATAATATGACTGAAATCTAGTGACATGATAGCAACAATTTTACTTGACTAACAAGTTATCTTCTGCATTGCTTTTGGCATGCTCTCCAATGTAGGCTATATAACCTGTGCTTTACGATGATTTAAACTACGTACAACAACGAGAACAAAGATTAGAGGACAAAGATTAATTAATGAAATGTAATTTTGCGTCAGAATATATCTAGTCTTACCTTCATGAGGAGAACTGGCCAATGATGTTGAGTGTTATCAGAGTTCACGTAATATAAATTTAAAAACATGACAAAAAGCAGGTCAAGATCAATCATTAGTTTCATGGGATGGTCTGTGTACTGTTTTCCGCTTACCAGCCGCCACTGCAGAATACACGGTTAAGAACTGAAATTTGATAACTGTGTTATTTCTCACTGCAGTTAGATTTTCTGATGCAATAAATACTTTAAACTGAATAAGAGAATGATTGTTTACAACTTTTCCACATCACTGTTCATCATTAGAAGCTCCAGAGGGTTTTCAAAGCAATTTTGATCCATCTCCAGTCATATTTGAAAAATACGTATGGGCATTTCCTCGCTCAGATGTTTCACAATATGTTGACACTGGATATTTTTCCTCTCCTTTTTTTGTACTGTTAGATGTCAAGTGAAATATTTGAGTTATTATATGTTATATGTTATTGATTTGAGCCTTAAATGGTCAACAGTGATTAAATATTTTGGGGATGGTCACTATGTGTTGAGCAGATGAGTGACACTTGCACTCCATGCACTCCACAAAAATAATTTGTAAAATAATGCTGCACAAAATACTGTCCAGAATATATAATGTACCGAGGAGGAAGGAAGCCTGGAAGTCTCTCAAGTCTCTTACTGCTCTTTTCTAAAAAAGGCTATCTTGGCTTTTTATGTAAAGCCATTGCATAAGCAAAGGGTAGCAACTATCATGATTCACACCTTGTAAGTCACTGCTGCTACCAATCCTTTGAATAGGGTAAGAGAAGCTATCCTGGAGCCATCATGTGAATTTCTCAAGAAATGTGAGCCTACCACCTGTTACATAAACTGTACATCTATTGATAACAATAATAATAATCATAACAAGAGGCTCCTCAGAGCCTGTACTCGGGCCGCGCATGCGCAGGACAATCACGTTCCCGAAAAAGAAGAACGGAGCCGAAACTTAGACTCGTGGCCTACTGGCCCGAGTAATAATAATTTTTAAAAATAATATTAGTAGTAACAGTGTCCGCATTCTCAGAAAATAAGTCAGACCAGACCAGTGCAGTCATCATTAATAAATTATCAGAAAGTGATTCACATGAGTCTGTGTTCTCCACTTGGAGTAATGAATACATGTGTGCCATCTTCCATTGGTGTAAAATCCTCCTGTGTAACCTGCTGTTAGTAAATGAATAGGAGTGGACAACAGTCCACTTGAAGCTAACAGCCATAAGGTAAATAATCACACAGATTATACACAGAATAAATGAAGCAAATGACAGAAATGTTATGATCCACAAAAGGACGCAGATTCAGGTTACAATCCACAGGGGAGTTTTTATTGATTGGAATATGGTAATAGTAGTGGTTATCAGCCGAAGCACAGAACTGGGATGGAGGCAGGCCAGCTGCGTTGGTAATGACCTGAGAGAGTAGGGCATGTCCGTGCTCGGGCCAGTGGCCGTCCTGTGGCAGATGCCAGGTGGTTAATTCCCCTCGCCAAAGCAGGACTGCTTTGACAGTAGAACTGAAGGGTTTAGCTGGAGACTGATGAAGGCTTGGGAGGTAGGTGTTCCTCATAAACCGACTCAGAGGAAGAAACTGGAACAGAGGGTTAACAAGTACACAATCCCAAACCTGGAGACAAATATTAAGGCTTGGGAGATTGTTCCTATTAATAAGACTCCACAGGTAATCATGTTTTTCTCCATCATTAAAGTACTAGAAAATGGATGAAGAGCTTAGCTCAAAACTACAAGATACAAAGTAAGTGGCAGGCTTAGTAGAACAAAGGTTCACAACTATACCAGACAGAGTGTAAGCTTAAATAGACCAGACTATCATGCAAAAGGGGCATGCCATACAAATGATCACACTTTAGAGTAAGAGGAGAAATGAGCACAAATCCACTGAAGGAGACAAAACCACAAAACACTTTTCAGTTGGGGGAGGAATCAATTATGGACACGTGACAATTGTGACTGTGTGCCCTTATTGAAATTACCTGCAGTTGTTTTGGAATTGTTCCACTGCGCTGAGCGACTGAATCTTGACATTTTCTGGCATGGCTCATTAGTTTATCTACTGAAAATTTTTATTGTTTGTTTGTTAGAGTTATTCTATTTTGTAGTTTTTTCATAGTTCACCTGAAGCATGTAGATATAGGAGCACTTCAGGCCAACGAAAGCAACAGCAATATCTTTCTTATATTTCAGTGTCACACTGACTTTTCTCTTTAGCATTTTTTGAGGAAGTGGAATAGGTAGACCGAGGTTCATTATGCAAGCATATATGTACATATGCATTGCATACCAACTTCAAACATTTAGCTGATAAAGTATTGTCATAAAATGCCTTAGGATAATAAGAATACATTAAATGTTGGAAATATTGAAACTTTTAAGTCTCTAAACCTCAACCAGAATATTGAGACAGCTTATCTGAATTCTGTTTCGCACTTTGGTGAGTCTCCAAAGCAAGATGAAGGTACTAACAGTTCCCAAGAGACCAAATAGTTGGTGTCTGAATTGCAAGTACAGTATACTGGTTGCAATAATAGCAAAATTATTTAAGGTTAGCAGGGGGAGCTGTACCAACATTCATGATGATATTTGCCAAATGACACCACACAGCAGTAGCATAAAAGAACTGCGGTCACAAGTCAAAGATACTTGGTGTGCAAATAATCATGATACTACAGCTCTAAAAGGCACCACAGAATTGAACGAAATTTTTGATTCAGTTAGATACATCGTCTTTGGTAGTGTTTCTTATGATTTGACACTATATTATGATATAAAATTATATATTGTAGTATGTTTTGCAATGGGATGATGTCCTGGAATGCATTTAAGGACAATGGGCAGACAGAAACTGAATCATAAATATAACATTTTGAAGTAAAAATTTTTTCACGATGAATATTATGCAAATTCAAAGCAGCTTTTCCACTACTTTTGTTTATAGGCCTGCACTAGAAACAGTAATGAAAAATTGTCAGAAGAGGCCTCCCTCAGATTTATTAGTGAATAAAAGTGCACTGTACATCAGAGCAGGAAACACTTAAATCGATACTCGCTAATTCCCAGCAGTAAAATGTGTTCCTCGTCACCCCAGTGAGAAACCCCTGAGCAAGGACCAATCTATATACAGGCCCATCTGCCTGTATTTTTATTGCAATGATTTATGAGACCTTCTATGCCCAGCTTCAGACTGTATTGGCCACATGTTTAATCATGTAATAAATGTAAAAAAAAAGGAAACATCACTCAAAATTGCCAGACATTTGTCTTATAGTTAGACTTGTTGTTGAATAATTTTTAGGCTCTGTATTCTTGTATTTATTCTACTTCAAATGTGTGCCATCCTCCACTGTTGAAAAATCCGCCATTTGTTCTTGGCCTTAGAATGACATGTAAAGTCAGATCTGTGGACCTGTCCGATTGGTGAAATGTACTTATGGAGTTTTGGGCTTACACAGTAGCTCACATGTTCAGTTAGACATGTACAGGCAGTTTTTTTCTGCAGCCGAGAGGCAGAGACTCTGCTCACGCCATGCCCCTGAGAAACATTCCAGGCTCCCTCAGTTTCAGTGGTACGTGTCTAGCTGTAGGTTCTCCCAAGCTATGGACCCCTAGAATAGTTACCAACGTTCACACTAACAGAAAGGCCCTGAGCAACAGGCAAACAGCAAGAACGTGCTTAGTTCCTTACCTGGGCCTACAAAAAACCAGTGAAGTTGGCACGTTATGTAAATCGTAGATAAAAACAGAATACAATGATTTGCAAATCCTTTTCAACTTATATTCAATTGAATACACTGCAAAGACAAGATGTTTAATGTTCAAACTGAGAAACTTCATTTTTTTTTTTTTTTTTGCAAATAATCATTAACTTAGAATTTAAAGGCAGCAACACATTGCAAAAAAAGTTGGCACAGGGCCTTTTTACCACTGTGTTACATCACCTTTCCTTTTAACGACACTCAGTAAACGTTTGGGAACTGAGGAGACCAATTTTTGAAGCTTTTCAGGTGGAACTCTTTCCCATTCTTGCTTGATGTACAGCTTAAGTTGTTCAACAGTTCGGGGTCTCCGTTGTCGTATTTTACGCTTCATAATGCGCCACACATTTTCAATGGGAGACAGGTCTGGACTACAGGCAGGCCAGTCTAGTACCTGCACTCTTTTACTACGGAGCCATGCTGTTGTAACACGTGCAGAATGTGGCTTGGCATTGTCTTGCTGAAATAAGCAGGGGCGTCCATGAAAAAGACGTTGCTTGGATGGCAACATATGTTGCTCCAAAACCTGTATGTACCTTTCAGCATTAATGGCGCCTTCACGTATGTGTAAGTTGCCCATGCCTTGGGCACTAATACACCCCCATACCATCACAGATGCTGGCTTTTGAACTTTGCGCCTATAACAGTCCGGATGGTTCTTTTCCTCTTTGGTCCGGAGGACACGGCGTCCACAGTTTCCAAAAACAATTTGAAATGTGGACTCGTCAGACCCCAGAACACTTTTCCACTTTGCATCAGTCCATCTTAGATGAGCTTGGGCCCAGCGAAGCCGGGCGGCGTTTCTGGGTGCTGTTGATAAATGGCTTTCGCTTTGCATTGTAGAGTTTTAACTTGCACTTGCAGATGTAGCGACGAACTGTAGTTACTGACAGTGGTTTTCTGAAGTGTTCCTGAGCCCATGTGGTGATGTCCTTTACACACTGATGTCGATTTTGATGCAGTACCGCCTGAGGATCGAAGGTCACGGGCATTCAATGTTGGTTTTCGGCCTTGTAAACTTCGTGCAGTGATTTCTCCAGATTCTCTGAACCTTTTGGCGATATTACGGATCGTAGATGATGAAATCCCTAAATTTCTTGCAATAGCTCGTTGAGGAATGTTGCTTTTAAACTGTTCGACAATCAGCTCACGCATTTGTTCACTAAGTGGTGACCCTCGCCCCATCCTTGTTTGTGAATGACTGAGCATTTCAGGGAAGCTGCTTTTATACCCAATCATGGCACCCACCTGTTCCCAATTAGCCCGTTCACCTGTGGGATGTTCCAAATAAGTGTTTGATGAGCATTCCTCAACTCTCTCAGTCTTTTTTGCCACTTGTGCCAGCTTTTTTGAAACATGTTGCAGGCATCAAATTCCAAATGAGCTAATATTTGCAAAAAATTACAAAGTTTACCTGTTCGAACATTAAGTAACTTGTCTTTGCAGTGTATTCAATTGAATATAGGTTGAAAAGGATTTGCAAATCATTGTATTCTGTTTTTATTTACGATTTACACAACGTGCCAACTTCACTGGTTTTGGGTTTTGTATTTTGTGAGCAGTTATGCAATGGCTGAATGTTCATGTTGTCAAATAAAGATTGTGGAGTTTGCATTTCGAAACAATGGCTTTTATGCAGCAGAAAATACACAATAAGAATATGGCATTGCACAGAACAAAATCTTTCCTTTATTCAGGACAAAACAACCTGTTGGCTGAATAAGAATTCGGTCCATCCTCGACTGCAAGGCCTGGGCAGCCTAACTCAATTCCTGGAGATCCACTGTCCTGCAGGTTTTTTTTTTTTTTTAAACTTCTGCTTTCCAGTACAATAAACCAAAATTAATTCAACAACAGGAAACATCCTTTTGATGCTGATTAGTAGAGTCCAGTGAGCAACGGTAAAAAAGGTTGAAATGAGATCCTACAGGGTGGTAGGTCTCAAACAAAGAAGTTAGACAATCCTGT
This sequence comes from Gymnothorax javanicus, assembly GCA_029692085.1. Lineage (NCBI taxonomy): Eukaryota > Metazoa > Chordata > Actinopteri > Anguilliformes > Muraenidae > Gymnothorax > Gymnothorax javanicus. Next base: position 88,679,654 of record CM056195.1, on the reverse strand, counting down.
GGTAGGCTGTCAGTTTTGCTGGCTTTTTAAAAATATATATAAATTTTTGGTAGTTTTAGCTTTGCAAGGAAGTAAACTGAAACGGCAATTTTTTTTTTTCAAAAAAAAAAAAAAAAAAAAACGTTCGTAGCCGTTAGTTCAAAGTAAATCTGTATGCTTGTCTTATTATTGTTATGCAATAGTTTGCAAAAGCTGAACAGCAAAACACTTTCAAAATCCTCTCACACATGCTGTTCAAACTATCCACAAGATCTTTTCGGTAAATCTTTGAGTTTGTGTTATCAAAGTTCATGCATATACATGTCGTGACAGTGGCCCTTTAATCCAACTGAAGGTGAATGCTTGGTCAAGAGTGTACACCACTGTGGTAGCAAGAGACCAGTGGCAATGTGAGCTGAATGGTAATGCATCTCTAATTAGTCAAATGGCACCTAAGCTGAAACATTTTTTTGTCTACCACCCATGTTTCTTTGTTATGTATCCCAGCTTTGCAGTCACACAGATGCAGTGTGTCTTAGCCTACTGTGTGGGTGTAATTAAAAAGAATAATTCATCCCACAAATGATCAGCTGGAAAATTTATGTTGAATGTTGTGGTATATCACAGAAAGTATGACTGTAGGGGAGAGTCTGCCTAGCAACTAGTTGTTCAAGAACTAATTATGCCTCGGTGCGCATGCGCAAGCGAGGTATACGATAGTTCATTTGTGCGTCATTCATTCATTCAGTCATTCTCTCAGTTACTGGGATAGCTGCCACACTGGTCAAAATCAAGTCCTAGATTATGGCTCTATGGGTTAAATGCCATGATCTCTTGGATTTAAATTTGCCAGATTTTTGAGATAGAGCTTTGTTTTCGAGTTATAGCTCTTTTTGATTACCACGATGGCTGCTGCGAGCGATCAAGACTTCAACGAAGAAAAAGCTCTTCACAGTTGATCGCTTTACAACTTGTGATACAAGTTGTAAAAGTACAACTTTCGATTTATATCACAGCAATGGCTACTGCTGATGGCAAAACTTGACAAACGGAGCACAATGCCGACAGTGATTCATGTAGACACACATTGCGCACTGTGTTAAATACAGCACTGCGTGGATTTTCGAACTTACTGCTGTATGAACTTTATAAAACATCACAAATGATTTCTCCCCCCACACAGTAACAGTGCACAAATGAACAATGCTTTCAGTTATTGCTGGGCTTCACTAAGCCTAACAACCGCAGTCTCGGTAAGCGGTCCTACGAAGCTGCTTATCAACTCGTTACGTCAACTGGAGCTTTCCTGACCTAGATATCTGCGTCTTCACATAACAGAGACGGCGTTTGTAGCATATGACCAATCGTCTACCGGCAGCAGAGCCGTATATTTTACAAATGAAGAGCAAATTATCATATTAAAAAAAATATGAGGAATACAGGATCATACAGATCAAAGACAATGCTCGAGACAATAGGACACCCACCACCAGTTGGACTGGGGTGTGAATTACATTCTGTCAAAATGACGGACGGCCTTCAAAATGTTCCATCACTGTTAAAAAAAAATCCATCAATGACGGAAAATATTCGGTTAACGCGACCTCTGTCCTGCATAGTATGAAAGGTGCTTCCCTCCAAAAACCTATGGTTATTCTCACAGGGTCTGAATTGCACTAATTATTGGTCAGTGTTAAATAAACCCTGAATGGTGTTTCCCTCCATAACTGCACATTAATGTTCATCAGACTGCCACTGGTGGGTAAAGACTTGAGTATGTCAAGCATAGATGCACAGCTAGGGCACTCTGACATGTCCACACTCAATTTTATAGCTTCATTAAGGGACATATTTGTCACTGCTGTAAGCACCGAGGCATCAGCACCTTCAGTGCTTTCATTTAAAAAGTTACTCTTGCTATTAGCAAAACTGATCAATTTTCACAAGGGGGAAAAAAACTTTTAGCCTCAAGGGATAGCAAGCTTGCTAGCTAAAATATGTGTATTACCAGAATGAGCAATGTGGCTTGTTTGGTGTCAATGAGTTTTAGCACTTTGTCCCGGGGGAAAAAAAATCAAGATTAAACATCTGGGACCAAGAAGAGGAAAAGATGCTTAAAATGTAAAATAATGTGCCCTCCACTGTCATTTTCATGCTTAATTCACAATAGCAAATGGCACTTCACTTTGCCTCATCAAGCCTCTCAGCAGTTAAGAGCAGCCTTGTAATCGCACTCATCATCAAGCTGTAGAGCCAAAAAAATAGGCAAATAGCATATTGCATCAGAAGTATGAAACACATATTTTAAATATCTACAACCACAGGAATGAAATATGTACCCCTGAATCTGTTGGAAGAGAGGCTTTTTGCTTTGAGCATTTTTTTTCTCCTCTCAAAATTTTGTCCTCTGTCCTACGTGCATTTGAATAAAATGTAAGTGAGATATTGGGGTTATTTTGAGATATACACTTGGGATGAGGATATGTAAATTGAGATACACAATATGAATACCCATGTGCCGTCTGTGACATGAAATTTTGCTTCAAACCTGCACAGGAAAACCGCCATTACTTACTGTTTCAGTACAGATGTAAAAATCTAAATAACAGCTTAAAAATAAATATACAACTCACATTTTTGAGGAATGACTCAAAATCAAGTTATGGTTCCAATGCATTTGAGTCTCAGGTATTTTATATTTTAGCAAGATCACATAAATCAAAGCTTTTATATGGATAAAACACTGTATAATTTACACTGCAATGTAAAGTATATTATCTTACTGTAAAACTGACATTTTAAACTTAAAACTACCTTTTTAGTATATTCTTCCATTCTGCAACCCCAATTCCAAACAAGTTGGGATGCTGTGTAAATTTTAAATAAAAACAATGCAATGATGTGCAATTCTCATAAACCCACATTTTATTCACAATAGAACATAGACACTATTTCAGATGTTGAAATTAAGACATTTTACCATTTCATGAAAAATATTAGCTCCTTTTGAATTTGATTGTAGCAAATTCAGGCATGGATTTCACTAATGAGAAACAATATTCTCAATCAATCTCTTTCTAATTATCTTGAATAATGTTTGACAGATCAGCTTCGCAGAATGGGGCCTTGTCATTTTTTAGCTCATTTGGACCGAAGGTCCAAGGCTTGTGTCATGGCCTGCTTGTCTGTTGGTGTTGGTTGTCATTCTGCCGTAAACATCTTATTCTCCAAAACCGTAAGGTGGATCAACTTGAAACTTTAGATACATGTTTCTACCCTTGAGGGCACCAATGTTTGTTAGACGGGCAGACCATTCGTTGAACTTGTAAACAGTGGAAAATGAAATATTTAAATGACAGTGTGGGTGGGAGGAGGGTTCCTGGATGAGCCATGAGAATTGGTGCCATTGAATACTTATGCTTAAACTTATACTTTCACCACACCAGTGATGACTTGAAGACTTTTTTTTTACTTTATATTGATCTGACATATTAACACCATAACTGCTTCTCTAAAGACATGTTGTTGGAGAATTTATATTGTGTATTTCCTATATAGAGTGTGACATCACATTCGCATGGTGCTATGGTGCAGCCATCTTTGAAATGCCTATTTTGCTATATCTAAGGAAGTTTTTCACTGATCAGGCTGAAATTTTGAATATAGGTGCTAAGTGGCAGACGTCATAATATTATGACCTTCATTTGACTTTGTCATCATGCCACGCCAAGAAGTACTTCTATTGTCAGTAAACAAACTTCTCCAAAACCATGAGGCTGATGAAGCTGAGACTTGGAATAGATTCTCCTACCTTTGAGTACACCGAAGTTTTTTCACGGCATTCTGAACTGATCTTTAATATGGCGGCTAGGTAGCAATCCTCAACATGCCTCATATCTCAGCCTTTTCAGCACTGATTGAGCTGAAATGTTGTATTTAGGCACGAAGCAGTAAGAGTCGTGACATATATTTTAGATTTTGTCAGTCTGGGATTTTTGACCTTGATTTGACCTTGGTCATTATGCCTGCTAAATTTTCCAAAAAGTTAATTCAGAAACCATTGTACCAAGTAAGTTGAAACTTGGCATGCATCTTTGTCCTGCCTATAAATGCATGAAAATTGCTTGAATTGTTTTCATCTAATACCAAACATCTTAGAATTGCTTTTTTTTGGGGGGGGCGGTCCTCTATAGGGTCTAATTATGTGACAATAACAACCCAGGCACATAGTCAGCCTAAAGATTTTCACCTAAGTTGGTATCCTATTGATAGAAATAATTATTTGATCAGTTAGTAGTATTAATTACCATTATATAATTGCTAAATTTCAATTTTGCAAACAAATATATTTAAAGATTGACTGAAGATCCAGATTTTAACCTAATAATGCTAATAACATTTTAACATTTTTAACGAGTGACTAGTGAGTAATGATCCCAGCATGACGCCATAGTTTGGGGTAATATGATGACATTAATATACAACATAAGACAGATATTGATCGATGTGTCAGAGATCAAGTGATTAGTACATCTAAAACTTTTACATGTGTTCACTGGAGATTTATTGTCCGGATGAGCTACAGTGCCTGTAGCACTTTTTTCCACCATAAATTTTCAATTAGATTGAGATCCGAACTGTTTTCTGTCATCCTGAAAAATGACTTCATCATCACCAACCTATTTTCCATTGATTGAATCAGAAAATGGTCCAAAATTTCAATATACACCCGGGTATTGACTAGCGAGGTAATCATTCCCATGTCCCATGGTCCTTCACCTGACATGTAACCCCGTAGCACAGGCGCGGCTCCAGGAATTGCTGAAAGGCAAGGAGGGGTCTGGGGACTCTCCCCCAGAAAAATTTGAAAAATTAATGTGCTGAAAACATGTTTTCCTGGTATCTTGGGAGAAAAATCTGGCCTATCTGTTCAATGATTTTCCTCCTAAGGTTCCAAAAATTAAGCTAAAAAAACTTTAATTGCGCCGGTATAACGCAGTTTTACATCAACTGACAACTTTTACCTTTGCCTAAGACTTTCATTTGAAAATACAGTCAAAATTCGTGACCTTAACCCTTTCACTGCTGTGGGTGACTTGGTCAAAATTTCAAAGAGGAGAGAATCTTTTGAAATCGTCCAAACCCACAGTGTTTAAATCAACCAAAGCATCCTTTCACTTCTGATATTGTGACGTTATTAGCAGCTTTGCTCTGTTTCCTTGATGAGCTGGCATTGGAAATAGCACACAACTAAGACAGAACAGACCATCCGTCAACTATGAGTAAGCTATGAAATAAGTTATAGTGGTTTTGCAGATGCATGTTATGTTTCAATGGTTATTTGCTAGTACTGAAATATTATCTACCTGGCAATGCTACAAATGTTATTTTGTAAACCTGCTAAAAGCACCATTACCACACTACACCACACCACTGAACACTGTTGAAATAATTCTGTCAAATTGAACTCACTCTTATGTTATTAACACTGGAATGTTTAAAGACAATCACAGAATGAATCAACTTGATACAGTTAGAGCAGTTATACAGTCTCAATGTCTATGAATGTTAATATCTAAAAACATCCAATGTGGATTCTGAGACCGGTTCAATGAGCTATGTGAATAAATTACTATATAAGACAATAAGATTGGCTAAGAGGTGTTCACCCGTCCAAATATAACTCCACTAGATAAAGTAGTCGGCACATGCCATGCCATCTGCAAGAAGCTGTACATATAAACTGAAGTTTATCCATCACTATTGAGTTGCTACTATGATGAAACCGGTTGCTTGTCATCGCTATGTCACGCGCTTTTATGCAATCTGTGCGAATGTTCAATCAGTCTGAGCCTCTATCCAATTTGATATTAAGTTTATGGAGTCCATGCACAGCACAACAATGTCATTTTCAGGTGATGAGATGAATTTCACAGCCTCTAGCTGCAAGAGGAAGTTTTCCCTAATTTCAGCGGTCTCGGTGCAGTATACACTCTGAAATTATTTCCGCATAAATTAATTGTTTTTTCTCGATTTACCAATTGCCCTGCTAATATCCACTTGATCAATTGCGCAGTGCGTTTGGTAGACCGCTCAGATTGGACAAACGTTAGTGATTGCCACATCGAATGGGAAATCTGAAACCGGTTCCAAGACAAATTGGAATAAATGAATATCTTCGACAAAACGATTGGCTGAAAACTTTCCATCCATCCAAATGCTATTCTACTCGAAAAAGCAGTCAACAGCTACCATATTACATTTCTTATGCTCACACAATGCAATGTTTTGCCGAGTATGGCTGCACGACACTGTCTCCGCACTGAGTATGCACTTAATTTTTTCACTTCTCTGCGCGCGCCTCCCCTTGGATCCGCGCCTGTAATATAAATGAATGGGGAAATTTGCTTGTTCTCTTAAAGGAGTCGTATGTAAGTTTGTGGCCAAAACTGGTACGGTAATCACATTCACAATACTGCAGAGCGCAGTATCCCCTCCCCCTCTCCCCCAGACGAGAGGTTGCCGGATCCAGCTAGAATGTCTACTACAAGGAGCTACCATGGCTACGTATCAATATCACCAATGTTTTGCTCTCACAGGGTTGTGTTCAGTTCAGTTCAAAAAAGATCGAGACTAATGACTAACTAACTTTAGCAATGGTCATATTGGTCAACTTGCTCTTCACTCTTCTGTGTGGATAGCCCACTAAAGTCCATACTATAATATGCATAAAGAATGAATGAGGACTCATTTCACCGATGTACTGTCTCAATTACATTTCATATTGCCATAATGGCTGTGCTAATGTTGGAATGGTTTCCACAGCGTCTCAGCATAATGCCAGAGAAACTGACTCTAATAATGCATTGCTAATGTTAGCAATGACGAATCACGGCTTTTATTTCTCAAACAATTTGTTACCTAGTCAATTCGATGACCCACCTGCATACACACTAACGTACCATGAACGAACATACATAACGTTATTTGACGGTAGAGAATATTTGAAATGTCTGTGCTTACATTAAATAGAATTCAGTTAGCCAAACTTAGCTGAATCTTACCTGTACAGGAGAAAATTAGCAACTTCAGCGTCGGTCTTCAAATTCTTCTCCGCTTTCAGCCATCTCCATCTTTCAAAGGCATGTCCTATAGAGATCCTTGTTTTGTTTCTGACTTTGTCACGACGTATTTCGAAATCATAACGAGGCCTTTTCCATTTAGTAACGTCAGACATTTGTGCTCTGAAACGCTGGTAGCTGCAGCTCAGTGGTAACTGGCAACCTGGATGCCGAAATGCTACTGACTTCGTGATTGGGAGATAGCTGGAGGGCGGCACAACAGGCCAAAACACAAAATGACAACATCAACATTAGTTGTGGGCTGCAACTTTGCTTTTGTAATGAGAATATTCTGGCTGAACTACTGTTGTCAGTGATATAAGTATTTGAAATTAACATCATTCCTAAATGTCTGGTGATATATCAGGGCCATTTCATGATTCATCAACATACATTTCTTACATACTGCTCCTTTAACCCTTTCACTACCGCTTACTGGGAATAAGACAACCCTTGCTTACCGTAAATTTTTGTGCTATCGCAGCATGATATTGCATGTGGATTTTCACCCCCTTTTCGAACTAAAAACGGAACAGAAATGGACAATTTTATGTACAGAAAACATGTTCAAAATACATTTACCTTTCCATTGACACTTAGTTTTTTTTTTCTTTGCTTAGTTTTGCCAAAAGTAAAAACAGAAAATGAGGATAAAAACCGTATTTCGGTTTGTCAAGACAAGATGATTTCTCCTCTATGGGATTTATGTACAAACGGAGATACACGCGCATTTCTGTACAAACGGAGATACACGTGCATTTGTGTACAAACGGAGATACACATGCTGCAGCACGCACTGCCTGCAATAACCTGTATAAAATAAAATAAAACTGTGCATAACCGGAGGATTTGGAACTATGGGAAGCCTGATGACATCACTGACGTGTTGTGCGATACCAGACTCGTCCAAAGGGGTGTTTTGTTGCAGAGCTTTGACAATTTTTGTGAGGGACTTTCTCTAGGCGCAAAATAGCGACAATGGTAAGTGATGCGGGATCGGCGCTGTCGCAGAAATGCGACAATGGTAATGAAAGGGTTAAAGCAGTCATCTTTATAGTATGTTTCACAGAAACAATACCAGACAAAAGTGCCAGCATCATCGTCTTGGCCAATGCAGATTCGTGATTCATCACTGAATATCACTTTCTTTCAATTATTCATACTCCCTGATTTCTTATCTTTAGCCCACTGTAACCTTGCTTTCTTCTGGTTAGGTGTTAGTGCCGGTTTTCACTTGACTTTTCTGTATGTAAATCCCATTTCATTCAGCTGTTCTCTTACAGTTCTGTCACAAACACTGACTCCTGTTTCTGCCCATTTGTTTTTTCATTTGTTTAGTCGTGCATGTTCTATTTTCAAGGCATATTGTTTTGAGTTTTCTGTCCCGAGGCTTTGACATCTTCTGTGGTCTACCCATATGTTTTCCTTTCTGTGTTGAATTTCCTTTTTGGAGTAGTTTTATAATCCTTGGCATTGTTTCAATTGCCAGCTCTCTGGTAATGCCATTCTTCCTCTCAATGAGCCAAGTTCAACACCTCATTATGGTCAGCTCTCTCTTTTAACAGTGGACTCATCTGCATATTCAGATTTTTGCTGGTATTTCTTCTAGGAATGCCAATCAATAGGTGATTCCATATTTTTTTCCTCACCGTTGAGTGATTCCATAGTTTCTTTTTCCTCTGCTTGATTTTGAAAAAAAACATATGCCATTAATGAAAATAATTTAGTCTAATTTGTTTGAGGTGTGCTTCATGAAGCCTGAAGGTTAAGCTAATAAAATTGTTCGGTCATATCTCTGATTTGTTTATTTGCTATGGAGTAAAAAAGCAGGATAAGCATCTATGAGTGGTGATTCCATAATTTTTGCTATGGTTCGTACTGTATCTGCTTGATACTGAGGGGTGGTGCTATCTCGAAGGACAAAAAGGGGTGATCTCACGGAGGGTTTAAAGTCACAGAAGGAATAAACAATATGAATTGCTTTGGATCTGTGTTGCCCAAACCTCTCCTGGAGTACCAGTGGTCCTGTATTTGACTTGCTCCACATAAAAACCTTTATATTTATAAATGAGGCCCTTCCTCTTGCATTTCCCAGAACAATCTCCGTCCTCAAAAAGATGCGAAAACGCAATTAAAGCCCTGTCAGGAACATGCCAAACCAACTGGTGGTGACAGTATAATTTTATATGGCCATGTAAGCCAATAAAACCTTTAGGAAGTGGCTATAAGGCGCTCACACTCTGATGTCAGAAGCCAAAAACTCCGTTTCTCTGCTCACATGTAAACAGTGAGTAGCGAGTTTCTAGAAATCTTCTCCCTGGAAGGCGTTTCCAAAAGGTCCATTCTCAGTGACAGAAAACGCAGTTTGCATTCACACAAAAGGCCGAAACGCTTAGATATTGCCACATTTTCAAAAATACCCATGTATGTGTGGACAGGGCCTAAGTTAGGAAACACATCTGCTAATGTGACTGTCATCTAAACGGACAGATTGGATATTTTTGAGATTTGCGCGTAATGGAACATGCGGCGATCATATACTTTCTCATATTTTAATAACGTATGATGTTACTTTCACTCACACAACTGGTAAGAGTGCTCTCCCACTTTTCTGGGTAAAAGGTTCCAACAACACAGTCCCACTAATCTTGTGTCCTTTCCCACATCCACAGATCCCTCTGAAGCAGTGCACCACTGATCACTGCCGTATATGCCCAGGCTGCGATAAGGGCTCTTCTCCTTTTAATGTGACCTGTATTTAGCCATCTTGAATTATTATTTTGCTCTCCCTTGCGTCCATAGCGAATAGCATGAAAGTGCTAGCTGATTGTTTATTTCAGTTTCGGTAACCAAACTCTCATGTACGCATGCAAGTTGTTTCAAGTGCTAAGCCAATGTAAACACAGGTATGGGATATGTGTCTCTTTTGAAAGTAGATGTGAGCAAGCCATCAAAAAAAATTGGACAAAGGCATAAGATCGAAACTGGGTATCAAGATTGACAGAGTAAATGTGGCCTGAGAGTCAGAAACTCTTGGGCCCCGTTTACACCTGGCATTAACATGCGTTTTTTGTGATCGGATTGCAATCGGATAGCGCTTGACCTCATAAAAGTACAGGTGTAAATGCAGTCAAGACGCACTGAGGACGGATTGTGATCCGATCTTTCAAACCACTTCTGAAGGTGGTCAGGGACGGATTCCGGCCACATTGAACACAAGTGTAAATGCAAATGCGTCTCCAATCCGCATACAACAACTCCCTGGGCGGAAACACCTACAATAAAACTGAGTAGATAAGTCGCATTGGTATGAAAGACGCAGTATATTTTGTGGGGAGTCCCGTCGGTAAAAGGTTTCATATCAAAGACTATGTTATAGTAGCTATTCATTTATAAAATGGGTCAACAAGTTGTTGCAAACTATTTAAATTTAAATTAACAAAATGGCTATTTCCATTTTGTTTAGCGAAGTCCACAAAGTCAAGTTTTTGGACAGCAATATCGCTCTTTCTAGAAGTTTTTGCTATGTTGCGATGGGCTACGCAGCTTCTAGCTGTAAAGAGACCAGAAAGACTGAATCCAAGCTCTGGGGCACACGAGCAAGCTCTAGCTCAGAGAGCCCTCTCCCGGGTACATATTGGAACATCCCCCTTTATCTTTTGTAGCATTTTAATGGGATGCACCAGTTTATAAGACGCAATGTATTTTAAAGTGAAAATATTACATTAAAGGTTTGTCTTATTTACCAGTGTTTATGGTAAGCGAGGCGCGCCACTTCAGGAGATGGGTGAAGAAAGATGTGACGTCAGCGGGACGGATTGTAATGTGGATGCTGGAGGTGCATGTTAATACCAGGTGTAAATGTATGTGGTCAAATGCTATCCAATTGCAATCTGATCACAAAAAACGCGTGTTAATGCCAGGTGTAAACAGGGCCTGGGAGTTTTAGGGACCAGGTTTGATGCAAGTCCGGATACTATCTCGTTCTTATACCCCCATCACACCAAACTAGTTCTTACTACGTTCTTGAAAATGTTGCCGAACGGGCTCAAACTGTGTGCGAACGGAGTGGACGTTGTAGCAACTTTTTATGGTCTTTTTACAAACTTCATGGACAGGCTCGGACGGGAAGTGTGCATTAGACATTATTTGGCCAAAGTTGCACTTTCTACCCCGACCACATCCCATTTTACGATTATTTCAGGACAGGGCAGGATGTTTTGAGAACTACTTTGGTGTGACAGTAACAATAAGTCTACTTGGTGTTAGTAGCACTGTAGTGGTTGATCAATGGCCATCATTGGTTGGCTAATTAGTCTGTTCTCAGCACTCTGTCTGTTATTTTATGTTATGTCAACGGCATTCAGCTTCGTCCAGAAATGGCCTTTGTTGGCATGAGCTTTCATCCCAACTATGTACTTACACACCTGATTCTACTTATCAAGGTGTTTGCTAAAGACTATACAAGTAGTGCATTAGTAAAATCAGATGTGTGACTGCATGGCTGGGACAAAGGCCAGCCCCCACACTGGCCCTTTCTTGAGAAGTTTGGGAAGCCCTTTGTTATGTTATACTGTGTTTCATGTTAATGTGATATGGTAGGTTAAATGTTGTGTTATGTCAGATGTGATATGTTCATCACCACCTAACTAGTACGGTTTTGTCTTCACAGGTCAGCGTCGTGCTTTGTCCTCCCAGCGTTTGTGAGCACCAAATACCTGGGCAGAGCAAACCATACATCTTTAGAGGACCTCAACCTTATTTTTCACTCCCTTCCCTTCCCTTCCTATCTCTAATGAGCACTGATAAAATAGAACATTCAGCCACACCTTTCATTTATCAAAAAAGCCCTCAGGCCCTGATAACAGAACTCTGCCCTCCGCACCCCCATTTCCCCATTTTGTTTTTTTTTTTTTTTTTTTTTTTTTAATCTGTACATAACTGTTTCAAATCTTATAGTTTTGTACATGTAATTTTTATGGTGTGTTAACTTTTTTATAATAAAAAGTGGGCTCATTAAAAATGTCAGCCATTTTCTTTCCGTGTGCAAGCTTATTTACTCTGTGTGTGTGCGCGTGTGTGGAGGTTTCAGATTCAAAAAAATCCTTAGTCTTTGCACTCAAAATATGGTAAGTGCACACAACAGCTGCTCTGAAGTGCACTGGAAATGCTCCCAGTTGTAAATGAAAATGCAGCACAATTCACCTCTGCGCTATACCTCCCAAACGCAGATTGTCATTAATCATTACAGAGAAGCACCACTCCTGCAATTGAGCCTTTATTTTTAGACATCATGTCATCGTCTTCTGAGCTGTTTTTCCTTATGTTTTTGTTTAAAAAAAAAAAGTAAGATGACATATTTTCAATGGTGGAGAAAACAAAAAATTCTGCTTTACATTCTGTGAAATGCTACCAGCCAAGTCACTGTGGGCACTATGCGGCACATTCATTTAAAAACATACACACATGGATCTGACATCTGAATTACATACGTCAGTCTGAATGACTCTTTTTGATTTCAGGTTGTTTTTTTGTGCATCATGACTTTCGAAAGACAGCGTGGTTCACACATGGTTTGGAGAGTCTACAGGGGTGCATGTTGGCCAAGGGTGTTGATTCATTCCAGGTATTAAATCATCTGAGGCAGGCAGTGAGACGCTGAATAATTCTCATCTGCTAAGGTGGATCTTTCATTTTTCTCAAGTTGATGGCTGCAAGTAGGAGGCTTGTAAGTGGTCCTTAACCTGAGGGATTTTCATTTCCGCATTTGAAGAAACACCTTGAAATAACTGCCAAATCCATTTCCCACTGGAGGGGAGAACGAAATTAACTTCTTTGCTTAAAAGCTGTAGGTGGTACTTAGTGATCGAGAGATACGTTTACTATTGGTAGCTTTCATTTTCAAACTATAAAATTTTGATGGAATATTAAAACAGAGACCATATTGCAATGGGATCATACCAGCTGTTCTTACTACTTCCCTACTTCTGGTTCTCTTGCTCAGACCACACCCACCTTCAATGCTGGCTTTCATTTTGATCTCAAACACGTTAAGTTTTGTGGCAGCATTTTGCATTGATGTAATTCTATCACTGCGACAAAATCTGTCCACGTACCTGGCAAAGTTCTAAAAACCACTTCTGTGGTACTTCCTGCTACAATAATTGTTTCCTTGACCACACACAGACACTGACACACAGACTCGCAAGGTGAAAACAATACCAGCCGATGCTGCCATGGCTGGAAACAAGCTGCAGAATATCAGCCTGTCAATCTCTGAAATTTGCTGTGCTACGAAAACTGTTTTTCCCCTTACCTCTGTAAATCACAATTTAACTGTATTGTTTCCTGTCCTGGAGGATCTGTAGGAGGTACTTTTTTAGTTATGTGTTTATTTGGTTGTTTGCTCGTTTGAAACTATTATATAGTTACAGTCCGTGTCGTGTCATCACCTCATGGGTGTGGCTGCCGTGGGGGAAAACTGCATGTTCCCCCTCAGTGAAAGTAGTGCGACAAGCGTCAAATTTGAAATTGTAAAATGTGACAACTATTGCTCAAATAATAAAAATTAGTAAAAGAAGTTACATGGTGGGGCTATGTAGAAAGGACTGGCTAGAAATATTGCAAAATTATCAATAGTCAGACGTGACTGTCCTTACCCCATGAAAGAATAATCCAACACAGTGGCCAAATGTGTCACTCTTGGACTTTCTGCCTCCTTATTAAATAACCTGAATTTTACATTTTAAATGAGAAAAAGTTGTATCCTGCATAAAATGCTCGTGGGATTGGTATCAGTGTATTGCTTGAACTCAATGTCTTGTCCAAGGCAGTGGTTCCCAAGCTCAGTCTTTGTGGCTTCTTGTGTATGCTGGTTTTTGTTCCAAACTCAATTGCAATCAAATTATTTTAACAAGCTATTCATTTTTCAGACTAGGTACTTTTCTCGTTAGATTACTTAAAATCTTAATCATATTACAACAGAAATAATGTTGTATGATATGTTCAATTAAATTTCTTTGGACATGTAGTGCTATATTGCAAATACTATATATATATATATATATATATATATATATATATATATATATATACACACACACTGGACAAAGAAAATTAGGGATCACCCCAATTCTCGAATGTGAAATATTTGATAGTTCAAATTATGTTCCATATCATAATATTAAAAATCAGAGTGATCCCTAACTTTCTTTGTTCAGTATATATATATATATATGGGTCAATCCAAGAAATGATGCCTGGGCCTATTTTCGGGTCTTTTTGACTTCCGAGAGCTATAGAAAAAAAATACACCATTCTTCCTGTTTCTAGTCTCGTTTGAAAGAAAACATCCAGGGCTTCAAAAAAAGGGCAAATTTGCATATGTTGGCCCATAATTTTGCGAGTTATTGAACCCCAAAGTTTAAAAATTTGCCCAAAATTAGCATTTTTGGGCCATTTTCACCTCATTCCAAGCCATGTATTGTCAAGCCAAATAGTGCTAGACCACCATAAACTTATTTTTTCCTTAGTGGGGGGTCATATTTAACATTTCCATGTGGTTTAGCCATATCATGACCTACATTTTTTTTCCTATATCTTTTAATGGGAATTTCAACTCGTTGAAATGCAAGTTAAGAAACTTTTAGACCATCAACTAGCATACTAAGAAGGTAGTCCCACTGTTCATGTTACATCCAGCCAAGAGGGTCCCTATAAGGGTTATGTTCATAGAAATATTTTTTACAAACATTGACCTGAGCCTGTGCCAGCATGAAAAAACTATTTTTCAACACCGGCCTCGTCACTCGCGTTTCACTGGCATTTACCTATGTATAGCACAAACGACTGCTAATTTCTTTACTTCCAACCATCCAAGAAAAGTTACAGGGTATATGTAGCAACCCTAAATGTAAAATAATTAAGAAAATTCTTTCAGGTCGGCTCTATGGGTAGTTGCTCGGTGAGTGAAACGTGAGTGATTGTCTGGTGCCAAAAATGTGGCGAGAAGAGGAAAGCGACGTCCTGTTAACCGGCGGAGGTAACCTACGTCCTGGTTCCTTCGTAAATAACTCAGAGGATCTCAAGCTTCGATTGAGGCAAGTCCACGACAGATTTTACTGCAAAATACAAGAGAAATTCTTCAGAAAGGTAAGGAATTTGGATGAAATTCTCACAAAATATTGTTGAGGGGGTGTCTGGGTGTCTCAATTTACACCGAAACGATGTATTTTGGGTTCTACGGGTTAAAACAGATTGGCGAGTGAAATTTCCAAGCTGGTACGGCCATTGGTTTGCGTGTACGGAGCCATTTGGCGTGCCTAGCGTGGGTTTGGGGAAAAGTGATACGTGAGCGACCGGCCAGCTACCTCGCCAAAAATGGCCACTGCGGCTCAACTTCCCATATCCTTGGCTGTAAATTGATGTTATTTTTGTAGAAAGAGGTGCCCCACGTGTGTTACTACCTTTTTAGGCCATGTTTGGGCATTTTGATTCGACCTCCCACCCCAAAGAAGGGCGGAATGGCAAAATTTCATCAGAATTTTCACTTTTTGGCCCCCCCAAACGGCCTAATTTCGCTAGATTACATGCTTTTTCCATGTCATATTCCTTACCACACCTACCCTTAATCATTTTAGTGTGTTAAACCTATCCTGGGTAGTATAATATTGCCACAGTGCAAGCCTAAAGGTATTTGGCTACGCTGTGTCACTCACGTTTCACGTACTACGATTATGGCCGCCACACACCTCTATATGCACAGCCTGGGAATTTTCACTTGTTAGTATTTTAGATAGGCCTCTTTTCTAAAATCCTGACCAGAAGTAATGAACACTGTGCAATACCTTCACGGCTTTTAGGTCCATTTTCCCATCGTTACTCGCGTTTTAATTTCTAATTTTTTCGTCAGAAAGGGCACCTCCACCCCATCCAGCCTATTCATATTTCACCAGAAGATGGCCCTATGGTACCCCTAATTTACACAACAGCCAATATGTACAACCCCAGTTCCAAAATAGTTGGGACGAAGTGTAAATTTTGAATAAAATCAAAATGCAATGACTTTCAGATCACATGAGCCAATATGTTATTTACAATAGAACATAGATAACATTTTAAATGTTGAAAGTGAGACATTTTACATTTTTATGCACAAAATTAGCTTATTTCAAATTTTCTGGCTGCAACAGGTCTCAAAAAAGTTGGGACACAAGCCAAAAAAAGGGCTGAAAAAGCAATTAATATATGAGAATCAGCTGAAAGAACATTTAGCAAGTAATTAAGTTAACTGGCATCTGGTGTGTGACATGATTGGCTATAAAAGGGATGTCTTAGAGAAGCTGAGTCTCTCAGAAGTAAAGATGGCCAGAGGCTCTCCAACCTGTGATGGCTTGCGTAAAAAAATTGTGGAATACTTTAAAAACGTTGTTCCTCAACGTCAAATTGCAAAGGCTTTGAAGGTCTCATCATCGACAGTGCATAACATCATCAAAAGATTCAGAGAAACTGGAAAAATCTCTGTGCGTAAGGGACAATGCCGAAGAACTTTACTGGATGCCCGTGATCTTTGGGCCCTCAGACGCCACTGCATCACTCACTGGCATGATTCTATCATTGACATTACTAAATGGGCCCAGGAATACTTCAAGAAACCACTGCCTGTAAACACAGTTCGCCATGCCATCCACAGATGCCACCTGAAACTCTGTCATGCAAAAAGGAAGCCATTGTTGAGCATGATCCAGAAGCGCCGCCCTGTTCTGCGGGCCAAGGCTCATTTAAAATGGACTGTAGCAAAGTGGCAAAGTGTCCTGTGGTCAGACGAGTCCAAATTTGACATTCTTGTTGGAGATCATGGGCGTCGTGTCCTCCGGGCTAAAGAGGAGAAAGACCATCCCTCCTGTTATCGGCATTCAGTTCAAAAGCCAGCATCTCTGATGGTATGGGGATGCATTCGTGCATATGGTGTGGGACACTTGCATGTTTTAAAAAGCACCATGAATGCTGAAAGGTATATAAAGGTTTTAGAGCAACATATGCTCCCCTCCAGATGACATCTATTCCAGGGAAGGCCTTGTGTATTTCAGCAGTACAAAGCAAAACCATATACTGCAGCGATTACAACAGCATGGCTTCGTAGTAGAAGAGTCCGTGTGCTGACCTGGCCTGCCTGCAGTCCTGATCTTTCACCGATTGAGAACATTTGGTGCATAATTAAACAAGAAGTCCATCAAAGGAGACCGAAAACTCTCCAGCAGCTGGAAGCCTGTATTAAACAAGAGTGGGATCAAATTCCAATGGCTAAATTCAAGAAACTTGTCTCCTCAATGCCCAGACACCTCCACTCTGTGTTAAAAAGAACAGGGGATGCTACACCATGGTGAACAGGCCCCTGTCCCAACTTTTTTGAGACCTGTAGCAGCCATCAAATTTGAGATTAGCTCATTTTGTGGATAAAATTGTAAAATTTCTCAGTTTCAACATTTGCTATGTTATCTCTGTTCTATTGTGAATAAAACATCACTGTCAATTCGCAAGCAGAGACATTGGTATGCTTTTATTTACAAAGCACTTTTAGGCAAACTCCCTGTTTATCTTAGTAATTTCCTTTGTAAAAGTACTGGGAGTTATCAGCTGCGATCATCAAATTTACTGCTCTTTAATGTTCCAAGAGCTTTTTCAGAACTAGGGCAATCAGCTTTCAGTTATTATGCACCTTGGTTGTGGAACAAGTTACAAAAGGAGCTTAAGTTGGACTGTTTCATATCCATGGCTGATTTTAAGAGCACTATACAAAATATTTTAACTGAAACATGTCAATGCTTTCTGTGACCAAGCTAGCGTATTCAAATCTCTTTTGTGATCTTAAAATTGTATGTGAGCAAGCTAATGTATTCAACTTTCATATGTGATTTTTAAATTGTATGTTTTATATGTTATTTATATTGTATTGTTTTATGTTGGCATTGTATTGGCTGCTGTCTTGGCCAGGTCTCTCTTGCAAAAGAGATTTCGCATCTCAATGAGACTTCCTGGTTAAATAAAGGTAAATAAATAAATAAAAACACTGGCTGGTGTGATTTGAAAGTCATTGCTTTTTGATTTTATTACAATTTACTCTTTGTCCCAACTATATACTACTCAAAATTTGATAGGGATCATAGGAATTTTTTTGTGAAATGACATGCAAATTTGGTAACTGCCACTGATGAACAATATATTGGATAAATGACATGCAGTCAGACACAAAACACATTTGCACGTGCATTTCATGACATTAAATGAGCGTGCAGCCTCACATTTTGGCTTTGACTAACTTCACCATTTCAACTCAGACGTGTGTGTTGCTTGTTGGTGAAAATTTGGAAGTTCCCAAATTTTTTGCATTACATTTAGCAATAACAATGTCTCCTCAACGTCTTAGACGTCGATTGACTTCAGAGCAATTGGGAAGATGCATCGGAATGCATGACTCTGGCTTCTCACAACGTCACGTTGCTAAAGCGTTGTGAACAGAGCGTGGAACCGGCATCAAACGTTTGGTACAGCAGCACACCGTCATGGGGGTAGTCGTCAGAGATCGACTACACAACGACAAGACCACTTTCTCACACTTCAGGCACGACATCATCCTTTCTGGACAGCCACCACCCTACGAAATGACCTTCATAACGCCTCGGGGTCAGGGGTATCCACTCAGGCGATACGGAATCGTCTTCATACTGCCGGCCTCAACTCAAGAAGGCCATGTGTTCGAATCCCACTGACCGTGCGTCATAGGCGTGACCGTTTGGATTGGGCTCACAATCATGTCACATGGACACACGACGATTGGGCTCCAGTTCTCTTTACTGATGAGTCCCGATATTGCTTGGACTTTACTGACAGGAGGCAACGGGTCTGGCGAAGACAACGTGAGCAATTTAATGATGCCTACATCAACGATCACGACCGTTATGGTGGCGGATCAATTATGGTCTGGGGAGGAATAAGCAGGAACGGCAGAACGGACCTGCATGTCATGGGGAGAGGGACGATGACAGGGGTACGGTACAGGGATGAGATCCTCAATGTGTAAGTAAGACCATACGCTGGTGCTGTTGGCCCTGATTTCATCTTGATGGATGATAACGCCCGTCCCCATCGTGCTAGGGTGGTGAATCAATTCCTAGAGCAGGAGACAATTGTCCGCATGGACTGGCCCGCGCGTTCGCCGGACCTAAACCCTATCGAGCATGTGTTGAACATGCTGCAGGTCGCCATTTCCGGTCGTAGAGCACAACCCACAACTCTAGAAGAGCTCAGAAATGCCCTTGTTGAAGAATGGAACAACATTCCAATTGCAAGCATCCGGGTTCTGATTGACAATATGACCCGACGTTGTCAAGCCGTCATTCAAACTAGGGGAGGCCATACCCGTTATTAACATTAACTGTGGTAATGAAACATCAAACGAACACTGTCTGTTTTCACTTTACATGTCAGAGGTGAAACCATGAAGTGTTCATGAAAGCCAAAAGTG
The DNA here is from genome assembly GCA_029692085.1 of Gymnothorax javanicus. Taxonomy (NCBI): domain Eukaryota; kingdom Metazoa; phylum Chordata; class Actinopteri; order Anguilliformes; family Muraenidae; genus Gymnothorax; species Gymnothorax javanicus. Next base: position 88,660,031 of record CM056195.1, on the reverse strand, counting down.
CGAGGCTGCACGCTCATTTAATGTCATTAAATGCACTTGCAAATGTGTTTTGTGTCTGACTGCATGTCATTTATCCAATATATTGTTAATCAGTGGCAGTTACCAAATTTGCATGTCATTTCACAAAAAAATTCCTATGATCCCTATCAAATTTTGAGTAGTATATATTTCGGAATTGGGGTTGTAGATACTGCATACTTTTTTTTATCAAAAATTTCTGGGGGCTGTATTTTGGGTTTTGACTGGATATTTGGTCACTATCAGCCGCGGCTCGTGAACTGCCAACAGCAGAGGCTCAAATAATCCCTTAAAAAGAATGATTGGTCATGACCTGTTTTCAATCAGTCATTTAAATAACCATTACAGAAACTCTGAAAACTCTCAACATTATCAGGTGTGGCCAGTTTTCATTTATAACCCATACCTGTCAACTCTCACGCATTCGGTGTTCGTTTAAGTGGCATATTTTCGTTCCTCTGCTGTAGTCAGCAATTATTCAATCAACGCGTATGTAGATTCTGGCGCGGAACTGAAGTCCTTGTGCACGGAGGAGTTGGAAGCAATGGAACTGCATAAAGATGTTTCAAATTATCTTATTTCATTTAAACGATCGCGAAACACATGCACTGCTTCCAACCCCTGAGTATAGAAAAGCGTGAGCAGTCCGGTGCCGTAATTGGTATGCATTATAAATGAAAACTGGCCACACCTGATAATGTTGAGAGTTTTCAGAGTTTCTGTAATGGTAATTTAAATGAATGATCAAAAACAGGTCATGACCAATCATTACTTTTCAGCAGGCCTGGACTGGGACAAAAAAACGGCCCTGGCATTTTCGGCCATGGCGGCCCAACCTGATCGTGACGTGACGGCCCGCCATACGCGCACACTTTGTTGTTACCAAAAGTTGAAATTAAGTTCAGTCATAGCCTACATGCCCTGGAACTCCACACAAGAAAGACCCCAGGCCGGAATCGAATCCACAACCTTCTTGCTGTGTGGTGGCAGTGCTAATCACTGCACCACCATAACAAAGAAGAAGTTATTTTTATTATTAATAATAATAATAATAATCATAACTTGAATGAATGTGACAAAGAAATGTGACTTTGGGGCCATTTATAATTTTTCAATAAGACCATTGCACTATTTGGATTGATTCATACATAACCTTTTTAAATAACGTTACATATCTTACAGACTCAACAGCGCATAGAATAGCTCACTAGCTTCAGAACCGCAGTACTCTCTGGTTGCAAGTTTACTGGCAGGTGATTTTGAACGTCAAGACAGGGTTTTAAATAGGAAAATTGAAAGTCTTCCTTGCTGTACTCCGGGACAAATTTTATTTGACACCGTAAAACAACGAATCAATATGCATCAAATTGTAGGTTATTAACAGCTGGTCCATCAGTGGGGGCCTTCTGTGAGCTCAAGCAAATTTTAACCGAATACATACTTTTGATAGCCTATTAATTTAACGTCAGTCTTACCGCTTTCCGTGTCCCCCTCCAAATGAAAACTGCTTGCTACTTGAGGATCATCGTGGCCAAAAAGCTGGTCAAACGCAACTGGGGACAAGCATTGGTCAAACTAATTTCCCAGCAAGCCTGCCTTCTTAAACGTTTAGGATGAAAACAACAACATTAAATAAACTGTACATGGCTTAAGCCTTTGCATCGTTTTTTTTTTATCTGCAAGAATACAGTTTTTCAGTAATTCCTATATCATAAAACAAAAAATAAATAGATACTGAAAAATGGCCAAGATGCAAGATAACTGGAATCGTGAAGTAGAAGAATAAAAAGTGGTAAATAAAGCATGTGTCACCTTGCCTTCAAAATTCAGAAAATCTCAGGGAGAGCTCTTAAATTAACATGATAGGGGGAAGGGAATGCATTACATATATGCTGATCTTCTCTGTATGAAATTCCATTTCGAATTAGCTTAAGTCATCCTGTTGTTTGCTTGCCTTAATGTGGGCCACTGGCTATCAACGGGCCGTACGCAATTGCGTTTTTTTTTTTCCTGAGGAGGGAGGGCTCAGAGATTTCATTGGGCCAGCCCTGTGTCAATGTAGAAAATGAATCAATGGGCTGCTTTCCGTGTTTTAAAGGCCGGCGCGGTCGTTCAAATTTATCGATGTCATTACAATTTTATAAACTACGATTGCATCGGCCCAAAATATGCGTCGGCTCACCGGCCATTGCCCGGTACGCCAGATTACCAGTCCAACCTTGCTTTTCAGAGAGCGTTTGAGCCTCCCCAATTGCCAGTTCACGAATCGCCACTGGATAGAAGTGATAGCAGTTGCGTTAAACAATTTTGGTTTCCCTACTTTGCCTGGTTACTGGACAAAGTAGTATTGCTCATCGTGCCGCAAGGCGGGCAAGAAAAACAAGCCAGCTGAACGGAAAGATCGTTCAACAATCCCGGAAAAGAATGATTTTGAAAAACACCAGAAGATTCGTGATCATCAGTGAGAGTACATTGAGTATTTCAATGATATTTCTTCAGAATTCTCTGACGGGCCACTTACCACTGGCATACTATTGTACATGTTGTAATGTATCATATACATCAATTAGTACTGGATATAGCAGACAAAGATAGAGATCTATTTTTGCCAGTACCAATGATGCATTGCAAATTCATGAACAAGTTTAATTTCCAATATTGTCCCCGAGGTTGGTAGTCACACCATATTGTGCAGTTCCCCAAATGAATTTGTGTGGAACAAGACTGGATAGGTGTCATTGACCCTTTTTTTTTTTTTTTTTTTTTTACAAAACACAGCTGACTTGCTCAATTCACAGAATGGGATTACATACAGCACGTCTCCAAAAATGTGTATGGAGGGGTTGTTTAAATGACATAAGATCATTTGAAACGATCGCGAAACACATGCATAGCTTCCAACCACTGAGTAAAGAAAAGCGTGCAAAGTCCAGAGTCGCAATCGGTATACGTTGTAAATGAAAACTGACCACACTTGTTAATGTTAACAGCTAGCCCGTATGGAGTCAGTGATGTCGCGGAAAAGTTACATTTTATTTTCAAAGGCATGGTAGAAACCCTAGATGGGCCAGATATGTATATTTATGCCCTTAATTTAATAGTAGAACATGTTTTGTGTATGTAGGAGTGATATGGATACAATCCAATGATGTATAGTGGTGCTGAGGTGGACTTTAGAATATGTTGTCAGAGGTGAAACGCGAGTGACGAATGAGAGGTTTTCCAAGGGTCACTGCAGGGCCTGACTGAGCTGTTTAAATAATTTATGGATGGCAAAGGGTAACTGTAATGTATAATAGACACACTGTTGGCAAAGTACCGTGATTTTGAAGAGTATCTGATGAGTTTTGAGGAAATGAGGGTAAAGTTAAGAATGTGAGTCAATTTTTTCCAACTTCTACCTTTTGTGCTATATATTCGACAACGCATAATTCTATAAGTTTTCAACCCTGGTGTTTTATTTTTGGTACACTTAAAGCAACATATTGTAGTAGTTTGTAAACAAAATTAGGTGTAGATATGACAATTATTAATTGTACTTTTGATGTTGCATTTAATTTTGTCACTCGCGTTTCACGCGTTTTGGAAGGTTTTACGGCACATGCAATAAAAACTGACCCGTTTGGAGTTAGTGACTTGAATGAACCATTCCATAAAGCCAAGATATAGGGCTATCAATAAAATAAAGTGTTATTAAGTTATACTGAGTTTGTTATTTTCGTCCCCCTCAGGGCTCAGAGCATCATTTCTTGGATTGACCCATATATATATATATATATATATATATTATGGCAAGCCGTTTAGGAAATTATTATATATATAGATTGAAACTGAATATATGGAATGAAACTTGAATATATGGAATGAAAGTCTGAATATATGGAATGAAACTTGAAGATAAGGATTGAAACTTGAATACTTGAATAAATGAAATGAAAGTTTGAATAAATGGAATAGAACTTTGAATACATGGAATGAAAGTCCAAAAATATATGGATTGAAAGTTTGAATTTATGGAATGAAACATGAATATATGGAATGAAAGTCTGAATATATAAAATGGAACTTTGAATTTATGGAATGACACTGAATATATAAAAAGAAACTGAATATATGGAATGAAAGTTTGAATACATGGAATGAAACGTGAGAATATTGAATGGAAACTGACGTCACCATCTTGTGTTTTGAGACGATTAGTTATCGCTGTTCCTGCTAAAGTGAGTGCGACATTATAAGAGAGTCAGCACGAAATCTGGTCTCAGCAATATTAAGTAATGAAGATATAATTAGCACTTCGGCGAACGCATGTATGGGCCATAACACCCATAACCGAATCCAATATTGTTCTACTGATGAAGATATTTATTCACTCTTTCATAATGCAGGGAGTGCCGCAGGCCACAGTGCCGCACGTCAGGCAATTCAGGCCAACGTTAATCCTGGAAGAAACATGCCTTCACCCTCGCAGGTGTACTACGGTCAAGCTATCACCAGTTCGAAAAACGATGGTCGAACTATCACCGCAATAAAATTGATGCGCAAATACAGCGGATAGCGCGGTAGTAAAGTCATGTGATGCAACTGCTGTCAAGAACCATCTTGTGGAAAGAAATAACGAGGTTTATTCAGCGAAAGTATGAAAGTATTTTTGTTCAGAAAAAAACCGTGAACAACTTCCATAATTTGGTTTTAAAATGATTTTTATTTATTTCTTTTTTCACTAAATAGTTGGCACTTTGTACAAATTGAAACGTAAGATTTTGGTGAAGTGCCATAACTCCAGATCACAAACAATTGCATCTCACATTGCCAGTGTTCTACTATAAAAAAAAAAAAAAAAGAAAAGGCAGATATTACTCGGAATTAATGTAGGAATTGCCATCAAAATTGGTGTTGTAGAGGTGGACAAAAAAGGAGAAAATTTAAGTGGGGACCATTCATAATATAATAATAATGCATCAGTTTTGTATAGCGCTTTTCTGGACACTCAAAGACGCTTCACAGTGGATACATTATTCATTCACTCACACACTCACGCACTGATGGTGGTACCATACGTTTTTGTCGCCACAGCTGCCCTGTGGCAGGCTGACGGAAGCGTGGCTGCCAGTATGCGCCTACGGCCCCACCGACCGCCACTAAACATTCGCACGCAGCCATACACCAGTGTGAGTGACACTGGAGGCAAGGTGGGTGAAGTGTCTTGCCCAAGAACACAACGACACATGACTCAGACAGAACGGGATTTGAACCGCCAACCCCTCGGTTATTGGACAACCCACTCTACTTCCTGAGCTATGGTCACCCCATTATATTTGATTTATAATACCATAATGCAACAGTACTGCCCAAAAATAACTTCTAAGAGTGAAACATTAAGGCGTTTTGCCGCGAAAATTAATGACAAGCAACTGTTACATACTACTTTATTTTTTAAACCAAATGTCACACCTTTTTGGAACATGCCCACAAGTAAAAGACTGAGTACTTCCCTCACCACTGTTTAAAAGGCACAGCTGATAGAGGACTCCATTAGTCTGTTCGCACTGATTATTCCAAAATAACAGCATTTGATTTTGTGATTTTCTTTTAACTTCAGACAACAATGCATTGTTTGTTTGACATCAAAAATATGTCCACAAACAGAAACACAATTACATAGCAGAGGAAGGGCTCTATCTTACAGCTTGTGCAAAGCCGCGCAAATCATGACACAAGTGTCTTTGCTCGTGTATGACCAGCGCAAATGTCATTTGTCAATCCAGTGCATAGATGGGAAAGATAGCAAATTGCACCAAAATTAGTGCTCATGAACATGTTGGTCTTAAAATGAGGTGTGGTCAGGCAAATTGTTGGCATGTTGACATCTTGAGGTGGCATAAAGCTTACGTGCCATTGACCAACTAAAACCTGGTCTTAAATCAATCCTCAGTTTTCAGCTATTATTTTAAGGGCCCATTACTGATAGGGTAGATCCACTACGCCATAAAGTTCCGGAAGATGAGTTTGGCTCGCATAAATTTACATAAACCTACGTATGGTAGTCGAATCCATAGTGCTCCGCAAGTGACAGTAAAGATCCACACATTGATAAGGCAGTGGATCTGCAGTCGTGAATATACAGGAACCTACACATTCCGCTATGGAGGATTTCTTTCAATCATGCTATAAAACTTGTCTATAACGTTGAATTATTTAGCTTGAGGTGAGTTTCTTTAACTATTGATGTTTCTCATAGATATTTGGACATATTGGCCCTCATTTATCAAACGTGCGTACACCAAAAAATGGGTGTACGCCAAATCTCCCGCAAGGATCGGCATTTATCAATCTGAGCGTGAGCGAACAGTCCGCAAAAATCTCACGCCAGGTCTGGCCAGGTGTACGCAGATTTGAAAGCAGTGAACAACATGCAGGAACGAGTGCAGCTGTCAAAATGAGTAATAAACCATATGCAGCGATGCAGATGTCATCCTGTTGTTGCTCTTATTAGTAAAATGAATAAATAGGCTAAATAGATAAATAGGCTAAATTAATAAATGAATGATTGAATGAATGAATGAATGAATAAATAAATGAGACACCTGTGTTGAGAAATTATTTAAACTTATATTTTGAGACAACCGGCTTGTCAGGCCAGACGGCTGACAATTACAATCAATTTGATTAACTCCTTCAACCCCACAGCCCTCTACAGAGGGCTGACCAACATATTCCCTTCAACCCCAAATTCCTGTAGGGAAAATTCAAACAATCTGACTAATTGTAACAAAAATCCGAAAAAATCTGACTAATTGATTGGAACATATCAGGTTACATTTAATGGGATTCCAGAGATAACAGTAAGATACAATGTCCAGATAATGACCAGCCCTCTACAGAGGGCTGTGGGGTTGAAGGGTATAGTGATGCTAGAATATCTGGGGTTGAAAGAGTTAAGTGCAATGCGTGGCTTGGCAGATATGCAGATGCTCATCCAGTCAGATATATAGACCTACTGAACAACAAAAAACGCAAGTTAGCCTAATTAAAGGCAGACTGGAAAATAATTTTGCGCGTAATTATTTTAGAAAATAAAATTTATTATTTATTGCGGGTGCACATTTACACTCGTTTCATCACATTCTTCTTTATTTTGCGGTCACTTTGACTGAGCAACCATAGAGTACATTAACTAACTTGCCTTTCTTTTTTGTTGCTCAGTATATATAGGCCTACGGACACTTTGACCGTGGACAATGGCAGATCTTCTATTGTTAGAGGAATAAGCTTCTGTCCGACGTGAAAGGAACTGTCGGCACAGAGAAGGTCTCCTCCGGGAAAGTGACGAGTGGCTGCTCGTTTTGTGTGGAACCCAATAAAATGTAATGGAGTAATACTAATAAAAGTACAATGAAGAGTGATCTCTGCAGACTGTATTTTAACAATACCCAATACCCGATCGAGGCGGTGGGGACTCATACACTCCTCGAACTGTGACAGCTGGAGGTTGGAGTCTGGTTGGCCTCCACCGGTCCGTGCGCTGCTGAGCCTGAGCGCCGCAACCCGTTTTTTTGGTGGCGATCTTAAAATCGGAACACCTTTTTTTTTTTTTTTTTAATTTTACCTGCATGTAAAGCATTTGGATTGCCAATTACGTAGGCTATATAACATGAAATGTCATGGATCTATTAATTGAATTTATCAAGGCTGATGTTATTCGAACGTGTGGCCAATGCTGAATTTTTTTCTTGGCCATGCTTAGAAGTGCGCCAGTTGATGACCATTCCGGTGCCACTTATAGAAAGTACCGCTTAAAATAAGTTTGGCCGAGAAAAAAATGTTAGCTTTGGACACAATAAAAATAAGTGTGGGCAATGGAGAAATGTGCATCTTGGCCACACTTATAAGTGCGTCTAACGCGAATTTTGATCCATTTTTGTGCTTGGACGCACTTAAATAAGTGCGAATAGTCGCTTCGATTTATTAATGAATTAAATCAAACGTCTGCTGCACTCCGGTTTTCCACCCCAACAGGGTTTACTGCAGCAGCAATAGTTTTCCAAACTGCAGCCTTCTGAGCTCCCTTTATGCCACTCTTAAGGCTTCCAAATTAAATTATTTTGTTTTTCTCCACCTCAGACGAGATAATTTATATTTCCTCCTCAGTGAATCCTTTCTTCTTTGCCGTCTTTCGAGAGTCCATGTCGTAAAGTGGGCAGGATTATGCCTCCCGGAGTATGAATTTATAGGGGCGTGTCATGTAAATTACGATGGTTTCAGCCGCCAGATTTATCAACGCCACGCCAGTTCTACACTGAAATCAGCGACGTACACACTTTTAGTAAATCAGACGTGACACCTGGCGAACGCTGATATTTACACCAGAATCTACACCAGATCCTACGCAAGTTTGATAAATGAGGGCCATTGACAGCAGATTTCAGCATGCTGCATTCCATATATTCAGAGATTAATTCAATATATTCAGACTTTCATCCATATATTCAGACTTTCATTCCATATTTTCAGACTTTCATTCCATATATTCAGACTTTCATTCCATATATTCAAGTTTCATTCCATATATTCAAACATTCAATATATATATTCAAGTTTCATTCCATATATTCAGACTTTCATTCAATATATTCAGAGTTTACTCTATATATTCAAAATTTCATTCTATATATATATAATAATAATTTCCTAAACGGCTTGCCATTACATATATATTATATATATATATATATATATATATATATATACACACACTATCATAGCCATCTGATATATAATGAACAACTCAAAGACAAAGTATTCAATTCAATTCTTTATTTCGGACTCATCTGGCAGTACACAAGTTCCATAGTATCAAAAAAAAAGAAGAATAAAATAAGAAAAAAAAATATTCAACAGGAATATTTCCAATAAAAACATTTCATGAACAACTACTCATGTAACCCCACGGCAGCATGTATATACTTGTTTAAACCAGTATTTCCATAATGGTGAAGTGTATCTAGTGTCGCGAAAACAGCATTAACTAGACCTATGATTGTCCTGTTACGTGATTTATCAAGACGACACATAAATTTAAAAATCAAGTTCCTAATGGCTGCTTGACATGTAGGCACATTAAAAGCGGCACATAGTTGTGAAGCACTGCTATATCTAGGGACTTTCAACAAAGTCCTGAGGCAGTCATTGTAGGCAACACATAACTTTCTCATAGTGTACTGCCTGAAATCACACCACAGATGACAGGTGTAAAATGAGGAGCAGAATATCCTAAATAGTCTTACTTTGACCTCCACGGTACACGTTAAATGTACTAACCAATACATTACACTGCCCATACAACTTTCTACATTGCCTGAGAATATCTGTATCATCCTTCAGATCATCCTGGATATAATGCCCCAGATACTTAACTACACAGCTGGTTTGTACACATGCGTCATTCAAAAACCATTCTGGTACACTAAGATTTTTATCTAATGGACTTCTTACAACCAACATGTTACTTTTAGCCGAATTGTACTTTATGTCAAATTCCCTACCATACTCTGAACAGATTTTCAGTAGAGACTGCATACCACTACTAGAAGGGCAAAACACTACCAGGTCGTCTGCATACATTAATGATTTAATAGCATATTGCCACTTACACATCCTAACCTACATGCATTGAGCCTACTCGACAGTTCATCCATGTACACATTAAATAAAAAGGGGGATAAAATACCCCCTTGCCTTACCCCATTCCTCACTTGGAAAGGGGCTGAGGTAGCATTACCCTAACGCACTATGATGGCTTGATGGGAATACCAGTAGGCCAACACCCTAACAATGTATCCAGGCAGACCCCTATCTATTAACTTCTTAAAGAGTTTTTCATGATTAACTCGATCGAATGCTTTTGAAGCATCAAGAAAACACATGCATACCGTGGAGTATTTATATACTAATAATATATATAGATATTAATATATATATATATATATATATATATATATATATATATATAAGAGATATTAATATATCTCTTTCAGGATATAAATACACGTCAGTCCCATGCTTATTTTTAAAGCCATACTGGTTATCACCAGTTATCAAATAAGTGTCAAGTCTTGCTAACAGTATGTACTCAAAAACCTTTGACAAAACACTTGCCAGAGCAATTGGCCGACAATTATCTTTGCTATTAATACTTCCAGTTTTGTCCTTAATAACCGGTACCAAAATCACTGCAATCATGGAGTCTGGCAGAACTCCATGCACTAAAAGCCCAGTAAAACACATTGACAGCACTGGAATTATCTTCCAACAGCCAAATTCCAAATGTTCTGCATACAAATGATCAGCACCACAGGATTTACCATTAGCCAATTTTAGAATAGCATCTTTAACCTCTTCATGGGTAACATTCAGGCAGACCTCAGAGCTAGCATTTATAGTGTCATTGTCAATGTTACTCTGTGTACAGTTGAAAAGGCTATGATAATGTTTTTCTCCAAAATTCCAAAAAGTAAATGATCATGAGGCAAATCGGCATTGCATTTATCTTTAAGACAGAAAAATAATGAATGCCGCCCAACTTGGGAGCCTATTACCTCAGTGATTAATGTTACTTCTCTTTTATATTCTTTGCCACTCTTGCAAGAAGCACAGTATAAACTTTGGGATTGCATACTGTATTTTCCTTGTGGTATTGCATTTTTCTGGTAGAATGCTAATCAATGAGATAAGAATTCCATTTAAAAAATCAAAAGCACACACTCAAGAAAATGTATCAGCGGGTTAAAATTCGTTCATTGCAATTGAAGAATTCAGGGCAATAACTTGTTAAATGTCAACCTCATGTAATATGGTATTACACTAAATATACATTCATAATGTACCAATATTATGTACTGGTCAGCAATCTGCTTTTCTCATGATATATTGTCTATCTATGGGGAAATTTAACTGAAAAATATGTTCTTTTTATTCCCTTTCATATAAAACATTTATATGAATTTATCAAGTTATTGCACTGAACCCTTCAATTGTGATGGGATCAAAAACCAGCATACCCAGGGGGCCCCCAGTGTCTTCTCTCGAAATCACATAGAACTTAAATTTGAAAAATTTATGCTCATTTGCAGTGCAGTGCACAACAAATCAACTTTTTGGCAACCTTCTTTGTTTTGAGATTTTCAAAAAGGCACAACTACGTTTGTAAATAATTGTCACTGCACGTAAGATCAGTGCTTTCCAGTAATGTGTTCAGGGGAAAACATATCACTAGGGAAGTAATGGTCATGGCTGTACCAATCTTGACTAGCTGACAGAAATGAGATTTTCTTTGTTTGCAGATTTTATCCACTGAAGCAATTATTTTTTAACTTTGTCCATCATGGTCCAGAATACTAGCCATTTTATTTTGGATGAAGGACGTCAAAATTCAACAAAAATACAGGCCAAAGTTCTTGTAATGCTTGGATCTTGCTCAAACCAAGCTCAAAAGATGCAGCCTTCAAATTTTCATCCTCTGATATGCAAGACAATGTTGGGGGGGGCACCATCTCCTTAGTGGTACGGTAAATCTCAAGGGGGACTGGGTCTAAAATTGTCCAAAAAATCGTCAACTGTCAAAGTATTATGTTAAAATTTCATTGGTGCCATCTGATTACAGATATCTTACAGTTCATAAAATATGGAGAGAACAAGCCCATTAACTTTTCCATAGCCGCTACGTTTTCTCATAATAAGCAATGGGACTTGATTCCCCACTAAAATACCTGCCCGTTGCTGCACTTAACCACTTGGCTCCCAGAGCTTTTGATACGCTCTGTACCAGAGCTTTTCTTGAGATTTTGCAGGTTTCACAGTTAAATTTGTAATAATTTTATTTATGGTGAAACTAACTATACATTTTTGGACAGAGTATTGTCTCGGCTATCGATCGGTATTGGTTTGAAGTGTACATCTGTAAATTGGTGATCAATAACAAATATCGATTGATTGATTTTGTGATTTTCACCCTGTAATTCAACAAATAAAGATATTATTTGTCAAGTATTACTTTTATTTGTGCGACTTTCCGCAATTCCCCAGATCCGCATTGTTTGTTGAATTATTCTTGTTTGAAACCGGTTTTATTGCTGCCAGTTTATCTGGCAATTAGCTTAGCAGCAATCTGTCCTTCACAAAGACATGGGAGCGGCTTGCAGGGGTAGCTAGCCAGCCAGATAGCAAGCTGGCTAACCTCACCACTTCTCTTGAATGAGTGACAAAAAGGGGAATACAGATTGGGTATCGTTAAAAAAGGGATACCCAAATTGTAAGTTTAATCGACTTGTTTGGTGAATCTCAGTCATTCAACTGCATGCAAACCAGTCTGCTTACAGTATCTCACAAAAGTGAGTACACCCCTCACATTTTGACAATTAATTTGTTATACCTTTTCAAGGGACAACTTTACAGAAATGAAACTTGAATATATATTCTAGAGTAGTCATTGTACAATATAAGTAGCAGTGTAGATTTACTGCACTGTCCGAATAACTGATCAAACATTCACTATTTCCATAATGGATGGCAACAAAAGTGAGTGCACACTCTAATTGGTAATGGTCAACCAAGCAATGAAACGTGTCTTATTCATCTTGTTCATGCTTTTGTATATTTGACTGGGTCATATGAGGTTGTGTAACATGTTGAAGGTTTAAATTGTGGTGCTTTGGGTGCAGTGCTCTCATTCAGGTCACTAGATGGTCAACATAGCACCTCATGGGAAAGAACTCTCTGAGGATCTGAAAAAAGTAAATTATTGCTCTCCATAAAAATGGTCTAAGCTACAAGAAGATCTGTGAAACCATGAAACTGAACTCCAGCACGGTGGCCAAGGTTATCCAGCGGTTTTCCAAGACGGGTTCTTCTTGGAACAGACCTCATCAGGGTGGACTGAAGAGGTTGAGTCCTCGTGCTCTGCGTCAGGTGCACAAGTTGGCTTCAGAAAACAGATGCAAGAGTGCTGGCAGCATTGCTAACGAGGTTGCAACAGTGGGAGAACAGCCTGTTAGCGCTCAGACCATATGCTGTGAACTGCACCAAGTCAGTCTGCATGGCCGACGGCCAAGCCGGAAGCCTCTTCTGAAGCTTGGCCACAAGAAAGCCCGAAAACAGTTTGCTGAAGACAACCAGTCCAAGAACATGAACTACTGGAACCATGTTCTGTGGTCTGATGACACCAAGGTAACTTGTTCGGTTCAGATGGCGTCCAGCATGTGTGGCGGCGCACTGGTAAGGAGTACCAAGACAAGTGTGTACTGCCTACAGTCAAAAATGGTGGTGGCAGCATCATGGTCTGGGGCTGCATGAGTGTTTCTGGTCCTGGGGAGCTGCGCTTCATTGATGGAATAATGGATTCTAACATGTACTGTGACACTCTGAAGCAGAACATGATGCCATCCCTTTGGGAACTGGGCCGTACGGCAGTTTTCCAACATGATAACGACCTGAAACACTCCTCCATGATGACAACTGCTTTCCTGAAGAAGCTGGAGGTGAAGGTGATGGCGTGGCCAAGTATGTCTCCAGACCTGAATCCCATTGAGCACCCGTGGGGCATCCTCAAGAGGAAGGTGGAGGAGAAGCAGGTGTCCAACATCCACCAGCTCCGTGATGTTGTCATGGAGGAGTGGAGGAGGATCCCAGCAACAACCTGTGCAGCTCTGGTGAATTCCAGGCCTACCAGAATCAAGGCAGTGCGGGACAACAATGATGGTCACACTAAATATTGACACTATGGACACAATTTGGCATGTTGATGATGAGGTGTACTCACTTTTGTTACCACCCATTTTGGAAATAGTGACTGTTTGTTCAGTTATTTGGACAAAGCAGTAAATTTACACTGCAATACAAATTGTACAATGACTATTCTAGATTATATTCAGGTTTCATTTCTGTAATGTTGTCTCTTGAAAAGATATAATAAATTTTAGAAATGTGAGGGGTGTACTCACTTTTTTGAGATACTGTATGTTGACGTGGCATGATGGCAGTCACAAGATGTGTGTTGGCCATCCTGAAAGTGCTTTTGTTTTTTATATTACTACGTAAATCCTGCTATTCACATCAACATGTTGGACATTTATTTTTACCATTTGGATTGCAATTGAAGAATTTATCTGCCAAAGGAGTATTTTTTTGACCAACAGAAACTACTTTGTGACGCATCAATATGCATTGTTCATGCATACCTCATGCATGCAAGGTATGGTCTCGCTACCAATCCCAGTTGTTTGATTTTATGTACATTATTGTTAATAATGAGCAGTGACATACATTAAAATCCTGGGCCAACTTCTAAATTTCCTCGTGGACACTCCTTAAAACCAGTAAGAAGAAACCAAAAGGGGCTTCAATGTACTAACTGCAACATGTGGTTTCACTGCAAGTTTGAACATATGGGTGATTCTCACAAAATTGCATTTTTTCATGTCTGTAAGGATTTGATAGACTAAACTACTAAAACAATCATACTTTTGCATTATATATCAACCTATGGTATGTACTAATTGAAGGACTACTGTTGTCTTTGCATTTGATGGATTACTCTATATTTTATGACAACATTTCAACCTAAAAGTTCATTACCATAATGTGTCCGGACTTTTATTTTTTACCTGAAACCCAAAATTATCACAATACATCCCCATAATTTAATATACATATAAATACAAAAAATGGTTGGGGTTATACCCTTTAACTAGCAGTGTTACCATTTTGGGCCAAGCATTTGTGAATAATTATTTTCTGGGCCAAATACATGTGTCCGGAGTATGAACAATTCATTTCCGTAACAGAGATATTTGGCTCCATTAAAATCCCTGTGTTCCAATAAATAATGTTTTTTTGTCCCATGATGCATTGTGTGGAAGAGAAGTTGCAAAATGGTTGCCAGGTAAGATCATCTTTCAAGTTCTTCTGGTAGATATATTAGAGATTGTAATTATATACACCCCTTGGCACACTACTACTGTTCATTACCATAACAGGGTATATTTAAAATAGTTTTGAAGATAATTATTTTATGTTCTGTGGAAAAGTAACTTTTATAGAGCCAAACTGTTAGTGAAAATATTTCTGCCGAGTCATGCTAGCTATGCTAATTATTGCTAGCAACATTGGACTGCCATGCATTACCGTAATGCTCTGCATTCATTACCGTAACATATACAAGGCTGTTACGGCAATGAAATGAAGTGTTACAGTAATTTATTATATATGAATAATCAGGGCTCCAAATTTTGTGGTTGGTTTTCTAGGGGTTATACTGTATAGTTGGTTGGTACTAGGTGTTGTTTGGTCTACTAGGGGCTGGTTGGTACTAGGAGTAGTAGTAGACAAAAGGAGATAAACTATATTGACTGGAGCAGGGGTCCCCAAACCCGGTCCGGGGGCCTCCCTGTGTATGCTGGTTTTCGTTCCAATCAGAATTGCCATCATAGGATTTTAACAAGCTCTCAATTTGTCCTAATTAGGTGCATTTTGTATTTAAAGAAGTTATTTGCTGTCTTTAGCCAAATTTTAATTGAAATATCCATGTGTGCCATGACAAATAAAAGACCCTTGAATATACAGTTTCGTTTTTTTTTCCCCGATGTTGCAAGCCATTTCAGATAATACTTTAACATTTTTAAACTGATCAAGTCAGGCACTGAGTAAATCACTTACCACCAAATCAGGTTGCTCAACACAGGTGATTAGAATTCTCTCAAAATAATTTGCTTGCACTCAAAAACAAAAACATAACATAAAACAGGTTTGACTATCATTGGTTTGTCTAGTAAATTGTAAGTTTTTGCAACCATGTGCCCACAGTTTCACCAATTAGGAACCCATTGATTTTTTTCCTTTGATTGGGTAAAATTTTTTTTCCTCTTATTGTATAGTTGTTACTCATATATCGAAATGTGGATGTGGAATTTATTCCTCACTGTATGTATGCATATCTGTCAAAATACTGAATGTCAAAAGAGGATAAATTGCTGCTCTAAATTTAAATGCACCTAAACAAGACAAATTAACAGCCTGTTAAAATCCTACGATTGCAATCAAGGGTGGAACAAAAACCAGCATACACAGGGAGGCCCCAGGACCGAGTTTGGGAACCACTGGACTAGAGTAAGCAAAGTTGAATCGATTTAAATCATACCACCAGTCTTGATACAAGTTTATTTCCAATAATTCCTCATTCCAAATGTATCCCTGTAGCAGCATTCTTTTTATTATTTATTTATTTATTTATTTTTTAGCCAATTTCGCTCGCTTTTTTTTTCTTTAAAAATTAATAAAACATTACAGGAATGGGTTACAGACTTACTTTTTTTTTTTGACATGCTCAGGACATTATGCTGAACACCAAATTAGTGTTCATTTTGCCGAAACGAGAAGTTGAAAAATCACTATTTCTGAGCATGTAAAAAAAAAGTAAGTCTGTAACCCATTCCTGTGATTTTTAAAGGTACATTGTGTAGGAATTTCTCCCATCAAGCGGTGAAGTTGTATTTTGCATTCAAACGAATTGTGCTCTCTAGCGCCTCGCTTTTTCAAAGGCGTGTTGCAACTACGGTAGCCATTATGTACCAAGAAGCTATGACATCATGTCATCCAATACCACTTCACAATACCACGCTGAACTGCGGTCTACGGCGGAGCGTTTGTTTTTAACACAAACTCTCTGACCGCTTTCGCACAAGGTACGATTGTTCGGTACCGTGCCACAGTGTAATTGTCCCCTCTCCCCGCTGGTCAGCTTACTCACTAGTAATATCGTACCATACCTAAGTATGCCAAAATTCCAATACAGCGCATTGCAGTATCCACCTTGGTAGTTTTAAATGGGGAGATATACAGAAAGAAGGAGTAGTTAACTCTTGCGTAGAAAGAATGCCGTATGTAATCTCCACTTTTTTCTGGCTTTTTATTTGCCAGTACAATTTTAAAAGGAGGCGCCAATATGTTTTGGGGGATTTTATTATTGAGAGGGGGCTTTAGAATATTGATATTGCGAATGTGTGCTGCGCGTGCCCTAGCAACCCGGTGTGTCATCAGTAACATGGATTACCACATATAGCAGCACAAGACATTAAACTCGAAATTTTCTTGACTGAATTTCAGTGGCTAAATCATAAAAATTGCTAAAATTGCTCCCTACAACTGTCAAACGCGAGTCTGTCATCATGGATTTGCCCGGTGACGCCTGTCAAACAATAATATTACAACTTGATGGCAGGCGTGAGACCATCATTTACCACCGTTGTCTATTTTCCTAAAAAATGTACTGATGGAGGTAGTGGGCCTGATGAAATGCAACCCTTATTCAATCAAACATAGCCTATGCTGCTATGCACCAACGACGCTGTTTACCTACACATGTTCTACTGTTATGCCGCTTATATAACGAGTTACACAACAAAGCAATGAAAAAATCTTGTAATTTAGACAGTAACATTTACTTACCGGTCGAGAAGAAAGCAGGCAACTTTAGCGTCCCTTTGAAAGTCTTTCTCCTTCATTAGCTCTTTCCACCTGGGAAAAGCTACCCGGATGTTTACCCTCGTTTTTTTCAATTGAAGTTACTGATTGTTATTAATGTGAATGCTGAGCCAGCATTCACACTATTGTTATCCAAATCTTTATATGTTCTTATTATTCTGAGTTCTTCCGCCGTTTTTTGCAGTCTAACTAATCCTTCATACTTTGTGCTAGAAAACCCGTTCAAATATCAAAACGTTCAACTCATTCAGGACATTAGGGCTTCCATTCAACTTTCTGAAGTTATGTATACTTTTTAAAATATTAAGCTTTTTCTGAAAAAGTTTCCTCATTCAAAATGAATGGAGAGAATGTTCAAATCCTTCAAATCTTCAGCCTCTTTAAACTTCAACTACTTCAGCATACTTTCAGCTAGAGACTTCATTCAAACTTTAAAATGCTCTCAAGACTTTCAGCTATTCAGCTACCATTCAACTTTTTAATATCTTTTATACTTTTTATTAATTGCTCTTAATTAATTGAAAATGTTAGTGTGCATTGTATTGATTGTGGTTGCATTAAACCTTCTGTTATTCTGTCATGAATTGCTCTTGATTCATTGTTTTTTTGTGAAGTCAAGCTTAATTTGTCATTACCCAAGACAATCTAATCATGTAGCCTTACATGATAAACATTGAAAAAGATTGGACCATAAAGCCTAATTTGTGAATACTAAAACCATGGCTTCTATGATGTATGAATGCCATGTGAGGTCATTACCATAACAAAGCTTTTCATTACCATAACATCTTTTCATTACCGTAACACTTGCTGTATATGTAAATATTTGGACGGGAATGAGTGATAACTTCAAATTTTATTTTTGCACAGGAACTATTTGTCAAGTCTTTTCAGATTACTGAATTGACATTTTTTATTTATTTGTAAAATTTACACTACAGGAAAAATCAGTATAAAACATGTAATTTTCGTTATGGTAATGAACATAATAACTAAAGTTATTACATCAATAAACATTTTTCTGAATGTTTACACTATGTGGCTATTCTGAACTATTAATAGAACATACATGAAAAAAATAAACGGTCTACCTTTCATACATATTCAGTTATCATCAACTGAAAATGTGTGACGGTAATGAACTTATTTGGTCAATGACTCAATAAAACTTTCTGAAAATGTATTAAAAAACATGTATTGATCTCTCATTTTAACTGAGCCAGTTAATTGAGACCCTACTTGCTACTAATGAGAGAAAAAACTTGCAAAATTGACCTAAAATTGTTTTTGCAAAAGTCAGGACAGTTTCGTGAGAATCACCCATATAGCAGACAATACCTATGAACCAGCAAAAAAAAAAAAAATACAGGGGGCCACGGGAAATTCACCCGCTAAACCTTAGAAATCACTATCGTGAACCTGAGATACGGGGGCGAAAATGTTTTAATTTGCCGAAAAAAATCGCCCCCACTCAAAATCAGACTGTGGTCTGCGCAGTTTACATAATTTGGCCTAAGTCTCAAACAGGCCGCCTGGACTATGCTGCCACGTTTACCATGGCAACCTGACTGTGGGCGGAAGCACAACTTCTCAGCTTTCAGGAAGTTGGAATTTTTTCTAAAACGCAAACCTTACGGTAATTATCGTACATACAACATGACGCGCGCATTTGTGTCCGCGACGACACGGTCGGAATAGAAGAGTTAACATGTTCACTTCAAGGTAGAGCCTTGCGAGACAGGACAATCGAGCTCGACTTCTGTCCGGGACCTCAAAAGCACCAACTACTACCGAAGTTGTAGACAAGGAAAAAAAAAACGAAAAATGTTGTCAAGGAGGAGAAGACAATCCTATCTTGGAAAAAAGGCTGGGTTGGGGTAGAAAAGAGAGCCTTTTTTCAAATCACGTGCGACTTTTTTTCATTATTCATGATTAATGACTGTCAAGTGTGCGGCTTTTACGATGTAATTGCAATCTGCAGGCGCATGCATGTATAGTTGGCATGGTAGATGAGAATGCATACGGTAAATGTAAAAATGAACAAAAATGGATACACGCTACATTATTACTCAGTTTAATTGGGAAGTATTGTGCAATTATGTGTCCAAGATTGTGGTGATTGAATGTGATAATGGTGATAAAATTTGATATTCACTAATCAGTTGTGTTGAATCTTACTAAATTGAAGACTGGAACAAGTCAAGAATGGAAAAGCAGATATTTGTTGCTTTAAATTTCATCATTTAATGAAGTTCATTGTTTGTAATGAATTTTGAGCCAAATGTAGTAAGCAATAAGGTATGCAAATTCATGCAACACTACTCAATTTTAAACAATTTGTGTATTTACAAAGAAAAACAAAACAAACAAACAAAAAAAAATTGCCACAGTGAGCCCTAAAATAGCCCCCGTGAGAATCTTCATGAGGGCTATTTTTTTTCTCTCCAGATCTTGAAAACAGCCCTCCTGGGAAAAATTTTTTTTTTTTTTTTACTCTGCTATGAACGCTCATGGAGTTTCCCTGATGACCCATGGACATGTACACTTTGTGCCCTACCAAATTTGTCCAACTCGTTCTTTGACACCAATGCTGTTGGTGATTCAAATTTTCCATTGGTGGCTCCGGAGGAATTGAGCGCTGATTATGAGCTCAAGTTCTGGACATAGATGCAGGCATTCTTGCTTTGAAGCACACCCTTGGTAAAGGACTACATTTTTGTCAGTGGAGTATTCGTAGTCTTTTGAGACATTTTAACTTTGTTTATTACGTACTTAGTAATGTCCCTTTTGATGTTATTGTTTTTAATGAATCTTTTTTTTTTTTTACATGATACTATTTCTGATGCTGAAATCCATGTCCCAGGATATGATATTGTTAGAAGGGACAGGAACAGAAGCAGAGGTGGTGTCTTAATGTATATCAACACAGATCTATATTATGAAATATGCAATAATGTCATGCAATATTGCAATAATTTGGAGTCGATTTGGGTTAAAGTAATGCTCCTCGCAAGAACTCCAATCTATGTTTGCAGTGTTTATCGACCCTCGAATGCCAATTGGAATTTTTGAGTTGAATTTGAAAACCAGGTTCAACATATATCACCCTCTCTTAAAGAGATTCTCATACTTGGTGACGTATATTGTGATTTACTGAAAACTCATCCAAAATCAAACGGGCTTCGTGATTTTTTTAAAATCTCTTTCATTTTAATCAGGTTATATCAAAGCCTACAAGGCTTTCTTAACAAAGTGCGACTCTTATTGACGTTATTACAACAAATCATCCTGAGCATATTTACTGTACTAGAAAAGTAAAAACATGTATTCCGCCTCCCAGTAGGCATGTTAAAATGAAGACCCCAGCGCTAAAAGTGCTTAAGTCACAAAATGTCCATTCTGAGAAAATTTAGAAATTCAAGTTGGGTAACTATGAAAGATATTTTCCCATCCTTACCTTACAGTATGTGAAAATGTGACTTAAGCACTTTTAGCACTTGGCTCTTCAATGTAGTTCTTATAAGAATTTTCAAGAATCACTTTTTGGACAAGATCTGGAGAATGTTCATTGGTGTAGCGTTGAAGCTTTTGATGACATTGATGATGCTTGGGCCTGTTGGCGTTCACTTTTTCTAGACATCCGTGATGAGCATGCACCATTCTGCGAGCGGCACTTCAGAGGTGGATCTGATATGGAATGGTTTCGTAATGATGAATACTGTATTTAACCGCTTGTCATCAGAGAGATAGTTGACAGTTGCTCAGCACAAAACGTCTGAAAAATGGGCGTCATATATTTATTGGAGAAACAGGGCTAACAATTTACCATCTAAACTGAAAAAAGAGCATTTTAGAGATCAAATTAAAATGGAAAAAAAAATGATGGGCGTAAACTATGGAAAACAATAAGAAATTTATTACTCACTAATATATCAGTCGGGCCTTCTACAACCCCAGTTCCAGAAAAGTTGGGATGCTGTGTAAAATGTAAATTAAAACAGAATGCAATGATTTGCAAATCTCATAAACTGACATTTTATTCACAATAGAACATACACAAGATATCAGATGTTGAAAGTGAGACATTTTGCAATTTCATGAAAAATACTTGCTCATTTCTCATTTTCATTTTCGGGTTTTTTTCTTATTTGATGGTCAGTGGTAGGCAAGAAATCACAAGTGTAAATTTTTGTTTAGTCAACACAAAAGCACTAAAATGCTCTCTAGGATTTAGTATGTAGAGGCACTGCTTGTTGTATATGTTACCCAAATCATTAATCTTAAAATTAATACAAAATTTTGCTGCAGCTATACTTGGTTTGCATTGGCAAGTGTTATGTTTGAGTGTTTTATGAACAGCACTGTACATCATTTGTTAATGGAGATTTGTTACATACTATTTGTGCTGCCTAACTGGTCAGCTATTTGTTTATTTTGTTCATCATTTAGCACCCTCTGGTGGTATGTCTGAAGAAAAACATGATCTGATGCAATACCACTTGTTTGTGATGAAATAGACTAGTGCTTTCTAGATGTTTCTGGCACCTTCTTGCCTGGAGGGGGCCGGATTACTCAGGAATCCTGTAGATCTTTCCAGAATGTTCTTAGTCTTTATAAATGCTGTGATTTTGCTCAGTCAGGCAGAGTTTTTGTTTGGCATCAGAGTTACATAGTGACATTAGAGTGTTACTATAAGATTACAGTGGATTATTTGTAAGTTTTTTTTTACCTAATCAATGAAGAATAAATATGTTTAAGTTGTCACTGCTGGTTTTCTTTGTTGTGATTTTCAAGTCATAACACAAGCAAGAAAGCTAAACTGATAATTGATGCAGTATGAAATATGCATGTGAGCAGAGCAGGGTAAAAATGGTCATGGGCCAGAAAGTTTCATCCACCCATCTACTCAGCTAGTTTATTTTTATAATAAGTTAAACCTCTAGGCTGAAGAACTGTTGCATATGAAAAATGCTAAATTGCATGCCAAAATGTCACCTAGGTGTGCATAACTTACAGGAGTGGATCAAAAGCAGGAAGCTCACTACAGCTATGTCATAGAGTGACATGCGTGTCTAAAAAGACAAAAAAAAAAAAAAATCAATTTTCAAACTGGCTCTAAAAATGATATATTTTTCTTCTTCAGAACTCAAAGATCTTCTGTTGTTATGTCCTATATATTTTGCCTTTCAGAATTTGTTGATTTGCTCTCAAACAGAAATGTTTTGAGGAATCATTTTTCAATTCCATGTCAAATGTATGAAGAAAACTTAGAGATTTTAATGCAAATATGAATTTGTGGAGACTTTCGTTGTTGCTAAATCTTAGTGGGTAAACCTTAATGTTACCTCCCCCGTGATTTCAGTCTAGAGCAGCCCCATGTTGCAGCAGAGTTAGGGACAAAATATGGTTATTTTCATCTACTGTGGATATGACTGAATTAGCCAACGGACTAAAATTATTGTGTTGGTCATAATAATTTGGAATAATTTGACATAGAAAGACACATTTAAAGGTTAAAGACATTGAATATTGAGGCTATCAATATGATTTTTGAATATCGAACAGGCAAAACTGGATAAGTAGTCTGTCCATTATGGACAGCAGACCATTATATATGCAAGAATTCTAAAGCATGGCTCATCCAATAACTTAATGAATAGAACCATTCAGTTCTGGGGCTGCCCATAAAAAACATTAAAAAAAAAAAATCAGGTCTGGCACACAGCATTGTAGTCCATGTTATCACCATGGCGACTGAAAAATTATTCCACTTACATTGTCCTTGTAGAAAAGTCGAGGCAAAAAAAAAATCAAAGACAGCGATGTAAAAAATGTGTCTTATGTTCTGTATTTGTCGAACTGAGATTCATACTGACTTCACATTTTTAATATTCATGGTGATGGGGTCAGGGGAGGGGGTGGGGGGGGGGCTGAGGAAAACTTCATACTTAGAAAAGTCTGAAAATAGCAGAGGTGGTCGATCTCAGACATCAAGACGCAAATTCCTGTTGGGCTTCTATTTTACGTTTACATTTTTTTCAAATCTGTTATGACATGAAAAGAAAATAATAGACAAATGAAAGACTTGGGATACAGGGTGACTCCTCTGGGGGCTTGTTCTGTGTCTGGTGTGCGGATAGACCCCACAGTGAGGGTTAGAACAGAAGCCGTGTCAGTCGCTGCTCTGAAAATACTTCAGTGCTGGTGGTGCCCCCATGGTGAAGGAAGGCATATTCTATTACTGTACAACTCATGGCTAAAACTTGGTGTTTGGATAGCAAAAATGTTTGCTGGAGTCATAAGGCAATCATGATGAAATTGCTAAATTGGCCAAATGACAAGAAAGCTTAAAAAAGCTTAAAATTTTTTAGTTAAAATGTTAAGATGTCAAATTAATTTATAGATCTCATGCAATGCAGTTCAAATCAACTGCAGCAACATGGATAATGCTGTTGACAATAACCTCTTGTGATAAAAAAAAGCAGCTATAGAAATGTGAATTACTTCTGTAACTGCTACTCTAATTTCCGCCAGACAAAATGCCATTAAATTGTCAAATAAAAGATGTCTACTGTCATGCCTCATGAAAAATCACTGCTTCCTGTTTTCACCTTTCATAAACTGATATGCTTCATTCAAGAAGCAATCTTTCCTTAGCAAGTCCTGCTTACTCATTTTTCAGATCATTATAATCATCCAACAGAGCAGTCACCAATCTACTAATGTGGTCAAAGGTGCTTGGACTTAACAGGTCTGACAGTTCAACTAATGGTATTATTTTTATTTTTAGTGAAGCGAGTAATATTTAACTTGATGTTTAATTTGGATTCTTTCAGCAATACTTGGATGCATCAACTGCCTTAGTGTGTTTTGTGCACTAAATTTACTGTAGAAATATATTGTCTCAGCAATGGCCAAATGACAAGAAAATTTTCTTCTACTTTCAGGATAAACCATACACCTAAAATATGCTTTGAATGATGTAACAGACTAAAAATTCAGAACTCAGAGACAGAGAATCAATTTCACAAGCTTTACTGAAGCAATAAGAGAAGTTAGACAGTCAGGTTCGTAGCCAATCAGGAGGAATGCAGTTCAGAGACAAATATCATAATCAATATTGGGTGACAGAAGGAACGTCAAAAGCTAAATGGTCAGAATGCCTTGCCAGGGAGCAGACAGAATCATAAGCAGAGGAAATTCCAAAATTTGTGACCAGTAATCTTTCAAACACATAGGGGAAGGCAAACTCAAAAACTGTAAAGAGAGAAATAAATTAGAACTGGGAAACAGCACTCGGAGTCAAAAGGTTTGTAAGCAACCAGTAATGCACACAGAGACAGGCTTTCAATAAAATGATGAAAACGGGAGCTTAACTAGCAAAAAAATAACAAGAAAGAGCTCAAAACAGGTGTTGGAAGAACAGGGAAGCATAACAAGGGGCGTGGTAACAAATCACATAAAAAACTAACTTATTAAAAAACAGAATGGGGAGGGCTGGCAGGGAGAGCTAAAGGCAACAAAGACGTGGAAAGTGACAGTGAAACCAAAATAACAAGTGTTTGCCACTAACATGGCAATATCCCCCGCCGTCCGTACGATATGTGTTCGTACGGACGGACGTGACGGACGGACGGACGGAGCCCAATGCTATATCCCCCGCTTCGCGCTAAACGCGCGGCGGGGGATAACAACAGAGTTAATGAAAACAAAAAACTTGAAATAAAACAAAAATAAAATAAACATATTATGGAACATTGACATTAAACTTTATGCATGGTTTCAACTTACCTCTTAAAAATGTTCTTATACTGAGTACACCTTCACAGCAAATTTCACAAACCAAATTTACATGGTGGGCCCACCAATATAGTTACCTAAGTGTCATTAGAAACTGCTGAAGTATGAATTTCATCAGCATACATACAACATAAAAACTAAACAAGATTTTTTTTTCATTATTTTGGGAATATGTAATTGTTTTACAAAGAATCACATACAATCAATAACTAGCGACTAATCTTAATGCTTGTATATTATTTTCTGCTATACTATGTTGTCTCCTACTATGGTCTCTAACGACACATCCTTTGTCATGCAAGATGGTCTGGACGGATCATTTGCAGTCAGTCTTCAGAATTATTGCCCGCCTTTTCAGCCTGTTGTAACTTATTGGCTATTAAATTATATCTCCAAATTGAAATCAGTGCCTAAAAAATGCGATCTGTGATCCATTACCAACCCTGTCATCAGAGTGAGAGCAAGGTCCCAGATCCATAAAAAGTTAAAGGAGGAGACAGCACCTCGGAAAAGTATATTTCAGCGGAAAGTAGAATACTTGATGTGTCTAAAACGCAGTTTTATACATTTTTTTGGGGAATTTTTCCTTTATTTGATAGTTATACAGTGTAGAGAGAGACAGGAAGGTTGGGGAGAAGAATGAGGGAAGACATGCAGCAAATGACCCGAGCTGGAATCAAACCCAGGTCGCTGCGGGAAGGACACAGCCTTTATGGTATGCGCGCTTAGACCGATGAGCCACCGGGGCGCCCCACAGTTTTATAAATTTTAATTTGGTAATGATCCAGTGCGACGCATTTTTAAACCAGCGAGTCTTCAAATCGGCTTCAATACCAGGGGGCACATTTTTACTTGGGGAATCTTCTGATTTCGAATTTGATCTTCGGAAAACTCACCTTTAAAAATGCTTCATACCCTTAACCTCTCGCAGTTTACATCTCCCGATTAGCCACAGTTGCTCAGACTAATTGGTAAAAACTGACGACAGTCTAATTTACTTCTGATAGCATTGTTCTGCATTGCACCACACCACAAAATTATGAGGCATCTTCTGCGCATAAATGATGACGTAAAATATCAATATGTCTTCATAATTTCAGCGCTTGTTAAGCAGCACAGATTTGCGGAAATTAGTTTGCAAGGCTGCGGGAATCCATTCTTTATTTTGAATGTTGTCACGGCTTAAGGGCGCTGTAAGGTTGCACCGCTGTGTGACAATCCCAAAGACGGTGAAAATAAATTCTGCAAAGTCAGCGAAAGTTTTGGATTTACAATGCCATATCAATCATATAAATGTAGGCAATGGGAATTCACCTTTCATTACAATTTCTAATTATAGGTCATGTATTGGTCTTGGTCGCTCAGTCAATAAATTGTTTGATTCTTAAACACACCAGCTTAAATAAAAACAGCTTGCGGGCATCCAAGCCGTAAAGGGAGAGCTTACTGAAGGCCCTTTAAACTACTCCATGGCCCGGATGAAAGGAAAGAGAACAACTGACGTCACGTAGGAGAATAACTGACGCACAAGCACTGCGGCACTGGTGTTTGATTGGATAATGCCTTCGAAATGCACACTCACCCACTATATAGGGCACTGTGTAGTGAATGTTCTACATTGAAAACAATATAAAGAGTGAGTGAGCGAGTGGACAAGTGTGCATTCCGAACGCAGCCTTAGATTCCCCAAGTAAAAATGTCTGCCCCCTGGTATTGATGGCGATTTGAAGACTTGTCGGTTTAAAAATGCGTTGCACCGGATCATTACAAAATTAAAATTTATAAAACTATGCATTTTAGACACTTCAAGAATTCTACTTTCCGCTGAAATATACTTTGCCGAGGTGTTCTCTCTTCCTTTAAAATAAACCTTTTCATAGCTTAACAGTAGAAAAATAATTCAAATTTTCATCATTATACTCATGCCTGAAATCCGTATTCCTTTGCTGTCGCGCCATCCTTGGGAGGATTACCATCCATGGTCACTTATAATCATTATCTGAAATACACCTTCTTTTCCAGCCAATCAGACATTCAATATTCAATCCTTTAGAGACAACCCCTGTACATTTATTTTTTTTGTCTTCTTTTGTCAACTCAGGACATAAATATCATTCTTATTCTGTTACTGCTCTCCCTTAATCAAATCGCTTTAATATTTGTATATGTTTCCTTCACTCTGAAGAACGCAAATAAAAAAAAGTCTGAGTCGTGGTTTAGTTCTTTAAACACTGCTTTATTGCATTTGAATATACTGCACAGTCTAAAAGTGTTTGGGCATTGATACCATCAACTGCAACTGCTTCATGTTCATATGGTATGGATGAAAATACCTTCAAATTTAAATAGCAACAAAAATGCAAGCAAACAGTCTCTACCTTAACCTCTTGTTCATTCTCACTCATGTTAAAATTTAACATGTTGCAGTAAAGAGCCAAAAACTAGAGCTATCCAAATACTTACTGCACTATATATACAGTATAAACAAATTAATTGAAACATTGTAGAAAAAAAGAAACCAGCAGGCTTTCATTTGCTGTAATGAGTTTAAAATCGCCCCCTTATTAGTAATTACAAACGGTCTTGCTGTTTCCAGCAGCTAAACCACCATTGTGGGCATAAAGCAGCTAATGCTTGTATTAGCATGCAAAATGAGATATCTCGCCATTTTATTTCATTTTCGTTTCTATTTTCAGCAAAATGAGCACATATTATACAATAGTGTGCAGTGATGATTATACACTAAACAAAACGAAGATAAATCAGAAACCTAGTACTATTCAAGTTTTTTTCCATGTAATATTGGATCATATAGACGAAAATAAGAAAACAGTTTACAATACATAGTAAAAACAAAAATATTAATGTCTTTTTGAGAGTCAGTATCTGGTGTGGCCACCATTTGCTTTGATTTCAGCATTTAATCTTTCAAGCATAGGTTTCACTTTTTTTTATTTCCACACTCGCCAAGCCATTCCATATGGTTTGAAGTTCATTCCAAAGAGATTCTTTCGATGTTAAAACAAATGTGCTCAGTCAGATTAAGGTCTGGACTTTAAGCAGGCTGAGTCTTAACTTTTATGTTGCCAGATGCTTCCTTCCGGCTGAGATATTTCCATTCTTGCACAACTTAGAGGTGTGTTTAGGGTCATTATCTTGTTGAAAATAAAATCCCAAACCATTCAGTCTTTTGCCAGATGGCAATGCGTACCTCAAAAGGATAGTATTTTTGATCTATGAATCCATAAATTTTTATGAGATCACTGACTCCTTTCGGGCACACTGAAAATAAAAGTAGTAAAAGCACAGGGAAAACATGCAAACTACAACACAGAGAGGTGAATTCATACCCATGACCATCTTGCTACGTGGTGTCGGGTCTACCCACTGCACCCAATGTAAAAGTAAGCAGAAGCAAAAATGAAAGTGCAAATTTGGCAGCTTCACAGGAGCTCCACCCTATCTCCTCTGTCAAAGTGTTTTTCAGGTAATGGGAGCATAAACAGCCCCACCTGTACACAGTTTCCATTAGAAAGCCCGAGCAGAGATTATGGAAGTCCGGCTCAGTTTTCAGATACGATAAACTAATTGGGGATGGGGCAAAGGCAATCATAAGATCTCGTCCTTCAAATATTTGTCAATTATTCTAAAGTATAATTAATATTCATCAGTCTGACGAAATGTAAAGATTCATTGTTTGGGTAAACCACACTGTAATGATCCAGACAAGAAACCATGGGCTCCAGATTCTGGGTATAAAATCCACAATGGAGTACACTGTAAACCCTGACAAGACTATCAGGGTTTACAGTGTATTTATCGACAGAAACATGGTAATAGAACAGGGAAGGCCATAGCCCAAGACAGAAGAGGGACAGTCCAGCTAAGTTGGTAATGACTAGAGTGGGTAGGGGCATGTCTCTGTTCAGGTCAGTGGCCACCCAAGGCAGGAGTCAGGTGGTGAATCCCCCTCGCAGAAACAGGACTGCTTACCAACAGGACCGCAGAATTTATCAGTCTTGTTCCTATGAATTAGACTCAGAAGAGTAATGATGTTTTTCTTTTTCACTCATTTACAAAAACATACGGAAGAAGTGCATTTAGCACAATTTTAGAAAACACAAACTGACTGGAAGATGTAGTTGGCAGTGAACATGACAATCCAGCAGCCATACTGACGCTAAAAGAAAATTATTTAGATGAGACACTCCACAAAATGGCCAAGGCATACAAGTATTAACACCAGGAAGCAGGGGAGAAGACGAGATAGTAAATCAATTAACCCCTATGCGTAGATGTAGACACCAGCGGACATGGAGCTGCTCTGTTTATGCACACAGTTAAACTATTCTATCACTAGATGGCACACCTAGATCCAGGGCCGGCTCAACCCCTCTCTGGGCCGGGGAGCAAGATTGCACTTAGCCTAATGGTGAATCAGCACAGCAAGCAAAAAAATAATTTTAGTTCTAATTTTATTTGAATTTTTTGGGCCCCCTCCAGACCAGTCTTGGGTGCAATTGCTCCGCTTGCTACCCCTCTAGAACTGGCCCTGCCTAGATCAGTTGTTGAATATCAAGTAGCAAGCCGAGCTTGAACACTGTTTAGAATATGGACGAGTCAAGGTCAAGGTAAACTTCATTGTCCCCATGGGGCAATTTGTTTTACAGCCAGCAGTGAATACATCATAAAAAACCACATTCATACACCAAAAAAAAAAAAAAAAAACACGACAGAACAGGAGTCACATGATGCTGTTCAGGAAACTGATGGAAACTGGCACAAAGGAGTTTTTGAGTCTGTTAGTCCTGCATCTATGCAGAGCATATCTGCGCCCAGATGGCTGCAGCTTGTACTCCTGATGAAGGGGGTGAGTGTGGTCGGCCAGGATAGTCTGTGCTGACTTAATCACTCTTTGTTTATAAATTAATGCAAGGTCATTAAAATTTGTGCCAGCAATTTTACTGCACATTTTTACAATATTTTGCAGCCTCTTCCTATTTCTCAGGTTAAGTGACCCAAACCAGCAAGTAAAAGAAAAAGTTAAAACAGACTCAATAAAACAAGAATAAAACATTTTCCATAAAACAAGTGCCAGCACTAAAACTCCTTAATTTACGATAAAAATACAGACGCTGATGTGCCTTTGCACACACAGCATCAACATTGGCATCAAAAGTGAGAGCTTTATCAATAATTGTTCCCAAGTATTTATACTGGTCCACCACGTCAACAACCTGACCATGAATCTGAGCAGGGGGAAGAGATGAAGGCTTCCTCCTAAAGTCAATAATCATCTCTTTAGCTTTGGCCACATTGATGTCCAAGAAGGAGCGTTTACACCAGTCAGCAAACTCCTCTAAAACTGGGCCATAGCTGCAGTCATCATTACTACGTAGGGACACAATCACAGAGTCGTCTAAAAATTTAAAAATATGTCTGCCCTCATAATGGCTCGGACACTCATTGGTGTATAAAACAAATAAAACTGGTGACAGGACACAGCCCTGTGGGGAACCAGTGTAAGATAAAAGGACATCCGATAAAACACCATTAACTCTCACTTTCCGAGACCTGTCAGTTAAAAAATCCATCAGCCAGCATATTAAACCATGGTCAATGTGGATGCTTGTCAGTCGATCTGCTAAAATTTGGGGTTGGATACTGTTAAATGCAGAAGAAAAATCAATAAATAACAGGCGTGCAAAATTCTTGACCCCATCCATATGGTCCTGGACCGTATGAAGCAGGGTGGCTACCGCATCCTGAACACCTCTGCCTGCCCTATAAGCAAATTGGAATGGGTC
Organism: Gymnothorax javanicus; assembly: GCA_029692085.1. Taxonomy (NCBI): domain Eukaryota; kingdom Metazoa; phylum Chordata; class Actinopteri; order Anguilliformes; family Muraenidae; genus Gymnothorax; species Gymnothorax javanicus. Next base: position 88,628,871 of record CM056195.1, on the reverse strand, counting down.
CAGTATGCCCCGAGTTACCCCCAAAATCTCATTCCTGACAATATTCTCAAAAACCTTCATAAGAAGGGACGTGAGTGCCACAGGCTGAAAGCCATTAAGAGATTTAGGTGACTTGGTCTTAGGTACAGGTATAATTACAGAATCTTTCCAGATGCGCGGAACTCTATGAATCTGAAGAGACTTCATGAAGATGGAGGAGAAAATTTCAGCCAATAGCCCTGCACAGTACTTTAGAAGTCGACCACTGATATGGTCAGGACCAGGACTTTTCCTCTCTTTTACTCCCCTGAAAAGTTTACAGACAAGCTCACTATGAATGTGAATCTCTGATTGTTGTGAGGGAGCATTACTATACACAGACAGTTCCTCGCTAAAATCATAAATATTAAAACGATTATAAAAAACATTCAAATTATTGGCAAGTTCAAAGTCAGACTTTTGGAGCATTTTTTAGATTGCATGCCCATTATAGATTTTATGCCCTGCCAAGCAGGGCGTGAATTCCCAGTTCTAAGCAGTGTTTGCACTTTATCCTTATAATTGACTTTAGCGAGTTTAAGTTCCTTTTAACCTGCCTCTGCAACTCTCTGCTACGCATGACATCACCCTGATTAAAACAGATATTCCTTTGGTTGATTGTGTTCTTAAGAGATTTGGACACCCATGGTTTATTGTTAGGAAAAATGAAGATTAATTTCTTTGGGATTAATAAATCTTCACAAAAAAGTATATAAGCTGTCACTGTCTCAGTCAGTTCATCCAAATCGGCACAATCCTTCTCAAACAGATTCTAATTAGTGTAGGCAAAACAATCCTGGAGCCGTTGGATAGTTTCCGATGACCAAACCGGAGTTCACACCCATCCCTGTTTTTCAGGAGTTGCATGAATTAACTCCTCAGCTAAGCATGATGCGCAAACTGCTCAATATACTTGCCGATAGTATCTATCCAGCAGTTCAAAAAAAGATCTCTTGTGACCTATCTCTTGTCCTTTGTAGCAACCACTTCAGCTATAGTGAGCCAATGGAATCCCCATTAGTAGTTTAGAAAAATCAGTTTTCTGAAGCAAAAATTCGACATGGTATTGATACTATGCCATTCTACTATCAATTGTAGTCATCACATATCAAAAACATGTAGTTCTGTAAGGTGGATTTACATGTAGATTCCTCCATCAACAAATTCAGCACTCCCTTACATCCTCCTAAGTACTCTCATTGCTAGCCAGTCACTCAATTATTTATTTTGGCTCATCTGCGTGATGCACAATTGTAGGTCACGCCCAAGTGAAATTTCCCTGGTAATGATCTATTGATTGACACAATTCTTATCCAATAACAAAGAGTATAAACTTTCCACAGTAACTGAAAGACATTGATTGGACCATCAGAAAAGTATTTAAACCTTTGCGTAACAGCAGTTAGGTCGTATTTTCTTAATGTTGCACAACTGTAAATGATGCGATTGTGCAGAAAAAAATAATTCCAAAACTGCCCTGAAGTGCTCACTTACATTTACAGGATTTAAATGAGATATGGACTTGGTCAATGTGAATTATTCTGAATAAAACAGGACTGGAGGGTTTCTTCTACCAGGTAGATCTGTGTCTCTGGAGGAGGGATTCAATAAAGAAAGGTTTTTGTTCATTTAATGAGTAAGTGCAATTTTATATTTTCTACTTATGGCTAGCTGGCAAGCTGCCTTTTATTCTCGGATTACCATAGCCATGATGATCACAGAGCTTGTTTGCCACATTGGTTAGTAAGGGTAACCGTGAGTCTTCGCTAATAATACTGCATGTGGTGGCATTTTGCTCAATGTGGGTTTTTGTTTTCAAAATTTATACTGTATTCAGGAAAACTGAATGCCAAGGGTTTGGCTCATTTAAAATGCAAAAAGCTCAAGCACTTCGGAAGACCCCCTGGAACATTCATTGCACCATTCTGTTCAATCTAGGGTTGCATATTTCCTGCTTTTTCCTGATAGTGAAATGTCTGTTCTGTTCAACCAAGGTATATTTCCGATATTACTGAGTTAGTCAGTTATACTTGTTCCTTACAAGGTGTGGGAAATGTTAATATAAAATAAATAAATAGAAATAAATAAATAAATAAATAAATAGACTTAATTTCATGCTATTACGCACATATGGAAAAACATACAACTAGAATCATTATAAGAAAATAACCAAAAAAAAAAAAAGATTACATATCGGGCAGCGAGAGTATTTCCTCCCACTGCCTGAGGGCAATCGTGGGTCTGCTCTGAGTACAACATATTTAACACGTTGCCTCGCGTAGCTAAACTCATATCAAAGTTAGCAAAGCCTTTCCTATGGAAGGCAGAGACAAGATCGGAGAAACATTTCAAAGAGCTAAAGCCAAACAAGTTTCTGAGCAAGAAGTATATATAAGATTGCGAGCTCAGAAGTGGAAACTGCTAGCTTTTCACTGCAGGGTGAATGTTCTGACTGTTAAATACGCAGTTCCTTTAATGAGTGTGTATGCTGGCTTGTGGGACTCTGAAGAAAAATGTAGAAAATTCTAAAATTTATCACGGAGAAAAGGCAAGTTTTGGGTCTGGAGAGGTTACTGGTGACCATTGATGTCCATCTGATCCTATATTGATAAACTCATGCTAAATTCAATCAGAAAATCATTAATTCATATTGGATTTCATGCATCAAAAGTTTATCTATGTTAAACATGTGACCCTCCAGCACCAAACCAGTCACATGGGTCAATTTTTCAAATATGAGTTTTTGGGCTCATATTAAATGCCCTTTCAGATGAACCCAAAAACTCATATTTGAAAAACTGACCCATGTGACTGGTTTGGTGCTGGAGGGTAACATATGTGATTATTTTATGATTTGAGAGTGCACCATTTTGAGGGATCTGAGAGTTTGTGGAGCCACCAGGAGAGCTGTCGTATTTGGCTCTGAAAGAGAAGACAATTTAGAGTTTCATGCTCAGATGAAGTGTACTCATGGTCAAGGAGTTTATGATCCCAGAACCCAGCCATTTTAAAATGCTCAGCATAATTTTTTTTTTACAATTTCATTGGTGAATTTTCATGAAGTTTTTTTTTTAATGTTAGCAGCCCTTTTTCTCGACCAAAATCATGAAAATAAACTGAAATACCATGAAGTTCTAAATCCTACAAGTCTCTTGACTCAGTTGAGCCCTTCCCTCCCTCTTTGCGAAGCTGCAATCTTGAATTATAAAGCCTAAAATAAGGTAACATAAATAGCCAGATTTGGCTTCTGCGCAAAGGGGTTTAAAGAGACAAACCACAAAACAGATGCAGAGAGCTGAACCAGGTAGGAGACTATTACTGACACACAAGGTTGTGACTTATGCAGACTTGGTTGGAACATCTGTCCTTTCCCATCAAGATGGGTGCCCATCAAGTGACGACCTCTCCCTGCAAGCCCCAGCAAATCAGCTTCCGCTCACAAATGCCCTTCCCAAGATACCCCAGGATCTAGCTCACAAAATGCAACACAACCTCCTTACTCAAAAGAAGGAAAAAGATGGCCTTCACCTTAAAATAGACAGGTAGGTGACCTGGCTAAAACATTTATTTTCCACTTCTCATCTTTCAAAATTCTGATTCCTTTTTATATGTTACTGACAACATTCACTCCAAGAACTACACTTGAGAAAGGGTCTTGAAAGTATCCATTCAGAAAGGACCTTTATTAAATGGGAGCCTTCCATAAACCAAATGACTTGCGAACTAACAACAGGCAGATGCAGAATGAGAGAGGCTCTTTGTTTGGTAATGTACACTAGCTGACAAACCCACAGCTGCAGGAGGTCAGGAGATTACAAATGAACCCTCTCTGCACAGCTCCTCTGCGATGTGAGGCGTACCACTCAGGGCGCAGCCAGGGTAATACACCATGGACTTTAGAGCTGCATTATGAAATCAATAGCGAATGCGAAGTTATGAGGAGTTAATGCCCAGTCCGCTTTCAGCCTGCAAGACAAATAATGCAATATTTCGCCCTTGAACAGCCTGTTCAAAGAGATTCCAAGTGCAAATGGATCCCAAGTGTTACTAATGGCCGCCTGAAAATGAAACCAAATCAATTAGAAGTTATAGTCTGCTGCAGTGCAGTGTCATATTACATTTTGTATCCTCCTTTTTGTTTATTATTTTTATTGGATTTGCTCATTATAACTATTTTATCTGTTTTGTTTCTCAATTTATTAATATTAAAATGTTGTGTTGCCTCACCCATACGTTTACTTATCTATTTTTGTCTTCCGGCAAAGTTGTGATTTCAATCTGCATGTGCGCTCAGATTCTAAGATTGCAATTTAAAACAGGGCAATACCAGGGATATTGTGCAGTAGTTTTTTAAAAAATTCCTTGAATAGAGGAAATGTGTGTGAGTGCATGCAAAAGAGAGAGAGGCCTTTGACCTTTAGCACCCATTTATTTCCTTGCAAACAAACAAAGATTAAAACTATATTACATATTATATATTTTATATATCCAAGACAACCAAAATAAAAACCCCAAAAGCCTCCACAAGGTGTCAGTTGAGTGTCAATACACCTTGGTATCAGGTCTACAAGTGTAAAACTTTACTGGGGGATGGAGTACCTTTCTTCCAAGAGATAGTCCATCATTTGGTGTTTTCATGATAAAGCCCCAGTCACACTTATTCAAAATCAGCAAGAATCAAGCAGAACCAGCCGGAATGAAAAATTCGCGCAACATTCCAGCGGGAATTTCAAATTTACCAAAACTCTTACAGCTTCGAAAGAATTCCGTTCGAATACTTAGAATGCACTTCGAACCCGCCTCAAATGATTCTTGCACATTCTGAGTGTATTAGCTCTTGAATGCAGCTTGAATGTAGTTGGAACACAATAGGAATATTTAGAATGCTGTCAGGATGCAGTCAGAATATTTAGAAAACACTTCGAATACTGTTCGAGTGCGGTTCAATTGCTGCCTGAACTCCACCCGAAGTCTGGTTGGAAGGTGCCTTGAATGCTGTACGAATTCACCTCGAATGCAGTCAGAACGCTCCCAGAATGGCCGCCGAATATGGTTGGAACGTCCAAGAATTCAAACAGAATGCAGCTCGAATACTCAGAATGTACTTAGAATGTAACACGAATGTCCCATATGCGTTGATTGAGTAATTGCTGACTACAGCAAGGGAACGTAAATATGCCACTAAAACTGACGCCGAATGCATGAAAGTTAACAGGTATGCGTTATTAATGAAAACTGGCCACACCTGATAATGTTGAGAGTTTTTGGAGTTTCAGTAATGGTAATTTAAATGAATGATTGAAAACAAGTCATAACCAATCATTATTTTTAAGCCAGTTCACCAGCTGCCACTGATTCCAGTGGCAGTCGAAAGATTCCAACGACATTCAAAGCACATTCCAGCTGAATTGTTTTAATATCGAAATAGATTCCTGCAGCAATCGAAATGCATTCGAGGTGCGTTCTGGCTCATTAGAGGCGCATTCTGGCAGGATTTGACGTGGCTTGCCGTTTCAATTCTCCCTCGAATGCAATCAGAATGTTTTGAATGCTGTTGGAATGCTGTAAGTATATTCATAATGCAGTCAGAGCGCTGTTAGAATACACTTCGAATGCCGTTCGATATTTCTCCACTTCGAATGCACCTGGGAAGTTTTGAGCATGAGCAAAACATTCGAGCCGGCCACAAGAAAGGGCCCGAATATTTAGAATGCACTCAAAATGCAGTCAGAAGTTTTAGAACGCACTTCGAATATCCAGGAATATACAAAGAATTTTCATTCTGACGGCATTCCGGCTCATTCCGCCTCTAGTGTGACTAGGGTTTAAATAACCATCAGGTTTTTGCTCAAACATTCGCTTTATTTAAGCAATGTTAACAATCAAACCTGGAACACAGGAAGAGACATCAGTCATGAGATACATATAACTAAACATTTGCAATAAACTATTACAACTATAATATGTGTCTCTGTGGTTTGAAGTTCACTCTGAAGTTTACTGATCTAGCTTATCCCATTATCCGCTACATGATGGTGATGGAGAGCAATAACGCATTGCTCCAGAATTTCCCATTTCAGTTCAGTTGGTTTGAGAGCTAGGAACTGTGAAGGCGGGGGCATACATTTTGGATCATTTTCACTCTCATAAAACTATTCAGTGTCCCATTGTGCCCAGTGGAGCTGAAGCCATTGTCATCCTAGAAAAGAGTACTCTGATCATAGTAGGATTGCTTCATTACAGGATCTGAAAGTGATCGGCCTGAAAAGCTCTGCATTGATTAACAGTATCCTTTCCACCTATAAAGGAACAAGTGGAATCAAACCACGCTTGGAAAATTAATAGAGGCATGTTTATGTGATATGAATCCATGCATATATACTCAGCAATGAAAATTTAGCAACATGAAAATTTTAAGCTTTGTTGAAAAGATAATGAAATGGGGGAACTATATAGTCTTCCTGAACAGAATGTATCATACACACCAAGTTATGCTGAATCTTGGTCACATGTTCATTTACCCATGCTTTGCACATGATTTGGCACGATTCGTGGCCCACGTGAATTCTGTTACTCGAATCGAATTAAATGGGGGAACTACAGGGCTAGAGCTGGCTTCTGAAACCTATTAGTCAAATGATTAGCCAAAAAGCAATGTCAATTAGTCAAGTAACTTTACCCCAATCACTTTTTTTATCTGATGTCCACTTGTGAGGGTCTCTAATACCAATCAATTTCTTGTAGGTTTTGTTGCACCGTCGTTGTATTATTTTTATCATGCTTTTACTTACAACCATGTGCTGTTAAATGTCCTATCTGACCGTGTGCTTTCCTCTGTCCTTTCTGACTTAGCCTCGCCTTCCTTGTTTCCTGTGCTAGTAGCATGGTTTTTTTAGTATTAACCCCACCTCACTTGGGACTTTCTCCCTTAGCTTGCTTAATTCCCAGTCTGCTTTTTACATGAATTATTTTTTTAATCTGTAAGTTACTGACACAGGTTAAAGAAGCTGGTCCCAAGTCCAGAAGAAGAGGAAGGGGGTCAGAAGGCTTTGGCAAAACAGAAGAAGCTACTGCCTATGAAAGAAATGCAAATAAAAAAAGATTTATGCAAAAACAACTTGCTTTTTTTATTCAGTACAAAGGACCAAATATTAATAACAAAGTACTTTCAAATGTTCTTTACTGACCATTGAGCTTCAAGGAACAACTGTAGTGTTATGCTGAGTGAGAACTGAACACTTGGACTTGGTAAAATTACATTAACATGGACTACATGTGCAACATCACAATGTTGCATAAATTCAACCACATCAACTTGCTTTTTATTCAGTACAAAGGACCAAATATTGATAACAAAGTACTTTCAAATGTTATTTACTGTCCATTGAGCTTCAAGGAACATCAACTGTAATCAGTACCACTAACAGCTGCGTAGTCTACTGGCTCGAGCATGAGCTGGTGGGTGGAGTATTCCGTCCTAATAATGCTGCATTCATGTGATGTCGGAAGGTCAGAGTTCCCAAGTCGGCAAATCGTTCTTCCGACTTTGATGTGTTCATGTGCTTTGAAGTCGAATGTGGGAAAAACATGGATGCTGCAAAGACGCTGAGTTGTATTTAAATGCTCGGAGCGTTAAAAAAAACACTGACAGCCGTTTCCAGTTTTTTTTCGTGACACTGAAGAACAACCGAAACCGATCAGGTGATCCATGAAATATGATTGATTTCATACATATGTATTTTAATCAGAAAAACTTCCATATTTGCTTAAAAGTAAACTACACATCCGCTATTTTTCGGTGAATGTGACGTCAAGTCGAAAATCGGAGCTCTGAAATGATACCCGAAGTTTCCGACCTGTAATTTCCGAGTTCGACGCCGTTCAATTCATTTTTGACAACTCGGAGCTCGTTTTTTTTCCAACTTCCGAGTTGTTTTGAACGCAGCATAAGGGTACAGTAGGCTATACGCGGTTCGTTTCGCGCTTCTTCATGACGTTCCTGGAGCTTGCGCCCCGGACGGGAGACGGAGTGCGGTTCGCGGAGTCGGAGAGCCAGAGTCGGCTTGTGAGATTAGTTTTCTTGGCCGACCCTATATTATATATTAACCCCCCCAAATATTATTGCAGATTTGCGCAAATCTCGTGACCCCACTTTTGAAAGGTCTTCGTCAAATTTATCGTCAAATGTGACTTACAGATCGTCAAACTGCAGGAGAGATCGTCAATTGCGAATTGACGAACGGGTAGCGCAAGCCCTGGAACTATATAGTCTTTCTGAACAGAATGTATCATACACGCCAAGTTATGCTGAATCCTGGTCACATGTTCATTCACGCATGCTTTGCACATGATTTGGTACAATTCGTGGCCCACGTGAATCCTGTTACTCAAATCCCTTTAAAACCTGGTTGACAGGTTAGGGATGCTCTTTGTTGCTGAATCCTGGTCACATGTTCATTCACGCATGCTTTGCACATGATCTGGTACGATTTGTGGCCCACGAGAATCCTGTTACTCGAATCCCTTTAAAACCTGGTTGACAGGTTAGGGATGCTCTTTGTTGAACAAAAAACACTGCAAAGCACAAAATCAAATTTATGGAGCGTCGTAAAGGGATGTCCGAAAATGCCAGACATGAAGCCATTGGCACGTTAAGGGCAGGAATGAGTTTGCGACAAGCTGGGCAGCACTTTAACATCCACCACAGCACTATTTCACGTCCTCAGACACATATCGCAAACATTATGACTGTCAAAGAACGACCTTGCAGCAGTAGACTTTGTGAAACGATGGCACGCAAGGATCAATTCATTGTGACGTCAACATGACGTAACCAAATGACAAAGACTCGCTACTGAGGGATAGGAACAGTCCTGTGGGAAACTGATCAACTTACCCCCCATGCATTCTTAGTGACATTTATTCATCTCACCAATTTGAGTTGCAACTTTGTCGGGCATTCATGGACAGGGCCGTAACCAGGACTTTTGAAATACCGAGGTCCAATAATGCGCGCTAACCCCCCCCCCCCAAGCTCCAACCACTACATTGTTTTGTTGCTAATAAGACATTTATTTCCAATAACCTCTTCAGGAACACATTGAGTGGTAACAGTTGGACTGTAGCAAGAGAGTTATGTGTTGCATAACTTTTTCATTTCTCACCTAACCTCCTCAGGCCTCTGAAGTCTCACGCAATGAGCGTGATTGTCACTCATTTCAGTTGGATGTCACGCACTTACGCCACACATAGTATTTCTTACGCAAAAAAAAAAGATTAAAATGAAAACAATTTCCAACAGTAGGTCTATATGCACAGTAGCACCAATATAACTGTGGAAACTGGCAGGAATCAAACACGTCTCTACTGGAGTTCTCGGTGGCAGCTTGCCACCTACCAGCCAATCACAAAAAGGAAAGGGGCTATGCAATAGCCAATAAGATAATAGCACTATCGTATCTGGGTAAGATTTAGGGAAACAACCAATGAAAAATAAAAAAACAAAGTTATCCTGGAATTATTTACGTGACCCTGCTACAACAATGTTCTGAAAGCTGCATTATTCATTCACTTACGGTGGAAAACAGGTAGAGGTGTATAAAGTACTGGAAAAAAATAACTAAGTAAAAGTAGAAGTACCATAACTGAAAGTTACTTTGGTAAAAGATGAAGTCACCCATAAGAAAATTACTTAAAGAGCAACTTGCAAGTTGATTTTATAACTGAATTTACACATAATCTTGTTTGAAAATGTCAATTTAAAAAGAAATACAAAAAATAAATATGTTTTACAAGACCCACGGGCAGAAATTGATAAGAAAGTGTACCAATTCTAAGATGGGCTCCCAAAAAACGCCCCTTTCCCGGAGAACGCGTCATATGACGTAACGACAGGCAAACATTGGCGCCTCTGCCCAGGTTCTCACTGTGGGTTTATGTAGTCTGAGTGGTGGTAAGAGAAGAGAGAGCTTGTCGTGATCCTTGAGTAAAGAGAGATAGTTTGAGTTTTGACAATGGTGAATTCTTGTGTTTGTTTTGGATGTAAGAACTCCAACTTGACTGGCCATCGGGTCCACCAATTTCCAAATCAAAAACACAAAGATTTCCGTGCTTGGGTTCGTTTTGTCCAGGCAAAGAGAAGCAATTTCGCTGCATGCCTTACACCCAGTATCTCTTTGCATGTGACAATAAAATATCCTTGAAACAACGACTACATAAACAGCATGTTCCCGTCCGAACCGGAACACAGATTAAAAATCCATTAGCAGTTTCAACAAAATTTCACGATAAACTAGGGTGTGCAGAACTGCGTTACCATCGCTGTTCTATATGGACTAGCCGACCGTCACAGACGTAAGCTAGCCTAGCCTATAGCCTACAGCATTCGTTAAAAGTATGAGATCTAAAGTAAACATTTTAAGACGCAATGTTGCTTGCTTAAATGGTGACAATCTACATGCTTGAAAACAACAAAGTCGACAGCAATATTGCTAAAGAACATTTATTAAAGATACTGCAATGCGATAAACATGGAGACAACGTTAGCCACCATTAGCTAGCCCTTGGTCACTCACCAAGACACCTGCCCAATTCTCCACCGATTCTCCTCACACCACAACTCTATCTCTCTCCTCTGTCCATTGACCCCTCCCCTTACTTCTGCCTGTGCCCTCTCTCGCCTCAGTGGCTCATAATTATAAGGCAGTGGCCCATCATATGAATTGACAACATTCACCTCTTCACTGACTGCGTTTACATGCACATCATATTCCGATTAAGGTCCATATTTGGGTTAAGGTAATATTCCGAATAAACTGTTTACATGCGCTAAGCGATGGGAATATTCCGTTTACATGTTTATTAGCATATCCACCACTTAGGTCCAATCTCAACATTGGGTTTTCAGCAAATATTACGCTCGGAAGTAATTGTTATGGGTTTGGTTGCCTTCAATTAGAGCTTCAAAGCCGACATCGACTCCCCTCTCTTGGCCATTGCCATCGCCAGCGGTCTCTGTCCCAGAATTTCATACATGACTGCGAAATAAATGTAACTGGCTGGATTAGGGCCGCTGGTATTGTTTTGTTTTTGGCAGTAGCTATTTTTACGCCAGTCGTGAGTTTACTGTAATTTGCTATTCTTACGAGCTTCCATATCCGCATGCACAATAGAAAATTTGGCCTCGGAAAAAACTGCAACTGGGTTGAAAACATCCCGCTTTCGTTGCGTGCCTTGTGGTTCACACAACTGGACCGACTAGCCAGTTTACTTACTTTAAGTTACAGTCAGGATGTCCTCTACTCAAGTTCGGTAGGGTTAGTTATTAGCCAGCTAACTTTGCCAGCTAGCCATCAAACTCATTAGCCAATTTGAACTCTAGAATTTCTTGCAAGGACAAACTTTGTGCAGCTATCAGCTCTTCCACACGACGCTAATCCCAACTGACTATTGATTGTGGAGACTGACGACCTGACAGTTCCCCAGATAGGCTATTAGGGAGCAAACGTTGAACCTAAAATTACACTCTCATAACTACCTAGCCCATTTGCTAAGTTAAGCAACTAGCTAGAAAACATAAGTAATGTTACAGCCGTCCCGCTAGCTAACGTCAGCTGATACATTATAGTTAATGCCGTGGTATAAGCATAGACTGTATAAATCAGCCTATGGGTCCAAGTCCAGATTTCCTACATTGCACATGCACATACATAAACTCGGAAGAATAGCAAATTAGAGTAAGATTACGATTGGCGTAATAATAGCCACTGCCTGTATTTTTTTTTCGCTTTGGAATATGCTGCCTTCAGAGTTTTCCAGCGATGCATAACTTGGTTGGCAGTTAACACAAAACCAGCCTCTCTACACTTTTCGCACATCTTAAAGATATCGTTGTTATGGCGCTTTCGCCAATTGATATATTCCATTATATTCATGTCTTTCATTATCCAAATGCACACAGTCGTCTCCTCCTTCCTCCAAGAAGGATTCAATTCCTTGCGAATTGAACAGGCGCAGATGTAGTTGAATATTCTGCTCGGGGGCATTTTCTGATTAAGTTGTATACATGAGCCAATATTCCGATTAAAACGGGCGTATGCCAGGGGTCTTATTCGGAATATTTTGAATCAGTCACTGTCTGATTCCATTGCGAACTTTACTTCAGCAGAGATGTTTACCTGTCGTTATGTCACGTCCGGTCGGAGCGTTTTTGAAACGCAGAAGTAATTTTAATCACAATTTAATTCAAAAACTCTTTTAATGCACATATCTGATTAATTTCTTTCAGCAAATAGAGTTCCTACACTGTTTATCTACACATTCATTCGCAGGGGTATTCCATGGGCTTTAAGCAAATGTCCTGAAGTAGCTCACATTAAATGTACTTAAGTACCAAAAGTATTTTGTGAAAAAATTTACTTAAGTATCAAAAGTGCAAGTACAAGTACAAAGTATTTTCATAGTAGGCCCTACGCATAGAAAGAAGCAAAGCAACCACTGCTTGTTCTCTTCTTGTGCTCTTTAATCAATTTTCAGGTGAATGAAAGATACAGTATTCAAAAAACAAACAGGCAGTCTGTCCTCAATATACTTCTTCTTTGAGTTTACTGACAGTTTAAAAACCACTACAATTGACTATAATTAATAGTAGAATTACACAGTATCAATAACATGTCGAATTTTTGCTTCAGAAAACTGATTTTTCTTAAAGCTGAAGTTGGGAAGATTTTTTTGGTCGTATTTACTGAAACTGTTACTATGCTTAGACATGCAAATATGAATAAGGTTATTTTAGAAAAAAAACCGTAACTTTATCTCCACCCACAGCCTGTAATGCGATCTGCGAAATTCTAAATAACCAATCAGCTAACTGCCTGACAATCACAGTCCATCGGACATGCACAAAAAAATCGGGGGAGGGACTGGTTTGGATCTTAGCGCAATTAGGGGAGGGACTTGAAAGTTGTACTTGCTCAAAAATCTGACTAAGTCCTCTCGGTCGAGCAATCCTGCCGACTTAAGCTTTAACTACTGATTGGGATACCATTGGCTCACTGTAGCTGAAGTGCCTTGCAGAGGACAACGATTATTTCTGTAGCAAAAGATTTTTTTTTTGAACTGCATATTGAGCAGTTTGCGCATCAGCCTTAGCTGAGGAGTTTTATTCAGGCAACTCCTGAAAAACAGGGATTGGAGTGAACTCGTCCATATTCTAAACCTTGTTCAAGCTCGGCTTGCTTGTGAATATTCAATGACTGATCCTGGTGTGCTATCTAGTGATAGAATATTGTAACTGCGTGCATACATTTGCAGCTCCTCGTCCTCTGGCGGACACATCTGCACAAAGATACCCTGCCGAGCACCATTGTTCTTCTGGAACACGCCAAATCCAGATAATCCGTAAATGATTAATTAAATTCATATTTTAATTTTAAACGAGTAACTAAGTTGCCAGTGTCAAAGTAACGAAGTGAAAGTATAGCCGTCTTCTTATCTTTTAAATGTAGAGTAAAAGTAAAAGCCCTGGTTTAAAACAAAATCTTGAGTACAAATCCTCAAAAAACTACTTAAGTATTGTAGCGAAGCACATGTACTTTGTTACTATGCACCTTTGAAAACGGGAGTATCATCTCACTCTACTAAATCTAAATCTCGCGCTAGCCTGCATTCAAAACTTGAGAGCCCTGCCTCTATGGAGTTAAATTACTGCCAAAACCTAATATACAAACGGAACATGTTTTACAAATGCACAATGATTCACTAACAAACACATTGTGATTTGCAAATGCAAAACTGATTCACGTGCAAACAAAGTGTAGTTTGCAAATACGAAGAAAGATTTGCAAACAAACACAGCGTGGCTTGCAAATATAAAAATGATTCACGTACAAACAAAGTGTGGTTTGCAAATGCAAAAGCGATTTGCGAACAAAGTGTGGTTTGCAAGTACAAAACACCATTAACAAACTAACATATTCTGTTTTACGAATACAAAACGTACCTATCACAAATACCCGGCACTTCAATTCGTATGTGAAAATACTTTCCACAACCTCGTGACTTTTGGCAGCTTTCTACTGGTGAAATAGTGGTGCCGATTTTCTCACTTGTGTCCTTATGGTTTGCGAACAAGTGTCCTAGCTAAATTATTTGCCCTCATCAACAGCAGGTGGCGTTATGAGTCCATTTCCTTGAATTCTAAACGGCACAACACCGGGGAATGTCCTGAAAGAATAGGTCAATATCCCACCAGACACAGCACAGAAATCACATTTGTTCGCAAATCCCAAGCATACAAGTGATAAAATCGGCACCACCATATCACCGGTAGAAACCTGCCAAAAGTCACGAACTTCTAGGAAGTATTTTCTCATACGAATTGAAGTACCGCATATTTGTGATGGCTATGTTTTGTATTTGTAAAACAGAATATATTAGTTTGTTAATGGTGTTTTGTATTTGCAAATCACAGTTTGTTTGCAAATCATTTTTACATTTGCAAATCACGCTTTGTTTGTGCGTGAATCATTTTTATATTTGCAAACCATGCTGTGTTTGTTTGCAAATCTTTTTTGTACTTGCAAACCACACTTTGTTTGTACGAGAATCAGTTTTGTATTTGCAAATCACGTTGTGCTTGTTAGTGAATTGTTGTGCATTTGTAAAACATGTTCTGTTTGTATATTAGGTTTTGGCAGTAATTTAACTCCATATGCCTCCTCCTCTTTGCCTGCTCTTCGGCTTCGAAAATGACAATTTTGTCTGCCTCAGTGTTCTGCGCATTTTGGGTCAGTCTCAGGCTAGCATATGGTCTCCCTTCACAACAATGATACAATGAGGTCGTTGCAAGTTACGTAGGTGGTTACTTGATCCCCGAAGCAAAATGTACACAAAGGTTGATCGCAGCATAGTGAAAATGGGGAAATCTTTTGCTGCTGTTGCTTGCACCAACAATAATGCCATTCAGTCATCTTGAAAATACGGCAAAATATGTTTCCACAAAATAATGGAGCCCTTTTGAAAGGGTGCCTTGTTAAATTAAGAAGAATTGACCGTGGAAAGCCTTACAAACCAACATAACATTCAGTTCTTTGCTCAGAGCACTTCAAGAAAAGCTGCTTCACGTACCTGAAGTTCACAAGTAAGTCAACGGTTTTCTTGCAATGAAAACTGGTTTCAAAGTGAAGATTTGAAGAAATTAGTGGAGAATATATATTCAATACCTTAAGCCTGAACGCCCCCGTAACGGGGGCAATGAATTTGCATAATAAATACATCATGTTTCCTAATAGCAACCTCGTCATGCGGCATATCCCCTTAAAGCGAAGAAACTCAGCGAAAAGTTCGTGATGACCGTTTTTACCTAAACCGAACACAATTCAAGTATCAAGCAAGTAAATAAGCATCTAGCAAAACAAATAAAATAAGATCAGTGCTCTATCGCAAGCATTTCTACTGAATTTGTGCTATGCATACAAACGATACCTCAAATGAAAAAGGACAGTCCACAGATTCCAACGATATAAGCCTTGTCATTTTAAATTGACACCACACTCAAAGAACATTAGGCATACACTTTAAATGCTACAGAGATAAGCAAAAATTTTTCTTACCTTTGATATTTTGTCATAAAAGCTGTGGGTAAATCTGCGCTTGCTATTGTTTTAGCCAGTCTGAGAGTTCTCTCGCCATTATGCTATGCACTGGAAGACCTCAGCAGTATAATCACTTAAATGGTTTGTTTTTTGTATTTTCGCTATAATTAACCGCTAAATATTCAACTGTTGTTTTCAAAGCAGGTTTATGACTGAGAATCCTTGCGCCAATATGCTCAAGTTCAAACACAGCACAGCTATACAAGTGCTAAATCGACCACTGAATATATAGTCTGTTGAGCTTGTGTCGTGGATAAGGCGGAGCATTTGGACCGGAGGTTCAATATCCGGTTATACATGCAACCTTTCAGAGCAAGGAAATACATTTTTTTTGTATAAATAAATAATAATTAATCGATGCATTCCCATCCCATCAAAGCCATCTTCCTGGGTTACTTCGGGTATCACGTGGCTTACACTACGGTTTCTGCATACAGTGCAACGACTCCACTGAACTCTCTCTCGCAAGACTCGCAAATGAGTTTATCCCTTTACCTCACCTGCGCTGCTGCGCATTCTCAGCGCAAGCCGTGGTATTTAAAATGCACGGTAACGTGATAGCCTACACTGCACTATGAGGATGCGGGGTCTCGCTCTCTCTATCTCTCTCTCAAACACACACGATATGCTGAATAAACGGGCACAGTGAGGGGAAAAATGGGTGGGGGAAAAAAACGAAAATTCAGGGACAATTAACCGAGGTCTGGACCTCGGTGTCCTCAATGGTGGTTACGGCCATGTTCATGGATGTCTTATTATTCCCTGTAATGGTCAAGACAATTAAATAAACATTTCACTGTTGTTAACTCATTTTGCATTTAGATCAGGTGTTGCAAAACTTTCATTAGTGAGTATAGTTTGGTTTTTACCTTTGATCTGTCACCCATCTGTATATTTCCAATATGTGCAACCTTCTCAAATTATGTTCACATTAAGAAAAACCAACAAATGACAGCAAAAAGAACATTCATCATTGACTCAGTATGAGATCACTTCAGAGAATGAAGTAGAGCAGGGTCACTCAGCAATATCCATTTCTCTTTCATTTTCTTCCCACCTTTCCCTGCACTTAGCCCCACCCATCAGGCAGATAAGGGAAAAAAAGTAGGGACAGGGGAAGACAGAGGGTTGAAGGAACATGAACTAGAAATAGAATATTCCTTGCCCCTTCCAACATCAGTTCAATGCCAGGACAGAACAGTCGTGGCAGATATTGAGGGCTACATATGAAAGTCAATTATTTATACTGTATGTCATGCATTCCAGAGAAAATACTTTTGCAAAGGATGGTCTCATCATTATTTCCTCAGAAAGCCATAGCAAATCCCCTATTAGTTATACCCCTTAAACTCTACATTTTCACTGACATTTTCCCCTAAGTAGGTTTAAAGTCAGCAGAAACTTTTTTCTTCAAATTACAGGAAAATGTCACATACAGTGCATATTCTGTATCTGCTGGTTGCAGCTCTTCACTGAGACTACATAACATTTATATTGGGAGAAATATTCAAACACAGGGTGCCATGTTTTCATAGTCACAGCATTACATCAACTGGAAAATATCTTGATCTTGTACATCATTTCATGCTCATTTCCCTCTAATTCAGCAGGATATATTTGGGATAGTTGGAAACCTTGGGATCTCCACTAGAATTTAAAATAGGACAGAAGTTCCATAGGTTTGAAAACAGCGGCTGAATTTGACATACCTGTCAAGAAGTGGTCGGGGGGACACCAGATTCAGGGGAAAAAACAAGTTTATTGAAGAACACCAAACATTAAGGGAGAAAAGCAGGCCAGAAATAAAACACCGTGCCAATGCACTGAACCAACGGGAGAAACTAAAGTACACTGCCCAAGGCAGGGGGAAACTGAGGTACACACTCAAAGAGTGGCAAAACAAATCTAAACTAGAAGACAAACTTTACCTAAACTAACTGATGGAACAGGAACACTAGGAGACTTAGACAAGGGAAGACAAGATGTGGACACAGCAAAAACTCAGGACCCGGGAACGGCTCAAAAAAAAAAAAAAAATACTCGGAAGGTTTTGGAGCAGAGATTTCACAATGTAGCGAATGCTAACAAAGTTCCGTCTGATGATTCCTCCACTCTTGCCTACTGAAATACACACGGAAGGAGACGGGGAACTCGGAAGGCAATCTCAAAGTAAAAAGAAACACATGGGATTAATAGACATGCACACGAAAACCGGGATAACAATACTTACTCGAGCCAAGATGCTGAGACAATCAAACTAGACGGTTTAGATCAAGGTAATCCAAACGTGACAAGTATAAAAACGCCACGAGAAAAGCAAAGGAAAGCATAGCATACACGTAGTTAACAGGGAAAGTTTAGGGAGAAATCATAAGCTGGAAACGCTTGCACACGCTAATGAGTTAATCAGGGTTTATAATGCATGATAAATATATTCAATCACCCCCAATAAGTGCTGGTTAGCATGGGTCAGCAACAAACCTATCAGAGAACACATTCACTCAGAATTTTGCGAGACCCAGAGTTAAGCACAAGTGGTAATAACAAATGAAATACCACAAGCTGATTCCAAATGAGGAAGCGTGATTAGACAACAAGACGCAGGCACACTCCGAGCTGTCAAACAACATCACGGGAGTAGGGCAAGAGTGAATCAATCCTCAGACAGCGGAAGGAAGGCTGAAAAAGAAACACAAGGAGTGAGGCTCAGAAAAAAGTGGCACAAGCACAGAAATAAAAGTAATAAACATAATGATAAAACAACACGAGGCAGAAACATAACAGTACCCCCCCCCAAAAAAAAAGTCTCCTGGCCGTCTTCAGATACTCCAGGTTCTTGTGGTCCGTCCACACCAGGAATGGCGTTGTGGCTCCCTCCAGCCAGTGGCGCCACTCCTCAAGGGCCAACTTAACCACCAGCAGCTCCCAGTTCCCAACGTCATAGTTGGCCTCCGTGGGCGTGAGGTGGTGAGAAAAGAAGGCAAGGGGTGAACCTTCCCGTCCTTAGCTGACCTTGGGGAAAGCACCGCTCCCATGCCCAAGTTGGAGGCATCCACCTCCATGATAAATTGAGACACCGGGTCCGGTGTCATCAGGATGGGCGCTGACATGAAGTGACGCTTGAACTGCTGCAAGGCCTGATCCACCTTGGGATTCCAGCGGAACAGCTGCTTAGTGGAAGTGAGCGCGGTCAGGGGAGCTGCCACCAAGCTGTATCCTCGGATGAAACATCGATAGAAGTGAGCAAAACCCAAGAATCCTTAGAGGGCCTTGGGTTGGGGCCACTCCAGGACGGACCAGACCTTGGCAGGATCAATCCTCAGGGACCCGGGAGAGATGATGTAGCCAAGAAACGTCGTGGAGTCGGTGTTAAACTCGCACTTCTCTGCCTTCACTAAAAAGGTGGTTCTCCAACAGACGTTTCAGGACTTGGCGCACATGCCGCGTGTGCTCCTCCCAGGTGCATTTGAAGATGAGGATGTCGTCTAGGTGAACCTGTAGATCATGTCCCCCAGGACGTCGTTCACCAGTCGCTGGAACACTGTGGGCGCGTTGGTGAGGCCAAATGGAACCATCAGGTATTCCCAGTCGCCTCTGAGGGTGTTAAACACGGTCTTTCATTCATCCCCCTGACGTATTCTCACCAGGTGGTAAGCGTTCCGCAGGTCCAGCTTGGTGAACACCTGAGCTCCTTGGATGATGTCGAAGGCGAAGGACATGAGCGGCAGGGGATAACGGTTCTTGACCGTTATCTTATTCAGCCCTCTGTAGTTGATACAGGGCCGGAGCGACCCATGCTTCTTGGCAACGAAGAAGAATGCAGCTCCTGCTGGCAATGTGGAGGGCCGAATCATCCCAGCTGCAAGAGACTCCTGGAGGTACGTCTCCATCGAGATCCTCTCGGGCTGGGACAGGGGCACCGCTCCCGGTTGGAGGTCGATCTCACAATCATAGGGTCGGTGAGGTGGTAGAGACACCGCCCTACACTTGCTGAATACCGTGCCCAGGTTGTGGTACTCTGCCGGAACTCGGGAGAGATCAGGCGCTGGCTCGGAAGGGACCTGGGACACGGGCACAGGTCAGGCTGCGTGGCAGAGGCAGCGGGTAGCGCAGGAGGGCTTCGACTCCCGAACCTCATGGGTGGACCTGTCCAGGACCAGGCCGTGCTTGCAGAGCCAGGGGTGTCCCAGGACCACCGGAGATCTGGGGGACTGAATTATGAGGAAGGATAGGGTTTCCTGATGGTTGCCTGAGACCAAAAGCTGGATAGGTGCCGTTGGATTTGGGCCAGCTTCTGGCCCCCGAGGCTGAAGATGATGAGAGGCCGCGCCAGCGGGGAGACAGGAACACCCCAGGAGGCAGCGGCTTTGGCGTCCAGAAAGTTCCCCTCTGCTCCTGAATCCACCAAGACGGAGGTGCAGCGGCTCTGCTTGCCCCAGGAGATAGTCGCCGGAATGCAGGTCTGGTAACTGGAGGAGGCTTCGGTGCTGCTAGGCGCCCACTAGTGTTCCTCTGGTCACTAGGGGGCGTTGGCTTTTCCCCAGGCAGTTAGCTATGAAGTGCCCCTGCTGACCGCAGTAGAGGCAGGCCCTGGATTGCATGCAGCGATCCCTCTCCTCCTTAGTGAGGCGGCTGCGCCCTATCTGCATGGGCTCCGGCTCGGATGGGTGGACTCAGGCAGACGTTTGACTGGGAAGGGTCGATGAGGGAGGTCGGATGACAGGGGCACTGGAGAGGTTGGAGGGTGCCAGCCAGCGTCACCCCAGGTGGGTGGCAGTCTCCTCCAGGCGGTTGTCAATCCGGATGGTGAGATCCGTCACAGCTTCGGGGGTCTTCGGGAGCTCATGGAACAGGAGGTGGTTCATGATGCGATCCCTCCACAAACATGTCGCAGAACGCTTCTGGATTCCAGTGGGAATTGGCAGCGAGGGTTTGGAACTCGATGGCGTACTCCGCCACTGAGTGAGTTCCCTGACGGATCCGGGTAAGCTCCCTTCTGGCGGCCGTTCCGCGTCTGGTGCGGTCGAATAGCCGCTCCATCTCAGAGGACAGGGCAGAGAAGGAGGCAACGCAGGGTAGGCGGGCTGTCCAGGTGGCGGTTCCCCAGTGGAGTGCTGGACCGGTCAGGAGGGAAATCGCAAAGGCCACCCTGGCAGGCTCTGTAGCGTAGGTGCTAGGCTGCAGATGGAAGTGCATCTCGCATGTGGTCAAAAACGGTTTGCAAGAACTGGGGTTGCCGTCATAGCGCTCGGGAGATGATAGCCAAGGCTCTGGTCCTAGACCAGGAGGTGGCGGTGCAGCAGCTCTAGCTGGGGGGTAAGGTGGCACCATGCTCCCGGAAGCAGTGGTTTGCTGCGCAGCCAGGGCAGCAGTCAGGTGTTGGATCTGCCGCCGCTGGCGCTGGAGCTCGGCATCACATGGATCCATCCTGCTGGTGCCCATGAGACAGAACTTCTGTCAAAAAGTGGTCAGGGGGACACCAGATGCAGGGGAAAAAACAAGTTTATAGAAGAACACCAAACATTAAAGGAGAAAGGCAGGGAAGCAGGCCAGAAATAAAACACCATGCCAATACACTGAGCAAACGGGAGAAACTAAAGTACACTGCCTAAGGCAGGGGGGAACTAAGATACACACTCAAAGAGAGGCAAAACAAATCTAAACTAGAAAACAAAAACTTGACCTAAACTAACTGATAGAACAGGAACACTGGGAGACTTAGACAAGGGAAGACAAGAGGTGGACGCAGCAAAAATTCAGGACTCGGGAATGGCTGAAAAGGAAAAAATACTCAGAAGGTTTTGTAGCAGAGATTTCACAATGTAGCAAATGCTGACAAAGTTCCATCTGATGATCTCACCATTCTTGCCTACTAAAATACACACGGAAGGAGACAGGGAACTCGCAAGGCAATCTCAAAGTAAAAAGAAATACATGGGATTAATAGACACGCACACGAAAACCGGGATAACAATAATTACTTGAGACAAGACGCTGAGACAATCAAACTAGACGGTTTAGATCAAGGTAAATCAAACGTGACAAGTATAAAAACACCACAAGAGAAGCAGAGGAAAGCATAGCGTACACGTAGTTAACAGGGAAAACTTGGGAAAAAATTACAAAAGCTAGAAACGCTTGCACACGCTAATAAGTTAATCAGGGTTAATAATGCGTGATAAATATATTCAATCACCCCCAATAAGTGCTGGTTGGTATGGGTCAGCAACGAACCTATCAGAGAACACATTCACTCAGAATTTTGCGAGACCCAGAGTTAAGCACAAGTGGTAATAACAAATGAAATACCACAAGCTGATTCCAAATGAGGAAGCGTGATTAGACAACAAGACGCAGGCACACTCCGAGCTGTCAAACAACATCACGGGAGTAGGGCAAGAATGAATCAATCCTCAGACAGCAGCAGGAGCAAGGCTGAAAAAGAAACACAAGGAGTGAGGCTCAGAAAAAGTGGCACAAGCACAAAAATAAAAGTAAAAAACATAATGACAAAACAACACACGAGACAGAAACATAACAATACCGTTACCCAAGAATTAACAAGGTCCAAGTGCACTTTTTACAGTTTTGAGAAAAATGTGACTGAAGGATCCTTCATCCAGCTACCCTCGATATATTGTTTTGATTTTTATATAAATTTACATTATGGTTTATACATAAGAGACTTAAAAAAGGACCTTTTCCGCAATCCTGTTTGCATGTCTACTTGGTAAACTGGGTTATCAGTTTTTCAGATAGACTTTTGTGATTCTGCAAGTTAAAAAAAGCAAGGATGAGAAAGGTCTATCTGCATGGACTTTATCCCAAAAAATGAACGCAGTGAACTTGCTAGCACTTTAAAACAGGGATGGCAATAGAGGTTGATGATTTCAGCTGAAACCTAGCCGGAGGTCTGGGGGCCTGCCAGGTCCAGGGCAGAGCCCGGTAGGGAGTTCAGGGGAGCTTTACCCCCCTGAAGTCCCTGGGTTTTGAACATTTGTGCATTAATTATAAGCCATCTAAACTCTAGATACACAGAAATATTGCCATGCTAAAAAAAAAAACTGGGACTGACTTGTTATTCATGTCTCTTCACTCTCTGGGCGTGTTCCATAATTGCAATAGAACCACGAGAACCATAGTTTATCAAATCAGTGCAGTATATACAAAGCACTTTCACTGGCACATTGCACTTCTTCACAAAGTTCGCTAAACCTTCCGAGACTTCTTCGAATTTACTTCCGATTTTCACCTTGACGGCAACAACTTTGTCACGCCATTCCCATCTGAACTTATTTCTTACGTCCTTAACGATCTTTTTGATCAACGACTCTTGTTTGCGTGAAAGAATTTTCACCATTTCGCAAAAACACTCGAGAAACTCAATTATGTTTCAATAAACTCGCCAATTTGGTGCCACAGAAATATTACCGCAGGAAGTAAGGGTGCTGCAACACCCCAAAATTTATTTATCCAAAATTGAATAAATTTAAGTGCACGTTCATTGTTTCAATCTACCTGCGACTTTTAAAAGAGACAAATGACTGAGGTCTAGTTAAATATTGAGACAGTAATAACACCAGCAAAGTGCAGTGTCTATAAATGCACGTTTGAGGCTGTTCATGTTCACAAACTGAAGCTCCATTATGTTTTAAGCTGAAATCAGATATCACACAGGCCATATACAGTGCCGTGAAAAAGTATTTACCCCCTTCCTCATTTCTTTTTTTTTTTTGCATATTTCTCACATTTAATGTTTCAGATCATCAAACAAATTTTCATATTTGACAGAGATAACCTGAGTAAATACAAAATGCAGTTTTTAAATGATGATTTCATTAGTTAAGGGAAAAAAGCTATCCAAACCTACCTGGCCCTATCTGAAAAAGTAATTGCCCCCTGAACCTAAACTTACCCTCAGGGACAACAACTGCAATCAAGCGTTTGCAATAACTGGCAATGAGTCTTTTGCCTTGCTGTAGAGGAATTTTGGCCCACTCTTCTTTGCAGAATTGTTTTAATTTAGCCACATTGGAGGTTTTTCGAGCATGAATGGTCTGTTTAAGGTCATGCCACAGCATCTCAATTGGATTTAAGTCCGGACTTTGACTAGGCTACTCCAAAACCTTCGTTTTGTTTTTTTAAACCATTAAGAGGTGGACTTGCTGGTGTGTTTTGAATTATTGTCCTGCTGCATCACCCAAGTGCACTTGAGCTTGAGGTCACAAACTGATGGTCGGACATTCTCCTTCAGGATTTTCTGCTAGTGAGCAGAATTCATGGTTCCATCAATTATGGCAAGTCGTCCAGGTCCTGAAGCAGCAAAGCAGGCCCAGACCATCACACTACCACCACCATGGTTGACTGTTGGTATGATGTTTTTGTCATGAAATGCTATGTTAGTTTTACGCCAGATGTATTGGGACGCATACCTTCCAAAAAGTTCAACTTTTGTCTCATCAGTCCACAGAATATTTTCCCAAAAGTCTTGGGGATCATCAAGATGTTTTTTGGCAAATGTGAGATGAGCCTTTGTGTTCTTTTTGCTCAGCGGTGGTTTTCGCCTTGGAACTCCCCCATGGATGCCATTTTTGCCCAGTCTCGTTATTATTATTGAATCATGAACACTGACTTTAACTGAGGCAAGTAAGGCCTGCAGTTCTTTAGATGTTGTTCTGTGTTCTTTTGTGACCTTCTGGATGAGTCGTCCATGCGCTCTTGGAGTAATTCTGGTAGGCCGACCACTCCTGGGAATGTTCACCACTGTTCTTCAGAAACAGTGAAGAAATGAAGTTTTCTTCATTTGTGAACAATGACTTTGTTTCTCATCTGTTCTTGAATTTCTTTAGATTTCGGCATTATGTATCGCTTTTCGAGATCCATAAGCCTATTTCACTTTGTCAGACAGGTTCTATTTAGGTGATTTCTTGATTCAACAGGTCTGGCAGTAATCAGGCCTGAGTGTGGTTAGTGAAATTGAACTAAAAAATGTGGTTAATCACAATTAATTCATGATAATCTCTTGGCAGGAATGTGTAGTTTGTGAGAATTGTTTAGATTAGAAGTTTGTACTTTATGGATGTTTTTTATTTTTTGGTGGGGGTGTCAACATTGGGGGTGCCATGTCCCTCGCGACCCCCGCTTTCTATGCGCATGTCCCCAGCCCTGCCTCTGCTCTTCAGGTGGCAGAGGCCCTATTTCATCAAGTATTCAGGAACATTGGCCTCCAGAAGACATCTTTTCGGATCGTGGGCCCCAGTTTGCGTCCCAAGTGTGGCAAGCCTTTTTCATGAAGGTACGAACATCAGTGAGCCTCACTGAATTAGAATAATATTTGATGAAGCTGTCAAACAGATAAAAAAAGACCATTGCACATGAACACTGAACATGAAATAACAATACACCTCTGCTCTCATAAAAAATGAACATGAACACAGAGCACATGAGAGAGAGCCTTGGTCAAAATGTATGGGAGCCACAACCTATTCCTCTACACTGGCTTGGTTTGCCCAGCAGGGGTGCTCCTTTTACGGGGTGGCTCATCAGCACCGCCGTCAGCCTAGCCAGTGCCTGGGGATAAAATGGTCTTGCAATGCCCCCCCCCCAAGTAGGCTATAGAGTTAATTAATAGGCTACAATAATAGAATGAAAAATAGAATAATGAAAAAACACGCTGACAGGACACTTTGGGCTCTAAATTCGTAGATCAGGCGCAGGCGCGGCAAATGGGGGGTGCGCCGCGCCAACGGGGTGTGTCCAGGCGTATGTTGCAATTTCGTGCCCGGTGCAGCCTGGCGCAAGTACTCCTCTGTCCCGCCTCGGTCCCTCCTGCCTGCGCAAGTGGCAAAGAGGGAGGAGAGGAGGCGTGTTTGGGTATAACACGGCCGAGTCAAATCTTCACCAATCAAATGAGCTCCTCTCCTCACCTTTAATATGTTGGAATATAGAAGCCTCTGTCGTATATCTGCATGATGCGCTAATGCTGCATTTTAGTTTGCTGCTTCAGGCATGTTTTCTGCACCGCTTACGTCTATATTAAGCATTACGAATATGAGTTAGCTGGCTAGCTAGGGCATTCGCGAATTATTACCATTAGCGAACTTGAATGGAATTTCAAAATGAAACTACGTCAGATCCTTCAAACTTATGAAGTTAGAGTGAAATACGACGGTTGCTCATTCATTTCTTCTGCCTGCATCATTGGGAAGAGAAACGATTGATAGCGTATTCCTATTATTACACCCTGTTGCTGCTTAAAATTTTGGGATTAACATGCATGGACAACAATGCAAGATACGTAACACATTTATTTTCAATATGTGATCTTAATTCAGTACGAGATCATAGCAATCAGGCTGTATTCCGTTCCCCCACTAAAAACGATAAAACCTAAGTGACTATAATAGTAGCCTAGTGTTTAGCCGCTTGCGCACTGGACGCGAAACGAATTTTTCGCCCGACAGATTGCGTTGAACGCAGTGTCTACGTGTCCGAAAGTCTGACAGGGTTTTAATATATCTCCGTGTCAGACAGTCGGATGGTTTCAATATAACTCCGTGTCCAACAGTCGATTATTGTTTTTAATTTCTTCAAATCTACTGAATGTGTTAGATATTAAACGTGAATGTTTTGATAAGAGGGCTCAGTTCTTCAAGATGAGTACCGAGAATTTCAATCAATGTTTCTGTTTAAGCTCTGCTCAATGAAGTGAGTCGACATTGGCGCAGGACAATGCACAATGCCTGCCGGACATTAAATGCAAAATACTCCGTGTCTGACAGCCAAAAAAAAAAAAGAGAGAGAGAGGACGATTAGAACAGATTGATAACGAAATAAAGAATAAAAAGAAACTTTTAACAACAAACAGAACATCCAATGAAAACTGCGATTTATTTATTCGCAGGCCATCTTTTTTGGATATTCTGTATGTTGGTGATATATTTTTATTCTTTATTTCGTTATAGATCTGTTCTCATGTCAATACTTTTACTTTTTGCTGGCTGCCGGACATGGAGTATTTTGCATTTCGCGTCGGACAGTCTTGATCGTGCATGCGATAATTTATTCACACTGTCAATGGTCATGGAATTGATTTGCTCTCTGACTACAAGCACTATTTTATCTCTGGTGTGGAAATAAAGCGTGAATCTGTTCGATCCATCTGACTAATTTTCAAAGGAGAGACCGAATAAAGACTGTTGTCTATCTTCAATGGAAGAAAACAGACGAATAAAAAGACCAAGAAAAGTCGATAGCTATCATTTTGCATTTTGTGAAGGTCGAACACAAACATGGCCAAGTTTGCACGTCTAATAATTCCTGGAATACTCAAAAAATTAGAAGTTCTATGACTTTCGGACACGGAGATATATTAAAACCCTGTCCGACTATCGCGTCTTTGCATTGACTTTGACTGTAATCAGTCGTGCGAAAAATTTGTTTCGCGTCCAGTGTGCAAGCGGCTTTACTGAGCATAGAACGCAAGCATTATATATATATATATATATATATATATGCACTGCCTGATGCCGAGGCAGTTTGTGGTTGGCTGAGAAAGATGTGAAGTCGTTCATTTGCATCACAGAGCCAGGGCGAGTTTCCCTTACGAGTGCCAACCGCCTTCGATCTAACATCAGGACAATCGATATAGATACTATAATTTATGTGCTGATTCAGATAGTTACATTAAACAGTGGTTGCTGTAATTATTTATTGCATTGAAATGTGCCTGACATTCCGGAAACCTGCCTGTGAGATTTCGGTGACGTGTGCGCACTGTGCGCCGGTCAGCCAAATTACCACTGCACAGAAAGTAAACCAGGTTGGAGCAGGCGAGCTTTCTGCGCAATTTCAGTGGAGACTTTTGCTACGAAATTGTCACTGCGTCTTGATGAATATGTGACACCTCACCCTACTACACCACCACACCCATCTCGGCGCATGTCCGTCTACCAAATTGCCAAAGTGGCTGCGCACGGTGTTGCACCGCACAAAATTACCACTGCGCGGGCTGCACCGGACGAAATTACCAACTGCATGGGCTGCACCACGCTACGCCACGCTGCGCCACCCTGCGCTGCGCCAAGAAATTAGAGCCCTTTATGTGACACTTGTTTAGTGTTGTTTATATAAATCATAACATATTTCAAGGATTGCATGTAAAACAAATAACGAGGCTACTTTTCTCAAACAGATGCATGAATTCACAGATTAATGCAGTGGCGGGCGGTGGCGGAAAACATCCCTTGAAACAGATGAGATTAGTGACCCGATTTCAATCATTGTTCTTGGTCAACATGTTAGTTTCCCTTATTATGAAACGTTTAGGTGAGTGAAGAATAAATTCTATAAAATGTTTAATTCACATGCCTTAATAGGCAACTCTTCACGAAAAAACCGCTGTGGATTTTCCGCGTTAAATTTTGTCACATCCTAAGCAAGTCGTCAAACCTGTGCTTAATGATTGTTTAATTGAAAAAGATTGAAATGCGCTCTTTTTTGCGTTCAACTGGTGCGTTTGATTTCTCGTCTTAACGAAGACAATTAGCTACACCTGAGAGGGGAGAGTTCAAGTGTCTTTTACCAGAGAAATTGACTGAAAACAGATCAAGACTAATAAGCAGTTTAAAGACATGTTTATCGCCCTCCTTGTTCTCTGTCCACCGCCCGCCACTGGATAAATGTCTCAGCCTATTCGAAAATATGTATTCTCAAGGATCACTACAGACAAAATCATGAATATTGTTACATACATATTTAGGTAAATGTTTTGATAGGCCAATTAAAACAAAAACAAAAAAACATAAAGTGGGCTACACAAAGCCTATTCATTTGACAAATGAAAGGCGCCACACTTTTCTAGTTGCAAAGTAATGCATAATATCATCAAAATCAATTCTCTTGGCCAGTTCATGTTCTATCGAGATCATCGCTAAACCATTTAGTCTCTCTTGTGACATGGTGGAGTGCAAGTGATTTTTTATTACCGTAAAACGGGGTGAATAGGGACACCGAGGTGAATAGGGACAAAACCGAGGAAAGTTTCTTAAGTCTGCTTATTTCATATTTGCTTTAACTTTTTTTCTCTTTTTTTCCACAGGTTGAAAGGCCTATTCAAGAGTGTTCAGAGAGTGGTCCACCTGATGTGAAAAGATTCTTTAAGGACACAGGGGGTCCCAATAATTTTTTTTCAAAAATTTTAGAAAAAAGCAGGGTGGGCAAAACTTTCCCGCTCCTGTGGCCACTGATTGACAAAATTAGCTGAAAATATACCTGGACCTAGCCTGTTAAGTCTTACACCACACCTGAGAATTTAAAATATTTACTTTGACAGGAAATTGTCGTAAGATTTTCTTTTTCTTCTTTCAGGCTGGGGTGAATAGGGACACCATGGTGCGCAACTACAAGCCCCGTCCAGGGGGCAAGACTCTAAAGAAACATTCCCCTGAGGATCTCAACAAGTTTAAGTTTTGATTTTAAATCTGTTAACATGAAACTGAAAGTCATAAGATCATCGTTAATTGTACTATTTGTAGATGAGAGTGACCTTTGCTGTATATCTAACATGATTAACATTGCACATGACTTGTCACTTCAACAAACAGTAGGTCATTTGAGTGCAATTTGATGCACTAGCAAAGTTTTAACTTACTTTCCCAACTTAACCTTTGACCTGATAGTTCACACGTTTATATTTCAGCTCATTTTGATGGGCTGTTACAACTTTTTACTTAATTAATTGTTAAGATGGCATAGGTTGCCCTGAAATGTTTGTAATGTTTTTTTTAAAAACTCACTCAGTGCCCCCATACCCCCCATTTATTGTATGAATAGGAAGAACTGCCTCTAAACAGTTCTTTTCCTATCAAAACTGGTGCTGTCCCTGAAGAGGGACAGCAACATTTATATATATGAAAGAATACTTATCCTCCAATTTTTATTTCTTTATATAATACAACATTAAAGGTGTCCTATTTGGACATAAAATCACCACAGAAGACTGAGTCTTTGAGCTGCATAAAAAAAGAGAATTCAGAGTATGTTAAAATTGTCCCTATTCACCCCGTTTTACGGTAATTTAAGTTTACTGAAAGTGTGCTCGCCTCCAGCCACCGTTACGGGCATAGTCAGAAAGATACGCAACAAGGGATCTCAGGCGAGCAAGCGTGTGTGGTAGCTCACGTCATCAGTCTTGTGTTGCGGTGGACCAAACCACTTGCATTGGGTGGGGAAGGGGTGTAAATCTACTTTAACCACTATGTCATTTGTCAAGGAGAATTAGCTAAATAGAATATATAAAGCTTTTATGTAACTGAGAAATACTATGTTACATCTTCACAGATATTTATTATGATGAATTTTCCAGCAGATTATTTTAAAATCAGGGGGTCAGTTTCATGCTCCCCCTAGTCTGATGCCTGGAGATAGCAGTCCCCTTTGCCCCCCCTGTCGGCGGCCTTGTGGCTCATGATGACATTCAGGTTCAAAATCAGAGTCAGATTCACTGGACCAAAACACATCACTGAGTCCTGATATTTCTTTTCCATCTGACTCACTAGAATTCATGTCCTGAAGCTCTGCCAAAGCCTGACTCACATTCATCCGTTTCCTCTGATCCATTTTCTTTTCTGGTAGCCTACCCAACTAACTAAATAAACAAAATCACGAAGAGAACAGCCCTGTGACAATCCCAATTTCTATCTGCAAAAAGGGAGAACAAACTGATTCTGACATTATGACAGCAACTGGTTTATATTCGCACCTGCACACTATTCAAAAAGTAACAATGCATCGCTAGGCAACCAAGATGCAGTTGACTGCCTTGCATAGCTGTCAGTGTATGAATGTGTTCTATAAATGGGCATGTGTGAGGTATTAGGCTACTGTCAAGTGCTTTGAGCCATCTGTCTGACTAGCTATATAGTCAGCCTAGCCAGGCTGACTATATAGCCCGGCTATACAGCTGGGCTATATGGTCCATTTAGAGTCTTTTGTATTAGGAGTTATGGAGGTCAAAATGGCCTCGTGGTATAATCAGGAATTTTTTTCTTTCACTTTTATTCCAGAATCTCCATAACACATAAGTTGATGAATAACGCCATTTTAGGAAAAGTCATTGACTGGGAGACATAGGGTTGTTATTCAAACAGAGTTATGTGAAGTTTAATGAATTCTGGACCACTCCCAAAGTAGAGAGGAGTATTGGGTGGAACTATGGATGGGAGATCGGGGCGAATGTGATGTTGTTCGGGCTTGGTCCGTGATTGTGTGAACATTGGGCATCCCCAGGTGGCGAGACTCAGGGTGGGGCTCGCGTCTCTCATCGGAGTCCATGTAGGCTCCTAAGCCCCCCGGGGTCTCAGGTGGTGGCTGTTTCTTGCTTCCTTGTTGGAGAGGGGAAGGGTGGGAGGGACGTAGAAACGAGACGAGCGGGGATTGTGGGAATCAAGGTGGTATATATAGGCTTAAGGACGAATAGGAAGGAGCATTGGGAGTGGTCCTGTTCATTAACCTATGTTATCGGGAACTCCCTGTAATGAATTCTGGACCACTCCCAAAGTAGAGGAGAGCATTGGGTGGAACTAAGAATAGGAAGTCTGGGCGAACGTGATGTTGTATGGGCTTGGTCTGTGATTGTGCGAACGTTGGGCATCCCCAGGTGGCAAGACTCGGGGTGGGGCTCGCGTTTCTCGTCGGAGTCCGGACTCCTAAGCCCCCAAAAAGTGTTAATGAATCAGCGAGTGATGGGCTGTACGTACATCGTCAATATTATTGCGAATATAGCTAGCGTAAGAGTTTGATGTCCAGCGGCCAAGGATTTCAATTAGGTGGTCCGGAAATCCTCGCTTGGATGCTGTGGTGGCAGCGCTGGTGCGAAAAGAATGCCCAGAGAAGTATTTGGGCTGAATATTGGATCTAATTAAAACATGACGGAAATGGTCGAGGAACCAGTGGCGAGTGGCTACGGCCCCCGTGTCGGTCGTGAATAATGGGTCAGAAGCGTGTTTATCGTATCTTGGGGTAATGTAGTTTGATATTAGCTCGAACGGAGTGAGGGCGGAGTCTAGGCGAAATATGAATATGGGCTGAGAAATAGCGAACTGATCCGTGTTACTACTCTTTATCTTGAACATGAGGCAGTCGATGGAATAGAATGAGATGTTGTTTAGGCTGGCATGATGAGAAGGATTGTAATTAGCGGAGAGCAGAGCGAACTCGGAACGTCTCAAGAAACTATAGAAGGCCAATAGGACCATGGCTTCTAGTATGGAATCCGTGGAAGGAGAATGGTACCCTGAGTGCAGCGTCTGGATGCAGCGAGAAGGGAGGTCTGCCGTCAGTGGTAAATATTTGGTTGGAGCGGGAGGTTCTTGTTTACGTAAACCTTTCAGTAGTGTCTGCACGTCAGAATGGGATATTGACGAGCACGGATAACCAGTGGCCAGTTTGACGAAGAGGTTGATGCAGCTGAGATAGACTTGTATTGAGGCCGGTCGAACATGGTGTACGGAATGGATGTACAAAATGGAGCTTGTGATAGATACAACGTCAAGGGCCGGGAATGTCAGTAGGAGGGCTGAGTGGAATTTCTTGAATTGCTTCCATCCTGCGAGGTATGAGGAAAGTGAGTGTGGAGCGAACCCATTTAGAATGGCCTCTCGAGATAAAGCGGGGAATGGCTCGAGTTGAGGAGTCAAGGGTAGACGGTTGCAGAAAACGGAGGAATCAGAGTAGGGTGAATGTCCGAGTGCGGTGCCAAGCATCTGAATCTCTGCCAAGAGAAATGAGAAAGGCCGTCAGCGATGGCATTTTATAGCCGGGAATATTTGCAGCTTTGAGCATGAATTAGTGTTTTGCAGAAATTAGTGTTAGTTTCCTGAGGAATGGCTTTCGGGTGAGGTGGAAGGACCCTTGGTTTTCTCGGCTGGCAGGGGAACGCCAAGTTCGAAAAAGTTCGAAAAATTCAGGTGCCTTAGCCAGATTTAGGTCGTCCGCGTTTAATAGCAGCTTGGATCTGCTTGGCTTTGCTTCCATTTGATTTAGCAACCCAAGCAGATCCATCTTTGATTACAGACGACATTCTCAAGCTGGCTAAGGCACCTGAATTTTACCCCCTCCTTTCCTCGTTGCATGGCATAGATGGAAGTGGTACAGGGGGCGCAGAGAGCTCTAGGGAGGCGTCTGTCATCAACATCATACTCAGATACCAGATCATGGATGGCAGAGATAAGGTGGGGCTTGTTTACGATGGAATAGCTTCCTTTTCGGAAACAGAGAATACAAACTTTCGTGCGGGCTGTGCAGTGGTCCATATTTGCTGTCAGCCCCTTGCATGTCTCAAGGAAAAGAACAGAATTCAGGAACAATGCACAATATAAGGAGGGTCTAGCTTTGTGAATGTAGGCAAGACTGATGTAATCAATGATGATATAATGAATGTTACCCATCCCCAGTCATAATAAGGCCTATTGTGCGATTGTGCAATGACCTATGGCCCATGAAATGTGACAAAACCATTGTGGAATCAATAGCGAAGAGACTACGCCCACGATGGACCCTTCGATGTCTCATTTTTGGGGATTTTAACATTTTTTTGAATTTCTCAAAGTTCAAAAATTGCAATTTCTGAAAAACATGTTTTTCTCAAAAATTTCCCAGCGGATTTTTTTCCCGTTTTCATATATGTATTCTACGCCATGTTCTGGAGTACATATCATTGGTTTCATATCATTAGAATTTTTTCTGACTTTTTTATGGTTAAAACCCACTGTGCGTAGTATCCGTGAATGTTTGCCGGTGAGGCAAAGTGCACCCATAACCGAAGCACTAGTGAAGCGCTAGTGAGCTGCGCCACTGGGAGTGGCCATGAGGTGGACACATGCAGTATCCGTGAATGTTTGCCGGCGAGGCAAAGTGCATTAGCATTTGTAATGATTTAACAACTTTGGAATAAACATTGCAATCATTCAACAGCACCATAATTGTATGACATTTATTTTGCAAAGTTGCTCGGACTAATTGGTAGAACCAACGAAAGTCTAATTTATTTTGAAAGCCTTGATATACATTGCACTACGAGATTATGACGTTTTCTTCCGCACATCGATGGCTAGGGGAAAAAAAATCAATATGTCTTTGCAATTTCTGTGCTCATGTAGCTCGTGAAACAGCGCAAATTTGCGTATTAGTTTACGAGACTCATTGAGTAATAAGCTATGAGAATCCGTTCTACAGTCTGAATGAAGTGACAGCTAAATGGCGTTGTTGGGTACGATGAACTGCTGAGTGATGGCGAAAATAAGTGCAGCGAAGTTAACGAAAAATTTTGAAATTTTTTTTTTTTGCAGATTGACATACCAGCGGAGTCACATCAATTATATCAACATGTTTGTGCAGCAAAACTCGGCAATACAATTCTGAGTCTAAAGTGCCCCGGTAAACTCCCAGATTGCACTGCTGAATCAAACCTGCTGCTTTAGAGGCAAAAATACGTGGCGTTGGTAAAAGCCTGTACCGCCAAAGCGTAAAGCGAGATCAAGAATGAGTGTAAAGTAATCGTCGTGTACTTGCCTACGATAAGGAAAGGACTGGCAAATTGTATCCTGGTAGAGTGAAAAGGCAAATGTGAGCTTGGTTCGAGTAAGCTCCCTGGAACGAGCAGGGGTTGGGTGTTTGAGCAGGGTGGGGCCGATGATGGTTTGGATTTCGTGACTGAAATATGAATGCGGAAAGGATGGTTGAATGAGCTGGGCCAGATCGACGTACATAACGGATAAAATCTGTTGTCTAAGAACGGGGGATAGTGGCAAAGGTTTGGAATAGGCTGCAAGGGGCGTATAGCAAGTAGGGCGGTGGCTAGTGTGTGCTGAAAGTGTGGTGAGGAAAACTACATGGGGACAGCCGAAGTAGTTAGTGGGAGGGGCGGACCTGTAGGAGGAAGCACGGAATTAGTAACATTGGGAAACGGGGAAGGGGAGGGGGGCGGGAGAAATAGTGCAGTGGGAAAGAGATGAGCAGATGAAGCAACAGCGGGTGCTTCTCCGGATGTAGGTGGGTTAACACCGGAACTGCTGGAGCCATGGGGAATTCGGTTGTGAGCTGAAGGAGCCGCAGAAGCCGGTTTTCGTCCGACGGAAGGGATGGGGGGAGGGGGGAATGGGACGCATGTGCACAGAGCATAATTGCAACCTGCGGACACATGGACGAAACAAAGGACGAAATGAGACCAAAGAGGTCGTGAACTGCGAGATCAGGCACAGGGAGAACTGGCTGGTTTCCGGAAGGAGTGGCTTCCGCCGAATCTGGAGCGGAGAGGACGTAGCCGAGCGCGGTGACGTTGGCGCTGGCGGCGTTGATGGCGGAACCCAGAAGAGCTGTGTGGTCTGCTGCAGGTAGATGTGGAGGATCAGCTGCATTGCGGAGGGAGTCTGTGTATAATTTTAGTAGTCTGGCCTTGCTGAGGGAGCAGAGGAAGGGGATTTTCTTCTGCTTGAGTGCCTGATGGAGTCTGGCGATGGTCCAACGTGGAGCCTCGGGTGAGCCTGGAGTGCAAGCCGTGTTAAGCCTTGCAGGGGAGCCGCAGGCTCTCGCTTCTGGGCGCCGCGGTTGACGAGGGGCGTTGCTGCTACGAGACGGCGCTGGAGACCACCAGCTGGAATTCCTGCGGAGCGGAGCTCGAACAGGAGGACGGCCTCGGTCGTCACCGCAGGGGGAGCGTAGTCTCGAATATGAGCACCCCGGCTGGTACGAAGATACGAAAATCGCGGAGCGCAGGCGGGTGCGTGGAGGAGAAATAGGTGTTTCGGAAACGGATTAAGAAGATTCCTCTGGAGTATCGGAGTCTTAGAATAATTCTACG
The DNA here is from genome assembly GCA_029692085.1 of Gymnothorax javanicus. Classification (NCBI taxonomy): domain Eukaryota; kingdom Metazoa; phylum Chordata; class Actinopteri; order Anguilliformes; family Muraenidae; genus Gymnothorax; species Gymnothorax javanicus. Next base: position 88,593,342 of record CM056195.1, on the reverse strand, counting down.
TCAGAGGGACTCAGCAGGATTTCGGATTCCATGCTTCGGGTAAGTGAAGTCTTGCTGAGCGCTTGGGCTGTCTGGTTATGAGTAAACCACGTAGAAATGAGACGAGCGGGGATTGTGGGAATGAAAGTGGTATATATAGGCGTGAGGATGAATAGGAAGGGCCATTGGGAGTGGTCCTGTTCATTAACCTATGTTATCAGGAACTCCCTTTACTAGGTGAGAGAGGTCAAAATGACCTTAAGGCCATTCTAGTGTTGAAAGAGAATTTTAATGGTAATTGCGGATATTTACTTTACACTGCCGCCTTGCTGAATTGTTAAAAATCCGATGCTTTGAGAGAGTTGATTTAAAACCACAAATTGTTTTGTTTTATGTTGTTGTTGTTGTGTTTTTGCTCTGTTTGTCTGCCTGTTGTGTGCATTTTTAGTTCCTGCCATGTTTCTGTGTTAGCCATGCCCATAGTTCTTGCCATGTGTCCTTCTTTATTCATGTGTCTTTCGATTTTCTAGCTCCAGTCCGGTCTGGCAGTTGGGATCCACCTCTCCTATCCGCGTTCCATGCCATGTTTTGTTGCTGCGTGCCTGCACCTTTCATTGCTTTGGTTTGGCTGGTGGCGTTTCCACTCCTTCACAGCTGTTCTGAATCCGGGGCTGTTTAAGCTTGATTGCCTCTTGATTGTTTTTACTTATTACTGACATTTACAAACTCACACAAGAGGTGTTTCCTTAGACAGGCACTCACTAATCCTTACTAACTTGGATAGGGTATCGATTGGCATGATTTCGAACATTTGCTATTTTCTAGATCTCATTTGCTTTTCTGTGAACAGTCTCACCCTTCCTTCTCTGCTGCATCTTACATTGTTACTTAAGCTGAACACGCCCATTCTCTTAATGGGCTCGTTAAGTCTTACTGCTTGTTCCATGTCTCATGCTTCTGTGCCTTGCCCCTCTCGTTTTGCCCAGGTGTTCCCTGTTTCCCTGATCCCGCCCCAAGCCCATTTATTCCGAGGTGGAGCGCCAATCTGGCAGACGGATCCTTGTTTCGCCACAGTCGTGTTTCGCCCATGTTTTGTTCAGTGCTTATCAAGTTCTTGTTCTTTGCCATAGTCTCTATGTCTAGTCCTCGCCATTTTATTATTAGGGCCCGAGCACCGACCTGGCACCGAAGGTGCGAGGAACCTATTATTTTTGAAGGGATTCTTCTTCTTCTTCTTCTTCTTCTGCGAGAACGCGTTTTTGAGGGCCTTACCATGCACAAAAACTCACAAAAATTTACAGAGACATCAGTCGTGGTGAAAATTTCAAAGTATTGTTATTTTTGTGCTTGGACATGCCCCGGTCGCTCTATAGCGCCACCAAACACACGGCCAAACAGGAAGTGAGCTATGAGCCATTTCCTGCATTTATCCAAATTTTACGAACACATGTTTGAGGGCCTTAGAATATTCCAAAACTTGGAAAACGTTGCAGAAATTATAACTATCTTATGGTCTTCAATTTGATACACCAATTGGAACTTAATGTGGGACAATGGCTCTATAGCGCCCCCAATCATTTTTTTAAAACAATTGCCCTTTTGATTGTCTAAACATGCTTGAATACTCACAAAATTTTGCATACGTATTAAGCCGGTCATTTCTTTAACAAAGATATTGGGAACACGCATGGGTGTGGCAAAATTGCATTAAAGCGCCCCCTAGAAAATTTCAATGAAGCAGCCCTTGCAGCCCGTTAAACCTACTTGTACGAAATTCGGTGTGCATGTGGATTATGCCGAGACCTAAAAAAAAGTCTCTTGGTGCCATGAACTAGACTCAACAGGAAGTCCACCATTTTTAATAGAAATTGTGGCTTTTTTTGTTTTTTTGCCATTAACAGGTGTTGTACTTTAACGAACTCCTCTTAGAGGTTTTATCCAATCAACTTCAAATTTGGCATATGACATCTAAAGACCTTGCCAATGTTAAATTGCGAAGCTTTTTTGGATTCATCGAACGATGTATCCGTGGCGTCGCGGCGAATTTCGATGTTCCACCATGAAAGAGGAAGTTGGTTTTACTCCCACATACTTTGTAAGATTTGCCCGAAACTTTAAAGCTTGATAACAGTCTCCTCCCAAGTATAATTAGATGCTACATTTAGATCGGATGTGGCCAGGTGGCTCCACAGCGCCCTCTAGCACTGGCCATTTTAAGATAAAAGTGCTTGAATGTTCATGAAATTTGGTGTGATCATCGAATTTGTCATCCAGGGTTATGGCAATTTTTTTGAAGTTTTTTGGCCAAACAGGAAGTGAGCTATAAGCCATTTCCTGCGTTTTTCCAAATTTTACGAACACACGTTTGAAGGCCTTAGAATACTCGAAAAATTGCAAAACGTTGCCAAAATTATAATTGTCTTATCGTCTCTAATTTCATATATCAATTGGCACTAAATGGGGCACAATGGCTCTATAGTGCCCCCTAATTTTTTTTCTAAAGAATTGCCCTTTTGAGGGTCTCAACATGATTGAAAATTTACAAAAATCAACACACTTGTTGAGCCCAGTATTACGATTACTTTGGTATAGGTTTTGCTCACAGGCATGTCAAAATGGTATCATAGCGCCCTCCAGAAAATTTCAACAAAACAGTTCTCATAGTTCAGTTCACCTACATGAACAAAATTTGGTGGAGACATGAAACGTGCCAAGACTTGTAAAAAAAATAATATAGTGCCATGACCCGAACCCAACAGGAAGTGCATTATTTTGAATTAAAATTTCAACTTTTTTTCATGAACAGGTGTCATACTTTAAGATGCTCCAACTATTGATTTCAGGAGTGGTGTTTGCACTCCACTCAGTGAAACACATTGTACACAATATAGCAGTGTCCAGTGGCTGTGAACGGAAACCTGCACCCGTCAACATCTCGGCACCACCCCAACGTGCACGAGGGGGGCGAGGGCCCTTTCAACGCTGCTTGCAGCTTTAATTAGCTTTGTTATTCCCTCCATTTTTATCAGCTCTTTGAGTGTAGGTTTTGGTTGGCCTTTGTGCCAGGGCCGACTCCTTTTAATTGCGCTAAAATATTCGTTAGTAAGTCTGGAGGCGCTGGGGGGGGGCGGTAAAAATTTGGGGGGGTGTAGCCCACCCCTGCAGCCCCCTTGATCCGGCCATGCTTTGTGCCCCCTTATGTTCCCCGATTGAGTAATTTCTGTTCAAATTTTCAGCTCCTTGACTGAAGCTTTTTGTTGGCCCTCGTGCCGTGTTTTATTTGTTTGTTATTTAATAAAACCCCTTTATTTTGGATTTATATCTCGCACATGGTGTTTCCCATCGCCGCGCTTTACAGTTGCTTTGTCCGGTGTAAATCATTAGAATTGTTGAGAAAGTTTGAACTGAACTGGGGCGTTGTAGCTTGTCTGAATGATTGTTCAGCCCACTGCGGGTAGTTAAATTATCCAACAAGACTTCGCCTGTGCCTCCTTTTCTGCTCTATTCTCTCTCTCTCATCCTCTCTAACTCTCATTCTCTCTCCATTCTCATATTCTCTCTTCCGCTAGTTTCTGTTCACTACACTTGGCCTACTGAGAGGGAAACACTGCGTTCTGGCCTGACTCCTGCAGGAGTCTTTTTCTAATTTTCCTGCCTGTGCCATCCAGTTCTTTGTTCTACCTCTTTCCTTCCCTACTCTTAAGCACACGTGGATCTCAGACTGCCACATTATCAGTCCGCCATCTTAGATCAGAGTCTGCCATTTTAGATCTGAGTCCAAGTCTGCCATCTTAACCCCTCCCTTTGGGACTCACACTCATACACACACACACACACACACACACACTCATACGTACTTAGGCCACCTTTGGGGTCGGATGACAGAACACCCCACTTTTGGGGACACCACTGTCTGAATGGTTTAGAGAGAAGCTGCCACCATTTTCAGATGTGGGACAATGCCCTCATTACCAAAATCAATTAATATTTTTGATTAAAGCTTGTTTTTTCCAGTATGATTTTTTTACCCGGAGTTTGGGGACAAATATTATTTAAGCAACCTTTGGGGACTTGGGCTGTACACAAATATTATTTCAGCAACCTTTGGGGACTTGGGCTGTACACAAACTCTGATAGAAGTCATCTTTGGGGTCTTATTTCTTGCAAGCCAGAGATTCCACACTTTGAGATTTGCCTCGCCTGAACCAACACAAAACATGTGAAGACAGTTGAATCTATGACAAGTAAATGTTACAACCAATGAGAAGGGGACCCACACGCAGGCACAAAACACAGGGAATAAGGTTTGAAGAGAATGACGTTTGTTGCAGCCTCACTGATCTTTTATTACTAAAAAGGGCAATCATTACAAAATAAATTGGAAACAGATTGACAGAGACTCTCCAGCTCTGAGACTTGACCAGTGTCTCACATCTGCTGCAGCAGAAGCATCTAATACCTGACCACATAGATCTTATGACACTGAGGACTGAATACTGAACTTCCAGAACTACTGTTTCTGCCTTGGGATAAGCTGAGCATTTTAGTTTAAAACTCTAATGCTAAATCAATTTCATAATTGTGTTAATGAGGGGACAATTACCACACCTGAGCCAGTGCTGCTATGATAAGTCAACTGTGTGAAACCTGATTTGTTTGCCACTGCACTGAAGAAGGGTTAACAGCCCGAAACGTTTGCAGGCAATAAATTTTAAAACTTGGAGTGCTATCCTCTTTCATTTCAGACGTTCAGTGTAGGATTTAGCACCCAGTTTTCAACGATTGAGTTGAGCGCGTGTTTTGTCACTTTTAAACATGCCCCTGTCCCAGCTTTTTTGGAAGGTGTTGCAGGCATCAAATTCAAAATGAGTAAATATTTTAAAAAAAAATTAAGTTTATCAGTTTGAACATTCAATATCTTGTCTTTGTAGTGCACTCAATTGAATATAGGTCGAAAAGGATTTGCAAATCATTGTATTCTGTTTTTATTCACGTTTTACACAATGTCCCAACTTCCATGTAATTGGGGTTTGTATGATTTATTTTTAAACAGTCTTTGTCCCCCAACACTTTTACAGCTCTCATCACAAGCAGGCATCTATTTATGCCGAAAACATTTTTATTTAAATTATTTGTTTATTTGTAACATTGTAGTTGTCTACAACTTTATTATTATTTATTTATATCGCAACTTTATTATTTATTAACTTAATATAACATTAGCACATTAAAATGAGCTTGATTAATTTGTTTAAAGATAAAATGCTGCCTGCCATTATCACCTAAAGTCTATATTTTAAAGAAAAGTCAGCGTGTACATTCAAGTATTTAAATGCTTACCAGTAGAAAGGCACACTGAAAAAACTATAAAGATATTTAAGATGTGAGTGAAGAAACAGCCCAAGATTTTAGGTCTGCACATGTGCAGAACCGCTGAGCAGCACATCATGATGGGTGGCATAAATTAGCAGAACACCGGGTCTTCAGCGTCATAGAAGAAATATTGTTTGATTGATTAATAAAAACAACTCAGAAACATTATTTGTAACGTAAATGACATAGCGCAATGAATCCTGGATTGCTAAATGTCAGATTGAATATTATGGATTTATCCATGTGATGCTAAACCAAACAATTTTCTGTTTCATCCCTTTAAAAAGCATTAAGTTTAAACATTTTGAACATTTGCGATGTAATCACTTTAATAAACTTTATGTTTAACCACTTTTAAACATTTCTTAATTACCTTTAAATCTTTTTTTTTCTTTTTAACAATTTTTAAACATTTCTTAACTACCTTTTGACCTTTTTGGTATAACCACATTTAAACTTTAAACCTTTTATTTGTTTAGCCATTTCATCCTCCTGGGTTCGTTAATGTGTCCAGCAAATTTGAAAAAATTCAGATAAAAATTTTTCAAGAAAAGCAACATATTTGTTATGTTTAATAACTAGGAGAGGAGATACACTTTTATCAGTAAGTTTACGGTCAAATTGGGGACTGATGTTCCATACACTTCCACTTGGGGCAGTGTGGAGGATTATACAATGATTGAGAAGGGGGGTGGGGCGAGGTACACACACACACACACAAAATCTGAAAGAAGTCACTTTTGGGGATAGCGGCCATTTTAAGACAGAAATGCATGCTGGACCATGTAGTATACAATTATAATGAAATCTAAATGGGGACGGTAATTTTTGTCCCCAATTGGAAAGCCGTCCCCAATCAACTGGTGTGTATTCTGAAAAATGTCCCCAATTTTGGGGTAAGTCAACACACACACACACACACACACACACATAGCCTACAATTAGTCTATTTGTAAATTCTTGTTTCATGACATAACTGCTAGTTAATCCTTCCTGCGTGTTTATTGTTGTATTCAAGTGGCATTGCATGTTCATTGCTACTGAAACATAATAAACCTTTTTATATATTTTCAACAAGTGCTTCTGGTTGTCTTTGCCTGAATGTTAGCTAGAATCTAACCCAGAGATGGGCAACGAGGGCTGTATCTGTCCCTGGTTTTCACACAAACTTCTGGCTTTTAATAAGTGAACTGTCTTAATTAGTCAAACCTTCTGTGAAATCAGACATTTCTGCTGCATTTCTTTAAATTATCATGAATGACCATCAAAGACTGTTGTCTCTCTAAATGAAACATTTTTCTTTGAGCTAATCTATGAGCAAATCTATGTCTGTGTGCTCAACCAATTAGCTCAATTAGTCAGGGTTATTGATAGAAATAAAAACCTGCATACACACCGGCCCTCCAGGACCGGAATTGCCCACCCCTGATCTAACCTCTGCTACGTCAAGAGCTCCACTTATCTTCAGAGTGAGGTTACTTTATTGGTGCTAGATGTGAATGGTAATTGTTTCACTATTGAATTTTGGCATTGATAATTAAGCCTTGTTTTCCCATTTTTGTTGATGATTTTAATCATTCATTTATAACATAAATTGTGATTGTAGTAATTCGGCATTTATGGTGAAACATTAAAACCCCTTAAACCCTGAGCCTCTGGTTTGAAAATGGCATGCTCAAAATGAAATGAGTATATCTCTGCAACGAATTGGTCAGTTTGAATAATCTTGGTATCATAATAAAGGTAACACCTTGGGGACTTTTGTTATGGTGCAAAAATCAGTGTCTATGTCACTGAGTCAGAGTAAATGAAGATGGAACACAGCATTCATGAAACATCTTTTTTTCACCAGACAAAGTTTGAATTTTATCAGTCTTAAAATTATTCAGTTGCAGTCTGAAACCCCTAAAAAATTACAGCACTAAATCTCACCATTATCCATGCCAAAGTTTATTCTGATGAAGTAAATCAGGGCAAAGTTTCAGAAGAATGTTAAGAGTGGCTTCTCCAGATTATCCTTTTGGGCACATTTTGGACACCATCTGTGCCATTTGAGGTTTCTCAGGTGCCAACCTGCAAAACTCACTGAATTTCACTTATTTCAGGACAGACTTACATTCCTTCCAGATACAACCATTTGACTTTTTTTTCCCCAAAGCAACCAGTCCTCTAGATTTTCCCCATTCAAAGAAGATACATACAAAAGTGAATCAGGTTTTATTTTTAATGAAACAAGGAAATGAAACAAATTAAAAATTTAAAGCAAAAAAAAAAAAAAATGAATAAATAATAATCATTAGTAAATAAATTAAAAATTATGAAAAAAAGCACCCCAGCAACTATATGTTGACATGAGCTAAATTTACAAAAACTATTTACACAAATGTATATTTACAGGTTACTGTCCGTCGTGCCACAGCAGGAAGCAGTTTTTTTTTCAGAAGTGAGGCACAGAGACCCGGCACTTCCTGCAGTAAACAGGTGTCTTGACCCGTGAGATACCAGCATCCTGGTGTCATGGTTCTGGATGTTTGTGTGTGTGTTGTGGACTTTTCTTTGTGGCTCTCATCCCGGGACGATATCGAATTCCTTTTCAATCGGATTTTTTTACCCAGCTGGCTGATTGAACTGGGGCGGCGCTTCCCCAGACTCTATAAGCCGGAAGTCCGCCACGCCTCCTTTGCTAGAGTGTCTGTTTGTAGTTATGCACTGTAGCCGAAGATATCTGTAGTCAGGATTTGTGTGACTTTATATCTTCTCATTATTTGTGGTTTCTTTTTTCTCTAGGGTTATTCCCTTTTCCTCTCTAATCTTTGTATCGCCCCATTTGAGGAGCTTTATTTATCTTGGTTCCCGAGATACTTCTTTCTCTCTCTCGCTTTGCTTCTGTGTTGACGGATGGTTGGACGTCCTTTTAGAAGCGCGAGAGCTGTTCCTGTCGTGTGGTCTGTATCATTCTCTGTGTTTGTATTAAGTCCGTGCCGCTCTGTTTCCCTCTTGCCGCTGCACTTGGCCTCTCAATTCAATCGGCCATTACACCTGGCACCTCCTGCAGTACCTCCTGGATGAGGTTGCATCCTCCCCATAGAACACGGCCATACAAGTGAGAGGTGGAGGGGGTGGTGGTGCTGCTGAGACTCCAGCAAAGTCCAACATCTTCGACGAGCTGCTCCTGGAAACTCTTCTGGCTGTGAGGCTTAGTTACGTTGGGTTCATGCCTGATGTTGAAAAGCTCCTTGTGGAGAAGGAAACTATTCACTGCAGCAATGTCCACAAAATGATAAAAAGAAAAGTCTTGTACCATTTCATGGTTTTGTGGACGACACTGCAGTACTCAATCAATGCGTCAGACACGTCTACACCACCCATGTTCTGATTGTAGTCCATTACAGCATCAGGAACAGGTACGGTCTTTGTGTGCCACACTCCAGCTTCTTTCACTTTCCGCCACACTGTTTGTCCACTGAAGGCTTTGAGCATAGTCGAGCACATGGTCACTTCACGGGTGTCCATCCACTTCACAAACGGCAGTCCGTCCTTCCTGACCCATCGCATGTCTCCCCTCTCAGCGTTTTTAGGTGGGTCATTGTCCTCAGACTGTGGAAAACCAACCTGATTCTCCTGATGGTGCCACAACAACGAATGTTTTTTCCTGGAAAGGTCCAGGAAGAGTTAAAAAAAATTATCCAGGAACAGTCTGTAGCCCCCACCAAGCAGACGGAACGGGATGAGATCCATAACCACAGAGTAGCTCAGCGCCTGACCTGTGGGGGACACACTTTTACCAGTGTACACAAAGAAGTTTCACGTGTAACCAGTTATGGGCTTGTTCTTCATATACTGTTTCATGCTGATGTGGGCCTAGGACGCCACCATCCTCTCGTCAGTGCTGATGTTCTGATGGTGATGGACGTGAGCCTGGCAGGCTGTCACTATGTCTGTGAGGTGAGGTTTGAGCTTGAACAGGCGGTCATAATCTGGGGTGTCCCTTTAGGGCTCATTCTCCTCATCATCTTTGGGGTTGCTGAGGTGCAGCGACCACAAGATGGCTTCAAAACAGTCCCGGGCCGTCTTTTCTCCGGGGAAGCGGAACCTGTATGGGAATGTCTTCCTCCAGTAGTCCGCTCTGTGATGTACTTTCACAAGTCCTGAATAAATGATTATGGCCAGGAAAATAAAAAAAGTATCTCACCATGACAGCCTTCCTCACAAACTTTTTTCCAGCCTGTAGTTTCTTTGCGGCGTAGGCATTGGTATTGTCAATGACATTTCGAACTACAGAGGCACTGAAAAAGTGCTGGAATAGGGTCGGGGGGACCATGATGCCGTGGTGTCGCAAGTGATCCTGGGGGATCCTGGCCAGTACAAATCTCAGCGGTTGTGGCCTTTGATCATCTTCCTCTCCATTTTTCCACCTTACTGCTTCCTCTCTCACAGACACACCACACCTCCACTTTAGCTGTCACTTTCTTTCTCAGAGGTTACCTTTTCTCAGATGATCTGGAGTCTGAGGAGGAAGGGTGTGGCTGGGGGAGGTGTGCAGAGACGTGCTGCCTGGGACGGCCCCGCTGTGGCTCAGGGGTTGACGGCTCAGCTCTTGGCTGAGGGCGACAGGCTGGTGCAGAGACGCGCCCCCTGGATGGCCCCGCTGTGGCCGTGAGGCGGGGGTTGAAATGGAGTCAGAGGTCTCCCCATCATCACTGTGGGACCAAATGTGTAGAAAAAAAAGCAATTCATTTACTGGCCTACTTTAGAAACTGTAGCTTCAAATATACAAGAAACAATGTTGGGATTGATTGACTTCATTCAACAATAAAAAGAAAATTTTGTCAGTATAAGGGCTCTGTGAGAGAACCAGCCCAGTAGTTTGACCCAGTTTTAGTGCGTGCACATACGAAATGGCCTTCTGCCATTTTTCCAATCCCTGCCAAAATTCCACTCCTCTTTTTGGTCTAAAATGAATTACGTAGGTTATTCTACTTTTGCAATGTCGTGCTTCCGTAATTAGTGCACATCTATTTAGTTGGTTTATTTGGATAAATTTTCCAAAGCGATACGTTTAGTAAAATATGCTGCATTTCGTGAATGCATAAATTCCACCCCAGAAGTTATGTGAGCTAAGATGGGACCGATGTCAACATAGCATTGTGTAAAACGGAACAAATACCTAAACAATAAGTTTTCTGCATCTCATTATGCAGCAGTCCTTGTCACCGTTAATGTCAACCAAGTCGGATATCAACAACTACAAGACGCCGTTTCTGGTGCGGAGCTTTGTATTGTGGCGCAGAACGAAAGCGCTTTTATGAGAGGGAGAGAGGAACTTCGGTAGGGATTGGAAAAATGTCACAGCACAACATCAAGAAGTGATCGATAACAAAACAAAGTTAACATACCTTCCAGAAGATGGGATTCTATAATCTGATCCGCTGTAATCTGCCTCTGGCAGAAGCAGATCCTCATCGTCAGGAGTCGGACACACAAACATTAGCTCCGCTGTCCTCTGCGAGCGTCTCAAGCACTTCCACCACTGTGTATTTTTTCTTGCTGCTTAACATGTTTGCTATGACAGCAGCTGATAAATAATTTGAATCCTGTTTGTCAGCGTTCCTTGCGCTTTGAACAGGTGTGCGTAATGACGCTTATGCAGCCTGTAATACGCAGGGCAATACCTCCGGATAGGCTAAATTTATAGGGCTGATTGAGTGTTTGTTGTAATCGCCAGAGCGTATAGGATCAAACAGCAGAAACCAAAATAAAATTGATTGCATCACAGGCCAATCACAGGCAAGAAAATGCATGGCGCGCGACCAATATGCTAAGAGCCTGACCTAATTGGAAGCAGTGCCCCGGAAACAAATATGCGTGGAGATTGGTAGATGTAGTTTCAATTTAAAATGGACACTTTGGACGAACAATTGCCGGCGCAGATTTACCCTAAAACACAGTTTTTATTGCAAAATAGCAAAGGTAAGAGAATTTTTTTGCTCATCTCTGTAGAATGCAAAGTGTATGCCTGCTGTTCTTTGAGTGTGGTGTCAGTTTAAAATGACATGGCTGATATCGTTGGATTCTGTGGACTTTCCTCTTTCATTAGATGTATAGTTTGTATGCATAGCACTAATTCTGTAGAAATGTTAGCGATATAGCACTGATATTATTGTATCCAATGTTTTCCGTCATGCTTATTTACTTACTGGGTGCTCGAATTGTGTTCGGTTGAGTTAAAAATGGTCAAAATGAGCTTTTTGCCGAATTGCCTATGGTTATGTGGATATGCCGTATGACAATGTTGCTGTTAGGAAACATGCTGTAATTATGATGCATAACGATTGCCCCCGATACCAGGGGCATCCAGGTTTAGGAGGTTAATGAGACTTGGTCATTCAATTGCTATTAATTTTACCTTTAATAGAAGGGTGGTGCCCCGAGGAACTTTAATATTTAAATTAAAGTCTTAATAAATAATTACATTTAATAGCCATTGTAATGCCCTTTTAAGATGTTGCACCTACAACTGTATCTGCTGTTCAACACATAATCCAGCCGATCTGCTCTTCTGCCCGTTATTCTGCCTGTCTGGTGTCCTGCCCATCTGCTGTACAACACATTATCCTGCCTGTTTGCTCTCCTACCCATCTTCCTTCCTGTCTGCTATCCTGCCTGTCTGCAGTCCAGCATATTAACCTGCTTTTTTGTTTTCCTGTCTTATCCTACTTGAGTCTTGTCCCACCTGTTATCGGGCCTACCTGCTATCCAGCATGCTACCCTACCTCTCTGCTGCCCAACACATTATCCTGCCTGTATACTGTCCTGCCTGTCATCTTGCCTGTCTGCCGTCCTGTCCGTTATGCTACTTATTTGTTGTCCTGCTTATTATCCTGCCTATCTGTTGTCCAGCACATCATCCTGCCTTTTTACTGTCCTGCCCCAAATCCTGCCTATCTACTGTCCAGGACATTATCCTACCTATCTGCTGTTCAGCACATTATCCTGCCTTTCTGCTGTCATACCTGTAATCCTGCTTGTCTGTTGTACTGCTGTTTATCCTACCTGCCTGCTGCCCTGCCTCCTATCCTGCCAAACTGCTGTCCATCACTTTATCATGCCTCTCTTCTGTCCTGCCAGTTATCCTGCCTATCTGCTGTTCAGCACATTTTCCAGTCCTGGTAGTTATTCTGCGGGTCTGTTATCCTGTCTATCTGCTGTCTAGTACTTTATCCTGCCTGTCTACTGTGTTACCCATTATCCTACTTAGGCAGGATGAAAAGCAGGACAACTGATATCTGCTGTACAGCACATTATCCTGCCTGTTTGCACTCCTGCCCATTTTCCTGCCTGTCCGCTGTCCTGCCTGTTATCCTTCCTGTCTGCTGTCGAGCCTCTTGTCCTGCCTATCTGCTGTCCAGCATGTTATCCTGCCTATCTTGTGTCCAACACATGGCCCTGCCTGTCTGTTGTGATGCCCAATATCCTCCCTGTCTACTGTCCTGCTTGTTCTACAGTTTGCCTTCTATTGCCTCCTATTATCCTTCCTGTCTCCCTGCCTACCTGCTGTTTAGCAGATTATCTAGCCAGTCTGCTATCTCGCCCATTATTCTGCTATCTTATCTGCCGTACAGCACCTTATCCTGCTTGTGTACGGTCCTACCCATTATTATACCTGTCACCTGTCCTGCTTGTCATCCAGCCTATTGGCTGTGCAACACGTTATCCTGCCACACGTTATCCTGTTTGCTCTCCTGCCCATCTTCCTGCCTTTCTGCTTTCCAGCATGTTAACCTGCTTTTTTTGCTGTCCTGCCCATTATCCTACTTGTGTGTGTCCTGCTTGTTGTCAAGCCTAGCTGCTACCCAGCATGCAGTCCTACCTCTCTACCTCTCTTTTCCATATTGCGGTGATGTCATGCAGTTTTTTGGCCTCTTGAGAATGAATTGACATGCACATAAATAAGATATTTTGAGATTATCCACTCAAATCTGAAACAATGAGACAACCAGGGATGCCATTTAGACAATTTTGGTCAATTATCATAAGAACAATGCAGGTAATATGCATCAGTGACAATTCGTCGACACTCATTGGCATAGTTGTTAATCAGAGAATAGCAACTGGGAGTGATCAGAGAACTATTTCACCCAAATTGATCCCATTCATTATGGTTGATGGCCATACTTGGGTCAGAGGACCAACTCCCATTCACATCTCTGGCCAAATTTCAATTAATATGTTTGGCCAACATCGAAGGTCCTGTACTACATAAAAAGTGCTCTTTTGGAGAAATTCCATGGTTCAAATCAACTCTGCTGAACCCAATGTGCATTTTTCCATATTTCTGATGACAGCTGTCACTGTGAATAAAGAATTCTTTATTCAGAATGGCTTCCTTTTTTATTTACTATATAAAAGACCATCCTTCCTCCAGTTACCATAATTTAGCCAAGGTTATATTCAGCTGATGATAATCTACAAACTAAATTGATTTCATGCTTAGCCAGGCTTTTCGGGGTAATTATCGATTACCTATTGGCCACAAAGCCTCGAAGTTTTAGCCAACAAATAACATGTCAATGAGGCCCTTGCTAAAGACAGTAAAGAAACAAGACACCGCACACCCATATGCCTCAGTTTTGGAATACATTTCCAGTCTCCTGAGTGGACGCCATTGCCTGGTTGTTGGGAGCGTTGAGTCAAGGAAATGGAAAATGACTGGGGTCGCATCATACTATTGGAAGTGGTTAGAGGGCTTACAAGTAAATGCTGGGATTTACAAGAATCTCTCTTACAGTATCTCACAAAAGTGAGTACACCCCTCGCATTTCGACAATTAATTTATTATATCTTTTCAAGGGACGACGTTACAGAAATGAAACTTGAATATATTCTAGAGTAGTCATTGTACAATATGTGCAGCAGTATAGATTTACTGCATTGTCCAAATAACCGAGCAAACAGTCACTATTTACAAAATGGGTGGCAACAAAAGTGCGTACACATCCCAATTGGTAATGGTTAACCAAGCAGTGAAACTTGTCTTATTCATCATATTCATGCTTTTGTCTGTTTGACTGGGCCATATGAGGTTGTGTAACATGCTGAAGGTTTAAATTGTGGTGCTTTGGGTGCAATGCTGTCATTCTGGTCACTGGATGGTCAACATGGCACCTCATGTGAAAGAACTCCTTGCGGATCTGAAAAAGAGAATTGTTGCTCTCCACAAAGATGATCTAAGCTACAAGAAGATCTGTGAAACGATGAAACTGAGCTACAGCACGGTGGCCAAGGTTATCCAGCAGTTTTTCAAGATGGGTTCTACTCGGAACAAGCTTGTCAGGGTCAACCGAAGAGGTTGAGTCCTCGTGCTCTGCGTCAGGTGCACAAGGTGGCTTCAGAAAACAGACGCAGGAGTGCTTACAGCATTGCTAATGAGGTTGCAGCAGTGGGAGAACAGCCTGTCAGTGCTCAGACTATACGCTGTGAACTGCACCAGGTCGGTCTGCATGGCCGTTGGCCAAGACGGAAGACTTTTCTGAAGCTGCCTGACAAGAAAGCCTGAAAACAGTTTGCTGAAGACCAGTCCAAGAAAATGAACTGCTGGAACCATGTTCTGCGGTCTGATGAGACCAAGATAAACTTGTTTTGCTCAGATGGTATCCAGCATGTGTGGCGGCGCCCTGGTGAGGTGTACCAAGACAAGTGTGTACTGCCTAATGTCAAACATGGTGCTGACAGCATCATGGTCTGGGGCTGCATGAGTGCTTCTGGTCCTGGGGAGCTGTGCTTCATTGATGGAATAATGGATTCCAACATGTACTGAAGCAGAACATGATTCCCTCCCTTTGGAAACTGGGCCGCACAGCAGTTTTCCAACATGATAACGACCTGAAACACACCTCCAAAATGACAAATGCCTTCCTGAAGAAGTTGAAGTATGTCTCCAGACCTGAATCCCATTGAGCACCTGAGGGGCATCCTCAAGAGGAAGGTGGAGGAGCAGCAGGTGTCCAACATCCACCAGCTCCGTGATGTTATCATGGAGGAGTGGAGGAGGATCCCAGCAACAACCTGTGCAACTCTGGTGAATTCCATGCGTAGGAGAATCAAGGCAGTGCTGGACAACAATGATGATCACACTAAATATTGACACTATGGACACAATTAGGCATGTTGACGGTGAGGTGTACTCACTTTTGTTGCCACCCATTTTGGAAATAGTGACTGTTTGTTCAGTTATTTAAACAGTGCAGTAAATCTACACTGCTACACATATTGTGCAATGACTACTCTAGAATATATTCAGGCTTCATTTCTGTTGTCCCTTGAAAAGATATGTGAGGGTTGTACTCACTTTTGTGAGGTACTGTATATCTGCATGAAGTGATTATGTTTCCTTTTGCTTTGCTACATTAGATATTTTTCTCCAAAGCAAACAAACATATTTAGCATTATGAATGAGTTAGCTAACTAGCTTGGGTGTTCGCAAGTTATTTCAGATTAACTTAAAAATTTGAGTTTGGTTAACAAGCGTCAACACTGGAGTAGTTATATTTGGTATAGAACAGGGTAATGTGTAAGGGAAATAACGTTAATTTGAATAATATTCTGAAAAAGCAGAGGCACGTATTCAATACAGTTTTTCAGCATTGTTTTACCACATGAAATGTTGGCAAACATTACACCAACTCTGGTCTGTAGCCTAAACATCCAGGAGTTATATAATTGGAAGTTGTTGCTGAAATGAAGTTACAGTATCATTCAGTTGTAACATAGCTACAAATGGCAAATTCATATCAGTGGCGCATTTGTGGTTAAAATGTATTTGTATTTTTCCTCATCTTTTGTTACAGGTGTTGCTAGCATTGGTTCGACCATTTCAACTGTCAGTTGCCAAAAAGATGAAGATACAGCTGGGACTCCAACTGATCTACTGATGTTGTTTGCTAAAGGGGTCTACAATCCATTTGCATCATGAAATGGTGCAAAATTTAATCGGAAAAGTGAAACTAGTAGCCAAGTCCTCAAGAATAAGGCCAGTGTCATTTTTTAAATTCTCAACATAGTCTATGAAAAGACCAAAATCTAAACCCTATTTCTCCTGCTTACAAGGAGGTCCATCTAGCTGACACCAGATTAAAGCTCATATCCAGGGGTCATAAAACTTTGTTGTTGCCTAACAAGGATTAAAATGAGTCACAAGAGATTTAGTATTACATTCTATTCTTTTTCCTGGGCCTGAGTGTGATGCGAGATGCAGATGCTCGGGAATTACAATGCTCTGTGAACTACTGTACATTGATAGAATGTTAGAGCTTGTTGCATTTTGAAGTAAATTTTGTAACTGCTACGATACCCCTGTTTTTGGTGTAATACTTCATGATATTTAAAGCAAGAAACTTACATTTTCAGGCTGTGTTTAACAATTTTTGCATACAAACAGAATATGTGGCCTCCTACTTGAGCACTTTTTTCATTAGAAGAGTGTCACAACGCTCAGCCTTGCCTGTTACATCTGTGCTGAACTGTGCTATGCTAGTCTGGGGTTCCGCCCCCACCTCATCATCATGGGGTTCTGTTCCGAATCTGTACCATATTGCTGTTTTTGGTGTAATACTTTATGATATTTAAAGCAGGGAACATACAACCCCAATTCCAAAACAGTTAGGACAAAGTATAAATTGTGAATAAAATCCAAACGCAATGACTTTCAAATCACACCAGCCAGTATTTTAGTCACAATTGAACAGAGATAACATAGCAAATGTTGAAATTGAGAAATTTTACAATTTTAGTCTCAAAATGAGCTCATTTCAAATTTGATGGCTGCTACAGGTCTCAAAGAAGTTGGGACAGGGGCCTGTTTACCATGGTGTACCATCCCCTCTTCTTTTTAACACAGAGTGGAGGCGTCTGGGCATTGAGGAGACAAGTTTCTTGAGTTTAGCCATTGGAATTTGATCCCACTCTTGTTTAATACAGGCTTCCAGCCGCTGGAGAGTTTTGGGTCTCCTTTGACGGACTTTTCCTTTAATTATGCGCCAAATGTTCTCAATCGGTGAAAGACCAGGACTGCAGGCAGGCCAGTTCAGCACACGGACTCTTCTACTACGAAGCCATGTTGTTGTAATAGCTGCAGTATGTGGTTTTGTACTGTCCTGCTGAAATACACAAGGCTTTCCCTGAAATAGATGTCGTCTGGAGGGGAGCATATGTTGCTCTAAAACCTTTATATACCTTTCAGCATTCATGGTGCTTTTTAAAACATGCAAGTGTCCCGCACCATATGCACTAATGCATCCCCATACCATCAGAGATGCTGGCTTTTGAACTGAACGCTGATAACAGGAGGGGTGGTCTTTCTCCTCTTTAGCCCGGAGGACACAACGCCCATGATTTCCAACAAGAATGTCAAATTTGGACTCGTCTGACCACAGGACACTTTGCCACTTTGCTACAGTCCATTTTAAATGAGCCTTGGCCCACAGAACACAGCGGCGCTTCTGGATCATGCTCAACAATGGCTTCCTTTTTGCATGATAGAGTTTTAGGTGGCATCTGTGGATGGCACGGCAGACTGTGTTTACAGACAGTGGTTTCTTGAAGTATTCCTGGGCCCATTTAGTAATGTCAATGACAGAATCATGCCAGTGAGTGATGCAGTGGCGTCTGAGGGCCCGAAGATCATGGGCATCCAGTAAAGGTCTTCAGCCTTTTCCCTTACGCACAAAGATTTTTCCAGTTTCTCTGAATCTTTTGATGATGTTATGCAGTGTCGATGATGAGACCTTCAAAGCCTTTGCAATTTGACGTTGAGGAACATTGTTTTTAAAGCATTCCACAATTTTTTTACGCAAGCCTTCACAGGTTGGAGAGCCTCTGGCCATCTTTACTTCTGAGAGACTCAGTCTCTCTAAGACATCCCTTTTATAGCCAATCACGTTACACACCTGATGCCAGTTAACTTAATTATTTGCTAAATGTTCTTTCAGCTGATTCTCTAATATGCGTACTTGTGATTTTTCCGCTAATTTGCGGAATTCCTCTTTTTTTATCTCCAAAAATAAAGAAATTAAAACTCAGATTTTTCAGTCATGAAAATCCGATTTCGTATCTACAGCATTCCGACTTTTAGTATTTCCGTAACTGAATTGAAACGGGGTGCGCGATTGGCTGATCTCTCCCCATTGACCAATGAACGCGGTTGTTAGTGGTCACGAAAGCAAAGCGGTTGTTGATTTCTCTCACATTGTCTGCTTCATAGACATATATACGTAGACGCCGCATTGAGCGCTGAATCATACGTCGACGTCGCCGCTATATTGGATGTGGCAAGAGCGAACGTAGAAGATGCCTCATTAGCTATGTTTCCATCCACTTGTCAATCAAATTATCTGAAGTTCGCCAAAAATTTTCATGGGAATGAAGGGGGTGAAAATGCATTTCCATCTAACAGCATTAAAGCGAATAAAAACTTGTGCGTAATGACGTCACTTGCTGTTATGCGATAAAATCGGTGTATCGAATAGATTTATGACATTTTAAGCTGTTTCCATTCATTTTCGCACTGAATTGCGGAGCCTTCGAGTGAACAAAAGGAGTGTGGTAGCCAACAAAATTAACTAGTTTGCCAAAATGGATCGCGTCTACCGACAAATGATGATAATTGCAGAAGTTGTAATAGTGCTGATGTGCCAGCTATTAGCAACATAGCAAACCATTATCAGAAGGCAACGAAAGCATCAAAACACCGTCCCGATGCAGTCGCAGATTTATTCGGCAAATAACGTTTCCATCAGCAGTTATCGCATAATTCTTTTACCGATCAAGAAAAAATCCGATGAGATCAACTATATAAACTTTGCGTCGATATCTTGAAATCAAGTCGAATTTCACCGTTTCCATAAGGCATTTTTAATTTGATATGACTTAATTCGCATAAGAACGTGTGGATGAAAATATGGCTAGTACCCATGTGCTGCATGGAATCGTATCAACCGGTTTTCAGTCCAAACCTGATCTCATGGGATTACCTTTCACAGGTAAGACTGAAAAAATACTTGTGATTGTATTTGGCCATTATAACATAATTTTACGAACAGAATTTGCTGACTTTGCAGCTAATACTGTGAAGTCCCGCGCATAATACTGTGGATTCTGGCGGTGAAACCAGCCTCCAAACTACGAAGAAGTCTTTCCTATTTAACTAAATGGGCCGAAGTAACTACTCTGATTGTTGTTCATTGCTTAGCTAACTTTTCACTTACTGTGTAGGTTTCCCAAAGATAAAGAGCTGAGAAAGCAGTGGGAAACAGCTGTCAGACGGGAGGGGTTTTCTGCTAGTCCGTCATCCACGCTCTGCAGTGAGCACTTCAGACCGGAGGATTTTGACAGGACAGGTCAGACAGTCAGGATAAGAGATGGAGCTGTTCCTTCAAATTCAGTTTCTCAGCTCATCTCCACAGGGTAGGTGTATAGGCTGTAAGGATTAGATAATTCAATGCCACACTATGCTGAAAATGTTTTTTCCCTTTCTAAATGTGAAGGAATCACATTCCCTCACATACCAATATTTTGTTTTACACTGTAAGATAATTTTAAGCATTATTCCACGCGAGGGTGTGCTTGACTGTCATTATTGTCACGACAGTGATGCGGCCAGGAACAAGGCGCTTGCGATTATACATTTTATTTTTTTGGTAATAGTTGTATAATCAAAATGTATTCATACTGTGGGCATTTCGCCCTCAAAATATAAAAGTTTTTTTGCTAGTATTCTCCCTGTTTCAGTGGAAATACATGAGATCTGACGTTAACTAGTCCTTGTCAGCCAGCCAACTTGGGCTTATGTTTTGTAGACATCGTGATTTCCAAAAACTGAATAAATACCGCACATAGCAACACAAAACTGCTTTGCTAGCTCAATCGTGTTGTAACTAGAATATCAGGGCGGCACGGTGGCATAGTGGTTAGCACCAACATCTACATCATGAGAGGCTATAGAAACTCTCTTTGGAACATCAGGAAATAGATCTTTATATTTCTTGATCAACCTCTCAAACTGATCTTTCTGTGAGGGCTCTAAGTGCTGGAGTTTTACATCAAGATTTTGCAACACTTCAGAATTTGACAATTTACATGAAAGAACTTCAGCTTTAATTCTGGGTTCATCATCTTGAAACTCCCCTTCATCTTCACAAGTCTCAGCCATAGGAGGATCTGAAGTGACAGCTGCAACCCTAGCATTCCTATCATGATAAGGCTTCAGCATGTTAATGTGACACAACTGTTTTGGCTTTCTCCTATCTGGAGTCTTCACAATGTAATTGAGATCATTGAGTTTTGTCAGAATTTCATAGGACCATGAAATCTAGCCTGCAATGGATTGGACTGCAAGGGAAACAACACAAGGACCTTGTCTCCTGGTTTAAACTCACAGCTTCTAGCCTTATGATCATACCAAGTTTTCATTTTTCCCTGACTTGATTTCAAATTCTCTTTGGCTAGGTCACAAGCTGCACGCAGTCTTTCCTTGAACTTGCTAACATAGTCTAACAGACTGATATGCGGCTCTTTCTCTTGCCATTGTTCACTCAACAATAGCAACGGTCCTCTCACTTCATGGCCAAACACTAGCTCAAACGGACTGAATCCAGTAGACTCCTGCACTGCTTCTCTAGCTGCAAACAACAGCAAATGAACACCTTCATCCCAGTCTTTCTCATGGTCATAACAATAAGTCCTCATCATTGTCTTGAGAGTGGAATGAAACCGCTCTAAGGCACCCTGACTCTCTGGATGATAGGCACTGGAAAGAATCTGCTTCGCACCTAGTTCATACACAACCTGCTGAAACAATCCAGAAGTGAAATTGCTGCCTTGATCTGACTGAATTTCCCTGGGAAGGCCAAACAATGTGAAGAACTTTATCAAAGCCTTCGAGATTGCAGTTGCCTTGATGCTGCGTAGAGGTATGGCTTCAGGGAATCTGGTAGATGCACACATGATTGTCAACAAGTACTGATTTCCAGATCTAGTCTTGGGTAATGGACCAACACAATCAACGATGACCTTGGAGAAGGGCTCCCCAAATGCTGGGATAGGCTGCAATGGAGCTACAGGTGGGTCTAACTGGTGTTTTCCAACTACCTGACAAGTGTGACAGGTTTTGCAAAAGTTGGAAACATCTTTCCGAAGTCCAGGCCAGAAGAAGTGTTTCATGATCTTGTCAACAGTCTTGTTAACACCAAGATGACCTCCTAAAGGCAAACTATGAGCCATTGTTAAGGTCTCATTCCTGTAGACCTTCGAACAACAATTTGCTTGACCACTGCCCAATCTGCATTGGCAGGGATATCAGGGCGCCACTTCCGCATCAACACTCCATCCTTGAGATAATACCCAACTGGAACTGCGTCTATTTCTTCATCAGGAAGTACACAAATTTCAGGATCATTGGTTTGCTCCTGAATCAACCGCTTTCTGGACAGAGACAAGTCTCCAGACACATCAGAATCACCAGACCCATCTGGCTGGCTGAACAGAGAACTGATAAAAGTGTGTGATAAGTCCTCAAACGGAGAAACCATAGTAGGCTGAACAGAGTCATGAGGCGAACCACCTGAGTCATGACTATTCAATGCGCAGGATGGCACCACATCATCTTCTTCTTGAGCCTTCTTGGCCATAGCACGGGTCACTGCACAGGAAGGATACAGAGATGGGTCTTCATCGCCATCTTCAGTGCTCGGCTGTGAAGTAAGATGAACAGGGGGAACTACACTGCCCCCAGCCAGGTCATTGCCTAGCAACAGAGAAACACCCTTGATAGGTAGACTTGACATAAGTCCCACCTTTACCTGTCCTGTAACTAAATCTGACTTCAAGAATACAGAGCGCAGGGGTACAGATACAGTCCTCCCTTCAATACCTTGTACAAGTATGAAATCCCCAGAAGCAGTCTCATCACGTAACTCCAAGGAGTCCATCAACAAAAGTGACTGAGAAGCTCCGGTATCCCTTAGGATATATATGGGTACAGGAGGAGAATGCTCATTCAGAGCCACTAATCCCTCTGACACAAATGGAAGAAATTCCTCCCTCACAAAGTCAGCAGTATCAGGCTTCTTAGCCTCACAAGGAGCAGGCAATTTAGCAGATTGGTCATCTACTACAGGGGTTTCTAACCTTGTCTTCACAAAGGCATTGGGTTTGGTATCCTTTTCTTTTTCTTTCTTAGCTTTAAGGAACCAACAGTTAGTTGTAACATGACCAGATTTCTTGCAATAATTGCAAACTAGACCACTTTTGTCACTGTCAGCTTTCACACTTTGATCAGACCTTTGACTGGATTTCTGAGCACAATCACCAGATTTGTCTTTGGGTGAGGAATCTTGGGTATCACTGTTACCTTTCTTCTGAAATTTGGACCATCTATTGTTACTGCTAGACTGAAATTTGGACTTATGTGTGAGAACATATTCGTCTGCAAACTTGGCAGCTGATTGCAAATTTAGTGCTTGCTTCTCATTAAGGTAGGTCTTAATATCATCCTTGACACAGTTCTTGAATTCTTCAACTAACACCATCTCTTTTAGTGAGTTGAACTCATCCTTGACCTCCATAGAAGTACACCAGCGCTCAAAGCAAACCTTCTTCTTGTTAGCAAATTCCACATAAGTCTGATTGTCAGATTTCTTCAGACCTCTGAATTTCTGTCGGTAAGCCTCTGGAACCAACTCATAAGCTGTCAAAATAACCTTTTTGACAACCTCATAATCAGAGGAATCATCTGCAGACAAAGCCGAATAGGCTTGTTGAGCTTTACCCTTGAAGACAGTTTGCAACATCAGAGGCCAGTGTTCCTTTGGCCACTGACAACTCTTAGCTACCTTCTCGAAGCACTGGAAATACTTATCAACCTCCTTTTCCGAGAATGGAGGCGCCAGCTTTACCTCCTGGCTAGCATGAAATTTGTTTTCAGCTTCCATTTTGATTTTTAGTTGCTCCATTTGGAGCCTTTCTTCCCTGTCTAATTTTTCTAAATTGAAATCTCTTTGTCTCTCTCTCTCTTTCTGCTCTTTCCTCTTTCTCTCTCTCAAACTGTCTTTCTTTCTCTCTTTCTGCTCTCTCAAATGCTCTTTCTTCTCTTTCAATCTCTAGCATTTTTCATTTAAGTTCCATTTCTACATTTGGATTTTCCACTGGAAACTGTTCCAGATCTCCTGGTGCAAACACATTTTCATCAATGTAATATTCAACAAACTCTCTAGCCAGTCTTGCTTTTCGCTTGGCTGGTTTTACATCTGTTAGCTCTAACTGTCTGCATATTTCTAGCAGTTCTGTCTTTTTAAAAGACTTCAAAACCTCTACGGTTGGTGATGCCAAGAAATCATGGCGTCAATTTGTTATGGCCCCAATTTGTTATGGCGTCACGGACAGCAAGGGATGACAGACAAAATTTTAAAACTTTAACAGATTTAATTAAACAAACACTGAACTAATCTACAATCTACTCTACTGACCAAGATTGAAATAAAAAAAAAGAGATATTTACAGTCCCTTGGTAACTGAGATGGGACTGCTATGTTGCGATGTCCTGGGACAGGAAAATGCTCCAACACAGGCAAAAATCCACAAAAAGCTTCACAGGTCTTGAAAAAAATGACAGGTCTGGTCAAATGTATCCTTCCACAATTTCTCCTTGCAATTTCTCCTACCCCTTTCACTCTCTCAATTTTTCTCCTTATATACTCTTTTCCAGCCCCCTCTGAGGCATGCCCAGGACATGCCCCAAACCTAGCTCCAGACTGGGCTTAACAAAAAAAAAAAAAAGTCAATACTGCCATCTAGTTTTTTTTTTTTTTTTTTTTTTTTTTTTCCCACATTACATATTCTAAATAACATATTGGCTCAGGTGATCTGAAATTCATTGCATTTTGATTTTATTCACAATTTACACTTCGTCCCAACTATTTCGGAATTGGGGTTGTACATTTTCAGGCTGTAAATGATTCTTGCATACAAAGGGAATGTGTGGCCTCCTACTTGAACACTTTTTTGATTAGGAGACTGTCACAATGCTCATGTTAATTCCCTGTGTCTCTTCGCAATTCAGCAACTTGCATATCTATTAGGTGTTTGTATTGTAACCGCCCCAAAGTACGCTGACTACGCCACCCCTTAAGTTTAAGGCTACTCCCACTAACCCACAGAGTAAGGGGACTCTGAGTAACTTCACAGGCACAGGATTTGTTGAAAAAGTATAAAAATATATTCTTTTTTTAATGCTTGAATGTGTCATTTAGGTTATTTCACATAAATAAGCACAAAAATATAAGTCTGGAGGTACACAGGGATTAGCCTACCCCAGTCGAGCCGCAAGAGTTTAGAGCGCTAACAGAGGTGGGTCTAGGTACCACACGTGAATCAACCAAGTCACTGCAGCCCATTCACTCGGGGAAATGCAAAAAAACCACAAAGAAAGAGTCCACACTAAACACCACTGCACGCACTGATATGGGTGAAATATATGTTCAAGGAAAACCCATTCTCCTACAGCCTCTTAATCTAATGTGGGCTCGACTGGCAGAGGGGATGGGAGGGTGAGACAAAACAAACAAACAAAAGGAAAACCCTGTAACCTGTGGCTCACAATACAGGCATCACAGGTAACTCATAGGCTAGCCCCTCAGGCTAGAGGGAAAGAAAAAAAATGAAAGAGACCTGCAATCAAAGGAAATGAGCAGCACTGAGCAACACACATAAAATCACTCTGAGAACAGCACCCAACAATGTATTGCAGATGCTGGAGTCTAAATAAAACGAACACAGTAGGCCACATTCAGAATACTTTCAGGTAGATTACACATTTGCAAATTAGCAGCATAGCCAATAGTTAAAAAAATTGTTTAACACCGTCCAGCCAAGCTACCTCCTCATCCTCTGGAACAGTTCAGTCCTGGCAAAATCTGCACAACATCTAGCTGCATCCTGGAAGCCACTGGCCGGTGACTGCAAGATCAGCCTTGCCTGTTACATCTGTGCTATCCAAGTCTCGGGTTCCACCCCCACTTCATCATCATGGGGTTCTATTCCCAATCTGTACCATATTGCTGCCAGTAACCTATGTTGGATTGCACGTCTGACTCCGCACTTGATTCCTGGTCTAGACCATAACAGAAGAAAGCAGAAAGCGTATTCAGCGTAAAACAAATGCATGGTAGATTCTGGTTTTTTCAGAGGATATGTTGACATTAAGAAACAAACAAAGTGAAATTTCACAAGTGTCATCATTCCATTTAATGAATCCGTACTTGAAAGGAGAACAGTTGGTGTGGAAATATTCAACTGTCACCAGTTTTTTGTGCAATTACACTATAGTTTAGGGCAATACATACCTATGTTATTGATTCTATGTAGCTCACATCTACCACCAGATGATGGAGGTGGATTAGGCAGTTCATAATTGTTGGTATAACATTGTCTATCAGATGTTTTCTGTCTCGCTGCAAAATATATTCTCATTAGAACATTGTCTTTTTACTAACAATTCGTCATTGAGCTGTTCCCTTCCCCTCAAGGATGACAGTTGGATATAGAGATTTATGGGGATGAAATGAGGAATTAATGGAAAATTAGTCAATTGTAAGATTATGTATGGCTGTACCATCTGAACATTCTATGACCAAATTGGGCCACAAACTCCATAACCCCCTTTTCCGAGGTCATCTTGAGAAAGGTGGATGGGCAGGTCTGCTCTTCTGATGGTCACAAGCCATCTCTTTCTCCTAAGTGGTTCAATAAGATGGTAGCATAAAGAGTGTTAGTCTTTCCTAATTTCTTTGGTCTTATGTTGCTCATCACCTGTACGCAAGTGTGTATTTTTTCATCATGAACAGAAATACTGTAGATGGTTTACATGTTTGAATCTGAAATAAGTGCACTTTTATCGGAAACTAAGCTGCAGTGTTCCCCTACTTGTCCATTCCAAATATCTAGCCATGCCTGTGGCTAAAATCATATTCCTGCTCTGTTCTTGTACTCAAAATCATAGCTTTTTTGTCCCCCCCCCCGCCGCCGCGGTAGCGAGCGGAGCGGGGGACATAGTATTCAGCTCTGTCCGTCCATCCGTCCATCACGTCCCGTTTGTTGTGAATGCGATATCTCAAGAACGGTTTGACCGATTTCATTCATCTTTGGCTTCAATGTGTATTAGTGTGATACGCCAACCCCAGTCAATTTCCGTGACCTGGTGGGGGACATGGCCACGTTTAGTGGCAACACTTGCTATAGCATTTGTTTGCTTTTTGCCCCAGTCCTGCAATAGTCTTCAGTGAAAGCTCCAGCTTGGCAACTGTTCCTTAAAATCAATTCAGTTATAATGCAGTCTTATGCAAGATTTGTGGACCTGTTTCTGATCCAGATTACAGCTTGCAACTTTTTTGATCGTAAGCAATATATTTACAATTGTATTTCTTCTGAGTTGAGAGTCGTACTTGTTTGTTGCATAACCTCCGCTATAATTTGGCCCGGTCTGGAAATTTTTCAATTTTCATGGGATTCCTTGGTATAATAAAGGCTAAATTAAATAATAATACTCACAATCACGCCATGTTTTTACCTGTAACTTACATTAGTTAGCTTGAAGGGCAATGCAAAATGACAACAGCTAGTCCATACAAGCCTACACAGCTGGTGTAAAACATGACAACTGTTAATTTATTTCTTACCTGTCTGCACCCTGGGGAAAAGAAAATACGGATAACGTGCTGCTGTCATTCCAACCTATTGCTGAAAAAATTTCGGCATTTTTACATGCATTGCCAATGGACAACAAGAGAAAAATATCATACACATTTAATATGTGAGCCTTAATTTTGCCGCTCTTTTTTTATCTGCTAGTTAAATCTGATATCAAGCCAGTGCAAGATTGTAGCAATCTCATAGTATTCCTCTTACCTTCGGAAAAAAATTCAACCTTGATGACAATAATAGTATTACTGAGCAAAGAAATGCAAATTCAATTTCAGTTTCACTTTAAATTCATGGTTTAACATAGTCCCTTCTGTATTTCTGTTTTGCCAGTTATTACAAGAGCTCTGCTGAGAAACAAAGATCTAAAAAAAAAGCTCATTTTCTCCTGATTTGTTGGTCTTAAAAATGTCAATTCAGCGTCAGAATGATTTGTGGCTTCTGAAAATTAGATCTAATTTCACTCTAGTTCCAATGGTGCAAAAGAATTGGTCATCACCAGTGCTAACGTTCAGTTCTTCCATAGGAGTCAATACACTCAGGACCTGCCACTAGATTCCTGCAAGGGGGGGGCACTCATTTGAGGCATGTAGGGGTGCAAAGTCTTGTTCCTTGACTTTTTTTGGCAAGGGTCTAATTTGCATATTATCTTTTGACGATAACGTTGACACTTAGCTGCAAACAGAGGTCCTCTTTAAATCTTAAAGTTCATACCCAAAAACCACAGACCCCAACAAATTTAAAAAAAAATCTATTTAAATTAAATTTCAAGTGAAAAGCTTATTGACAAGTCTGCCAATACAGTATTTGCAGTATGTGCAATTCTATTTGTGGTTAAATCAAGTACTCAGTTCATTGTGGTGAACTCAAAAAGCACTTAGCTAAGTAGGCCATCCCTTTGAAAGCTTACTTTCATGAATGCTACTACTTTTAAGTGAGTTGCATTGCCTATATGTAATCTGGGTGGAATGCTTTGGAAACAGATGTGTGTCATCTGTTGTTAGGCCGAATGTGCTAGAATGCAAATATTTTATGCTGTACTGCTTTCATTTAATGGCTGTAAAACCAAGCTTCACTGATACTTTGATGGTATCTACCTCACATTCACAAGTTGTGGCTCATCTCTCATGTGTTAAGTTAGTGTTGCAGTTATGAAATCATGCTGTCCAGTAGGCAAACAATCTCAGACACTGTGCCAGTATCTGCCTCATGTTCACAAGTCATGGCTCATCTCGTGTGCTTACCTATCACTATGGTTTGACTTTCGATACAAACTTGTGTTTATTTCTAGCTTTGTACTTTACGATGATTCTCTCGTCGTCAATCCGTCTCCTTTATTTGGAACTGCTTTGCCACTGCCTACATTGTACACATCCCACGTCCACTAGCTGTGCAAGCACTTGCATGGGCTGCGGTATTGCCAAAATTACAGGACCACGTCGCCTTTTGCAGCAAGGGGCTGGAACATGATGGATTCACGTCTTCGGCTAAACTGGATTATTTTTGTTTTGAGGGGGTTGGGCGGCACTTTCTACGATCAGCCACATTTATGCTTGTATGTGGTCTCTACCTGTGGTATATTTTACTCGCAATACTTGCTTCAAAGGATAGGACAAAATGGCTTTTGTCTCACACATTGCCCTTTCATATAGTGTATTTTCTTGTGATATTGGTTTTGAGCAAATAACAACATGCTGTTGTCTCACACATAGTCTCTTCACATACAGTATTTTTTCCTTGTGGTACTGCTTTCAAGGGGAAATAATAACATGCTATTATCTTACGGCTACTCTATGGTATCAGTCAAGAATACACCTCTTGCAGCAAGGGTCCAATACACAATAGTCTCCAGCCTTCAACTATGCTTGTGTGGATTTTTGGGGAAGGTTTGCGCAGCATTCTCTGCATTTGGCTCCATTCTTGCTTGTATAATGCATAATCATTAAATTATTGCTTGTTCACACATTTATTATGCTGGTCGCTTATTGTGTATTCACTTTGATAAAAGTGATTCTAGTTGAAATAAGCAAGAAGTAAAAAAACAAGCGAAGTGAATACCGAAAAATAATGATCTTCGAACAGCAGCGTTGCTATTATCACAAAAAGGAAGAAATACGGAAAGTGACTGTCTACTGAGCAGGAGTTAGATTCCCCTTAAATACTCACATTGTTTCAGTGCACTTAGTTCAAACTTTCAGTGGTTGCCTTGGCAACCATTTTAGTTGAGTACTAGGATGAAGAATGAGTTCTCACAGAACGAGTCATCCCGGCCTGCCAACCTTTAGCATGTTATTATCATTGGTTACCACGCCAAAACCTGACTCACCAATCACATTTCCTCACACTGTAGATGCAAAATTCCCTTGGACATCAGTATTGGATTCATTATGTGCAGCAATCTGTGTCATGCAGTCAATTTTAGATTCTCTCCTCCATTTCCTGTTGGATGGATTAATATGATGGTTCGTATGGCAAGAATTAATTATTGCTTAATCCCAGCTCCAGTGAGCATTATAATAATTGCAGAAGTTTGTCATTATACTATCTGCAACTACATCACACATGGACACAGGGTATACATTCTGCTCAATAACATTCTGGTCTTGCCTCCTCAGTCAAGGAGGGTATTTGATAAGGCATACACCACTGACATACTATTTGGCAATGGAGGAGAGAAAAATTACCATTTTCAAAAAAGAATTTTTTGTAGTTGAAAAATTTTAACTCAGGAGAACAAAACACATTTTCACGAGAGATAATGTAGAAAATTAGAAGTGAGAGAAATGTATAGGAACAGGTATATGTGTATGTGCGTGTTTTTGTGTGTAATGAGCCCATTTGTAACTAGAGGTGGTAGCCAGAGCAAGCACACAGAATATTCAAGGTGAAGGCCATTAAACCCTTATGAAAGCAAAAAAGAAAGGAAAAAAGAAAAGGGGAAAATGAGAGAAGAGGCTGGAGACTTATTTGCGCTTATACACAATGAGCGGAAAATGTTCCTAGATGTTCTTTAAAAGCAGCCTCACACTGATGATTAGAAATCAAGGGTACCTTAGAGCCTCTTTCACTAAGTGAGGATTAGAGTGAAGCGAGAAGAAATGGGCAAGATTCAATCAAATACACTCAGACGATCGAAAACTAAATGTAATAAAATAAAATTGTTAGAAATCAGTGATTTGTATGTTTGTTTTTAGCTTGTTTTTAGTTTCTGGTTTTAGTTTCTAGTTTTTAGTATGTTTCTTGTTTGTTTTTTAGTATTGCTATTATTTATATATTTATTATATTTATTCGTTAGAGCATGTGTGTTTCTGGATGATTGCTCTGTCTCTGGTCTTCAGTGTTTTCCTCCCGTTTCTGTCTCATGGCATCTTGTCTTTTTCATCACACTCTCTTCCCTGTAATTTCGGTTGGGTGTTTCCACTTCCTTCTCTCTCGCTGTTCTCATTGACTATCCGCACCTGAGAGTAGTTTAGCGAGGCACGGGTGTTTAGTTAGATTAGAGTTAGAACTCCACCCGTTTTCCCTCTCTCTCCTATCACCGTCCTTGCTTTTCTAGTTCCACCTCTCTCTACAGCTGTCCTGTGTTTAGCTGGGATTCCACTTAATTAGTTTGTGTTTAAAAGACCCACTTTCCCGTAGTTTCTTGTCGACTCGTTTCTACCGCAGCTCGTCTTGGTCAGTTTCGTTTCTGCGCTATTCTTCTCGTTTCGATTGTTGAAAGCTCGTTTCTTGTGATTCTCCCGTAAGTCTTGTATTTGATTGTTTGTATTGCGTTGTGAGATTGCGATTTGATTGATTAGTACTTCGTTCTCCCTAATTCCCATTTTGTATCCATCTGTTTAGTATCTCCTGTGTTCTCCCTTATCCCATCCAACTCCCTTTTTCCTTCCCCTTCCATTCCCTTAGTTTCAACCCTCTTTGTTACTGTCTTTGTGCGGATTGATTATTCTGGTTACTGGATCATTTTGCTTGTCCCCTGACTTCGATTCTGCCCATTCTGCATATCTCTGTTTGCCTGGCTATTGATCCATTTCTGTCTTGACCATGAGCTTGGTTAATCCCAATAAACGCCCTGCCGATGCTGAACTGCACTTGGAGTCTATGCCTGTTCCTTTCAAAAATCCCATGGATTAGTCTGGCACAAAGTCTCAATAACTTTTCATTGTGCTTTACTCGCCTTTCAATACAGTAGCAGTGAGCAAGAGGTCCATACTGGGAAAATTAGTTTTCATGGAATGTGTTAGAAAGTAGGATTTTTGTCTGCCTGTTTTTATTTTTAGTTTTCATTATTGTTAGTTTTTATTTTCATTTATGTACCTTTTGTTATTTTTCTGAGTGATTGTGTATTGTTCTGATTGTCATTATCAGTGTAAATCCTTGTGTTCTTCCCTCCTGTCAGTCCTTGTTAACACACTAATTCCCCTGTTAATTCGGTGAGGTGATTCTAACTTCCTTCATTCTGTTCTTGCTGCCTGTCTGCACCTGAGAGTAGTTTAGAATCAGGGCCTGGGTGTGTGAAGCAGATTAGCATAGGTTTCCACGCCCTTTCCATTCTACTCACCTATCCCTGTCCTGCTCTTCCTGGTTCCGCCCCTCTCTGGCTTCTTGCCACAGCTGTGCTCTATCTAGTTGGGTAATCACAGTAATTGTCTGAGTGCTTAAATATCCCATTTCCCCTTCACTCTAAGTCGATTCGTTTTCTGACTCAGTCTGATCTCGTCTCTGCGCTTCTGGTTTGTAAGATTTCTCGATTGTTGATTGCTAGTTTTGTCAGTATTCTTGTCATTGTATATTTGTATTGTATTCTTGTTGTTTGGAGTGCTTGCCAGTCCCGTTTTTCCCTTTTATTCCCCGTGTATCCTTTGTTAGATTTAATCTGTCTTCCCTTTCCCTTTTCCATTCTTCCCTTCTCCCTTTACCCCTCCATTAGTTAGATTCCTGTTGTTCATTGTCATTGTGCAGATTGATATCCTGGCTTCTGACCCTTGGCTTGTTTCTTGACTTTGTTTCCGATTCCCTGTACATACCTGTTTGCTGGCTTTGACCCTGTTCTGTTTCACAATGAGTTTAGAATCGAATCCTAATGTTAATAAACGCCATGCTGACTCTGATCTGCGCTTGGAGCATTCGTCTGTTCCTAACAGAATGATATCCACAAATTCCAACTTTGTGGTCAGACCACTCTTAAAATTTCAAGGCTAAATGCACTGCTTTGATTTCTTATGTTCAATCATGCCATATTTTGTTCAGTGATCTCCATGACATGGGAATATAAACTTTATGTGTGGTGGACACTCTTTGTCTTGGGCTCTTCCTCCATAGTTTGGGTCAGCCTTTTATTTCCACTTAAGTAAAATCTTAACACTACAGACAGTAAAATTCTTGATTCTGTGCTTTCAGCAGTTTAGGGAAGGCCCTTTCCTGTTTCAGGAACACCATACCCCCCTGCACTGACTGATTCATACATGGTTTGTAAGGCTAAGTTTTGATAACCTTACAGACCCCCGTCTGCCACCCAATCGAATGAATCATTTAAAAATGTAAAATCACTACTTGACCTAATTAATGCTCCTCTAGCTGGAATCGAGGCATACCTTCTCAACAATGTTTTAACTTCAAGTGAATACTCTTCACAGTTGAGTGGAGGCTGTTTATAGCAGCAAAGCAACTCTATTAATTTCTGTGGCTTTAGAATGAGATGATAAATAAGCTAGCATCCACATACTTTTGGCCACATAGTATATCTGACCATGGAGGCTTTTATATTTATAGTAATTTAATAATGTGATATTGTCATGCCATGCCCCCAGCGATCGGCATCACCAGAGTTCTGAGGAACCAGCCTGCTCCTCCACTCACTACTCAACTGTTTGCAACCATATCTAATCATCTCATTATCTCATTAAGCCTGTATAATCCTGAGCTTTGCACCTTACTGGTGCGAAGTCTTGTACGCCTAATAAGTAGCGTATCGCGTGTATATTTCTTTTTACTTTATTCTAAAAGATTTATGTCAGTCTAGGGATCACATTGTCATTGTTATAGGGAATTGCTGTTTCCCGTTTTCTATTTTTGAATTCTCACTTTTAAAGCTAGTAATAAATATAAAATCCTTTTCCTCTGCATTTGAATCCAGTCACCGTCATTTCCAGTTTTCAGTGCACTTATAAGCGTGCACTGAAAATACATTACAGAAGACTTTGCTGGCTATGGATTCAGCAGAGATCCCATTTCTAGAAGATGGAGAGCTCACTGCGGTGAACTCTCCTCACCCTGACCTCATCAGTGTTGTGGTGGCTCAGCAGAGGGAGATTGTCCAGCTGGGAGCCGCTATGGGCGAACTTATCAGATGCTTCCGCAAGCTGAACACCTCCCGTTCGCCCCCACTACCCATTGTCCTTGTATCTGTAGCGTCTCCATAGTCCTACTTAGCCTCTCCCCAAGGTTAATCCCTGGTTCGACTGCCTGACCATTATGAGGGCTCCCCCACTGCCTTCAGAGGATTCCTGGTCCAGTGTTCCCTCTACATAACCTATCATTCTACCCTCAGTGATGCAGAGAAGATTGTAGCTGTTATTACCCATCTGACAGGAAGCACCCTTGAATGGGCTACTGCAGTCTGGGATCAATCCGCCTTCTCAACCTATGACAGCTTCATAACCCAGTTCAAGGTAGCTTTCGATCACCCAGGGAAGAGGGTTGGGGACTAACTGTTGGATCTGAAACAAGGGTCCAGGTCAGGGGCGGACTACGCCCTCACCCTCAGGACCTGGGCTGCAGCTAGTAGCTGGAATGAGCCAGCTCTTCTCACCATGTACTGTAACGGGTTGCAGCTAGAGCTGAAGGCGGAAATGACGTGCTAGGACCAAGCCGCTACATTGGAGTCCTTCATCGAGGCCACCATCAAACTTGACCAGCTGTAGCAGGAGAGGCAACCAGGGTGCCCCAGAGATCTCATCCAGCTGCCAGGCCCGCAGCTGGAGCCAATGGAGATTGGCTCATCCAAGTCCACCTCGGCCAACCACTGTGACTCTGGGCAATGGAACCATCCTCTTGCTGTCGGCTCCAATCTCCTTCTGCTTCCAGAAGAGCCACAGGGAGGAGCTCCCATTGCTCATCCTCCCCATCTCATCCTGGGATTACCGTGGCTAAAGAGACACAACCCCTTCATCTCCTGGCTTCAGCACATCTCGTTCCGGTCCAGATATTGTCAGCAGCACTGTAGCCCCCTCTCCATTACCTCTACTACAGTGGAGAGTCCTGACACCGCAAACAATCTCAAAATTCCCAGGGAGTCCTGGCCCCTCCAGGAGGTCTTCAGCAGGATTAAGGCCACCAAGATCCCCCCTCATTGTCCGTGGGACTGTGCCATAGAGCTGCTATCTGGTTCTACCCCTCCATGAAGCTGCGTATACCCCCTATCGGTGGCAGAAACTCAAGCCATGGAGCAGTACATCCAAGAGGCACTCCAGCAAGGCTTCATTCGGCCCTCCACTTCACGAGCCTCAGCCAACGTCTTCTTTGTTCAGAAGAAAGACGGAGGCCTTCGACCACCGAGGGCTGAATGAAGCCACTATAATGGCGCTTTTCCACTGCATGGTACCAGCAGCATGTTATTGCCGCGACGACATCCTCAGTTATATCAAGTTTACTTTCATTCCGTCGATTTTGTTAAATAGACTATTTGTGTTTAAATCGGGACGCGCACTACCGTCACCACGTTATGGCACTAAAGTCCGTGAGTGTTTAATTGTAATTTCGGTTTGACACTGTCCTGATGTATAGGATAGCAGCTGGTGTTGTGTCAGATTTGGTTGCACATTAAATACTTAAAAATGCAAAATGATATCCGTAATGAGATCCGTAAAAGGCATGGAGTATTCATAGAAAAAGGCAATATATTCTCAAGGCATTTGTGTACCATCAGAATTCCATAATGTAACTGCAACCCCTGGCAAAAAATATGGAATCACCACACACCGACTCTGGAAAAAATTATGGAATCACCACACACTGGGGATGTTAATTAACCTTTTTTCCTTCATAACAAGGAAGCAAATAACACATATGACAAAACAATTATTGTTTATTAGCTTGACATTCAGGCTTCATGAAACATTTCACTTGGAAATTGAAGGCAAAACACGTAGCAAATGCGCAAATCGCAGGCGATGGCAGAGTATTAGAATTTATCGCTTTACGATGCGTCATCTCATCTGTGATAAGTTATTTTTCTGCAAGATTTTCTTAAAATAGGAGTTGCATCACAAAACTATCTCAAGAGGAATTAGTTTCAGGAACATAACTGGACACAATACCGTCACTTAATTTCGCCACGAACGGGGTCACAGGCAAAGAGAAACGCATTTCATGAATGTTGCAGCTCTGGTGAACAAACAAGACTGTGTTTGAAAGGTAAGATAACGCACAGTATATCGAACAAGTTGCCTAAAACAATATAAGTCCATGATCATAATAACTACGCTAATCTTGAGACTCGCCAATCTAACTCGAATGAGATGTCCCGAGGTCGAATTTCGCTGTGACAGTTCTCTCTGATCAATCGGTGGGCTGCAATGTTGTCATGTCACATTTTAGTACTTACTAGTACCCGGTCGGCTGTTTTTGGAAGAGCAGGTACCAGATAAAGTACCTACTAGTACCTACTAGTACTAAGTACCAGGTGCTTTTTCCAAATGGAAAAGCAAAAAAGTAGAGTAGAGTAGAGCTGGTGCCGTGTAGTGGAAAAGCGCCATAAGGTACCGATCCCCACTCCCCCTGGTCCCCAGTGCTGTGGAACAACTCCGAGGTGCTAAGTTCTTCACTAAACTTGACCAACAGCACATAAAATCTGGTCAGTAATCAGAAAGAAAAGCAGTGGTAGACCCTTTAGCACCACCTCTGGTTATTATAAGTACTGCGTGATGCCTTATGGGCTTGTCAACGCCCCATCAGCGTTTCAGTCCTTCATCATTTAGGGGCATGCTCGGAAAATTCCTCATTGCCCATACAGATGATATCCTAGTCTACTCTCCTACATACTCGGAACATGTCCAGCATGTGAAGAAGATGCTCAAGCGACTGTTGGAACACCAGCTCTACGTCAAAGCAGAAAAATGCATCTACCATAGAGCTGCCATCTCCTCCCGGGGTATGTGATCGGACCAGAGGTGGTGGCTATCGAACAAAAGAAGGTAGAGGTGGTAGCAAAATGGCTAGTCCCACAAACCATTAAGGAGCTCTGGCACTTCCTGGGATTGACCAACTTCTACCGCCGGTTCATCAAAAACTTCAGTATGGTTGCCCAACCTTTCACTGCACTTTTAAAGGGAAAGCCTAAGGGACTGGTTTGGAATCCGAAAGCACAGCGCTCCTTTGACTCCCTGAAGCGACTGCTCACTACAGCCCCAAGTCTAAAACTAACTGACCCTGAGAAACCCTTCATTGTAGAAGTGGATGTCTCCAGTGCTGGAGTGGGGGCCGTCTTATCTCAGCGACATGGCACACCTTAGAAAGTTTACCTTTGAGCATTCTTTTCCTGATGTAGAGAGAGTGGTGAACTCTTGCAGTTCCTGTGCAATAACTAAGACCCCGAGACAGCTTCCAGCTGGTTAACTTCAGCCTTCCAGAGGATATCATTTTGGACCATGGGCCACAGCTCACGTCCCAGATGTGGAAAGCCTTCTTTCAGAAGATGGGAGCTTTGGTGGGCCTCACCATGGGGTACCAACCCAGAGTCAAACGGGCAGGCAGAGAGGACCATCCAGGATCTGGGGAGGTTCCACTGGGCACACTGCCATCATTGACAGCAAGACTCGGCGAAGTTCCCGCCTGGGGCGAAGTAGGCCCAAAACTCCCTCGAGCGCATGAACTGTACTAATTCCCTTCCAGTGTGTGCTTGGTTGGCAACCTCCCCTATGCCCATGGGATCTGAGCCAGGTTCAGATGTGGACGCCTGATTCAGATGTGCGGAGAAGGTATGGATGGAGACCAACATACAGACTCATGAGCCCTCCGCCTTCAAAAGATCCAGGCAGACAAGCAACGTCGGGATGCCCCAGTGTACTAACTAGGGGATTGGGTCTGGCTCTCTACCAGAGACCTGCGTCTCCGCCTGTCCTGCCGCAAACTATGCCCATGGTTCATTGGCCCATTCAAAGTCCTCTGGAGGGTCAATGAGTCAGCATATTCCCTTCTGTTGCCATCACACTACAAAATTAATGACACTCTACACATTTCTCTTCTCAGGCCGGGGATTGCAGGGCCGCTGGTAGAGACAACCCCCCCCCTTAAGACCCACCACCTCCCCTGGAGGTTGATGGATCCTCAGCCTACCGGGTATGTAGCCTGCTGGATTCTAGGCGTTGCAGAGGACAGCTGCAGTACCTGGTGGACTGGCAGGGGTACGGTCTTGAGAAGAGGAGTTAGGTGGCATTACAGGACATCCTATACCCCCAGCACCTGAAAAAGTTCCACAATAACCATCTGGATCACCCCGCTCCTCGGGGTCGCCCTCCTGGCCATCGCCGAAGCACGCCAGGAGTCGCGCCTCGGTGGGGGGATACTGTCATGCCACGCCCCCAGCACTCCGCATCGCCAGAGTTTTGAGGATTCAACCTGTTCCTCCACTCACCACTCAACTGTTTGCAACCGTGTCTAATCATCTCATTAAGCCTATATAAGCCTGAGCTTTGCACCATATTGGTGCTAAGTCTTGTAAGACTAATGAGTAGCGCATCGCTGCTTGCTGGGCTACCATCCAGTGCCCTCTGACCTCTGCAGCTCATCCAGAATGCAGCTGCTCATCTGGTCTTCAACCTTTCCAAGTTCTCCCACGTGACTCCCCTGCTGAGATCCCTGCACTGACTGCCAGTTGCAGCCAGAGTCAGATTCAAAGTCCTGACTCTGGCCTATGCTGCAGCAAAAAAGACGGCTCCTTCCTATCTGCAAAAGATGTTCATCCCATACACATCTGCTCGGCCGCTGCGTTCTGCAGCAGCAGGACAACTTCGTCCCCCTGCCCTGGGTCGGAAAGCTAGTTGTGTTACCAGATCATTCAGCTACTCCCATCTTGCTCCCCGGTGGGGGAATAGCCCTCCCACCTCCCTACTAACTGCTCCATCCCTGCCACTCTTCCATCGCAACCGAAAGACTTACTTGTGTAGATAGTATCTGACCTGAACCCCTCCCCCCCTTCCCCTGCTTTATTTAAAAAACTGCCCTGCTCTGTTTCAATTTGCTCTGTTTTTTTCTTTTTTTTCCATGCTATTGCCTTCTGCATGGTCTGTGCTCTGCATGTTCATTACTTTCAGTGACTAATGCTTGATATGAATTGTATCTTGTCCAGTCTGTTGGGCTTCAGTGTCAGTGACCTAACTGTATGCACTTGCTGTAAGTCGCTTTGGAAAAAAGTAGTCTGAACTGTAGTCTGATAAAAAATGTAATGTGATGTAATATACGGCAGACTTATTTTAGTGTCACGATCTCACTGTCATTGTCTAAGGGAATTGCTGTTTCCCATTTTGTACTTTTGAATTCTCATTTTTGAAGCTCTGCTTCTGCTTCAAAAATATAAACTGAAATTTAAAATATCAGGAAGAAAGACAGAGAAGCTGGTTCAAATTCCATAACATTCCTCACTTCTAAGCTTGAAGATTTGATTTAAACAACTTAAATTTAGTCTTGAATTTAGTTAAATATCATTTGTCTGGAACATGGTTTAGTGTTTTCGACTGAACAGAAAAAAGAATAACAAATTATCTTAAAGTCAATGATATAGCCAGCTCGTGCCAAGAATCTGAAGTCAGACTTGACGTCAGTGTCCAATCATGGATTTTAGAGTAAGATGGCAATGTTGTGCAAGGTCATTCTTCTCATGAACTAGTTCAAAGTTCAGTTCACACAGATTATAAACGAATAGCTCACGTTCATAGTACACCACTTCAATTTTGAACTAGTTTAAAGTTCAGTTCATTTAACTTTTTTTCAGTGAGAAATGAGAATGAAAGACTGAACTTGTTTTTCGAAATATGACCAACGCTTCCTTCTAACATAAAACTGTTCACTGTATAAAATTATGTATTGTCCTTGTGGATTTGTGGAGGAATACTGAGTAATATAAAGTGTTTTTTATTTATGCTATTTAGCCTATGCATGTATATTTTTTACCCTGCAATCAAAAGCCACAACAAATTATAGTGTTGTGTCTTGCCACGAAATCAATTATACTAGACCTTAAATTCTATCACACAAAATGGAATAAGTTTTTGCATATGGAATAGATGTATGGACAAAGGGCAAAAATGGATTTTTTTTCTGTTTTATTTGTATGTTGCCCCAATACTGTTCCTCAAGAATAGGATTTTATTTAAGAAATGTATCATAAAAACATAAATTCTTTTAGTGTAACAGAAGGCCATTTTTGTCAAACAGCTTGAGGTACTATTAACTTTTCAGATTACCTCTTCCCCTAAATATTAAAGCAGGAAAAAAAAAAAAACATGCTCCAAAGTGCTGAAATATTGCTTAGACAGCTTGACAAAAAGGTATGGTGTCATACTGCCTTTGAACAACAGAATAAAATCTTCAGAGTCCCCAGGATGCTTTTTTACTCTTTATCAGCTGTATCACCCCTGTAGAACTAGGAGTTCCTCTGTAATGGGAAAGTGAACAATATCCCAAACTCTGAGTAAACAAACATGGAAAAAATCATGTATTCTTATTTTGCTATATTCACCATTAATGTTGTAACATGGAATTAACAGTTGGGTAGCAAGAAAAAGTGCTGAAATATTGTTTACACAGCTTAACAAATCCTAGTGTCATACTGTATTTGAACAGAAAATTTCTTTATGGTCTTCATCAAATGCATCACCCTTGTAGATCCAGGTAGTGCTCTGTAATGGGACTGTATCACAGTAAACACTATTTCCAAAAAACAAACATGAAGAAAAGGCTTCTTATTTTGCTATATCTATGTTCACCATTGATGTTGAAACACAACTGTTAATGGAATTCTAAGCCCCCACAAAAATC
The DNA here is from genome assembly GCA_029692085.1 of Gymnothorax javanicus. NCBI lineage: Eukaryota > Metazoa > Chordata > Actinopteri > Anguilliformes > Muraenidae > Gymnothorax > Gymnothorax javanicus. Next base: position 88,553,208 of record CM056195.1, on the reverse strand, counting down.
GCAGTGTTGGATAAGCAGTCCACTCTTAAGGCCACAGACTAGGCCTACTGTTTTCAGTAAAGTCCAGACTACTGTTTTTTGTTGGAATTTAAAAGCAATTGCATCTCAAAGTTGGCATCTCCCAATCTGTTTCTCCTGGGCCTAAATATCTGGCCACCAGCGCTGAAGAGCCTCCCCACTGGAGCGCTTGAAGGGATAGCTGTGTTGTATTTGATGAATTGCTTTTTCAGTTTGGGTAGGAGCATGTACTCAGTAAACTCATCAGAGGTCTGTGCATCCGGGTAGATGTCCACATAAAATTTTTTGACGGTTGATGGGATGCGATTGAACTTGAAAAAGTATGAAGCTCTGCTTTTCCTCTCAAAGTCATCAGAGGTCTGGGCTTGATCGGAGTCATTAGCCATATTGACTGATTGAAACTCTTGCTTCAACATCACTCAGTATTGCAAGCGCTTAATCTCGTCGTCCACCTAGTCCAGCTTGAATGCTCGGAGTAGTATAGCTGCCAGTACGCGCTCTTTCTTATCAAGCATGCCCTCCAGTCTTGTTGAGAGCGACTGCATCATGTTCTGGATGAGGGGATGGCATGCAGTCAGACCTTTGGAGCAGTAGGCTTTAAACTCTCATCCAACAGGCTGAGATTCAAATCACTTTTCAACTGCACAGTGGTGGGAGCCAAGTACCCTAGGACTGTGTTTTTCTCCCCCTGAAGGATGTTCAGTGCAGACGCAAAGCAACTCATCACACTTCTTCTGGAGTGAATCGGCGAAGGCCAAACTCATTACAGATGGTGTGCAGAAGGAGTCTGTCATATGCAGGAATAGGATCCATAGACAGACTGCTGGCCTGGGGAGTTAAGTTGGCTATGTGAGACAGTCGCTGCATGGAGAGGACCATAGAGTTCCAACGTGTGTCGTTTGGAGTGACAAAGCCAATCCCAAGCTTTTCCTCAACAAAATGTGAGGCTTTCGGACTTCCTTTTACTCGGTTCCACAGAGCAGATGCCTTTGAAAACACAGGCCTCCCAAGTGTTTTGTACTATCAGTTACGTTTTCTGTGTCTTTGACAACTGGATTTAAGGTGTGAGCCAAGCACCTTCTGTGAGGGGGAAAGCAAGGATCCTTTAAAGATGAAAGAGATGCAGGCTCAGTCCCATCATCATCTTCATTCAAGCTGTCACTTGCAGGAGCAGATTCTGATTCATTATCTTCAGTTGCTTCATCAGCTGCTGCATTAATAGCAACACTCTTACCAAAACAGTTAAATGCTTCAAAAAAAATTTGAAGCATTGTCAGTCGCTGTGCACACAATCTTGTTTTGAATTTTAAATTCCTTATACACATCTGCCAACATATCATATGTGTGTGCTCCTCTGACACGATGGCATGCAAGGGTTGCTGATCTCCCGAGTAATACATCATTTTTGTCAAGTCAATGAATGGTAATGCCCATAAATCCCTTGTTGACAGCTGACCAGCAGTCAGCTGTTGTGCATACGTAGTCAATCTCAGCAAGTTCAGCTTTTAGGTTAACAACCTGCCTTCTTGAAGGCATACGTCTGCCTGGTTGAAAACCAGTCACTAGTTTTATGAAGGAGGGTTTTTCAACCTTACTCAGTGGCTGTAAATCTCCAACAATGTAGTCCATTAATAATCTGTCTACCTGTTGCTGGAAAATCATACCCCTGAAAGCTGCAGGCAGTGTGATTTGGGTTGTTTGGGGCTGTTGGCAGGGAATCTTGCCCTTTCCTAATGCCTTTTTTTGATTCTCAAGGACTTGCAGATATTTTTCCACAGTGGACGGATGCTTCAATTCCACGTCTTTTCAAATTCGAAGCTGACAAGGCTGACGCTTGGACTTTTTTTTTTTTCAGCACAGGTGGACATAATTTGCACAAAAATTATGTTTGAACAACAGGGTGAAATTCACTATGTATTGTGACATATTCCTCCCATAATCGTCATTAGAATTTTCTGTAACTGGTACAACAATAGCCCCATCAGTGGTCAGTTCAGACTACATTTTGAAGTTTCCGCCTAAGTTTGACAGGACACTAAAAGGCCCATCGCATCAGGGCGGGTTTGAGCCGACAGTTTGGGCCAATTGAATTGGTCAGGTGGGGCTCGGGTTGTGCAAAAAAAGTCTCTGTGTGATATTAATCCCTTTCTGCAGATGTGTCTGCACGCGGACATAGAGCTGCTCCATTTATGCACATAGTCACACTTTTTTATCACTAGATGGCACACCCGGATCAGTTATTGAATATTCACTAACAAGCCGAGCTCGAACACAGTTTAGAATATGGACGAGTTCAATCCCATCCCTGTTTTTCAGGAGTTGCATGAATTAAACTCCTCAGTTAAGCCTGATGTGGAAACTGCTTAATGTACTTGCCCATAGTATCTATCCAGCAGTTCAAAAAAATGATCTCTTCCGACAGAAAAAAATCTTTGTCCTCTGTAGCAACCACTTCGGCTACAATGAGCCAATGGTATCCAATTAGTAGTTAAGAAAAATCAGTTTTCTGCGGTAAAAATTCAACTTGGCATTGGTAACTGTCAATTGTTGTCATCGCATATAAAAATGCATATTTCCCTACCGTGGATTTACGCGCAGATTCTACCATTGATGAATTCAGTGCTCCCTTGTATCCACCTAAGTACTGGTGTTGATAGCCAATCACTCAATTATATACTCAGGCTCATCTGCGTAACTGCACAGTTATAGTTCACGCCCTCATAAAGCTTCCCCGGTAACAAAGTATTGATTGACTCGCTTCTTATCCAATTCACGAGTGTTTAAACTTTCCACAGTAACTGAAAGACATTGATTGGACAAACAGAAGAGAATACAAGCCGTATCAGCAAGGTAGGTTGTATCCTCTCAATGTTGCGCACTTTTGCGCAGCTGAAAATAACACGATTTATAGAAAAAAAAGACTCCCAAATCCGGCCTGAAGTGTTCAGTTACATTTACAGGATTTAAATGATGTAAGGACATTGTCAGTGGTAGTTACTCCGAATAAAACAGGACTGGAGGGTTTCTTCTACCGGATACATCTGTCTCTGGAGGAGGGATTCAATGAAGAAAGGTTATGCTGCTACTGCGGTAGCATTTTGCTTAATATGGCTTTCTGTTTTGGAATTTATACTGTATTCAATGAAATCGAATGCCGAGGTTTCTGCACGTTCAAAACGTGAACTGCTCAAGCACTTTGGTAGACCCCCTGGTACGTTCATTGCACCACTCTGTTTATTCTGGGGAAACATACAGTATATTGCCTGATTTGCCCCGATAGTGGAATGTCTGTTCAGTTAAAATAAGGTATATTTCAGATATTACTGAGCTAGTGAGTTATACTTGTTCCTTATAAGGTGTAGAAGGTGTTTATATAAGGTTGTGAGCTTGGAAGTGGGAACTGCTAGCTTTTCATTGCAGGGTGAATGTTCTGATTGTTTAATAAGCTGTTTATTGAATGAGTATATGCACTGGCTTGGAGGACTTAGAAGAAAAATGGACAAAACTCTAAACTTTATCATGGAGAAAAGGCATGTTTTGTGTTTGGAGAGGTTACTGGTGACCAGTGATGTCCAACTGCACCGATATTGATAAACTCATGCTAAATTCAACCAGAAAATCATTAGTTCATATTGAATTTTATGCATCAAAAGTTGATTTGTGTTAAATATATGATTATTTTATGATCTGACAGTGCTCCATTTTGAGGGATCTTAGACTTTGGGGAGCCACCTGGATAGCTCACTTTGGGTCCTAGAGAGTAGGTCATTCAGAATTCAATGCTCAGATGACTTGCACTAGTGGTCAAGGAGTTTATGATCCCAGAAATGTATAGTTTTAAGCCCCAGAAATTTTTCAATTCTCAGTATTATTTTTTACAATTTCAATGCTGAATTTTCGTGAAGATTTTTTGTGTTTGCAGCCCTTTTTCTCGACCAAAATCATGAAAATAAACTGAAATACGATGGATTCCTAAATTCTCCAAGTGTCCGGACTCGGTTGATCCATTCCTTTCCTGTCTGTGAAGCTGCAATCTTGAATTATAAAGCCTTAAATAAGGTAACACATAATAGCCAGATTTGGCTTCTGCGCAAAGGGGTTAACAGTTGGCTAATCTGTGCATTTTTGCATGGGATCACTTAGCACTGTCCATCATGCATATTGCTAATTTTCGCGTCAGTTGATTGTCAAAACATTGTCAATGTAATAAAATAAAGCTAGGTTATTTATTCATCCAACTTCTCCTCCGGTCCTGTTTGCTGTAATTATATGGCAATTGTTGGCTACTACAGCTTCAGCACATGCTTTTGACCAAAGGGTTATAGTAAACTGAGATTAAGAACCCAGAATACAGCCGTCTTTAATTTTATTTTTCTCACATTTACTTTGGCAAATTATTCATTCATTATTTTATCATGAAAGATGGAAAGTGTAATTATAAATAGAGGCTAAATACATACTTCTATTATCCTGAAGCAGAAAATACAAAGCTGGTCTGGCTTTTTATTTTTAGTCAAGAATACAAAGTGTTAGTCATTTAATTCTGTTCAGTTTGTTCCATTATTTATTGAATATTTAATGGATCAAGATTGAAGGCTATGATTGGTCATTCCATCTAGTTTCACCGAAGTGTTTGAGTTGAAACTGAAATGCCGTCTGCTGTGTGATAATGATGGAAGGGCAATAATAAAGCAAAAACAGTGTGACAGTTGAATACATGGACTCTATATAAATATAGAAGACGCGTCTCCATTCACTCTTATTAAACAGAAATGGGGCCAAAATATCCCAGATACGAGCGCTGCCATGTTTCACATTTTGGAGCCAGAGTCTGCGCAGTAGTGATCGGGGGTCGAGCTGCGATATCGAGATCCCGCCCATACCAAGGAGCTTGGTTCCGGAGCCAGAGATGTGCGTAGAGGTGAGTCCGACTATATCTAGCCGCTACTGCTCAACCTCTTGCACAAGCTCCGGCTCCTTCCCCACCAGTGTGGTGACGTTTCATGTCCCAAGAGCTCGATTCCATGACCAGAGCCCAGAACGCAAGGACCTCTGCCCGTCTGACACTCGGTCTTCTATGCACCCGTCCCCTACTCTTCTCCTTGTAGGGGGTGGGCCCACATGGAGGCAGCTCCCCGTAGCCTCTTCGGGCTGAGCCCGGCCGGGTCCTGGGAAAAGCCCGGCCACTAGGTGCTCGCCTTCAAGCTCCCCTCCCAGGCCTGGCTCCAGGACCAGGCCCCAGTGTCCCTAATCCGGGCAAGGTTCTCATTTCTACTGAGGAGCTCATCATAGGAGGCTAATGAATCGCGTTTTGTCTGACCCCTCACCTGGGACCAATTTGTAATGGGAGACCCTACTAGGGGCAAAGCTCCAGAGAACACAGCTCCCAAGATCCCCAGGGCATGCAAACTATGGGAGATATAGTTTTAAAACATATTGCCCTGTGTCTGAAAGACCAAATCTAGTGGGGTGATGCTGGATTTGGAATTTCGACAAGTTAAGGCTGCAATACATGCCATAATTTCTCTGCTGTATGTGACGTTTGATGGGCTCTTTTTATTTCTTTTTATATTAAGATAGCTGTCACACTTGTAATTGCTGTCACAGCTTTTCCTCTCCCTCCACCTTCATTTCCCACTCTTTTTCTCTTCAGTCTTCTCCATTTGCTTTACCCCAGCCTTTCCACCTGATGGACTCCCTTAATTGCATTTCCCCAAGGTGAATGTAGTCAGGGGGTTGTCTTTGGGCCACCCAAAAGTTAAGGCCTCTGTGTAGATTTAGTTTAAATAGATATTTTTATTTAACTCTCATTTGCATACCTCTGATTTACCAACGCAGAAGACATAGTACAAGTGAAAGAATTCCAGAGTGAAGTTTTTGGTTTCACATACATGAAAAGACCTTTATTATACACTATAAGAGGTTTTATTTACTGCCATCAAAGAAAAAGTACATTGAATAACAAAGCATTTCTCATGTGCTCCTAGTCCTAGGGTAAATGACTAGAGTCACTTTTGGAAAACTGAAGCCGTAGTCAAGATGAACTGCTTTATCATGTATTATTAAACACACAAAAATGAGGTACAGTTTATGCCATTTATGCCATTAAGTGAAGATTTATAGGGATGGTGAGACTAGCAGAACAAGCACATATAGTAAAAGCCAGTTACATGTTCATTACTATTCAATCAACATTAACTTGTCCATCTCAAAGTATAAATTACTGTCTTACAAATTAATAGCAAGTTTTACTGGCAAAGCATAGAGCAGCATTTTGACAACTATTTTCATCTGTTTTTCGTTTACAAATTACTTCAGAAGTATACTCCAACAATAAAACAAAATAATTGCTTGAAGCATTCTCCAAGTCCTGGCTGGGTAATGCTGAGGTCTGGATTTGAGGGCAGCTTCTGTAATCACATGAATAATAAAAAAACATCAGGAAAAAGCAGAAGTTATATTGTGCAGTGGTTAACATAATATAGATTATATAAGAAGCAACACCAAATTTCAAATTAGCAACCCATAATTTCCTGAAATAATAAAGCTGATCATGTCAAGAGCCATTCCATGAGAAAATGCCACTTTTTGAAGAAGTTGAGGAGTTGACCCTCGAGGAATTGAATGAAACTTGGCACATAGGTACACATGGGTGTCTCATGGAAAAAAGCCAAATTTTTAGGTCCGTATCTCACTTTGCCTGCTGGTGGCGCCACCAGGAAGCCACTAAAGTGGCTTAGTTTAGCTGTTGACGCCACATTTTATATCAACTACCATGACTTAAGGGTACACAGTACCAAATATGTTATACTTTCATCATGACCTGAGACACTTCAAGTCTGGTTAGACATCAATACCACATCAGCGCCAAGCTCGGTAACTACGTTATCGAGCTGGAATTATTTGAAAAATAACAATAAAAATTGAAAATGGGAATAAAATACTATCCCAGATATATACCAATCTAGAATGCTTTATTATGTATTTACTCACAACAAGACTATCATTTTCAGTTAAACGTACCTTGGTATCTTGCTGGGTTAGTCCAATGGACAGAAAGATGGTCGAAATTGATTTTTAGTGCATGTTTGCAGTGTCTTTTCTCAGTAACCCAGATATATACTGTGGTGGTAAATGCTGTTTGTTGTGCTTTTGGAACTGTATTTTCAGAAATACCAAGCATTACTTTGGTAGTATCTACACTTACAAGCTAGACGGAGCCAAAGTTAGAGGAAAACTCAAAACGGACCATTTCATAGCAGGTTGTGCCTATGATTAGGTGGCATTATTTTGTTTACCCAGCAAGATAGAGATCGAAAATTCTCTGGGTACATAGTCCCTTTGGGGTACATTACAGCATTTGTAAAATCTTAATGGTAGTATTTTCAGTGTAGATGATATTCAACATCAAAAGTTGGAAAATTTCACCCCCAGGGGGCCCTGTCGGTCAGATGCAAATACTGGCTATCCCCAGCAATGTACCAAAGAAATTGTTTTTGAATTGCGGTACACACAGCTAGTTTTCTCTGAAAATGAAGAGTTTCGCTTGGCACTATGCTGGGTGGAAAGCTATCTGACCAAAGGTGGCGCCTGAAAGAGCTAATCTTCTACTGACGTAATATTCCATATTCTCAGACATATACCAAAGTTCTGTCTTTTGACATATATAAAGTTCATGCACAGTTATGCAACATACATAAAATGTATAATCTCTTCGGTATAAAGCTGGGTTGGTTGTAAATTGGAAAAGAATGCTGGTGGTGATTGCAGCATTGTGTCAACATGCAAGAATCTTACCAGTAGTCAGTACAGTGTACAGTTTTGTAGTGTTGGTGCGTTTTCAGAAAATAACAAATGCTCAGGATTTTTCCTTTGCTGTTAGAATTAGGGAGCAGGCTTCAGTGTTAATTCTAGGATTGGTGCTTGGGTAAGAAAAAGGGCACAGCAGTCGCTTCGAGCGAGTGGTTGTCCTGAAAAGGGGCACAGAGTTCGTAGCAAGCAAGCAGCAGCCTGCCAAGATAAGGGCAGTTCGTTTGTGATGGTAACTCGCATGCCCTCATTCCTAACACCAGCCCATGATGTCTACCCTACGGGATGCCCGCTGGGTGGGAGTGTGGGGTTTCTTTTTCAGACTTCCCATTTTGGTGCGTACCAAGCTGTGGGTGTTGACGTAACTATTGTGCCATATAGGCTGTAGCCCGGTATTTAATTCAGAGATAGACAAGCTCACTATCAACGGGCTGTAAACGGTCCAGTAGAGACCCAGGATATAGTGTAGTAGGGCTTGTCAAGGGCTCGATTGGCTCCAAGGGTAGCATCGACCCGGATCGAACGAAGAAGGCCATGGATGGCTGCTCAGGACCAAGGCCAAGGAGCACCTCTGGCGCACACCATCAGGCGCTGCCAACCCACAGTCCAATTCCGAAAACAGACTGAAGGATAGAGCTAGTCACATGCTGGGTTGATGTCATTTCACTTTGGATAACAGGAAAAGTATAAAACAGTTTCAAATTTTGTATTAAACACTCTGTCTTCATGTACACAGTTGTGTGACAAAGATTCTTTTTCAGAATTCAAATTATGGACTGTTATTTTACACAAGTGTACGTATACTGTTGATGCATGACTGCATACGTACTTATGGTGGTACTCTTTTTACATTAGCTCTTTTTTGGCATTTAAAAATTTTGGACTGGTCATGTTTTATAACATGCTGTACATTTCTAACTGTGCTGTACCCGTACTTGGTAATAGTACATTAATTGTGCATTTGTAACACTCAAAATCACCACCAGTTTACGACCAACAGAGCTTTATACCAAAGGGATTACAAATTTAATGTATAACTGTGCATGTACTTCATATATTTCAAAAGACAGAACTTTAGTACAAAAGTAGATGTCTGGGAATACGGAATATTAGTTCTGTAGAACATTAGCTCTTTGAAGCGTCACCTTTAATCAGAAAGCTATCTACCCAGCAAAGTACCAAATGAAACTTTTCATTTTCTGAGAAAACTAGCTGTGTGTATCAATTAAAAAAAATGTCTTTGGTACATTGCTGGGGATAGCCAGTACTTGTATTTAGCCTATAGTGCTCCCTGGGGGCGAAATTTTCCAACTTTTGATGTTGAATATCATCTACACTGAAAATACCACCATTGAGATTTTACTAATGCTGTAATGTACCCCAAAGGGACTGTGTATCCAGAGAATTTCAGATCTCTATCTTGCTGGGTGAACAAAATAATCCCACCTAAACATAGGCACAATGTACTATGAAATGGTACTTTTAGAGTTTTCCTCTAACTTTGGCTCTTTCTAGCTTGAAAGTGTAGGCACTACCAAAGAAATGCTTGGTATTACTGAAAACAGAACTCCAAAAGCACAACAAACGACATTTATCACTATGGAACATATCTGGGTTACTGAGAAAATATACTGCAAATGTGCACCAAAAATCAATTTCGACCATCTTTCCGGCCATCCATTGCACTAAACCAGCAAGATACCAAGGTACTGAAAATGATAGTCTTGTTGTGAGTAAACACATATTTAACTATTCTAGATTGGTATATATCTGGGATATTATTTTATTTTATTCCCATTCCCATTTTCAATTTTCACTGTTATTTCTCTAATTATTCCGGCTCAATAACGTAGTTACCCAGCTTGCCGCTGATGTGGTGCTGATGTCCAACCGGACTCAAAGTGTCACAGGTCATGATGAAAGTATAACATATTTGGTACTGTGTACCGTTAAGTCATGGTAGTTGATATAAAATATGGTGTCAACAGCTAATCTAAGCCACTTTTATGGCTTCCAGATGGTGCCACCGGCAGGCAAAGTAACATACGGACCTAAACATTTGGCTTTTTCCGGGAGACACCTGTATCTACCTTTGTGCCAAGTTTCATTCAATTCCACGGGGGTCAACTGCGCACCGAATGTCAATCTCTCGTGGAATGGCTCTTAAACATTTTGTCTTTGTACAACACCCTATCCAAGCTCTAACTCTATAAATTCAGACAAATAAATGTATCACCTGAACAAATATGTTTCAGTGGCTGAATTAATCATTAATCACCGTGTGCAAATTAATAGGCAAGTTAACAGTAACTGAAGTCAGCCGGCAGGCTAGTTAGTATTAAGTTAACTCGATAGCAAACGCAGCTATAGTTAATGTTCAATTTACTAGTACAAAATCGATTGTGCTGTAACCTACTTTCTCGATGTTATTCTTCCCTGTTTACGGCAGTCCTTCCTTTACGTTATGTGCCCATCTCCTTCTAGGCCAAACTGGAAATGTTGTCGTATTTTACCCCATAGTTTTACCTTTTATTAAGAGAACCCAGCTAGCTGCCTAGCCAATTCCACAAGGGTAGATGCATCAATTCCAGCCGTAATTTCGTCCAACACCTGCCATTCTGACATTGTAATTATTGAGGGACTGAATTTGCTCTTGGTATGTGTCATTTTTGTCATATTCTCATCGTTCAAATAATCTGAACCTCCTCAATCTGATTTGTTTTTCCTGCAGTCCTAGCAGCTATTCTTAAAGGTGTAACATAAGAATAGATATTTACAGTGTTATCTGGTGAAAAACGAGACGTTGGCTTGCTTAGTCTAATGGAATCAGTCGAACCTAGGCAAGGTGACCAGACGTTGCGGTTTTGCCGGGACAGTCCCGGTTTTGAGTTGCGTGTCCCGAGTCTCGACAAAAGCCTGTCGGGATGCTAAAATGTCCCAGTTTCCACCAGCCACCATGAAATGTCCCCTGTTGTCAGCGATTACATAGCCAACGTGGTCTTATTATAGCTCGATCATTAACTAAAAAACACATAGAAAGAATAAAGCATCCAGCATATGCTTTCAATAATGTGTGTGAGCGTAGCGTAGGCTAGGCTACAAATGTAGGCTACGCCAGCAACGTTACGTTGTACAAATAACAAAGTAATAATACATAACAAGGCCTTTAAATCAACAGTGTTGTAGTACACAATCTAACCGTTAGAGTGGCATTCATGCCTCATTAAACCTCATGCGATTGAAGTTTTAAACGAAGATGTTATAGGTAAATCACACTCATTGGGCATCGAGCAGGAAAAAAAAAATCTTTAATTGGCACAGTACACGGTCCTCTTTCTTTGGCTCGCCATCCAGTTCAATTTTCCAGCTTAAAGAGCCTAGCCTGTTTAGACAAACAGGCGCGAGTAAATTATTAACTACAAACCAATCATTTTAATCATACGTCATACGATCATGTCTCCGGTAATTTGCAATCATTTTGCTCACCGTCCATCAGCAGCAAATCGGTCTCATTTCAGCCAAACCAGAAATCTTCACTTGGGCCAGCATGGACTGTCAAGTAGCGAGACGTACAGTTACACACTGCATTTTACTGAGCATCATGGCTTGTTCACATGAACTAAACGTGAGTTTCGCTCACCATTTCCTTGGATGGTTGAAATTAAAACCAACTTCCAGGGATTGCGTTTCCGATTGACATGACTTGAACAAAGTCCGCTGTTGGCGTCCTGCTTCCACAGGTGGTTTGGCGTGGTGGCTTTAGTTTATGACAACAATTAGACCTGGCTAATTCTCAATAATTTTCCTTTATTGACGCGTTTTCCAATTATCGTAATTGAAGACACGGCTTCTCTCCATATGCGATCTAACAGCGATGAAATGAGCAAAATTCAGCACAGAAAAATAATTTGCTTATTAATAGAACAATGCTTTACGAAAGACAAACTGCTCTGAAACTTCCGTGCTACCTTTTCCACACATCAGGTGATTTAACTTGTGCTTCATGATCGTTTAAATTCATCGTTTTAAGAACTGAAAAACTACCATGCATAGAGACTTCAATTCCACATGAGAATCACTTAAAGTTTATGATTGTTACACAGGCCAATTTTGATGACACCTTTCCGCAATTCCACAGAAGGCTGTCAGCCAACAAATCAATTTTGGAGCAAATTCACTCCTCACACAAATATATGTAGGCTAATTTGAAGAGCGTTTGTCTCTGTGTTGAGGTCATGTTACACACACACACACACACACATTGCCCATCGAGATCTAAGAGATCAAAGAGATATAATGTGTATAATGTGTAAAAAAAAAACCGTTCATTTGGTGTATGTTCCAAAACTTTTTTCAGCTTCAGGCTAATTCATAAAAATAATGATAGTCCCACACGAAACTCATTCAGTGTCTTTTCATGTTTGATCTAAAATGTGTAAATAGGCCTACCAAAAACATACATCATTTTTCCCTATTAGGCTATGTTGTGAGCAGTAGTCCTACGTGCTGAAATTGAGCCCAATATCTGCGTCTATGACCTCACGTGCACGCGCACTACGGTCACGCGCGAAGTGTCCCAGTTTTAGTTTCAGGAAATCTGGTCACCCAAAACCTAGGGGCTTTTCTGCTGAAAGTTAGACTGCAAGCTTGCTGAATCATTTTACAAAAACAAGCCCCAGCAATGTCAATCTGTTACAAGAAACGCTGAAGGAATTAGCTAGCCATGTGCAATGATCTGATGTTGATCCCCTGGGTAAGCAGAATTCATGCTTTAAAGGCAAAAGTTATCCAGATAAGTAACTAGCAACTGTGTTCGTCTTAAAACTCGGGGATAATGACTGCAGAACTGGCAAGCTAAACAAGGCAGTGACTACTACACCACCAGATTTATATAGTTAAATCAAGTTCAAGTACAGAAGAATGACATCTTATGACAGAGTACAGTTAACTCCATTCAAATGCTTATTTTCATAGCTATTCTTGAAATGAAAAATATATATTACACTAGATAAGACTGGCTACCCATCACCATTTTCCCCCACAATACACGTTAACGTTACACTGCTTGCTGTTTAACGTTAGCCAAGTTAGCTAGCTACCTAGATGACAACTTCACTTGGCTGACCGTTCAACGTTAGCTAAAGAAACAGAAATTGGACTTACCGAATAAAACTGCAAAAATCCTTTAGATCGGTCAGGTCGGTTAGTACAGTTTTGTCCAGAACAACTCATTTAGTTGTTTTTTAAAAATCAATCTGAGAGGCTTAAAACACACAATCGCGGTTAGTCAGCCGTCTGAAAAATTTTGAAGTATGCAAACCACCTGTGTACGACCCTACTGCAACTATGTAAAGATGGTATTCTTGACAAAAAAACGTCTGCAGTGGGCAGGGGCCATCACGACTCCGTCACGCACAGCAGCTGTCAACCATGCCCCTTTACTGTAGTATCAAATAAATAGATAACTGCAAACTTATCAGAAAAAAATGACAATTGAACATACATCAGCATGGCATGAACTTCTTAAAATGGCAAAAACAATTTTCAGGAAAAAATTATTTGACATGTACTTGATTGTTTTGTGCAGCCTGTGACCCACCCACTAACATGGAGGAGGAGGGCTTATAAATTGTACTGCAGCCAGCCACTGGATGGCGATATAGACAATTTTGATTCACTTTTCAGGAGCTGTTTAGCTGTCCATATTTACAACCCCAATTCCGAAATAGTTGGGACAAAGTATAAATTGTGAATAAAATCAAAATGCAATGACTTTCAGATCACATGAGCCAATGTGTGATTTACAATAGAACATAGATAACATTTCATACGTTGAAACTGAGACATTTTACATTTTTATCCACAAAATGAGCATATTTCAGATTTTCTGGCTGCAACAGGTCTCAAAAAAGTTGGGACACAGGCAAAAAAGGGCTGAAAAAGCAATTAATATATAAGAGAATCAGCTGAAAGAACATTTAGCAAGTAATTAGACTAACTGGCATCAGGTGTATAACATGATTAGCTATAAAAGGAATGTCTTAGAGAGGCTGAGTCTCTCAGAAGTAAAGATGGCCAGAGGCTCTCCAACCTGTGAAGGCTTGCTTAAAAAAAATTGTGGAATACTTTAAAAACAATGTTCCTCAACGTCAAATTGCAAAGGTTTTGAAGGTCTCATTATCGACAATGCATAACATCATCAAAAGATTCAGAGAAACTGGAAAAATCTCTGTGCATAAGGGACAAGGCCAAAGACCTTTATTGGATGCCCATGATCTTTGGGCCATCAGACGCCACTGCATCGCTCACCGGCATGATTCTGTCATTGACATTACTAAATGGGCCCAGGAATAACTTCAAGAAACCACTGTGTATAAACACAGTACGCCGTGCCATCCACAGATGTCACCTAAAACTCTATCATGCATAAAGGGAGCCATTGTTGAGCATGATCCAGAAGCGCCGCCGTGTTCTGTTGGCGAAGGCTCATTTAAAATGGACTGTAGCAAAGTGGCAAAGTGTCCTGTGGTCAGACGAGTCCAAATTTGACATTCTTGTTGGAAATCATGGGCATCATGTCCTCCGGGCTGAAGAGGAGAAAGACCACCCCTCCTGTTATCAGCCTTCAGTTCAAAAGCCAGCATCTCTGATGGTATGGGGATGCATTAGTGCATATGGTGTGGGACACTTGCATGTTTTAAAAAGCACCATGAATGCCGAAGGGTATATAAAGGTTTTAGAGCAACATATGCTCCCCTCCAGACGACATCTATTCCACGGAAGGCCTTGTGTATTTCAGCAGGACAATGCAAAACCACATACTGCAGCTATTACAACAGCATGGCTTCATAGTAGAAGAGTCTGTGTGCTGAACTGGCCTGCCTGCAGTCCTGATCTTTCACCGATTGAGAACATTTGGTGCATAATTAAACGAAAAGTCCGTCAAGGGAGACCCAAACCTCTCCAGCAGCTGTATTAAACAAGAGTGGGCTCAAATTCCGATGGCTTAACTCAAGAAACTTGTCTCCTGAATGCCCAGACGCCTCCACTCTGTGTTAAAAACAAGAGTGGATGCTACATCATGGTAAACAGGCCCCTGTCCCAACTTTTTTTTGAGACCTGTAGCAGCCATCAAATGTGAAATGAACTCATTTTGTGTATAAAATTGTAAAATTTCTGTTTCAACATTTGCTATGTTATCTCTGTTCTGTTGTGAATAAAATACTGGCTGGTGTGATTTAAAAGTCATTGCGTTTAGATTTTATTCACAATTTACACTTTGTCCCAACTGTTTCAGAATTGGGGTTGTAATTGGGTAAAATGTGCCCTACACACCATTAGTATACTTCTGAGCAATTTAAAGAAATACACAAATTTTAATTGCGCAATCTACTTGGGCAGTGCTAAAATAAACTCATTAATTTACACATTCACAGTTTTATTCCCAGCTGCCCTTCCTGCATTTCGACTGAAACTTTGTTCATTTAGCTTGTATAATGAATTTGTGCTCCTCATATTTTTCTATTATTATGGTTTGCTCCTCCTGCATGAAATTTGCCGCTCTGCTGCCAGTTGTCTTTTCCATGTTTGTAATTGTTCATGTGCTGCCAGCACTGCCCCTTTTGTGAACGTGCACATGTCTGGATTGGGAAAACCAGAGTTGATTTACTGAGTTGATAACCACCTTCGTGTGACCACTTGGCTTAATTGCTATTGTTAGGTTTAGTGAAGGGTCAGAGTACAGACCTCTGGTGAGGATGTTCCTTAAACTTGAACTATAATTGTGTGATATTAGATACATCGGGGATATGCCACTACGATATATGGAATGGTGAGGATGGATAATAAAGAAATGTTTGTCTGATCCTCCTGCGGGATAAAAATTGGTGTAATAGGAAACCTGCAAAGTTTAGCGCCAGTAACGTATCCACCGATTTGGGGTAAGATGCCAGAACAGGCCCAAATTTCGAGGAAAATTGCCAAAATCTCACGGCGGCCGCAAAGGAGCCGTGGCTATTCAGCGGGCGTCTTTGCTTTCTTTCCTCGCCGTCGGGAGCTTTTAACGCAGAGTTAAAAGTTCCCGATGTGTTGTAGAAATTTTTTCTGATGTGTGTTACACAGCATTGCACAGGCCCTGTACAGCCCCCGCAGCATTCGTGCGGATGCCAATCAATGTGGGGGCAGAACTTCACCAAATGAGTATCCTCAGATGTCCATAGGAGTCCCTCATGAGCACGGTACGGTGTATAAAAATTGTACAGGTATCTCATGGATCCCGTCCCATTCCTATTCAACTGCTGTGCAGCATCCGGCGCCCTTGCGTCTGTATTTTAATCTTTCTTGTGGGAAGGGGGCCTGCCGTGCTCTTATATATAAATCAGAACACATACAAATTCATATATACAGTAGTGTGCAGTGATGATTATACACTTAACAAAATGAAGAACAATCTAAAACCAAGTACTATTACAGTCTTTATGTCATGTAATATTGGATCATATAGACGAAAACAAGTAAACAGATAACAATATATAGTACAAACAAAAATAATGTCTTTTTGAGAGAAAAATTAATTATTTCGTGCGGACACCCTTTGCTTTGATTACAACATTTAGTCTTTCAGGCATAGTTTTCACATTTTATTTCCCCACTCGCTAAATCATTCCATATGGTTTTAAATTAATTCCAAATAGATTCTTTTTATGTCACAACAGATTTGCTCAATCAGATTAAGGTCAGGCTAAATCATAACTTTTATGTCACCAGACGATTCTTTCCAACTGAGAAAATTCTTACAGAGCTTGGAAGTGTGTTTCGAGTCATGATCTTGTTATAAATCCCCGATCAATCAGTCTCTGGGTCATTCCATGTCAAATCACCCAATGAGCTGAACCTCACCATCTTCAATTTTGCTCAAAATTTGTGTGTGAATTGGTCATGACCCAAACCCCCCAAATCTCAAATTTCAGCTCAATCAGACCTTCCAGTGCAAAGTTACGGCCTTTTGTTTTGTTTTTTTCCCGATATTTCACGAAAAATGGCCGTGGCCGCCAAAATTCAAATGGCCATATCATATTTTAACACCTAATTGTACCCTGATGCGGTATCTACAACAGATCAAAAACTTATTTATAAAACATTGTACATAACATCTTGGCTCATGTGATCTGAAAGTTGCATTTTGATTTTATTCACAATTTACACTTCGTCCCAACTATTTGGGAATTGGGTTGTATTAATTTGTTCAGTTGCAAGGATTAATCGGTAGAATTACTGTCCAGTTCCCCTTAGCTTGCATTATTGTTCATTGCAATAATTATCAAGCATTTTCCTATTCTCATACATTATTCACACCTCAGCTATGTGACAATAATGCATTGTTTTTGCAGATGATGTCATAACACATGCAGCATGTTCTTAAAGCGATAGTCACTGTGGTGGGTGAACTGTAAACTGACTGTTAGCACCTACATATATCTCAAGAAAGCAAGCTGATTTGTCAACAAAATCTTATCTTTTACCCCATTCGCATTGACTAGTATTACCTGGTGACTTCCAGTAATGTGTAATAAATGCAGAGGTCATCTGTGATCTTGTGCAAATCTGCCATGTTTGTAATTTAAGAGAATAAAAATTCCACCACAAATTACCCACCATATTTTGCCAAACCTTGAGATCAAGCCTTGCACATCTTGTCCCAGTTCATGTGCACACTTGCTTAACTCCTGAGTACCATTTGCAAGGTGAAGTTTTGTGTGATTTTCACTTTTAATTTATTTTGTTGTAGCACCTCAGATAGCAAGGTACGTCAGGCCTATGTTGGTTTCAGGTCAGTATTGGGCGGCTTTGGTCGGCAGCAAATTTCCGCCCATTTGCTAACATTGAGCCAACGTCGGTAGCAGCAGTTCTTTTACGTGAGGATTTCTGACGGTTTACCGATTTTAAGGCAACGTCAGCAGCAGCTGTATTTTCACTAGCGGATTTCTGACAGTTTACCAACATTAAAACAATGTTAGCTATATCGCTTTTATTTTTATTTTCATTGTCGGTTGTATTCCCCTACCTATAGCCTACATAAGCAAAGCTCATTACCACAGCTTGCCAAAACGGACACAATCATAAAGTCTTAATCGTCAGTCATGTAAACTGGCCATGTAAAAGACGTGTGTTTGCGTAAGACATACCAATTTTTAAAATGCCTCATCATTATATATGTCGCTTGTGCAATTTTTGAATGTTAATAATTTCCCATTTTTCCACTGGAGGGTGGATTAATTCATGTAAAGGTCCTTGTTACATCCCAGTGCGATTGCATTTCAGCAGATTTGTGCAATGCTGCGCTTGTTTTATTTCTCTTCCACAGGAGCTTATGGCATCACAGCCATGTTAGTCGATGCCCAGCTGGATTTGAACCGCATGGTAGCAGGACTATGGATTAGCACCAGCAAAAAAAAATACACGGGGGCAACGGGCGATTTGCCCGCTAAACCTTAGAAATCGCCACCGTGAACCCAAGATACAGGGGCGAAAATTTTTTCATTTTTTGCCGAAAAAATCGCCCCTGCTAAAAATCAGACTGTGGTCTGCGTAGTTTGCATAATTGGGCCCAAGTCTCAAACAGGCCGCCTGGACTATGCTGCCACGTTTACCATAGTAACCAGTCTGTGGGCTGAAGCGCAACTTCTCAGCTTTCAGGAATTTGGAATTTTTTCTAAAGCGCAAACCTTACGGTAATTACAGTACGTACAACATGACGTGCACATTTGTGTCCGCGACGACACGTTCAGATCAAGCCTGCCCCAGACGGTGCAACTTTACCTGAGGCAAGTGACACGCGTGTATACTGCATCAGGCGATGTTGCACCATGTGGGGATGGTTTTTGCTGCGTAACTTCCTCACGTGACAGTGCAGCAGCGTATCTAGCATGCTAGATATTTTCGCGTCACACGAGGAAGTTACTCACCGTGTTGGGGCTACCTGCTGCAATGTTACACGTGCTCGACCAATCACAACGTGCAGACCCGTCATATGATGTGCAGACGAGTCACATGATACAGAAAAATGGCCGTAATTCAACTAATTTATCCTCGGCCAGGATGTCTGCTACAGTTTCAGAGGGTGTCGCCATTTTTCTGCATCATGTGACTCGTCTGATCACCCTGATTAGCACATCTTTTTTTCCAACACATTGTCATCCCCACTCGTCATATAGTGACACTACCTGACCATGCGTCAAAATACAACAAAAAGAGAGGCTTTTGGCATCCTTATTTGAAGTGTAGGGTTTGGTTTGGGTTAGGAGGTAAGGTTTGTTTTAATACTGGCGTCGGGATGAGAATGGGTTCGCAGGTCCTCCTCTGCACTTATTGAGTGGTATTATGAATGGTCCAAAGTGAGTAGCCTGCAAAGTCACCTCCATCTTCTTGCATAATTGCACAAGGTTTGAAGCTGCGAATTACAAGCTGAGTTCCTATATGTTTGTGAGCATTAAAAGCACGCAGGGCTAAGAGAAAATCACTTTTCAACAGGTTTATGTCCATTTTCGTTCTCAAAATACATGTACCAAGTGGTCCAAGGCAGGTTCATACTTTATAACTACAGACTGAAATAACCTTTTTGGCACCACGTTTGGAATGGGAAGGGCTGAGTAGAAATGTGACGGCATAAAAAGGGCAGGACCCTTTTTGCAAAATTGACAGGTAATTTGAATTTCCAAAAGTGAGCAAAGCCTGCTAAATTTCCCTTTATCATGTCCGGAGCTACTAATAAGATGCTGGGTTTTCATGTTTTTTCACATGGTACATGTACTAAGACAGACATGAACAAATTCATTCACAGAATGTACGCCTGCTTTTTGACAATGTATGAGTAACGTATAGCCCTCAGCCTTTTCCAATCGTCCTGGATTGGCTATGAAAATTGCGGGGGAAAAAAAATTAAAGGTGGACTGGAAATTCTGAATGAGATGCCATGACAGGAAACCAACTTCAGCCTTATATGACATGTTGTAGCCTCATACAGGAAATTCAGTTTGATTTTGTATTGGTTTTAACCAATGCATGTGTGATAGGTTTTTTGGTCTCCGTATTTTTTTTGTCCCCATCAAAACTATCTCCTAGGAAATGTTGTCTCCCAGATAGTATATGCTAGGAAATAATGTCCCACAGACATCATTTATAACATAACATAACATAACATAACATAACATGAATGGCGAGAACAGGCCGTTCAGCCCAACTAGGCTCGCCAGTTTCTTTGTACCATCGTGAATATATCACTTCAGATACTCAATGACTCAATGGTATCTAGCTTTAAGTCAAGTCTGCTCTTGAAAACTCCCAAGGTCTCTGCCTCAACAATATGGTCAGGCAAGCTGTTCCACACTGAAATTACTCTTTGGGTGAAGAAATATTTCCGAATATCAGTGCTAAATTTACCTTTAGTCAGCTTCCATTTGTGACCCCGAGTTCTGCTAACAACACTTGGTTGAAGGAATCCTACATAATTCACTTTGTTAATCCCTTTAACATATTTAAAGACCTCAATCAAATCACCCCTTAGTCTCCTTTTCCTAAGACTAAAGAGATTAAGGATCTTCAGCCTTTTCTCATAGCTTTCATCTTTAATACCCGGAATTAGCTTTTGGCTCTTCTCTGAACTTGCTCTAAAGCCTCTATGTCTTTCTTAAAGTATGGTCCCCAGAACTGTACACAATACTCTAGATGTGGTCTGATTTAATGTGTTGTACAAAAGAAGCATCACCTCCTTGGATTTGAACTCAATACTTTTGGCAATGTATCCCAGCATCCGATTGGCTTTTTTTTAACAGCTACGGCACAATGGCTAGAGCCTGTGAGGGTTTGGTCAACAATCACTCCCAGATCTTTCTCTTGTGGAGCACATTCCAGTTTAAAACCTCCCATGAAGTAATCCAGTCTAATGTTTTTATTACCTACATGTACTACTTTACATTTCGCTACATTAAATTTCATTTGCCACATTTCTGCCCAATTCTGAATTCTATCCAAATCATCCTGAATCACTTTAGTGGACTCTAAACTATTTGCCAAGCCCCCCAATTTAGTATCATCTGCAAATTTCACTAATCTGCTCTCAATATTCCTATCAAGGTCATTAATGTAGATGAGGAACAGCAGGGGTCCCAACACCGATCCCTAGGGACGCCACTCCCCACCCTACCTAGCTCAGATGATATACCACTGACCACCACTCTTTGTGTTCTGTCCTGCAACCAGTTATGAATCCACTTCAGAATACCACCTGTAACTCCAATGGAGCTCATTTTAAAAATTAGTCTCTTATGCGGTACTGTGTCAAATGCTTTCTGAAAATCCAAATATATGATGTCATAAGCCCTGCTCTGGTCATAAGTCTTGGTGGCCTCTTCAAAAATTCCAGAAGGTTTGTCAGGCATGACCTTCCTTTTCTGAAAACCATGTTGGCTATCCCTCAAGATATTGTTACGTTCAAGAAATAAGTCCAGCTGATCTTTTATGATAGATTCCAATATTTTGCACGCAATGCAAGTTAAACTGACTGGCCTGTAATTACCTGGCTCAGTACGGTCCCCTTTTTTTATATATTGGTATTATATTGCCCTGTTTCCAATCATTTGGTATTTCTCCAGTTTCTAAAGACCGTCTAAAGATGGCAGATAGCGGCTTAAAGATGATCTCACTAACTTCCCTGAGCACTCTAGGATATAAGCCATCAGGACCCCCGCCTTATCTGCCTTTAGTTGATGCAACTTGTCTAATACGACGTTATCCCTAACCTCAATTTCCGCTAAATAATCTTGAGCATTGGACAAGCCCTCTGGCTGAATAAAGACCCGCTCTAAGGTAAAATTCTCAACAAAGTAACCGTTTAAGGTGTCCGCAATATCCTTATTATCATATAGCAGCGATCCATTTTTACTCTTTATGCACTTAACCTGCTCTTTGACTTTTCCTTTTTCTGCTACAGTACTGAAAGAAGCTTAGGGTTAGTTTTTGCCCCCTCTGCAATTTGTCTTTCATACAGTCTTCTAGCATTCCTCAGCTCTTTTTTGACCACAGCCCGCATTTTACAGAATTCGGCCTTAGTAATCTCATTGTTATCCTCTATGTACATCTTATAAAGATTCCTCTTTTCCCTCAAACTCCTACGAATAGCTGCTGTCATCCACTGAGGATTCTGCTTTTTCAGCTTACTTTTGGACACCTTTGGAATGAATTTACATTGTGAATCAAGTAAAACCCCCTTAAATCTTTCCCACATCTCATTTACAGACTCACAGTCCAGGAGTGTCTCCCATTTTGTTTCACTTAGATATGACCGCATCCTGTCAAAGTTTGCTCGCCTAAAATTAAAAATTTTTGTTTTTGGAGACACCTTTTTAACTTCCCATGAAACCTCAAAATTTAATTGGTTTTTATGTCTAGGGGAGACCCCATATTTCCAGACAAAAGTATCCCATTTTAGGAAAATATGCCCCACTTTGTTGTACTATCCAGACATAAATAAAGACTATAAATAATGCTAATCAATTTCTTATGCTTGCCACAATACTCAGTAACATACTAAGAATAAGGAGATTTATTTGATATCATTTTTGTAGAGAGAACAAAGCTTAAAACTGCTGACCTCTAAAGAGCCATTTTGATAACCATAGTCATTTTATCACGAGGCATAGTTTAACATTTATGAAATATTGCTGTTTATAAAGAAATACCCCCAAAAAACTTGGTCTATTAAATATTCTTTTATTTTTGCTATACACATAAATTACTACAAGGTTGGAGAATTGGATCTCTGGACATAGGCTTTTAGGTGGCATCCAGCATACATCTTCTTGAGAGTTCTGCCTGTACTGAGATCTTTCAGCTGATATGTCCCAGTTTCCTTGGCCTTGACCATTTCCACGGGTCCTTTCCAGGGATATTTACACTTGTCTCCTTTTCTGTCTATTTGTTTCATGTTGCGCAGCCACACTTTCTTACCAACTGGCAATGCCTAAAATATATACACAACAGCCTTTTATAGCTGCTCTGCTGTCTGGAATGCAAATAGTCTTACAAAGAATGACCAATCAACAAATTTTGAGGGAGAAAAATTCCAAAAAGGTCACAAGAAGGGAAAAAACAGTTGAAAATGTCTCTGTAAGGTAGTAAAAGTACATAATGGATTTAGCAGGATTCCAACCTACTAACTCTTGGGCATACCTACCAGTATGTGATCACTCAGTCAGATGTCACAGCCACTGTGCTATGGGGGAATGGCTGGCAGATGGCAGAATTTTCTATCAAGTCTATTCGCTGTCCATAATTGTTATGTGATGAGACAATATGTACAAGGGGACAAAAGTGATGGTTACTGCTGTAGCAGTAAATAAAGTCCCCAGGAATTTATGTCTTCACTGCTTATTACTAGTAATAATTGTCTACCCAGTGGGGATAATATTTACTAAGAAAATGTCTAGGATATAATGTCCTATGCAGGAAATTTTTCCTATGCTGGGATGAAATTCCAAGAAAATAATGTGCATGGGGTTCAATTAACCAGGAAAAAATATCCTTGGAGATATTATGCCTCAGGCCCAGTGGTCCTACGGAAAAAATGTCTGGGGGACAAATTTGACTGGGACATAAATGCCTGTTACACATGCTTAGAGCACTGTTACACGAAGGCTGTATATGTATGAGGCTGTAGAGCGATAATATCATATGCCTCCTGTCAAAATGATTGATGGCTTTTTGATGAGTTGATGAGTTCATATGAGTTCATTTTTAATGAGGTTATTAAAGTTCATTCTGTATCCCCCTCTGCCGCCTCCTGCCCCTTCTCCGCTTCTCTCTCTCTCCTGGCTGCGTGGGGTAATTCAGCATTGTTCCCTCCCTCCCTCCCTCCCTTTTTTTGCTCTGGTGTGGGGCAGTGATTTAATTTCATACATTTTAGCGTGTTTTACGTTTTTTTTTTGGGCATAACCCTTTAAAGCATTTATTTAATTGTATTATTGTTTTGTGTTTTTTAAACATGTATTATTTGAGTGGTTGGGGAAGTGGAAGTGATAAGTGGTGAAACTTTATTTCAAGCATTTGTTGGTCGTGGGGTAACGAAAGAGAGTTAAACTTCGGACAGTGTTTTAAAGTTGCTGGCGATATGTTAAAAAAGTGTTTTTAATCGAAAAAATGAAAGCAAGAAGTGCTAAAAAAGGAAAATAATGCGATGATGAAAGCATGCTGAAAATAGCAGTGCATGCAGTGAATAAGTGAGCAGAAAGGAAAAGGAAAGAAAGATAAAATTATTTACCGGTAAAGTCTTTCGGCGAGATGTGAGTGTAAAAGAAAGGGCATCTTTAAAGATTGGAGCAGGATTGTCGAAAGTTTTTGTAAGTTAGTTGACGAAAGTTCGATGCAAAATAAGGATGGTTGTAGAGTATCCAAAATCTTCTCATTCCATAGGTCTTCTTCCCTTCTCTCTCTCTCTCTGTGCAAAGGCATAGTGAGTGGCAGTCAATGGGGGGCAGGGTTTGCTCTGTGTGTGTGTGTGTGTGTGTGTGAGTTGGCGGGGCTTGCGGGCAGCCAATGAATGTTTGATTGAATAGATGAATGAAAAAACTTCTGTCAAGAATAATAATAGTATAATTAAAACCGCAAGCGGTGTTATGGCCCTCGCCCCCCTGGCTGATCACCTCCCTTGTGACCAGTGGGGCCACTCAACAATGAGAGGACAGCATATCTTGTCTTTCAGTGTACAATTTGCAATTGCCTAATTTTTTTTGACTAAGTAAAAATAATTTTTTTCCTCCCATTCCAAAAATATGTGGGGAGCTGGAGAACCATTTTATGTATCACTGTGTTCGGGTTGTCATTCTGCACAAATGTTACTTTGTGTCCAACTTAATCCGACACTGTATGCGTGAGATATACATACTTTTATACTTCTGAAAATGGCCGCTTGGTTGTAAGCTCATCACAGCCACGCCCAACATTCCATCAAAAATGTAAATAGTAACTTTTGACCACAAATGTGTGTAGGTGATTTTCACCAAGTTTTGTGCAAATTGGATGAAAACCCCAGGAGGAGATGTTGAAAGTACGAGGTATGTGATTTTATATGTCGACGCTTCCAACCAATATGGCCGACCTCCTGTTGGGTTTAGGGTGGGGCCATAATGTAATTTTTTACTTGTCCCAACTTGGGCAATGTCTCTACCAAGTTTCATTTTTCTACGTGGAAAAAAGTTTGGGGTGGGCTCCCATTAGCGTAATGTATTTTGATTTTTGACGGGGCGGGGCCAAGTCATTTTTCAATATTTTTTCTTGGGGACTTCAAATAAAAAATTTTTTCGCCAGGCTTGAATTTTTGGTCGAATAAAATAGACTTTTTGTTTAAGTTTAAGGGGTCAAGGCCAAAAACCCATTCATTTGAATTGCGCATTTTTGTTGTTGCCATGGGAACACGATTAAAAAAAGGGGTGTGTACTCATTTGCTTTTTGGTTCAGTTTGACATGATAGATGTGTGTACCAAATTTCTTTTAAACTATTTCAAAAAAAATTTTTTTCTCCCATTCAAAAAATGTAGGGGGCGTCAAAGAGCCATTTTGCCATACAATTATACGAGTTACATATCATTGTGTTCAAATTGTCATTCCGCACAGATGTTACATTGGATCCAACTCAATCCGACACTGTATGCATGAGATATGCATACTTTTATACTTCTGAAAATGACCGCTTTGTTGTAAGCTAATCACAGCCACCTCCAACATTTTATCAAAAATGTAAATGGTAACTTTTGACCAAACATGTGTGTAGGTAATATTCACCAAGTTTGGTGCAAATCGGATGAAAACCCTAGGAGGAGATGTTGAAAGTATCCGGGGTGTGATGTCATATGCCCACGCTTCTGCCCAATATGGCCGACTTCCTGTTGGGTTTAGGGTGGGGCCATAATGTAATTTTTAACTTGTCCCAACATGGGCTATGTCTCTACCAAGTTTCATTCTTCTACGTGGAAAAAAGTTTGGGGTGGGCTCCCATTAGCGTAATGTATTTTGATTTTTGACAGGGCGTGGCCAAGTCATTTTTCAATATTTTTTTTGGGGGATTTCAAATAAAAAAATTTTTCGCCAGGCTTGAATTTTTGGTCGAATAAAATTGACTTTTTGTTAATGTTCAAGGGGTCAAATTTGCGTTCAAAGCGGGGAAAGGATAATAATAATAATAATAATAGTAATTAAAACCGCAAGCGGTGTTATGGCCCTCGCCCTCCCGGCCAATCGCCTCCCTTGCGACCGGTGGGGCCACTCAATGATGAGAGGACAGCATATCTTGTCTTTCAGTGCACAATTTCCAATTGCCTAATTTTTTTTGACTATGTCAAAATTTTTTTCCACCCATTCCAAAAATATAGGGGGCGCTGGAGAACCATTTTGCATATCAGTGTGTTCGGTTTGTCATTCTGCACAAATATTACTTTGTGTGCAACTCAATCCGACACTGTATGCGTGAGATATACATACTTTTATACTTCTGAAAATGGCCGCTTGGTTGTAAGCTCATCACAGCCACGCCCAACATTTCATCAAAAATGTAATTAGTAACTTTTGACCACATATGTGTGTAGGTGATTTTCACCAAGTTTGGTGCAAATTGGATGAAAACCCTAGGAGGAGGTGTTGAAAGTATGAGGGGTGTGATTTTATATTTCCACTCTTCCGCCCAATATGGCCGACTTCCTGCTGGGTTTAGGGTGGGCCCATAATGCAATTTTTAACTTGTCTCTACATGGGCTATGTCTCTACCAAGTTTCATTCTTCTACGTGGAAAAAAGTTTGGGGTGGGCTCCCATTAGCGTAATGTATTTTGATGTTTGACAGGGCATGGCCAAGTCATTTTTCAATATTTTTTCTTGGGGACTTCAAATAAAAATATTTTTCGCCAGGCTTGAATTTTTTGTAAAATAAATTTGATTTTTTGTTTATGTTTAAGGGGTCAAAGCCAAAAACCCATTCATTTGAATTGCGCATTTTTGTTGTTGCCATGGGAACACGATTAAAAATAGGGGTGTGTCCACATTTGCTTTTTGGTTCAGTTTGAAATGATAGATGTGTGTACCAAATTTCTTTAAACTATTTCAAAAAAAATTTTTTTTCTCCCATTCAAAAAATATAGGGGGCGTCATAGAGCCATTTTGCCATACAATTATACGAGTTACATATCATTGTGTTCAGATTGTCATTCCGCACAGATGTTACATTGGGTCCAACTCAATCCGACACTGTATGCGTGAGATATGTATGTTTGACAGGGCATAGCCAAGTCATTTTTCAATATTTTTTTTTGGGGACTTCAAATAAAAAAAATTTTCGCCAGGCTTGAATTTTTGGTCGAATAAAATTGACTTCTCGTTAATGTTCAAGGGGTCAAATTTGCATTCAAAGCGGGGAAAGGATAATAATAATAATAATAATAATAATAATGAAAAATAATAATAATAATAATAACGGAACCATGCGGTTTTAATAGTCCCTCGCCGGCTTCGGCCAGGCTCGGGCCTGATAATAATAAAAATAATAATAATAATAATAATAAAGGAACCATGCGGTTTTAATAGTCCCTCGCCGGCTTCAGCCAGGCTCGGGCCTAATGATGATGAGACTTACCCAGGGGTGGGGGGCTGAACAGGGGAGGGGTGTGTTTGCCAGAGTTGGGGCTTTGGGCAGACGATGTTAAGTTTTTGAATGGGGGTGTGAAAATATTCAGAAATATGAAAGGGTGCGCACCAACTTGGCTGAATGATTATTTTAAAAAGAACATCTGCAGCATTCACAATCTTAATTTAAAAAGGTTTGAGAAGGTCAAGGTCACTGGGTATTCACATTCCTAAGTTTTTGAAGGTATGGGAACTCACAAAGGTGAAAGAGCCAACATGGGATGAGATATTATTCTGAAAGGGGCATGGGAATGTGAAGGTTGGCAGTCTAAGTTTTTGAAGGTATGAGAATGTGGGCAACAATGGGTGTGATATTGTTCTCTGAGGTCATAGGTCTCCGGACTTTTTATTATTAAGCTTTCAGACACCGCTATTTTCATCATGCTTTCACCATCGCATTATTTTCCAGTTTTAGCACTTCTTGCTTTCATTTTTTTGCTTTAAAACGCTATTTTAACAACATGTCGCCAGCAACTTTAAAACACTGTCCGAAGTTTAACTCTCTTTCGTTACCCCACGACCAACAAACGCTTGAAATAAAGTTTCACCACTTATCACTTCCACTTCCCCAACCACTCAAATAATGCATGTTTAAAAAACACGAAACAATAATACAATTAAATAAATGCTTTAAAAGGGTTATCCCAAAAAAAAACGTAAAACACGCTAAAATGTATAAAATTAAATCACTGCCCCACACCAATGCAAAAAAGGGGAGGGTGAGAGAGAGGGGGGCTTGGGAACAGTGCTGAATCACTCACACACAGCTGGCGGGGGGGGGCGGGGCAATACAGAATAAACTATAATAACCTTGTTTAAATATGAACTGATTTGAACTCATCAACTCATCAAAAAGCCATCAATCATTTTGACAGGAGGCACATTATATTATCTCTCTGGCTGTCCACCGCAAGAATCAGTTGGGAGAAATACAATTTATATCTGTTTTTGCAAAAAACACATCCATGTAGGCTATGTTCACTTAAAAGACTATATTGTTTGCTAATACCCTCCCTGTATTTATGACTTTGGATGTGTATGATTGTTCCATTTGTTTTCATTTTGCAACTTACTGGCTGAGAGGAAGCGCTTTTTTGTTCAAGTGAAATGCGATTTCTGAGAAAGAATTTGCATGCTCCTGAAAAAATTGACCTATGGCAGCAGTTTTGGATCTAAATTCAATTGGGTTCAGCAGAGAAACAAATCCCTTGAACATGCGGTGCTCCGGTGCAGGATGTGCATGGCAACAAACTTATTTCCTATGCTGAGTCTGAATATACTGAAACACAGTGAAAACGCAATGCCTAATTTTTTAAATTGTAGCTGATTTTTTTTGAAGCCATCAAAATTACCACAGAAGAAATATAGTGGTATGAAGGTTAAAAGCTGGAATTTGTGGAAGTCCGGGCCGGGTTCAAACCCAGTTTGTGTGTCTGTCGGGGGATCACATTTACAAAACACAACTTTTGCCATGTCATTAGCAGCAGGTTGAATGCATCACTTGAATGCCATGCAAGTGCAAAGCAAGACATTGGACACATAAAAGGCACAGTGGTTCATCCCCATCAGCATCAGTGTCAGAATGCCACAGCTTACAGAACAGCAGAGGGAGCGAGTTTTGGGGATGCTGCTTAGAAGAACATCTCAAAGAGAGGTTGCCCACCAGTTCAGGGTCAGTCCATCCACCATCAACAGACTGGAGCATCGCTACCGACAGACAGGAAGCGCTCACGACCGCCCCCGACCAGGACAACTTCCGGTTATGATGGCACATCAGGACCGACGCATCCAGAGGATCCATCTGAGGAATCGGTTTCAAACAGCAACAGACACAGCTCGGAACACGAAAGGATGCCACGGACGCGCCATCCATGCCATGACTGTGATTTGGCGAGCTGTGGGGTTAAGGTGCCGGAGGCCACATCAAGGCAACATCATGACATAACGTCACAGAGACAACAGACTCCAGTTTTCTTGACGTCATCATCTTCGGCCTACACGAGTCTTCTATTGTTGGGTTGTTCAGACGAATCAAGGTTCTGTGTGTTTTTTTTGCTGATTTGCTGACTGCCGACAACGGGTGCACAGGAGGCAATATGAATGTCATCAAGACAGGTGTGTTCTTCAGAGAAATGGGTTTTGTGGGGGTAGTGTGATGGTCTGGGCTGCCATTAATGTGAGATTTCGGAGTGAACTTGTTGTGATTCGTGGAAGTCTAACTGCACAGCAATATGTGGATGAGATTTAAAGACCAGTTCTCCAATCACAATTGAATAATCATGGACAACAACGATTGCCGTTCACGTTCCAACACAACAACGCCCATCCCCATACTGCACGCCTCACCAGAGACTTTCTCAAATGAGCAGGGATCAATGTTCACTGTTAGCCATCCATTTCACCTGTTCTTAACCCCATTGAACACATGTGGGAAGAACTGGGTCGTCGTGTGCGCCAGCGTCACTGTCTACCATGCAATGTTGCCGAGTTGACGGCAGCACTACAGGAGGAGTGGAGGAAAATTCCTCAAGCAACTGTGCGACGTTTGTGCAAATCGGTGCCTCGCCGTTTACGCGCATGTGTGCAAGCACAGGGAGGACACTGACAGTTTGTGGAGGATCTGTGCATTCACAATGGCATATCGGAAACATTTTTTAAGATAATGTAGTGAAACTTTACAGTGTTATGAACAATGAAATTCTTTTTGTATTTCTATTAACATTTAATGGAAAAACATTGGTTGTTTCTTCTTTTAGGCTATTAAATATGAGTGTAGCGTTTTCACTGTGTGTCAGTATAGAAATTGTTGGTATTGGGTATAAAACCAATGTTGTAATGAATGGGGAAAAGATTTAGAGACTAATGTGAGCAATTTGGTTGGTTTCCAACGGTTGAATATCTTTTGCCCAAAGGACAAACTGCTGTTGCACTGAAGTTGATTTCTGCTGTCAGCTCAATGGAACTGACAAGGTCTGATCAATGTTGGCCTGACATATGCTTGCAGTCTGGGGCCTGACTGACTGGACAGTCATGTGATTTGATTTGAAGCAAGGACTTTCTTCCATGTAACCTGATTCTGGTCAAGAGGCTTTAAATAGGATGTCCACTCCACAATATTTTCTCTTGCGGTCTGGGGTCTGTTTGGGCATTTAGCGCTCTTTTCCCCCTCTTAATCTCCCTTTGTTCAGAGGAGAGCCAGATTCTGTGTAGTTGCACTCCTGAGAAGGCCTGAATCCAACAGGAACCACAATCTCCAGTTTGGAAGAAGAGTGTTTTCTGGCCACTTAAACTGCATTCCACATGGGATCAGTGTGGTTAAAAACTTGTCAATTGAAACATAAATGCGCTGGGCCACCATTAGTTTCTGCAAGTTTCTGCAAGCAGGGGCGTAGCTAGGGATTTTGGGCCCCCAGAAAGAAAATTACACAGCCCCCCCAAACAAGAAAAGCGTTTTTTTTTTTTTTTTTTTTTTTTTTTTTTTTACAAATATCTATGCATTTTTATGTATTTTGTAACTCTTAATTTCTTTGTATTAAAAGCAATAGTTTATTTCCTTCACATTACTTCCTGTTTATTAGCATATTCCCAAAGTAACATTCTGACATTTACTGGCCCAGCGGAGTCACATGCCGTGCCATTGACAAAACTTGCGAAAATGGAAATCGCCAGACATCACTTGTCCTCTACCGCTGCTAGCGTCAAAACTTTCTTTTGTTTTACCTTGTGTCCGGTATCGGCGTGACAACGACATGTTAAAGATTTGTTTGGCACCAACCATTCATCGTAACTCCCTCTCGCTCCGTCTGGAAAAGGCAAAACTTCACCCCTGAAATCTAACTTCCTGCCTGGAATCGTTCACAGCACAGCCATGAAATTGTGACACACGCGCTGATTGGCTGGCACTTGCCAGGTCTCTCAAGGGCCAGCCAATCAGCGCGCGTGTCACAATTTCATGGCTGTGCCGTGAACGATTCCAGGCAGGAAGTTAGATTTCAGGGGTGAAGTTTTGCCTTGTCCAGACTGTCTATGGTCCAGACTTATTTTTCGGAACGAGAGGGAGTTACGATGAATGGTTGGTGCCGACTGAATCTTTAATATGTCGTTGTTACACCGATACCAGACACAAGGTAAAACAAAAGAAAGTTTTCACGCTACCAGCGGTAGAAGACAAGTGGTGTCTGGCGATTTCAATTTTTGCAGGTTTTGTCAATGGCACGGCATGTGACTCTGCTGGGCCAGTAAATGTCAGAATGTTAAAACAAGCCCTCGGAGGCACGAATGGGGCTAGGTGCCTCTTCATCTCTGAGTGCCACACTTTTGGATGTGAACCCAAAGCGTACGAGTGATACACTCTGGTTTAGTTTTCGCTTGCTGGCCATTTTTATTATAACTTCTCAACGTTATGTCTTTCTTCTGTTTGGCGCGCATGGCTAATTTGCATACGTGCACAGGACTGGCTGGCTCCGCTTGGCAAAAAATAGAACATATTTGTGAATAAATGTTTTGAATTCTGTATACTGGACATGGTGAGCTTAAAAACATTTTAGTGACCATTAGTGACTATAAAATATTTCATTTTTTATTTCTTAAGACAAAATTTGAGACCCCTTCAAATTTTGCTTTGAGGCTTTCAGGGGGTCTCACAGGTTAATCGGGGGGTTCGGACCCCCCGTATTTCGCACACCGCACCAGCCAACGAGCTATATAAACTAGAGGCGCTATATTACGATTTCAATGTGCAAGTCTGGCCGGCATCTTGTGACGGGCGTCCATCACAGAAAGGTGCAGCAAAGTGGATTCATGCCTTCCAGAAATTTTGATTTTCACTGTGTGCCGTACAGTCCTAACAAGCGAAAATACCGCAGTACTTTGAATCACTCCCGACTTAAGAGTGAGGCACGTCCTAAAACCCGTTGAAATCAGCAGCCACTGTCAGTAGATGCGAATAGATGTTTACTTGTTCCTCATCCATCGTAATGTCAGTGTCCAGGTCTGCACCATGCAGCTTCTATCAAAAAAAAAATAGTCATAGATATGTGTCTGATCCAATTACAAACCAATTATTGTTTTTCTTTTTTAATAGATAGGCCTACGTGTCAGATTCAATTACAAACCAACGTTTTTTTTCTCTCTAAACTAATAAACTAGTTTCACGACTTGGCTGCGGTAACAATAAGATACTTGTTATCAAGGTTCCCAGCATTTGCGATGCTAATTTATCTTACTAGTTGACAAGTGTCTGTCCTTGATCGTACTGCTAGAGAAATAGATCCGGCCTGACAGAACGAGATCAGTCATAATATTACCGTACCGACTACCGAAGGGGTTTTAAGATGGCTTGGGTGTGTACCACCGCATTTTCAAACATTCCCTATGGAAAATATCAATCGCTCAGGGTCCGTTTCCGAAATCACAGATGCTCACTTTACGTCGAGGAACCATTGACAATGAATGGACCTACTATATAAGCTGCTAACTTAATTAGCAACAACGCTTTTTGGTAAACGAATGGGCGATAATAGACAGAAATGGCGCTTCAAGCTAACTCTTCTCTAGTTATCGGTCAGAAAAAGGCCGGAAATCAAAACGCTGCTGAATGATTATTATTGTTATTTACCGAAATATTAACCAGAGCGTATTTGTTTACATGGGTTCAAGCGGCAAGCACGCCCGTCATAAGGTGGCGGCCAGCCCTGCACACATTGGAACGACCAACGTAGCGCCTCTAGTTTAAATATCTCGTTGGCTCCAGTGACCTCCAGGCTTGAAAGGGTTGGAAGCCATAAACTTTAGGCGGCATCACACTTCCTGTTTAGTCACCTACTGTCTATGCTCCTCTCCTCTAGGCTTGCTCTCCCGCGCAGCGCAAGGGGTGGACTATACCATTTGTACATTTTAGAAGGGGGCAGCAGAGGCCCCTAGTATTTTATTTTGCTCTATTTGAGACCAACTTTAATCTTTTGACCAATCCATTTAGTTGCTTTTAATTCAATAATGACATTAATTACTAAGAAAAAATTAAATTTAAAAAAAAAAATTACACTTTTCATTCCAGGCTTCTCAAGGGCCCCCCTCCCACTGTGGGCCCGGGTAATCAGTACCCTTCCCCCCCCCGCGCCCGTGCTACGCCCCTGTCTGCAAGTATGGAGTTTCGTTCCAGTCTTTATTCAAGAGTGTGGTCTCTCAACTTGAGAGCAGACATATTCCCCCAAACTTCTGCTCTCGCACTCAATTTAGTTAATTTCTAAGTGTTCAAATTATTTTTGGGGTGACTGTAACTCGGTATTGCAGTGCTTGACAAAGGTTTGCCAAAGTAATCCTGAGCCCATGTAATTTTCAGGTAAATTACCTTTCTCGATGTAGTGCCACCCCAGTGATCGTAGATCAGGGGTATTCAGCTCAGGCTTAAGTCCTTGCTCTTTATGGACAAAAATGTCTCCAGATTTCTTAAGTTTTAAATTATTTTATGTACCATAGAGGGTGAAATATTGAAATCCCTTCCTATCTTTCATTAAGGAACATTATTATTAAACCTTTCAATTATTCTCTCATGCGTGATCCCCAGCTCATCCTTGTTCCTGGAGGACTAGGCCTTCCCCAGATGCTGCTTTGGTGCCAACCCATCACCTGCTGATATCAGCTGCTTTATATTAAACCATTATTCTTTTTTTTTCACTCATTACAATTCTTAAATTGCCCCAGTTCCACCTTTTTCAGAATGCATTGCAGACCTGAATGACAGGAATGGACATACATTTACAAATGAAATGAACATGATGATACAAAACATTAAAAACCTTGTCTCTCTTCGGTCTGCAGTGAAATGCAAGTCAACATAAATTCAGAAATCACTGCTTTCTGTTGTCATGCTATTTCCATACATCTCAACTCTGAGTTGGGTGTGTACAAGAAGTAATATTACATATGTACATATAACCTCACTTCTGAAAAAGTTGGCACATTTAGAGGAATACTCATTTATGTGCATTGCCCTCGTCAGATAAGTAAGAATACAATTCAAGATTCCGTGTTCTCTTGGACATGCAAATGTACCATACATCCATGCTTGTGCACCTAACCGCTAGCTTTCCAGGCTCATGCAACAAGCAGCCTTTTCCACAAATTTTTTTTTTCTATTCAGTGCTGTCCACTTCGCTGGCATCAGATGAGAATGTACTGAGTATATGTCCGCTTCTGTCAGGATTCGTACAAAGCAGACCTGACATACCTCAAAGGCATTCGGAGGCATCACACTTCAATTTTTAGCATTTCTGTGCCCAAACACCAACAGCAGATTAGGTTCACTGTATGTGTTCTGGCCTCAAGCATTAACTTTTCATCATACTGTGAGAAAACAAAATGCTAACAGATGCGCTCATGAAACTTTTATCTGCTTGGAAAGAGTACAATCTGTATTTTTCTATAATCAAGACAAGAATAAAATTGAAGGCACCTGGCACAAATTTGGTAGATTCCCAAAACATTTTGAGTCCTTGTGCCACCTGACTTTTAGTGGATCTCACACTCAGCTTGAATGTGGACTGTAAAAGTTTGCATTGACACAGCTTCAGAATATTTGGACAGAAATCATATTTAAAGAAATTAATGTGAGAAGTCAGAGAGCTGAGACCCATGACCTGGAAAATTGCTATTTTCATTTAATGTTGCCCCGATGATCTATTTTTCCTTCTGTCAGTGTTCTGTAGACTGTTCATTTTATTTTATGTTTTTACTTCAAGTTTTTTCTATCTATTCCCCATTGTTCTCATGACTTTGTTTTATAAGTCAGTTTCCACGTATCCTTGCTGCCCTCCCCACTGTGTGTGTTAATTGCCTTGTTCAATGCCTCATTTTAACCACGCCCTTAGTCATGCTTCCCTGTTTGCCCTGCACCTGTTCCATTTTCCCTGTGATTTGTTTGCTTTAAAAGATCCTAGTTTTTCTTTGTCTAGTTGCGCGTCTGTCTCTGTGTATTTTCCTACTTACTTGCGAGTGTTGTGATTCCTAGTGATTTTCTGGTTTATATTTCCCTTAGTCTTTCAGTTTTCAAGTGTTGCTTTGCCCTCAGTGTGAGATAGATATCTGGTTAAGACTTCGGCCATACTTGATGATACAATAAGGCCACCACTTTTAAGATGAGTTAAAACTTCTTCAACTGTCATATAAAATGTATTGTCATATTCAATATATTGTATTTCAAATTCTGGGGGATCAATGCTATCTGTCGACTAAATTATACCATTTTGAGTCCCATTTATATCTAATGAATTTATTTGTAAGTAAATTTGAAGATGCTGTGACCCAAGGGCGTAGGTTTAAAGTGAGAATTGGTAGGGACACATGTGAAATGTGAGTGGGCGTAGCGCGCGAGCTAGAAAATTTTTGTAAATCTGAGAGCAGACACTGACTTTTCTGGATACAGAGATTCTCCAAATGAGTGTTCCTTTGTTTTTTTTATGATGCTAAGCAAGCTGCCTCCATAATCTTCATAGATAGATTCCACGTACATAAACCTCTTTTTCTATTTTAGCCATCCAAATACTTTTGATTTGATTTTTGAATACAAGTTTACAGCTGTTACTAAAGTTATGAACATTAATTATGAAGGTTAGCAATATCGAACAATTGAAATACTCTTACCAATTCATAAATTACTTAATTACATAATGGTATGTTGTATTATTAGAGAATGTTAGAGAATCATTATACGGCAATTTATGTCTATTAAGCATCTCTCTGTGCGGTAACGTGACTGCAGCCGAGATAAACACTTCAAAATGGACCATTGACCATCTGTGAATTGGTCAAGCCGCAAACCGAGCATTTTATCGAACTGGATCATGTTAGATTTACGATTTACAATTACTTGTTTCTTTCATTGGCTACAGCTGGCAACCCGGCTACTAGCCAACATGTGACAGAAACCAGGTTTAGTTCGCTAGTTGAAACTAGCAAACATGATTAACTAACATTAGTTGACATTATTTTCCAGGAAAAAAAAGTAACTTTAAGCAGCTAGCAAGTTTTCACTTTAAATAGCTAACTGTTTCGGTTTGATCACTTGCACCCTGGATGGTAAAAAAAAAAAAGCTTCTTATGTCGCCTCTTTTTTTTGGTGGCATCTCTGTTTTCTTGTCAACAGAGTGGCTTGCTGCCATTAGCTCGCAAGTTGACAAACTGATGGTATATAATGGTTAGCTATGGAAAGGTACTGCAAGTACACTTAGATATGAGAGTGGCACTTAGCTAGCCTGCTACAGTGCTGAGCCGCACTAATTCAAGTTGCCAACATTACACTTGGCATTTAGCTTGGCTGAATATTAGCAGCATTACATGGAACAATATTTTTTTCTCACGCTCTCAGACAACGAAATTTCCGCAAAAAAGATACGTACCTAAGGCAATATCAAATATATGTCATGCGTATGGCCATGGGAAAAGTGCTATAGTTATGTGATGAAGAAAAATCTTGAACAAATGCCAAATTGCGGTTCTCTTCAACGGGCAAGCCATTGCAAACACCATGTAATCAAAGCTGGCGATCCAGTTGCATGTCTCAAGCCCCGCTTTGGACAAAAATGAATATTCATGACCTGAATAGAGTGGTCAATTTACTCTTGACTTTTAGCCTTCAGGTAGCCCCTCCCTTTGAACCAATCAAATGCTAGAATGCGTAAATAGGTTGTCTTGAAGACGTAGCCTCCACAAGTGGGTCTATTGTGACTTATCTGGAAAGATGATAAGACTGAGTTCGCTAAAATATTGGTAGGAACAATCTGGCTTCCCAAAATATTGGTAGGGACATGTCCCTACCATCCATATGCAAACCTACGCCCTTGCTATGGCCCTATATATTTCTTGGCTCTGTGTCAATGTCCTCTGCCATTAGTTTCATTAGATTTTGTTGTAACTGTTGTAAATAAAGCTGATTTCAATTGTCAGAATACTGAGGCTACTTCTTGTCTTTTGTTTGGTTCAAAAGTATTTTCTGAGCTTAAATCTGAATCGTTACACGCTGGATTTACATTTTCCTTTCAGATTTTCAGACTTGATAGCCTCTGTTGACCAGAGGCCTCCACATATATTCAAAACAGTTAATAAATCCTCCTTCATTGCCCTGCAGGCTTCTTCTTTCTTTTCAAGGTCAAATTGTTTTAGCCAAAGGATTTCTATCTTTATGGACTGAATGGCATTTAACTGATCCGTAAACTCCATTATCCTTTTAGAGGTCAACTTTTTCACTTGAGCTATGATTTCTTTCTGTTCTTGGACTGATTTCGATCCTAATCATGTCTCAATGTTTCAATGTTTGAATATAGAAGTTTTGACTCATTAAACATAGTTTGGGCGTTCGGTGCCCTCTTAATTTAATGGTCATGCTGTCCAAACACACATTCACCACTAATATTGTTGCAGACAGAAGACTGGGCTTGTTCAATGAGTTCCTGACTTGGATTTGAATTAATCCCACCAGACAATTGATCAACAAGCTGGCGCTGAATAACAGCTAATATAGACTTCAAAATGTCTTGTACAAGTTCACATGTTATCAAATCATACTCTGTTGTTTTCAGAAGCGACTGAAGAACCTGGTCACCTTCAGAATTTTCAGCTTTCACAGATTTAAAAAGCTGAGCGGAACCATTCATAACATCATTAGCATCTTGCACCCATTCCTTTAAATTTCAAACAGCACAATCTAACTCATCATTGAGGGACAAAAGGTTTCTATCAGAGTCAGAGTTTCATCCAGGGAGATGTCACAAATTTACCAACTAAACCTAGAGTATAACAAGCAACAAGTAAGTAGTCATTCCTGAAGGAATCTTCAACAGATGTGCAGCATGTTGGATGGATTCCAGACTTTATCAAAGAACTCAAGAACCAGTCCACGCAAAATGTAAACAGCAGCAGTATTCCTGAAATACACATGGAATCTGTTGCCAACCTCAGATAAAATGACTTTGGATGGTTTGATGTCTCGAGTTTTAAAATAGGTTTTTAACTCAGATGGCAAACCAGCTCCTTCTTTGTAAAATAGGTTTGATTTGGCATGTATTGGGGCATCTGTGGCTCCACCATTCCTTTTGGTAAAGCATTTAAAATCTTTTCAAGACGGGTGGTTTGCCTCCCATGCCTTAACAACTGACTGATTCACTGCTGAAAGTTTCTAAGGAATGCACGCCACAATAAAAGTTATGCCAGGCACTATCAGGGTCTGTACTTTTCTCCATCAGAAGTTTACTTGTTTTATTTATTTATTCTTCGCTGTTACACGATCAGTCATTGTGTCACTGATGTTTGAAAATATTTCTTGGCCACCATGAATCTTTTCTGTGCGCTGAAGAATAGTTTCAGTATAGGAGGCTGCCATTCCAGAGCTCATTTGATTGAGTCCAACTAAAAAAGTCTTATCCTTGGTTGAAATCTGCACCTCGCCATAGTGATTTCCTGATTTAACTGTGCCATCATATTTCAATGTGGCGTGCTTAACGTCATGCGGAACTTCACCCAACTGGATTTGCGACAATTCCCCAATTTCCCCGATGATCCAGGTACACGTGTAGGGATCTGGTAAGGTATCAATCTCATGATTTTAAAGATTTTTTTTTTGGAATTTTTCCTTTATTTGATAGTTATACAGTGTAGAGAGACAGGAAGGTTGGGGAGAAGAATGGGGGATGACATGCAGCAAATGACCCGAGTCGGATTCGAACCCAGGTCGCTGCGGGAAGGACACAGCCTTTATGGTACGCGCACTTAGACCGATGAGCCACCGGGACGCCCCCCAATCTCATGATTAACCAAATGAAGTAGTACAGATAAAATGACAGATCTGATATTTTCCACCGACACCTGCCTCTGAGCCAAAGCTTATACTGTCTTTCTAATTGCTTCATTGTATGTCTTTCCATCAACCTTTGTTTCGACTGAATTTCGTGTAGTTTTCCTTGGAGGATTTCACAGACATTTTCCAAATCAGCCATTCGCAGTTTCAGTATATTTTCATGAGCAGTGCTGAATGTGAGTGGGTTATTACATCCTGTTGATACATAAGTTGCTGCCTTTTTGAATAGTAAAATTTTAGAGCTCGCTTCTGACTCTGAACATGTTTAACCTTCTGCTGTAATGGCAAAAATTTTTCTCTTTAGCACAATTAATTTCTTAGTCAATTTAACTTTCTCTGATCTTAATTCTGAACGTTAACAGTTTTTTGTTTTTTATTCTATTGTTCATATATTTTGCTTGGTCGTGACTCCTGGTTGGATTCTTTGCACCAGTAGAATTCTGCTGGGACTCGGGGCCACATGTACTAAGAGTTGCCTGGATTTCCTACAAAATTTTTGCGTATGTGGAAATCTAGGAAGTTGCACACGCGCAAAAAAATTCAGATGTATCAAACCGTGTGTTAGCAGGATTTCATGCACTTTCTCTTTGTACATCCCAATCAACGTGAAATTAAGCATACATGCACGAGCACAATGCTCCACCCTGTCTCCTCCCTATATTATCATAATTTCTATATGTAAATAAGTATAAATAGGCCTGGCTGCGCATTGCATTCTCAAGGAAAATGGCAAAAGTTAGAGCAAAATAACTAAATTTCACTGATTGTGAAGTGGAGGCGTTGGTCGCTCACGTTGTGACCAAAAAAACAGATCTTAATGGGGTCTTTATTCACGGGTATAAACAACAAAACTAAAAGGATGGAGCAGGAACGCGTCACGCAGGCTGTAAACGCCGTGGGGTTGGAAAACCACTCCCTGGAGGATGTGAAAAAGAAATAGTCGGACATTAAAACCGACGTCAAATGAAAAGGCAGCTGCTCATTGGCGGAGCGTGGCTCAAATGGGCAGTGGTACCTGCGTTGAAGAGCTCTCACAATTTGAGCAGCATGTGGCAGGTGTCTTAGGGGATACCATTCTCTTTAGCGTGGTCTCTCTGAGTGTGGGGGATACAGATACGACTTTGGATTACCCTGAAGGTAAAAAGATTTATTTGCTGAACTTTCCATGTGTTTGTACAAGGTGATGCCTAGGCTAAGCATTGTGTGGTGTGTGTTTTAAGATTTAAATGGCCAATTAAGGCCTACACCATCCATTTAGTAAAAAAGTCAAGATGTTGGCTCATTTTCATCAATTGGATTTTAATTGTCATTTTAATATACAGATGGCAAAACATCCACCAGGGGCAGCCAGTCAGCGGCGTCTCTCCAGTCGACGCAACCAGAGCCCAATCCTGCCGTCGCGCCTGTTGAGCCTGGCCCCTCTGGTGAACCTGGCGCGTCTCGTCCTCCCGCTGCTGAGGTCCACCCAACCGGCCGTGTTCTTACACGAGCTGTGTTGGAGTCACAGACGCAAAATTGTTAGAGCCATTGAAGACATCAGTAAATATCCCAATAATATCACTGACACGCTCATTGAAATAAGCAGTTCATTAAAAGAATAGGTTAAAAAATGAATACTGAGTCCTTTACCTTTCTACAATGCATATTGTAGCTATAACTTGCTGTCAGGTTTGGATTGCCGCCTGGTGTGGCTGCACATCCACTCGCCTTGGCTCTGGTTCATCCTGCGGCTTCAACAATTCACGCAGTGGTACGGCGTGGAGCACCCCTGCATGCCCGCACAATGGCACACACCCTCTCAGGGCTGTACAGGAGGACGCCCCCACTCCTGTCAAGGCAGCGCCACTGGCTTTTGAGCTGCCCAATTGCCCTCTCCACAACTGACCTAGGGCGGGAATGGAGATCATTGCATCTCTGCTCTCGGTCAGTCTGTGGGTTGGCGAGAGGGGTAAGCAGCCACGTTTTCAGCGCATAACTGCTGTCCACCTAATGAACAGTTCATAATTAACCCTCAACATAGACCATCCCACAACCCTAATAATTTCACTCATTAATTTTTCGCATGTTAGGCCTACTTTCCGAGTACCCATCTATCACGCACTCTGCCAGCCTCCAGCCTATTCCCAACCATGCTATATACCAAGATATATGAATCATGCATTGAGCCAGGCCACCTTGCCACAACATTTGTGAGGCGCATTTGGG
This sequence comes from Gymnothorax javanicus, assembly GCA_029692085.1. Lineage (NCBI taxonomy): Eukaryota > Metazoa > Chordata > Actinopteri > Anguilliformes > Muraenidae > Gymnothorax > Gymnothorax javanicus. Next base: position 88,511,607 of record CM056195.1, on the reverse strand, counting down.
CATTACAGATAATTTGCATGTTTATAGAATGGAAATGTTTTCTATTCACGTAAGCAAATTCCCCATCAGTTGGAGCCTTTATAGCAATGTGTGTGCAGACAATAGCTCCGATTACATTGGGAAAACCGGCTATTGCTGCAAATTGCGCTTTGATGTTTGCCTGGCTAACTGCATCGTATGGAACCTGATATACCTGTGCGACATTAATTATGCCGTCCAAAACAGCTGGCATGGCACGGCTTAGAGACGACTGGGACATAACAGACCGGTCTGCCAGTTCCCTCTGAAAGGATCCTGTCGCAAGAAAACAAAGGGTTGTGAGGACCTGTAGGGGCACTGGCAATGCGAGGCTCCTTGTTGTCTCTCTCTGCAACGTTGGACCCAGTTCAGCACACAGTTCCAAGGGGACAGCTCTTGGCAATCTGAATCGACTAATAAGCCAGTCATCATCATGGGCCGAAAAAACATAGTGATCACGGAAAACCCATTCTCTTTGAATTCAGCCATTGGCCACATCCTCTAATAACGCCAACGCTGCCATCCTCAACTCATCAATAGGCTACCATGATGCGCACTTTTATACTCCTTCATTTGGAGACATGCTGTGATAGGCTGTTCCTATAAACCCAAGGTGACAACAATTCATAAATAATGTGAATTATTTAATTGATTCATAGGTTGATTAGTTGATGGAATGATTAAGTAGGCTGGCTTATCATGGCTTTTGCTTGTAGTGCGATGGAGTCCTTAACCCATTTAAACCGGGACAGCATGTGCGCATTTTAAGAACGTGTCGTTGCCGACACAGATATGCGCGTAATTTTGAAAGTACTGTAATTACTGTAAGTTTTGCGCAATAGAAAAAAATTCCAACTGTTCCTGAAAGCTGAGAAGCTGTGCTTCAGCCCAAATACAGGTTACTATGGTAAACATGGCAGCATGATTCTCTGCTGGGATTTTTGCATTAGGCCTTAAAGGGTTAAACAACTATTGTGCCTAATGTGATATTTCAAGACATCACCACTGAGTGTCGCCAACAACACAAAACTGTCTTGAAACACGCGTACGCCAGCCTTGAAGTTTGCATGGAGAACCGCTCATTTTCATGTTCAAATCATCTTCATACATCCCAACTTGAGCGCGAGAATCGGCGTACACACATTTTTTTGTGCATACGCAAGCTTTGCACATGAGGCCCTCGGTCTTCAATTTTTTGGTAGGTCTACTTTCACTTGACTGCACATTTGGCCCACTTATTTTTGTTGGCACAGGAAACACAAAAACTTCATTTATAAATGTTTGTTTCGCCTGTGATGTCCGTTTAACATTTTTCCAGTTTTTTTATTTGTGATATTTTATTGCAGATCTGCTTCTGAAAAAAAGGTGATTCATCAGTTGGCCACTCAAGTGCATTACGTTTATAAATCTCTCTCAACCACTTAAAAACATCCAGTATCTGTTATCTGTTTTCTGTTGCTAAAGCTCTTAGATGACAAATAAATTCATCAGTTAGACAAAAATCTCCAAGGTCTTACCTTTATTATGATAACAAGATTATGCAAATGGAACAAGTAGTTGCAGAGAAATACTCATTTCATTTTGAGCATGTCATTTTCGAGCCAGTGGCTCAGGGCTTAAGAGCTTAAGGTCAAGTCGCAGCATCACGGGTTCCTTTTAAACCGGCATCAAATAAGGAGGCCAAAAGCATCCTCTTGCATCTTATATTGATGCTTGGTCAGGTAGCGTCAATATATGACACGTCAGTATGAGACTGGGCTCACCTAGGGGCCCCAAAGGTAAAAAGTGCTGTGGGCTAATTATGGGCAATTCCGTAAGGGTCCCACCTGGGATAGTTGTGGGTCATTCCACACTGCCCACAATAAACCCACTGTGGGCCCACACATACATGTTTTCTGGGAAACAGTTAGCTTGATTTTACAGGAGTGAAGAAGTTGTTGATTTAATATAGGCATGGGCAACGCTCTGCATAAACTCTAATGGAATGCGTAACAGCTGAACTGGGGCGGTAAACAAGCCTCAGAAAACTTATAAAAAATGACTAAATACCATTTTCATACAAAATGAACACCATGATTTGATTAAAAGCAACCTTTTCAATAGGATACCCGCATTTCATGCATGAACTCTGCAAATTACGGCCAAAAACGCGATTTGAACAGAGCAATTGTTCGCCCATAGGATGAATGCGTGACCTCAATTTGCGCCGTGTTTACAAATTTTCAAGGGCATGGCGTGGCAAAAATAACCATTTAGGAGGTAGATTTCAAACAGCCCGCGTCGACGTCTTACCCCAGCTACGGCCCTGATTTGCTTACAGCCATCTAATTTGAGAAATTACGATTCTGTTCGTCCAGGCTAGACCTCCAGGGGATGTGAAGGTTCGACAGAAGTTGGTGAAGTTCCAGTGGATGATTTCTTCTCAACAATAGCGTATTTTTTACTTTATCCTACATAGTTTGTTGACAGAATATCCTGTGACCCTATTTGTGAAGTTTCAGTAAAATATACCGAGAATAAACCGGCGCCAGGCGTTTGTGGTCACAAGATTAATTCGATCAACAATCGAGACTGCAAGGATGGAAATCTGAATAATCAATTAGGAAAAATTCTCGGCTCTCGGTAATTCTGTATATCGTTTAACATTTTCGGATTTGAAAGAAGATGAAAATAAGCGCCCGCTTTTTGTTTGGATGTAAAATATTTAAAGGGGAATACATTGTATATTGATTAAGCATTGAACTCTGCATAAGCTGAACTGTTTTAATATTTGTTGATGACATTGCTTCGCTTCCTGGAAGCAAGCACGCCGCAAATCTGCTGTCTAGTGAGCATTTCAGGTTTGATGTACTGAGTAATAACGCCGTGGAAACTTAAACTGGCCCGTCATTCTGCCGAATAGTCTTGCTAAACTAGTTAATCGTCTGATTGCTAATCAAGCAAAGGGGAGGTTTCTGCCTCGCCAAACTAACCTCCGACTGCACGTCACTGTGTTTTACTATGAATTATTCACAGTAGCTCATTGAAACTATCATGGGAGGAGGGTATATGGACGAAGTAAAAACAGTGCAAATTTTTATTTTTTTTAAATCACCACGGGTTATTGAAGGGGGAACGTTTCGTAGCAGTGGGAGGGCAAACAACTGCCGGCATCAGCGACTTCACTGCATTTTATGTAGTAATGGGCGAGTAGTGTTAATGTTTGCCCTCCCACCGATAATTTTGACATTTTTGCAGGCCATTGATCCAAAAAAAAAACTTCACAGGCAACCCATTCATACCATTTTTTTAATATCAATGCAAAACCTAATGTTGAACATAATTGGGTGAAATTCAATGCATTTTCCATTAAAAAAGGGCCTAGGGGGGTGCTGCTGTACTTCAGAAAAGGGGTAGATGACTTTAGCATCAATTATTTCTGTTAGGGTACCCTAATGGATAATTTGGCCAGGTTTATTTCTGAATAGACTGTATTCAAAAAATGCCCTCAGGCTTCACCCCCAATTTTCACAATGGGTTTTGTTGAAAAATGCCGAAATCAGCCATTTTTGGGACCCTGTGGCTCTGAGACCCTTTCCTGTACAGGCGTTGGACTTGTGGCAAACTCTTCGTCTGTGTCTTCTGTACTTACCTGCAAAAAATCATTAGAAAATAAACACTTTGTTCTCAGCAACTCAAGAAATGTTGTCATTTTATTCATTTGTATTGCCCATGCCTATTTAATAGCAAGACATTTTGCTAATTTACCAGGCTAATTGTGAGCAATACATAAATGGTTGATTGACGTAAGACTAGTCATCAAACATGAAATCAGAATATTTGATTTTATCTAATTTATATGAATTCAACAATATTCCATATAACTTAGTTTTTTTTCTGGAAGAAAAGCAAAATGAAAAACTGACTGTCTGATAAATTGTACTGAACTGCAGCTCCGCGCATGAAATAGCTCCATCATGGAGAAAGAGGCGTTTTCCCCCATCCCAATGTCTTCTGTTTTTACTTACAGTGCTATGAAAAAGCATTTGCCCCCTTCCTGATTTTTTTTTTTTTTTTGCATATTTGTCACACTTAAGTGCAATTCTGCAAAGAGGAGTAGACCAAAATTCCTCCATAAATGATGTGAAAGATTGTGATGGTTCTGCCCGGCAGTCCCTCCCCCTCCGGCTGTCTTGCCTCCACTTCAGCGAGCCACACCTGTTGCTCGTTGAAGTGGAGGTGAAGTTAAGACTATTTAAGAGCTGCATTGCCAATTGGCAGTTGCAGCTGTATTCTGGAGTTTTAGCCCCATCATGTGTTGCTGCTGCTCCCCTGTCGTTTTAATTTTTATTTTTGTTATTATTATAATTAAATGTTTTCTATTTATTATATCAGCCTGTGCGAGTGGGTCCCTTTTTCTGCTTTTGGGTACATGGTCCCAGTGCCCGCCGGGTTGCAGATTGCATCCGGTGGGACCAAACCATGACACTCATTGCCAGTTATTGCAAACACTTGATTGCAGTTGTTGTCGCCGAGGGTGGCACAACCAGTTATTTAGGGGGTTTAGGGGGCAATTACTTTTTCACATAGGGCCAGGAAGGTTTGGATAGCTTTTTTCCTTTAATAAATGAAATCATCATTTTAAAACTGCATTTTGTATTTACTCGGGTTATCTTTGTCAAATATTAAAATTTGTTTGATGCTCTGAAACATTATGCAAAAAAATAAGAAATCAGGAAGGGGGCAAATACTTTTTCACAGCACTGTATTTCATCATATTTAAACGTTTCCGGTCATCCAACTAATTTTAACATAAGACAAAGGCAGATTGAGTAAACACAAATAGCTGCTTTTAAATGATCATTTAATTTATTGAAGGTAAGGAGTAAATCAAAACCTACATCACCTATGTGAAAAATAATGGCCCCCCTGAACCTAATAACTGGTTGTGCCAGCTTTAGGGGCAACAACTGCCATCAAATGTTTGCAGTAGCTGGCAATGACTCTTATACATCACTGTGGAGGAATTTTGGCCAACTCTTTGCAGAAATTTATTTTGGCCACATTGAGGGTTTTCTAACATGAACTGCTTGTTTAAGCTCATGCCATAGCATCTCAATCAGATTAAAGTCACGACTTTGACTTTTGGCCCCTCCAAAACCTTCTTTTCTTTGACCCATTCAGAGGTGGGCTTGTTTGTGCTCTTCATATCATTGTCCTGCTGCATAACCCAATTGAGCTTGAGCTTTACGTCCAGAAAGGATGGCTGGACATTCTCCTTCAGGATTCTCTAATAGCAAGCAGAAAATATTGTTCTATTAATTACAGCTAGTTGTCCAGGTCCTGAAGCAGTAAAAGCAAAGAAGCTTCAGACCATCACATTATAATCACCGTGTTCGACTGTTGGTATGATGTTCTTATTGTGGATGTTCTAGCATGATGCCAGATGTAACAGGACTCATGCCTCAAAAAAATGTTCCACTTTTTTCAGTCCAAAGAATATTATCCCAAATGTTTTCAGGGACAACAAGGTGTTTTTGGGAAATGTGAGAGGAGCCTTCCTGTGCTTTTCAGTCAGCAGTAGTTGCCTTGCAGCTCTCCCACAGATGCAGTGTTTACCCAGTATTTTTCTTATTGTGGAATTGTGAACACTAACCTAAACTAAGGTGAGTGAGGCCTGCAATTCTTCGGATGTTCATTTTCTTTTTAAAATGCATTTATTTCATTTACAAACCCCAATTCCTATGAAGTTAGGACATTATGTAAAGCGTGAATAAAAAAGGAAACCAGTGATTTGCAAATCCTTTTTGACTTATATTCAATTGAGTACTTAACTATTGAGTATTTAAGAATTTTAAACGACCTACTTTTGACTGCTGATTCTCCTAACTCTGCTGTCCTGGTCCTCCTGGACCTGACAGCCGCCTTTGATACAGGGGATCATAATATTCTCTTGTCACACTTAAATAAGTGTGTGGGCATTAGGGGCACTGTCCTCAAGTGGTTTGAGTCTTACCTCTCAGACAGGAGCTTCTCCGTCCAGCTTGGCTAGTATTCGTCAGCCACATCCCCCCTGAGCTGTGGGGTGCCTCAGGGTTCCATTTTGGGCCCCCTCCTCTATTCACTATATATGTTGCCTCTGGGGTCCATTTTTAGAAAGCACAATATCTCATTTCATTGTTTTGCAGATGATGTACAAATTTACTTGCCCTTGAAAACAAATGGCCGAGCCTCAGTTCAGGTTTTACTAGACTGTCTCAAAGATATTCGGTCTTGGATGGAAGTGAACTTTCTCTCTATGAACAAAAATAAAACAGAGATCATTTTATTTGGCCAATATAACCTTTTAGATGGCTATGACAGTGCCATTGGCACCCTTGAGTCCTACTGTCATCCTTTTGCAAGGAACCTTGGTGTAATTTTGATAGGGACTTTAGGTTTAATAAGCAGATCAGCTCTGTAGTCAAAACGAGTTTATTTCAGTTAAGACTCCTTGCAAAGGTTAACGCTTATCTCCCAAGGAATGATTTAGAGAAAGTTATACCTGCCTTTGTTACATCACGCTTAGACTACTGTAACTCTTTATCTGTTGGTCTTGATCAATCATCTCTGCGCCGTTTACAAGTAGTTCAAAATGCAGCTGCCCGCCTGTTAACGGGAAAGAAACGGTGTGATCATATTACTCCTGTCCTTGCATCTCTGCACTGGCTTCCTGTTAATTGTAGGATCCAGTTTAAAGTTTTATTTGTTTTTAAATTTTTAAATGGCTTGGCACCATCTTATTTTATCAGAGCTTTTACAGCCTCACGCTATTGGCAGGGCATTTAGGTCGTCAAACCAGCTGCTTCTGACAGTACCTAGGTCTAGGCTCTGTACTCGAGGAGATAGAGCCTTTTCAGTGGTAGCCCCGAAGCTGTGGAACAGCCTACCTTGTCAGGTTAGAGCTGCACAGTCACTTGAGCACATTAAAACACTCCTAAAAACTCATCTCTTCTCACTGGCGTTCAGTCCCAGCTAGACAAGTAACCTTGGCTTTTTATTTTCTTTGTTTTATTATTTTATTTTTTACTTCATTTTATTCTTTCACCACAATCTTATTGTTCCTTTTACTGTTTTTTATTTATTTATTTTATTTTATATGTGTATGGTGATTATCTTGTATCTTAATTCATGTACAGCACTTTGGTCAACTGTGGTTGTTTTAAATGTGCTATATTAATAAACTTTGATTTTGATTGATTGATTGATTGAATACACTATAAAGGCAGGGCTGCCAACTCTCACGCATTTGGCGTGAGAAATGCGTGAGATTCAGTGGCATATTCACAATCCCGTGCTGTAGTCCGCAATTACGCAATCAACACAATGCATGTGTTTCACGATCGTTCAAGTTGTTTCAATGAAATAAGACCAATTGAAATGTTTTTATGTAATTCCATTGCTTCCAACCCCCAAGTAAAGAAAAGTGTGAGAAATCAGGAGCCATAATTGATTTCCATGTTACTAGTGATGAAATCCACCGTTACGCATGTGAAACTGATAAACCTCCATGCAATTCCACCTGAGAATCTCTTTCAAATGCGCTGATTGAATAATTGCTGACTACAGCCCGGGAACGTGAATATGCCACTGAATCTCACGCATTTCTCATGCCAAATGCGTGAGAGTTGGCAGCCCTGATAAAGGCAAGATATTTAACGTTTAAACTGATAAACTTAAGCGTTTTTTTGGAAATATTTACTCATTTTGAATTTGATGCCTGAAACACGTTCCAAAAAAGCTGGGACAGGGCAACAAAAGACTGGGAAAGTTGAGGAATGCTCAAAAAACACCTGTTTGGAACATACCACAGGTGAACAGGTTATTTGGAAACAGGCAGGGACGTGCGGTCAGGGTAGGCAGTGACTTCTGCTTTTTTATCGCTAGATTTTGTCAACCTGTTTCCACGTACTATGTCTGATTGTCAATCAATCAATTTGACCTTTTTTCTGGTCAGTTAAGCCTGTAATGATTAAGAGGTGATAGTGACAAAAAGATTAATTTACCTTTATGCTTTGATTCGAGATTGCAAGGAAGCAAATCTTAATAATTAATCAGGAAAAAAATCTCAACTCTCTCAGTAATTTTGTATATTTTTTGATCTATTGTTTTTCAGATTATGAAAGAAGACTGAAAATAAACTCCCTATTTTTTAAAAATGGCATTAAAAAGTATTTTTTAAGGAGGGAAATATTATCGTAAACATTTTGACCACACATTGAATGCCGCATAAGATATTTTTAATGGCATTGCGTTAGCTTCCTCTAAGCAAATATGAACAAACTTGCTGTCTTGTGAGCATTTTAAGTTTGATGCACTGAGCAATAATGTCGTGGATGGAACTGGCACGCCATTCTGCCGTTTAGTCTAGTAAATTAGTAAATCAATCCTCAGATTGCTAATCAAACAAAGTAATAGAGTTATCGTTTGTTTAACAGTGAGGATTCTGCCTAGCCTAAATGACCTCCGACGGCACATCACTGGAAACAGGTGAGTGTCATGATTAGGTATGAAAGGAGCATCCTGAAAGGCTCAGTCATTCACAAGCAAGGATGGGGCGAGGTTCACCACTTTGTGAACAACTGCATGAGCGAATAGTCCAACAGTTTAAGAACAACGTTTCTCAACGTGCAATTGCAAGGAATTTAGGGATTTCATCATCTACAGTCCATAATATCATCAAAAATTCAGAGAATCCGGAGAAATCTCTACATGTAAGCGACTAGGCCGAAAACCAACATTGAATGCCTGTGACCATCAGTCCCTCAGACGGCACTGCATTAAAAACCAACATCATTCTGTAAAGGATATTACCATGTGTGCTCTGGAACACTTCGGAAAACCATTGTCAGTTAACACAGTTCATCACTACATCTACAAGTGCAAGTTAAAACTCTACCATGCAAAGCGAAAGCCATATATCAACAACACCCAGAAACGCTTCCGGCTTCTCTGGGCCCGAGCTCATCTGACATGGACTGACGCAAAGTGGAAAAGTGTGCTGTGATCTGATGAGTCCACATTTCAAATGGTTTTTGGAAATCATGGGCGTTGTGTCCCCCGGGCTGAAAAGGAAAAGGACCATCCAGATTGTTACCGCACAAAGTGCAAAAGCCAGCATTTGTAATGGTATGGGGATGTGTTAGTGCCCATGGCATGGGTAACTTGTACATCTGTGAAGAAACCATTAATGCTGAACGGTACATACAGGTTTTGGAGCAACAGATGCAGCCATCCAAACGACATCTTTTTCAGGGACGTCCCTGGTTATTTCAGGAAGACAATGTCAAGCCACATTCTGCATGTGTTACAACAGCGTAGCTTCGTAGTAAAAGAGTGCCAGTAATAGACTGGCCTGCCAGCAGTCCAGACCTGTCTTCCATTGAACATGTGTGGCGTATTATGAAGTGCAAAATACGACAATGGAGACCCTGGAATATTGAGCAACTGAAGTCGTACATCAAGCAAGAATGGGAAAGAATTCCACCTACAAAGCTTCTACAATTAGTGTCCTAAGTTGCCCAAACGCTTATTGAGTGTTGTTAAAAGGAAAGGTGAAATAACACAGTGGTAAACATGCCTCTGTCCCAGCTTTTTTGGAACGTGTTGCAGGCATCAAATTCAAAATGAGGGAATATTTCCCAAAAAACAATAACGTTTATCGGTTTGAACATAAATATCTTGTCTTTGTAGTGTACTCAATTGAATATCGGTCGAAAAGGATTTCCAAATCATTGTATTCTTTGTTTATTCATGTTTTACACAACGCCCCAACTTAATTGGAATTGGGGTTTGTATTTTACTAAATTTTTTTTTTTTGATCTCCTGGATGACTTGTTTGTGCACATTTGGGACAGGCTGGTGTAAGATTTTGGGGTTTTCATCGTATTTCTTTCTTCTAATATGATACCATAGGCTGTTTTTCCAAATACATATAGGTGAGCCTTGATGAAGACCATTGGTTTCAACCAATATGTTGATTGCCTTCTCCTGGCTTTCCCTGGGAAAACATGCAAATCAATTGGGCACCTGAGGACAGTCACCATTGTCTTGCTAAATAAGGGTGAGGGGTCTGAACATCCTGTTTGGGAAGTGTTTAGACTAGGCTTACCTATGAATACTGTGAATAGATAACGAGGAATGTCTGGAAAAATAATAGGAGTTTCAACTTTAGAAAAGTTAGAAGAGAAATACTTATTAAAGGCGTCAGCCTTCAACCAGCTGTCATCAAAATAGTTATTATTAACAAAGGAATTCTTAGGTAATAACTTGCACTTTGCTTTGGATTAAAAGAAATTCTAAAACTGTTCTGGGTTTTTATTCACAACACTTCCAAGCCCATCAACATACATACTGTATTTATCACGTGTCAACTTCCATAACTGATTTCTTAACGAATGATATTTATGCCGGTTTGAAACTGTATTTCTGGACTTAAAATTTCGGCGAGCAGAGTGAACTTTGTTTGAAAGGTGTTTAACCTCTCCATCAATCCATCGAGGTCGACAATGGTCACTGATGGTCTTGGTGGGGATAAACCTGGACGAGGAAAGCCAGCCCCTGACAGCTTTCATCACACCCTGGGGCCTTTACCAGTGGGTCCGGATTCCATTTGGTCTGGAGTGCAGCTCTCACGGAATTCCAGAGAAACATGGAAGAGTGCTTATGTGGCCTGAGAGATGTCATGTGCCAACCTTATCTGGACAAAAATCTGATCCACAGTCCAATCTTTGAGGACCACATCAACCACTTGAGAACTAGAACTGTCTTGAAGAGATACCAGGAGCACGGGGTGAAGCTCAGCCCCCTGCGAGTGTGAAGTGCTGAAAAGGAAGGTGAGATTCCTGGGGTGGTTGATGTCTGGGGAAGGCTACATGATGGATCCAGCGGAAGTGGCCCCAGTTCAAGCCTTAAAAGAGAAAGTGCCCACGACTTTTGGAGAGCTGAGAAGAGTGATGGGGTTTCTTTTATATTACAGAACATACATCCCTAACTTCTCCAGAATAGCGCAGCCTCTCTACCAACTGCTCTCAACGCCACCTGACCAAGCCTCACCCGAGTCCAAGAGCAGAGGGAAGGGCAGAGCCACCAGACCGAAGGGTAACCTCACACCGAAGGTCCGGGCCACCAGGCAGAAAGGTAACCTCCCATCCAACACCCCTATTCAGTGGATGGAGAGCCATCAAGAGACTCTGAATTCTGTCATTGACGAGTTGATAGAGCCTCCCATTCTGCGGTACCCAGATCTCACTCAGCCATTCGTTCTCCATACAGACACGTCCCAGGAGGGATTGGGAGCCGTACTGTATCAGAGACAGAACAACAAAATGGTCATAATTGGGTATTGCTTTCAAACGTTGACCCCACCTGAAAAGAACTATTCCATGCACTTGGGCAAATTAGAATTTTTAGCACTAAAATGGGCAATATGTGAACGCTTTTGCAATTATCTATATCACGCCCCACATTTTATGGGGTACACAGACAATAATCCCCTCACCTACATCCTCTCAACAGCTAAGCTTAATGCTACAGGTCATGGGGGGGTGGGTGGGTGAGTTGTCTGAGTTTAGTTTTTCAATAAAGTACTGCCCTGAAAAGCACAATGCCGATGCGGATGGCCTATCCAGTATGCTGTTAGAAATAAACGAGTTCATGAAACAGAGCACAGAAGAGGTGGGTCAGGAAGTTATCACTGCGTCGGTCCAAGGAGTCAGAGTGCAGAGCGACACTCCACCAGTCTGGCTAACAACAGCCCCCATAGAAGCATTGGACGTAGTGAGAGATGCAAGTTCACCGGCCCTATCTAAGCCATTAACACCGGAGCAGATACGAGACAGCCAGGAGAGAGACCCTGTCATCGGCCGAGTGTTGTGTTATAAGAGGGATAACCAGCCTCCATTCCGAAAGGCTCTCCAGGCTGAGCCTGCAGATGTCAGACTGTTAATGAGACAGTGGCCAAAGTTGTATGTCAATGAGGAGGGTATTCTCTACGGGAAAGCAGGGGATAAATGACAGCTTGTCCTATCAAGAGAGCATCATCAGACGGTGTTCCAGGAGCTTCAGAGGGAGATGGGACATCTCGGGGTTGAGAGGACTCTAAACTTGATTCAAGACTGATTCTACTGGGCCCGTATGTACGCTGACACAGAGCACTTTGTGACCCAAGTGTGTGAGTGCCTCAAGTCAAAATGACCCCACAAGGCAACAAGAGCTCCCATGAACACTATCGTCACTACACGCCCGTTTGAGTGGTATCCAAAGACTTTTTACACTTGGAGTCATGCAAGCAGGGTTTTGAATATATTTTAGGCGTTATCGATCATTGCACTGGTTTTGCCCAGGCCTGTGCAACGAAAAATAAGTCTGCTAAAACTGTTGTAGACAAACTATTCAATGATTTTACCCTTCGCTTTGGATTCCCAGAACGAATTCACCACGACATTGGGAGGGAATTCGAAAACCAACTGATGGAACAATTACAGAGAAGCTGTGAGGTGCGAGGTTCCCACACAACTTGCTACCACCCCCAAGGCAATGGAAAATGTGAGCGGTTTAATAGGACCTTATTATCAATGCTCTGCACGCTCACAAATACACAGTGAGCTCTTCCAGTCAGCTTTCTATCAAAGCTGATGCATGCGTGGAACTGCACTCGCAGCGGAGTTACAGGGTTCTCTCCCTATTACCTGCTGTATGGCCAGTCCCCCTGCCTGCCCATAGACCTGCTCTTCAACCTACAGCCCAGTGAGACAAAAGAAAGTTACACCGAATATGTACAGAACTGGCAGAACAGAATGCAACAAGCCTATGAGATCGCTTCGAAAACCGCTGCCCGAGAAGCTGCACAGGACAAGAGGGGCTATGACAAAAGAGTACACGGAGCTGATATTCAACCTGGTGGAAGGGTGCTTGTTCGGTACTTGTCAGAGAGGGGCGGCCCTGGCAAACTGCGGTCCTATTGGGAGAGTAAAGTGCATGTGGTGGTGAAGAGGAGAAGCAGTGACAGTCTGGTGTATGAGGTAGCTCCTGAAGGAAGAGGCAAAAGTCGAGCGTTAAATAGAAACCTCTTACTCCTTTGTGACAGCCTGACTCTAGACAAACCAGAGACTCCTACAAGGCAAGACAGGAGGAGAGCTCAGGCACAGATAAGGACCAAATGACACCAAGCCAACAGACAAGTGCAGAACTCAGACAATGAAAGCAGTAATGAAGGTGAGCTGATGTGTCGATTTTCCACACTACCCACTACTAAGTCCAAGCGCTACTGACCTAAACCCAGACGCGGAGCCATTTGTGCCAGATACAGGGAGGAAAGACAGAGTGGTGGAGCAAGAGGTTGCAGAGACCGACATCAGAGACGTTGTGGCGGGGGCAGATGGTGAGGATGGCGCTACAGAACCTGAAGAGGGTCTACAAGAGTCACCACAGGAAAATGATCCAGACCCTCCCCGGCGACTAACTATCTGGGGAGAGACAGACACCATCGCAGAGTGCTGACCTACACCACCCTCGGTGAGCCGACGTGGGTGGAAGTTGGTGCTCAAAGCCTGCAAGTAGGTAGGTCCTCAGCCTGCAACAGCCCGGTCATGTGGCAACCGTGGGCATCTCTAGACATTCAGGTAATGAGTTGAGTGCACACTGCTGTCACAGGACACTATTCAGAAGAAAGGGATGGACACTGACAACTATCGTGGAAGTGGACAAACTGTGAAGTGAGAACATATTGAACTGGTGCTGTAAACAAGAAGGGTCTGGTAACAGACTAAAAGAACTGTGGCTGAAATTAGAGTTCTGTTACACTTGGGTGTTAATCTGATGAGATTTAGAGTTTACAGTAGCTGAAAATGTATGGTATAAGTTGAACTGGACCAAATACGTTCTAAAAAGAGGCACTAATTGAATTGAATGTCTAATGTCACATACGACCAAGTACTACCATATGAATTCAGTAAGAAAAACCCATATGTGAAGTGAGGGCACTTTGGTATCTGAAATGTCTGAGACATTTATTATTGAGGGGGAGAGTGTGGCATAACAAACCAGTATGGTGTATACTGTACATCTCTATATATATATATATATATATATATATAGTTTTAGTTTAAAGCAACCTGCAACCACTATATCCTTAATATGTTTATGTTTAACGGGTTGCAATATTTTTGAATGCTCATGTGACAGCTAACTGCATCAATTTGAGTGAAGTTTTATGATTATCCGCTGTTAAAACGTTGGACAACTCCAGCCAGCAGGTGGCAGTATCGCTGCGCCCTTCGCATCTTCAGCGAGATGGGAAATCACTCTAGAGTTTCTTCAGGGGCGAGATTTTCGTTTGTGAGTTGAGACGCTGTGTAGCGATTTGAAAACCCATTTTATTTCGTTTTACAGGTAAGCTGGTGAAGTTATAAAAGTGTCCTGGATTACTGAAATGTATATTGTTTAGTGACGCGGTGGATAATCTGTGCTGGTTGAAATACTTATCGTTTCGTATGTTTATGTAGCTAATGAATAGGAGGCTAGTGAACGTGTTGCTTTGCTTTCGTTTTGAATTTCCGTGTTAAGTTGGCTAATGAATAACAGGCTGGCGAACGTGACAGGAGTAGGCTAGTTAAGAACAATTAGCCCGCATATGTACTTAATTTAAATATATATCGCTGACCTGTTATGTATAACACAATGCTATACTGAATGTATGCTATTGAAGGTTGATAGCTATAGCTTAGGCTTACTCGTTAGGTTGTGATATTGAGAAGTATGTTGTACTTAATGTATTTTATACGTTGTTAATTCGTTGAATGGTATTATTGAGGAATATGGTGGTATACGGAACGCGTATTATTGAAGGGAGAAGTAATGAGACAAATGAATACAATTGTAAACTGGAAGATTTATTTTCTTTTTGGTACATTGGCATACTTGGTTATTAGTATGATTGAAAAGGGATGTATTTTAGTTTTATACATTTGAATATTGGATCATTAGATTCTGGCTAATATAAAGAGTTTCTTCAGGGGCGAGATTTTCGTTTGTGAGTCGAGACTGTGTAGCGATTTGAATATGAAAACTCATTTTATTTCATTTCACAGAAATCATCAATCATCAATAAATGTGTAGTACCAGATTGAGCCTGCAGTCTCTTTCCGCACCCCACTACAGAGGCAACAGTGAAGTAGCTAAGGTTCGACTGCACTCGTTGCCCAGCATCCCTTATTGACAGGCCATGCACAAGGACATGGTGAACAAGAGTGGCACGAATTTCATCGCTCACTACTTGTCTCCGCGGTCTTCGCCTCCCTCCTCCTCCTCCTCGACCTCTTCCTTCCTTCCTTCAAGTTCGGACCATAAAACCTCAAGGAAGCGTGTTTTCTTAAAAAGTGTGTATATCCTCAGTTTAAACTGAAAATATGGCTCCACTCACCTCTCCTCCGGGCTGTGCAAGTCGTATTCGCCTCTCGCAGAAAATCACGGAGCTGGAGGGAAGAATTTCAACCCTATGCCAGATTAAGGACGATGAACAGCTCATCGATTCACTGGTTGCTCCAACTCTTGCTGCTGTGAGTGTCTCCACCATGGCTGAACGATATTCCGTGGCTCTCCCCACTGAAACTGCCCCGACCCGGGCTGAGGACCCCTGGATCCAGCTGGGAGCAAGACCAAGGGCCATCGTCAGCTCCACACCCTAACAGGTGGAGCCCTGGGTTGGATCACACGGCAGTAAACACTGCAGCAGGCGATCGTCTCAGGTCCCGCCTGTCTGGGACCTGCAGCTGGATAACAGGTTTTCCATCCTGGATGAGGAGGATGCGACACCTCCCTCCTCCCCTGTAAGTCCCGCTGCTCCTCCACCGCCTCCTGTTTCCAGAGAGGCAATCTGCCCCTGTAAATCCAGCCCTGTTGACGCGGTGCTGAGGAGGCCTTCGCCCAGCCCTGATGTGGTGGTCCTGTGGCGGCATTCGCCCTGCCCTGGTGCCGCGGCCCTGCCGCTTCATTCGCCTGCTCAGGCACTCAGCCCCGGGCTCGCCACCGCCGCGTCCCCTCTTCTCCCGACTACATTATTGGTGGGAGACTCCATTATCGGGAATATTGCTTCTTTAATGTAGCGACCCGCTGCTTCCCTGGAGCTACAGTCACTGATATCATGGGTAAGTTACCTGGGCTACTTTCTCCACTCCCGTCACCTGTTAAGCGGATTATAGTTCATTTTGGGACTAAAGATAGAACCCAGCGGGAGTCGGAGTGTACAAAAAACGATTTCAACCTCCTTTTAAACTTTTTAAAAAACTGTGCAAAGTCAGTTTTTACTTCTGGTCCTATCCCCACTTTTGAGCGCGGCAGTGGTCGTTTCAGCAGACTACTTAGCCTGCACACTTGGCTTCAGTACGCTACCAGGACTCATAGCTTTGGTTTTATTGACAATTTTAACTTGTTTTGGAACTCTTCACCCTTTTTTAAAACAGAAAGGATACATCCCAACAAATGGGGCAGCCAAATGCTATCGGCCAACATTCACCATGCTGTGTTGTCCTCCCGGGACTGACTGTTAACGTCTTGCACACACTGGCCGGAACTTCCTTCACCATCTTCCTCAATGGTACAACATCAGCCTGCTGTCTCCCACAAGAGCTCCCCCCAACGTCCAGCCGTCGATTCATTTTCTAGTGGACTTGGTCCATCTGTTGGCTTATTAAACATCCTGGTCAGATTTAGTGAGGGTGTAACATTCTCTGGGGCGACAAGTACTATTGCGCACCCAATCGCTAAAATTACTTGCACGCGCCTGCCAAAGCAAAAATTTAGACCAAGTGGTGTCTCGGTAGCAAACCTGACACATATCAATATTCAGACCCCTGATATTATTTTAACAGTCCCTCCTGTAGTTTTAACACCTGTAGCTTTTCAATCTCCTAAGTATGGGTTGGGTCTACTGTGTCTTAATGTAAGGAGTCTGTTATCAAAAATGGATTGTATTAGGGCTTTGGTTCTTCGAAGTAATCCTGATGTATTTCTTGCTACTGAATCTTGGTTGAATGTTTCTGTGTCGGACCTTGATATAGCAGTGGTTGGTTTTAATTTTTTTAGGTGTGACAGGAGTAAGAGAGGGGGAGGGGTATTGATGTTTGTAAAATCCTCTCTCACTGTGAATGTTTTATTATCTTCCTCTATTCCAGAGCAGTTTCAGTGTCTAGTTCAGGGGTCACCAACCCTGTTCCTGGAGGGCTACCATCCTGTAGGTTTCTGCTCTATCTCCAATTCGGTACACCTGATTCAACTAATTAGCTGCTTAATTGCCCAGCTGGTGATCTTGTTAAGTAGCTAATTAGTTGAATCAGGTGTGCTGAATAGGGGGTAGAGCAGAAACCTGCAGGATGGTAGCCCTCCAGGAACAGGGTTTGTGACCCCTGGTCTAGTAATTAAAATAGGTTTGGGTTGTGCAAGTCTTACACTAGCCGGTGTGTATCG
Organism: Gymnothorax javanicus; assembly: GCA_029692085.1. Lineage (NCBI taxonomy): Eukaryota > Metazoa > Chordata > Actinopteri > Anguilliformes > Muraenidae > Gymnothorax > Gymnothorax javanicus. Next base: position 88,494,108 of record CM056195.1, on the reverse strand, counting down.
CCCACTAAGCGCTCTTTCATCCTCCATAATCAATCTCTTTAATATCTTGTCCACTTATGCCCACACTGAATTAGTGGTTGCTGGTGATCTCAATATAGATTGGTTATCACCGTCTTCAAACCATTTTAAAAAGTTTTCATTGCTGCCTGACTCTCATGCAACTTATTTCGAGCCTACACACCAAATTTTAAAGATTTATCTCTGTCAACTTTTGCACATTTTACGCCCTAGAGTTATCACCTTGGCGGAGACCTGCAACTTATTTCGACCAAATTTAAAAAAGATTTATCTCTGTCAACTTTGATAGATCTGATTTTAACAAATAAACTGCACAAGTACGCCCTGAGCGGCGTCTTGGATTTTAGTGATCACTGTCCAGTAGTGTGTATTAGAGACATGAAAGTTACAAAGGCTCCTCCAATGTTTTATTACTAAAAGAAATTTTAAACATTTCTGTGAACAGGCCTTCTTGCACAATATTTTCTGGAGTGATTTAAGCTCTGCGGGTTTTTTTCCAGACCCTGACCTAACATTTTTCACTTTACTACCGTGTTTAATCGCACTGTGGCACTGGGCAAAATACCTCGGAATCCGGAGATATCTTGAGCCCATATATTTCGGGACACTGTTATGGCCCCAATTTGTTATGGCGTCAATTTGTTATGACGTCACGGACAGCAAGGGATGACAGACAAAATTCTAAAACTTCAGCAGATTTAATTAAACAAACACTTTGAACTAATCTACAATCTACCCCACTGACCAAGATTGAAATTAAAAAAAAAAGATATTTACAGTCCCCTGGTAATTGAGATGGGCTGCCGATGTCCTGGGACAGGAAAATGCTCCAAAACAGGCAAAAAATCCACAAAAGCTTCACAGGTCTTGAAAAGAGTGACAGGTCTGGTCAAATGTATCCTTCCACAATTTCTCCTTGCAATTTCTCCTACTACTTTTCACTGTCTCAATTTTTCTCCTTATATACTCTTTTCCAGCCCCCTCTGAGGCATGCCCAGGACATGCCCCAAACCTAGCTCCAGACTGGGCTTAAAAAAATGTCAATACTGCCAACTAGTGGCTTTTTTTTTTTTTTTTTTCTGCATTACAACACGCTGCGTATTTGGACGTATCTGGCTTTATCCTGATCATTGACGAATCCGGGGGAATCCGGGCATGTTTTGAGTTAAGATTTGTTTATCACATATCCGGACCGTATTTACGGTAACACTTTTTAAGACACATAGGGTGTAAGTACTGTAATGCAACATTTCCAGAGCAGCAATGTCAAACTTTAACAAATAATAAGTTGCCTTTTAAAAGTGTAGCCTATTCAAGCCGTCTCTAGAGTTTTTACTGTCCTTGCCCCAGTGTGAATTTAATGTGCTATTCACTTCCATCAACAACAAAATATTTGGCATTATATTTGTTGAGTTTAAAACGGATATCTGTCCAATTCCAAAGGATGCTTGACGCTATTACAGGCTGCGTCAAGCATGCCAATTTGATTAAACCTACTTGTTCCAATCCAACGGCACATTGATGGGCGCCACCACTAAAAAATGGACTGATCAAAATACCTTGGAACAGAGAGGTTGCCGTATATTTCATGACGTGCTGTGTATTCGGACTGTATCCGCAGTAACATTTTCCGGCATTTTGACTTTGAGTCAAGATTTTTTATCACGATCCGACTGTTATATAAACACATTGTAGACACTAAGATTACCTTAATGCAACAGGGGCATAATTGCAAATGAAGAAATACTTTATTCCCTAGAGTGATTTGCCCCAGTGTGAATTTAAGGACCTTTCAACAACAAAAAAATTTGTCTATTGTTGAGTTTAAAACGGATATCTGTCCAATTCCAAAGGACCTTTTTACACTGCCCAATGCCAATTTGAGTATGTAAACGGATTTGTTTAAAGTGTCATTCACATTTCATCGCTAACTAAAAAATTTGGCATTGTATTTGTTTGGTTTGATCATTCGGATATCAGTGTCCTATTCAGATGGATTTGTTTATCACGATCCAAATGGAAAACATTGTAGACACATAGAGTGTGAAAATGGCATAATTGCATGAAGAAATGTTTTATTTCCCCATTTAGGACCTTTTAAATTATTCCAGGGCGCTTTTTTTACTGCCAAGCCCCGTATGAATTTGAATTCAAAAACAAAAATCATTGTATTTTTTTTGGTTTATCACGGATACATTCAGATGGATGTTTCACTTCAAATAAAAGTCGTGCTTAACTCCTAAATGGAATGTAATTGTTCAAAAATCATCCTGTTAACATCAAAGTACTTTAAGCTGTTTTCACATTAACCTTTTAAACTACCAAAGTCTATATCTTAAGTAATATCAATATTATGGAGCATAATGGGCATAAGCATAAATGCCAACCTGGGCGGGATGCGGGTGGGAGAAAATATACGGAGATATCATGAGCCCGGATATGGATGGTATTTCCTGGGACGTATATGGAGTTCTTATATGCTCCAGAGTTGGGATACCCCCGGATACGAGACGTGCGCAAACCAGTATCCAGAGCGAATCAATCCGTATATCCCCGGATATACAGATAATATATGGACGTATCCAAGTTGCGATATCTCCAGAAAACCAGTGTTTTTGCCCAGTGTGGATAAGCATGCTCCGGTTAAGAGACTTAGGATTAAGAATAGAAGAAACCCTTGGTTTTTGAATGCCTTATCCACTGAACTACGCATCAGGGATGAAGCATGGGTTAAAGCTAGGGAAACCCAGGAACTCTTTGACTGGCAGGTTTTTAGAAAACTAAGAAATAAATGCTGCTCACTGATTAAAAAGGCAAAATCTGATTACTTTATCTTGTCACTGGCTAAAAGTCAGGGTAATCCTGCAAAATTTTGGAAAATTGTGAAGTCCCTGAATCATAATCCTTCCTCATCTCTACCAAACTATCTGCACTGATTCTGGTCCTATTACTGATAAAAACAAAATCTTTGATCTTTTTAACCAACATTTTATAGCGGCCAGAAACTTTTTGAAAATTTTATTAATCAGTCCACTAGAGGAGATATGTCTGACCTCAGCTCTAGTTCATTCACAAATTCTCCAACACTTAGAGTTTTGTTTTCATTTAGGGAATTTCAAGTGAATGAGGTCCTACAAGAATTGAAGCAAATTGATGTAAGTAATTTCACTGGAGAGGATCACCTAGTTCTGAGTCTTTTGCATCTCGCAGCCCCAATGATTGTGCATTCAGTAACTAATATTTTCAACTTGTCATTATCGACGGGGACTATTCCCAGTGTATGGAAAGCAGCTCATGTTTTTCCATTATTTAAGGGAGGTGATCCTAGTTCATTGAACAGCTGCCGACCCATCTCAAAATTCCCTTACCTGGCTAAGATTTTAGAATCTCTTGTTAGGAAACAACTTTGCAGCTTTTTAACTTTCAACAAAATTTCAACTTCACAACAATCTAGCTTCAGGCCTGGTCATGGCACCATTACAGCAGCCTCATTGGTTATAAATGATTTAGTAGCAGCTGTGGATAATAAACAAAAATGTGCAACCCTATTTATTGATTTAGCAAAAGCTTTTGATGCAGTAGACCATATTATTTTATTAAAAAAGTTGCCCTCCATGGGTCTTGATAGTGTTGCCCGCTTGTGGTTCCAGGACTACCTCTCTAATAGAACACAAGCTGTCATGCTTGGGGATGCGAAGTCTCAATTTTTAAAAGTGACGAAAGGAGTACCCCAAGGATCCAAACTTGGACCAATTTTATTCACAGTTTATATAAATAATATTGCTCGTAATATTGCAAAATGCAAGGTTCATTTTTTTGCAGATGACAGGATGTTGTACTCCTCTGCACCAACATGTGCCCAGGCCCTTATCTACTTGCAATCGGTTTTTAATCTTATTCAGCAAGCTCTAGCTCATCTTAAACTTGTTTTAAGTACTGATAAAACTAAGTTCATGTTTTTTTTCTGCACGGAATGCAATTATGCCAAATGACTCAATTTTCTCAGTGACTGGTGGTAAATTTGAGCAAGTTCAGTCTTACAAATATTTGGGTATCTGGCTGGATCATGACTTCTCCTTTGAAAGACGTGTCCAACTTGTCCAAGAACATTAGAACAAAAATTGAGTTCCTTTACAGAAACGGGTCCTGTTTTTCTTTGGACAGTAGGAAGAGGATTGTCCAGGCAACAATCTTACCCGTATTTGACTATGGGGATGTCCTGAACATGCATGCCTCTGATAGTACTTTAGGACCTTTGGACGCAATTTATCATAGCGCTATGCATCTTATCACTGGTGATAGTTTCCGAACTCATCACTGTGTTTTATATAGTTCAGTAGGGTGGTTTTCCCTTCATTTTAGAAGGAAGCTCTATTGTATTTTATTTATAAAGCATTGCTTGGCAAACTTCCTTCATATCTCACTAAGCTCTTGTCCATCAAAATCAGAAGCCAGCATATCAGATTGCAAGGGTGGATTTTGCTAGAGGCACCCAGGTCTAGAACAAATCTGGGCTGTTCTGCTTTTAGCACATATGCAACTTGTTTCTGGAATAAATGCCAAGACATTCTGAAGCTTGACTGCCTTATTCCATTTGAGTCCTTCAAGAATCTATTCTGGGAGATGTTACTTAAGGAGGCCAGGTTTACTTGCCTTTAGTTTTAACGTAGGACTTGTTCTCTGTCCTTTGTCCTTGTATGTTTTTACTCATTTTATTATTTTCTTTTTATCTTATTTCTAAAGTTGGTTTTTCCTGTAATCTGCAATTGTTGTATATAATTTTGTGAATTTTACTGTGCTCTGTGTTTTTAACCTACTTTGTAATTGTTTTATTGTATTCAGGGCTCCCCTGCAAAAGAGACCTCGGTCTCAGTGGGACTTCCCTGTAATAAAGGTGAAGGCTAATAATAATAATAATAATAATTCCTCTTCCTTACCTTCCTGGATCCATTGCTCTAAAACTAAATGAACTAACCTAGGACCCTTTTATCTATGCACTGGAGGTTTTGATTGAGACAAAACTGTTCACGCACCAGAGTGTTTTCAATCAGGCCATTGTGTGCTAATTGGGTTCAGTCTTTGCTGACTGAGTAACAGTGTCAAATGCTTGTGCTTTCTGAATGAAGGTGCAGGCAATGAAAATTAATGGGATTTGTGTGTACAGTTTTGCACTAAAAGTTAAACTAATTTGAATCATGTGTGTAAACAGGTCAACATGGTTTACAGTTTTGGGAAATGGGTGTGTCTTTTAGGAGATGGCATTATGCATTAGGATATTTCGTTCATAAGTTTGGTAATAGTGTGTAAGCAATTGAGAAAAACTGTATTATGGAAATTGAGCTGCACGGTGTGGTGGTGAAAAAACAGAGCACGTCTAACGGTCTGTTTCAGCCCATGAAAAAAGAAAATTACACTTTGGTTTCTGACAGTGGATTTTTGGGAAACTGGACAAACTATCGATAAATCAACGCAAACTGTGGTAAAAACTCCCGACTTATACCCCCGTTCCACAGAGCTTTCTGGCTCATCGGTCACTTGTCGGAAGCAAAGCTTATTTCTTTGATCTGATGAGGCGAAATCGTCCGATGAGCTTAGTTCCTCCATCGGACGATTTCGCCTCATCGGATCACGCCCGACACGTCGGACTCTGGCCTGATAGTGGACAAACACGAATCGGATTCATCGGCCTGTGATACAATAGTCTTCCGTGGGTGACCGGAAAAAATGAACTTTGCTTCCGACGCGTGACCGATGAGCCAGAAAGCTCTGTGGAACGGGGGTATGAGAGACTAAAAAAGCCTCACTGTCCAATCCATCCACAGTGATGACCCCTGCTGATGATGTTGCAATTGATAATAACCATCAGTGTGAGGACTCTGACAAAATGGTGGAACAAGATGAACACTCTAGTGAGGTACCTCTCTCCAATCCCGAGTTGATCTTGTTCGCAGATGGGCCCTCGTTCTGCCAAAATGGTACGACATATGCCAGTTCATATTGCAAAGCATTGACTGAGGCAGTCCGAGGGGCATCCCAACAGGTAACGGAAGCACGGAAAGAGGTACCTGACGGGGGTCAAGCCCTTGTTCCAGGTCAATCGGTAATGATATACAAACCACAGCGGTTAATGTTGGATGCAAAATGGGAAGGTCCTTTGCAGGTTTTCTTCATCACTGATACAGCAGCTGAGGCACAGGGAAAACCTGGATGCAGACATGCAAGTCTCTGTAAACTAGCTGAGCCTCCCGGTGCAGTGACATAGGATGATATTTAACTTGTCTTTCTCCTTCAGAAAAAAAAAAACATAATTTAATCTACAAATAGTCAATATTATGGTTACATGCTGATTCCATGTGATAGCTTGGTCTGATGAGCTATATAAAATAATATAAACTAAATAAATATATAAAAGCTATATAAAATTTTAGCCATGAACTCTTGATACTGCCGTGTTCTTTTTCTTGTGTATTTCAGGAGGCTGTGCAACCTCTACCATGGCCCTCTGGACATAAAGCCACAGGAGCAGTGGGACATCAGATGAAACCAGGGGAGCGAAGATGTCTGCTGTGACACCGTGACTGTGAGATCTTCATTGTAAAGGACTGGATTCATATCACACTCAGGGACAATAATAAATATATTATGCCTCTGCCGAATCACAGATTGCGGCAGGCATTATCGCTCCAATGGAATCGGAGGATAGGTGGAGAATTTCCCCCCAAAATTGGCGAATTAGCGGGGTTTTTGCTCCACCCTGTGATATCAGAGTGGACCTTTTACCACTACTTGCAACTGCTGATGGCAGAGTATTTAATGGACACAAATCAACTTCGGACCCATTATCAGTCTCACTTCCTCAAAACTCATTTTAAATGTGTTTTCTTTTTAAAATAATTTGTCCTTTATGTATCTGTGATTGTCTTCTCCCAAATGTGATGGTAATCATAGATATCTGTGGCAGTGTTTGACCTTAACGCCGGTCCGTCGGCCATTGACCGACAATTTTCTAGGTGAGTCGGTCCAGTGGGCCGACAGAATTTTTTACCCGCGAAATCGGCTGCACTGAACTGGAACAACAATCTCCGAGTTGAGCTCACTTTGTCTGTCCATCATTATGGCCAATGACGCCACCTTGAGTAAAGCCAGGCAGTGTATTTTGTATTTACACCACAAATAAAGGTTCGCCCAGGATTTTACTTTGTTGAGCATGCTAAAAAGGGTTATCTTGCTAAATAACGGCTATAAAATGGCAGGCATAGAAAGCAATGGATAGATAGTTCTTTCGCCATGTAATATGTTTGCTAGCATTCATATCTTAACCAAAACAGTTGACAAAAAAAGGTTTAGCATGGCGTTAGTTCGCTTCCATAGTGGGAAAGTTAATGCTTAGCTAGGCAAAAGAAAAACCGACGCAAAAAAGAAAGATGAAAAAGGAATCTCATTATTTTGCAAAAACTTAGAAGTTAGAGTTGAATTAAAAGCATTTAGCTTGAGCTGGCATTAAAATGCACCAAATAAAAAAAATTTTCCGTCCGTCTGTCTGGAGCATATCTTAAAACTATTGGCTCAATTTACATAAAACTTTAGCAGTAGAAAAGTCCTAACTTTGATAGTTTAGCCAGGTAAGACTGCTAATTTGGTCCTCCTCTATATACTCAGACTGCTAGGTCCTAAAAATCAAGTTTTCACAAACAAATGTCAAAGGGCGAGGGTTTGCAATCATCTGTTCGTTTTGTCTGTTCAGAAACAGCCTGCCAGCTTCAATGTGTAACAGACCTTGCAACTTTTAAAAATCCTGTCTTATGTATATGATACACAAGAGGTTGTTGCTATATTCTGAGAAATAAATTTTTTGTTCATAAATTAGTGGAATTTTTGGGTTTTGCATTTGCAAAAAAATAGGGCTGACAAAAAACTCAGTAGGGCTGACAGGTTTTTGGTTTATTTAGTAAATGTTGGAAAGGTAGAAAGTTTTTTGCCCACTTTGCTTCGTGATCAAATGATCAGAGCGTATAAAATGGTAAGTAATTATTTGGAGTTTTCAACTGATTTCTTTCAACATTTTCTAATATGATTCCATAGGCTGTTTTTCCAAATACATATGGCTGAGTAAATACAAAAGACCCATTGGTTTCAGCCAGTATGTTGATTGCCTTCTCCTGGCTTTCCGTGAGAAAACATGCAAATCAATTGGGCACCTGAGGACAGGGCTAAATAAGGGGTGCCGGGATGGGATTCTGAACATCCTGTTAGGGAAGCCTTTGGCCAGACTAGGCTTACCTGGAAATACTAGCCTGGACATGTCCGGGTATCCCATCTCCTTCTGAACTTGCAAAGATTCAACCAATGGGGTTTGACTGTCTGGCTGACAGGTGCTGTTTCTCACTACCTCCTGAATTGTATATACTGCTTGTGTAGTTCTTTGTTCTGGATTGAGATGCCAAATTTATAGTTAAAAAAACAAAAAACGTCTGCGGATCAATGCAACTAAATAGATTCAGTACATTTAAAATATTGGCCAGTGAAAATATTTCTTCATTGAAGGTTTCAAGTTTTTTTTCCATTATGAAATTTATCGGAGAATTAAACAGCTCCCTGTTTTAACCAAGAACAGTTGAGTTCAGCAGTTAAAGAAGTGGGAAACTAAACAACAGAGAATTTTCTTCACTGGAAGGATCCAGATTTATGAAAAAAAGAGAAAAGGCCCCCAGAGGGATGCGGGTTCTGACTCCATTTTAATCGGCCCGATGAAGGTATGGCGTAATCTGCCCGGAATCAGATTGAATGACTGCTCGATTCGGCTCTGTTACCTTCCCACCGTCACTCCTCGGCCGTCAATTTGCCATTACTAGGTCAAAATCAATGGCCTGATTACAGGAAAAACGAATCTGGTCCGATAGACAGCCCCCTCGCCGCACTTAACTTTCATAAAAAATCCTGTGTATGTGCCATAACTCTCCCAGAGACGGCTATATTGTGGATAAATGTTTGATCTGGTCCCGATTACCACTCATTTGAAAAACTCAGGGCAAAAACTCACTCACAAAACATTGCCAGAATCCGCCCACGTCTTTGCCCAGTTCAGAAACCATAAAAGTGTTATTTAAATTTTAAAAATTTATGTCTTATCTGTTTTAAGTTTTGGTGTTACCATTTTGAGTTTGTCTTTTTTATTGATTCGTTTGTGTTTTGTTTTGATACAGGCTGAGCCTGACGAAACCCATTGGTTTCAGGGGACTCAATGTGATTTACCTGTTTAAATAACACCTGAGTTTATATATTTGCTGGGTGGTGTTCTGTCAGTTTTTTGCATACCTATCAAAATATGCTACCTTGTGGTTCTGCCATTCTCCTTGGCAGACACAAAATCTTTTTGTTTCTTCTGCTCTGTTTCTCACTACCGCTTACATCTTTAGTTCCTTAATTCAATTGTCAGAAAAATGTGCTTCACGATCTGCACCATTTCGAAGTTTTTTTTTTCCATTCGGGCGTAGGCTATGTATTTCTGCATATACATCACTGGGGTTTCCTGAAAATGCAACAGAGGTGATAATGGCCACCCAGATGTGGCAATTTCTTTTTAAGCAGACTTCCTAACTCATTATAACATCTGCTTATGTTATAATAAGCTAAGAAATCAAATTACTTCTGTAGACTGATTCAGCCTGTTACCTTCCAATATTAAAGCTGTCAAAAACAAACCCACCCAGATGGCTTTGCATTACAGGAAAACGAATCTGGTTTTTTTTTTGACAAGGCTGCCAAATTGTCAGAACACCGGATCTTTACAAACTCTAAGAATAGGAGTTCACGAAATCATGCTTTTTACATCGCCAGATGATGATAATAATAATAATATTAATATAAAATCGTAATGTTACAAATATTTGACATTATGTTTTTCTTTTTTGCATACCTATCAAAAATGCCTGAAGGTCCTTACAGTTGTACAGAATGTCATAAAAAGCCACTAGATCTGTTTATTGACTTTTTTTAGTTAAATTCAATCTGGAAAAATGGTTGGGCATGTCCTGGGCTTGTGCCTCAGTAGGGGCTGCATATACATTTATACTGGGAGAAAAATTGAGAAATGGAAGAAGTAGTTGGAGAAATTGCAAGGAGAAATTGTGGAAGGATACATTTGTCCAGACCTGTTATAACATTTTCAAGTTATAATAAGCTTTTTAAGAAATGGAGTTTTTGCCTGTGTTGGATTTTTGCAATATTCCCAAAAAACAAAGACTTTACGAGCCCTTTCTCATTACGAAGGAACTTTTTTTTTCTCATTTTTTATTACAAATTTCAGATCTTGGTCTTTACAAACTCTAAGAATAGTAGATTACGAAGTTCTAATGTTTTTAAATGAAATCTGTTAATAGTTTAATATATTTTGTCTGTTCAAATATTTGCTGTTATGTTTTCTATAACAAATCATACCATAAAAATTGGGGTCCTAACACAGTTGTCAATAAAAATATTACTAAATTAAGAAAAATAGCACTATAATGCTAGTTATATATATAATTATATCACTGGATTAAAGGAAAAGGTCACCATTTACAATTTAAGCAGTGAAGTACATTCCCCATGTGCGCCACCCCAGATGCCTGGTTTTGTTTCGCATAATCAAATGGTCAAACTGCAATAGTGCACTTGGTTATATTCAATTAACCTAATACATTTTGGTCAAATAACTACACTGCACAGTGGAGAACCAGTTAAAACATGCAAATAAAATAGCACAGGCTGTAGTTACAAGCTTGTTTCATACCAATGTAGAATTGCTGTGATTTTGTGAATCTGCTGTTGAAATAAAAACAGCATTTTGATTTTTAAATCCATTTTGTCCAATTGAATCTGTATCATCCCATTCTGAGGCTTGTTTTTATTTGCTTGTAGTAAGCGCTTCACTTAACTTCTGCATTATTTTTTAATACATTTTATGCACTTGCTCATTTTGCATTCCATAGCCTCATGTATGTCTCAGTTACTCTTGTTTAAATTGAAATAAATTAGATCTGAAGTGTAATGGAATCAAGTAACAGTAATTTACATTTTTTTTACATTCAATATTCTTACATACTGTTTTAAGTTTCCTTACAGTTATAAAGATAAAATAATTAAATAATGGCAATAATGGTGATAAGTCAATATCTTACATGATAAATGTTCCATTATCTACACAGAAATGTTTCCCAAAATCACTTCACTGCAAAACAGACCTTCCCAAGTATTTTAATCTTGTATTTAATCTTAAAACTTATTTCTATTACCCGTTTTCAAGCAAAAAAAATACTGCTACCAGTGTAAATAGTTTTTTATTAATTTCTACATTTGCCTATGGGTAAGATTTCACTCACTCCAAGGACAAATCTAGAAATGAGTCAATTCTCGCATCAGCGGCAGAACTTTTTTCCTCATGGAAAGATCATTATTGAATAAAAGGCTGATTTGGCTGAAATTTTGTGGGTGGATTGGTATTACATCAAGGATGGACCCCATTGATTTTCACCGCGATCAGTGAAACAATATGGCCGCCACGGCAGCCATCTTGAAATCCTATGACACGCGATAACTCAACTTTGCTCCCATTCATGCAGATTTGGATTGTGCTGCCTTGGCGGAGCTTTGCACTCTACGGGTGCCTCTAGTTTCAAATGAAATGGACATCAAGAAATAAACCATGCATGCTTTTCTCCCAATTTTTCCCCCTTAATTTTCTCCCCCAATCCCAATCATTCCCAAGCTGAAGCCATCACTTCACATACTGCTGCCACCAGTGGCTCCCTTGCAAGATCCATTTTTACAAACAGCTCCTAGAGAAAAGGCAGGAGAGGGAGAGAGATGTGACTTAGATTTTCAAGTCAAGTTTCAGTTAAACTGTCAAATTAACCATTTACAGAACATCATAGTAATCCCACAAAATTTAGCAAATTTCTAAGACAGTCAAAATCTAAATCCTTCAGAGACCATACAGCCTCAGTTCCACCAAGAAGCCCAGTTCAGTTGGTTACACATTAACAGTTATTTTTGCATTTCTAGTATCAAAAGTTATGGATGGTACCAAAATAACAATCCCAACCTGTCCCATTTTTTGGTACCCCGGTATTGAGGTACCCAGCCCACTGATCCAAAACTGAAAAGTGGAGCAAGAAAGAGTGCAGTTTGTTTATTGGTGAGGAGAGGCTCGTCACTCTTGCTTGACCGAGTACACGGTTGACGCTGTTGTTGCCATCAGAAAACAGCCCTACCTCCATAGAAGAGTGCCCTGCGCAGTAATGCAAACCACATCCAGGTTTAAAGACTGGTCTACACAGGTTACGTACCAGTTCTGCAGCCATAATACCATAAGTGATTGGTGAAAACAAGGCTTAATATAATCAGCAATTCATGTAAATGATATGCTAAACCAAAAACCACAACAAATAGAAAGACATTTTACAATTTACCAAATACAAATATGGCCAACAAATTGTTATCAGGTTTTTCTTCCCCCAAATGGATGCCTACACATTAACTGTGGCGTTTAATTCAATTTGAGCTGTGCAAATTTAAGTGTGCACACATAAAAAATGGCATGACAATTTCTGATACAACAACGTATGTTGGCAAATAATGAGCAAATAAGTATGTAGCTAACATTTGATAAACATTTCTCCATTGCCAAGTTTGGCATTTTGTTGAGGTCTGGCATTTCTGTAATAGTAATGATGCCTCCATTGAAAGCTAAATAGCCACGCCACTGTGATGTACAACCCCGATTCCGAAATTCCAATTCAGATTCCAAGATGGCCGCGCACACGTCGCTGTTTGTTTTCTCTCTATTCCAGTGGTGTTTTATACTCATTTTTGTGCAATCTTAAACAGAAACGTTAAACGGTCAATTAAACTGTATATGATCGTTTGCGAGTTGTCTCTCTTTTATACTTTATATTGCTTTTAGGCCATCTTTTAAACTTAACTCACTGTGAGTTCAGCCTGAGGCTACAGCAATACCTTGCCTCCACCGGCGTTTTACCTCTTCAGCTTGGATTCCTCACCCGCATGGGTCCCTTGATGTGGCAACCTCCGTGCTGAAAACCTTGCTGTACACAAGGGTTGTCCTTGCTGCACACCTCGGAGCCGCTGAGACCTGGACCTCAAGCTGCCTGTCCATCTGCGGAGCTGCTGCATGGTTTGAATCCTGACGCAGTGAGTTTCTGCCTCTCTCGCTGGAGATCTGCAGGGAACCGGCTTCTGCTGGAACCCACAAGCAGCAGTAGCTCCCGGCTATTGGGAAATAGCTGCTAGCCGCGACCATTGGCTGCTAGATGCCAGCTACTGGCAATTAGCCACCTGCCGTTAGCCGTGTGTGGCTAATCGCGGCCCACGGGACATCAGCGGCGGAGAGTCTATTCAGAAGACTGCGAGCTCTCCGGTAATCTCGCCTCGCCGAAAGCTGTCAACTTTTCTGTGAACTTTTCTGCGGCAGTGATAATGAAGCTTCTTCTTGCCTTATTCCTGACATTCTTGGACGGGTCGTGGGGTCCTGTGCTTCTTAACTTTGGCGGTGTACATAGTAATATGTCCTGCCCCCCTCTGGGTCTTCCTAGTACAGTTACACTCTCCTGGTCCTTGGCTTCCACTGACTTGACCAATCAAATGTTGAAGCCCCGTTATGTGCCAGTTCTAAATGATATTTGCCTCCTTCGTCTGTTGTGCCTTTCAGTTTTGGAAAATAATTTTAGACCCACAGAATCTTTAATTATGGAAATAACTAAACCAAATAATGAGGCTACTGTTAAAACAACTGTTGTAAAGAGGAAGTGTTTTATTTTACTTTTACTCTGACTGTCAGGCAATATTCAGCCGAACCCAGGCCCTCCTCTGAGCAATATTGACACCCCTAACGAATTTAGGGCACGGTCCGGACTTGGCATCATTCACATAAATGTCAGGAGTTTGCTCTCTAAAATGGATTTAATTAAAATCTGGATACAGTCAACTGATACAGACATACTCGTGCTATCAGAAACCTGGCTGAATAAAAATGTTTCAGATAAGGACATTTCCATCAATGATTACAATGTCTTTCGATGTGATCGGCCCAGGAAAGGAGGAGGTGTTGCCATTTACATCAAAAAGAAATTTCAGGCCACTCCCATTACCTCTATATCTTTAACTAAACAATTTGAATTTCTCGCTCTAAAACTTGAATTCTCGCAAGGCCAGTCTCTTATAATTATAGGCTGCTATAGACCCCCCCTCGGCCTGCAGTGAAGCTCTTCGACCCTATCCAATTATGTGGCAGGGTTTAACTCCAGTGAAATTGTTCTTGTGGGGGATCTAAATTATGACTGGTTATCCTCAACTTCAGACAGCCTAAAATGTGTTTGTGACTCTCTTAATCTCACTCAGCTCATCGATAGCCCAACCCGGCCCAATATTAAATTTCCATCTAGATCCTCACTTCTTGATCTAGTTCTGACTAATGTACCTCATAAATACAATAACATAGGTGTCTTTGCAAATGATCTGAGTGATCACTCCACCATCGCAGTGGTTAGAAATGTTAAACTCCCTAAGACCAAGCCACGCATTGTGTACAAGAGAGACCTTAAACACTTTCATGAACAAGCCTTTATCCGTGACCTGTATTATTGTAAATGGGACAGGATCTCCTTATTTGATGATGTGGAATTGGCCTGGAGCTATTTTCATGATGAATTCCTGAATTTAATTAATAAACATGCTCCCTATCGGAATTTCAGGGTAAAAGGGCGCAACAATCCCTGGTTTCACCCAGAAATCGGAAATCTTATAAAAAACAGAGATGCTGCCTGGGCTAGAGCTCGAAAAACAAAATCTGAAAACGATTGGCATTACTTCCGTCAGCTGCGTAATAAATGTACATCTTTGATTAAGAAGGCCAAAGCTGAGTTCTATTTAACAGAAACCACAAACAACCTAAATGATCCAAAGAAATTTTGGAAGGTGGTGAAGTCGTCATCTGGCGCTGCCCAGCAAATTGAATTACCAAACCTCTTGGTCAAAGGGTCCATCAATTTGACTGATAAATCAGCAATGCTAGATTTCTTCAATGAGCATTTCATCTCAGTGGGTCATCAATATGATAAGGAAAATTCCAATAAATTAAAAACTGATGTGACCGAGGATTCTCAGGATGAGGCGGTAAGCAGCCATATAGGAAATTCCTTTTACTTTGAACCTGTGTCCACATCCGAGGTCTGTAGAGCTCTGACCAGTTTGGATACAAAAAAAGCAGCTGGTCCTGATAAATTAGACCCTTTTTTCTTGAAGTTGGCTGCTAATCACATTGCTGGGCCTTTGACTCACATTTTCAATCTCAGCCTAAGCACCAACAAACTCCCAAAAGATTGGAAGTCTGCTTTTGTCCTTCCCTTGTTAAAGGGGGGTGACCCATCAGATGTGAATAATTACAGGCCTGTTTCCAAATTATGCATTGTTGCAAAAATATTGGAAAAAATCATCTGTGAACAATTAAAAGATTTCCTAGAATCTAATAGTATTTTAAATAAATTTCAATCTGGCTTTAGGAAGCAACATAGTACCGTCACAGCTGCCCTGAAAGTTTTAAACGATCTCATTGAAGCCCTCGATTTTAAAAAAGTATGCGTCACCCTTTTATTGATCTCTAAGGCGTTTGACTCGGTCAACCACTTTAGATATTGCTCAACATCTTAAAAAAAATCGGCATTTCTAACCAGGCAGCTACCTGGTTTGCTGATTACCTGTCCAATAGGACTCAGTGTGTTCAGACGGCCAATACCACATCATCTTTACTAGAGATCACTAAAGGTGTGCCGCAGGGCTCGGTCCTTGGACCCATTTTATTCTTCATCTACATAAATGATCTTTGTGTCAACTTGTCAAATGCTGCCTATCATCTTTATGCCGGCGACACTGTTATTTATTGTTTGTGCGCCCTCTGTTGTACTTGCATTTGAGTTGTTACAGTCTGCTTTCATTGTTGTTGAGGCCCGCTTGCGAAGTCTCAAATTGGTCCTAAACGCCAACAAATCAAAAATTATGGTTTTCTCAAAAGCTCCTTACTCAAATGAAAATACCTCTTCTGTAATAACTGCTGAAGGTAATCCAATTGAGGTTGTCACCAATTACAAATACTTGGGTTTCCTCTTAGATTGTGAGCTTTCCTTCAAACCACATATTGAAAACCTGGTCAAAAAACTCAGGCTAAAGCTTGGTTTCTTTTATAGAAATCGCTTGTGTTTCTCTCTGGGAGCACGTAAACTACTTGTGTTGTCAACCTTTTTACCTTTAATTGACTATGGAGATGTGCTGTATATGCGTGCCCCGTCTAAAAGCCTATCAGCTCTGGACACTGTATACCACAGTGCACTGAGGTTTTTCACTGGCTGTGGTCGCCTTACACATCATTGTCAACTTTATGCCCAGTCTGGCTGGCCATCTCTGAGCGCTCGGAGAGAAACACATTGGATGCTTATAATCTATAAGGCACTCCTCGGTCTGGTCCTTCTTATTTATGTTCCTCCTCCGAAGAGCAGAAAGCCGTTATGCCTTATGGTGCAGTGACTTCTTTTATTTGAATATTCCACGAGTTCGGACTGAACTGGGTAAAAAAGCATTCAGTTTTGCTGCCCCATCCTCTTGGAACAATCTTCAGGCCGATCTAAAAATGTCTGAACTTGTTTCTTTTAATGTCTTCCGTCATCTCCTAAAAGATCAACAGGAAAAATCATCTGGACAGTGCCTCTGCTTTTAATTATTTCTGTCACCACGACCCCTTTGCACTTTGCTGTTACTATATTCAACTGTGCTCTATTTATTTTAATGTATTTGTATATTAATTTATTTTATTGTATTTTACGAATGCTCTCTACGATGTGTGCTGCTGCCTTCTTGGCCAGGTCACCCTTGAAAATGAGATCACGATCTCAACGGGATTTTACCTGGTTAAATAAAGGTTAAATAAAAAATAAAAAATAAAATAGTTGGGACAAAGTGTAAATTGTGAATAAAATCAAAACGCAATGACTTTCAAATCACACCAGCCAGTATTTTATTCACAATAGAGATAACATAGCAAACATTGAAACTGAGAAATTTTACAATTTCATCCACAAAATGAGCTCATTTCAAATTTGATGGCTGCTACAGGTCTCAAAAAAGTTGGGACAGGGGCCTGTTTACCATGGTGTAGCATCCCCTCTTCTTTTTAACACAGATTGGAGGCGTCTGAGCATTGAGGAGACAAGTTTCTTGAGTTTAGCCATTGGAATTTGATCCCACTGTGGTTTAATACAGGCTTCCAGCTGCATGAGAGTTTTGGGTCTCCTTTGATGGACTTTTCGTTTAATTATGCGCCAAATATTCTCAATCGGTGAAAGATCAGGACTGCAGGCATGCCAGTTCAGCACACACGGACGCTTCTACTACGAAGCCATGCTGTTGTAATAGCTGCAGTATGTGCTTTTGCATTGTCCTGCTGAAATACACAAGGCCTTCCCTGGAATAGATGTCGTCTGGAGGGGAGCATGTGTTGCTCTAAAACCTTTATATACCTTTCAGCATTCATGGTGCTTTTTAAAACATGCAAATGTCCCACACCATATGCACTAATGCATCCCCATACCATCAGAGATGCTGGCTTTTGAACTGAACACTGATAATAGGGGGGTGATCTTTCTCCTCTTTAGCCCGGAGGAAAAAACGCCCAAGAATGTCAAATTTGGACTCGTCTGACCACAGGACACTTTGTCACTTTGCTACAGTCCATTTTAAATGAGCCTTGGCCCACAGAGCACGGCGGCGCTTCTGGATCATGCTCAACAGTGGCTTCCTTTTTGCATGATAGAGTTTTAGGTGGCATCTGTGGATGGCATGGCGGACTGTGTTTACAGACAGCGGTTTCTAGAAGTATTCCTGGGCTCATTTAGTAATGTCAATGACAGAATCATGCCGGTGAGTGATGCAGTGGTGTCTGAGGGCCCTAAGATCACAGGCATCCAGTAAAGGTCTTTGGCCTTGTCCCTTACGAAGAGATTTTTCCAGTTTCTCTGAATCTTTTGATGATGTTATGCACTTTCGATGATGAGACCTTCAAATTCTTTGCAATTTCACGTTGACGAACTTTGTTTTAAAAGAATTCCACAAATTTTTTTTTTTATGCAATCCTTCACAGGTTGGAGAGCCTCTGGCCATCTTTACTTCTGAGAGCCTCTCTTAGACATCCCTTTTATAGCCAATCATGTTACATACCTGATGCCAGTGATCTTAATTACTTGCTAAATGTTCTTTCAGCTAATTCTCTTATATATTAATTGCTTTTTCAGCCCTTTTTTTGCCTGTGTCCCAACTTTCTGAGACCTGTTGCAGCCAGAAAATTTGAATAAGCTCATTTTGTGGATGAAAATGTAAAATGTCTCAGTTTCAACATTTGAAATGTTATCTATGTTCTATTGCAAATAATATATTGGCTCATGTGATCTGAAAGTCATTGCATTTTGATTTTAGTCACAATTTACACTTTGTCCCAACTATTTCGGAATTTTCTAGTAGTATTACTCTTGTCTTCCATGCTGTCTGGGGCAGTACTGTAGCCAGACTTTCTTTTCAGGGAGCCTCTGCTTGGGGGCTTACGCTGATATACCCTTTGCTAGCGGATGTGACAGCGTAGGCCTTTTTATTAATATCTGCCCGCATTTAAAGCGGGGGGATATACCGTAAAGTTCCGTGTATACGGCGCACTTTTTTTTACATCGGGAAATATGAAAAGTTGGGGATGCGCCTTATATACGGGAACAACAGAATCGCGGTAAAAGTTCCGAGATACATGCAAACGTACGCCCGATTTTATAAGGTCAAACTGGGGCTATATGCGCACGTGAGTTTGCACAGCTTAATAAATGGGAAAAAAATTACGACTCAACATTTTTTAAATGCAGGATTTTAATTTTTATCTATTTCACATTTCACTTTCCATGATAACGTTAATGCAAATAACCATCGTAGAAGCATGGAGCCAGAATGGTAGAATGCAGACAGAGAGGGATAGAGGCTTAATTGCGGGATAGAAGTCCTGTCTGACGCGCCATTTACTTGTCTCGAGAACTAAGCAGCTCGAGCTTACTAAGTGCCCTAGTGCAGCTTTATTGTGCAATGTGGCATTTGGTTACGGCTCAGCACCAGTACGGCAGTTGTCCTTTCAAAGTGTTCCCTGCAACTCCGCAAATAACTTCCCAATGCAATGTATATACGTATCACTCTGATGCATGCAAAAACATGCACGCTGTCCTATGGTCCATTATGTAGCGTGCACGCATCTACGGCGCAAGGCTTTCCAAGCTACCGTCTTACCTTTCACTCACGGTAAATGATTATGACCGAGTTACATAAACTACCATCAATGAACTTACCTTTCGTTGATGGCTATATCCTCTGCATTAACAGTGTAATTTGTTGTATTCTGCTTCTTTGAAAATTGACATTTCTTGATAATAAATGAGAATGTATGAACCGACATGTTCCATTGAATCATTTAAATGGCGCATTAATCCCTCTGGGCGAAACAACAGAGAGTGATTAAGACGTCTCAACGTAAGATCCCTCTGCTATCAACAACTTATTCCTTCAAAGATATTGCCGCCACGTTTTTCTATAAAAGCCTAGGGGGAAGTGATGAGAAGTCACTCTTTACCGAGTTGTCAAAGTGAACAACCATAGTGTCTGCAAGGAAAAATAGAAAATAAAATTTGTTATAAATAATGCTGCCATTTCATCGTAACT
Source organism: Gymnothorax javanicus (assembly GCA_029692085.1). Taxonomy (NCBI): domain Eukaryota; kingdom Metazoa; phylum Chordata; class Actinopteri; order Anguilliformes; family Muraenidae; genus Gymnothorax; species Gymnothorax javanicus. The sequence continues at coordinate 88,474,302 of CM056195.1, read as the reverse complement.
GCACCGGTTGCGATTAGAATTTGCCTGGGGCTATTGTGGACATTTATCAGAAATTTTTGGTAGTAGAACCCACATATTCCCACCCAATAGATAGTGGCATATGCGAGGGCATACTCGCTGTTGGCATGTTGGTTTATGTCTTGCGTCTTGCGCCTTCCATTTATCGCTGATGTCCGATGAATAATCACTTCTTCTGGAGGAAGTTGAAAAGGAAAGGAAAAAAAAATAGGACAAATACATGTGGCATTTTAGGAAAATTTTGAGGAGAGATAATATGTATGACACACACAAGATTTGGGTGGAAATTTGTATGATTTTTTTTTTTTTTTTGGCAAGTCCCAAAGTCGGGGTGCACCTTATAAACGGGTGCGCCATATACACGGAACTTTACGGTAGTCATCAGAATATCCATCTGTCCTTCTGCCTGTAATCATTTCGTTTCTAGAGCAGAACTGGAATACTGTTCAATATTTTTTTAACGAAACTTGCTGTGCATATTAATCAGGTCCTAGACTGAAGCCTTTTGATATCTTGGGACTTCTGAGGTAAGATTGCAGGGGCTGGGGGATGTCTCATTTTCTGATGACTCTTGTTATTCTTATTATTTTCATTATTATTCACAATAAAAGAACAAGTGGTGCCAGGCACAACAAACCCCACCCCTCGCACATACTTTCACCTCTTGTAAGAAACTCAATTATTTATTCTGGGTCAGTGGCAATCCCTAAACTGAATTTGGGCTAAATGTGCCCATTAGTTTTGGCACTAGAGTGTTAACAAACAAACAAACAAACACAAAAAAACCGAACCAAAAACAATACCCCTTGCCCTCACCCTTCGGGTGGGGCGGGGTAATAATGACAATAATGAGATACACAGAGATCATGTAGGATAAGGTGCTGAACAACTGCTGAATGACTCACCTGTGTGTGTTGGTGTCTGTGTGTGTGTGCATGAGAGAGGGAGCGAAATGACTGTGTGAGACAATGAGTGAAAGGGCACAGCTGGAGTCTAAAAGAGTGAGGAAGTGTGAAACAGTAGGAGAACACAACAAGCTAAAAAGAAAGTACATAGAGTAGGGTAGGGTTGTTAGATCCCAGCGTAAAAATTAGGCTTTAATACGCTCAGTGCTTCCCTGAGTGTAAATGGATCAATTAGCAATGTTATTTCCTCTCCACATCAGCTTGCGTGTGATACGGTTCTGACTCAAGTTCATTGTTGTGCATCACACAGGTAGAGGTCAAAAACTGCAACCCTTCCCTCTCCTACTCCCAAACAAATCACGCACCCTCCTCCCCCCCTTTTCCGCCCGCCGGCACAGTACACACTTAACATGATTGCGATGAACTCCTTTTCGCATGTATTACAGTAGGCTGTTTAAATGCAGTAGTTTCAGTAGTAGTAGCAGTATTGACAGAGGACACAGAAGTGTCTTCTGGAAAAGTAATGAGATCTCTTAATAAGTTTATCTTGTTGTCCTCTTCAGTCTCATAATACAAGCACAAGAAAGCAAAGGATTTTAATTGATTTGTGAGCAGTACTGTTTAGGAATAGTAATTTAAAAAGCACTGATTTGCCTTATTCTTTTTAAAATATCATTACCACCTTTTTTACTACTCCAGTGTTAAACATTTACTGTTGCATCAAAAACCTGAACTGCAGATCTATGTTAATAATTTATTCACAAAAAAGATTTCAGAAGGGAAACACAAAACATTCAGCCATTCAAGAGGTCCAGTCATCATTAGGGCCCTATTTGGTACTTGTCTTAGCAATAATTTTGGTGGCTATTCAGCTAGCTTTCCAACATGGTGTGTTTAATTTAGTGGCGTTTCAACAAAATTTCATCATGATTCCCATTAAACTGTGTTAAAAGCAGTAAAATCATTCATTGTTACCATTGTACTGAGATAAGTATATGAAAAACATTGGGCTCAGAAGATTTAGCTAATTAACTTTTTCACTTTCACTTTCATCAAATCACTTTTGATTTTTATGTTGTGGGGGAGGAAAAACGTTACGAGATGTGTTTTGCAATAACCTTGCCTTTCCTGCACGACCTGCTATTTTTGAACTTTAATTGCACCAACATTGGTTGATTGCAGCATTGACTGACATTGGCTGATGCAAAGCACATTGCTTCAAACTTAGAAGTTGTACAGAGCTCTGGAAAAGAATGATTGTATGTGTATGACTGATTTTGAGCAATGTTGGATATTTTGGGCCAGAAGATCTTGGCAGAACCCCACAAAGTGTGAATTTGAACTGATTGGAGGATCACACATTAATATTGCATTATTATTATTAGTGTAGAATGACATAGGACTCTGTCTTACACCTGGCGCAAAGCAGCACCAAAAGTGACATCAGTGTCTTTGTCACTTTAACACTGATGCAATAGTCGTTTTCCTAAGATGTTTAAATAGAAAATGTACTCACGCCAGTCTGAGATCCCATGGACGTGTTAGTCTCAAAATGTCGCGTGGTTAGGCACACGGTTTGTGCACTGCTATCTTGAGACATAGCACAATAGACCAACAAAAACCTGGCCTTAAGTCACTGGCCCAGGATGTTACTCTTATTTTAAAGGCACATTATAAAGAGTAATATGCGCCTACTTGGGCGGGTGAACAACGTGCATGCACTCAGCTTGTAACACTGCAGAGCACAAACGTGAACAATTAAAAGTGAAAAGATTAAAAATGAAAAATTATTACTGTATACATCAAAATCTTTACTTTCGAAAAGGAGTAGATCCGTTTTCCCTGCAGAGAAGTGTTCTTTTGAGAAATTGGTTATTACAGTAGCAATCTGCTAAGGTGCAAGTACATGTGGCTTTTAAAGGGAATGGGCGATGACACTGATCAACTCATTTCATGTTATGCCTAAAACACACCTATGCTTAATTAAGAAACCAAGTAAAACACCGTTGAACCATGTGCCTTATTTTGCGCTCCCATTATCCTGTCTTTGTTATTTTTCGGTTTATTGCATGAGTTCCTGGATATTCTTAGGTTTTTCTTGTTATTTCAATTATCGTGTTTATTTACTTGTAGATATTCCCATTTCCCATTAGATCACGTTCCTTTGTTCGCCTCCTCACTCCTGCAGTTGCCCTCCACTGTCTATGTTGTCAGTACTTCCCCTTACTTCCCTCATTTGTAGCGTCACTCAATTGTGCTCTTGTCCCCTATGTTTCAGCTGTTACATGTTCCGTTGATTAGCTCCCTGCCCGTCTCCTTGCCTGCTTTGCATCTTTCCATTCATGTGAGTGTTCTGTGTTTCTGTTCGTTTCTGGTTTTGCATTCATTCATTATCATTTCTTGCACTCCTTTGATTTCTTCGTCTTTTTTCCCATTCCTTGTTGCTGTTTTATGTTTCTTTGCTCTCTGTTAACTGTCTTAGTTGTTAGTCAGATCATTGTCCAGTTCCTAGCCACACCCTCTGTCACGCTTCCCAGGTCACGCATGCCTGTAATCACTTCCTCATTTGTTGTTCTGTCCTTTATATATCCTCAATTTGCTGTTGTTCTTTGCAAGTTTGTTGCCCTATTCCTATACACTTATTAGCCTAGTATTTCCCAGTGTTTATATTCCTGATTACCTCCGCTAGGAGGTATCATGATCACTAGCACGCGTTTGTTTGTCAGCTGAATTACTCAAGATATGCTGGCATGGCAGTCTTGTTGATGACATGTTATTTGACAAAAAATGTTCAGATCATTTCCAAAATCAATAGGGATCCTCTTCATATCACCATTGATGCACAAAACAAAATGAAAGAATCCAACAAAAAATTGTAGTCTGTAGAGCAAAAACAATGAATTGTCGATGGAGTGACAGACGGACGGAGGGCGGACAGGGCCGATGGTAGTATATGCCCATCTGGTGGAGTGGGCACATAAAAACTGTACCCTGTAGAGTGAGAACAACCTATATGTAAGTCATGTGCAGGGATGTGCTAAATTCAGCGACACAACTCCTTGAAAAATTTTCCAATTGTGGCAGGCTGAAGGTGGGCCTAGGCAGGAATTGAACCCCAGACTCCCGAGTAAAAGTCAAACGCACTGACCACATCGCCAAAGAGCCAGGCTAGTTGGCAAGGTAGCCAGGGCGCATACTTATTAGGAGGCATTTCTAGTGACAGGACTCTTCAACTGTCACATAATCATCACTAAAATCAATTAGGATCATATCACTATTGAACCAACAACAAAAGTGAAAAGAATCCAACAAAAATTTTAGTTTGTACAGTGAGAATAAATTGTGGTTGGATGCAAGTATGGATGGACGGACAGGTGTGATCATAATAGATGCCCATGTGGTGAAGTGGGCGTATAAAAAGCTATTCAAGGGATTACAATAAAATTTTTAAGTTGGATTGAATAAATGGGAAGAGATGTTTAAATTTCCAGACCAATGTGGCCTCCGATCCAGATTCTGCAGCTGATTATACGTGTTAGTGGATCAAAACCTGCTGGCAGTGGTATGCACTCTCTGAATGCCCTCTAGCTCTGATCTGTTTTTGTCCACAGCTCTCAAGTTTGCTTTTTCCCTATTATATTGTGATCTCCTGGTTTTGACTTCAGCTTGTTATTTCAATATATGACTTTGTCTAATCCCTGTATTGGCATTTTCACCGTGTGGTATTTGACCCTCAGCTTATTTTGTGACCATGATTGAATTACCCTTCTTGTGCTTCATGTTGCCTGCCTGTTACCATCCTGGACTGGCTGACCTTGATTTTGCCCATAATAAACCTGTTTTTACCATCTTACTGCAGTCTGTGCTTAGGTCCAGTTGCCTGCCTGCCTGTCTGCCATTAAAGTAGCAAAAGTGGATTTAGACATGACCTTAATGCTCTTGCGTCATGCACTGTGGACTGTGCACTTAAAATATAAAAATATAGCACATAGTCTGAAATGGTTGTCCCACCACAGTGCACAAACAATGCTGAAATAGAGGGTATCGCCGATACGAAAAAAATGCCCGGATGTAGCACTTTCGGCAAAATATTTTACTACTTCCGGAACTCACTCTCTTCCGATGCGTTGCTGAGATCATATTTATAGTTTACCGTGAGCTAGTTACAGCTTAGCAATATATGCACGCATACATATGGTATATACGGTCATTGTGTGTATAAGTCTCTCACCCAGGGGTATTTCTGAAGTTTTTTTTCTGCTTATTTTCATTCGACGAACACATGGCAGCTTCACAGTAACGAGCCATGGACTTAATGACTACAGTTCAGTTACTGTTGGGCTCTGCAGAGACCAGAAGCAACTAGGTCACCAACTACCCCATAATGCATCTGAAACGGGGCACGAATGCAACATCCGGGCATTTTTTTCGTATTGGTGATACCCTCTATTGCATGTTCATGCACCATGCATATAGTATGTTGGAATGGATATCTGTTGGAGTAATGCACAGACAGCGATTGTGTTTCCCTTCTAATAAGGCAGGTGTGAGAAACTGAAGTGGTGACTGACATATTGCATCTGAACGACTAACTGTCAAAACAATCGTGCACATCTTGACACGAGATTGTTTAGGAAAGAGCAGGTGGTCGTATGTAGGTTAATTGATGTCTCCATACTCGTGCTACCATGTCAGTCGGTATCGGAGATTCTGTCATTAGCAGGGCTTAAGTTCAAGTTTTGAACACAGGCTAGAGTGAGATTTTTTTTGGGGGGTGCATGATTCTCCCGTTTTCCACTGTGGGTGAATGAATAATGCAGCTTTCAGATCGTTGTTGTAGCAGGATCACATAAATAATTCCAGGACAACTGTGTTTTTTTTTCATTGGTTGTTGCCCTAATTCTCACCCAGATACGATAGTACTATTATCTGATTGGCTATTGTGTAGCCCCATTCCTTTTTTTGATTGGCTGGCAGGTGGAAAGGTGCCACCGAGAACTCCAGGGGAGACGTTTTGATTCCTGCCGGTTTCCACAGTTATAGCGGTGCTGCTGCGCATATAGGCCTACTGTTGGAAATTGTTTTCGTTTTAATCTTTTTTTTGCGTGAGAAATACTATGTGTGGTGGAAGTGCGTGACATGTGACTGAAATGAGTGACAATCATGCTCATTGTATGAGACTTGAGAGCCCTGCATTAGCATAACCCCGAAAACAATCGTGTGTTTCCAACTACCATATTTGCCCGTTATGACGTATCCTGAGATCACGTGAATATCGCCTGTAACATGGATTGGCTAGTATTCAGGTATATGGGTTATTCCCTCCCTCGCAGTTTTTGGTGCGTGCTCCTTAACCTGTAATCGAATAAAGCCCGAGAACCAACTTTGCTCTTTGAACCCGCGCGACCTAAGTATATATATCCTTAAATTGGGCCATCTAGACTGTCAAATAGGCCTCAAAAAACCATAAATTGCCAGACTGGTGCCTGTGGACCCCGTTGGGGGCCTCGGCGGCCCCAAACCCCCGGCCGGTTTGGGTGATGTCCCACCCCACTACGCTGTCAAAAAATTCTGGTGAGAACCCTGTAACTGCGTGAGTGCCCGTTTCTAAACAAGTTTTTCACCAGCCCTTCATTGGAAAAGTTGCACTTCTTCATCGTTTTGAAGTTGTCTAAAATAATTTCACGTTTTTATATTTTTTTTATTCAAATACAAAAATGTTGTAGTAATGCTTACAAGGTTCGGTTGGAGGCTCCTTTTATATGGAACTCAATTTTAGCATGAAATTCACACTCGATGTAAGCTTATGTTGTTTTTGACACTCACAGTCATGTCCTCAAGTATTTTGACAATAATACAATTTTCATTGTTCTGAGCCTGTGTGCCACCACAATGGATTTGAAATCAAACAATCAATATGCACTTGAAGTGTAGATTTTTAAATTAAAGGCTTCAACACTGTTTTATGAAGAATATTGCATGACCCATGCTGGAAATACTTTTATACATTCCCTCCACTTCTGGAACTCAATATCAATTAGGCAAACTAAGGTGATGATAAATTCATTTGTGACATTTAATACTTCATTGTCCATCCATCCATCCATCCATCCATCCATCCACTCATCCATTTTATTCCGCTTATCCGGGGCCAGGTCGTGGGGTGAGCAGACTAAGGAAAGTGGCCCAGGCATCCCCCTCACCAGCTACTTCCTCCAACTCCTCCTGGAGGGCCCCAAGGTGCTCCCAAGCCAGCTGGGAGATATAATCCCTCCAGCATGTCCTGGGTCCTCCTCGGGGCCTCCAAACAGTTAGACATGCCCAGAACACCTCGAAAGAGAGGCATTAAACCCTGATACCTGAACCACCTCAACTGACTCCTCTAAACGTGGAGGAGCAGCAGTTCTGCTCTGAGCCTCTCCCAGGTGTCTGAGCTCCGCAGCTTATTCCTAAGGGTCAGCCCAGCCACCTTACAGAGAAAGATAATTTTGGCCACTTGTATTTGCGATCATGTCCTTTCGGTCAATACCCAAAGCTTGTGACCAAAGGTAAAAGTTGGAACATACATCAGCCAGTAAATCAACAGTTTCACTTTCATTCTTGGTTCCTTCTTCACCAAGATGGACTGGAACAATGTCTGCATCACAGCAGATGCCGTACCAATCTGCCTGTCAATCTCATGCTCCATCTTACCCTCACTTGTAAACAAAACCCTGAAATACTTAAACTCCTCCACTAAGGGTACCAACTCACCCCCCACTCAGAGGGGACAATCAACCTCTTTCCAGTGGAGAACTATGGCTTCAGATTTGGAAGTGCTGATCCTTTTTCCGACTGCTTCACACTCGGCTGTGAACCATTCCACTATGCGTTGGAGGTCACAGCCTGATGAAGTCAACAGCACCACATCATCTGCAAACAGCAGAAATGCAACCCCCAGGGCAATAACCTTGACTCCATCCAAGCCTCGGCTGCATCTTGATATCCCGTCCATGAAAGTCATTAGCAAAATCGGTGACAAGGCACAGTCTTTGCAGAGTCCAACACTAACTGTAAATGAGTTTTTGTGCCAAGAATACGCTGTACAGGGATCGGATAGCGCAAACCAATGGCTACAATGCTCCATATTCCCGCAGCACCCCCCACAGAATACCTCATGGGACATAGTCATAAGCCTTCTCCAAGTCTACAAAGCACATTAAGACTGGATGGGCACACTCACACAACCCCTCCACTATCTGTGCAAGGGTAAAAGGTTGGTCCACCATTCCATGGCCAGAATGGAACCCGCATTGCTCCTCCTGAATCCGAGGTTCGACAATTGGGCATAGCCTTCTTTCAGCACCCTGGTATAAGCGTTTTCTGGGAGGCTGAGCAGTGTGATCCATCTATACAGTGCTGTGAAAAAGTATTTGCCTTCTTCATGATTTTTTTTTTTTTTTTGCATGTGTGTCACACTTAAATGTTTCAGATCATCAAACAAATTTTAACATTAAACAAAGATAACCCAAGTAAATAAAAAATGCAGTTTTTAAATGATAAGTTTATTTCTTGGGGGAAAAAAGCTATCCAAACCTACCCAGCCCTATATGAAAAAGTAATTACTTTTTCACGTAGGGCCAGGTAGGTTTGCATAGCTTTTTCCCTCAATAAATGAAGTTATCATTTAAAAACTCCATTTTGTCACTATTCGAGTTATCTTTGTCTAATATTAAAATTTTTTTGATGATCTGAAACATTTAAGTGGGACACATTAAAAAAAATAAAAGAAATCAGGAAGGAGGCAAATATTTTTTCCACAGCGCTGTAGTTGGTACATACTCTCCAGTCCCTTTTCTTTTTTAAAAATGGGAACCACCACCCCAGTCTGCCAGTCCAAAGGCACTTTACCTGACATTCACGCAATTTTAAAACGGGGGTGTCAACCATGACAGCCTGACAACATCCAGAGCTTTCAGCATCTCACAACAAATCTCGTCAAACCTCGGTGACTTGTCACTGCAGCGCTTCCCGATCACCTCAGTGATTTCCAGCAGAAAGATGGGCAGGGACTCACCCTAGTCCTCCGTCCCTGCCTCCTCAAGAGAGGGCGTGTCTGTTGGATTCAAGAGTTCCTTAAAGTGCTTCTTCCATCACCATACAATATCCCCAGTTGAGGTCAGCAGTTCCCCATTCCTGTGAAAAACAGCAAGGACGAAGCCCTGCCTTGCCCTCCTGAGTGGTTTGACAGTTTGCCAGAAACTCTTTGAGGCCTCCCAAAAGTCTCTCACCATAGCCTCCCCAAACTCTTCCCAAACCCGAGTTTTAGCTTTTGCAACCTCTGCGGCTGCAGTCCTTCTAACCTGCCAGTACCAGTCCGCTGAGTCAGGAATCCAAGCTGAGCAAGCTAAGCTCAAAAGGCCACCTGCTTCAGCTTGACAGCTTCCCTAAACCCTGCCACAGCACTGTGCACTAAACTGGGTCCCTCCTCCACTGGCACCCAGGATACAACCTTCTGGACAAAGACCTCTATCACGTTCCAGCACTCAGGGCAGCCGCCTTCTGATTCACTTAATGGAGACTTTGAACTAGGTCCACTCAGACTCCATGTCCTTAGTCTTACCCAGGATACAGTAAGCACAGAAATCCAATAACAAAGCATTACTCAGGTTCAGATCAGGAGGCCAATCCTCCCTATCAATTCCCTCCAAGTGTCTCCATCATTGCCCACTTGAGCATTGAAGTCCCCTCATAAAACTATGGAATCTCGGTGGAGCTTTTTTCCAGGACACCACCCAGGAACTCCAAGAAGGCTGGATACTTTGAAATGCTGCTAGTTGCATAAGCAGAAATAACAGTCAGAGCATTACCCTCCGCAACCTGCAAGCGCATTGCGAAAACCCTCTTGTTCACTGGTGTGAACTCCCAACGCAGCGGAACTAAGCTGAGGGGATGTAAGGATGCCCAAGCCTGCCCGCCACCTCTTACCTTGTGCAACTCCTGAAAAGGAGAGAGTCCAACCTCAACAAGGCTCCTTCCCCGCTAGTTTGGTGACTTTCCATGTCCCAAGAGTCAGTTGCCATAACTTGGGCCCAGAACGCCAGGGTCTCTGCCCCCGTCTGCCACCCAGTCCACAATGCACCCGACCTCGACTCCTTGCAGGTTGTGGGTAAATAAAGAGATGGCTCTCCGTAGCCTTTTAGGGCTAACCTTAGCTGGGTCCCAGAAAAAACCCAGCCTCTAGGCGCTCGCCTAAGAGCTCCCCTCCCAAATCCTGCTCCAGGAGAGGCCCTGGTGTCCCTATTCGGGGCCTGGTTCTCTCATCTTTGGAGGGCTGTGTCATAGGAGGCTACAGAATTGAATTTTGTCTGGCCCTTCACCTGGGACTAATTTGCCATCGGAAACCCGACCAGGAGCAAATGCTCCAAGCAACATAGCTCCCAAGATCTTCGAGGCACGCAAACTCCTCCACCACGATAAGGCATGATTCTTGGATGAGATGCTTCATTCTGTCTGAGTGAACCCATTTTGAACCCAGTCGATGCTGAAATAAAAGCTGTTTCACCAAAGTTATACAGTATACTAATTGAAGTTGCAACATCTCTCCATATCTCTTGTGTGTATCGGTACCAGCTGATGTGATTATTTCTCTGTCTCCTTCAGGTATCCTGAGGTATTTAGGGGCAGAAACATGGTCCATGTTCGCAGACATAAACTTCAAGCAATGCAAGACAAATTTCATGTGTACCTACATTGTGCTCGAGTGTGCCACCTGAAAATCATAATGCAACGCCTTGCAATCTGAACGTTGCAGCCGGCAGGCACTATTGCATGAAACAAGAGATGGCTGATCCCTGTTTGTTTACTACTGTAGTCATGGAAATGCTCTGGTTAATTGTATATTGCCCCCTTAAGGACTAACATTTGTTACCTCCACTGTTGATTATGTTCACTGGGGATGTGCGTTTTTTGCCAGCTGGGGCAGGTGTTGTCATTTGTGTGGACCGTGTTTCTAGACTCACAATGAAATAGCAACCGCTGCTGCAGGTTTCTAAAAGCAGAGAACCCATGCCTTGGCACACATTTTGACGTCAGGATTCTGTCAGCTTCTGAAACAGTCACAGCAAAGTGGTGGTTACTGAAATGTGATTTTTTATAGAGTATTCAGTTGGACAGTGGTGGGCAGGCAGCATGCTGAAGACCTAGGTCATGTCCAAAACAGATTACTCACTGACATTTGTCTGAGTGAGTTCACTGGTAATTGGCAGTTTTTGTTGACATTTCTAGAGCACTTTGGTTAGAGGGCTGCTTTGGACATGGACCCTGAAGGTCCAAGTCTGGAGCTAATTAATATCAGACAGTCTAAATCCTGTTTCTCCACACCCAGGTGGGGAAGAGTTCGAAATCAAAGTTTTTCTGTCGTGACTGAAATGCATATCCAGGAAAAACTGCACAATATGCTGAAGGAGAAACTCAATTATGAGACCTCTGAAAAAGGCCTTTTGGAGAAAGGTCTTCATGTTATCAGGGTTTGTAGAACCCATTAATGCAATTACTACCATTAATGTAATTATTGCCAATAATGTTATAATTTTTCCATTCTTAATGTAATAAAAGTCAATAACGTAATAACTTACCAATAATGTAATACATTTTTGTCCATAATGCAATAATTTAATGATGTTATTGACTGACTCTTACAATGTCACCTGGGTTAAAGGGAGCTGGTAAAGTAAAAATATACTAATTGTTGCGATTAAGTTTTATTTATTTTCTGTAGACTTCAATAATACTGACCCTCATTGTTGCTTCTCTCAAATGTTCAAAAACCCAACCAAACTCTCTCTTTCTCTCTCTCTTAAGATTTCTTCTTTTTTCTTTTTTTCTGGTTACTTCATGGTTAGACTTATCCCCAGTCCTGCCCTCTCGTCCTTAGCCATTAGAGCAGTGGTCTTCAACGTTGTCCCTGGGAACCCACTGTGTATGTTGGCTTTTGTTCCAACCACAGTTGCAATCGCAGGATTTTAACAAGCTGTTAATTTTTCTTAAGTGTATTTAATGTTTAGAGCAGTTATTTGCCCTCTTAACTCACAAGATAACAGAAATAGCTATGTTTGCCATCAAGAATTTAAAAATATGCCATACCCACATTGCCATGCATTGGATATAACAGCATAAAATGAGAGAAAACAATGTAACCAATCAAATTAAAGATGTAGTTGGCTCCTAATTGGTGAAAACTAATTGGCACATCATGACAAATTTATTCAACATGCAAATGATAAAAAGTTAAACCAGTTTTGTGTTATATTGGTCTAATTAAGTTCACCAGGGCCCGGTTGTTCAAAGCTTTGTTAACTTTAACCGGTGATTAAGTTTAAACCACAGTATCTATATCTCTGAATGAAAGCACAGATGTTTGTATGTTTTTGATGCATTTTGTAGGTTTCCCCTTGATTAGTTTAAGTAGTGAAGAGCATTCGCCAGAATCTTATTTAGAGAGTGGTCATAATGTGAGGTGTTTAGCGCTAACCAGCCGTTAAATTAATGGAGCTTTGAACAACCGGGCCCTGAAGTTTTTTGAAATAACTTGAAACAGTTGAGTCCAGCAGCCTAATCTGGGGTTCCTCAGTGTCCAGTTTGATCTGTTTGAAATGTTATAATGCTTGAAATGTCTTGCAGTATAGAAATAAAACCACTATCTTCAAGGGTATTTTATTCTTCATAGCATGTATGGATGTTTCCATGTAACATTTGGCCAAAGACGGTAAGTAACAAGGCTAAACATGAAAAACAACTAAGACATTAACAGCTTGTTAAAATCCTGCGATGACAATTGTGGTTGGAACAAAAGCCAGCATACACAGTGGGTCCCCAGGAACGACGCTGAAGACCACTGCATTTGAGAATCAAATCCAGTGGTGTCAGGGAATATTGATTTTATGGTATATTAATATTACAATAAGACAATAATCTGCTCTTATAGGTGTGTCTTCTTACTCTTGTTCTTTCGCACCCCCGCTAAACAATGACATTGAACACAACACCCATATGACACCCAGGAAGGAGCCTAAGAAGCTAGCTAAGTCCTGAGTGCCTTTTGTATTGATAGTGAGATCATGGTTGTACTATGTGTATATGTTTGCGTAAGTATGTGTGTGTGTGTAGGTATATGTATATATGTATGTATGTTTATATATATATGTACATATATGTTTATGTGTATGTAAATATAGCAAATACTGTTTACAAAAAAAAATAGTATAAATTTGGGAAATTGAAAGTAGGGGTAGGGCTCGATAAGCTTTGCTTCTCCCTATCCCCTTTTCGGGCACTTGGACACTTATTCTGCAGTATTTCTGATTGTATTTATGTTAACTGAATTTTGAGACGGCATAATACTTTTCTTATCTGTTATTTACCTGATTTTATTTTGTTTTCTTTGATTGCATTTATGTTATTTTATTTGTCCAATATCCGAAATAAATTTGAACTGAACTGAACTGATGGTCGTATGAGCATCTGTGCTGGGAGTGGCAGGAGATCTATGTGAATGACAATTATACCTTTGTGCAAATTGATGATTGAATTATCATGTTTGCTTTCTATCTAGCCACATACCAGTACTGGGTATAAGATGCATGTACTGTTCTCTCGTGTGCCGTTGTAGAATAATTGTCTGAAATAAATTTTATTTCCAAAGAACCAAAACCAGTTGTATTTTCCACAGAGTGTGTCCCTGACCATAATACCTCCAACAGCTGCAATCCAGCTGCCTTCCCATCTTTTTCCTCAATGTCAAACAATAAGGCTATTTAGGTAAGGCAAAATCCTCACCTTTTTCCAAATGATTGCTCTCAGCCTGCTCCCATTTACTTTTCTTGATTAGAAATCAAACAACTGATTCACTCATTTATTAAGAGTAACCGTATTACTGTATTACTATTCAGCGCATCTGAACTTGACTCACTCACGAGGCTGTAAGATTTGTGCATATTTGCCAGCCATTAGCTTACAGTAGGTCAATGCAAAGCCATTTCAAGAAAATGTTAAGACCACTTTTTATGTTACGTTTATTTAGAGATCAATTTGATTCAGGTAATATTTTCCACATTAGATACATACTTTTCACTGCTTAAAACTAAACCAATTATAATGTATAAAGGTAGCCATGCAAATTGTGATAATACGCTTACATGGTAGCCTTGTCAATCACATGTTATTTGACAAAAAATATTGTAATCATCGCCAAATTCATTAGGGATCCTCTTCATATTACTATTGACCCACAAAACAAAAATGAAAAAAATGAAATGAAAAAAATTTAGTTTGTAGAGCAAGAATAATATATTTAGCGCCAATTAAAAATGCAGCGGTGAGGTATGTACTGTATTTGCGGCAAATTGAAGAATTGATTGATTTTTATTGCTTTTCCAGTGAGGCACGAGTGGAAATACAGAAAACCACTTGGTATTGTAATCCTAACGTGCGCCACGTGAATGCACCAAGCAGTTCAGTAATAACAAACATTGAGCTGTTTGTGATGTGCACAGTGACACTTGACTTGTTTATTTGGGTGTGGTCAATAGCCTACATAAAGCCAACAAAAAAAAAAAAACGAAAAAAGCTACTGCATCAAGAAAATGGAACGGCTTGTGACACAGGAGAGAGAAAAAGAGCCATTTGCATGTTACGGGCAGGTCTCAGCCGCCGAGAGGTGGTGCGTCATTTGCACTGTCACTGTTCAACAATGAGTCGGCTGTCTATCTGAGAATGGAACACAGGCACTGTCACTGACCGACCCCGCTTAGGGCAGCCACAAGTGACTATGGTAGCTCAAGAGCGCCACATCTGGTTACAGCCTGTACGTGACAGATTCTGGACAGCAACCCAAACTGATCATGAAACGAGGGGTCCGAAACATCTGAGGGTGAGCACAAGTTCCGTTCGACGCCATCAATGTAAGCGACACATGCGTGCGCATGACAACTCAAGCAGAACGAGGGGCAGAAATGGATGAATTATAAGAACTGGACACTGAACCAGGGCTGAGACGCACGCTGAAAAGGGCTTAGTGGTCAAGCTGATATTGCAAGTCACGTGATGCCCTGGGGGGCAAAAAGAAATTTTTCCATTGGGAACAACTGAAAAAGACACTGACAAATCTGAGAATAAATTTTTTTGACTACCACAAATTATCAATATATAATCTGTTGATTTTTCTCTTTTAAATCATTGGTGCGTTTTTCCACAGCAGCGACAAAATATTTTATTTTTATTCAGGCTACGTAAACACTGTGGGGACCTTGTCTCTAAGTGCGTTCTCGTAAGCAGTGCAGCAGCTGCGGTTCTCTGCGTGTAGCCCTGGTCAGGAGATTCCGTGCTGTCGGTTTATATATTACCAGGTTGGTAAAGTGAGCAGGTTAAACAACAGCAATGTTTTTATTTAGTGTATTTGATGAACGGCTTTGTTATGTAGCAACTAACGTTTCAGAATAAGCAGTAAGGTAGCAAAGGCTGTTGTTGGTTAACTAAGGTTGGATAACGGGCATGTATTCGGTAACTGTTGAAGGTGACATCTTATAATCGTGCATGTAGCTAACACTTGCATTGCATTTTCGTATTAAAATGTCACTTTCAACATGGCATAAATTCAGCCCAAAAAACTGCACAGCTAATCATTTATTTACCATTGCATGCACATTCTTAATTATTAAAACAATAGCAGATGTGCATATTTGATATCATAACTTTTCAGCAACTTTTAAGATAAGATACAAAATATGAAGTATCTTTTATTCTATGCATGCGCCGAACTTGCATGACAGCACTGCACAGAGACTGTATTTGAAGTTCAGCCTTAGTTAGCTAGAAGTGTTGAGTGTGCAGAGAAAATACGAGAGTCCCGGAAAAAGAAATAGATAAGAACGAGACAAAGATCGACTTTATTTGCATTTTTTAACTGGGCTGCTGATTCTGAGATGACTTACGAATTTCCTGAATAAGGGGAAGGGAAAGAATTCCGTATTCAACCTCCACCAATATTGAATAAAATCGGCACTTTTTCAGCTTACCTTGATGTTTTAGAACCAAGAGAAACATTTGGGCGTATAAAAACGTCAAGCGTGCATTTAGTCAAGAAAATTTAGAGTTTAATTTCTAATGCTGACAAACATGGTAATAGTTTATAATGGCAGCAGCTATGTTACTGATGACACACTGGGTTGCGAGGGTATGCGCAGCATATGCCAGAGATGCTCGCAAGTCTTTGAGATCAAGTCAAAGTCAAGTCGCAAGTCTTGGAGCTCAAGTCTCAGTCAAGTCTCAAGTCTTTGAGCTCAAGTCCAAGTCAAGTCTCAAGTCTATAATGGGGCTAATGAGTGCTGCATGCCAGTCATTCTGCTTTGAACAGAGCATAGCTATATCTCAGGAATACAAAGCTGTACTGTATTATCATCCTTCCTTCATCAAATAGCAACATTGACGCAATATGAAAAAAGACCACAATAAAAGCTTTTCTTTTGTTATGAGTCTGTGTGAAGTTGTCATATCCAAAGGATACGACAAATCGTACACCACCTCCTGTTGACGTGCTCGCCATGTTGCAGTACTGCATTAGTTTGTTTACATTCAGGTCTGTGGCAGCACATTGTGCATGGGTAATGACGCATGCGCTTTAAAACCCTATTCGGACGAGAATAGTTCAACATGGGGACTTGGGCTCAAGTAACTTTACCACAGGATGTCTGATAATATGAATGGCCCATTCACAGGGGACAAGAAATCTCCATAGTTCTGTCAGAAGTAGAAGGAGTAAGGCTGCTTTTACACCGAAAGCGAAACTAATTTAAATAAATGTAATCTGTATTGCGAAAAATTCGTTTCGTGACCGGTGTAAAAGAGGCTTAACTCGGTGTACGCTGTGCTGTCACTTCCCTGTCAACATGTGCTGAAGGATAATAATAATAATAATAATAATAATCGTTAGACTAGAACGTTTTCCCAAAAGCAAGATCATGTATAACGATTCTGTATTAACATTTAGGACTACCTAAAACCAGAAGTCTTGCTCCCCTGAACAGTGCCTTCGACCTTTTTTTAATTTGTCTTCTACGTCTTCTATCGAAAAAAGAATGCGTCGGACTATTGGTAACGCCAAACCGAGTGCTTCTTCAAGCGCATCCATCTTCAAAAAAAGGAGGAAAAATACTTTTAAAACAGGATATGACGGAATATTTACATACATTGTTTCTACATTTACAGAGAGTTGCATTCGCTTGGGATTAATATTGCCTAGGGTACTGTCTGTAGAGTGTTTTACAGAAAGTAAAAGTGCTGTAAATTCTACCGAGAATGTCCCTAATGATTACTGACTTGGCGCGTTCGGACGGGACTAAAATTCCTGGTAATAATTACATTACCCCATCTCACCACGTCAAAATAATCCCATCCGAATATAGTTTAAGAATGAAATGAGATTCAGCTCGGCAGACCCGTCAGGCTTTGTTGCTGCACAAAAGAAAAAAGATTGTTCACGAGTCCCGTACCTTGACTCCGAAGTCTTTTGAGGTCGAGACTCGAGTCAAGTCTCAAGTCACTGTGTGTGTGATTTAAGTGCGACTCGAGTCCAACTTGCGAGTCCAATCCCCATCTCTGGCATATGGATTTGCAATATTAAATATAAAAATTAAATTCTGAACCTAATATATGTATATTGCGCCCCCTTTTAAAATCGTTCTGGGGTGCGTTTCCCAACTGCGTCGTTGCTAACTAAGTTAGCAACTTACATTGTTTGTCCATTCACAGTCAATGGTTCCAACTATGTAAGTTAGCATCTATGATTTCGGGAAACGCGCCCCTGGAAAATAAAAAGCTGAAAAAAAGTGAGGGTTGGATGCCGAATTCTTTCCAGGGGAAGGGCTCCAGCGCATGTTAACTCAAACAATAGGAGGATAAAACAGACATGTCCTAAGGCCAATATTTTATCGATAGTAAAAACTGCTTTTAGGCAGAAAACACTGAAATTGTATCCATTCTGTGGACATATGTTTGATGAAAAAAGTTTTTCATGAATGGATTTAATACATGGTGTGTGCACCCTGCGATGGATTGGCGAGCTGTCCAGGGTGGGTCCCTGCCTTTCACCCAGAGTCTGTTGGGATGGGCTCCAGTTGCCCCGCAACCATAGTAGGGAAGAGGCGGTATAGAGAATGGATGGATTTAATTAGCTTTGAGCATACGTACGCTATAAGTAATTTTGCTTGTCAGAATTGGCTTAATACTTGACTTAAAGACAACTACTTTGAAACTAATGAGTTCATAAAGCACGGGCAGAGCTCTGTGCAGTTGGGCTATGGTTTTGAATCCAGTAAGAACAGAGGAGATTGCTAGCTAACAAGCAGGAATAGTTTCACTTTCTTCTAATACATTTAGCTTTGAACTGTGTGAAAAACAATATTGAACTATGTCATCTTATAGAGCAGCAAGTGAACTGTTTTGCTGACTTTATTTGCGACGTAGTGAATAATTTTATTTCCTTGTGACAAAAAAATTGTTTATCAGGGGCGCCCGGTGGCTCATCGGTCTAAGCGCGTGACGATAAAGGATGTGTCCTTCCCGCAGCGACCTGGGTTTGACTCCGGCTCAGGTCATTTGCTGCATGTCTTTCCCCATTCTTCTCCCCAGCCTTCCTGTCTCTCTACACTGTATGGCTGTCAAGTGGAGGAAAAATTCCCCAAAAGATAATCTTAAAAAAAAAAATTGTTTATCAACATTTTATATCCCTATTAGGTCAGGGATAGGGATAGGGACAGTGGACACAATTAGCTACATTTCCGGAGAACATTGGTCGTGAACACGCATCCTGTGTGGGAGTGCATCAGGCGTGGACCGTTTTCATGGATACCTGAGATGTCATTGCGTTCATGAGCCCCACACTACACACGTGTGAGCGTAAAGTCACAAAGCGCATGTCTGCGTGAGTCCGGAAATAAGGCCCCATGTCGGAGTGCTGCATCACTGAGCAATTTCCATTGAAACGCATGGGCCGCCATTTTCGGTTCAGTATCCAGTTCTTATAATACATCCATGGGGGCAGAACTCAAAACTTCAAAGGATCAGTGCAGGCCCTCTTTTGCCTCTCTCACCCATGGACTGTATATAAAGATCAGGTCCGTAGCCAGCCTTGTGGAGGGGGGGGGATCTTTTTTCCCAAAAAGTGGACTTCACCCCTCCACCCCCCTAAATACACGAGCACACTTCATATGTTTTAATTTATATTTTTTTCATTAAACCTTCACTTTTACATGACGTTTCTCTCCTCAGTTGTCTCTCTGTTGCTCTCCTCTGTTGACATGAATGAACATGAATTAATTAAATTGAAGTGTACTACCATCGAAACTTCCCTTTAACATGAATTAATTAATTGAATTAAATTTCAGTGTACTGTCTCTATCATTCAAATTTTCCTTCAACCATTGTGATGTGACCATTTTTGGCCACTATAGGCATACTTTCTCTTCTAATGTGGCAGTGGATGAGCTGGTACTCATCTCATTTGGTACAGGTGATTATTTTTAGATTAATATTCAAATTCCAAACACAGCCCATTGCAACAATTTTTCACCCTGTAATTCATTTTTTTAAAAAAAAATTCTGATTATGGCCACTTTTCAAATGTAATATTTTCCCACTTTTTAACCCTCTCAGTGCCAGTGTTTCTGTAGCTTTCTCCTAGTCTGTCTCTCTGTTGCTCACCTCTGCTGTCTGTCAGTTGTCATTTACGGCTTGCGCCGAGTTCCGTTAGCATCACTGAAGTGACAATGACGGTCAAGCACACCCTCGAGTGTAATAATGCAATTATATAACTATTACCAACAAAATAAAATGTATAATCAAAATGTATTCATACTGTGGGCATTTTGCTCTCAAAATATAATTTTTTTTGTGAGTATTCTCTCCGTTTCAGTGGAAATACATGAGATCTGACGTTAACTAGTTCTTGTCAGACAGCCAATTTTGGCTTATGTTTTGGAGACATCGTTCCCAAAACTGAATAAATACCGCACATAGCAACACAAAACTGCTTTGCTAGCTCAATCACGTTGTAACTAGAATATCTGCTGAAAAAAAAAAAAAAAAAATTTTTTCATGGACTAATAGTTATACTTCTGCCGACTTCGCAGTCATTTTTAAGCGAACAGGTGCCGTGAATATGACAGCACAGCTGATCAATGGCCCGGTGTCACGGTCTCAGCGCTCCCCCAGTCTCAGAGATCCTCTACACTAATCTGCGCATGCGCGAAAATTGGGGGAGCGCTGAGACCCTTATTTTAAGGTTTTTGTCCTTGAAATAAATTTTAGTTGGCAACATGCGGTGCTGATTAGATTTTTGATTGGAGAGGTGTTCATTTCCAGCGGCGAGGCCGTGGCTGCTGTGTTTTTCCGTAGTTTTTCCGATGTTTTGTTTGGATGGGTAATTTCCTTTCAGACAGTTCTCTGATTGTTACCGGTGTCACAGGGGAATGTTGAAACATAAGATTCTGCTAAGTTTAGGATCACCCATAAGTTTATAAGATCCTTGCCTTGCTGCTACTGCTGGCGATCATCCAGAGGGGAGCTTCATGCACGGGGGACTTCTGTGACCGTGACTTACAGCGGTCTCAGCGCTCCCCCAATTTTCACGCATGCGCAGATTAGTGTAGAGGATCTCTCAGACTGGGGGAGTGCTGAGACCGTGACACCGGTGCGATTTACACACTTCTGAAGAGCGAAGCCTCTTCTGGAAGGGGCACGGACCAGTGGGAAAAGGCAGAAGCGCTTCTGGGAGGAGAAATGGTCAACTCGAACAGTCGGAAGAACGCGCTTCCTCTTCTGAAATTGCAAGTCGCACCGGGCTTTTATCTACAACGAACTTAGGCGGAGTAATATTTTCAGTGATGAGGCATTTTTTAACAAACAATGCAGAGTAAAACACGGCTCGCTTTTTTCAAGAGCGATTGCGGGGAAATTGTTTGCTGACCAAATTTTGCAGGAATCACGCGTAAATAGACGGCTATTAGGGTAAATCTTGTAAGATTACATATTTCAGTCCAGCTAGGATAAGACATAACCAGTTGACATTAGATGTCATTATATTGCTTTAATATGACATGAAAAAAACCTTGACCGGGGGGGTTCGAACGAACCCTCCGATCCCCCTTGCCTTTACCCAGGGGATCAGCATCAGATCCTTGCACATGGCTAGCTAATTCCTTCAGCATTTCTCGTAATTGATTGCAATCGCTGGGGCTTGTTTTTGTAAACAAGGATAATGGTTAATGATTTAGCAGCTTGCAGTCTAACGTTCAGTACAGGAGCCCCTCAGTTCTACTGATTCCATTATAGCCAGCGAGTCAACATCTAGTTTTTCAGCAGATAACGCCATAAAAATCTATCCTTATGTCTCAACTTTATGAATAGCTGCTAGGACTACAGGAAAAACAAATCGGATCAAGGAGGTACAGATTATTTGAATGACGAGAATATGACAAAAATGAAACATTTCTGAGAGCAAATTCAGTCCCTCAATAATTACAATATGGAGGCGGCAGGTTTCGGGCGAAAATACAGCTGGAATTGATGCATCTACTCCAGTGGAACTGGCTAGGTAGCTAGCTGGGCAACTCTTAAAACACTGGCTGGTAAAAGTATGGGATAAAATACGACAACATTTCGAGTTTGGCCGAGAAGGACACGGGCACATAATGTAAGGGAAAGAGTGCAGCAAACAGGAAAGCATAACACTGAAAAAGTATGTTACAGCGTGATGGATGTTGTGCTAATAATAGTACATTAAGCTGCGCTTGATATCGAGTCACCCTAACGTTAACTACCTTGCTAGCTCACTTCAGTTACTGCTATCAAGACCATCATCTTCCACAAGGCGCTTAATGATTAATTCAGCCTCCAAAACATATTTCTGAAGGTAATGCATGCATTGTCTGAATTCAGAGAGTTTGAGCTGGGATAGGGCATTGTCCAAAGACAAAATGTTTTACATCTGCTTTATTATTTCAGAAAATTATACGTAGTTTTTTTGAAATTTGGTGTCTCTAATGTTAACCACTGCGCAACATAACTCCTACTTTTTCTGATGATTTTTTTTTTTTTTTTATCATTCATGTGATTACAGGAGCTGCCCTCAAATTCAGACCTCAGCCTTACCTAGTGAGGACTTGGAGAATGCTTCAAGCAATTATTTTGTTTTATTGTTGGAGTATACTTCTTAAGTAATTTATACATGAAAATAGTTGTTAAAAATGCTACACAATTCATTGTCTGTGAAACTTGCAATTTTTTGTAAGACAATCATTTACACGAGGAGATTGACAAATCAATGTTGATTGAATAATATTGCACATGTAACTGGCTTCTCTTATGTATGCCAGTTCTGCCAGTCCTTCCTTATACGCTTCCATCTACACCTTTTGGCAAAAATGTCACTTATTTTGTGTGTTTAAAAATAGTTAAAGTTAATCCAGACTGCAACAGCTTCAGTATTCCAACAGTGACTCTAGTCATCTGCCCAAGGACGAGGAGTACATGAGAAATGTTGTGTTATTTAATGTTCATTTTCTTTGACGGCAGTAAATAAAACCTCTTATAATGTATAATAAAGGTCTTTACATGTACGTGGAGCCAAGAACTTCACTCTGGAATTCTTTCACATATACAACTTTGGCTTCAGTAAATGAGAGGCCTGAGATGAGAGTTAAATAAAAATATTTATTGAAACAAAAACTTCGGAGGCCTTAACTTTTGGGAGGCCCAAAGACAACCACTTGGCTACATTCACCGTGGCGAAATGCGATTCAGGAAGTCCATCAGGTGGAAAGGTTGGGAGAAAGCAAATGGTTTGGAGAAGGTTAAAGAAGAAGAGAGAGGGAAATGAAGGTGGAGGATGAGAAAGAGCTGCTACAGCAATGACAAGTGTGATAGCAACCGTAGTAGAAAAAAAAAAAAAATCAAACATCACATAAAGCAGAGAAATTATGGCATTTATTGCAGCCAAAACTTGTCAAAAATCCAAATCCAGCATCACCCAACGGGATTTAGTCTTTCAGACACATGGCAATACTCTAAACTCCACTTCCCCAAGGAAATTACATATATTTTATTATTCCATATTTTGCCAGGCTATATTTTGCTCTTTGTGCATACACGGGGTATAATAATGATACACACTTGAGTCAGTTCATGAAATTCCCCAGTGAAAAGTATTATGTGGAAGTCACAATAGGCATCGATTTCCAGATATTCCCTTGGTATTTTTACATGCTCTTGGCCTCTGTGGAGGAGGTCAAAATGGCTGAGTCCATTTCGTAGTCTAAAAATGTGGATAAAAATTAAACAATGACTAATTCATTCAAATATATTAAGCCCACCTGAGAGAGAAGTGGAGGCAGGTGGCATCGCTAACTTTGCTATCACGGAATGCTTTCCCGGTCCACCGAGTTACGATGGTTATGTTCAATTGCATTAATGAAATCATGTTACTCAAATTAAAAAAAAATAAAATCAACATTATTAAGATGTGCGATTTTTAAATACACCTAGCTAACTACGTGGTGAGAAGGGCGTTTCATTTCAATTCAAACTACCATTCCAACTTCAAGAAAAGTTATAAGTTTGACTTATTACTGGGACAGCGGCATGCAGAAATGAAATTATACTTTCACTTTGGAATGTGATTTAGAAAATTCAACAAAAGTTGGCATTAAAATGCTCTCAGCTCGCAAAATGGGGAAAGTTACAGTTGAGAAGACTGACTGCAGCTATATGGATGAGAGATTGCAAATATCTGTTACCTGCGTTAGCTAATGTAGTTAGCTACCTAGCTAGCTTCTTAAGCAAGATTCACTGACAAGACATAATTTCTGGCGAGTTACGTAGTCAGAACTATCTGTGAAACAGATGGCAGCGGGGGTCTCCTTACTCACAGACTGCATTACCTTATTTAACAAGCCTACACTTGCAACGCTATTGGCAGTTGGAGGGTCCATTCCCTTACATAGGCTGTACGGTCTCTATGTATTAGCTATTACAGGCACTTACGTTAATAGCATAGCAGCCAGGCCAAGTGAAAAATTCAGGGGGGGTGTTCGGGTGGGTGCATGGGCGGGATCTCGATACCGTGGCTCGACCCCTCATCACTACTGCGCATACTCTGGCTCCTAATGTGCAAGATGACAGCGCCCGTATACGAGATATTTTGGCTCCATTTTTGATCAACGGGAGTGAATGGGGACGCGTCATCTATCTTTATACGCAGTCAATGCTCTCGACCCAATCCAGCAGAGGGCCTGTTCGCGGAATGATGTTGCCAATAATTAAGACTAAAACTGAGTTGAACCTAGAATAATGTATCACAATGATAAATTTACAATATACAATACTGATTACTGGTGATAATGAGAGAAATGACCCTGTGCAATGCCGCAAATGATAAAAATGATGTAGAGGTATGCAAAAATGAGACTTAAAACACACAGATATAACGAACAATGACCTGCACCTCGATGAACACATGATAACTGATTGACAAAACTGATGCGGAAAAGAAATATCTGTTCCTTCCATCCACCCAGGGCATCTA
The DNA here is from genome assembly GCA_029692085.1 of Gymnothorax javanicus. Taxonomy (NCBI): domain Eukaryota; kingdom Metazoa; phylum Chordata; class Actinopteri; order Anguilliformes; family Muraenidae; genus Gymnothorax; species Gymnothorax javanicus. The sequence goes on along the minus strand of CM056195.1, from coordinate 88,449,765 downwards.
AATTACCTCTATGACGTTGAACATTTGCACACATAAAATGCAAGGTTTCACAGTGAAGACAGTTGGTCGCTGATCTGCTGCACATAGCTGAATCTGCATTAATCAGTCACCATGTAATTAATGAAACAATTGGCTTCAAAAGCAAGGAAACTAAGCAAATGGCACATGACTCAAAGTTCTTGAACTTGAATGATTCTTCTTGGCAGGGTAATCATAGCTGCTTGCTGTCCACTGCAAGTGAACATTAATAGTCCGGTCATCAGCATGCCTACTGTCTTGTTTCTTTTCAACTTTCAATGTAAAAAAAAAAAAAAAAAAACTTGTTGCATGCCCAGTGTACAACAATTCAGATACAGTGCTGTGAAAAATTATTTGCCCCCTCCATGATTTCTTTTTTTTTTTTTGCATATTTGTCTCACTTAAATGTTTCAGATGATCAAACAAATTTTAATATCAGACAAAGATAACCCAAGTAAATCAAAAGTGCAGTTTTTAAATGATGATTTAATTTATTGAGGGAAAAAAGCTATCCAAACCTCCCCGGCCCTATGTGAAAAAGTAATCGTGCCCCCCCTCCCCCTTGTTAAATCATGTGTTAAGTGTGATTAACCACATTTTTTGAGTACAATTTCACTAGCCACACTCAGGCCTGATTACTGCCAGACCTGTTGAATCAGGAAATCACTTAAATAGATCCTGTCTGACAAAGTGAAGTAGGCTAAAAGATCTCAAAAAGCAACTAATCATGCCACACACTAAAGAAATTCAAGAACAGATGAGAAACAAAGTCATTGACATCTATCAGTCGGAAAAGGGTTACAAAGCCATTTCTAAGGCTTTGAGACTCCAGCAAACCATGATGAGAGCCATTATCCACAAATGGAGAAAACTTGGAACAGTGGTGAACCATCCCAGGGGTGGCCGGCCTACCAAAATTACTCCAAGAGCGCATCGATGACTCATCCAGGAGCAAATTATATATGTATAATTTTTTTTTTTTCCCTCGTCCTTGCCAACAGGGCTTTTAACAGCAGTGTTTTCATTTACTTATTTGGTTTCTCTGGATGGGCAGTACTATATCTTATTCACAAATTAAGACACCAAAATGTCTAAAATAAAAATCACTAGCTGGAATGTTTGGGGGCTGAGAGAAATTGCCAAAACAGGTTTTAAAAAGAATTAGGCAACTTAAGTCTCCAGCTGTTTTCTTGCAGGAGATACATTTAAGAGTTACAAAAATTGATAAGTTACATAAAAGATGGCCAGGTCAGGTTCTGTGTGCTTCATATAGTAATCATGCTAGAGGTGTGCTCATACTTCTACATGACTCTTTACCATTTCAAGTTGCTAATGTTATTTATGACCAGGATGGTAGATATATCTTGAGGGCAACAAATCCACACATAGGCTGAATTTGGTTTGCATATATGGTCCAAATGATGATAGCTCAACTTTTTTTCAGAATCTCTTCCTTACTCTGTCTACCCTGCAAGGTATTTACATTACTGGTGGTGATTTTAATCGCGCTTTATTGCCAACAGAAGATCACTCCACTTACCTTGACTCTACTCACATTCGCATGAGGTAAATATTGTTGCAGTCTTGTAAAGATTTGGATCTGGATGAAATGTGGAGGGAACTACACCCAGACAGAATTGAATACTCCTGTTATTCAAGTACACATGGCACCAACTCACAAATTGACTTTTTTTTGTCTCCTCTGGACTCTTGTCAAAAATTAAAGTGTTGGTATGATCGCATTGTCATAAGTGATCATGCAGCTGTATCATTAAATTTGCATATAGATACATTGATTTACAGTTACAAAAGATTTTATAACAGTTTATAAAATTTGCTGAAGAATACATCGATAATTATTTTGAGGTCAATTTTAATCAGTCTGATGCTGGTGCTAGATGGGAGGCATTCAAAAGGTATGGGTCATTCCATGTCAAATGTCCAAATGGCTCCCACTTGACCATCTCAGATTTGGCTGAAAAATTGCAGTGAGTGCATTCACCTCCTAATAGGAGAAATCCAAAATTTTAGCTCTCTACTCCTAATAGTTTTGTCATAAAAAAATAGTTTTGCAACTAAGTTCTGGCCCTTTTTGAACAGCGATTTCTGAGGAGCCACTTTCACATGGCTATATCTAGAAAAGCATTTCAGCTAGGTCCTTCAAATTTTCAGGGGTGAAAATCTGCTACTCTAACTTGAGGAATATGGACTTATTAATGTGTCTGTTTAGATTATCATATATTTCTGCGTGCTTAAATTTGAGCGAAAATTTTACTTTACGCTCTGCGGTAGCATATTTGAAGGACTGTAAAAAGCCTAATGTCAAAGTCAGGGATTTGGTATTGCACATTCAGCTTCCCATATATGTCGTGTATTTTGGATTCTAATTCTGCCCCTCTCATATGAATAATCCAGAAAATATTAAGGCTTGAAAATGAAAAAAATAAAATTTGTGCTATTTTTAACATTTTATACGACAACTATTATACCTACCATATGAAAGGTGAGGGCCTCAACTCCTTAATCTCAAATTGTACTGCTGGGCTGCCCAGCTAAGGTTAGCAATGTATTCTTTTTCAATGGCTCCCCTTCCAGGTTGGGTGACTATAGAATAAATGTCAACACAGGGACTCCCTCTCAAGCTTTATTTATACTCAAAAAGAACAAAAAAATTTACTAGAAAAGTGCAGTTCCTGGGGAAACTGCGTGGGCAAGCTGGAAGCTGCCGAAAATGTGAAGTTTGGATTGCTGAAAATGTGAGGTTAAAGCTGCTGGAAATGAGTTTAAAGTATCTTAAAATTAAAATTATTAGTGACAGTGGGATATTGTACCGTTTGAAGAGATAGTTCGGATTTTTTGATATGAAGTTGTATGAAAGCACTTATTTAGTAAGATCTCCCACAGATGCAACGTTAGGACACATCAAACCTACATCATATATTTATTCGACATAAATTGATGACGTTGCCTACTTAAACATTGCCATAAAAATATTGAATTGAAAGTTTATTTTGAACATGGTAAAAACAGGAAAAAAAATAATATAACAATAAAATAATTATGATAATAACAATAATAGTCATATTAGTATTTACAGTAGTAATACTAATACCAATACCACTACCACCAATAATAATAATAATAATAATAACAATAATAAACCAATAACACATTGCTAGCAAATTATCGGTAAACATGTATAAATCAAATGAGTCAGTTCATGTTCAAAAAGGAGTAGGTAGAAGTTAAAAACTTTTCTAGACCTACCCCTTTTTCGTTCATTAAACGATGTACAATAATGCTTGTGCAACTCTCGCCTATCCACCATCAGTGACAGTCTCAATTAATTATATAAATACATATACTGTATACACATACATATATATATATATACACATGTATACACATACACATTTACATACAAAAGACACAACACATTCAAACATAATAATAGCAAGACAGGGTGAATGCAATCTAAAAATACTCAATCCACCGGGAAAAGAAAAAAAGAAGAGACAGATAAATGACCATATCACAATTCCATTTCATAGCTGTTCAGTATCTTGTTTTTAAAGAGTCTTTTAAATTTGGTTATTGATCCACATGTTTTCATTTCATCACTGCATTGATTCCATAAGTCAATTCCTTTGGTTGTGACACAATGATATTTTGAATTTGTTCTTACTAATTGTTTTTTTAGCATTAGAATTTTAATTCATATTGCATTCCCATAATTGGAACAACCTTTGTATACTGCTTGGTACATTTGATGCAGTAACAAATTTTATGATTTGAGCTGTTCTGAAGTCAACAAGATCTCTAAATTTGAGTGTTTTGAGTTTGATGAAGATTGGGTTAGTTGGTTCTCTATAACTAGATTTGTTTACCAATCGAATGGCTCTTTTTTTGGAGGATGAAAATGGGATTTGTGTTGGTTGCATATGTGTTTCCCCACACTTCCCGCAGTAAGTAATGTATGGGAGTATAAAGGAACAGTACAATATGTAACGTGCTGATTGAGTTAGTAGATCCTTGGTTTTGTGTAATATTGCAATTGATTTGGATACTTTGGCCTTGATATAATGTATGTGTGGTTTCCAACATAGTTTACTGTCTAATATTACTCCAAGGAATTTGGTTTCAGTTAGACTTTCTATTTGAATCATTTATCATGAGTTTTTGTTTGTGTTTGTTGATCGATTAAAGAATGATACATTAGGTTTTACTTAAAAAGTGTTAACTTATTAACGTCAAACCAATTCTTGAATTTGGCCATCTCCTCCCCACTGTATCCAGAAGTTGCTCCAATTTATCTCCACAGCAAATTAAGTTTGTATCATCTGCAAAAAATAATAGCCTTCATGGTTTTGATACTTCACATACATTATTTATATACAGATTAAACAGTAAAGGCCCCAATACTGAGCCTTGGGGTATCCCACAGGTAATGTGTAGTAATTTTGATTTGGAGTGTAGTATTTCCACATATTGAGTTCTATTTTCCAGATAGCTTGCTACCCAAGAGAGTGCTCTACCCCTGATTCCATAGGCTTGCAGTTTTTTAATAGTAACTCATGATCTACTGTGTCAAATTTTTTTTAAGATCCAAAAATATCCCTATTGCATATTTTCTTTTCATCAATTGTCGTTGATATTTCTTCTAAAAACTCCATAAGTGCTAGTGAAGTTGTCCTGTTTGCCCTAAAGCCATATTGCTGATCATACAGTACATTATGTTTATGATGAATTCTTCTATTCTTGTAAAAAATAGTTTTTCCAGGATTTTTGAGAATTGTGGAAGCAATGAAACTGGTCTGTAATTTGATAGAATATGTTTGTCTCCGTTCTTGTATATAGGTATGACTTTGGCCGTTTTCATTTTTGTTTGGAAATATACCATGTTGAAGGACTGATTACAGATGTGGGTCAGAGGTTTTGCAATGTGTTCGATTATAGTTTTAACCGTATCCATATCTAAACCATCGCAGTCGGTAGGTTTTTTGTTCTTCAGATTTTTAACTATGTCAATAAGTTCTTTTTCATCTGTACCCTTACAAATAAGGATTCCAGAACATATTTATTTTTGCTTTCCACACACTCTATGCTACTAGTCTTTGCAATCCCTTTTGCCAAATCAGGTCCAACACTGACAAAAAGTTATTAAATTCATCAGCAACCAATGTCATATCACTGACAGCTGTGTTGGATTTTTTTGTTAGGAAGTAGGATGGGTAACCTACCTTCTTAGACCTTTTTTAATAATACCATTTAGGATATTCCATGTATTTTTCATATTGCTTTTATTGTCCTCCAATAATTTACTGTAGTAGTCTTTTTTGTTATTTCTCATGATTCTTGTTAATTTATTTTTTATAAGTCTTGTATTTTTGCTCAGCTTCTGTTGTTCTTTTTCCAAAAACTCTTTGTACAATAGATTTTTCTTTTTACATGCATTCAAAATTCTTAGATATCCATGGCTTTTTCAGTGTGTTTTTGTTTCACTACTTTAGTTATCAGAGGACAATTTTTTTTCAAACAGTGTGGATATTATGGACAGGAATGTTTCATAGGCTTCATTTGCATCATCTATATAAACTTTATTCCAGTCTTGTCTTTGTAAGTCTTCTTTAAGGGAGTTGACAGCATGTTGAGTCATATGTCTAACTGTTTTGTAGGTTTTGATGTCTTTCTTGGTCATAATAAGATCCGGGATGATTAAAAAAACTGGTAAATGATCACTGGTGTCATTTATTATTATTCCACTTTCTACTTTCTTGTCAATTACATTAGTCCATATGTTGTCGATTAGTGTAGCACTGTGTGTAGTTATTCTGGTTGGTCGGGTTATAATGGGATATAAGCTTGTACTGAACATTGAATTGATAAACTCTGCAGTTAAAGTGTGTCCTTGTTGATTTCAAATCGATATTAAAATGGCCACAGATAAAAACCATTTTCTTGTTAGTAATATTATCATACATTTCTGATAGCTTTTCCCTAAAAACATTGCAAGACCCTGGTTTTCTATACATGCAGCTTAGCAGTATATTTTTTGATTTTTCAATTACAATTTCGACTGTGATACATTCCATGATATTATCAATGGCAAAAGACATTTTGCTGACATATTTACATTTGTAATTCTTATCAGCGATATGGCAACTCCCCACCCTTTGAGTGAGTTCTATTTATGAAAAATGATTTACCCTTGATCCCGACCAAATCTATTTGTTCATTATTGAGCCAAGTTTCAGATATTGCTATTACTGTGAACGTCTTATCGAGTTGTCTTAAACATTGTTTGATTTTTAGACATGTTGGAATTAAGGCTTCTGCTATTAAAGTGTATCATTGATATCTTCCGTCCGTGTTTACATTTATTTTAAACTGATATCATTTTCAGTATAATATTCACAATCGCTGTATATACTGTTAAAAAGTTATTTTCTGGGTCAATGTCGTTTTCTATATCTTGTATTTTATGGTCAGTGTATTTGAATGTATTCAAGTCCAGTTTTTCATGTTCGATAATGTGTCCAAGCTCATCATTGAATACATGGTTGCCCCTGGATGCCTCATACCTGTCAAGTAAAATGATGTCCCTTATGATGTGCACTTTAGTTGTCTCCGGCGAAGATCCATTTGTCTTTATGAACACTTTGCAATTTGAGGTCCACGTTGCCTGGATCTTGTTCTGTCTTTTTAAAATCAAGCTCTTCTTGCAATGGGTTTTTTGTGAGATGCTCATTAATATAAACGTATCCTTTTTAGTTTCCTTCCTTGTCTGAGGAGCGCTTGCTTTTTCTTTTCGATTAATAAAACGGATTAATTGCTGGTGATACATTTTTGTCCTTGCTGGGCAGGGTATGGCAAGCTTCTATGTCATTAATGTCAATGGAAATGTTCTTACTGTCCAAAAGTCAGCCACCTGTTGCTCCAGTGTTTCCCTTTCTGTTCCGGAGCAGTAGTAGTCCCCACTCCCGGAAGGCGGAGTTCTTTGGCTGCTGCTCCTGCAAGGTCCGGTGAGATTTTTCAGGCTGCTGATGATAAGGAGTTTACTCGTGAGTACTGCTTAAAATTAAAATTATTTTCAAGATTGGGATCTTCTTTTCGTTGTCCATGTTCAGTTTCTTGAGAGACTTTTTCTGTAATCAATTCCATTATCCGTTTTTGTTGAGAGGTTACTGTTGCAATCTCGACCACAGAAAGTCAAGAACCTTTAGGATTTCCTCCACCTCCTCACCTATATTTCTTTGGCGGCAAATTGATGGCGTTTGCCGTCTGTCCCAAGCCTGCTGTCAGTAAAAATACATGCCGAAAATGAACGATTCCCTGTACATGTGCTCCATAAGAAAAATATTGCAAAATTGCATCAAAAATATATTTACATATATTGCTGAAGATTATGGGAATTATGGGGATTATGGGTGCGACATAAAAAAAGGAAGTGGCTATTCACCCTGCTGCGGGGTGAATTGAGGGAAAGACATCGGCTATCTGCCCCGCAGCGGGGCCGATAAGCAGTTCTGCCATTTTCCCAGCAGCTGGGCCAATAAGAGATTTAATTTTGTAATCCACTCACTCTCTGAAGTTCCGCGTGGAAGCGCTGGTAGCTTCTTCCTAAAAAAATAAACGCTAAATAAAAGACTACATGTTGTTCAGATTTTCCAATGAGTTCATTAATTTTCCATTTAATAAGAAGGAGAACTCCTCTTAAGATAAAAAGTACATTTTAATTTGAAGAAAGGTTTATAGCTACAGAATCATCACGCCAAATAAATATTTTGACCAATGTCATTAACTGGCATATACATTTATATATAAATTATTAAATCAATTTATTTTACATAACGTTATAGCTTAGGTAGGCAAGATGACCAGAACAATGAGCAGCACTGTAAATTGGGGTGTCATCATTGGGCCAATAAGAGATAAAATTTTGTAATCCGCCCACTCTTTGAAGTTTCGCGCGGAAGTGCTGCAGGGTGAATAGCCTCTTCCAAAAAAAAAAAAAAACCCTGCTAAATAAAAGGCTACACATCGTTCAGCTTTTCCAACGAGTTCATGAATTTTCCATTCAATAAGAAGCAGAACTCCTTTTAAAGTCAAAAGCACATTTTAAATTGAAGAAAGGTTTATAGCTACAAAATCATCAAACTCAATAAATATTTTGACCAATGTCTTTAACTGCCATATATATTTATATAGAAATCATTAAATCAATTTATTTAGGTAACATTATAGTTTAGGTAGGCAAGATGACTAGAACAACGAGCAGCACTGTTAATTGGGGTGTCATTATTTATCAATAGAAACTTCCGTGAAGTGATTGGTCTCGTGTTCCAGCAAGAGTCAAGCGATAATGTAAAAAGTAGGTCTAATAATAATGATAATAATAATAATAATAATAGGCTAATATAATAATAATAATTTAGCCAATATCGTTAGATGGTGGCATTGATCCATATATGGAAAGCCGAACTACTCGGTGCTACTGTGCTGTTATCAATGGATTGCATTTATCAGTTAAATTAACGCACTGTCTCCTTGTTATTTTAACTGTAAGCTGAGTCCTGCACGCATGAAACTGTGGTTTAGCCTACAGTTAACATTCACAGAACCTCTGTTATGAACTGATCGTTAAAATAACTGGCAAAAAAGGTGCGAGTTTATAACAGTGTGCTTACTCCAGCCTTAAACCCAGCTATTTTCAAACTGAGGAAAAAGTCAAATCAAATGATGAACGAATAGCGACTGGGCCCATCACTTTCATTTCTTTGTACTCAACTAGCTCTATTTTGATTCCAATATTTCGCCTATTTTAGATACGATCATAAATATATTTAGCTAATGCAAACAGTTGCTGGTAGCTATATGCTCAAATAGGATCTCGAGCAATTTTTTTCCGCTTTACAATTTTTACTGTAACGTGTTCTCTTGGACGCACCCAGCAAAAGAGACCGTTCTTTACGGCCCTCAATGTGCTGTGCTGGAGCTGGTTTGAGCGACTGTACCAACTATGATACCGGAAATTCTTTCACTGAGTTTGACGCAGTATTATTCTTTTACAGTTGTTTCTATCTTTGTCTCCAAACAATGATAATGTTGAGGCCTAGAAAAAGGCCAGCAGAGGGCAGGATCAAACCGCAAATGATCCATATCTATGCACCCTACCTCTATGCTATAATTTTGCTGTATCATGCAGAGCCATTTCAGTTAATAGCTGAATCATTTAGTCCACTGGAGATTTTAGCGAAGGCATTTCTTAGATATTGCGACTTCTAACTCAAAGATGGTAAGTCCAATCTATGAAATGGAGGTACCATATGAAAGAGGAGAGTCTGCTGAGTAAAATATGTCAACATTGTGTTTGTACTGCCAAAATATGGGAACACGAGCAAGTTAGAAAACTGTGTGTTTAGCCTTCGCAACCTGAATTTTCTTGTCTTATTTAACATTGGAGTTAATGGAGTTTCGGTGAGCGGTCCCATCGCTTTTCGGCTCATACAGCAAAACTGTTTGTCCAGTTGCTTCCATAGTTACAGTTTTCGTGACCAGCACAACTTTAGCTACAACTTGGATATAAAAATATGTATGTGGAGTGAAAATTATGAGAGTTAGAGCAAGTTTAAGAGAAGACTTCTTGACTGTTTTGCAGATGTTCGCCATTTTAGCCGTGATGTCACCAGACTCTAGGTTCCCAGAATTAATTGCAAAAAAATTTTTTTTTTTAAATTGTAAATAAAAAATTTTAAAAGTTACAAAAAAGTTGAACAGTACAGAAATTGTCCAAGCCCAGCTTAACATGTTACAGCTTGAATAACGTTTCTAGCTAAAAGTATGACAGTAAAAAATAGCTGAAAATAGCTACATTTTGAAAAATCTGTTTCATTGTTTCCTATGGGACAAAAATACTGAAATAAAAATGAATAATTCAAAAAGTATGAAAGATATCAAGAAGATAAATAACAGCAACATAATTCAGAACAAGCTGTATTTTTTAAAGTTTGAATGAAGTTTCTAGGGGAAGGTATGTAGGAGTAGTGAGTCAGCACAAAAATCGGAGAAGAAAGAAAGAAAGAAAGATAGAAAGAAACAAAGAGTGGGGATAACATGAGTGTGCAAGCTTCCAGCTTGCCCGCTAATTAAACAGACAAAGAACCCCTTTCTTCGAAACACCATCTCCGTGTGGCACTCAGCACAGCAGCATATTGGAGACACACCAGCACTATCAAAGTTTTCTCCTATATGGTGCGATGACTATTTCATACCGGGGAGAGCAGATGGTGATTTTAAGATATGGTTCGATAAAGGTGTGGAGAAGATTTCAGATTTATATGCAGATGATAATGTGATGTCACATAATCAGCTGTTTGAGAAATATGATATTCTAAGAAAACATTTTTATAAATACTTACAGCTGAAACATTTTGTCTTATCCACTCATAAACAATTGTCAGTACCTACACTGTCTAAGATTAAGGAATTGACTCTATCCCATATGAATGGGAGAGGACAATTTTCATTATTCTATGAGTTATTGTTGACACATTCAAAAGAAACATCTTCTAATAAAATGCTGGAGGCATGGAGAATTGATTTAAATGAGGACATTCATGAAGCTGATTGGGAAGTGGCCTGTTATAAGGTTCAGGCCCAGTCTATTAACACATAATTTAAACTATAACAAAATAAATGAATGATGCGAACTTATCTTACACCTAGTAAGTTAAATCACATATTCCTTAATGTTCCTGACACTTGCGTGAAATGCAGAGAGGAAAAAGGTGCACTAATTCATTGTTTATAGGAGTGTAAAAAGATACAGCGATTCTGGAAGAATGTAATCAAATGTTTGGGTCTCATAACTGGAAGGGACGTTCCTCTGCGAGCCAAACTTTGTATATTGGGAATATCCCCCGAAGACTTTGTTGTGACTCAGAAACAGTCGCTGCTTATTGATTTTGGCTTTTTACATGCCAGAAGAGTAATTGCATTATTGTGGAGAAGTATGGAAACACCCTTTATTGGAATGTGGACAAAGGAATATCCTGTCTAGCTCTGGAGAGACTAATGTATATTGTAAAAAAGAAAGTAAAGAATTTTGTCCACTTGTGAAATCCTTATATAGCTTTTTTGGAAACTCATGACTTTGAATTTTGAATTGTGATTAATGTGAAATTTTCTGTTATTTATGCACTGCTGTAATCCCTTTTTTAATCTAATTGTTTGTTTTGCTGGATTAGGGAATAATGTGTTCATTCTATTTGTTAAAATGTTCAGATTTACTGTCAATTTAAAAATCTTAAAATCTAAATAAAAATTGTTTTAAAAAAATCTGTCCAACTCTTAATTGGACACAGATTGACTGTCAACCTGCATTATGGTAATGTCACTGGTTATTGACAGTTTTATTTTTATATAAGCAAACTTAACACGTGGACCTGTCAGCAAAACTGCATTTTTGTAAACGTTTTCTTAAAGTGTATCAAGCCGGTTGGACACTGACGCAGAAATAAAATAGCGTTTTGTGAGCTACACCATTGATGTGGATAGAAAATGTTTGATGACCACTGGCAAGCTTGGACAGGCTGTTGGTCAATGATCTCGACAGAGCTGGGGTGCATGATGCTCATTTTACAAACAACTGTCCTGGTGGTGACTGGCTCAAATCATTTATTCGCAGAGACAATCTTACCCCACGTCTTGCAGATAACGTAAGACCAGCCAGAGCGGAGATTAATGCCACCGATGTTGGTCAAAAACACACACAAATCTGTTGTTCAGAGCGGACAAAAGGTGGTCCTCCAGGTACGGTGTATGATGCCACGAAGTCCATATGGTTTGATGCACTATGCTTTTCACGCTAGTTACTGAAGTGTTAGTCCTTCATGTCAAAGATCAATAAGGAACCAAGGTAATTATTAGTGACAACTTGTCATCACACTTTATGCTTCCAGGTATACAGTTAGCACAAGCACACGACATTCGTTTTGCATGTATACAAAATACTTCCCAATGAAACACATCTTTTACAGCCGCTCAATGTAGCTGTTTTTCGACCATTGAAAATTGAATGGCACAAGATCTTCGAAACTTAGCGGAAAGAAGCCTGTGTGAACAGATCAATCCTGAAAAATCAGTTCCCAGGTCTGCTGCAGAAGCTTCAGAACCAGTTAAAGCCAAGTAACATCACAGCTGCATTCCAGGCCAGTAGCATCTGGCCAGTTGACAGGCAGATGGTCTTGAAGAGGCTACCAAGGACCAGCCAAGACGCGGGTGGTGCATCAGTGAGTGAAAAATTCAATGAAGCAATAGCCAATATTCTGATGAAGCACTGTGGCCAAGATGGCAGCAAAACGAGGCAAAATGAGGCAAGAAAATAGTTCCAGGCAGGGCCATTGTTCCTGGCAACTTAGTGAACCAGGGAGGCACAACCAGTAGCCGTACAAATACTCCTGATCAGCCTCCACCGATCAAACGACTCAAGAAAGCACAAGTGCCAGCGGTTGAAGAGTCAAGTGATGACTCCCCAGGCTCAGACAGCCAGGAGAGTATCGGCGATACCAGTTCCAATTTTGGTGCTGGTAGGCGCCATGGGCGCTGGGTTGTCATTGGATATACAGGCAAAGAAAAGACTACCACTATGAACTTCAATGCACAGATCATGAAAGTTGATTCATGCAGAAAGCTTCTGGAGGTCACATTTGTTTAGAAACAACCTGGAGAATCCCTGTTCAAGTTTCCTGATCAAAATGATATTGACGATGTTCCGTTCTCAAGTGTAATTGAGTTTATCACTGAACCATCAATGAATAACGGGAATCTGCTGACATTGGTAAATGTGCAAAGCACAGTTATTAGATAATTTGAATAGTTCTGAAGAGCTCAGGGACAGATTGCTCACTTTCCTTTTTGTATTTCCCATGTTTTGCAACACATGATTGTTGGGAGGTAGAATTATCATCGGCCGATATTCAATGCAAACCTTGCATTAAACCCGCGTCACGTGTTTTGCTAATAAAGGTTTTTCTCACAAATGTGCAAAGCACAATTATTAGATAATTTGAACAGTTCTGAATAGCTCAGGAACAGTTTGATCTCTTTCCTTTTTTTCCCCCAAGTTTTGCAACACATTATTGTTGGGAGGTAGCATTATCATCAGCCAATATGTAACGCTGTTTAAGTATTAAGCCTGCGTTATGTGTTTTGCCTATAAAGGGTTAATTGTTCAATAAAAATGTCGGAATAATGTCAGACTTTTTTTAAAATGCCAAAATTCGATCAATCACACCCCATAGCCGTAATGACATTGATCTCTCAAAGCCAGCAATGACTGATCAATCTCACCCCGAAAGCTGGGGTGAGATTGATCAGTCTTTGGTGTTTTAAAAAAAATATTTCCTCCACCGCTATACTCATGCATCATATCTCAGTATGTAGTCAGGATCCCATTTGGTACAAACAATAAATAAAATCAACAATATAATCCTTTTTGCCAGAGTTACTGACAAATCATGGCTAAATTTGATCAGTCTCACCCCGGTTGACAGGTGCCTTTCTTGTTGCCATGCAGCAGTTTAGTGTCAGGGTCTCAGTTGGAATTGTATCCTTTTCATGGCTTTCTTTATCTTTATTTTTCATAATGGTTTATGCATTCATTGGGCTTCATGCAAGAAGCAAAATAAGAACAAATTTTCTCTTATGGGTCATTCCATGTCAATTCACCAAATTTCAGAAAATCTTCCCGCATGACCACCTCAGATTTTCTTGAAAAAATTAATGTTGGTGGATTCACTTCTTAATCGAATAATCCCAAAAATGTAGGTCTCTACTGCCAATAGTTTGGCTACAAAAAATTATTTAAAGGACGATTTTTAGCCTTTTTTTACCATCGCCTTCTGAAGTTCTAATTTTGAGCTGGAATATCTTGAAACGTACTTGAGCTAGGACCTCCAAAGTTTGTATGTCAAATATGTGGTGCTATATCTGTACATAATTCAAATTTCAGCAGTCTGGCTCATGTGTCAGCAATAGGCCCCTAGATACTGTAGAAAATTTCTATTTGCGAACTGTGGTAGCACTTTTAAGGGCCTGTAAACTCATCAGTTTTTATGACCGGGGGCTGATATTTTGTAGGGGGTGTCTAGGTACATGGTGTCCTGAAAAATTACCAATGAGAAGTAAATAGCATCTCAGATATCGCAGATCAAAAATGAGAAAAAATACATTTTCCTGCAAATTTGAAGCTATATTCCTGTTGAATGACACCATGGGCTGTAATTTCTTGGCGCAGCGCAGGGTGGCGCAGCGTGGCGCAGCCCACGCAGTGGTAATTTTGTGCGGTACAACACCATGCGCAGCCACTTTGGCAATTTGGTAGACGGACCTGCGCCGACATGGGTGTGGCGGCGTAGTAGGAGGAGGTGTCACATATTCATCAAGACGCAGTGACAATTTCGTAGAAAAAGTCTTCGCTGAAGTTGCGCAGAAAGCTCGCCAGCTCCAACCTGGTTTACTTTTTTGTGCAGTGGTAATTTGGCTGACGGCGCACAGTAAAGACACACATCACCGAAACCTCACGGGCAGGTTTCCAGAATGTCAGGCACATTTCAATGCAATAAATAATTACAGCAACCACTATTTAATGTAACTATCGGAATCAGGACATAAATTATAGTATCTATATCGATTGTCCTGATGTCAGATTAAAGGCGGTTCGCACGCGTAATGCAAACTCCACCTGGCTTAATCAACGCAGCTGAATCTGTGATGCAAACTAACGACTGCCACAACCACAAACTGCCTATATATAGATATATATATATATATAGTCAGTCGTGCGAAAAAATTAGTTTGCGTCCAGTGTAAGCGGCTTTACTGAGCATAGAACGCAAGCATTTTATATATATATATATAAAATGCTTGCGTTCTATGCTGAGTAAAGCCGCTTGCAAACTGGACGCTTAAACTAATTTTTCGCCGACGACTGATTACAGTCAAAGTCAATGCAAAGACGAAAGTCGGACAGGGTTTTAATATATCTCCGTGTCCGAAAAGTCATAAAAGATCTAATTTTTCGAGTATTCCAGGAATTATTAGGCATGCAAACTTGGCCATGTTCGTGTTCGACCTTCACAAAATGCAAATCGATAGCTATCGACTTTTCTTGGTCTTTTTATTCGTGTGTTTTCTTCCGTTGAAGATAGACAACAGTCTTTATTCGGTCTCTCTTTTGAAAATTAGTCAGATGGATCGAACAGATTCACGCTTTATTTCCACACCAGAGATAAAATAGTGCTTGCAGTCAGTGAGCAAATCAATTCCATGACCATTGACAGTGTGAATAAATTATCGCATGCACGATCAAGACTGTCCGAGGCGAAATGCAAAATACTCCATGTCCGGCAGCAAAAAGTAGAAGTATTGGTATGTAAACAGATTTATAACGAAATAAAGAATAAAAATATATCACCAACAAACAAAGCATCCAAAAAAGATGGCCCGCAAATAAATAAATCGCAGTGTTCATTGGATGTTCTGTTTGTTGTTAAAATGTTTCTTTTTATTCTTTATTTCGTTATCAATCTGTTCTAATCGTCCTCTTTTTTTTTTTTTGGTTGCCATACACGGAGTATTTTGCATTTAATGTCCGACAGGCATTGTACATTGTACAATCCCAATGTCGACTCACTTTATTGAGCAGAGCTTAAACAGAAACATTGATTGAAATTCTCGGTACTCATCTTGAAGAACTGAGCCCTCTTATCAAAACATTCACGTTTAATATCTAAAACATTCAGTAGATTTGAAGAAATTAAAAACAATAATCGACTGTCGGACACGGAGTTATATTGAAACCATCCGACTGTCGGACATGGAGATATATTAAAACACTGTCAGACTTTCGGACACGTAGACACTGCGTTCAACGCAATCTGTCGTGCGAAAAATTTGTTTCGCGTCCAGTGTGCAAGCGGCTTAATACTAGGCTACTATTATTGTCACTTAGGTTTTATCGTTTTTAGTGGGGGAAAGGAATACAGCCTGATTGCTATGATCTCGTTCTGAGTTAAGATCACATATTGAAAATAAATGTGTAACGTATCTTGCATTGTTGTCCATGCATGTTAATCCCAAAATTTTAAGCAGCAACAGGGTGTAATAATAGGAACACGCTATCCATCGTTTCTCTTCCCAATGATGCAGGCAGAAGAAATAAATGAGCAACCGTCATATTTCATTCCAACTTCGTAAGTTTGAATGATCTGACGTTTCGTTTTGAAATTCCATTCATGTTCGCTAATGGTGATAATTCGCGAATGCCCTAGCTAGCCAGCTAACTCATATTCGTAATGCTTAATATAGACGTAAGCGGTGCAGAAAACATGCCTGAAGCAGCAAAGTAAAATGCAACATAAACGCATCATGCAGATATAGGACAGAGGCTTCTATATTCCAACACATTAAAGGTGAGGAGAGGAGCTCATTTGATTGGTGAAGATTTGACTCGGCTGTGTTATACCCAAACACGCCTTCTCTCCTCCCTCTTTGCCACTTGCGCCGACAGGAGGGACCGAGGTGGGACAGAGGAGTACTTGCGCCAGGCTACGCCGGGCACGAAATTGCAACATATGCCTGGACACACCCCGTTGGCGCGGCGCACCCCCCATTTGCCGCGTCTGCACCGCGCCTGCGCCTGGTTTACGAATTTAGAGCCCCATGTATCAAATCCAAATCAAGTTCACCTTAAAGAGCAGGTTTTTGTTAATGATATATCCAAAAATTGTGATGGTGTTCTTTCTCTTTTTCCCAATATGAATTTAAAAAAAAATGTTTTATATTGGAATGCTAATTCTCAATTATAGCTTCGTAGTCTTGTGGACAGCTCTGTAATTATGTCAGAGATCTCAAATTTTGTACAGTGCCTCTTATTAACTATTTGACATTAACTTTAAATACATATTAGTGCCATTCACACCAGTATATGGAAAGATATTGAAGCTTGAAAATGAAAATCAAAATAAGCTTTATTGCAGCTCAAAATCGAGTATTTTAAGTACAACCCCAATTCCGAAATAATTGGGATGAAGTGTAAATTGTGAATAAATCAAAATGCAATGACTTTCAGATCACATGAGCCAATATGTTATTTACAATAGAACATAGATAACATTTCAAATGTTGAAACTCAGACATTTTACATTTTTATCCACAAAATGAGCTTATTTCAAATTTTCTGGCTGCAACAGGTCACAAAAAATCTGGGACACAGGCAAGAAAAGGACTGAAAAAACAATATAAGAGAATCAGCTAAAAGAACATTTAGCAAGTAATTAAGTTAACTGGCATCAGGTGTGTAACATGATTGGCTATAAAAGGGATGTCTTAGAGAGGCTGAGTCTCTCAGAAGTAAAGATGGCCAGAGACTCTCCAACCTGTGAAGGCTTGCGTAAAAAAATTGTGGAATGCTTTAAAAACAATGTTCCTCAAAGTCAAATTGCAAAGGCTTTGAAGGTCTCATCATCGACACTGCATAACATCATCAAAAGATTCATAGAAACTGGAAAAATCTCTGTGCGTAAGGGACAAGGCTGAAGACCTTCACTGGATGCCTGTGATCTTCGGGCCCTCAGACGCCACTGCATCACTCATTGGCATGATTCTGTCATTGACGATACTAAATGGGCCCAGGAATACTTCAAGAAACCACTGTCTGTAAACACAGTCCACCGCGCCATCCACAGATTCCACCTAAAACTCTATCATGCAAAAAGGAAGCCATTGTTGACCATGATCCAGAAGTGTCACCGTGTTCTGTGGGCCAAGGCTCATTTAAAATGGACTGTAGCAAAGTGGCAAAGTGTCCTGTGGTCAGACGAGTCCAAATTTGACATTCTTGTTGGAAATCATGGGCGTCGTGTCCTCCAGGCTAAAGAGGGGAAAGACCACCCCTCCTGTTATCAGCATTCAGTTCAAAAGCCAGCATCTCTGATGGTATGGGGATGTATTATGTATTTGGTGTGGGACACTTGCATGTTTTAAAAAGCACCACGAATGCTGAAAGGTATATAAAGGTTTTAGAGCAACATATGCTCCGCTCCAGATGACATCTATTCCAGGGAAGGCCTTGCGTATTTCAGCAGGACAATGCAAAACCACATACTGCAGCTATTACAACAGCATGGCTTCATAGTAGAAGAGTCAGTGTGCTGAACTGGCCTGCCTGCAGTCCTGATCTTTCACCGATTGAGAATATTTGGCACATAATTAAACAAAAAGTCCGTCAAAGGAGACCCAAAACTCTCTAGCAGCTGGAAGCTTGTATTAAACAAGAGTGGGATCAAATTCCAATGGCTGAACTCAAGTAACTTGTCTCCTTAATGCCCAAATGCCTCCACTCTGTGTTAAAAAGAAGAGGGGATGCTACGCCATGGTAAACAGGCCCCTGTCCCAACTTTTTTGAGACCTGTAGCAGCCATCAAATTTGAAATGAGCTCATTTTGTGTATACAATTGTAAAATTTCTCAGTTTCAACATCTGCTATTTTCTTTCTTTTCTATTGTGAATAAAATACTGGTTGGTGTGATTTGAAAGTCATTGCGTTTTGATTTTATTCACAATTTACACTTTGTCCCAACTATTTTGGAATTGGGGTTGTATGTGACAACACAAAACAATCACCCGAAATCATTTCAGAGTACCTCTAGCTGTGACTTTCTATTATAGGCATTGCCTCGTCTGTCTGTCCGTCCGTCCGTCCGTAATCATTTTGTTTCTGGAGCAGAACTCAGAAACTATGCAAGATATCAGCACCAAACTTGGTACATGTATTCTATGAATAGTCTAGATGTGTCTTTTGCTACTTTGGAAATTTCGGGATTCCTATTTTTGTTGTTTCCATGGAAATAAATCTGGACTTTGTGCAAATTAGACTGTTCGTTTCCTGAGCAGAACTGAAAAACTATGTAAGATATCAGCACCAAACTTTGTACATGTATTCTATGTATAGTCTAGATGTGCCTTTTGCTACTTTGGAACCTTCAGGATCACTATTTTTGCCATTTCCGTGGAAACGAATCTGGACTTGGTGCACATCAGGCCTGGTTCGTTTCCGGAGCAGAACTCAAAAACCGTTCAATATATCTTGCTGAAACTTTGCTCACATACTGAAGTGGTGCCTTTTGATATTTTCAGATTTCTGAAAATCTTACTTTTTCATTTCCATGGAAACCAGTTGCATTTGGACTCTGTAGAGAGTTAGGTTCGTTTCCAGAGCACAACTCAATAACCGTTGATTATAGCTCTCTGAAACTTTGCATGTGTATTACCACATACTGAAGTGGTGCCTTTCGATATTTTCAGATTTCTGAAAATTTTTTTTTTTTCGTTTCCATGGAAACAAGTTGGATTTGGACTCTGTACAGAGCAAGTTTATTATCGTTAACGAAAACGAAGCGAAATAACAAAAACATTTTCGTTAACTGAAATAAAAACAATAATTAAAAGAAAAAAACAATAACTAGCTGAAACTGTATTGTGTGTTTACAAAACTAACAAAAACGTACTGAAATTATAGATAAAATTCCCTTAGTTTTCGTCTTTGTCAATGTATTTATAAGCCTTTTGGATTGATATGAAATCGATTTATTTCGCTTGAGCTGTTTTACGTGAGCTGGCGGTGCCATACGGCACCTCACGTCACATCACGTCACCTCACGTTTACAGTCAAGGTACTGTACTGTTAATCTATTGCACCGATATGTCAAAAAGCTGCACCTGCATCCAGTAGCAGTGGCAGAGATTTTCTTTAGCAGGTGCTATGGGGATTCTTAACTCTTTAAAGAAGGTGCTCTGAATCTTGGGGGTGTTCATTATTATGTTGGTCTCATCGGAACCCTGGTACACGTACATAGACGCGTGTACACGGCCGCATTAACGATGCCCGTACCGCGACTATTACTAGCCTATGTCACTCTGATATAGGTTGTACAAAAATAGATGTAAAGTTCATAAGCCTCCCAATGTAAACCTCTGAAAATAAAGTTTCACACAACTCTGCCACAGATGGGCCCTGAACACAGGGAGCAGCAAACACTGCACGTTTCAGCCAAAATTCTGAGATCACGAAATGACACAGCCAGTTACCAACACTAGTCTAAAAATGAATCAACTTGCGGTCAAGAGGCCGACTCACGTTAAGGTCAGAAGTAAAACGGGCGCTGCGTCCATTGGGCGAAGCAGATCATCTGTTTTGCCTTATGTTTTTAGTCTAAAAATACAATATTTTTAAAATTCATTTATTTACTTTTTTTTCAAATTATGAATAAAACTATTCACGCGACATTAAAATATATACTTGCGTCGGCAGTTTCTGATGTAAAGCTGCATTGCCATTGCCATCTTTTTGTGAACTACACTGATGGACTTTAAAAACTTATAACCAGAATTATAGCCAAACTTGGATTCAAATTTGTAACCATTTATTGACTTTAACCATAACAACAACTTCGACCAAATGTCAGATAACATCAATAAAAAAGAACGACAAAAGAATCAACAATGACAAGTTTAACAATAAAATCAACAACAAGGATCGACTCCAATCTCAGTACCGAGTGTGACCGCCAAGTCGGCGACTCACCGTTCTTCTGCTGATCCTTGGTCTGTGGATTCCTGGGGTCACCTGAGCCGTCCTGGTGCAGGTTCGAAACCGATCTCTCAGGTGGACGAGGCGGATCTGATTGTCCTGGGCTGGGGTCGTGACCCTAGGCTGACCAGGTTGGGGTTGATTATTGGTGCTTCCAGTCTCCTGGTAAAGACCACAAGGTTAGAGATTGTAGGTTGGCTTACCCCAAAACGCTGGGCGATGCGATTTTGGGATGTTCCAGCCATCCACAGCCCAATGGTTTGATCACATTGGGGTCTGGAAAGGCGAGGCATGGCGCACGTTGTGTCTTTGAACAAATGCTCTCGGGTTCTGGCCTTAATGACCTCAAGGATTTGTTTTAAGGCATTTGACAGCATTCAAAATGTGATCAGTGAAGCCGGATGAGGTTACATCACTAATTCCTCAAATCCTGCTCCACAGACACAAACAAGGTCATGACCTCACGCACTGTTGTGTCTCCTTACTCAAAGACAACTGCATATCAATTATGTAATCATCTAATTAAAGTTCCCCTAACCCAACTATACTATTGCTGTCTAGTCAGACTTATGAGTTTTTAAAGTCCATCAGTATAGTTTGAGATCTTGGTCAGACTGACCCAGTTTCGTCAGCAAAGAAAACACTCAAATGTGCACCACGATGCTTCGAATAAAAGGTAGGCTAGTTACTACACAGTTGTATACACGAATATGCGTAGAAAATCTGCTTCGGAAGATATAATTGTTTCTAATCTGAAAGCAGATCCGCTGCGATCTGCTTTGTTTTCATTTCATAACATTATCGCTGGGTGGTACAACGATCATGTCCAATTTTGAAAGTACTGTTGGCCAGTAAGTTATTTTTAAGGAAATAGAGGTTTGGGGTGAGATACATGGGCTTGCAGATTTCAGTGTTTCTGGTGGTTAGCTCGAAAACTGCTTGCTGTCATCATATAGCTCGGTGGCTCATCACGTGTGCAGACGATGTCAAACACTGGAGATTTTGCCAATAAAGACGAGCGCTAAGGTAACAAAACTTACACCGTGTATTTGTATGAAGATTCGCTAAATGTTCATTTCTTTTTTTAACTCAAGAAAGTTTTTTTGTGCTACAGTGTCCTTCCGTAAACTCGTCGCAAATTTTTCAACCTCGAAAACTGCTGACACAAGTAATATAAAAATCTAAAGGAATTTCTTGGGGATGCTGAGGGGGTGCTATGGCTATTCCAGGGGTAGCGACAGCACCACCTAGCCCCTCCCTGGCGCCGCCTATGCCTGCATCTAGTGCTGAGAAGCCTAGTTCTTAATTTATTTTTGAGTTGGTAATTTTGGTCAAAAAGTGACTCAAACCTGTCGAGTGTATTGGGTTTTTGAGTTTGTTCATGTTTTACTCAGAGTGAGCTCCCTGAGACTCTTGACTGTCCATAAATGTGACGTGTCTCACAAATGGATTTTTTTGTTCAGGTGTGTGAATACATTTTTTTCACTGGTATCTTTTGTTGAGTTTTATTTCACAATACTTACTCTGATCATTTTGAATCCTGCACCTGACAAATAACCCAAAGAATGAAAAAAACTAAAACTAATAAAAACTAAACTAAAACTAAGCATTTAGAAAAAAATGAAAACTAATAAAAACTAGCAAACCCGCTCTAAAAACTAATTAAAACTAACTGAATTAGAGAGAAAAAAAGTCAAAACGAAATAAAACTAAACTATAATGAAAAATCCAAAACTATTATAACCTTGGTACAGAAGTAGGATTGTTTTTTCGGAGCAGAACTCAAAAATCGTTCAATATATCTTACTGAAACTTTGCATGTGTATTACCCACATACTGAAGTGGTGCCTTTTGATATTTTCAGATTTCTGAAAATCTTATTTTTTTAGTTTCCATGGAAACCAGTTGCATTTGGACTCTGTACAGAGGTAGGTTCATTTCCGGAGTACAACTCAAAAACCATTCATTATATCTTCCTGAAATTTAGCATGTATATTACCCACATACTGAAGTGGTGCCTTTTGATATTTTCAGATTTCTGAAAAAAAAAATTTTTTTTTGTTTCCATGGAAACAAGTTGGATTTGGACTCTGTACAGAGATGGGTTTGTTTCCGGACCAGAACTCAAAAACCGTTCATTATATCTTTCAGAAACTTTGTATGTGCATTACCCAAGTACTGAAGAGGTGCCTTTTCATATTTTCAGATTTCTGAAATTATTTTCTTTTTCCTTTCCATGGAAGTGAGATGGATTTGGACTCAGTTGCAGGGCTGGGTTTGTTTCCGGAGCAGAACTAAAACACTGTTCATTAATGACTCTTGTTTTATTATTGCCTTTGTCAACATGTGGTTCATAGTCTTTGGTAGATGTTGCCAGTACAAATTTCCAGATAATTCCAGAGGAAAATTACCTCAACATTCTTGTTTGAATTTCTTTGAAGGTGTAGGATTGACATGACTTTCACAAATAATCAGGGGCTGGGGGATATATCATCTTCTGATGACTCTTGTTTAATATGGAAATTATTTTATTGCAACTGACCTGTTCAAATTAAAATTCTAATTGACATTGAAGCTAAAGCTGGTCAAAGTTTCTAAGTTATAACATTATATGAAATTGGCTGATACTTATTTTGCCAATGTTTTTAGTTTGTTTCATTTTTTTGTTTGTTCCAAGATAAATATGTTGAGCTAAATCATGTGTGTATGGTAAGCAGTGGTGGGTAGGCAGCATAAGAAATACATCTGAGGAAGAGCAAGATGTGCAGATAGTGTTCATGCACCCCTATGGACCAGCCAGGAGCTTTTATTGGCCCAGAAGGGAAGACGTATGCTGGGTGCCAAAACAGCACATAATTCGAAAGGTGGAAGCTCCTTCTACCACCACAGGCCGTAGATATGTGCTAAACGAGGAAGATGTAAGAGGAGCTGCAGATGTTTTCATGAAGGACCTCAAGTGACTCTTTAAATTGGCAGAACATGTTCCATCATATTCATTCTGTGTTATTCATTAGAACTAAGTTTTGTCTATACTTTTGCATGCTGCAGAATATTTATCATTATCACAATATAGTTGAAAAGTATATGTGTGTGAGTAGGTTAGCTGCAAGGGTATGGTTATCTGCAACATTTATTTTCTTAGAACTAATTGCAGACTAGATGCTACCTTACTTTGAAATAATTTTGACAATATTTTTGTACAATTGTGTACTGTCACATGCATAAAATGCTCGATTTCGAACTGCAATAAAGCTTATTTTGATTTCCATTTTCAAGCTTCAATATCTTGCCATATACTAGTGTGAAAAGCACTAATATGTATTAAAGGTTAATATCAAATGGTTTATAAGAGGCACTGTACAAAATTTGAGATCTCTCATAATTACAGAGCTGTCCACAAGACCATGAAGGTATAATCGAGACTTAGCATTCCAATATAAAACATATTTTTAAAAATTCATACTGGGAAAAAGAGAAAGAACACCATCACAATTTTTGGATATATCATTAACAAAAACCTGCTCTTTAACCCTTAAATGCCCAACTATAGAAAAAGTTGAGAGAAAAATCTATGTATTCTGTTACTATGTCCTGGGGAGGGGCTAATAACAACCCAATAGCAATTTTTAATTTTTGGTGACCTTTGACCTCATTTTAGTTTTGTGACATATATGTCACAATGGGCATTTCGGGGACCTTATTGCTAAAATGACTTGAATGATAAAACAGTTGACATATAGCTGAAGTATTAGGCATAGCTTATTTTTCATTAGCGTACCTGTTTGTCTACTTTATCCAGTGATGAATGGGTGCTGATCTACCGTGTGGATTCCACCATGGGGGCGGCCATATTGGAAAGGTTAGCTGGTGCAGCCAGTGTAGTGTCAGTTCCACTTTCATGCATCAGATGGCAGCACTGATGGTCTAAATATGTCACTATGGGCATTAGGTTGCAAAATTTATGTGGGGTCAGTGGTTTTGACAGCCCCCAAAATCGTGTGATAAATTTGTCACAGGGGGCATTTAAGGGTTAAACAAGAAATGAAATAACCAAAATGCACCTCAAGAGACATTATAAGTCAACCATTTGGTGTTTCTACATCTTCAGGCCCCAAATCCTTTGAACGAACAAAAGAGAAAAGGCAAAAGAATCATTGGCACTCTGCAGCCTGCAGAACTGAAGCAGCCGTAGAAGACACCGCATTCAAGCAGTAAAACCTTGCAAATGTAAGCGAGGACGTCCAGCCCGCCGCTACACAAATTTCCTCTAGGAAAGCACCCTTGAGCAACGCCCAGGAGGCAGCTGGCCCTCTAGTGGATTAGGCCCCCACCTCCCATAGGTGGAGACATGCCCGCAAAACCATCGGTTTCCTCAATGGCCTCGACGACCCAGCGGGCTAATGGCTGTTTTGACACAGCATGGCCACGCACTGAACCCCCATAGCATACAAAAAGCTGGTCAGACTTCCTGATAGGCTGTGTGGGAGCAATGTTAGCTCTGAGCGCTCGAACAGGACAGAGCAGGTGCAACCTAGCTACCCCTGCTGAGTGGTGGGGGGGTGGATGAAAAGGGCCAAAATTAGGGGCCTAGACACAAAGAAGTGTGGCAGATCCTTTGGTAGAAAGGCTGGGTTCGGAAGGAGAGAGACAGCTGTGCCATCCCCTCCCAGTCTCAGGCATGTTGGGTGCACTGACAGAGTGTGCAACTCACTCACACGTTTTGCTGAAGCAAAAGCCAGGAGGAAGGCTGTCTTAAAGGAGATGAGCTGTAGCTCCGCATGAGCAATGGGCTCGAAGAGAGGTTCAGCAAGAGCATCCAGTACCAGCTGCAAATCCCATGATGGTACCAAACGCCTCAGAGACGGGCAGTCTGCGGGCTCCCCTAAGAAAATGGCCAATGAGTGAATGTGAACCTGCTGTGAGG
The DNA here is from genome assembly GCA_029692085.1 of Gymnothorax javanicus. Classification (NCBI taxonomy): domain Eukaryota; kingdom Metazoa; phylum Chordata; class Actinopteri; order Anguilliformes; family Muraenidae; genus Gymnothorax; species Gymnothorax javanicus. Next base: position 88,424,173 of record CM056195.1, on the reverse strand, counting down.
CCATCTATACAAACATGCCAGTCTATGGCTGCCACATACCCCTTCAAGGTTGACTCTGACAAGCCATTGCCCTTAGGGACTGAAGGATGGACAGAACTGAGGGAATATCGTACAAGACTGACCAAGATCACAAAGTCATCTGGCTGGAGTCTGTGAAAGTGGCCTAGGTTGCTGCCTGTTGCAGGCCTGTACGACTCAGACCTATAGTCCTAGGACGGTGTGCACCAACCCTTGCTGACAAGCGCCTCCTATACTCAAATGCTTGAAGTGCAGCACAAGACAGCTTCCTAGCCTCTGCCCCAGCTAAGTTAACCAACTGATTCTCGGCAAGGCTCTTTTACCTGGGGCCTGCCACGAAGAATACAGCTCAGCCAAAAAGTCAGGAAGCACAGGAAAACCTTCATCTTTTGACTGATTAGAACCCATCAAAGACAGAGGGAGCAGCCATTGCGGCTAAAAGAGGCAATCGGGCACACTCAGCTGCCCAGCCAATCACCACCCTGTCCTAGGAATCCAACGGAATGGAATCCGGGACTTGTCACCTTCTGGGAACTCAGAGTCTGAGAGCCCCTCCAGATCTGACTGGCGAGAATCATTCATAGAACTAAATATACCCGAGGCTACCACAGATAGCACATCAGGGTGGTGACAAGGACGTCTGACTGATGGCTCCCCAACATCTGGAGTCTTAGCCGGTTGCTGCTGCTGTAAGAGACCCTGTAAGGTCTGCTGCATCTTCTGCATCTGCCACTGGAGTTGCGCCACATCGCCCTTGGTGTCATTGCGCTTACGGCGATGCTTTCTGCTGGCTATTCCTCTTGCAGCCTCTCCTTCCAACACCAGAACATGTACAGTTTGCTGCTGTGCTTGGGCTGGTGTAATACCAGATATCAAGCCACTGTCCTCCTCCTCCTGCAGCATGGCTCCTTCAGTGATAGTTTTCGGTGTGGTAGTTTCCGCCCTTATGGATGACAAAGCTTCTTACCAATCACACCCTTCACTTTAATAAGTGTATCAACTCCAACCAGACAAAAGCAGCAAGGTTTAATTAATTTGAACTGCTTCCTCAACCAAGAAAAAAAATAATAAAAATAGTAATAATGTAGCTTTCTGTCACCCGACTAAGCAGTTAAATTACGCGGCTGCCAAAATACTAAAGCCTCTAAGCTTCCACCCTCACAGACAGAGAGGCTCCGAGCAGACAGTAGCCCTAAGCAGCGGAATGGTAGCTTACTCCCACACAAAAGCAGAGGCTCCGCGAAGTGAATTTCAGTAGACACAGTAGCATGCTTCTCACGAATGCAGAGGCTCTGAGTGGGCACGTGCAGCCGACAACAGCTTGATTGCTTCCTCAGGAAAACGGGGTTCAACTCAAGCTTCCAGCTCTCAGATTGAAAACCACAATGCGATCTGTAAGATTAACACGCAAAAGAAAATTGTAATACTCCTTCATTTTAATGAAACACAGGTAGGCTACATCTTTTCAGTAACAGCATTACATGCTCCAGGAAGAAAAAAATATGAGTGACCTGCGACCTCCCACCTGTATTTCAAGGTATTTTCACGCACGGGGTGTGGTTAATTTGCAATTCTGTCTCCCAACAGCACATCCTTTCCAGGTTGACCAACGTGAAATAGAACAGCAGAATGTCTGTGGCATTGCCCTTCAGTATGAATAAATATATTATTTTACTTTAAAGCTACTTGAGGGAAAACCTAAGTGAAAATTTGGAGTTTAAAGAGTTAAGCTATGAGAAGCTACACAATGAATCAGTCAGGGTTAAAAGAATTTTTGCCAGCTGAAACATATTAATCACTGCAATAATGATTCAGTCATAGGCTCTTAAGTATTTGATTATTTAAATCCAAGTGCACCCCTACTGCCTCTACCTGTGGTAGCATAGTAATTATTACCAGGTGCAGCAAATAAAGAGCACTTACTGTAATTAGCAGATTATTAGGGGGTGCTATGACCTGTATTCAAAAAAAGCTTGGGTTCTGCAGTATGCAGACTCATTTATTTTGCTTTCCTGTAAATAAAACATATCAAATAGTTACATTTAGTCTTTTGTCACATGGTTTTTGATTGCAATTTATACATTCAATACTGAATGTTGTAAATCATGGCCATTACTTAGTACTAACAACCTTCTTGCTCAACCAGACCTGGCGGCCATCTTCAGCACTTGTTTGTTTTAGAGGTTAGCTAAGTTCCTTTGGTTTAAAAAAGCTACTGAAGGTCATTGAGTTGGATTCAGTTTGGGATGAATAGATCATCTTAAGGCAACAAAAAACTCCTCCACAGTTGTGATCATCAAAGGGACATTAATCATACACACGTAGCCTTACCTTGAGTGTTTATCGTTCGTCACACAGGATTTTGAGGGTTTTTCAGTTGAGAATTTTTAATGAATACATCAATTATTGGTCACTAAACAGATGCTTCATATTTAGGAAATTGAGGAGTCAAACCAATGTAGATTCTGTCATGAAGAGGTTGAGTCAGAGGATCTTTTTACCCCCGTACACATAGGCAAATTTTCTTGTATACACGGGCAAAGAAAATGTGTCAGAGGAAATCTGTCAAATTTTTCTACAACAAAGAAAATATCATGAAAGATAGGTGCCCAGCTTTTCACCAAGTCTATTTGTGCATGCGTACTTGCCGGCAAATAAAATGTGACAAATTGTTGCGCGCACATCCGAGCCATGGCATCACCGCCTGTTTCAATCGTGCAAAAGGTTTCTGTATCTCTCGATTTTCAGTTCATGATGGTTTCAGACTGGTCAGATGGAGTGGTTAGTACATTATTAGATGAACACCAGATGCAGGAATGCCTGTGGAACATATCCAGCCCCGATTACAGGGATAAGCACAAGCCCCCTACATCAACATTTTAGTTTCTCTTCACTTTGCAGGTATAGCGTACAATTTATTTTCAAGAGTTTGTACATTTCGGTGAGTGTTGATGACATAATTTGTAATCTTCCTGAAAATATAGTGCACAACAATAGTTTGTGCAAGTATTTATCTGTTTGCAATTCAATACAGCCTACCTGAGAGGATTTTGTATGTCTTTCCTTCTGTCATCGATAGACGTCACAACCGTCAGCAAAGAAAATTTGATGGCATGTACAGACAAGCAAACGGCAAAGAAAATGTGTCAAAGAAAATGTGGCAAAGAAAATTTGTCCGTGTGTACGGGGCTTTATTTAGGTACTGCCCCTCTGTAGCTCTGTTTTGGACGGGGGTTCAGGGGTGGCTGGTTTCATATTCTGGTAAGTTTACACTAGATTTGTCCGCCATACTTCTGAGCAATCTAAGAAATGACTCCCGAACACTAGTAGATATTATAATACTTCTCTGGAAATTTTTTATTTTTAAATCAAAATCTGTGGAAGGTTTGAGGACCGAGAGATTCAAACTCTTTGTAAAACATCACAGCAGATTGAGTGCATTATGGCACATGAAAACAGTCGACTAAGTGGATATAAGGATTGATGGAGGGCGCTTAGAGTGGCAGAAGGATGGAAATGAGAATAACACAAGCAAATGTGCATATGTCAATATATCGAGGGCTGACTGCAATAAAGTTATGTCCAGATGTTTTACATTGGACATAACTGTTTATTACAGTCAGCCCTCGATATGATGTATGTATGTTTGTATGTATGTTGATATGTTAAAGCATGAGTACATACGTATATATGTATAAAATTATGATCTATGTGTGTTATGGTGCATGTATGCTGATGCATACATATATAATTTTCATTTCAATTTATTCATTTTTGTATATATTTATATTCTTATTTACTGTATGTCATTTTCCTTTCACTTCAGCATGTGTATATATGGGTGTAGGGTTCTGGCATGGGAGTCAATGGGGGGGAGATGGTGGAGGGATTAGAAAAAGAAAAAAAGGTTTCATTATGACTTCAGGAACTTTCATTGGCACAGCTCTGGTCTTCATTTTGGGGAGCACAATTAACAGACGACAAAGGCAAAAAGCCAAGAATCAAGACTAAACATAGAGAGATCTTATATCCACAGTGAGGTATTAATAGAACACACCTAATGAGATAACCACGTACAAAATTGCTTTTATGTCAATGTAGTGGAGGTGTATAAAACATGAGAACGTGCACTTCATGATGCTGCTAAAAAAAGTCTGAAACATTATGGAGGTCACAATATATTCTTTTAAAATATACTACAAAGCATAAAGGTATTTAAGTTTATTCCTTAAATATTCCATATCATGTCACATAACATCTGTCTACATTGGGGGAAGTGGGTGTGCGTGTAGCAAGTGGGGGAATCAAACATAATAAGGTTTTTAGAAGAGGATCGTGAAACTTGGTGAAGATATGTGGCTGAACTGATGAACTGATTGTTTTCTATTTATAAAGCCTTTCATTATCGCATTGCGATTTCAGTTCCACAGTCAGCCAGCAATTATGGCTGTGATGAAAAACAAGGTCATAATCACATAAATCAGCAGAACCAGTTTTCACTGGTAGAATTAGTGGATTTGGGTTCTAATTATGTGCTGGATGAAAAAGAATATTTGCGATGAGGGAGAAAATCATGTAATCCTCTGAAAAAATTATTCAGCCCTCCTTGCAACCCCCTCTATGAAGGCAGCACAGACCAACAAATACATAGGTGCTTATGGCCAGCCAACAAGACTATCAGCATACAAAAATATATAAAGCACTGGGGACAACTTCTGCTTACAGAGGCCCTGTCCACACGTACACGGATATTTTTGAAAATCTATATTTTTCTATGAGTTTTGGCCTCTCACCCACGCGCAAACAGATCACAAAAACAGAGATGTTTTAAAACATCTTCTCGAGTGAAGAGCTTTCAAAATGGTGGTTTCTGTGTATGCATGTGAGCATGTAAAAGGCAGCATTTGGAAAACGATGATGTCATATCTCATTTCACACAAGCCCACTGCTGCATTGTGTGATGTTCTTCTCTGGTATTAGACTATATCCGTGTAGACGTTATGGCCACCTACTGGCTGATAACACTTGATTTGAGCATTTGTAGTCATTTTTGCGTTCACGTCTGGGCACATATTTTGTAAAACGCGGCCGTGTGGACAGAATTTTTATTTTTTTTCAACGAGTCAGGAAAATATCTGTTTAGAAGAATATCTATGTTCGTGTGGACAGGGCCTGAGTTTATGGGGTTCAATCAGAGCTCATCAATGGTGCAAGACGTCAATTCACAGAGTGCCACATCTCACAACGGACTTCAATGGGAGAATTGGCTTTTTGGCTGCAGAGGTGGAATGAGCTGCAAGACCGCTGGTTATCACGAGACTTTATTTTCTGGGGGCCTGTCAATCCCAGGCCCCCAAGGTCAACCATATCTGGTCTTCAAATGAGAAAACTTAACAGGAATCATGAGACCAGCTGAGAGAAAGTGTGAGGAAAGACAGGCAACAGGAAGTCTCTGCAAACAAGACATCTGCTGTATTAGCACTTTGGCAGGATGTGCAAAACATGAGGGGGGAAACTCATCAGGGTTTGCACTGAGAGGTTATGTTTTGTGGCAAGAAAAAGACGTGGCATGTCACAAAGCGAATGGGTGTGGGTATTTAGAAACGTCTGACCATTGTGACCAATAAAATACAACGTAGTTATTTTATTCATTTACAGTTCATTCTTAGTACACAATACATGGCTTTTGGCTGTGCTGCTTCGCTGCTTCCATGCCAATAAAGCTCTCTGAAGTGAACTTTTTGAGCTAAAGCGCTGGGGCCCGCATCCATGGGTCACATGCCTCTGGCACAAAATGAGGGTGCTGTGCAGCCCCATTCACACAAGACAGCGAGCGTCCCATCATTACATATCTAAGTCCAGTCTCAGCTCAAGCCCTCCATTTAGAGGAATTAGGCAGTAGCAAGAGAAAGTGTTATTAAGCTTTTATTACCTTTACATTGTTTATATTGTGGCATCATTACCCGAGAGATTTCCCTCCACATCCGTATGCTGCCTTCACAACTCTACTGCTGCATTCTCCTTACCCTGAGGCTGAGTTAATGACTACAGCTTATTTTTTTAAATTGAATTTTTCATTTAATTTCTCAGACATGTTTTGAAGTAAGAAGCTCTGTATTTTCCTGCTGATTGATTATTCAAATTGTAGGCACCCTTGTTCATCAGGGTAAACTAATGAGAAGTGGTACCAAAGCTCATTATAAAAGTTTTTAGCTCTCTACCCATCTGTTACAGCTGACCTGCCACCACCTTTCAGTTCCCAGAGGAGACCATACCATTGCACCATTGTACCTCTGGGGAAAGGAGTTGATCTGAATTGCTTCAGTAAATATCCAACCACACAGTTACCTGAGTTACCTGAAATCACTCATGCAAAGATGCAAATTTTTAAAAAACAATTTAAGTTAGACAAAAGGGTGGGTTTTTGCGCCTTATCAAAAAGCAGATTACATTACTGATTTTCTGGGTTTTTCAGACATAACTGTCATCTTGGACTTCGAGGTCAACATGATCAAAAAATGCAAAAACAGCCATAACATAGTATTTTACCTAAGATTGGTGGGGAAAGACTGTATCTAGCCCTCTTGGCTCATACAAAGCAAAACTTATATACAAACCCCAATTCCTATGAAGTTGCAACGTTGTATAAAAGGTGAATAAAAACAGAATGCAATGATTTGCAAATCTCATAAACCCATATTTTATTCACAATAGAACACAGACAACATATCTGATGTTGAAAGTGAGACATTTTCCCATTTTATGAAAAATATTAGCTCATTTTGAAATTAATGGCAGCAGCACATCTCAAAAAGTTGGCACAGGGGCAACAAAAGGCTGGAAAAGGTACAAATAAAAAACAGCTGGAGGAGCATTTTACAACTAATTAGGTTAATTGGCAACAGGTCAGTAACATGACTGGGTATAAAAAGTGCATTTTAGAGAGGCAGTCTCTCAGAAGTAAAGATAGGCTGAGGCTCACCACTCTGCAAAAAATTAGTCTAAAAATTGTGGAACAATTTCAGAAAAATGTTCCTCAATGTAAAATCAAAAAAGATTTTGAATATACCACCATCAACAGTACATAATATCATCAAAAGATTCAGAGAATCTGGAGAAATCTCTGCCCAAAGGACAATATTGGATGCTGGTGATCTTTGGGCCCTCAGGTGGCACTGCATTAAAAACAGGCATAATTCTGCACTGGAATTCACTCCAAGGGCTCAGGAACACTTCCAGAAATCATTGTCTGTGAACACAGTTTGCTGTGCAATCCACAAGCGCAAGTTAAAGCTGTATATGCTAGGAAGAAGCCATATGTGAACACGATCCAGAAATGCCGCCGTTTTCTCTGGGCCAAAGCTAATTTAAAATGGACTGAGGCAAAACGCAAAACTGTTCTGTGGTCAGATGAATCAAAATTTGAAATTCATTTTGGAAACCACGGACGTCGTGTCGTGCGGACTAAAGAGGAGAGGGACCACCCAGCTTGCTATCAGCGCTCAGTTCAAAAGCTTGCACCTCTGATGGTATGGGGTTGCATTAGTGCCTATGGCATGGGCAGCTTACACATCTGGATAGGTATTATCAGTGCTGAAAAGTATATAGAGGTTTTCCAACAACATCTCTTTCAGGGAGGGCCTTGCATATTTCAGCTAGACAATGCTAACCCACATACTGCATCCATCACAACAGCATGGCCTCGCTGTGGAAGAATCCGGGTGCTGAAGTGGTCTGCCTGCAGTCCAGACCTTCCACCAATAGAAAACATTTGGTGCATCATAAAACTAAAAAAACTGGCTTAGAAGACCCAGGACTGTTGAGCAGCTAGAATCCTACATCAGACAAGAGTGGGACAACATTTCTCTCCCAAAACTTCAGCAATTGAGGATGCTAGTGCTAAAAGGGGGTCAAGTGCCATTTTGATGAAATTTGAGTTTAGTGCCATTTTTTAACACTAGATGTCTCTCTGCATCTTCCCTGTAAGTCTCATTGAGCTAGCAGCATGACCATGAAAATGACCATGCATTGAGCAGTTTCCCCACATAGGTGAAAAAAGTGTTTTTGCTCATTTTCTCAAAATGTCACTGATGGCACTTGACCCCCTTTTAGCACTAGCATTCTCAATTGGCCTCCTCACTTCCCAGACATTTACAGACTGTTGTTAAAAGAAGAGGGGATAGTAAACAATGGTAAACATGGCCCTGTCCCAACTCTTTGAGATGTGTTGCTGCCATCAAATTCAAAATGAGCTAATATTTTTCATGAAATGGTAAAATGTCTCACTTTCAACATCTGATATGTTGTCTGTGTTTTATTGTGAAAAAAATGTGGGTTTATGAGATTTGGAAATTATTGCATTCTGTTTTTATTCACATTTTACACAATGTCCCAACTTCATTGGAATTGGGGTTTGAACAAAATTGGTCGTCATCTTTGATTTCTTTTTTCTATAATAGTCCAAATAAAAAAAAAGGCACAATATTTGCCTGAAAAGGTAAAAAAAAAAAAAAAAAGTTTTAACTTTTGTCACTGATGCAGTACCCTTTAAGACTTAATGGTAGCCAAAGTACTCCAAACCAGTAAATCACAATTTATTTATTCTTTTTTACAAAATGTATTGTCCGCCGCTCGTTAACCCAGATCTAAAGGCAGCATGCTTAGTCTTAGTAGTGGCTGTGTAAGGACACACCTCCTGCCATCCAGCTCGCCAGTCTACTGATCCCGGATTGCACACCAGTCATTATTCAATTATCTCGTACAGCAGTGATCAATTCCTACAGTGTGGTAGCAGTAGAATATTGAAACCCGAGCTTCACTCAGTATTTCGTGAAGTCTCATAGTGCCACACTTTAATGGTGCTGTTACTCTTTGTAAACTTGATTCTGTTACTCGCGTGTGAAATTTGAAACTCTGACTAAAGCGCTGTCATTGTTTCACACAGCGCTTTTAATTTAAAGGAACATCGCTTCCATTTTCATTTGTGTAATACTTAGTTAACATAGTTCTAGTATTACCCGTATGTGTACTTCTGTGTTTTGGAGCCTCTATTCCCTTCTTGTTTTGTCTGCTACATTAGTGCCAACTGCCCTGTGGTGAGGCATAATAAATATACCAAATCCTTCAGTGCACCTGAGTCCAGTCCTCTACTTCCGTCCTCTGTGCAAGCAAGTGTGCACAAGACACAAAACCATTACAGGCTGAGGTCAGTGCTCTCACTTGCATCAGAGACTGAGATGCACAGATTTGCATAAGGCCTCATAGAATTGGAAAGTGACTCGGTGGCAGCAAATGGAGCTGCTCTGTTATTCAGTGAATGACACGGCCAGTGTCTGCTGATGGCTAGAGCAGAAAAAGCAATTGGGGGAAAAAAGGCCACTTGGAAGTACCTTATCAGGGAAATTAAACTCTCCCCCACATCAAGATTACCAAATCACCAGTGAAAGTCTCCATCTTCATCCTGTGGGAAGAGCAGGGAATGATGTTGCTCATCGATTATTTACCCCACAAACCACTTTGTTTTCCCATCGCTGCTTGTGCTTAAAGGAGACCCGTAAAACAAAATTGTGAAATTCTAAGGTATCACGATGCTTTACCTTTAACAAATAACAAGCAAAGTTGCTTTTACTTATTAATGTTGAGGAAAAACTGCCAGTGTTTCCCTCTAAATTATACAGTTTTATTACATTAATATTGAAGTACATGGCATTTGATTTTGTGGCAAATGTGTTTATCAGGGTTTACTGTAATGCAGTGTGTCATTCCTTCTGTGGACGACAGAAAATATTTGCAAGGTAAATCATAGCATATGTCATTCTTTTAAATCCATTAATGTATTTCCTGTCACGGCTTGATATGCATTGAGAGAAATAAGACTATTCCTTTGAATTGCTCTGAAGTACCACATTTAAAACCACATTCAATTACCCGGTTGTCGGCACCACATTTACAGTTGCACATTCCCCAAACGTCATTAGTCTAACAATTGTAACATGCATTGCTATATAGATATTTCTCTCCTTACTGATAAGCCCCTGAGAGTATGCACCATGTGCAGTGCCAATAAGGCTGCAGGCTGTGAACAAATATGTCTGATGGACTGGGTAGCCCTTACGGAAAATTTCACATCTACCTTGATGTTGAAGTCAATCGATGGAGTCTGGCTAGACAGAAGCACAGGATGTGGGCTCTCTGCGTGTACTCTGGTCTTTTAACAGATTCTAAGTGGACACTGCACAAAATGGGTGTCAATCATATTGAGTCACAATAGCAAAGAATTTTTCAGGTTTGTTTTCCCAAACAGACAGAAGGAGCAGTTTGCTAAAAGACAAATATATTAATGAGGATAGGAAATGTGGAGTTGAGGAGCTACGCGAGCCAAATGGCAGAGCTGGAATGATTGTGGACCATGGCCTGGCAGCTATTTCAACAGCCTGGTGCTGAACATGAAAATATTACCTCTTAATAATATGGTGGCATTGCTCCTTCCTTAATTTTGCTTAAATGTGTTTCAATGGCCATTATGAACCTGTACACGTACACCCACATGCATGCCCTTAATTATGACAGCACGTGGATTTGCAAACTTGCATTTTCTCTGTCTGTCACTTGCATACACCCTGGGATCTTCGCCTCTCCCAGCATACATTGGGCTGATTAATTGTCACAGCTGGAAAACAGTGCTGTTGACAGGGAGAGGTTTCAGCACTCAGATTTCATCTTTTTTTCCATCTTGAAGGTAGATTTTGGGTCAAGTCACCTCTTAAAGAACATTTCACCCTTTCAGGAAAGAGTTGATTTAATCAAATGTCTCAGAGTAATAAATAAAAATTTATAAAAACAAATAAAAAAACTAAAATCTACTGATGACTATTTGCAAATACTTTACAATGGGTTTCTGTTATTGAGTCCAGAGTGGACCTATGCTACTGAGAGTAATCCTTGTTCATACAAGTGGGAGCAGGGGAAGGTGGAGGCAGGCTGAATTTATATCTGGAATAAAAACTTATTGAAAATATTGCATTTGCACTTCCTATTCCTTTACCTTATCTGTCCAATTTGTTGTTTGGTGCCTCTTACCAGGGTGTGCATTATACAGTGACAATCGGGGGGGTCAACATTTTCTCCAGGACATAAAGGGAACCCTGTAGGCCTACAGTATTTTGCTTATTTAACGTAATATCAGATGATTATACTCCACTACATTATACCACTTAGATAATCTCATAAAATTACACTGCATTGTTAAGGATTAAACCAGTGGCTCCCAAACTGTTTGACTTGTGTGTTATGATTCTAATCTGTTCTGTCTTGTTTCTGCCTTGTTTTCAGTGAACTGAAGTCCGCCTCTCTTTTCTATATTACTAACCAATACTAACAGTTTGTTGTTTTTTTGTTGTTACTAACCCAAACTAACTAACGAGCACTAGGGATTGTATAGCTGCCCTTACTAATTGATTAAATCCTGTAACATTTATGTTTTGTTCCCTCCTTTGTAATTTATTTCATAGCATGTGACTTCCTTGAATGTAATATCAGATGACTCTCTGTGTTTTACACTCCACTATCTGTTTTTTGAACCCTTTTTATACTTTGAGTTTTAGATAATCTCATAAAATTACACTGCATTGTTAAGGATTAAACCAGTGGCTCCCAAACTGTTTGACTTGTGGGCGGTTACAAAAAAATGTGTGTGTATTTGAGTCTCTCTTTGTCACATTTCAGATGTCCATAAGTAGTTTACAGTTCCAAAGAGACATTTCCCTTCACATGACTTCAAATAAATAACTGTTTCAGGCCCAAAGAGGTAAAAATCTCCAATATTACAACAATTCGAAAAAAAAAAAAAAAAATCTGAAGAATTAATCCAAATTTGTCGCAGAACTTTTTTCTTCTTCTATTCTACCCAATCCATCATCTCACAACCTCTCAGATTTATTCTGTGACCCTTTCAAGGCAGTTCAAACCAGCTCCACATTGAATGCTGCTTCTGCCTTCACTCATCAGCATTAACAATGTTACTGTGAGGTATCGCTGAGGAACCAGTCGCGAGAACCAAGCAGTGCAGTAAAACAGGATTTTATTATGGAAGGGGGAAAACCCCCGCAGAGCAGCAGGCAACAGTACGGAGTCCACAATCCAAAAACCAAAAATCTAGAGGACGAAATCCGAGTCGTTAACAGGGCAGCAATCACAGTACTCGTAGTCGGGCAAAAAGGGTTCGATACACAGATGCAGAAGGTAATCAAAAACAGAGCCAAAATCGTAATCAGGGACAGTCCAGTCAGAAGTGAATCACAAAGAATACAAGGCGAAAACAAGCGTAGCACAAGGGAAACGTTCTGACGGGGAACTGCTGTGAGAAGACTGCTTAAATACACACAAGGGAAGTCACATGCTATGATTAGGGACAGGTGAATTGGATCAGACTAATTACGAAGGAGCAACCACAAGGGGAAGCCTAATCACATGAACTTGGCAAAAGCCAAAACGCGGACAGGGATCACGAGACAGCCTATTGACAAACACACAGCTCCGATTAGGGAGTTCTAACATGCACAGATAATGTGAGGCAGAACAGAGTTAAGCAGGAGCCGAGGATCCGCTGAAACGCAGACAAGTAGATTGAGTGAAGACAAGAGGCGGAGACTAGAATAGGGCGAGTGCTGAGAGCTTGTTAATCAATTAGTAAAGTGCAGCTATACAATCCCTAGTGCTCGTTAGTAAGTTAGTATTATATACAATGTTAGTTTTGGTTAGTAACTTTAACTAAAATAACAAACTGTTAGTACTTGTTAGTACAAAAGTAATATAGAAAAGCAAGGTGAAGGAAGCAAACGAGATTAGAAGGAACTATTGAAAACCCGGAAACCATGAAATCACCTGAAAGTGTGGCACACAGTACTGGGGGAAAATAAGCTGTCACATAACAAAAGACCAGACAGGGGAGACAAAGTGCAATGCATGGTAAAATACAAAACAATGACCGGAATCTAACTGGGGAATGGACTATGGCAGGAATTGCAGAATCAAACAGAAACAAAACATGGCATGGAACAGAAGCATGGGCAAAACATGAACAGAACAAGAACAGAACAGAGCAAAACAGATCAGAATCATAACAGTGACATCTATTTAATACATCAGTCACAGTACAATTTTCTGTAAAACCAGTACTTTAATACCTTACTTTTACTAAAGTAGGATTTTAGATGCAGGACTTTTACCTGTAGTTAAGTATTTTTACTCAATGGTACTGATATTTTCACTTAGGTAAAGGATCTGAGTAGTTCTTCCACCACTGTTTTTATTCGTGTCAAAACGTAACATATCTGTACGACCAATCCTCCATTGTCTGATTGCTCATAATGACTGAGCACCAGTGTGAGCTAGCGTTAGATATTTCATTTTATCCCATAAATGTTTAAAACTCGGCATGATAAAGTCCATTAGATACAGGTCTGGCATTACACACGTGTCTGAAATCGTATTACAAGATTCTTCCAGGCATGAATATAAGAAATATAATGTAATATTTATGATGATAGGTAGGACAAGGATAAATGTTTTGAACCCCCCAACCTGTTGTCTTTACCTCTTTTAGGGGGGTTAAAGTCTTAACTAGAGGCACTCGTTGAGTGCAAACCTCCGCCAAGGCAGCACAATCCAAATGTGCATGAGTGGGAGCAAAGTTGAGTTATTGCATGTGATAGGATTTCAAGATGGCCGCCATGGCGGCCATATTGTTTCACTGATCGCGGTCTAAATCGATGGGGTCCATCCTTGATGTAATAGCAATCCACCAACAAAATTTCAGACAAATCCGTGCATCACTTTTTGAGTTATCGTTTGTGATAGGATTTCAACTTGGCTGCCATGGTGGCCATATTGTTTCAGTGATCGCAGTGAAAATCAATAGGGTCCATCCTTGATGTAATAGCAATCCACGCACAAAATTTCAGACAAATCTGTGCATTACTTTTTGAGTTATATTGTTCACAAACAGACAAACAAACAAACGGGCGAAAACATAACCTCCACCCCAACTTTGTTGGCGGAGGTAATTAGGGGGGTCAGACCCCCCCAATCCCCCCGTAATTCAAACCATGCCTCTTACCACCACCATGGTGGTATGCAGTTCAATGCCTTTTCGTGTGCAAGTGATATACCATGGCACATTTTCCTTTTTGGAAAATAAAACCACAATAGATGTAAAATTTTTTAATCAATTCAATGCATACATTATCTGTGAAAATTGTGTAGAGAAGGATAGGTTCAAAAACTTGTTTTACTCTAATTACGCAAATTGTTGTGTACAGCACATCTGTCTTTGAGAACCCTGAAATCCAGGATGTCGACTAATCTATTAAAAGCTGTTTCAAAACCAGAATAGCCCCTGCCCAGACCACTCAGCACATACACCAGCACCACACATTGACTTAAAATGAATACCTGCGGGCAATTTAGAGTCTCCCATTAGCCTGCCTTGTATGTCTATAGACTGTTGGAGGAAATTGGAGTTCCCATAGGGCACCTATGTAAACATAACAGGGAATATGCAAACTCCATACAGAAAGGCCCAGGCCACACAAGAACCCACAACCTTCTTCCAATGGGGAAATGGTGCTACTCAATATTGCACTATTTTACCCTCATACAAGTATGCCTGAGCTTGTTTAGACTGTTTAAAAGCAACTTAGGCCAGATTAATGGATGGAGTGTGATGGATGTATTCATACTCCATCTTTATGAGGATTTTTTCCCGCAAAATATTGCACTTACTTAACCCCTTTGCGCGAAGCCAAATCTGGCAATTTATGTGTTACCTTACTAAAGGATTTATAATTCAAGATTGCAGTTTCACAGAGAGGAAGAGAATGGCTCAACTGAGTCAAGACACTGATAGCATTTAGCATTCCATCATATTTCAGTTTATTTTCATACTTTTGGTAGAGAAAACTTGCAGCAAACACAAAACATCTTCATGAAAATTCAGCACTGAAATTGTAAAAAAATAATACTGAGAATTGAAAAATGGCTGGGGGTCAAAACAATACATTTCTGGGATCATAAACTCCTTGACCACAAGTATAATTCATCTGAGCATTAAATTATAGATGACCCACTCTCTTGGAGCCAAATAAGACAGCTCTCCAGTTTGTTTGTCAGGAGTTTGTTAGGAGGCAATATCTCTAGTTATATCAATGCCATGGGCTCAGAAATTTCCTCAGTGTAGCATCTATGCCCAGTAAACTAGGCAAGCACATTTTCAATGGCAAATATGTTTTTATTAGGGAGCTGTGGCTGTTTGAAATTGCTAATTTATTTGACGAAGTTGTCTGTGACACCAACTTTGAAGGCCATTTATGACCAAAGTTATGCAGGTAGAGAGCTGATTTTTTTCTGGGCAAGCTCTCCTCACATAGTGCTATTGGTACAATAAACAGCAAGCATGTCAATTTTTGGTTGTCCAGAAAATACACAGCAAAATCCTAAAAAAGCCAAAATTTCATGAAATTTGACATCAAATTGCCAAGATGTGCCAACCTGTAAATTCTTGAAATCTTCACCACCTTAAAGCTTACATTCTTGGCTATCTTTGTTTCAAAGGTGGTTGTGGTGCAACTCTTCATTAAATAGTTATGAATTTTTTAGTAACGCCTTGTAAACGCTCATTTTTCATTGTTTCTATGTGATTCCTTGCATATTGCAGGGGTTTCTGAGGCTGTAATCATAACATCAGATAACAGAAAGTCACTTAAAGATCTGCAATATTTAGATACATTGGTTATAGTACCATATATAGGTCAGGAAATGCCATATCAAACTTGTATATATGAAATTTATTTAGCAAAATACATTATAGCCACATCATTACTTTGTCCAAACATTCAAATGTATCACGGTCAATACAATGTGCATTAGATTACTCATTTCAAGTTCATCATAAACAGTTTTGCTGAATTAACAGATTCATCATTTAGGTTATATCTGCGTCCCGCGGCAGTTGTGGGTGCTGGCATCTTAGTGATGACATGTTGTACAGGTACCCAGCAAACATCCTCTCTGTGTGGCCAGTAAAAACTTCTTGCTGGTCCACGTGGGTGCATGAAAATTAATCTGATGTCATCGGTGGCAAGAGTGCTCAGATTAGGACTTGCCTCTCACTGAGACATGTTGAAACATGTTAACAAAACTGATGAATGTTGACATAATCTCAACCATTGGATTGCATTGGAGGACTTACAAATTGTTTATTTCCCCAAATTGACATTTATAATTGTGCATACAATAGCAGTTTAATTAAAGTATTTCTAATTTTGACAAATGAATGACCTGCTATATAATAGAAATAGCCCAGGATGTAAAAAGGTTGATACTTGTAAGTACCCATTTCTCTGCCAGATTCACATAATTATTATATAGGAAAATTCATGTTTGTGCTCAAAATATTTTTTGACAGAGAAATACATATGCAGGATTGAATCCCCTCTGCGGTTTTTGTTATCCCATGGGACATGAAATTGAGGCACATTGTATCCAGTGTTCTACACTGGAAAAAGACAGAGAAACCACAAAGGAACAGGGAACACCTTGGTGTGGACTTTCAGACACCAATGGTTGTTAGGATCAGATCTCAAATTTGTATTAACATTAAAAAACAGTTTAAAAACGAGCGTTTATAAGGTGTTACAAAAAATTCATAACTATTAAATGAAGAGTTGCACCACAACCACCTTTGAAACAAAGCTAGCCAAGAATGTAAGCTTTAAGATGGTGAAGATTTCAAGAATTTACAGGTTGTCACACCTCGGAAATTTGATGTCAAATTTCATGAAATTTTGGCTTTTTTAGGATTTTGCTGTGTATTTTCTGGAAAACCATGAAAATTGACATGCTTGCTGTTTATTGTACCAATAGCACTATGTGAGGAGAGCTTGCCCAGAAAAAATCAGCTCTCTACCTGCATAACTTTGCTCATAAATGGCCTTCAAAGTTGGTGTCACAGACAACTTCGTTAAATAAATTAGAATTTTCAAACTGCCATAGCTCCCTAAGAAAAAGAGAAAAGCCATTGAAAATGTGCTTGCCTAGTTTACTGGGCCTAGATGCTACACTGTGGACGATTTTGAGGCAATGGCGTAAGTATAACAGGAGATATTGCCTCCTAAAAACTCCCTTTTATTTGACGTTGCAAAAACGAGTGTGAAAATTCGCACAACACTACCATCTTTATTTTTTTTTTCTGCCAAAACTAATACACATATTTAACTGAAATTTGGCACACATCCTATTAAGTATATTACCTTTCTGTGATAATTTTTTTTAGACAAATCAGAGATGGTCAGGTGGGAGGCATTTGTTGAATTGACATGGAATGAGCTATATATATATATATATATATATATATATATATATAAATATAAAAATAATTGCATTTACTCATAAAATGAACAGAAACCTTTCTTCATTGAATTCCTCCAGAGACAAAGACATACTTGGTAGAAGGAACCCTCCAGTCCTGTTTCATTCGGGATAATTCCCATTGACCATGCCCGCACCTCATTTACGTCCCGTAAATATAACTGAACACATCAGGCCAGTTTTGGAAGTCTCTTTTTTTTTTTTTTTGAAATCGCATAATTTTTGGCTGCGAAGCCGTCGACAGCGTTAAGAGAGTACAACCTACCTTACTCTTAAGCAAAGGTTTATATACTTTTCTGATTGTCCAATCAAAGTCTTTCAGTTGCTGTGGAAAGTTTACACTCTCTGGAATTGAATAAGAAACGTCTAAATCAATACATCATTACCGGGGAAGTTTCACATGGGTGTGATCTATAAGTGTATACCCTTACGCAGATGAGCCACGGTAAATAATTGAGTGACTGGCGATGAACATGAGTCCTTGGGAGGATATGAAGGAGCGCTGAATTCATTGATGGAGGAATCTACATGTAAATCCACCGTACAGAACTATGCATTTTTGATATGTGATGACTATAATTGATAGTAGAATGACATAGTATCAATACCATGTCGAATTTTTGCTTCATAAAATTGGTTTTTCTTACCTACTAATTGGGATACCACTGGCTCACTATAGCTGAACTGGTTGCAACAAAGGTTGATGATCTTTTCTGTCACAAAAGATCATTTTTATTAACTGCTGGATAGATACTATGGGCAAGTATATTAGGCAATCAAAAAAAATTTACAGGAAGGAGCGCTTCCTGGAATCAAAACTCAGTTCGAAGTGCTGTTTGAAAAGGACATTGGCTAGACATTGTTTGAATTTCCACAACAATAACCCATCCACATTACAAGCCTTTGGTATTGACCACATCCCATTTTCCATAAGAAAAGGTGACAGACAAAGAGAACTTAATCAATGGGAAGCATTCTGGATTTACAAATTAAAGGCCACCGAACACCCAGGCCTAAATGAGGACCTAGATTTTACTGCATTTCTTTGAACAGTATTTATTACTTTTCTGATTTTTTTTTTTTGTTAGTGATGATTTTGTATATTGAGTCATTCCCTTTGTTCTTTTATTTAACTCTGAATATAACACTGAATATTGTTCAGCTAACGACCCCATCTGCTGGAGTCTCTCATACATGTGATGGGACCTGGGAAAACCAGTCACATGGTGAAATTTTACCTTCTAGAAATTCTGATGCCACCTGAAAACTGATTTCAAGCTGATTTTAAATCTGTTTTCATTATTTTCATACCTTGTCTGTGTCAAATGTTATGGCCACCCAAAGTCTGCTGATCAGATGGATTTTCTCTGATGGAATTTTGAGAAAAATGGGTTTAAATTCAGGGATTCTAAATAAAATCAGAACAGCAAGGTACCAAAAGGTACATGTCAGTCACTTTCCTATAGTAAAATACCTATGTGTGGTCAATATACATGTTGTAAAATGAACAGAAAGTTGATTTTGGCATCAAGCAACACTCAACAATCATATACTAGTTGAAAATTCAGTGTCTTTATTTATGAAGACATTCAGTGAATTTAACATAACGCCAAAGTTTTGTCACTTCATTGTCATTTTTTAGCTTACATGGCTGAAGGCCATATAAGCTATTGTAATGGGTTTGCGTCCGTCATCTGTCCTCTGTAAACTTGGGTCTTTTTCTCCGAAACTGCTTCACAGATTGATCTGAAATTTTTTGTGGATGTTCCATATCAGTATGGGACTAAAGTTTATTCAAGGCTTTTGAACATTTTTAAAATTGAATTTTTGAGAAATTTTTTGTTACAATGGAGACCTATGGGAGGGAAATTTTTGATGGGCTATATCTTTGAAACAGTAAGAGATAAGGTCATACTTACTATTAACCTTAAATAGGCAGTCATATATGGGCTTCAATTTGGCACCCTGACTTTTGAGCTCAAATGACTTTCAAAGGTCAAATTCAAGGTTATGGAATTTCATTTGCCTATATCTCCCAAACTACTGGACGGATTGTTCTGAAATAATGCATAGGGGGGCGCCAATGAGATGATTGAAGTGTAGACTAGTTTTTTCGAGCTCCTGCTGGATCACGGTTTTATTGTTTAAAAACTGCCTTTTTGATGATCAAATTCTTTAATATTTACGATTAAACCTTTGCTATTTGCTTTACGTTCATGCCGCTAAAAGTGTAATGTCAATATGGCAAGTAAAGCTGAACGAGGCGAAAAGAGAGCTGCTCCCCCACCAGCAAGTGCTGTTGTTAGCCATGACCAAGCTAGCATGGAGCCTTTAGCTATGTCCTCAGTTGAAGAGGAAGATGAACTTCCACTCGTGGCAAATAATGTCAAACAAGTTGCAGTCTTTTAACGAACGGTTCGACAGGTTCGAGCTGACTTTTGTCTTTTGTCCGCTCAGCAGACGCACACTGAGGGGGTATCCAGCACCAAAAATCAAGTGGCGAACCATGAGCTGCAGATTCATTCGGTTGAAGCTTATGTTTCTGAGCTGCGGGAATAGACTGCGGGCTAAGTTGTTGGATCTCGAGGGGAGATCCATGCGCAACAACACAAAGATTGTCAGGGTTCCGGAAGGTGAGGAGAAAGGGAGACCAACAGAATTTGTCTCCAGGTTGATTTCCAGGCTGGTGGGGGAAGACAACTTTACTTATCCAGTTGTAATCGATAGGGCACATTGTTTTGAACAGCCCAAAGCACTGGATGGCTCCAGATCTTGCACGATAATGGCACGAGTGCATCTTGCACTGGAAAAAGAGAAAATTCTGGGGCTCGGGAGGCAGCGTTTGCTGGATTATGGAGATCACTGCATCCTAATCTTCCCTGACTTCACCGTGGAGGTGATGCAGCAGCGGGGGATTTTCCACGACGTGCTACAGCGCTTGTCGGGAGAAGGAGGTTTGGCACCCACTGCACTTCCGAGCTAGGCTCCATGTGCACTATCTAGGGCAATATTCAACAATCCGGTTGAGGCGAAGAATTTTGCTGACCAAGAAACTGAATGAAGAGTTAAAATGTACATTGAGTGGACTTCTCCTATCACAGTTTTTTTTCCCATGTTGTAATATCTGTCCCTATATGTGCCAGCGAGGGGCAGTGAGTTAAAGGAGTTTATTTTTCCCTTCACACCTTTTTTGGCCGGTTTTCTGACAATTTGTGCTGCCTTGTCAAAAAATGCTACCGTAATGCAAAGCGAACATAAAGTCTTTGTTTTCGCCGTAATATTACAATATGAATCAGTGTAGAGTAGAAACTTTGTCATTTGTTATCTTATTAGCTCCCGCCGCTCGCAGTGCGGGAGCTATGGTATCGGGCTCCGTGCGTGTGTGCGTGCGTGCGTGCGTCCGTCAACACAATTCGCTTTATCTCATCACAACGATTTCAGTTACAGTCTCCAAATTTTTACTGGACATGCATCTCATAAAGCCCTACAAATGACATGCCTAAAGGTGACCTTGGCCTATTTTTTCAAGGTCACTGGCCTAAAAATATCACCGAAAACTTCGACGTTTTGCTGTATCTCATCAACTATTTCAGTTACAGGCTCCTAATTTTTACTCAACATGCATCTCATAAAGGCCTACAAATGAAGTGCCTAAAGGTGACCTTGGCCTATTTTTCCAAGGTCATTGACCTAAAAATATCACCGAAAACTTCGACGTTTTGCTGTATCTCATCAACTATTTCAGATACAGGCTCCTAATTTTTACTGGACGTGCATCTCATAAAGGCCTACAAATGACGTGCCTAAAGGTGACCTTGGCCTATTTTTTCAAGGTCACTGGCCTAAAAAAATCACCAAAAACTTCAACATTTTACTTTATCTCATCAAGTATTTCAGTTACAGGCTCCTAATTTTTTCTGGACATGCATCTCATAAAGGCCTACAAATGACGTGCCTAAAGGTGACCTTGGCCTATTTTTTCAAGGTCACTGGCCTAAAAATATCACCAAAAACTTTGACATTTTGCTTTATCTCATCAACTATTTCAGGTACAGGCTTCTAATTCTTACTGGGCATGCATCTCAGAAAGGCCTACAAATGACATGCCTAAAGGTGACCTTGGCCTATTTTTCCAAGGTCACTGGCCTAAAAATATCACCAAAAATTTCGATATTTTGCTTTATCTCATCATCTATTTCAGTTACAGGCTCCTAATTTTTATTACACATGCATTTCATAAAGTCCTACAAAAGACATTCCTAAACGTGACCTTGGCCTATTTTTTCAAGGTCACTGGCCTAAAAATATCATCAAAAACTTCCACAATTTGCTTTATCTTATCAACATTTTCAGTTACAGGCTCCTAATTAGCTCCTGCCGCCCGAGTGGCACGGGAGCTATAGTATCGGGCTCCATCCATGTGTGCGTCCGTCAACAAAAACTTTGACATTTTGTTTATCATAACGGCGGGAGCTTCTGGGGCTGCCAGTGCCCTGTATTTATAACATACACAGATGTTATAATGTGTTGGATAAATTTGTTTAAAGCCTCTGGAAACTTGTGTTGACATAGCGAAAATTCACGTATAATATCAAAGTTGAGTGTCTCATAAAGCATCTACAAAAAACTGAGCGAAAATTAACATTCATAACTATACGAAAATCTAGTTCAAAAATGGCATTTTGCTATTCAGTGCATTTCTCAAGACAGTGTTGGTGTGGCGCATCGCGGTGTGACTGGCCACTCCCTCGATTTGAATGACATCTCACTGGCTCCGTGAGCGTTAGTCACAGCAATGGCACAAGGGTCACAGTCCAGCCCTATATGTTTGAGCTGTCTGACTCAAGCCGCTTGCACACTAGACGCAAAACGAATTTTTTATCACGACAGATTACATTCAAAGTCAATGCGAAGACTTGAACACACCCGAACGCGTGTGCTCAAGTCTTTCCATTGACTTTGAATGAAATCTGTCGTGCGAAAAATTCGTTTAGCGTCCAGTGTGCAAGCAGCTTCGGAATCAGACGAAGCAGAACCTCTGCTATCTGGAAACACCGTCCAGCCAGTTACGGAATGGTATTTTGTAAAATCATGCTGTTTTTATTACCGAGTTAGCGCATCTCCGCTAAAATTCAGCGTTAGCAGGGATGCACCCAACGGCGGCCTGATGGTACTGTAACATTAGCTAATACTGTACAATATTATTACATAGTAATTAGTTTGCTGCTCAACCGGTTGTGAAAAAGACACACATGGAGAGCGTTCATTTGCTGCCAGTCTGTCACGGGCGAAATCATGGGCGATAATTAAGGTCTCAAAATATAAAGTTAACTTCCCAATGACAAAAAGACAGAAACATTGTGATACGGAAATACAACAAACTCTGGGACATAAAAGTTTGCAATAAGTTGCTCCTTTTAAAGGAAACATGAAAATAGATGTACTTTTCTGTTTAGATGTGTTTGTCTGACCTCGTTTTGCTCACGAGTGGTGAATTTTGATCCGCTGAATTAACCACCAGTTCACTGCTTGTGATCACAGGTTGTAAGGTGATTTGAGCTCAATTCACCGCTTGTGTTCTGAGAAACACGATTTTCACAAGCTGGTTTGAACGCAGCATAAGACATTCGAGCCAGAGCGGAAGTACCATTCCACGAGCACAACTCCCATTCAGAAAATCATTTACTGGTGCTTTCTGAATGGAGTTAATACAAACATATATGATAGGGGAAATAGCGGGGGACAGACGGACTGAAAGATAGATAAATGGAACCAAAATGTAGTTGGGTAATCAATCGCAAGACAGGCTACTTCCAGACGATGTTTCGTGGGCTCAGGCCAACTGGAAGGAGCAGAGAGCTTTTATAATTTCAGTTAGGGGTGGCACAAATGATGGAGTTTTTTTTAATTGGTTTGGCTTATTACGTAATAACTCACTAAGAAAACCATGCCCAATTCAACCGCAGTAAGAGGATAGGTGCTAAAAATTTAATGACAAAATCTCGGATTTGAATTGAACATAATTTCCAATATTTTAGTATGCTTACTATTATGCACAGACATATGGAAGCATATAGTTAACAAAATTAAAATGAAAATGCAATGTCAGAAATGCATTTTCATTTTCAAGATACAAGCGCATTATTTGTATCATATTGAAAATTCAAATGTAATCCTCCACTTAGCATTTTCATTTTCAAGTCCATGTATGCAATTTTTATAACAATTGGAAAAGTAAAATACATTCCTCATTTACATTTGCATTTTCGAGAAGTGCCCTGCAATATCACTAACAAAACGAAAACGAAAACGCTAATCGTATAAAGCAAATGCATTCTCGGAAATGCTTTTTCCTTTTCGAGAAGCACGCGCACTATTTGTATCATAACGAAAATGCTAAAGTAATCCTCCACTTTGCGTTTGCATTTTCAAGTCCATGTAGGCACTGTTTTCATTTGCAAAAGTGCCCCGCAATATCACTAACAAAACGAAATCGAAAACGCTAATCTCATAAAGCAAATACATTCTCGGAAATTCTTTTTCTTTTTCAAGAAGCCGACGCAATATCTGTCTCATAATTAAATCTCTAACGCAGTTCGCCACTTTTCTTTTTCATGTTCGTGACAGACTGTCCTGCCTGACTTTGCATTTTCGATTTCGAGGTCCCACACGCTTTTCCTAACAAAATTAAAAAGAAAATACCCTCCCTAGTTGGGTGTGGTCTGTCGGTGAGAAGGCGGGACGTCCTCCACAATTTGGTACGGATTGGATATTAACAAATACAAGCGATCTCGTTGGTTATCAACCAAAGGGATCCTGCTGCACGCACTTTTATGTCAAAGCACAAATGGCAACTTACATAGTTGCAGGCACTGACTGTGCATGGACGCCCCCTGGACATTGCGGAGTTTGAGTATAGCTAAGGTTTTCCCCCGAAAGACACTGCTCTCGCACTCAATTACCCCTGTGTGCTTTCTTCACGAATTTGGAGTGAAAGGACAGTTCGTATTAATACACCAGTGCCTATACGTCTCTTTACCTTAGTAGCTGGCTACATACAATGGTAGCCGTGTAACACGTCGACCTCCAGTTCTCTATTATGCGAGTCTGTGGATGAATCGCGGAGGTTGGCTGAGCTAAGAATGGGACAGATTCATCTGTTCGCTTGCATCCTCCTGCTGCAGAAGAAAGGCTTGCGAAATCCATAGATCTATGATTTCTCTTATTATACCGTAAAGTCGCTTGTAATAATATGTTGTCGCTGGCCATAGCCAGATGTCGACACAGTGATATGTTTCGGCCAATCGATGTGTTTTTCATGAACAGTCACATCGTTAGAGTAACGCCATGTTAATTAGCTAGCTAACTACTTTCCTGCAAGATGACGAACATTACGAACAACTATAGCATAAAACTTGCTTCCAGTCCATTTAACTTGACCAGTTTGCGATCAGTTTCGCACGTCTGTTTTTATGTGGTAACACTATGCTTGCAGCAGGATGCGTCTCTCTCCCGCAGCTCAGTGCACCCCTGCCATTCATCCACAAAATTGCAGTGAGGCACACCAACTGGAAGCCGATGTGTTTGTTACCCGGCAACTCTTATATGTAGCAGCAACTAAGGTATAAGAAAAGTATGGGCACCGATGGTCCTTTTATTCCAAAATCGTGAAGAAAGCCACGGAAGTAGCAACTAATGCAGCCCCGGTGGGCAGGATCGTATGAACCCGCAAAAGATAGCGTGCGGATAATCTGTCCAACCATTGATTGATCGAGTGTAAGCACACGGTTTGAGTGGAAGCAGGTATAATCCGAGGGCGCGCAGGGGCTAATTGAGTACGAGAGCAGGATCACTGCAATTTTAGTCTAACGCTGTGACCGTTCATGAAAAACACATCGATTGGCCAAAACATCACTGTGTCGACATCGGGCAAGGCCAGCGACAGCATATTATTACAAGCGACTTTACGGTTTAATAAGAGAAAGATCTATGGATTTCGCAAGCCTTTCTTCTGCAGCAGCAGGATGCAAGCTAACAGATGAATCTGTCCCTTTCTTAGCTCAGTCTACCTCAGCGATTCATCCACAGACTCGCATAATAGAGAACTGGAGGTCGACGTGTTACACAGCTACCATTGTATGTAGCCAGCTATTAAGGTACAGAGACGTATAGGCACTGGTGTATTAATACGAACTGTCCTTTCACTCCAAATTCGTGAAGAAAGCAATGGAAGTACATGAAGCCCAAGAGAACAGGAGCGTATGAACTTGCTTTGTAACCGACTGTACTACTAAACAGATGATGCGCAGATAACCCGTCCGAAGATCGACAGATCTGAGTGTAAGCACACAATTTCAGTGGAAGCAGCGCTAATCCAAGCGCACACGGGGGTAATTGAGTGCGAGAGCAGTGTCTTTCGGGGGAAAACCTTAGCCATACTCAAACTCCGCAATGTCCAGGGGGCGTCCATGCACAGTCAGTGCCTGCAACTATGTAAGTTGCCATTTGTGCTTTGACATAAAAGTGCGTGCTGCAGGAGTTCCCTCTGATTGATAACCAACGAGATCGCTTGTATTTGTTAATATCCAATCC
This sequence comes from Gymnothorax javanicus, assembly GCA_029692085.1. Lineage (NCBI taxonomy): Eukaryota > Metazoa > Chordata > Actinopteri > Anguilliformes > Muraenidae > Gymnothorax > Gymnothorax javanicus. The sequence goes on along the minus strand of CM056195.1, from coordinate 88,398,139 downwards.
GTACCAAATTGTGGAGGACGTCCCGCCTTCTAACCGACAGACCACACCCAACTAGGGAGGGTATTTTCTTTTTAATTTTGTTAGGAAAAGCGTGTGGGACCTCGAAATCGAAAATGCAAAGTCAGGCAGGACAGTCTGTCACGAAAATGAAAAAGAAAAGTGGCGAACTGCGTTAGCGATTTAATTATGAGACAGATATTGCGTCTGCTTCTTGAAAAAAAGAAAAAGCATTTCCGAGAATGTATTTGCTTTTATGAGATTAGCGTTTTTCGATTTCGTTTTTGTTAGTGATATTGCGGGGCACTTCTTGCAAATGAAAACAGTGCCTACATGGACTTGAAAATGCAAACGCAAAGTGGAGGATTACTTTAGCATTTTCGTGATGTTACAAATAATGCGCGTGCTTATATAAAAAACGAAAAAAAAGCATTTCCGAGAATGTTTTTTGCTTTTATACGATTAGCCTTTTTTCGTTTCGTTTTTGTTAGTGATATTGCAGGGCACTTCTCGAAAAATGCAAATGTAAATGAGGAATGTATTTTAATTTTCCAATTGTTATAAAAATTGCATACATGGACTTGAAAATGAAAATGCAAAGTGGAGGATTACATTTGATTTTTCGTTATGATACAAATAATGCGCTTGTATCTTGAAAATGAAAATGCATTTCTGACATTGCATTTTCATTTTAATTTTGTTAACTATATGCTTCCATACAGACAACCCTAAATAGCTTAATTCATAGGTTTTTGTGGACTTGGGTTTACAGAGGCTTTAAAGATATATTCCCATATACGCCATTATCATCCAATCTCTGCGTTTTCAGGAAAACCCAGCGTGTACATGCAAATATGTATACGCTAAAAGGTCGAAAGGCACACCGAAAAAAGATGTATATTTATGATATTTGAAGATACTTGAGATGTATGCGAAGAAATAGAGCCCCAGATTTTAGGTTTGCGCAAGCGCAGAACCGCAAGGTAGCATATTTTGATTGGTAGCAAAAATTAACAGAACACTTGCGATCCCCGATGTGTATAGCAAGTATGGCAAAAAAAAAAAAAAAAAAAAAATGGTGGATTTGTGTTGTATTGTGGGGTGCACTAACCAGTTTAAAAAGGGAGATTCAGTTAAGTTTTTCCGCTTCCAACGCGGTAAGAGACAGCGAAGAGCATGGATACTCGCAATAAACTGAAAAGATTTTGCACCGAAGGACCATTCAAGGGTTTGCAGTGCACATTTTGTTTGTGGCTGGCCTGATTACACAGACCCGAAAGATGTCGACATCGCGCCACCGGCCTTTTCTTACAAAGAAAATAGAGTAACTCCCATCCAACCTCACGAGATCGACAAGTGAGGCAAGATATCCGTTACTGTAAGTGTTGGATTTTGTTAGAAGTGACACGGAATCGAGCTGCAGTTCAAAATGTAATCCTGTGTTGCTATACATCTTGAGCGCGTGCTGTTGTTGTAGCGTTAAAAGCTAACGTTTGTTGGTTACTCTTTACGATTAAAAAATTACTCTTTACAGCTGAAGTTTTTGTAATTATGATTTGTTGTTTATAAAGAGAACAAGATATGATTTGTTAATGTTTGGAAATTTTATATATATTAGTTTAGTTTTTATTTTTGTTGCAGATAATTTCAGACGTTTGAAGAAGCAAATCCTGCAACAATTTGTTGAAGCACAGCTCTCGTGTGATCTGGAAAAACCTAGTAAGTTGATCAGTGGCAAAGATCTAGCAATTGAACAAAAACTTTTAGGTTTTGGACTTTTCTTAACAGAAAAAAATGTTAGAAACTTGATTTTGAAAGTTCAAATGACACTTATAGCTAGTGTTTTAAGATTTTTACCACTATTAATTACTGCAAATGAAGGTTAAACTCAGTTTCTACCAAAAGTGACACACATACTAGGTTTGTCCAGATCATAGGAGAGCTAAATACGTCTGTCCAGTTTCATGATTACTGCATGCCGCAGTAAGGTTAATTACTTATTTGGTACGCGTGGTGCTATCAACCTGACTCATTTTCTAACTGCGTGCATAAATAGAACACCTTTGTGTCCGCGAACGTCTACATCTACTCAAACGGGTTTAACAGCCAGCAGGCTGTAACTGTATACATATAATTATCACTGCTATCCAACATGTCCAATGACAGCTAGTGATGCCTACCTGTTTGTAGCACCATTCCTGGATGTCACTTTCATCAGTGTTTAATACCCTGGTCTAAACACTTGTTGTTTCTGCCACTCTTCTCCACAATGTGATCATACACATGAAGAAAATTAATTGAGGGTATTAAATCAGTGGTCAAGTCGGCGATATATCCATCCTCCTCGAAGGCTGCGGTAGCACTTATAGTCTCAGTTGTGGGGCCTGTATTTTCTTTCGTGAGGCTCTGTTCTTCAACAATCGCTTCAATCGGTTCAGCCTTTTTCATTCCCACGCGGTTTATGTACAAATCCTTGCATATCTGCCATAATTCTTGCACTTTAACCCGTGAAATTGCTTATCGCTCGCTAACAAAGGTTTTGACAGACGCTATGACACTTCTTCTTGCCATACCAACTTCATCTTACACATACGCATAAAAAATCTTGTGCTCACTTCGAAACGGTCTATTAACCTTGTTGCTTTGTTTAAAACAAGTGAAATTTGTGTTGAATCTTTTGATTTTGATTAAATTTTGCGGTGTGGTGTATAATAGACCCTTTTGGCTCACCAGGCTTCATTTGGGACCATTTTGGGCCAACTTAGATTGGACTCCACTTTCACGATTTTTCCATATTGGTCAAAGTTCGGGGTATTCTGAGCCAAAATATCACCACTTTGTGTCGCCAGTGGTCATTTAGCACCACTTCAGGCCAACTTCGACCAGACTCAACTGTCATACATTTTTTTAAATTTTGCTCAACCTTTTGGGTGTTTTGGGCCAAAATGTGACCTTTGGGGTCACCAGGGGTCATCTGGCACCTTTTGGGCTGACTTCAATCCAGCTCAACATTCACAATTTTTAAATTTGAGTCAACTTTTGGAGTGTTTTGTGCCAAAATACGAACATTTTGGGCTACCAGGGATGATTTGGGAGCATTTCTGGCCAACTTTGAACCGGGTCCACTTTCATAAATTTTCCATTTTGATCAACATTTTGGGTGTTTTGGGTCAAACTACAACCCATTTGCGTCACCAGGGCTCATTTCAGGCCAACTTCGATCCAGTCCCACTTTCACAATTTTTTTAATTTTCCAAAACAATTGAGATATTTGAGGCCAAAATACAATCCTTTTCAGTTACCAGGGGTTAGTTGGGACCTGTGACCATTTTGTGCCAACTTTGATCTGCCTTCCATTTCAGATATCTTCAATGCCTGTAAACATTTTGGCCATTTTCTGCCAAAGACTCTTTTGGATCACTAGGAGTAATATTTTTACCAATATATTTCATATTTGCATACCAAAGAGTTTGAACATTTTGAATATTCTTTGCAGTCTGAATAGCCATGTAAGCTACGAAGTCTGTGGACTTTTACTTACAACCATTGCAAGAATGAAAAAAACAAAAAATATTTCACAACAAACAATTTATTACACACTATGTCATAAACAATTATGTACTTTACATGAAATATCTCATAAATTATTATATATATATGAAATATATCATATTGAAACAAACCACTACTTTACAATACACCCCTTTACAAATTGTAAACTTTTGCCAAGACAAAGGCCTATTACTTCAAAAGACGTATCAAAATATTGAGATAAACAGTAACTTCATACTATACCCTTGGGTATTCAAAACGGCAATAAAAATAAAATGCGCTAATCATCACCAACAGTGATCATGTCATTTTACAAGGTCCCACACAAGGTCAAAACATTCTGTCGGGTCTGAAAAATATATGTACTTTATATAGCATTAAAATGATCACAGATGAATTTGCTTGACTACACTAAAAGAACGAGATCTTCCAGGAAACTTTCTTGCCCAGTCAGACCCTGGAGTAGATTAGCTTGAGTGCTATCCGTAGTAGTAAATTACAGTCAGTGATTCATACAGAAAGAGATGTCACCTGAAGGCAATGGTCGTTTCAAATAACATTTTGTTGTTTGATGAAAGATGACTGACTTGACTGTTTTGATTGCACCTTGTATGATCAGATCGCCAAGCAGGCTAACTAAGTGGGGGGGCTGTGGATATTGTAGTTAGCTTACCCTCATCAGACTCCTCTTGCTCTTGTTCACCACTACAATCATCAGCGTTAATATCCAGCTCATCTTCTCTGGATGTGAAATAATCAATTATCACATCCTGCAGGGCATTAGTATCTCCTGAGCTGAGGAGGCTGATTCATCCTAGTTCATTTAACTGGGCAGCTACGAGTATTTCGCTCAAAGCGCCGCCATCTCTCTGTATTGTCTTGTCAGTCGCAGACCTGATCATCATCTGAGGAAATTTGATACGTGGCTCACATAGGACTGGCGGGAAAATGCACATCAATAATATTAATTAAAAACAAATGTAATACTATTACTTCATCTTCATGTTATTTGCTTTACTTTGACAGGTGAACTTTCTTTGTAGACAAGCAGTTATAGGCGATTTTAGTGCACCTCCGCCACTCGCAATTTCAAACGTAAGAGATAACGACAATCAGACAGACACAGAGTGGTTAATAAAAATCACTTTTTTTAACATATTAAATGAGGGAATAAAAATGAGATATTTTCAGGGATGATAGACAAGATGTTGTTGAGTATTAATTTCATGAAAACCCAATTTCACCCAAATATTGACTTTCGACCTATTTTCACTCTTTCCTAGAATAGTGCCAGCGTGACATCCAAAGGGTTTTCCCAGATTCCATCACATATGTCTAGGCTACCACACCTTATCCAACTGTTAAATCCCCATTGGTGGAACACCACTATGAAAGGACTATGTGTGTCATGAGATCTGTTTGACTCCCTGGATGAAGGCTTGATGCCGAAACACGTTGGAATCTGTTTTTAAGGTTTTCCATGACCATATCATTACAATAAGGGCATTTAACTGTTTTTAAGAGAGTGCCTTGGAGTTTTCCTTGATGAAATTATCATCAAGAAAGCAGACAAGGGGGGGTACTATTGTGGTTTGGGGTAAGAAAATGTACATCAAAGAGGCTTACCATCAACTAAATAACAGTTTTTTTTTACCAACCCCTGACACATAACCCTACTGAGTCTCTTAAAATGGAACTTGGAGGGATTCTTGGGGTGGCAAAAGAAAATGGCTGGATTTCTGAAGCTGAACAAAAATTTCTATTGAATGAAAATCCACGAATGGCTTCTTTTTATATACTTCCAAAAATACATAAGTGTGTAATGAATTTCCCAGGCAGACCTGTGATATCAGGGAATGATAGCCTTACTGAGCCAGTATGTAGGTATACTGACTATTTCATTTAACCATTTTTACCTGATCTTCCTGCTTATGTTCAGGACACTACTGATGTGCTTAGCAAGATCGAGCAACTGGGAAGCATGGGCACTGAAACTTTTCTTGCCACTATGGAAGTTGAATCATTGTACACAACCATAGAGCATCAACAGGGCCTAGCAGCACTCAGACATTTTTTAGGTACCCAGCCAGTATCTGAAATGCCACCCAATGGTTTTGTATTCTCACTGACGGAATTGACTTTGACTAATAACATCTTCATTTTTCAAGATAAAGGACTCTAAATTCGTTGACCAGGCGCGGTGAATGGGGGGAGCGCTGCGCCAACGGGGTGTACCCAGGCGCATTTTGCAATTTCGTGCCTGGCACAGCCCGGCACAAGTACTCCTCTGCACCGCCTCCGTCCCTCCTGCTGGCGCAAGTGGCAAAGAGGGAGGAGAGAAAGCGTGAGTGGGTTTAACACAGCCGAGTCAAATCTTCACCAATCAAATGAGCTCCTATCCTCACCTTTAAAAGCGCCGTGGGCGAGGCGCAGTGCAAATCTCGTTTGACACGGATGAAGTAGGACACAGCAGCAACACCAAACGGCCAAACTTCAGCCAGGAGGAGGCTGATGTTCTGGTCCGGGAGGTTCAAGCTTGCAGTGGCCGAATATATGGTCACGAGAACAGACCTCCACGGGCTGATGATGCAAAAGCGGCCGTGGAATTATAAACCCCCTAGAACCGCGGCTGCCGCTCTTTTCACGGCAGTGCAAATGTGAGGCCATTTCATAATATTGTTCGATTATAAAGCGGGAATCAACAATATATTGTTTTTGAACAAATAAAATAAAAATTGCCAATAATTACATGTGAATTTATTACGTACAATAATTAATTATGCTGACAAACACGTGATATGAGAAAACAGCAGCTTGAGTCAACATTTCCCCAATTGCGTAGCCCTACTGCAACCAGAACGAATCCGACAAGGGGTGCACTTGACAGCTTTGTAAGCCTATAGACTACCTCTAGTAGGCTAATAGAACACAACAATAAAAGTAATAATAATAATCTTTAGATAAATGTAGCCCAAATCAGGCTGTGTTTCTAAAGCCACGTTCACACTGGACGCGAAACAAATTTTCCACATGATAGATTACATTCGAAGTCAATGCAAAGACGCGAATACACGCGAAACGTGTGAATTCCCGTTTGTGCATTGACTTTGAATGTAATCTGATGTGCGAAAAATTCGTTTCGCGTCCGGTGTGAAAGCAGCTGAAGGAGACATAACCACATAGCCTACACACGCACTCACGCGCCCACATGCGCACACTCTCTCTCTCTCACTCTCTCTCTCTCTCGTATGTTGCAGACAGGGGTATTTGCGGTCAAAGCCACTGCCCCATAAAAGCGGCTACGGCGCTCAAAGTAATTTAATATCAATACTCAGGTTTTATAAAAGAAGTTCAAAACTGTGATATAACATAGAAAACACATATTTAGAAAAAGTCATGGACAGATGGACATGAAATATCATGCATTACTAACATCAGTGCCGCATAAAAAGCGGCAGCCGCAGTTCTAGTTCTTTTAAGGACAGAGCTGTGCAGCCAGGTGGTCTCTCCTCTCCCGTGCAAACACGGAACATGCCACAGAGAATGCACTGACACTCTGAGGGCTTTCAGGTCGAGTTTCCATTACTCGTGCCAACCACCTTTGATCTGACATCAGGACAATCGATATAGATGCTATAATTTATGTGCTGATTCAGATAGTTACATTAAATAGTGGTTGCTGTAATTATTTATTGCATTGAAATGTGCCTGACATTCTGGAAACCTGCCTGTGAGGTTTTGATGACGTGCGCACTGTGCGCCGGTCAGCCAAATTACGACTGCACAGAAAGTAAACCAGGTTGGAGCTGGCTTGCCCTCGGCGCACTTTCGGCGGAGCCTTTATCCACGAACTTGTCACTGCGTCATGATGAATATGTGACACATCCCTCTACTATGCCACCACGCCCATCTCGGCGCACGTCCGTCTACCAAATTGCCAAAGTGGCTGCGCACGGTGTTGCACCGCACGAAATTACCACTGCGCGGGCTGCACCTGACGAAATTACCACTGCGTGGGCTGCGCCACCCTGCGCTGTGTGCCAAGAAATTAGACCCCAAAGTGTTTAAACAAACTAAAGGGTGTGGTATGCGGGCTTGTTATAGTCCTTCTTATGCAGGTCTTTACCTGGGTAAATGGGAAGAAGATTATGTGTTAAATCATGAAATAATTTATTTTTTAAAACATTATTTGGTGGGGACGGCATATTGATGATGTTTGTCTGTTTTGGTCTGGATCAGAGGCAGAGCTACAAGCTTTCTATGTCTTTTTGAACAGCATTAAAGTTAGACTACAGTTAGGAGAGCATACATTTTTTGGACCAAGACAATCAAGGGACTCTACACACATCTATGTTTAGGAAACAAACAGACAGAAATACCATTCTGCATGCCCGTAGCTTCCATCCCAAGTGGCTGAGAGAAAACATACCTTATGGCCAGCTTCAACGAGTGCGTAGAACCTGTGACCAGGAGTAGGATTTTGAGGGGAAATCAAAGGACATGATGTCATGCTTTCAGGAACAGGGATATAAAAACACCACCCTACAGAAGGCATACACTAGAGCCAAACATCTGGACGGACAAACTTTACTACTAAGAAATGCCAAAAAGTAGTTTTTGTCTCAACATACTGCACAGCAGCAGAAAAAATTAAACATATTATAAATAGGAACTGGGGTATTATTGAGAGTGACAATGTACTCAGCCAGATTTTCCCTGAACCTCCATTAATCAGCTTCAGGAGATGCCCTACTCTGCAAGATAAACTGGTACACAGCTATCTCCAACCCTAGATCCAACAAACATGGTTGGGTCCAAAACCCAGAGGTTCCTACAAGTGCAAATATTGCAATCACTGCACAAACATAAAACAGACTAAGACATTTATGGATTTTACATCTCAGAAGGTGTTCACCATTAATCATTTCATTAACTGTAAAACAACTTCTGTGATTTACAGGCTAGAATGTCCTAGTTGTAAAGTGTTTTACATTGGAAGAACCAAAAGACGCTTACAGGACAGGCTAGCAGCACACAAATATGTCATCCGTATTGGGAATGTTAACAACCCTATGGCTAGACGTTATTTGAATTTCTACAACAATAACCCATCCACATTACAAGCCTTTGGTATTGACCACATCCCACCTTCCATAAGAAAAGCTGTCAGGCAAAGAAAACTTAATCAACGGGAAGCATTCTGGATTAACAAATTAAATCCCACTGAACATCCAGGCCTAAATGAGGACCTAGATTTTACTGCTTTTCTCTGAACAATATTTATTACTTTTCTGATTTTTTTTTTTGTTTGTTTTTTTGTTAGTGATGATTTTGTCATATTGATTCATTAGGGCCCGAGCCGACTGCAAGTCATCCGAGGACCCTATTGAAATCGTACTGTTTATTTTTAGGGCCCTAGCCGACTGCAAGTCATCCACAGAGGACCCTATTGAAATCGTACCCATTATTATTATTATTATTATTATTCTTGCGACTTTTCATGCCCCAATTTCAGCCCTTTCACAAATTTGAAAACGCTTCTAACTTTCCACATACGTCTGGCCGGATCCGAAATTCGATATTTTGGGCATTTGCACATGGTCGACGCAAAATAGTGGCCCCTACAAATTTTCAAATAACCCTCCGCATTGGGAATAGTTTGTCGTAGGTGGACGAAATTTGGTAGACACATGCATCATAACCAGACGCGCAAAAAAGTCTCTTGATGTCATGGTCCAACCCCAACAGGAAGTCGGCCATTTTGATTAGAATTTTTGATTACCGGCGATTTCCTCACCTCGTCTTTTAACGAACTCCTCCAAAGGAATTTCACCCAAACGACTTCACATTTGGTACAGATCATCAAGACCCCACGCTGATCTAAAGTTGTGCTCTGCATGTCTGTAGGTCAAAGGGCGTGGCTGCTAGGGCGTGACAAACTTTGGCGACTTTTCGTGATTTCGCCATCCATTTTCCAATGGCTCTCACGCCCACATTCTTGTTCGTAGCAGCTTCAAACTTTATATACATGATTGTGGCTCTGCCTTGAACGTCTCGATATATTAACTTCCCACTTCACTAATAGCGCCTCCCGTTGGTAACAGGAAGTGACCAGTTTTTACTTTCACTTGTACTGATGACACATAGTTGAACCCATCGACTTCATTCCACTTCTAGAAAATGCAGAACAAGTTGGTGAAGCTACATTATGAATGCTGTGAAGCTACAAGTATTGGCGTCTGTGTGGCAACGTGGCGACTATCGATCTCTTGCCATGAAAATACGTTTGGGTTGTTGATGTCTTTAATGAACTCGTATCATCATGAAAATTAATACACAGGTCAAGGGTGGCGAGCTTTTACATCTGATAGGGGAGTCGCCCATAAGGGAAGCAAAATGCCTCTATAGCAGCCCCCTTGAAATTTTCAAAAAACCTTCCCCATAGAGGTTTATTTGGAGTAGGAAGATGAAAATTGGTACACGTGTATGTTGCGAAGACGCACAAAACATTCTCTGGCACCATTGGTCTACTCCAAACAGGAAGTCGGCCATTTTGATTTTAACCTGTCATTTTCACCTGATTTCCACACGTTGTATTTTAATGAACTCTTCCTAGAGTTTTTTCGTCCAATCAACTTCAGATTTATTGAAGATCATCAAAACACCATGCTGATCAAAAATTGTGTTCTGCATGTCTGTAAGTCAGTGGGCGTGGCCAATAACAGGAAGTGACCAGTTTTTACTTTCACTTGTACTGATGACACATAGTTGAACCCATCAACTTCATTCCACTTCTAGAACATGCAGAACAGGTTGGTGAAGCTACATTATCAATGCTGTAAAGCTATGAGTAATGGCGTCCGTGTGGCGATGTGGCGACTATCGATCCCTCGCCATGAAAATACATTTTGGTTTTAGATGTCTTTATATAACTAGTATCATCATGAAAATTGATACACAGGTCAAGGGTGGCAAGGTCTTACATCTAATAGGGGCATCGCCCAGAAGGGGAGCAAAATGCCTCTATAGGGCCCCTTGAATTTTTCAAAAACCCCTCCCCATAGGGGTTTATTTGAAGTAGGAAGATGAAAATTGGTAGACGTGTATGTTGCCAAGCTGCACAAAAAAGTCTCTGGCACCAGTGGTCTACTCCAAACAGGAAGTCAGCCATTTTGATTTTAACGTGTCATTTTGGCGTGATTTCCACACGTTGTATTTAGCAAACTCCTCGTAAAGATTTCGTCCAATCAACCTCAGATTTATTACACATCATTAAAACACCATGCTGATCAAAAGTTGTGCTCTGCATGTCTGTAGGTAAGTGGGCATGGCCGCTAACAGGAAATGACCAGTTTTTACTTTCACTTGTACTGATGACACATAGTTGACACATATGCAATCTCGCTCATGGCGCCCCCTTGTGGAAACAGGAAATGCCATATTTTACATTGACATTAGCCGATTTTCTTGAAACTTCACATTTGTGCTGAGGGTCTGCCCCTGAATGCACCTGCCCACGTTTGGTTACGCTCGTAGTGCCCCCTGGTGGATGAACTATCAAGTTGTCATAACTCCTTCGTGCTTTTTCCGATTCGCTCGAAACTTCACGTGTGATGAGGGTCCATCCCTGAACGCACCTGCCCACATCTGGTTATGCTCGTAGTGCTACCTAGTGGATGAATGAAACATTGCATTTCTTTGCTCCTTCCCATTTTTTTTCTCTCTTCTCGCTTGGCGTCCCGCGGTTGCGCGTGACTGCGAGGGCCCGATCACAGCTGCTTGCAGCTTCAATTCACTTTGTTCTTTTATTTAACTCTGAATATAACTCTGAATATTGTGGAGCAAACGACCCCATCTGCTGGAGTATCTTACATATATCTAGGCTACCACACCTCATCCAAGTGTTAAATCCCCATTGGTGGAACTCCACTATGAAAGGACTAGGTGTGTCATGAGATCAGTTTGACTCCTTGATGAAGGCTTGATGCTGAAACGCGTTGTAATCTGTTTTTAAGGTTCTCTATGACCATGCCATTATAATAAAGGCATTTTATTGTTTTTAAGAGAGTGCCTTGGAGTTTTCCTTTTGCAAAATATATAGGTAGTTTGCATGTCAGGCTTGGCTGAGGAGTTTAATTCATACAATTCCTGGGAAACAGGGATGGGACTTAACCTGTCCATATTCTAAACCGTGTTCGAGCTCAGCTTGCTAGTGAATATTCAATAACAATAGATGGGTGTGCCATCTAGTGATAGAATCATGTAACTGCATGCATAAATAGAGCAGCTCCATGTCCTCTGGCGTCTACATCTGCACAGAGGGGTTAATAGATAGATTGTTGAATGACGGATTACTCATAAGTTAGCGGCAGCGATTGTATGATTATATGTATATTTTGACACTAGCCGCAGAACATATATGCCACTTGTATCAGAATTATACTGTATATCCTTCATTAACTGCAAGTGTACTTGAATTACATGTTTCAAAATAACATAAGCAAGTTGCCTTTTTTTTTGTTTGTTTAAAGGTGCAATATATAGGTATGGGTCACTTGCTCCAAACAAATAGTATTGGTTCAAGCAGTGCTTTCTTCCCCCTTTATAAAAATAATGTCTTGAGAAAAAAATTCAATATCCAATGTGACCACCCTGTGCATTGATTACAGAATTTAATCTTTCAGTCATAGTTTTCACATTTTTATTTCCTCAGTAGCCAAACCATTCCATCTGGTTTGAGCCTCATTCCAAAAAGATTCTTTCGATGTTACAACAGATTTGCTCAAGTGGATTAAGGTCTGGACTTTGAGCAGGCCAAGTCATAACATTTGTCACCAGATATTTCATTGCAACAGAGAATTCTTGCACAACTTAGGAGTGTGGTTAGGGTCATTATCTTGTTGAAAATAAAATCTCCAACCAATCAGTCTCTTTCCAGATGGCAATGTGTGTCCCTCGAGGATGCTGTGATACTTTTTTTGATCCTGGGTTATGTTGATTTTTATGAAATCACCAGCTCCTTTAGAGCAGACTGAACCCCAAACCATAATATTACCACCTCCATGTGTCACGCCCTGGCACAACACAGATCTTAAAAAGTGTGTTAGAGCAAGGAGAACAAGGATTTTATTAAATAAAAAGTGAGGGTATAAAAAAAGTTAATCAAACTTTAAGGATAAGCAGAAAAGGAGAGCTCACAACAAAAAGGGGAGACCAACTGTGGCTACCTGCCTGTATGGGGAAAACCTAGGCTCTTAATAACAAGGGGGTCTAAGTAAACTAAAAGGACACAGGTGTGAATAATTAGGGTGAAAAAACTGAGATGATTAATTGGTGAAGGGCAGGTAGCCAGGCAAAGGAATGCCAAAGGGGAGGGGCATTACACTATGTTTTACTGAAAGGGTTAAACAGTTATTTTTGAAATGCTCTCCAACTTTATGGCACACATAATTTCTGCGTTTTGGTAAGAAAATTTCAAATTTTGATTCACCAGTCCAAAAGGACTTGTTCCTAGTCCACTGGTGTCCAATCCTTGAATTTCTTGTCAAATTCAAGTCCTTTTTTGATGTTGCCAGTTCTTAGCAGCAACAACCAATCAGACCATTTTCACAAAGGTGTCTGGAAATGGTAGATCTTGATACTTTCATTTCTTCACTTTTGGTGCCACTAATGTCATCACAGAGTTGTCTTGCTGTCAACTGCCAATTTTTTTTTTCTTGTCATGCAAAGAGAACGAACATCAGAGGCACTTAACTTTGTTTTGCACCTCTATTGCCACTAGTTTTCAGCGAACCGGTCTGTTTGAAACGCTTGATGGTGTTTCTTATTGTGCGGTTGCAGCATTTAACGTCCACAGCATCATGTAAGGCCACAATATGGCTATGAACAACCTCAGAAAGCTCCTTTTGTCGTGCCATTCTGTTTAACACTGTGACACTAACAATAGGGCTACTGTAGCACGTTAAATACAATTTTAATGATACTTACATGAGGAATGTGTCACACCGCAGTGTGTCAGACCCAGGTGCACATTGTGTTTTGTAGCTGCTGACCAGTTAGAGTGCCACTCTAACCCCAGGTTACTGGTAAAAGCACCTATAATGGGCACATGAGGAACTGGACGTTGGAGCACTTGAAGTAGGTCGCCTGGTCAGTGAGTCCTATTTTCCTTAATATCATGAGCACCAGCACGGTAAAGGTGCATCATTTACCTGGGGAAAAAATGGTAGCAGGACGCACTGTGGGAAGACGACGAGCTGGTAGAGGGAATGTGATGCCTTTGGAAATGTGCTAGTAAACCAAGAAACTTAGAATTCAAGCACAAGGGGATGGACCAATACAATATTAACAAGGTGGTTTTAGTGTTGTGGCCGATCTGTGTGTGTGTGTGTGTGTGTGTGTGTGTGTCAGCAGTACATCAGGGCATGAAAAAAAACAAAGTCTTTCCCAAGTCAAGTCAGTGCTTAACAATGATTGCCCAATCAGGGCATGAAGGATCAGGCTTATTTAACTTTAGGTTAAGGTTCAGGCTTATTAAAGAACTGCAAAGTTAAATGGCACAAATCAAAAACTAGAAAAAAAAAATAAATTTCAATGAGTTTTTGTAAGAAATTTTTTTGTAAAAATGTGTGGTATGAACTAAAGAAATATCTCTGATTGTGTATGAATCAAGCTAAAGCAACAAAGAAAACTAATGATGCTGAGTACATATTTTTATCACTGCACCCATTTTACTGCAAAAAACACTGAAGCACCATAAATACACAAACATACCCGTATATTCATCTTTCAAAGCATAAATAGAGCACAAAGAAATTAGTGGGATTGTGCCAGATATTTGCTGTGCTTTAAGGCAAAGAGATCAGAAAGACGATAACTTGTGAAATCACTCAATTTGAAGCTTGAATGCACTTTGATATAGCCTTTATAGCACTCAGAGAATGCAGGAAAATCAGCACCCAAGGCAGCCCAGCTGTTGTTTCCTCAGTGGAGACGCTGGGGGACGCCAATGCTGCACTGTCCAGCTCTGTCCACTGACTTCCCTTGGGCCATGGTGACTCAATTCATATCAAATTAAATGTCTTTTAATACCCACATTTCAACTGTCACAATGCACTTCATACAGAATCTATGGCCACAACTCAAACCCATGACCTTGCTGCGAGGCACATGTGCCACCCTCTTCACTTTGCTGTCATGGATTGTGTCGAATAAAATTAGGCTTCATTCATGAGCATAATTCACAAAGAATTGTCATAACACACTTCCTTGAGAATCGGGCCTAATTTCCCACAAGAACTAGGCAACAGAGGTCAGGAAAATCTCTCTGATAGCCGATGGCAAGAACCATAGATATAAAAATATCCTTGATTCCCTGTGCTGGTTGGATGGATGCATGTGTGTGGCCGCGATATTGGAACAGTAGGGGAGACCGGGGCTTGTTGTCACACGGGTAAGTTGTCACACTGCAATTATCTTCTCCACTAGAGGGCGCAACTTAAAAGTGGAATACTAGTTTTCTTCCTTTACATGGTCAGGTCTCATGTCCTGTGTGAGAAGAGAACAACACATTGTAAGTTGAGATGAGCACCAATAAACCATTTTCCATAACCCAAAGTAAAAAATATTAACTTTATATATTTTAAAATAAGCTTCTTTCAGATAAAAATCCTAGCAGTGATACATGTGGACTTGTTAGAGAAGATATTAAGGCATCCTGTCATACCTCAGTCATTGTTCTGTTTTAAGCAAACTTTAAGCTAGAGCTAGCATTAGCAAACATGGTAGTTTGGGGCAACTTGTCTCAATCATTTGGGGGTTAGTTGTCACATGTGAAGAAAACAAGTTAACCAGCAGAGAAAGAAGAGAAAAACTGCTATTCTCACAGACACACCTGTGAAGGAGGCACTTGAAGCTGAAAGGCAGGCACAAGGGGAAAAAAAAAGGCTATTCAAAAAGAAAGGCAAGGCAACCAAATTCAAAATACTAAAGAAGCAAAGCACAGGGAAGAAACAGAGGGCAGGTACAAAAAGAAAAACTCCAAATGACTCCTCATCGGAAGAAGATGAGTCCCTGCGCCTGGTCTGTGTAGAGCCATTTGGAAACAGTGCATAATATGCAGTGCATAATATCTAAAGGATGGGCCCATGAAGAATGCACCCCTGGCAAATCAATCTACGTATGCCAGAACTGCGACTCAGATGAGGAGTCTGACTAGTGAGGTCAAGTTTTGTTTGAGATTTTCTGACTGGATGTTCCAGGACTGACTAGTGAGGTCAGGTTTTGTTTGAGTTTTTTAAATAGATCTTCCAGGACTAGTTAAAGTTTCATAATGCATGTTGCATAATATTTTATGTGAAGATTTATTCACTTTCAAGTAAAAAAATAACAACAACAATAATTTTGTCCTTGTTTTATTAGTTGCAATATAGTGTGACAACTTACCCGTTGGTGGGGCAACTTGTCACATGGTGACAATCTCTATTTGATTGCTTATAACTCTGCACTGACACAAGATATGAAAATGACATGAATACAAAATATATACCTGAGACTTTGGTCTTTCATCTGGTACACATTTTTTATATATATTATGTATTGATTCCAAGAAATATAAGAGTGTAAAAAGTGTGACAACAAGCCCCGGTCTCCCCTACTTGCCAGATATTTGTCAAGATTGACCCATTCTGAAGTGAAACTGCAGAATGCCACAGTTTTGTGTAGCTTTTAGATGTGCAAATAAGTGCATGGTGAAGAGGAGAGCGTGAAGTCTTTATATCTTGGCATTTATAGATATACAGTTGTGCTGAAAAGTTTGCATACCCTAGCAGAATTTGTGAAATGTTGCCATTGATTTTGAAAACATGACTCATCATGCAAAAAAAAACTTTTATTTAAGAATAGTGATTGTGATCAAGTCATTTATCATCACATGGGTGTTTGGCTCCTTTTTAAATAATAATAATAATAATAATAATAACTGAAATCACCCAAATGGCCCTGATCATAAGTTTACATACCCTTGAATGTTTGACCTTGTTATATAGACACAAGGTGACATACTCAGGTTTAAATGGCTATTGCAGGTTCCACACCTCCTGGCTTTTTAAATTGTAACTAGTGTCTGTGTGTCATTGAATTTGTTCGCTCCCGATTGGATGCCCGATCTGGCTAGACACTGAGCCATGGGGAGCGGAAAAGAACTGTCTAAGGACCTTTGCAACCAGGTAGTCCAACTTTTGAAAGATGTGAAAGGATATAAAAAGATATCCAAAGACTTAAAAAGTACTGTTGAGTCTGCAATTAAAAGGTGGAAAATTAGGGTTGATACCAAGCCAAGGTCAGGTAGGCCAAGAAAGATTTCAGCCCAAACTGCCCAAAGAATTGTTCGGGACACAAAGAAAAATCCACAAGCTACCTCGAGATAAATACAGGATGCTTTGGAAAAAGATGGTGTGGTCATTTCAAGGAGCACGATAAGGAGGTACTTATCAACAATGGTTGAGTTGCTAGAAGGAAGCCATTATTGTGCCAATCCCACAAAAAAGCCCGTAAAAAATATACCAGCCAACACCTTGACACACCTCGCAACTTCTGAAATACTTTCATTTGGAGTGAGGAGACCAAAATAGAACTTTACAGGTATGTGGCAAAAAAATTCAAACTTAATGGAAAACAATGAAACGGGTATTGTTGAAAAGCTCTTGAAAAGTTCTTTCCAATGATACCAAGATCATCTCCATGGGCCCAAAAACAAGAAAGTTATGGTAGTTTTTGTGGCGTCTAATTAGCACAATTACTGTTCACTTGTCTTAGTAGTAAAACAATGGATTGATGGATCCAACTTTGTGACTGAAATTAGCTAATAATGGGGCTCACCAAAAGTTTTGTAGTTTTCTGATTTAGGGATCAAGTTTTATAAATTAGGTATCATTGGAAAGCTTAGAAAATGCTTGATAAGACTATGACAATAACAATGAGAAGATTAACAATTCAATAAAATGGTGACAATTTTAATTTTGACCAAAAATGAGTAAATCTTATAATATCATCTTCCAAAGCCTCTCTGTCTGTCCGGAGCATCAGTTGAAGGATACTGCGTGTAAGGTTCTCAAGTTTGGCATGGTAATAGAGTGTGAAAAAAGGAAGAAAATGCTGAAAACAGGAAGTCTCTAAATCTTACTGTTGCTGCGAAATCAACAAAAATGTTACTAAAATGTCATTATTGGAGGCCTGGCCAGCCCTGTGTCACACTTTCTCTGCCCCCCCGTGTATGGGAGTTCCGGGAAATCACGAGAACCCGTGGAATCCCATGGGCAACTAACACAGTCCACACACCCACGCACCACACACCACACACACACACACAAACACAAACCCGCATACCCATACACACCCCCATACACCGCCCCACACACACAACCACACACACACCCACACAAACCACACACTCCACACACACCCACCACACACACACACACACACACACACACATAACCACATACAACCACACACCCAGACACCACACCCACACACACACACCACAAACAACCACACACAACCACACAGACACACCACACACAGACACAACTACACACACACACACACACAACCACACACCCACATACCCATACACACCCTCATACATCCCCCCCACACACACCACACACACAACCACACATACACCCACACAAAACCACACGTAGCACACCACACACACACCCCCACACAGACACACACCACACACACACACCACAAACAACCACAAAGACACACCACACACACACCCACACAAACCACACACTCCACACACACACCCCACACACAGACACACACCACACACACAACCACGCACACACACACATAACCGCACATACAACCACACAAACCCACACACAACCACATACAACCACACACACCACACACCCAGACTGCACACCCACACACGCACACCACAAACAACCACACACAGCAACACACAACCACGCACACACACACACACACACACACACACACACACACACACCCACATACCCATATACACCCCCTGACACCTCCCCCACACACAACCACATGGACACACACAACCATACACACACCTATACTTGTTTTTGTGAAAAGACAGGACACATAACCAACCACCTACAGTATCTCACAAAAGTGAGTACACCTCTCACACTTCGACGATTAATTTATTATATCTTTTCAAGGGACAACGTTACAGAAATGAAGCCTGAATATATTCTAGAGTAGTCATTGTACAATATGTATAGCAGTGTAGATTTACTGCACTGTCCAAATAACTGAACAAAATGTCACTATTTCCAAAATGGGTGGCAACAAAAGTGAGTACACCTCACTGTCAACATGCCAAATTGTGTCCATAGTGTCAATATTTAGTGTGATCATCATTGTTGTCCAGCACTGCCTTGATTCTTCTAGGCATGGAATTTACCAGAGCAGCACAGGTTGTTGCTGGGATCCTCCTCCATTCCTCCATGACAACATCATGGAGCTGGTGGATGTTGGACACCTGCTGCTCCTCCACCTTCCTCTTGAGGATGCCCCACAGGTGCTCAATGGGATTCAGGTCTGGAGACATACTTGGCCATGCCATCACCTTCACCTTCAGCTTCTTCAGGAAGGCAGGTGTCATCTTGGAGGTCGTTATCATGTTGGAAAGCTGCTGTGCGGCTCAGTTTCCAAAGGGAGGGCATCATGTTCTGCTTCAGAATGTCACAGCACATGTTGGAATCCATTATTCCATCAATGAAGCGCATCTCCCCAGGACCAGAAGCACTCATGCAGCCACAGACCATGATGCCGCCACCACCATATTTGACTGTAAGCAGTACACACTTGCCTTGGTACTCCTCACCAGGGCGCTGCCACACATGCTGGACACCATCTTAGCTGAACAAGTTTATCTTGGTCTCGTCAGATTACAGAACATGGTTCCAGTAGTTCATGTTCTTGCACTGGTTATCTTCAGCAAACTGTTTTCAGACATTCTTTAGGGTTAGCTTCAGAAGAGGCTTCCATCTTGGCCGACGGCCATGCTGACCGACTTGGTGCAGTGCACAGCATATGGTCTGAGCACTGATAGGCTGTTCTCCCACTGCTGCAACCTCATTAGCAATGCTGCCAGCACTCCTGCGTCTGTTTTCTGAAGCTAACTTGTGCACCTGACACAGAGCAAGAGGACTCCACCTCTTTGGTTGACCCTGACAAGGCCTGTTCCGAGCAGAACCCGTCTTGGAAAACCGCTGGATAACCTTGGCCACCGTGATGTAGCTCAGTCTCTTGGTTTCACAGATCTTCTTGTAGCTTAGACCATCTTTGTGGCGAGCAACAATTCTCTTTTTCAGATCCTCAGAGAGTTCTTTCTCATGAGGTGTCGTGTTGACCATCCAGTGACCAGAATGAGAGCATTGCACCCAAAGTACCACAATTTAAACTTTCAACACGTTACACAACCTCTTATGGTCCAGTTGAACAGAAAAAAGCATGAACATGATGAATAAGACACGTTTCATTGCTTGGTTGACCATTACTTACTGGGGTGTGTACTCACTTTTGCTGCCACCCATTTTGGAAATAGTGACTGTTTATTCATTTGGACAGTGCAGTATTTCTACACTGCTACTTATATTTTACAATGACTACTCCAGAATATATTCAAGTGTCATTTCTGTAACATTGTCCCTTGAAAAGATATGTTAATTGTCGAAATGTGAGGGGTGTACTCACTTTTGTGAGATACTACAACCATACACACACACCCACACAAAACCACACACAACCACACGCTCCACACACACCCACCAAAAACAGAACAATGGGGACCCTAAGGAGAGGTATTCCACAAATGCAATTAACCTTTAAGACAATATCTGCAAAAAGAAGATCAGCTGCTAGTGCCTGCTGTGAGATGTCATAGTCGGTTCTGTCTTCATAGCACTCCTCCTCTGACGAATAGGCAATACTTTAATGACTGCTCCCCTTTTTTCTTTTGAGTTTTTCAATCTTTCCAGACCAGACGGTCTTCTGACTGGTGTTTTCATCATACCAAGTATGGCATACCATGCGACCAACAACAGTCCCTCTGAGAATGTCAGCAAGCCCTGTGTAGACATCATGTGGAAGATCTTTGAACACTGTTTAAATGTCATTTATGTCCATGTCCTTCAATTTCTTAACATCCTTTCTTTCCTTTTCGCTTCTCCGCTGTCGCTTATTAGCCAGCCTTATTGACATTTCTTTCCTCATCTCACTGTCATTCATCCTGTTTGCTCTCCTTTTTCTCCTTGCTCTCCCTATTGAACACATTACAATTTGGTCTCGTCTCTCCTGATACATGTCATCCAGCCACTCAAACACTTTGTTTTTCTTTGCACGCATTCTGGCAACAAGAAAGTCAACATTTGCATGCTTTGCTCGATCTCTCCCAGCACTGTACATCCCCATGAGTTCCTCAGAATCTATGTTGTGCAATCTTGCTGATAGTGTTGTCTTTCGCAACTCATGGGTGATAGGCATCTCACAGTATCGTTTATACTGTCATTCTAAGACCCCAACTATCGCATGTAAGCAAGATGACATCGTTGCACTGAACAAGTCCTGATCCACAGGTCGCTTTCTCAGCCTCTGCAATGTGTCATCATCACCCAGGTCCCTTGCAAAGAAGTCACTGGTTCGATCCAGAATGGTCAGTGGGTTGATGGCTGTATCCTTGAGACGAGCAATAACATCCTTCACTACATTGATGCCATCAATGTGGGTGAGGTCACTATGGGCTGCAGTATAGAATGTTTGCATTCATGGGCCGTTTACAGTTTTACCAAGGAGGCCTAAAACCTGCATTTCAACAACTGCAGTCTTACTACTGATGTCCTTTTTGATGCTGGAGACGAGGCCACCACATGTGACTGACCCTGTTGTAAAGAAGTCGAGGAAAAGTTCATAGTGATGGAACAATATTCTACAGATATGGAAAAGAATATGTAATCGATTCCCTCTGTATTTTGAGATCAGGCCTTTTGGAAGATTGTTGTATTTAAGGAAAGTTCTGAACGCCTTTGGATCGCCTTTGCCATCTTTATAGCATAATTTATTGACCTGCAATACAATGTTTGCGATCAAGCAGTCATTCCCATACACTTCACCCTTTGATGTCTCTAATGATTTCATAGTGCTTCTACATGTACTGGCTATGGTATCTAAAGGATGTACGTAAATGACAGTTCATTTGGTTGAAGGATTTATTCCAGGTTTCATTCACCTTTCTAATTGTAGCTTGATTAACAGTTGCACGATCAGTCATTGTGTTTGAAATATTCTCAACCATCTTAGATCGGCAAAATTGATATTCATCACGATGGAAATCTGCATATGCATCAGCCGTGTTGTCTATAGATGACATAATGTGTCCATGGTAGTCATCTGCAGTGCCACCAGGTAGTTCACCAACAGCTATTACCTCACATTCGGTCTCTGTTGTCAGGTGTATGCTGTTTATGTGTGCCCCTTCCTGTGTTGTGGAATCAAACCCCATGGTAAGGTTCTCTGTCTTCATTGCCAGCTCAGCACTCCTCGGATCTGCAATGGAGTCCAACTCACGAGTCATTTGTTCCACAGTGGTCCTGTGAGGAACCGTACTCAACACCTCACCCCTTCTTCTGGCGCTGCTTTGAATAAAGGATGGTATATTTTCTGTGGGGACCCGATTAACTAAAGAATCATAAACAATCATTCTGATTGGAACACCGTTAAGTCCATCTTTCATTGTGCTATTGCTAATCTCTGTAGATTGGTTAAGATGCTCTTCCAAGCTTTCCTACAGTTCCAGTTTTTCACTTTGCAGAACACGGATTAAGTCATCTTTTCCTTCATTTCATTTCTTAGCTGAATGAACTTTTGTGATACGTTTGAAGCAGCCTTCTTTACCTTTCTATTTGCTTTATGCAATGCTTTTAAACATCTATGCTTGCACTGCTCCTTCTTCAATTCTTCTTTAACAATACCAGGATCACTTTCTTTCATTCGTTTTTTCAGATGTGCAATAGTGGCATCTTTAACCTTCATGGCAAGTTTTTTTCATTTAATGTCCTTTTTTAGATATTTTATTTCAGTACACTTCTGCATATTGAGTTGAGCTTTCAGCTGCTTCACTTTATCTAAATACAAGTCCTGAATTCTTCTCTGACTGGAAACAAAATGAAGCCTTCGTTTCAACTTTCGTTTCCTGGGAGTGATGTCTCTTTCACAAAGACTGTGACTTGAAGGCGATGTGACTGGAGACTCCATAGACAGTGGTGACGGTGTTACGGCAGTGACAGAACATGAAGGTCCCGGTGTTTCACGTTGTGTAGGACTGACCAATCCCGATGAAGGAGAATGTGGTTTCTCAGATACTTGATCTGAAGTACCTATTTCACAAGAAGCTACTGACAATGTTTTAAATTGTCTGTTACAAAAGTTTACAAATTCATTCCATTCAATTTCACGTGCTGGCTTTTTGAATGATTCAAAATTCAAGCCAATTGTCCTCACATGAGTTGAGTTGGTGGTGCAAGTAACTGGAACCAGAGAGGAAATGGCACAGACTGTCTTTGCAACTGACTTTCCATTTTCACAGTAGATATGCAAAACCTGTCCATTTTTCAGGTTTCCATCACTTGGCATAGTACAATAAACATTAATAAGGTGTTGACGAGTTACTCCAGGCTTTGCTGGGGGAGGAGCTCTTCTTTTTTCCCCCATTCTGGTGAAAGACAGAAAAGTCAAAGTTTCATTATTAATCAGTTATTTCAAAGTTGTTCTTGGATATGGGTCACTCCATACCAAACTGTACAATTCAATGTGTTGTATAAGAATGGTCAATAAAATTTTTTTCTAAGAGAATTAAATGATTTGTATTGTTCATATTTATCCACTCCTGGATTGAAGATATACATAAGAAAAAATCAGAGTCATCGGTCCAACAACACAGCAGAAAAAGTGGTTTCCTGATGTCAGCCAAGGCATTGTGACGGAGATATTTTGTTACAAAATTTGATAGCTAACTTCATGAAATGCTCATGACATGTCTGTTGATACTTCGAAAGAAAATAAAATGAAATATTGCAGAGAAATACCCATAATAACGGTTTCAATTTTCCGCACTAAATTATCGGGACTCATTTGATCAGAAATGCAATTTGAAATGACCGTCGTGGGCATAACTAGTCGCGTCCTCACATGTTACGTCCATCCCTGTGGGTTAATTTGCATAATGTATGCAAATGGCGTAAAGATGACCTCAGCAAAATAAGGTACTCACTTCCGGTATCAAAATTTCACAAGACGTCAGACAATAATATGTACCATGCTTTTAAAAATAATGATTGAAGAAAAAAAATTTTTCCGTGTCCTAATATTGTGTTACGACCATAAAAACAAACAATTGGTGCGCTATCACCATAGACTGTATAAAAAGATGGTGGGTCTGAAAAGTGAGGCCAACACAGAAATTGCCTTCTATTAAATGGCCAGCAGATGGCAACATCGGTGGTTGCAGTATAAGAAAAGGTGTGTTTGAATTTTCATCACCATTGTAGCACATTTGTACAGTTTAGTATGGAGTGAGCCATCTACTAATTGATTAAACTGTACATATATACTGCATTTCAAATTAAATATCATAAAATAAGGCTTAAAGGTGCACTATGCAAGTTTGTTTACTTTCTGCGCGATTATATATTTTTTTCAATTCGCCAACATCTCTCTACGATCCGCTAGCTGCCTGCCCCTAAATTCACTGTAAAAAAAACCTGGGGTCTGGAGACCGCACAGGCGTCACAAACTGCAAATAAACACAAGGGGCACAGGCTGTGCCCCATAACATAACAAAGCGTTCCGACCAATCACCGACAAGAGTTGCCAGTTATGGAAGCATGGGAAGGAGGGAACTATGGGAGGGAAGGGCGGGCTACCTCTGTTTTGTTTGAGTTTAAATGTCAACAGAATTAAAAGTAAACAAACTTACATAGTGAACCTTTAACAGGCTAGGGCAATATTTTATAGTCACATCAACAAGCAGAATCACAGTAACATGCGTGATACATGAAAATAATAATTGATAAGCATAATGCAGTGGAACTAGAAAGTACATGATTCATACAATTTATTAAATCTATCAACAAAAATATTGCTTAAAAGGGGTCTCAAATCCATCAACGGAACAATTTCTAGATTCAGACTTTTAGTTATTTACAACAAATGAATAAAAAATAAATAACAAATTAATTCTTAGAAATTATTCTCCAAATTAAATACAAAGACCCAGATGAAGAAATAAAAGAACAAGTCAGTAAATAAATAAACATACATTAGGGACTTGGACATTATTTTCACACACATTGAATTAAAATGTAAGCACCGTAGCCGCATAGGGCTTGAAGAACTCGCACAAGGATACTTCATTTATTAAATTCGGCTGATTCAACGTGAGAAATAGCTTTCCTTATGCTTCAATTAAGGGCTGATTTCCTAAACTGTGTGACACTTATGCAGCTTGCGGCAGGTAATTTAGACCGAAACTTAAAATATGAGCAGACGAATAGTTGAAAAACATTATTGCCTATCTTGCTACGTGTGTGCATGTGCGCCGAATCTTGTATCCAGCTGCTGTCAGTATTTATTTGCGTGAGATTTCAGCAGGACTGAACTGGGGAATGTTCCGTTTTAAACTTAAAGTTTTACATTTAAAACGATCAGCTGGGGCTTAAGTGTTCATTTACAAAAAGCTGCTGAGCGAAATAAAGCCCTTTAGCCGATCACGAATGAGCATTACGGTCACTTGTGTATCGAAGTAGCAGCTTTTTTTTAACGATGGTTCAACTATATTGCAATCCAAAACCATCGAATACATAAATGGCAATCTACTTCGAATATCATATTTTCTGATATCTATACACTTTCCTAAGTAAAATCCAGTTTTAAATAATAAAAAATACGTTATTACGGCAAAATACCACATTGTATTAACGTGATTTTTCAATTCAATAGGCATAATCCATGTTGAAATCGTATAGGCAGGTATGCGACATGATTCAGCAGGGCTAAAATAACATTGTTCGCATCGATAAATTAAGTTAACTGTCAAATAATCAGAAATTGATACAATCCTGGTAAAAAAAAGGCACTTTACTCACCTTCTGCAAAAATAATGGTGATTTTGATGACCCAAAATGTAGCATGAAAGGACAGCTGAAGTACGACGACTTCCGGATGTATTTGAACTTCCGAATGTTTTTTGAAGATGGTTGACTTGTGATTCATGTGATCGTATCGTGGGCGTGTTTCTAAACGAAGAAATAATGTCATTTCAAAGGAGATTTTAAAGGGATACCCCCTTGTGGCCGGCGCCCGGAGGCAAAAAGTGAAAACTAAGCAGTGCGTAAATTGGACAACGCCGCGGCACGGGGATTGCCACGTACCTAAACTTTATCGTCGCAACCATGGTTCGAGTTACAGGGGGATTGGGGGGTTCTGACCCCCCTTAATTAAAACTTGAGCGCCTCCCCTCCCCAAAAAAAGAGGTAAAAACAACAGGTTGGGAGGTTCAAAACATTTATCCTTATTCTACCTGTCATCATAAATATTACAATGTATTTCTTATATTCATGCCTGGAAGAATCTTGTAATACGATTATAGACACCCCAAAAGTAGGCCATACCATTTCTCAACCTTGATATCTGTTGAACGTCTCGTCTGCCAGTGTCCCTCCCACTCCAATCATTGACTCACATGTACGCATGTGTTGCGCGAAACAGTAAAGGCTAATGGAAGTAGCTATCCAGCTAAGTCTAAATGCACTTTACCTTCTTTCCCTCAGAGCATCTGAATTAAATCATGTCAAGTGTCTAAAGATGACTGCTGAAATGTATCTATGGCTTGGCATTTCAAGATAAAATGTCCTATCCAATAGCGGTCTATTGGTGTTAAGTTTAATTGCCTAATCCTCTTGCAGTTTACTTTGTCTGATTAGCAACAGTAGCTTGGACGAATCGGTTGAATGTTTCACAGCCCATCACAAAGTTTTCTTCTGCGCATAAAAGACATCTTAAGATGTCAATATGCCTTAAATTCTGAAGTCATGTAATGTTAGCTCATGAAATGGCTCAGACTTGCACAAATTAGTTTGCGAGGCTCATTAAGCTATAAGGTAGAAGAATCTGTTCAAAATTCTGAATATAGTCGCGACTAAAGGGCGCTGTTAGGCATGACACACTGAGGAGAGACTGTAATAATCCAAATTAATGAAAAAAATCCAAGAGAGATGAAAGTTGGTGAAAGTTTTGGATTTTTTGCAGTTATTGCCATCCTTGCAGTGTCACATCAATTTTATCACCATAGCCAATTAGCGCAAAGACTTTTTCATTTGCATTTCTTAAATATTACTGATCATGCATTGGTCTTGGTTGTTCTGTCAATACATGGTTTGATTGTTAATCAGGCGAACTTGATGCGGCAAAGGGTGGTGTTACTGAAGGCCTTCTTAACATCTGACGGCGCGCCACTGTTCATATCTAATGCTATCTAACACTGGTGTTCAGTCATGATGAGCGGTGAGACAATGGAGGATTAGATGTACAGATAATGTTGCGTTTTGACATCAATATAAACCAGTGGTTCTCAAGCTTGGTCCTGGCCCCCCACTGTGCATGCTGGTTTTTGTTCCAACCACAATTGCAATCTTAGGATTTTAACAAGCTGTTGATTTGTCTTAATTAGGTGCATTTATGTTTAGAGCAGTTATTTATCCTTTTAAGCCACATCTGACAAATCTTTTCATGCCATGAAGAATAAAAATTTAATTAATAAAGTATATTAAAGTATATTGGAAACTAGTGTGAGTAACTGCTGAGGGAAATAATTTAACCAAACATTTAATCTACGTAAACAATCAATTGGTTTCTCATAGGTGAAACTGTTGACGCATGGTTGCAAAAACTAACAATTTATTTGGCAAACAATAGACTCACACCTGTTTGGTATCATGTCCATTTTATAAGTTCAGGCTAATTATTTAGAAAGAGCTCAATGTAGAATATTGAGTTTATTATTTCATTATAATAGCCTTTTGTGTGACTGTGGTGGTTAAGTTAGTCTTTTACTTTTTGATAATAGCTTTTATAATATGCTTCCCCTTTATTTTCACTCAGGAGCTGGTATAGTAGGTTATCTGTGTATGTCATTATCTAGACGTAATGCTAAACAAGCAAAATTCTGCAAGGATTGTAAGACTTCAGTTCAACTTAGGAAGTCAAATTATGCACCAACGGATGCAAGTCAGCATGAATTTGAGCATTTCCCAATACAAAAAAAATGCCCTGATGTTGCTGTCACACCCCATTTCTGATGCTTTATGGGGTAGTTTAGTGGCTGAGTTGCTTCTGGTCTTGTGAAGCTGCGGGGAAAAGTTACTTTTGCGTGCATGGTTATGGATACTTAGCTGTATGATACCGACTGTTGAAGCTGTATTTTTGGCGTTGCCGTCAACAAACCCAGATGATGTAGATCAGTGCTTCTGTGACAGTTGATGGGTCCTGTCACTGGAAATGCCTTCTAATAAGAACGCGCCCTGGTTTTAATGCCAACGAGCCTGGCTCTTTGGCGATGTGGTCAGCGCGTGTGACTCTTTCCCGGGAGTTTGGGGTTCAATTCCTGCCTGGGCCTTCCTTCGGTCTGCCACATTCTGGCGTAATTGGCGGGATTCAGGGAATCCCAATGGATGGCTGCATGCATAAAAAATAGAGCATGAGGACACACTCTCGAAAGAGGGGAAGGGATGTGACAGTTGATGGGTCCTGTCACTGGAAATGTCTCCAAATAAGAACGTGCCCTGGCTACCTTGCCAACGAGCCTGGCTCTTTGGCAATGTGGTCAGCGCGTGTGACTCTTACCCGGCAGTTTGGGGTTCAATTCCCCGCCCGCGCCCTCCTTCGGCCTGCCACGCCTCTCAAACTTCTCCTGGAGTACCACCTTTCCTGCATGTTTTAGATCTCGCCCTCCTTCGGCCTGCCACACCTCTCAAACTTCTCCTGGAGTACCACCTTTCCTGCATGTTTTAGATCTCTCCCTGCTAGCATGGACAATTCTAATGATTTGCTCATTATCAAGCATCTTCACAGGAAACAAGCTTATCATTTGACTCACCTGTGCTGGAGCAGGCAGAGCTCTAATGCTGTGTTTCCACCAAACGCTAAACAAATTATTCGCGCAGCCAGATTACATTCAAAGTCAATGTAAAGATGCAAATAGATGCTAGTTCACACCTTCTTGCATGTGTGTTCACGTCTTTGTATTGACTTTGCATATTATCTGGTTGCGCAAATTATTCATAACCCGTTTGGTGGAAAGT
Source organism: Gymnothorax javanicus (assembly GCA_029692085.1). NCBI lineage: Eukaryota > Metazoa > Chordata > Actinopteri > Anguilliformes > Muraenidae > Gymnothorax > Gymnothorax javanicus. The sequence goes on along the minus strand of CM056195.1, from coordinate 88,369,184 downwards.
GGTACTCCAGGAGAGGTTTCAAAAGCACTGATGTAGATTATAAGATTGCTGTCGTTCAATGTTATTATGCGCATGAAATAGACCTAAGCACAAACAAGCTGCACACCGGAAGTGTGGTACAAGGGCGCGGGAAGTGGGGTGCTGAGGGTGCGGCAGCACCCCCTACTGGGGTACGGAGGGTGCTGAGCACCCCCTGACTGAGTAGAATAAAAAGTTTTTATCGTTACTAATTTCGCCATCTGAGCAATTTAAAAATATCACACAATGAAATTCATATCAGAATTTAAAAAGAATAATGCATAAAAATGACTGACGTATTTAAAATTTGTGTTTATGTAGGCTACGTTCTAAGGTCAAAGGTAAAAACGTGTTACTGTGGGAGATAGCCTAGCAGCTACGCAAGAGATCATTGCTGCTGAAAATGACGCAGAAAATGACGTGCAACTTTTTCCCCAAGACTAGCTGGCTTGTTGCTCCGGTAGAGAGGATCAGCAGCGGGTCACTCACTTGAGCGCTGCCATGCACTCCGGTTCCCTTCAACGGAACATCGTATTTCCTGGAAGCAAATTCGGCACGGTGTGATTTGATAGATCGTTTCAATGAGGTTTGTTTGAAAATGGTGATGGTTGCATTGTGTTAAAGAAACCTACCTCATTCTTTGCTTTTATCTGCACAACCTCTGTGTCAATTCGTTTGCTAAAGGGGGATTTAGCAACTGGGAAAAGGCAAAAGAAAGAACTTGCTCAGCATGAGTTGTCAGACCTGCGCTCTGATTCATTACGTGTGTTAGCGATACTTTAAGTAACTCCAGTCAGCGCTGTGTTTTGGGAGATTGCTGCTAGGAATCAATATGCTGCAAGGACAGTGTTGTTTATTCAGTCATAAGTGTTTATAACATTTAAGATCCGTTAAATTCATGGGCCATGAAGGAATACCACTCAGAGGGCACAGTCATTCCGACGCGTACGGCGGCAGCTTGTGTGAGAGAATGCACTTATTACCAAAAGCTTGAGAATGGCTTTCACGTACCCGCTGAAAAAAGATGTTAAACAAAAAAAAAAAAAATCGCCGGTTTGGGAGAATTTTAAGAATGCTGATTATGATCCAAAAGAGAACGATTATTTTCGCCTATTATGGGATTAGTCTGCTGCCTGGATGCATTTAGGTTGGCGAAACTGACAAGCGACATTAATTAAGGATAGTTGATTGAAATAAAAATTACATAATGTAATGCGATTAATCACTTTATTCAAATGGGGGATTTTGTCCGAGGATTATTTGTTTATTTTTGGGGCTGACGACCTCCTGTAGCACAAAAAACGGTGCATAATAGCTAGGCTTACAAAGTCTTCTGCGCTAATGTTTTCTAGGGCGCAACGGGAAGATGATATTCTGTTTTAAATGTAAAAAATGCTGAAACGGGAGATGGAATTCAGAGAAAGGGAAATAATTCCGTATCCAACCTAAAAAGCTTAAAAAAGTTTATTTCCCAGAACAATTTTAAAAGGGGGCTCGTCTTTATATTTTGGAGGGTTTTATTTGTGAGAAGTTGGGGTAGGCTACTTGTCATCCCTACAATTACGTGCGCGTTTTCAATGTAGCCTGTGGGTGGTTTCTTGGTCATTTCCTCATTAATAATTTCTTAATCATTATACGATTATGTATTGGTCTTGTTAATTCAAATAATAAATTGTTTGATTGTGAATCATGCGATATCTAACTGGGAGGGGTTGTGAGCCATCATGTGTGAGACTGGCAAATCCCGGCAGTATTACCAGGAGTTGGGGTTGAAGAGGATGAAACAAATAAGGCAACAAAAGCATGATAGCTTTTTAAATGACGCATGCTTACAAAACAAAGGAACTTATTGAGATAAAATGTAGAAAAAATTCAGGCCTCAGGAAAACAGAACGATTATAAACTATAATTTTTTGTAATCGGTCATGATTTATATGACGAGTATTCTTTTATTCCTGTTCTCGTTTGCACCCTTATTTGCTATGACCGCTGTTGCAAAGACCAGCATTGTCATAACGCCCTCATGCAGCGCGATTTAAAAAAATAAATAAGTAAATAATTTTTTTTTTAAAATGACGTCACTCTTCTACTTTCGGTTGGCAGCCCCCCTAATTCAAACATCTTCCCGCGCCCCTGTGTGGTAGTCTCAGAAATGCAAGAAATTTCGGAGAAAAAGCTAGATTCAACTTCTGATATGCTGTTTATGTTCTTTTGTGAATAAACTGTGGGTTTATGAGATTTGCAAATCATTGCATTCTGTTTTTATTTACATTTAACACAACATCCCAACTTTTTTGGAATTGAGGTTGTATTTAAAATTTTTCATAATAATCCTCAGCCTGACTATGCAGTCCCATAAGTTCAGTTTTCTAGCAATGGTATGATTTGTCAAAATATGTTGAAATCTTCCCAGAGATAAACACTTGTAATAGTTTCTAATCCACAAAATAAGCAAGTTCGGACAAAAGTTACTAAATATGTGCACCTACTAGATGTATTATGTGCCAATCTAACAGAACAGTAAGTGTTTTAGCCTATCAGCGCTCACTTCAATATAACAGGAAAATCAAATTCTTTCAGTTTACTCAGTGGTCTGAAACATCCAAAAGATGAATGCAAATGGTAGCCAAGGGATTAATTTCTACGATGTGAAATTGTTTCAGTGGTTTCTGACAAGGGGGGATCTTGTCAATGAAGCAAAGGAGTTTTGGAAGCAACTTCATTACACATATTCAATTGCACGCCAGTGAAGGGAATTGGATGGGAATATTCAAGTTAAAATTTAGCCACATATGGACAAAATGACCAAAAATAAGGAAGTTATAAAATTACTGTAGAGGGTACAGGACCATGGCTAGAAACGCAGGGAAATTTGGACTCTCCAAAATTCTTTGCTTGGAGCACACTTGAACATAACCAAAAAAAGAAATTCAAAAATATTAATTTTTGGTTACAGAATCATAATCTTTGAACCTGCAGTGGTCCAAGCGTCTGGCTGTGGCTGTATTATTTCTCTAAGCTCATGAGGCTGGCTCACAGCGCTACAGGGCCTGCATAGAAAGCATAAAAGCTTTTCTTGTCAGACAAAAACTAATATTTCCAGTGTTGTTACTCAATTAGGGCAATATTCTCAGCAATTCTGACTATTTGAGAGCAATCTACTGTGTCACCTTTCAAACAAGACCATGATTATGCCTACTCGTCAAAGTGGTTCAAGAGCTGTAAGCATTTTAGTTTGGGAAAAATTTGCTCATAAGGACTGCCCTTTAATTAACCTCCCAAAGCCCAACATCCCTTTCACTATAACACTGGTGTTTCGGGGTTTTCAGTGGCATGCCATGAGCATGCCTGATCCTTAAAAGCATAATTGCTTTCAAGCTGTTCCTGTTTAAAATTACTTGAATTGTAATCACACAATTTATATACTGAATAATCAAGACCAATATACAACCCCTATTCTGAAATAGTTGGGTCAAAGTGTAAATTGTGAATAAAATCAAAATGCAATGACTTTCAGATCACGAGCCAATATGTTATTTACAATAGAACATAGATAACATTTCAAAAGTTGAAACTGAGATATTTTATATTTTTATCCACAAAATTAGCTAATTTTAAATTTTCTGGCTGCAACAGGTCTGAAAAAAGTTGGGACACAGGCAAAAAGAAGGCTGAAAAAGCAATTAATACATAAGAGAATCAGCTGAAAGAACATTTAGCAAGTAATTAAGTTAACTGGCATCAGATGTGTAACATGATTGGCTATAAAAGGGATGTCTAAGAGAGGCCGAGTCTCTCAGGAGTAAAGATGGCCAGAGGCTCTCCAACCTGTGAAGGCTTGCGTAAAAAAAATTGTGGAATACCTTAAAAACAATGTTTCTCAACGTCAAATTGCAAAGGCTTTGAAGATCTCATCATCAACTGTGCATAACATCATCAAAAGATTCAGAGAAACTGGAAAAATCTCAGTGCGTAAGGGACAAGGCCTAAGACCTTTACTGGATGCCCGTGATCTTCGGGCCCTCAGATGCCACTGCATCACTCACCGGCATGATTCTGTCATTGACATTACTAAATGGGCCCAGGAATACTTCAAGAAACCACTGTCAGTAAACACAGTCCGCCGTGCCATCCACAGATGCCACCTAAAACTCTATCATGCAAAAAGGAAGCCATTGTTGAGCATGATCCGCCGTGTTCTGTGGGCCAAGGCTCATTTAAAATGCACTGTAGCAAAGTGGCAAAGTGTCCTGTGGTCAGACGAGTCCAAATTTCACATTCTTGTCGGAAATCATGGGCGTTGTGTCCTCCGGGCTAAAGAAGAGAAAGACCACCCCTCCTGTTATCAGCGTTCAGTTCAAAAGCCAGCATCTCTGATGGTATGGGGATGCATTAGTGCATTTGGTGTGGGACACTTGCATGTTTTAAAAAGCACCATGAATGCTGAAAGGTGTATATAAAGGTTTTAGAGCAACATATGCTTCCCTCCAGACGACATCTGTTCCAGGGAAGGCCTTGTGTATTTCAGCAGGACAATGCAAAACCACATACTGCAGCTATTACAACAGCATGGCTTCGTAGTAGAAGAGTCCGTTTGCTGAACTGGCCTGCCTGCAGTCCTGATCTTTCACCAATTGAGAACATTTGGTGCATAATTAAACGAAAAGTCCGTCAAAGGAGACCCAAAACTCTCCAGCAGCTGGAAGCCTGTATTAAACAAGAGTGGGATCAAATTCCAATGGCTAAACTTAAGAAACTTGTCTCCTCAATGCCCAGATACCTCCACTCTGTGTTAAAAAGAGGGAATGCTACACCATGGTAAACAGGCCCTTGTCCCAACTTTTTTGAGACCTGTAGCAGCCATCAAATTTGAAATGGGCTCATTTTATGGATAAAATTGTAGAATTTTTCAGTTTCAACATTTGCTATGTTATCTCTGTTCTTTTGTGAATAAAATACTGGCTGGTGTGATTTGAAATTCATTGCGTTTTGATTTTATTCACAATTTACACTTTGTCCCGACTATTTCGGAATTGGGGTTGTATACTACAGGCCAAAAGTTTGGAAGCAAGCCCAATACAGGTCAAAAAATTTGGAAGCAACTTCAAGTTTCTGTTCACAGTGCCTTTCTTAAAAACCAGTATGAAATCTATGGATTTTGGGATGTATTTACTGCATGATTAGACTTTTCTTTCCTTGATATGCACCATTTTCCTCTATTTACCTTTAGGTACTGTATACATTGATGTTACCAGACCATTGCTGAATAAATGTTAACAAAAGAAAGGAGGGGCTTAGTTTTTAGGTTGAGTAGATTTGCAAGAGTCACAACTTCAGTGTAAAAGTAAAAAACAAATCACAGTTTGCATTATTCGCTTTATGTCATGATTTACAGCCCACCGGATGCCAACGGTAACACATTTACCGTGCCAACGGTAGCACTAGGACCATGGGCCTAGTAATATGGGCCTGATAATTTGAGTAAAAATGTATTCTGATAAGTGACTCTTTATATAATAATCATGTTTATTTTGTTGCAAAGTATGCCAATGAAACTATGATCTTTTTTGTACAAATTTGATCTTGCTTCCAAACTTTCGGCCTTTAGTGTATATGCTTGTAATTATTAAGAAATTATAAAGACATGACAGAGATCAGCGATCATACATTGTAGTGATATTGTAGGTAGGGCTGTCGCGATAGATTAATCGCAATTATTTTAAGCGCAATAAAAGTAACTGCCACTATGAGGCAGATAGATGTGCTTGCTTATTACCTTTTCTATGACACATACCTAATGTGGTCATTTGAAATGCTTCCGGGAAGAAAACTGTGATTTGAAGTGCACTAATTACCAGCGAGGTTGGACAGCCTCCATCGCCTCGGCATAATTAACTTACCTTAAATCAATTTCCGTGTACTTTGCCTAACTTGCAATCAAGCCATTTATTCAGCCAACTGACCAATCAAAACCAAAATGTGGCTCATGATGATTAAGAAGAGATAATGAGAAGCAGACAGACCTAACCAGGCTGCCATGTTAACAATCTGAATAAATAGCAGACCTCTGAATTCCACCTCTTGTAGAATTTGTACATATCATTAAAAAGATTTCTTAAAAATAAAATCATTTTAAGATGGTCCTGGTTTTTAAGCGTTTCAAAACCTACGCAAAGTGGAAAACATTTTGTGAAGCAAATCGAACATGAAAGTAAGAGAAATTATTCTCGCATTGCACGCAATAGATAATTGTAGGGATGAAAAAAACCAATTAAATAATTCTATACTTTCTCTGAATTCCATCTCCCATTTTAGAATTTTTTATTTTTTTTTCCAGCAATGCAACTTCATTTATTTTAAGATTGCACTTAATCAAAATGTTTTCAGCATTCAAAAGAATAGGCTACTTTTGCAGGAAAGCGCAATGGCACACTGGCTGCCGTGGTGTGATAATAATTAATTTTTGAATTACCAACGCTTCTTATTTCAAAGTGTTGGAAACTGAATGATTTAGTAAAATGGTAATTTGTGAATCATAAAAAGTTTGACGCATGGCATGCGTTTAAAATCATTTAAAATGCATGCCATGTGTTGAACTTTCATGGCAGCACAATCACTGTTGAGGTCTTTATATTCCAGCCTCTGTGAAAGCAGTAGGAAGGCTACAATACGTGATAGTATGAATGGCAATTACCTAACTAGGAAAGCTCAGTTCCAGGGAAAACTGCCGATAACGTGAGGTATAAATTGTTCAAAATGTAAGCTGTTGAAAATACATTTAAAGCTTCTGGAAATTAAAATTATTTATGACAGTATTATATTTTATTATGTACTTGTAATTTAAAAAAACAAAACAAAACAAAAAATGAGAAAAAAAATCACCACACTTTAAAAGGCATGAAAATGCCAAAGAAAAATACTAGTTTAAATGGTTTTATATATAAAGGTAGGTAAAGGGGTTGAAGTGCTTCAAGTAGTTCTGTATCGACATTTTGAAAGATTCAAGTGCAAATGCTACTCCTGTAATTGAGATCAATATGACAGATCAAACAACTGCCATTTAGGCAGTGGACTATTTTACACCTGTCAGCTATTTGACTGCACATAATAATGGTAAACATAAAAGGCAACATTTTATGTGGCATGAATATTTAGAAAATAACAAAATGATTCAGAATATTTTGTAGGAGCAAAGAACCCCACATGTCCCATAAACACTGAACATATTGGAGTATAAACAGCAGAAAATTCAGCTGGAGGGATTAACTAATATGCTGGGGCCCGTCGCACGCACCTACTGGACTTATAGCCAAGCTGTACGACCATAGAGGCATAACTTTAAGACCACTGCACCAGCTGGTAGTAAACTCTATTTTCACAAAGACCGGGTGTAAATTCTGCACATATTAAAGGCAGACATAAATGGCAACATTTTATGTTGCATGAATATTTAGAAAATAACAATATGATTCAGGATATTTTGTAGGAGCAAAGAACCACATATGTGTTTGTAACACTTAACATATTGGAGTATAAGCATTAGAAAATTCAGTTGGAACTAATTTGCTGCGGCCGGTAGCATGCAGCTACTGGACTTGCGCCTGATCTTAAGCCAAGTTGCGTGACCATGGAGGCATAACTTTAAGACAATTGCACTAAATGGTAGTAAACTCTATTTTCACGAGGACGGGGTGTAAAATCAACACCTATCTGTGGGTACGTGTGAAATGAATTTCCCGGGTGTTTCCAAAGGAAAGCGCTGATTAAGGAAGACCTCCCCAAGATGCAAGGTTACCACATATTATATTTACACATATAGCTTAAGATCATGGGAATTATTCGGGCGTGACACTAAAAAACACGCTAAAGAAAAGGCTATATGTTTTCCGATTTTTCCAACTAGTTCATTAATTTTCCAGCCAATAAAAAGCCAGAACTCCTTTTGAAATCAAAAGCACATTTGAAATTGAAGAGAGGTTTATATCCACAGAATCAGCATGCACAATAAATGTTTTCACCAATGTCATTAACAGGCATATAATTTAATTTATTTTCTGTAATGATATTGGCAAGGTGACAAGAACAAAGAGCTGCAATGTAAAATGGGGTGTCATTACCAATAGAAATTTTCGGAAAGTGATCGGTCTAAGCAGGAGTTAAGCGATAATGCTAAAATAATAATAATTATTATAATAATAATAGGCCTAATAATTTGGAAAGTAACGTTAGATGGCGGCATTGATCCATTTATGGAAAAGCCAAACTACCAAGTGCTACTGCGTACTCTGGCCTTGAACCTGACTATTTTCAAACTGGGGGAAAAGTGAAGTAAAGCGCTGAACAAATAGTGATTGGGCACATCAGTTTCATTTCTTTGTACACAACTAGCTCTATTTTGATACCAATATTTTGCCCGTTTTATTTGCTATCGTGAATTTATTTAGCTAGTGCGAACAGTTGCTGGTATACACAATAATAGTTGCTCGAGCAACTGTTGCTGCTTTGAAATTTTTACAGCAATGTGTTCTCATGGATGCGCCCTGCAAAAAAAAAAAAAAAAAAAAAAGACCGGTCTATGCTGTGCTCAATGTGCTCTCTTAGAGCTGGTTTGAGTCACCTTTCCAAACTGCGACAGTGACAGAATACTCTTATCCTGAGTTTGACACAGAAGAATTACATGCGTCTTACAGTCGTACCAATCTTACTCTGAATAATAATAATGCTGAGGCCTAGAACAAGTTCAGCAGAGGGCGGAATCGAACCGCTAATATCCATGATATGCACCCTACCGCAATGCCACTATATCGCTGAGTTATGCTGAGCTATTTCAGTTTATGGCTAAAGCAGTTGGTCCAACGGAGAATTTAGCTGAGGCATTTATTACATACTCCGACTTTTGTCTCAGAGAGAGTAAGTCCAATCTACGAAATGGAGAACCATACTAAAGAGGAGTGTCTGCTGAGCAAAATATGTCAAAATTGTGTGTGTAGTGCCAAAAATGTGTGAATATGAGCTAGTTAGAGGACTGTGTCTTTCGGCTTTCCAACCTGAATTTTCTTGTCTCATTTAATATAGGATTTAATGGAGTTTCAGTTCGTTCTCCCATCGCTTTTCGGCTCATACTGCCAAAACCGTTTGTCTGATTGCTTCCCTCGTTACATTTTCATGACTAGCACAACTTTTGCTACAGCTTGGATCTGAAAACTATGGGAGTTAGAGTATGTTTAAGAGAAGACTTCTTGACGATTTTACAGCTGTTCGCCACTCTAACAGTTATGTGACCACACTCTAAGTTCCCAGAATTTATTGTAAAAAAATTATAATTAAAAAAAATGATAGAAGTTGCAAAAACATTGAACAGTAAATAAATTATTCAAGCTCAGTTTAACATTTTTCAGTTTGAATGACATTTCTAGCTAAAAGTATGACAGAATAAAAAATATCTGAAAATAGCTGAATTTTGAAAAATCAGTTCCATTGTTTTCTATGGGATAAAAATATTGAAATAAAAGTTAATAACTCAAAAAGTATGAAAGATATCACAAAGTTGAATACAAGCAACATATCTCAGAACAAGCTGGGTTTTGTAAAGTCAGCAACGCGGAGAATAAAGAAAGAAAAAAAGAAATAAAGAGTCGGAAGAACATGAGCGTGCAAAAAATCTAAACCTTAACTAAAACCATCTTCAGCAGCATTTACTTCATAACATTCCACTTCAAGATGGAATTTCATGAAAATTCAGTTTATTGTCATCCATGCAATCTCATAATATACCCTTCCTCTATGACGCAAAGTTATATGTCTTAATCCTTAATGGCAACACAGCTTATTGGTAGCCTATTTGCTCAGTAAATTAATTAAATTAATTTTTCGATTCTTAGTCGGAAACTGGTGTAGAGTTAACCTACATTACAGTAATGTCACTGGTTGTAGACAGAGTTTTGTTTTTACATAAGCAAACTTGACATGATTATCTGAGAAGGCAAAACTGCATTTTTTAAAAACGTTTTCCAAGCATATCAAGCCGATCAGACGTTGACACAGAAAAAGAAAATATATACCATTTTGTCAGCTACAGGAATTCAGAATTAATTCATAAGTAATTTAATAATTGAATAAAAACAACAACAGCAGCAATAGTAGGCCTAAGTGCACAATCTAGCTATGAACAATCTTAGAGAGCTCCTTCAGTCATGCCATCGTGCTAAACACAGTGACACTTCAAAGTTCATGCCACCTTACATAATGGAATAACTGACCATCAGAGGTAATTTTGCAGAATACTGTTGCCAGTCTAAACAATTTTTTAGCATGGGATGAGCTTTTTTCAAACATGCATTCAAAAGGAGATTTTGCAGGGTATAGGCAAATTTGCCCACAGCCGAATTTGAACCATCTTCTGTCTATATGTACCTACTTGTGGGACTGTTCAGAAAATAGATTTGAGATGTGAAATTTGCATACAGGAAGTGAACTGTGGGCAATTTAGTGATTTCAAGATTTTTGTGGGGCAAGGCCTCGAAAAGTCCATATTTAAACCCCTAAATGATTGTTCTGAAAAACCAGATGATCTTTAAAGGCTACACAACAACAGGACAGACATTTTGATACCAAACATACTGTAAGTATAAATGTGAAAAACTGAAGAAGTTTCAGACAATTTTCCATTGAAAATGCATCTGTCTTGACCAAAATTGATGCAAAACGTAAAGTTCATCTTGAAAAACAACCAGGCTCCTATGAAAACACACCCAAGATATTTTTTCCACAAAAGTTGCCTGATATATACTATATACTATAACTATATACTATATATAATAGCAATCTATATTTGTTTAATCTTAAAAGGACAAATGTATTTCAGATATATTGTAGTTTTGATCCAGAATGATCCGGAAGGCCAATGTCTCCTCAATCATGTACATATACTCTAAGGCTCTTAATTTGGATAAGTATCTATAACAAGCATTCCACGTTTATTATTTAGTGACCTGTTTTGACACCTAAAGGAGATATTAATAATTTCTAAATGCGGGGATGGTTCCAATTTTCGCAATCTGGATCCATGTTACCGGTCTCGCAATTTAACGAAACGCGCATATTATTTAGCCAACTATATGAGCCTACTTTTGTGAAGATATCTTAGGTGTGTTTTCATAGGAACCTGGTTGTTTTTCAAGATGAACTTTACGTTTTGCATCAATTTTGGTCAAGACAGATGCATTTTTCAATGGAAAATTGTCTGAAACTTCTTCAGTTTTCACACATACACTTATGTTTGGTATCAAAATGTCCGTCATGTTGTTGTGTAGCCATTTAAAATCATCTGGTTTTTCAGAACAATCATTTATGGGTTTAAATATGGACTTTCCGAGGCCTTGTCCCACAAAAATCTTGAAATCACTAAATAGGTCACAGTTCACTTCCTGTATGCAAATTTCACATTTCAAATCTATTTTCTGGACAGGTGGTTGGCAATGGAGTTATTTGCAAGCTTACCATGGACTGTTAAGGCTTCAGGGATCTTTGGGCTTCGATGATTGCTGATGTTTCAGGGCGCACGTAGGATGCATATGCCGATGATGACCAGCGGCTCAGTTTTTGGAGAGAGGCCGTAGATATCCTTGCATGGCCGCTGAAGTAGCGGCACCTATCCTGAAGGAATTACCTGAGTAATGCTTGGGGGCAATATAGCATCTCACTAGGGTCTGATTTAAATAGGAGCTAAACCAGGATTTAGACATGGGATTGCCTTCTGGAGTCAAAAAGAGTGGGGAGTCAGCTTCAGACAGTGGCCTAACCTTTAAAGGGGACCTAATATGCTGCTCCTTCTTTTAATACATATTAGTAATGTTATAATGTTGGTTGTCCATGCTTAACCTCTGAAAAGTTTCTAAACATAAGATACAGGGATTTTGCCGTAATCCAAGAACGTGATTTCGTGAGCGTTATTTCCTCTCTGAACAGCTCCTCCCGAGATCTTCACGAGATCTGGGCAAAACCTGACGTCAGGTTGTGCCGTCCAATTAGTACAGACCTAGCCAGAGCCAACCACTGCACTGGACCTGCCCACACCGGAAACTATTCTAGCAGGCACTAACAACGGCAGATCATACTCTGCCTTAGTAGCGTCTACACTTTTGGAAATACAAAAGAAGAACCGCAGATCATTTGAGGTGCAATTTTGTCATTATCTCTCCCAAAGCTACTTGTCCGTTTACTTTTGGACGTGAAAAAAACAAATATTTCTCTTCCAAAAGACGATGCCACCAGAAATCAGTGGGTAGCTTTTTTTGTTTGCTGGCAGCAAACAGCCACGACCAAAGGGAATGTTAGCTGTTTGTGCTCAGCATTTCACCAAAGACAGCTGCTTCTCAAACCTGAAGCAGTTGCATCGATCAAGCGCTCGGAGCCACAAGCTGTAAGTAACCATATAACAGCAAATAATGTAAGGGAAGCTAACATGTTACGGGTGGCTAACAGGACCGCTAGCGATAGTTAGCACTAACAACTGGCCTCAAACGCAGGCTTTGTAAAATATCTGAAGATAAAGCCTGTATCGGGTTGCGACTGTCCGTGACTCACAGACACAGAAGCTGTAAGTTGCTTTTTTACTAAGCCAACCTGACTTGATAGCCAGTTGATTGTGGCTGTAGCACAGCGGCTAACGTAGCCAAGTTACTGTTGCTAATGTTTGTGTCCTAAATATGCAAGAGTGATATCAGAGGAAATTCTACAGAAGGTGTGTGAACATAAACCTCATTTGAAGCTAACTTTTAATACTTGTTTGTAATTTGGATGCTTGGTACAACTGTTCACAGTAACAGAACTAGCTGTCTGTAAAACCTGTTTTGCAGGGGTTTGTCTCTGTGGTTATGACCGCTTGGTTACCAGCTACTGCATGTTAGTTTGCGTGTCGTGCTAATTAAAAATGCTCCTGGTTAACTTATATGCAGTAATTCTGATCGGTATGCTTGTGTTACTTCGGTAAGCATCAATGTGGCAGTTTCATCATAACGTTGCCCGATTGTGGCCACTACAGTTAGTGATCGCTTCACTTATCCATGACCGGGATCAGCCGGATACTTCACAAATGTCTGAGCAAGCTCTCTGGTATTACCATGAAAGCAATGCAAAACGCAGAAGCTTTCGGTTTACAAATGATTTCTCTGCACTACCTTGACATAATTTCATCCCCCTTTAGAAATTGTTGTGACTAATAAAAAGCTGAAAAAGGGGGAGATTAAATAGGTAATTCTTTCCTGTAGAAGTGATCAATTCACTAGCTCCACATAAGCAACTTGCCCGCGCTAACGGAACTTACCGTCTGCAAAACCTGTATTATGTTCATAACATAACCGAGCTCTCTCTAGCTGTCGCGTACTATCCATAAAGCTGCTTTCACATCAGACGCGAAACGAATTTTTCACAGGACAGATAAGCCTACATTTAAAGTCAATGCAAAGACGCGAATACAGGCGTTATGGGCGCGTTAAGCAGCTTTCACACCGGACGAGAAACAAATTTTTTGCGCGACAGATTACATTCAAAGTCATGACCGCTTATCAGCTACTGCATGTTAGTTCGCGTGCTCTGCTAATTAAAAATGCTCCTGGTTAACTTATATGCAGTAATTCTTATCGGTATGCTTGTGTTACTTCGGTAAGCATCAATGTGACAGTTTCATCACAACGTTGCCAGATTGTAGCCACTACAGTTGAAGCTAAACGGAGAGGTGCTGTATGTGTCTGCCGAGCTGGGCTGCAGTTAGACCAGACGTAGATTTTGCAGAGCTTGTTTTTGGGTGCTTATGAAACGATCGCTTTACTTATCCGTGACCGGGGTCAGCCTGATACATCTCAAATGTCTGGGCAAGCTCTCTGATACTACCGGTGAAAGCGATAGGGAAGCGCGCAGGCTATAACGTGTCCGGTAAAACAAACGATTTCTCTGCATTGCCATTGATTAAATTTTTTCCTGTAAAAGTGATTGATTCACTAGCTCCACATAAGCAACGGTTCACGCAGACGGAACTTACGGTATGTAAAAGCTGTATTATGTTCATGACATAACCGGAGCTCTGTCTAGCTCTCGCACGCTATCCATAATGTGCCCATTTTCCGCGAGGAAAAGCTGGTCATTCAGAAGCAATAAGTAAACCATTACCGTGGGCAATTTCCGAAAAGGCCGTTTAGCTTGGAGCTTTCGCCCCTCCGTCATATACCAGCGCGGAAGCTGTTCGTTTCTCCACGCTAACAACACACCACAGCTATGCACACAAACCAGCAGGTCCTAATACACACCAAAGCAGTCCATCAGCTGTTGGTCCACTTTTGGCTGCTCCTCACTGTCCATGTTTCCCTCTAAACTCAGACCCACCCGATTTCTACGGTCTCCGGTCTACACTTGGGCATGTCAACCCATTCTACAAATGTGTCTAAATGGGGTGGATTCTAGCTTTCCCTGCATCCTAGCTAAGAAGTAGAAAAACCGCTGTACTCACCAACTGTTGCCGTAGCAAACTGTAGCCAATACCAGATTTGTGCTTGAGCTGCCAGACTTTCGCACTGCGTCCTCCACTTTTGCCGTTGCGTTTACTAGAACAAGTTAATTTCATTAGATCTATACACATGTACTGCGTTAGATTGCAGAAGACGCGTCAGTTTCACTCTGGAGCCGGACCAGGAAAACTGCGTTCTGCTTCTTCGTCCCGCCTAGATCCGCCCTCCACAGAGCTGGCCAGTCAGAAGAAAGTGGGCACACGGGGAGTGGGGGCCATAGCGGAAGAGCCACCCCAATGAGGCGTTTCAGGCAGAGACTACTATGGACTACAAATGGGGTTTTTGAGGATGGCAGTATGAGCAAAATAAGTACCCTTTTTTTACTTTGCGCGATCAGGAGTACTCTAGGGGAGTCAAAGACCAAAATATAAACTTGGAAAAATAGCATATTAGGTCACCTTTAAATATTTGCACAAGGATCTAAAAGGGCACAATTGAGAACCTGTGCGAGCAATAACCACACGACAAGCACCGCCAGCTTTAGAATATTTGTGATAAAGACTATAGAAATCCGGAAAGAAAGTCAAATCTTACTAAGTGACGTCTTTTGATGGATCAAAAGAGCTTGACGGAGTGGTAAATTCACCGCTCCTTAAAAACCTGCAGAAAACCAAAAGAAAAGAACAAATGTAAAGAGAGTCTTTGTAGGGTAAAAAGCAGCCTTGTCTCAGGACTACTAACATCCTATGCAAGATTGAGAGAGTGATGGGGAGTCTACTGTCCAATTTCGGGGAATGAACCTTAGCAATACCTTTGAGCAGCAATTTAATGGAAGGATTAGTAAATAGGCTTGGAAAAGATGGTCGAAACACCTGACACCAAACTGAACACCAGCTACCAGACCTTTTATGCAGCGGAGCTTGAAATGACAAACATCAACACAATGACAAAAAATGAATGCGCAGGCAGCACTAACTGAGACGGGTTTTAGTGGTAAATGTAGAGCAACACAAAACAAAGCAAACATCCTCTATGCAAAATCATAGAGTTTTAGGGTAGAGGGAGCGAGACCCTTTCTCATATAGACCTAGCAGAATCTAGACAAGTAGACATGGTCAACAACATCCCCCGCCAAAATGTCTTCTTTAAAGGTACTATGACCAAACCATCAAAAGGCACCAGTTCACCACTAGACTGATATGCATGTGAAGTTTCATGGAGAAATCTTTAACGGTTTTCGAGTTGTGGTCCGGAAACGAAGCGTGACGGACGGACGGACGGACGGACGGACGGAGAGCACCCATTCCTATATTCCCCTTCCACTTCGTGGCGGGGGATAATAAAGCTGCGGGGGAGGCTGCTGAACTAATGAAGGGCTACTGATTCTAGAGAGGGGACTGCGACCAGTGCTGAGCTGGCGTTTGAGCAAAGGCTCCTGAAAACCTGGAAATTAAAACGTGACAAAGAATTGGCAATTACATTAACATGACCCGGCATGAGACGAGCGGTAATAAATAAAATTTTGTGAAACCGATAGCCAGATGATACGTCGCATGAACTGGATGATTTTGATTGAGGATGAGCGACATTTATAATGATGCTTACAATAGCTTCATTGTCGCACAAAACAGCAATGCGTTTACGATGCCAGAGTTTGCCCCATACGCAACAGGCTACGGCAATGGGATAAATTTCGTGCAGTGCGGAGGATTCAAGCTTAGGAAAGGCACAAGGCCATTTACATGCGAACCATTGACCTTGGAAGTAACCCCCAAATCCTACTGAAGGGGCAGCATCAGTAAAAAAACTGAAGAGAATCAGAGGAACAGAGAGGGGACTGCAACTGGTGATGAGCTGGCTTTAGGCCAAGGCTCCTGAAAACCTGGAATTAAAGTGTGATAAGGAATTTGCGTGACCTGACAAAATCCGCATTTATTTATTTATTTATTTATTTTGCGTGATGATAGCCAGCAATGCCAGGGGGCTGCAAAGCCCTGCATTTTTTTTTTTTTGTAATGATAGCCAACAATGGCTAGGAGCTGCAGAGCCCTGTATACAATTAGCAAGTGACAGCAGAATTACAGTTAAAAGCCAACCACGGACCACCAGTTATTTGCAAGCTCACCATGGACCGTAAAGGCTTCAGGGATCTTTGGGCTTTGATGATTGCAGATGCTTCGGGGCGTATGTAGGACGCACATGCTGAAGATGACCAGCAGCCTAGTTGTTAGAGAGGCCGTACATATACCTTGCATAGCCGCTGAAGAGCAGCACTTATTCTGAATAAATGATCCAGGTATTGCTTGGGGCTATTAGAAATAGGCTTGGAAAAGATGGGTCAGAACATCTAGCACCAAACTGAACCCCACCTATTAGACCTCTTATATAGAGGATTTTGAAGTGACAAATCATCAACCAATGACAACGAAACAATCAAAAATTGCAGACCCTCGCCCCTTAATGCATTAGCAGAGGTGACAATGAGTAAAAATTTCAAGTTAAACTGATATGTTATTTATGTATTTATTTATTTATTTATTTTTTGAGTAATATGGGCTGACAAATAGACATATGAAGACAAATTCAGAAAACGGTCCCCAAATCCCATTTGGATACGAATCCAGTTCATCTCAGGAGGACCAGGAACGGTACACACTCATCACCTGTAAAAAAATTCAAGTTGATCCAATCAGCGGTTGTTGAGTTATGCGAGCAGACAGACATATAATAAATACACAGACAGAGCCAATTACAATTATTGCAATAAATGTGCAGACAGCACTGACTTAAACGGGTTTTAGTGGCAAAAACAGAAACAAAAAGAAATATCTCCAGCAAATCATGCAGTTTTCGAGCAGAGCGCGCGAGACCCGTGGAGTAATTCGTACTCTGCATTTAACCCATCCTATAGTTAGGATATTTAAATATATATAAAATTAGGGCTACTGGAAGGAGTTTTCCTATAATGCATGTTTTTGTGGGTAGGGGAAACTTAAAGTACCCGGAGGAACCCACGCGAAACATGGGGGGAACATGCAAACTCCACACAGAAAGGCGCCAGGCCAGATTCAAACCCACGACCTACTTGCTGTGAGACAGCAGTGCTAACCACTGTGCCGCCTCAACCTTTGTCAAAGATGCTTATGTTTGCGATGCCAGAACATGCCCCATATGCGGCAGGCTATGGCAATGGGTTAAATTTCGTGCAGTGCAGAGGATATGAGCTTAGCAAAAATCGAGGCCATTTACGAGCGAACCACTGACCTTGAAAATAACCACCGAACCCGACAGAAGGGCAGCATCGGTAAAAAAAAAAATTTGAAGAGAACTGGAGGAACAAATGAGATTATAGGAAAACGTCATGCCAATCCAATGAGTCGATGGTCTTGACCAGAATGTCAAATCGGAGCGGCAGCACTTATCCAGGGAAATGACGTCATGCAGTTTAGGTGCAGACGAGGCCGAACGCAGCAGATGGGAATTGAACGCATGTCTTGGGGAAATACCGAATTGGTTGAAAAGATATATTCAAAACAGTAGCAACCTCTTATGACCATATGCCCCCAGACTAAGTGCAATCAATATGCATAATAAATGCAGCACGTTTCCTAATAGCAACATCTTCGTTCGGCATATCTTCAAGGGATGAATTCTAGCAAAACTCATGATAGTTTTTCCTAAACCGAACACAATTGAAACACCAATCAAGTACATAAGCATCTAGCAAAACAGAGAATAACATAGAGCTCTATTGCTGGCATTTCCACTGGATCCATGTATTCCAAATTAGGAATTTGATATAAGCCTTGTCATTTTAAACCGACAGTGCACTAATGAACACCAAACTTGTTAGTGGGTAAATGAGCAAAAAAAATTTTTTTTCCTTTTTACTTTGATTGGCCCATTTTATTTAAAACTGTTGATGGGTAAATCTCCAGGCTATTTTTTGCGAATGTGTCCGTGTGTTTTAAACTTGATCCGTCAACCTCCATGCAGAACAGTGTTTCAGGTGCATCTCAGCAAACCAGAACATCTTCAAAAAGCCGATTAATCCCAGGAACTCGAGTCAAAAAAGCGAAACTCATGCTATACAGATTCACAACACACGGACCGACACATTTCAAGTGTCCGCGTTTTCCAACTCCGATGATCACAACCGACAGCCAATGAAAACCCAAAGTTCAGCATCTCAGAAAACAAGAACATTACTTAAGACTAGTATAAGAAGGATTTTTTAACACTGGACAACTGACAATTATGACATGTACAGCACTCAATATTTGTTCTGGGCTCCTTTTGCATGAATTTATGCAGCAATGCGGCGTGGCATGGAGGCAATCAGCCTGTGGCAAAGGGGGCTTGCACTGAAGTGGAAGGCTGGGAAGCTGGCACCGGAGTTAACGCGCGTAGGGTGGGGGCGGCTAAAGCGTAGTTTGGATGATGCAGCCAGTGCGTATGCGAGAAATTGGCGAGCGTCGATTGCAAGAGCAGAGCTAATCTCAGCAAACAGCTGCTGCATGGGCGAACTAGGGAAGAGAGAAATGACATTTTTTAAAAGGACAGCAGCAGAACGATTGGCTAGTGATGCGGCTGTGGTGTGCCCCGGATGGATAGAAGAAATCAGCTGCTATACCAGCTGACTGCTCAATTGACAGCCCCAGACAGTGACTGCAGAGAATTATGGGTGAACATGCGAGTGAATGATAAAATAATAAACGGAGTTGAAGTGCGCGAGAGAGTCTTCCTGACTGAACTTTCGCTAAGCTTCATTTTAACTACATTTCCCAGAATTCCAAAAGCATTATCTCTAATGCAATAGAAACTGATGACGTCAAACCTCATATAAGAAATCAAGCAACCCATTGTTCTCCCTCTCTGGACTTTGCTACTGCAATAGAGACCAAAGGCGCGCATCCATCTGACTGAAAAGTTTCGTCAAAACAGAACAAAGACCAAAGTTTTTCGGACCTCTCCAGTTGGCCACGGTAGAGTAAGATTAGCTACGTTCTGCTCCATAATTACTCAAGTTGCCTATAGGTCTATCTGTACAATAACCGGTTAAAAAGAATTTACACTGCGAGATGACAGTCGAATTTCTTTTTTTTCCAACGTCTTTAACTTTTTGGAAGAAACAAAAAGGCGACCAGCTTCCCTTTTTGGTTTTCCCGATCAACAAGTTGACGAACTTTCTGCATTTTCCCGTGCATCATTGTGCTTAGAAAAGCAGACACCGCTTCCTTCCGCTGACGAGCATAAGGAAATAAAGAACCGCCGCCCTTGCCTTCATTCGGACTCCGTCACTGACGCTGGAGAACTGGGTCACTCACTCGGTAGTGATCCCAAGTAAGGCATTTGCATCTGGGCAGAGATTCAGCTGGAATATAAATGCACATTTCTATGCTAATTGTTGATGTTTGAATGTGATTATTACTGTGTACTCTGAGCTGCGTTTTCTTTGCTTGCTGGTTTATGGTTACCAGCAAGCAATCTTGTTGGATGATACAAGTTAGGAAAATTTCCTGTGACCTTCGAATCATTGAAGGTGAGAGTACAAGGTCAGACCTATCTCTTGACTGTTGGGGTAGTCAATGACCTGCCCTACGCTGTAGTTCTGGGTCGGGATCTGCCCGTGCTCTTTGATTTATTACATCCGAGTCTAAATTGCCATGCAGCTAGCACAAGATCTCAGGCAAAAGTGGCTCAGGAGCCAGCCCACCTCTCAGTGCCCTGCCTTTCTTTGATTCTGACTTGGAGACTACACCCGGGAAGCCTAGAAAGACACACAGTCTCTAGGCAAGAGAAGCTTGCTTATGCTTGGGCAAAGTCAACACCAGAGAGTGCTCCTGATCTCCCATTTGGCTGTAGACTCCCTCAAAATATTGGAGAGATGCAGCAAGAAGATCTTAGCCTGAGTTCCTATTTTCAGAGGGCTAAGGAAAGCGGAGGAGAGAGCGGAGTTGTGGGAAGCCCAAAAGAACACTACTTTTTGAAGCAGAGTGTGCTGCATCGGCAGCAGGGGTCCATGGAGCAGCTCCCAGAAAGCAAGAGAGTTGGTGCTAACCCTGAGTCATTCAATTCCCTGGGCTGGCCACTTGGGGAGAAATAAGACCAGGGCCCGTATCACTAAGCACTTCTTCTAGCCAGGAATAAGAGCAGATGTGACCCAGTTTTGTACAAGCTGTCCACAGTGTCAGAAAACCACATGACGTACCCCCCGCAAAATCCCCCTGCAACCTCTCCCTATAATTTTTATCCCTTTTGAACATCTTGGCATGGATACTGCAGGCCCTGTAGAGAGAAGCAAGTTGGGGAATCACTATATATCAGGGATTACGGATTACGCTACAAGGTACCCTGAAGTTTTCCCCCTGAAGTTCATCAAGGCAAGGCACGTGGCATCATGCCTGGTGCAATTGTTTTCCAGGGCAGGCTTCCCGAGAGAGATGCTGACCGACTGGGATATTAACTTTCTGTATACCCTGTTGAAACAGGTCTACGAATTGCTGGGTATCAGGAGCCTGAAGACAATGCCTTACCATCCCCAGACAGATGGGCTCACAGAGCGGTTCAACCAAATGCTTAAACAAATTCTGCGGAAGTTTGTGGATGACAGCGGGTCTAATTGGGATCAGTGGTTAACCTTCATCTTGTTTGTCTTGAAGTTCCCCAAGCCTAAACTGGCTTTTCACCATTTGAATTGCTGTATGGGCATGAGGTGAGGGGTCCCCTGTTACTCCTGAAGGAGGTCTGGGGGGGAGAACAAGGGGAAGGGGAGCCTGCCAGCATTGAAGCATATGTCATCAAGATGCAAGGAAAGCTGGAAAAGATGTCAGCACTAGCCCAAGAGATGGTAGCCCAGGCTCACAGGAACCAGAAAGCTTGGTATGACCAGTCTGCACGCCAGCAGGGACTTCAACCAAGGCGAGAAGGTACTGGTGATGGTGCCTAGTCAAGAGAGTAAGCTGCTAGCAAAGTGGCAAGGGCCCTCTGAGGTCTAAGAGAAGCTTGGGCCCACTATGTGCAGAGTCCGGGTCCTGGGACTGGGACAGTCCAGTATAGTCCTGCATGTAAATCTTCTTGAGGAGTGGGTGTTGAGACCTGGAAAAGAAGCAGAGGCACTGTTAGTGAGGAAGGTGGAGGAAGAGGATGATGATTAGGAGCAGTACCCACCACAGTCTATGCCACTGGACCTGGAGCTGCAACATCTCCCAGAAGACCAGCAGTGCCAGGTGAGGGCTTTATGTATGAAACAATGAACAAATGAAGTATTTTCTGAAGTTCTCAGCTGGTATCATGTTGTGTCTCATGACACTGTCTTAAAGGATGGTGCTTCTGTGAGGCGGATGAATTACCGGATCCCAGAGCAGCTGCTGGGCTCCTTAAAGGAGACCGGATGATGTCCTTTAGCATCATAGAACCCTCAAAGAGTGAGTGGTGCCACCCAGTGGTATTAGTACCGAAGAAAGATAGTACAGTAAGATTTTGTGTTGACTTTCGGTATTTAAACTCTGTCTCCAATTTTGACTCCTATCCAACCCCCAGAATTGATGATTTGATCTGATCTATCAGTTAGGGAAGGCTAAGTATTTCACCACTATTGACCTCTGTAAGGGATATTAGCAGATCCTCTTGACATCTAGATCCAAAGAACTTACAACCGTCCGTAGACCATGGGGGTCATTCCATTTGAATTCCATTTCCATTCATTTCCTTTTTAATTCCGTTCCATTCCCATCAGACTTTACCAGTGCTTACCTAGATGATATTGTGATTTATAGTGAAAGCTGGGGTCGGCATCTAGTCCATTTTCAAAAAGTATTTCAATGCATCCAGGATGCAGGCTTGACAATCAATCCTTTTAAGTGCACTTTTGCTGTCTGAGAGTACCTGAGTTTTGTGATTGGAAATGGACAGATTAAACCACAGGTCCAGAAAGTCCATGCAATTGAAAATTGCCCTCTGCCCCAAACCTGGAAGCAGCTTAGATCATTCCTTGGGATGGCTGAATTTTATCACCTCTTCATTCCCTATTTCTCAGCACGAGCAGCTATACAAACAGATATGGTTGGTTCCAGGTGCCCTAACCAAATTAGCTAGACGGAGCAGGCAAAAGCAGCATTAAAGGACCTCAGGAAGGCCCTGAGTAGAGATCCAGTCTGGTTTATCCCTTGCTTTAATATACTATTCAGACCCTACATACAGGGGAATTGGAGCAGTCCTATTGCAGGGACCTCCAGGAAATCGTTGACAAATTGCCTTTATAAGTCTGAAGCTCTTCCCATGTGAGTGCCATTATTCAACAATAGGAAAAGAATGTTTAGCTGTTAAATGGGCACTTGACTCTTTAGATACTACCTCCTTGGACTGGAGTTTCACCTGGAGACGGATCACAAGGCTCTTCAATGGATGGCATGGATGAAGGACGTTAACAGCCAGGTTACACGTTGGTACCTAGCCATGGAACCATACAAGTTTACCATAAGCTATGTTCCAGGTCGGCTGAATGTGACTGCAGACTACCTTTTACGCTGTCCCAGCTCCATTTCTGAAGGGGGGGAGGATGTAACGGCCAGTTGGCAGCTGCACATGGAACCCAATAAGATGGCTAGTGCAAACAGTTTATACAACCTCAACTTCTACAATAACCAACAATTTGTAATGCAGTATTTATCATTTATTAATTCACCTTTTGCTTCAGTATGTTCACATTTCTTAGCCATTGAATCCATCCATCAGTGACGTGCCGTCAAAGGTCAGTTAGGGAGGCAGAATCTTCACCATTAAACAAAAGATAACTCTATTACTTTGCTTGATTAGCAATCTGAGCATTGATTAACTAATTTACAAGACCAAACAGCAGAATCGCGTGCCAGTTCCATCCACGACATTATTACTCAGTGCATTGAACTTAAAATGCCCATGAGACAGGAAGTTTGTTCATATTTGCTTAGAGGAAGCTAATGCAATGCCATTAACAAATATTAAACCTTTCTTATGTGGCATTCAATGTGTGGTCAATATGTTTACGATAATATTTCCCCCCTTAAACACGTACTTTTTAATGCCATTTTTAAAAAATAGGGAGTTTATTTTCAGTCTTCTTTCATAATCCGATAAACAAAAGATCAAAACAATATACAGAATTACTCAGAGAGTTGAGATTTTTGACTAATTAATTATTAAGATTTACTTCCTTGCAGTCTCGAATCAAAGCATAAAGGTAAATTAATCTTTTTGTCACTATCACCTCTTAATCATTACAGGCTTAATTGACCAGAAAAAAAAAGTCAAATTGATTGATTGACAATCAGGCATAGTACGTGGTAACAGGTTGACAAAATCTAGCGATAAAAAAGGAGAAGTCACTGCCTTACCTGACTGCATGTCCCTGCCATCCATTGTCCATAACATTGCATATGTGCCATTTCAGTCCATTCACTCGCTCATGTTATGATTTAAGTTACAGAACACATGACAAGTTTCTTTAGTTTGCATTTTTATTTACCGTAACACACAAAATCACACTTGAGTGCGCCAGTTTGTTTCCTTGTATGTTGCGTTAATCACATTTTTTTTTTGCTGGAGTTACTGTAAGGTTTCGGTGTGGTGAGCCGGGTTGACGAGCCCTTCCTCCTTCTGGGGTCCCAAGAAGTCTGGACGGGGAAGAATGTCAAATTAGGAGTCCTCCGGCCAGAACCATGGTCCGGATACATCATGGGGGGAAAGAGGAACATTAATTTAGTTATTCATTTATTAGACTTTTGTTTATAGAAATTATTTGTTTATCCTTAATAATTATTATTCACTTACCTTTTGCTATATGTTGAAATGGCCTCTGTATGTCTTCTGTGTTTTTGGTAGTTTATGTTTAGTCTTGGTTTCCCCTAGTGTGTTTAGCTGGCTTGATCAGCCAGTATATAAGTTCCTTTGTGTCTCACATTGTGATATCAGGTTTTTGTTTTCAGTTCTGTTTGTTTGAGGGCTTATTTTTTGGTTATCCTTCTGCTCAGTTGACCCTGTTTTAGGCATAGAACTCTTTCGTTATCCTCATTTACTGTGAGATTATGTTGTTTATGATTTACTTTGGTACTTTCTTTGTAAAGTAAATTCTTTAGATTTTAAAATATTTTTTCCCCATTGCCTTACTGCCTGGTCCCTCTCATAATCCAAAAAAGAAATGCCTGGAGATATGTTCTAGTAGTTTGTTATGGTAAATTTCAGGAATATTCATCTGGCCAAAAAAAAGGACAAAAAAATGTTACATATGACAGACGCCAAACCATTACAATAACTCATGGGCCCATATGGCCAGTAAGCTAAAAACATGGAATAGTGGCGAGCTTTCCAGGGAGTGACCAGTCTACTGAAATTTCTCTAAGGGCCCATCAACAACTCATCTAGAAGGCCAAAGAAGAACCTAGACTAATATCTAAAGACCTGCAGGCCTCAATCACCTCACTTGGGATCAGTGTTCTCGATTCTACAATATTTAATATTGTTCCATATTAAAATTAAATGGATGATAGATTTTGCAAAAAAGCAAAGAGAGGAGAAATCAGAAAGGGCCAAAATAATTTTTTACATCACTGTATTATGAGTTCTTACAAAACCCAAAACCAGTGAAGTTGGCACGTTATGTAAATCGTAGATAAAAACAGAATACAATGATTTGCAAATCCTTTTCAACTTATATTCAATTGAATACACTGCAAAGACAAGATGTTTAATGTTCAAACTGAGAAACTTTTTTTTTTTTTGCAAATAATCATTAACTTAGAATTTAAAGGCAGCAACACATTGCAAAAAAAGTTGGCACAGGGCCTTTTTACCACTGTGTTACATCACCTTTCCTTTTAACGACACTCAGTAAGCGTTTGGGAACTGAGGAGACCAATTTTGAAGCTTTTCAGGTGGAACTCTTTCCCATTCTTGCTTGATGTACAGCTTAAGTTGTTCAACAGTCCGGGTCTTGATTTTACGCTTCAAGCCACACATTTTCAATGGGAAGGTCTGGACTACAGGCAGGCCATCTTAACTTTTTACTACGGAGCCATGCTGCTGTAACACGTGCAGAATGTGGCTTGGCATTGTCTTGCTGAAATAAGCAGGGCGTCCATGAAAAAAGGCGTTGCTTGGATGGCAACATATGTTGCTCCAAACCCTGTATGTACCTTTCAGCATTAATGGTGCCTTCACATATGTGGAAGTTGCCCATGCCTTGGGCACTAATACACCCCCATACCATCACAGATGCTGGCTTTTGAACTTTGGCCTATAACAGTCCGGATGGTTCTTTTCCTCTTTGGTCCGGAGGACACAGCGGCCCACAGTTTCCAAAAACAATTTGAAATGTGGACTCGTCAGACCCAGAACACTTTTCCACTTTGCATCAGTCCATCTTAGATGAGCTTGGGCCCAAAGCCATTTGGCGTTTTCTGGGTGCTGTTGATAAAGCTTTGCATTGTAGAGTTTTTAACTTGCACTTGCAGATGTAGCGACGAACTGTAGTTACTGACAGTGGTTTTCTGAAGTGTTCCTGAGCCCATGTGGTGATGTCCTTTACACACTGATGTCGGTTTTTGATGCACGCCTGAGGGATCGAAGGTCATGGGCATTCAATGTTTTACGTGCAGTGATTTCTCCAGATTCTCTGAACCTTGGGACGATATTACGGACCGTAGATGATGAAATCCTAAATTTCTTGCAATAGCTCGTTGAGGAATGTTGTTTTTAAACTGTTCGACAATCAGCTCACCCATTTGTTCACTAAGTGGTGACCCTCGCCCCATCCTTGTTTGTGAATGACTGAGCATTTCAGGAAGCTGCTTTTATACCCAATCATGGCACCCACCTGTTCCCCAATTAGCCCGTTCACCTGTGGGATGTTCCAAATAAGTGTTTGATGAGCATTCCTCAACTCTCTCAGTTTTTTTGCCACTTGTGCCAGCTTTTTTGAAACATGTTGCAGGCATCCAATTCAAATGAGCTAATATTTGCAAAAATTACAAAGTTTACCTGTTCGAACATTAAGTAACTTGTCTTTGCAGTGTATTCAATTGAATATAGGTTGAAAAGGATTTGCAAATCATTGTATTCTGTTTTTATTTACGATTTACACAACGTGCCAACTTCACTGGTTTTGGGTTTTGTACATTTATTATGAGTGCAGGTAACTTCTCTACTAACAGTTTTATAATCGTTTTTCCTCCAGAAATGACTAGCTCGCAGCTAATAGGCTTTGCTTCGATTTAGCTGGAGTCATGCACCTTTAGAGTAAGGTTTTGAGCATTATTTTTAGAATGTTTGCATTTGTAATGTGGAAAAAAAGCCACTAAATGGCAGTATTGACATTTTTTTGTTAAGCCCAGTCTGGAGCTAGGTTTTGGGGCATGTCCTGGGCATGCCTCAGAGGGGAATGTCCCAGAGAATTGGAGAAAAGTCTGGAAGGTGGGAGGGGGCTGGAAAAGAGTATATAAGGAGAAAAATTGAGAGAGTGGTAGGTAGTAGGAGAAATTGCAAGGAGAAATTGTGGAAGGATACATTTGACCAGACCTGTCACTCTTTTCAAGACCTGTGAAGCTTTTTGTGGATTTTTGCCTGTGTTGGAGCATTTTCCTGTCCCAGGACATCGCAACATAGCAGCCCCATCTCAATTACCAAGGGACTGTAAATATCTCAATTTTTTTTATTTCAATTTTGGTCAGTAAAGTAGATTGTAGATTAGTTCAAAGTGTTTGTTTCATTAAATCTGTTAAAGTTTAAAAATTTTGTCTGTCATCCCTTGCTGTCCGCTACGCAATAACAAATTGACATCATAACAAATTGGGGCCATAACAAATTGGGGGCTCGTCTGGGATAGACCACTGTGTGAGTCATTTATTGAAAATCTAAAATTTCAAATTGTGAAATTTTTTTTTGAATTTTCCTAGACATATATTGACAGATCAACAGCAATGGATGATTTCTTGGCATCACCAACCGTAGAGGTTTTGAAGTCTTTTAAAAAGACAGAACTGCTAGAAATATGGAGACAGAGCTGACAGATGTAAAACCACCCATGCGAAAAACAAGACTGGCTAGAGAGATTGTTGAATATTACATTGATGAAAATGTGTTGCACCAGGAGATCTGGAACAGTTTCCAGTGGAAAATCTAAATGTAGAAATGGAACTTAAATTAAAAATGCAAGAGATTGAAAGAGAGGAAAGAGCATTCGAGAGAGCAGAAAGAGAGAAAGAAAGGCAGTTTGAGTTTGAAAAATTAGCAAGGGAAGGGAGAAAAGAAAGGGAGGAAAAAGAAAAACAGAATTTGAGAGAGAGAAAGAGGAAAGAGCAGAAAGAGAGAGACAGGGACAGAGATTTCAATTTACAGAAGTTAGACTGAGAAGAAAGGCTCCAAATGGAGCAACTAAAAATCAAAATGGAAGCTGAAAACAAATTTCATGCTAGCCAGGAGGTAAAGCTGGTGCCTCCATTCTCGGAAAAGGAGGTTGATAAGTATTTCCAGTGCTTCGAGAAGGTAGCTAAGAGTTGTCAGTGGCCAAAGGAACACTGGCCTCTGATGTTGCAAACTGTCCTCAAGGGTAAAGCTCAACAAGCCTATTCGGCTTTGTCTGCAGATGATTCCTCTGATTATGAGGTTGTCAAAAGGTTATTTTGACAGCTTATGAGTTGGTTCCAGAGGCTTACCGACAGAAATTCAGAGGTCTGAAGAAATATGACAATCAGACTTATGTGGAATTTGCTAACGAGAAGAAGGTTTGCTTTAAGCGCTGGTGTACTTCTATGGAGGTCAAGGATGATTTCAACTCACTAAAAGAGATGATGTTAGTTGAAGAATTCAAGAACTGTGTCAAGGATGATATTAAGACCTACCTTAATGAGAAGCAAGCACTGAATTTGCAATCAGCTGCCAAGTTTGCAGACGAATATGTTCTCACACATAAGTCCAAATTTCAGTCCAGCAGTAAAATAGATGGTCCAAATTTCAGAAGAAAGGTAACGGTGATACCCAAGATTCCTCACCCAAAGACAAAGACAAATCTGGTGATGGTGCTCAGAAATCCAGTCAAAGGTCTGCTCAAAGTGTAAAAGCTGACAGTGACAAAAGTGGTCTAGTTTGCAATTATTGCAAGAAATCTGGTTATGTTACAACTAACTGTTGGTTCCTTAAAGCAAAGAAAGAAAAAGAAAAGGATACCAAACCCAATGCCTTTGTGAAGACAAGGTTAGAAACCCCTGTAGTAGATGACCGATCCGCTAATTTGCCTGCTCCTTGTGAGGCTAAGAAGCCTGATACTGCTGACTTTGTGAGGGAGGAATTTCTTCCATTTGTGTCAGAGGGATTTGTGGCTCTGAATGAGCATTCTCCTCTTGTACCCATATATATCCTCAGGGATACCGGAGCTTCTCAGTCACTTTTGTTGATGGACTTTGGAGTTACGTGATGAGACCGCTTCTGGGGATTTCATACTTGTACAAGGTATTGAAGGGAGGACTGTATCTATACCCCTGTGCTCTGTATTCTTGAAGTCAGATTTAGTTACAGGCCAGGTAAAGGTGGAACTTATGTCAAGTCTACCTATCAAGGGTGTTTCTCTGTTGCTAGGCAGTGACCTTGCTGGGGGCAATGTAGTTCCCCCTGTTCATCTTACTTCACAGCCGAGCACTGAAGATGGCGATGAAGACCCATCTCTGTATCCTTCCTGTGCAGTGACCCGTGCTATGGCTAAGAAGGCTCAAGAAGAAGATGATGTGGTGCCGTCCAGCACATTGAATAGTCATGACTCAGGTGGTTCGCCTCATGACTCTGTTCAGCCTACTATGGTTTCTCCGTTTGAGGACTTATCAGACACTTTTATCAGTTCTCTGTTCAGTCAGCCAGATGGGTCTGATGATTCTGATGTGTCTGGAGACTTATCTCTGTCCAGAAAGCGATTAATTCAGGAGCAAACCAATGATCCTGAAATTTGTGTACTAAAGAAGAGAGCCCTTCCTGATGAAGAAATAGACGCAGTTCCAGTTGGGTATTATCTCAAGGATGGAGTGTTGATGCGGAAGTGGTGCCCTCCTGATATCCCTGCCAATGCAGATTGGGCAGTGGTCAAGCAAATTGTTGTTCTGAAGGTCTACAGGAATGAGATCTTAACAATGGCTCATAGTTTACCTTTAGGAGGTCATCTTGGTGTTAACAAGACTGTTGACAAGATCATGAAACACTTCTTCTGGCCTGGACTTGGGAAAGATGTTTCCAACTTTTGCAAAACCTGTCACACTTGTCAGGTAGTTTGAAAACACCAGTTAGACCCACCTGTAGCTCCATTGCAGCCTATCCCAGCATTTGGGGAGCCCTTCTCCAAGGTCATCGTTGACTGTGTTGGTCCATTACCCAGTACTAGATCTGGAAATCAGTACTTGTTGACAATCATGTGTGCATCTACCAGATTCCCTGAAGCCATACCTCTACGCAACATCAAGGCAACTGCAATCTCGAAGGTTTTGATAAAGTTCTTCACGTTGTTTAGCCTTACCAGGGAAATTCAGTCAGCTCAAGGTAGCAATTCCACTTCCGGATTGTTTCAGCAGGTTGTGTATGAACTAGGTGCGAAGCAGATTCTTTCCAGTGCCTATCATCCAGAGAGTCAGGGTGCCTTAGAGCGGTTTCATTCCACTCTCAAGACAATGATGAGGACTTATTTTTATGACCATGAGAAAGACTGGGATGAAGGTGTTCATTTGCTGTTGTTTGCAGCTAGAGAAGCAGTGCAGGAGTCTACTGGTTTCAGTCCATTTTAGCTAGTGTTTGGCCATGAAGTGAGAGGACCTTTGCTATTGTTGAGTGAACAATGGCAAGAGAAAGAGCCGCATATCAGTCTGTTAGACTGTGTTAGCAAGTTCAGGGAAAGACTGCGTGCAGCTTGTGACCTAGCCAAAGAGAACTTGAAATCAAGTCAGGGAAAAATGAAAACTTGGTATGATCATAAGGCTAGAAGCTGTGAGTTTAAACCAGGAGACAAGGTCCTTGTGTTGTTTCCCTTGCAGTCCAATCCATTGCAGGCTAGATTTCATGGTCCTTATGAAATTCTGACAAAACTCAATGATCTCAATTACATTGTGAAGACTGCAGATAGGAGAAAGCTAAAACAGTTGTGTCACATTAACATGCTGAAGCCTTATCATGATAGGAATGCTAGGGTTGCAGCTGTCACTTCAGATCCTCCGATGGCGAGACTTGTGAATATGAGGGGAGTTTCAAGATGATGAACCTAGAATTAAAGCTGAAGTTCTTTCATGTAAATTGTCAAATTCTGAAGTGTTGCAAAATCTTGATGTAAAACTCCAGCACTTAGAACCCTCACAGAAAGATCAGTTTGAGAGGTTGATCAAGAAATATAAAGATCTATTTCCTGATGTTCCAAAGAGAGTTTCTATAGCCTCTCATGATGTAGATGTTGGTGATGCCAAACCAATAAAACAGCATCCGTACTGGATGAATCCTGAAAAGAAAAAGATTGCTGAGAAAGAGGTTGAGTACATGTTAAAACATGATATTATCAGACCCTCTAACTCAGATTGGAGTTCACCCTGTGTTCTAGTTCCAAAACCTGATGGAAGTACTAGATTCTGTACAGATTATCGAAAAAATCAATGCTGTAACTAGAACTGATGTGTTTCCAATACCTAGGATTGATGATTGTATCGATAGAGTAGGGCAAGCAAAGTTTCTGACCGAGATTGATTTATTGAAGGGTTATTAGTGTGTGCCTTTGACTGAGAGGGCCAAGAGCATCTCTGCTTTTGCCTGACCATCTGGGTTATACCAGTATGAAGTCCTACCCTTTGGCATGAAAAATGCCCCAGCCACGTTTCAAAGGATGATACAGTCTACAATCGCCGGATTGCCACACACGGGTGCGTACATCGACGACCTGATCACATGGAGTGACTCCTGGGAAGAACATCTGAAAGATGTAGAGACGTTGTTCCAGCGCTTGACCCAGGCTAACCTGACTGTTAACCTGAACAAGAGTGACTTTGGTTGTGCTACTGTCACGTGTCTTGGCTACGTCATAGGCCAGGGTAAGGTGGCACCCATAAATGCTAAAGTCCAAGCCATCATGGACTTTCCAGTTCCTGACAACAAAAAAGCTTTGCGCCGCTTCCTTGGAATGATCGGGTACTACCGCAAGTTCTGCAAGAACTTTGCTGAGATTGCTCTCAGTCTCACCAACCAACTGAAGAAAGGCGTGAAGTTCACTTGGGATGAAGCATGCCAAAGAGCCTTTGATCGCCTGAAGTCTCTGCTGTGTCACTTCCCCATGCTCAAATCTCCTGACTTCAACAAACCGTTCTCCATGGCGGTCGATGCTAGCGACCAAGCTTGTGGATCTGTGCTCCTATAGAGAAGTGACTCTGATGACATTGAGCATCCCGTGGCATACTTCTCCAGGAAGTTCAATCACCACCAAAAGAACTATTCCACATTTGAGAAGGAGCTGTTGGCTCTGGTTCTATCCTTACAACACTTTGAGGTTTATGTTTGTACAGGGCAAAAGCCAATGATTGTATATACTGACCACAATCCGTTAATGTTTTTGAGTAAGATGAAAAACAAGAATCGGAGATTGTTGAATTGGAGTTTGATTTTACAGGAGTTTGACTTGGAAATTAAGCATGTAAAGGGTACTGACAATGTAATTGCTGATTGCTTATCCCGTGTTTGAGTATGTGTATATATATCACGAGTGTATTAGCATATTGTATTTTATGTATATATATACACAAGTGTCTACTTAACCATTTTTGTATTGAAAAGAAAAATTTTGCCTTTATGAGTCAAAATTTTTCCCTTTTGGAATGGAGGTGTAATGTGGGGGAAAAAAAAGCCACTAGATGGCAGTATTGACATTTTTTTTGTTAAGCCCAGTCTGGAGCTAGGTTTTGGGGCATGTCCTGGGCATGCCTCAGAGGGGAATGTCCTAGAGAATTGGAGAAAAGTCTGGAAGGTGGGAGGGGGCTGGAAAAGAGTATATAAGGAGAAAAGTTGAGAGAGTAGTAGGTAGTAGGAGAAATTGCAAGGAGAAATTGTGGAAGGATACATTTGACCAGACCTGTCACTCTTTTCAAGACCTGTGAAGCTTTTTGTGGATTTCTGCCTGTGTTGGAGCATTTTCCTGTCCTAGGACATCGCAACATAGCAGCCCCATCTCAATTACCAAGGGACTGTAAATATCTCAATTTTTTTTTTTTTTCAATCTTGGTCAGTAGAGTAGATTGTAGATTAGTTCAAAGTGTTTGTTTCATTAAATCTGTTAAAGTTTAAAAATTTTGTCTGTCATCCCTTGCTGTCCGCTACATAATAACAAATTGACGCCATAACAAATTGGGGCCATAACACATTGCTGAGCAA
This sequence comes from Gymnothorax javanicus, assembly GCA_029692085.1. NCBI lineage: Eukaryota > Metazoa > Chordata > Actinopteri > Anguilliformes > Muraenidae > Gymnothorax > Gymnothorax javanicus. Next base: position 88,336,257 of record CM056195.1, on the reverse strand, counting down.
AAACGTTATTATTATTTAATTCACCACGTCTATGAGCATTTAATTGTGCTCTGGTCCAAAAACTAAGTATTACAGAACTGAATCATCAATGAAAAAATGGCTGAATTTATAATAAAAAATGGCAGCACTATCATTTCAGTTTCTAATTTGTCCTGCCACTTAATATCATTGCTTGTTCTGTTCTTTTGCTTCTGAATATCATTGCTTGTTCTGTTCTTTTGCTTCTGTCACAACTCTCGTGTCATTACTTGGATCCTCCCTTGTTCCAGCAGTCTGCCTGTATTTTTGCTGTTTGTCTCCATTAATTAATATATTGTCTCCTTTCCTCCCTTGCTCCCTGGTGTTATCATTTGTGTTCCACACCCCTTTTGTGAATGACCAGTCTAAGTAAGTTCATTGTGGTGTTACTGTGGTAGCTGGATTGTCATGGTTCATACCCTACTTAGCCTATCTTTTTTTTTGTTTCTTTGTAGTATTGACCTAAGCTTTTCTTCTGAGCTTGTTCAAAAAATTAATGATAAAGAAATATGGAATTTCTTTTCTGAGTCTTGGTCCTTTTCAGCCCTCAAAATGAACTCAGATCGATGACTCAGCATTTTTTGCGCATATGTGAACACAACTGGACTCAGACCCCTTTTAAACGAACAGTACTGAGACCACCACGGGAGGTGGTCTCAGTACGGTTCACTAAAAAGCCACAGTACGGTTCACTTAAGCTACTGTAATGGCCGAAGGAATAGGGAGGCCAAATGCAGCGGTTGGAGAGAATGAGACCTGCAAGGACTTAAAATACACACAGGGAGAAATATAAACAAGGCAACAGAACCAGCTCTCGCGCTTCCAAAAGAACGCCCAACAATCCGAACCAGGAAGCAGAGCGAGAGAGGAAAACAAAGAGGGAAAGCAAAAAGGAAATATCTTGAGAACCGAGAAAGACAAAGCACCTAAATAGGTGCCACACCAATGATAGTGAGGGAAGGGATCAAAAAGGAAATTTCCTTAAATATAAACAACAGATATACCGCAAAGATTTTCACCACAAATCCCTAACTAGAGATATCTTCTGGCTGTAGTGAAAACTCAAATCAGACACTCCAGCAAAGGAGGCGTGGCGGACATCCGGCTTATATAGAATTAGAGGAAAGCGCCACCCACGCCTGATGAACCAGCTGGGAAAAGAATCCGATAGAGAAGGAATTCGATATTGTCCTGGGACGAGAGCCACAAAGAAAATTCCTTCACACATGCACACCACCTAAACCATGACAGCTACGTATTGTGAACACAAAGCGCGCCGGGTTCACTTCGCCTTTTTGCACCCATCGGTGCACCGTACCTCCTGCCCATGTGCCCGAATGGTTCTCTGCATGCGCAATTCTAGTACTGCGCAAGTGCGTAGAATTCCTGCTCGATTTGTACCACACATGCGTAAACATTTTACTTGACGGAAGCCAGCTTTTTTTTTTTTTTTTTTTTACTTTAACAACAAAATAGTATACAAATTCACTGCAACGCCAGGATATTTTAGAAAGGTTATATTTTATTTCATGGTCCTTCATGTAGCCAGTGACTTCGTTTTTTCTTTAATAACATAATAGTATACAAATTCACTACAATAGAAGGACATTTTAGAAAGCTCATATTTTATTTCATGGTCCTTCATGTAGGCTATAGATTTTTTATTTGAATAGGCGTATTGCCACATTTTGCACAAAATCATCTATGTTCATCACTTCCAGCACAAGTCATGGCAAAATATGGAAACTATTGCATGAGGTCTTATGGAAGTGTTTGACAATATTGGTACCTTGACAGGAATTTGCATATTAATACATAGCCTAATTCATTTTTCCGATCCCTAATGTAAACCCTGTGGGCCAAATCGCATATTAACGAAACCCCTCTTTTGTCAATATGAATATGTGATAATACGTGTCCCTCAACAGACATTCAGCACATTGACGGCGCATTTTCCACATACTGCTCTCTTGCTCTTTAGGCACCCGGCAGAGATTTTATTTTTCCCCACTGTGATCTGAAAAACGTCACAAGGGCGTAGGTTTGTTTATGGAAGGTCGGGACATGTCCCTACCAAGCCAGATTTTCCCTACCAATATTTCAGCGAACTCATTCTTATTATCTTTCCAGACAAGCCATATAAGACCCAATTGTGGAGGTTACATCTCCAAGACAATCTATTTATGCATTCTAGCATTTGATTGGTTGAAAGAGCGGGGCTATCTGAAGGCTAGAAGTCAAGAGCAAACTGACCACGCTATTCAGGTCATGAATATTCATTTTTGTCCAAAGTGGGGCTTGAGACGCGCAACTGGATCGCCAGCTTTGATTACATGTGTTAGCAATGGCTTACCTGTAGAAGAGAACCGTTATTTGGCATTTGTTCCAGATTTTTCTTAATTGTGTAACTATAGCACTTTTCCCATGGCCCAACTCATGACATACATTGATATTACCTTAGGTATGTATCATTTTTGGAAATTTCATTGTCTGAGAGTGTGAGGAAAAAAAGTCCCTCCATGTTAAGTCATACTGCTAATATTTCGCCAAACTGAATGCCAAGTGTAATGTTGGTTGAATAAGTGATCTAACCAGTCTGAAACAGATAGTTACTTAAAGTGAAAACTTGCTAGCTACCTTAAGTTAGTTTTTACCAGAAAATAATATCAACGAATGTTAATTAAGCATGTTCGCTAGTTTCAACTAGCGAACTAAACCTGGTTTCTGTCACATGTTGGTTCGGATGGCTAGCAGTAGTAAATATAAGCCAGGTGGATATGTCGAATTATGAGGTGAATCTCAGTGGAGAAATCCCGCGAAGGTGCCATTATTAATTAATTATTTTATATGCAGGAACCACAGCAGCAAGCTAGAGAAACAGAGGAAGCTGTTGGGGATACAGATGTATCAGGGCTTCAGGTGAGGTCATAATTATGACTTGTTCTGTGGAATTATAGGGAAAGCATTAAAGTTAGTCTTATGATGTTCAGCAAATATAACCTTTGAAAGTCACAATGTCCCACCCAACTTTGGCTCAGTGGGGAAAAAAATGAAAGAAATGCGTAATCGTAAATCTAACATGACCCAGTTCGATTAACGCTCGGTTTGCGGCTTGTCCAATTCATAGTCGATGGTCCATTTTGAGGTGTTTATCACGGCTGCAATTGTGTTACCGCATATTAGGATGCTTAATAGAGAGGACTGCGAGCTGGCTTGCTAATGTAGTAATATATCCACTCACTTGGTATTAATGTCCAGGGGCCTTACTTATAAAAATTTGCGTGGATTTCAATACGTACGCACAAAAAAAAAAGACAATTTGTGGAAAATAACCCAATTTATAAACCTATGGGTAAAATAAACTGCATGGAATTTTCATTTATTTAATTAAGATGGACTTGGAATTTACTGTCATTGTGCATAATCTCAATAATTTCCCTGTTTTTAATGTCAAATTTGCTTTTATAAATCAGAAATCTGCAAAGAAAGTGACGTACATATCTTTTTTTTCTGCCTATGCACCGTTTATAAATGAGGCCCCAGGTTACTAAATCAGAGCAGGTTTCATTATTGTGCTGAGATGGTTTGCAGCTGTCAGTTAAAGTTGTGGCAAGTTTATGTATGTGGTATCTTTGTATGAAAATTTTGGAGGCACCTTGCGTAGCATAATTTAAAAAAAAACAGAGAAACACTCATTTGGATAATCTTTGTATGCAGTAAAGGCAGTATCTGCCCTCAGATTTACAAAAATTTTCCAGCTCGCGCTCCCATCACATACGTGTCCCTACCAATTCTCACATTAGAACCTACGCCCTTGCAACATCATTATCCCTTACATCTTACAATGGACAAGAAACGGAGATTTGTGGATGCTACGAAAATAAATGGTTTTTTTTATAGGGGGAGGTCGATTTTTTTAATTTATTTTTTTCTGATGAGGGTACAGATATCCTGAATGCCTGAGTTTAAAATAGGCTATAAATTTATCTATGTCTACAATGCCGTGAAAAAGTATTTGCCCCCTTCCTGATTTCTTCTTTTTTTTGCATATTTGTCACGCATAAATGTTTCAGGTCATCAAACAAATTTTAATATTAGACAAAGACAACCTGAGTAAATACAAAATGCAGTTTTTAAATGATGAGTTCATTTATTCAGGGAAAAAAGCTATCCAAATGAACCTGGCCCTATGTGAAAAAGTAATTGCCCCCTAAATCCTAATAACTGGTTGTGCCACCCTCAGCGACAACAACTGCAATCAAACGTTTGCAATAACTGGCAATGAGTCTTTCACATCACTGTGGAAGAATTTTAGCCCACTCTCCTTTGCAGAATTATTTTAATTCAGCCACATTGGAGGGGTTTTGAGCATGAACGGCCTGTTTAAGGTCATGCCACTGCATCTCAAGAGGATTTAAGCGCAGACTTTGACAAGGCCACTCCAAAATCTTCATTTTGTTTTTTTAAGCCATTCAGAGGTGGACTTGCTGGTGTGTTTCAGATCATTGTCCTGCTGCATAACCCAAGTGCCCTTTAGCTTGAGATCACAATCTGAAGGTTGGCGTCCTCCTTCAGGATTTTCCGGTAGAGAGCAGAATTCATAGTTCCATCAATTATGAAAAAGTCGTCCTGGTCCTGAAGCAGCAAAGCAGCCCCACACTACCACCATCATGTTTGACTTTTGGTATGATGTTCTTTTACACCTGATGTAATGGGACACACACCTTCCAAAAAGTTCAACTTATGCCTTACCATTCCACAGAATATTTTCCCAAAAGTCTTGGGGATCATCATGATGTATTTTGGCAAATGTGAGACGAGCCTTCGTGTTCTTTTTGGTCAGCAGTGGTTTTCACCTTGGAACTCTCCCATGGATGCCATTTTTTTGCCCAGTCTCTATCTTATTGTTGAATCGTGAATACTGACTTTAACTGAGGCAAGTGAGGCCTGCAGTTCTACAGATGTTGTTTTGGGTTTTTTTGTGACCTCCTGGATGCGTAGTTGATGTGCTCTTGGAGTAATTTTGGTAGGCCGGCCACTCCTTGGAAGGTTCACCTCTGTTCCAAGTTTTCTCCATTTGTGGATAATGGCTCTCACCGTGATTCGCCAGAGTCCCAAAGCCTTAGAAAAGGCTTTGCAACCCTTTGCAGACTGATAGATGTCAATTTCTTTGTTTCTCATCTGTTCTTGAATTTCTTTAGTTCACGGCATGACATGTTGCTTTTTGAGATCCTTTAGCCTACCTCACTTTGTCAGACAGGTTCTATTTAAGTGATTTCTTGATTCAACAGGCCTGGCAGTAATCAGGCCTGGGTGTGGCTAGTGAAACTGGACTCAGAAAATGTGGTTAATCACAGTTAATTCATGATTTAACAAGGGGGGGCAATTACTTTTTCCCATTGGGCCCGGTAGGTTTGGATAGCTTTTTTCCCTCAATAAATGAGATCATCATTTAAAAACTGCATTTTATATTTACTCGGGTTATCTTTTTCTGATATTAAAATTTGTTTGATGATCTGAAACAATTAAGTGTGAAAAATATGCAAAAAAGTAAGAAATCAGGAAGGGGGCAAATACTTTTTAACGGCAATGTATATTATTGATAGGGTCGCGCACGACACAAAAAAATTTCGGGGGAGACAATAACAGGAGAACTTTTATATTTTATGAAAACATTTTAATCACTAAACTATCACAGTTAAAATTTACGCTACCCTGTGCCATTTTAGTGATATATTGCATGCGGCAGTTGAACTGTATTTCCTACTTTGATTATTAAATTTTGCGATTAATTCACCCGGTTTACATGCGTGCCAATTCCCGCGGATTATATTCCAACAGATCCAACCGAGGCCGTCATCAGAAACTAGCGTTGCTTCATATAACGCAACTGAGGAAAGGACATCTCATGTCACTTAAAACATATGTCCTTGTTTCATCTGTCCTTTCTCCTGTTTCCTCCATGCATCCTCGGTGGGAGGGACTAAGACGCAAGGATAGGACGCAAGTGAGGGGAACTAGGATGCAATTTAAAAGACTTGAGATGCAGCCTCTGTCTCTCTCGCTTATCCAGCACTTGAATTGTCAATCCAACTGGTAAAGGGTTTTATGCATGCGTGGAACACATCGAGCAGTGTCGCAAATATGAGTTAAACAATGCACATGCGCAGAAAGTTTGTGCATGCGCAGAACCGATCGGGATGGAGGTACGGGTAGGGCACTGACAAAAACCATGGCAGCAGACATTTCATTCCAGGTAAAAACTACTCAGAATACAGTGCAATAGAGGTCTGAGAGCTCTAGAGGAACTACAGTGTGAACAGAAAGAGGACTGAGGCCCTACCAGAGCTGAAGTGGACCTGAAAGAGAACCTAGTCCTCTTTGAAATAAACTCACAATGTGAACACAAAAAGAACTGAGCTCATTTTCTGTTGGTCCACTTTTTGGTCCACTTTTAGAGGACTGAGTTTGGTTCTTTTAAAAGGGACTATGCGTGAAAACACCCAAATTCACATCACTCTCGAGGATTGGGTCTGAATTCCTGCAAAACCCAAGTTTCACTGGTCTTTTTTATGGGAACATGCCATCGCCTTTTTTATGTAAACCTAGATATTGTATTTTCCCTACAGTATAGTAGTACCATGTACAGCCTTGCCGAAACAAAGCTGATTTCTATAAGCTTGAAAATGAATTGAATTTCGAAGAATGAAGTGGACATCAATGGACTACAGACTGCAGCGCAAGTACTTTTTCCCACTTGAAAAGCACATAATGCTCAGTGATTGCAATCTATTTCAAAGAAAACATTTTTTCACTCTGTTTTGAAACAGCCATTCATCATTATCAGCCCTGAAATCAATTTTTTTTTGTAACTAGAGTTTAAAGGACATCACTTTTCCTTACCACATGTATCACTGAAGTTTAAGGGCTTTGTAAGAATGACATTTTAAATGACAAAAAATATGTAGAGTGTATTATACACTGAACTACAACGTAATTTACGAATGCAGTGTTTCCCATACCTCTCGTGGAGGACCACATGTCCTGCATGCTTTAGATCTCTCCCTGCTCCAGCACAGGTGATTCAGATGATCGAGTCATTATTAACTCCTGAAGCTGCATGATAACAAGAGCCATTGGGAGATGGCATATCCCCCCAGCCCCACGTGATCAGCTTCGGATTAGCAAGAGGCACCACGGCAGATCATGATTAATGTGCACACCAGGTTTTGTGGAGAAGTATTGAACGGTTTTCAAGTTATGCTCCAGAAACAAAATGTTCACAGACTGACGGACAGACAGACAGACGACCGCAGCCATGACTATATCCCCCCGCATCATATGCCGGGGGGATAATAATAATAATAATAAGCTAATCATTTGAAGCACCTTAGCTGGAGTAGGGAGAGATCTAAAATATGCAGGACAAGTGGTCCTCCAGGAGAGGTTTGGGAAACACTGTACTAATGGTTCATAAAAATTTTTCTAGACACACTGGCTGCTGTAGGCCTCATGCACTCAGATTCATTTTTTCATGAACATTTCTTCCTTTAAAAACTACACTGAAATGTTAGGTAATTAATAGAGAATGGCATTTCATTTTGCAGTCTAGAAATTCTGACCCACATCTGTACAGTATCAAGGACAGCAGCCTTATTATACCACAGTCAGCAGTTTTAAAAGGGTGAACAGGAGTTTTGCAGATAGTATACATAGCTGCAGTAGTATTTGTAGTAGTGGTAGTTGCAGCAGTGATGGTGGAAGCAGCAGTATGGAAAGCCGTTTGAGCATTTATTCTGACGCCATGATATCAGACGTTAGTCTTCTCCATTAGTGCGGTCTTTGTCAGCTGTCGTTGGACATTTACGCTCAGGAGTTGGGCATTTTGTCTGAAAACCCTATTTCCAAAAAAGTTGGGATGCCGTGTAAAATGTTAATAAAAACATAATGCAATGATTTTCAAATCATTTGAACTTAATATTTATTTGAAAATAGTACAAGGACGATATACCAGATGTTGAAACTAAGATATCTTATTGTTTTTTGAAAAAGATGTGCTCATTTTGAATTTGATGGTAGCAATCAAGAAAGTTGACACAGGGGCATGTTTACCACTGTGTTGCATCGCATCCTCTTCAGTCAAAACTCTGTTTGGGAACTAAGCAAAATGTTTTCCCATTCTTGCTTTATGTAGGATTTCAGCTGCTCAATACTTTGCAGTCTCCTTTGTCCTATTTTTCGTTTCATAATGCACCAAATATTGTCAGTTGGTGACAGGTCCGGACTGCAGACAGACCACTTTAGCACCCAGACTGTTTTACTACAGGGCCATGTTGTTGGAATACATGCAGAGTATGGTGTTTTGCAGGGTGTTGCTGAAATGAGCTGGGCCTTTCCTTAAGAAAGGCATCTGGATGGCAGTAAATTCTGCGCTAAAACCTGTATGTATTGTTCACCATTAATGGTGACTTCATGGACGTGCAAGGTACCCATGCAATGTATACTAATGCACCCCCATACTATCATGGATGCTGGCTTTGAATTGTTTGCTGATAACAAGCAGAATGGTCCTTCTCCTCTTTAGCACAGAGGACGTGGCATCCATTTTTCCAAAAAGAATTTCACAATTTGATCAGTCAAACCACTGCTGGTTTTCCACTTTGCCTCAGTACATTTGAAATGAGCTTGGGCTCAGAGAATGCAGTATTTCTGGATCTTGTTTCTATATGGTTTAATCTCTACATGGCAGAGTTTTAACTTGCATTTGTGGATGCAGTGACAAACTGTATGTACTGACAATGGTTTGCAGAAGTGTTCCTGAGTCCATTCAGTGATTTCGAGGACAGAATCCTGTCTGTTTTTAATGGAGTGCTGCTTGAGGACCTGAAAATCACAGCCATTCAAAATTAGATTTTGGCCTTGTCCCATGCATACAGAGATTTTTCTGGATTTCTGGAATCTTTTAATGATATTATGTACCACAGAGGATAAAATTGAAAAGAATTTGTTGACACAAGTATGTCACTTCTGACTTTAACAAGCCACCCCGATCTTAACGCGCAGTATAGCACCTAAAATGCCTCTTTTACTGTGGCGTTTAAAGGCACCGGTCTTCACTGAAAGAAATGAAGAGAATCCCCTGGAGAGCCCTTTGTTTGGCCGACAGCGTACTCAACTGGCGGATTAAGATCCACTGTCTTGCAAATTTCAAACGAGACTATTGGCCTTTGCGATAGTAACACTCCTGTTTTAATAGGTGGACTTGTCATGTTTCACTCTTCCTGGGTTGCATGTAAATTTCGTGCAACGTTATGAATAGATATTTCAACACCAATGCAGCCTTTCTTTGCTGGGATGAAATAAATATTTGAATCATTAAGTTTTCAAAGGGCCCAATTCCAATGAATTAGAGGTCTGCACATCTTACTGCAAAAAGGGGAACTTTCTTGTAATTTCAGCCAAAAGTATTCCAATGACACTTGCTTGTAAAGAAATAAACTAAAAATATATGGGTCACAACATATAGGCAAAAAATTAGATCAAGTTTTTCCTTTCTTGAAAAAGAGTGTTCCTTGGGGTTTGGGTCCTTTGGAAACTCAAGGATTCATTTGGAACAGGTGTTACAATAGAATAATATGTGGCAGATTTGGGACTCTGATTTGGCTTATATACAGTCATCATTCATACAAATAACCACTGTCCAATTAGTAGGTCTATATGATTTCCTAGTGACAAATTTTATGTCAATAAAAATATGTGCAAAACATAATCTGAGAATATTAAACTCTGAAGTTAAATAAATAACGTAATATCTCCGAGCTATATTAAAATCACGGGACTGTTACAATATGGCTTGGAAATCCTAAGTACTCTGACAGACTACAGTATACACCAAAACTTCTTCTGAATTTATTGTTTCCTTCTGATGTGAGATATTGGTTTTCTAACTGACTCAGTTTTCAGGAGATCAAACGTAATTGTGTTCACCCATTCAACGATGATGAATCTCAGATTTTCTATATTACCGTGCTGGTGTTAATACACCATGCAACTTGTAGTTTTAGCTACACAACATTAAGCAGATAAAAATTATGGGAAATGAGGAAAGAAACTTCACTGACAGTGGAATTTAAATTGCGTCAAGCCCACCAGAGCATTTTACAGCCTTAAACGGAGACCTCATCACCCTTTCCAGCATTACAGCAATTATTTTCTGCACCTGCAGAAATTCCTCATTAAAATCATAACAAATGTTACAAAACTGTTAATTTAAAAGCTGAAGCTTATTCAGTTCTTGTTTGTTTTTGTGGAAATTTTGCCTTCAGTATTCAGCAAATTGTCTGCAACAGTCCCCATTTTCCCTCTAATAAGCAGTAAATTTGAAACCATTTTTCTGCTACAAGGAGAAGTACCTTCCACTGAGTTTTGAGGAACTTTGTTGATTTAGCAGATAATATCCCTCAATAAGCTTCAGCGCAATGTGGTGTGGAATTCTGATTCACCCAATGTTTTCATTGTCACAATTTGGAAGAAATGTTGCTTTGTCTCTTCAAACAAATTATGTAGCTGAATGAAGCTTAGGCCTTCAGCCAACTCTTTTTTTTTTTTTTTTTCGCATGAAATAATGAAGCACAGACGCGCATTAAGCTAAGAAACTGTTCTGAGATCTTTGCTGTCGGGTGTTCAAATCCCAGCCTCTCCAGTACTGGTTATGGCCAGTGGTCCACATTGGCAAGACGGCAATTGGCTCAACCCCAATGGGCATGATAAGGTATAAATCGGTCAAAATTTGAGCCTCGTCTGCCGGACACATGTCGCTGCACAGAAAATTACAACCGCTGACTGCATTTTCGTTCAACGGCATTAGTAGTGCATGATTGCCAGTGTGACTGCATAGTGTAAAAGAAAAGAGGACAGGTCTTAATGTGAGTCAGAGGGATCATGTGCCACAGTATTATCCTCCTGAGTCGATGAGAGCAGGTCGCTGCGGTTGACTGAACAGTTTGACTGTGTTTGGCGTGGGGAAAATGGGGGAACCTTTAAAAAAAATAGGGAAGCTGTTTAAAAAGGTTTGCGATTTTTATACAAATTACCCTGTACTCTCAATCTGATGGTCTTCACATTAACATAATATATATGAAATTGCTTCAAATCCAGTACGTTGTAGCACTGAGAAGCGTCAACAGAAGTTGTGACAGAGTGGTGCTGGAGATGTAATTCACAAGGATACAAATCTTGTGCACTGTCTTTAATGTTTCCTTTGGAATTTTAATCAACACACTTGTGCATTTCTCTATAAAATACCAGCCCACAGTGGAGATCAGTCAGGGAAATTACATAAAGGCTCTCTGGCCGATTTGGGAAACTGTGCGCATAGAATTATGTTGTTTCTGTAACCACAGATGCCCTTATCATCTGCCCTCTCACTGCCTTTTGCCCACTATTCAGTTTAATATTGATTGACCGCTATGCTGTTCTGATGTGCGTCAAAGCCACAACAGTTAATTACAATCAGATAATGATACAGCTTACAATGGAGGGGAAATTACTTTGATAAGCTTTGTTCATTTTTCTACCCTCCAGGTTCGTTCCTATCAACTCTTCCCCTTGAGGTTACTCCATATGAGATGAAGCTGAAAGCACGTCCCTGTTGAGAGGGAAAGGAAATGTTGCATCAGGAAACAAGATTCAGGGAGGAAATTCACTGTGAAGAGTGAATGTGTTGCTTTTCTATTTTATTTTATTTTATTCTATTTGGATTATTTTTCTTCTTTTCCAGACAAATTCCCCTGTAGTGATGTGCAAGTCACAAACAAATTACTCAAAACAAACAACTCTTTTATTGACCAGGGAGCAGAGGGGTAAATCTGTTCCGAGGAGTGGGGGGATGATTGCGGTCAGGCGCAGAGATTTCACACAAATGCACATGCACACGCACGCACAAACACACACACACACCCACACACACACTCGCACACACACACACAACCATTTTTGTTGTATTGACTTCGACACAATCTGCAATTGTCATGTATATTTATATATTTTGAAAGATAACAATGCTTAATCTTCAACTCCAAAACAAGATTGATCACATTCAGTCAGACACAAACTTAGTATCTCATCAGACTCAAGAAGTCTGAGATAAAGTCAAATTAGACAGATTTCAGCAGTTTTATTTTTAGCCTTCATCATGAAAAACTGCTGTTCAGTCACAATACTAAAAGAAAAATCCCTTAACGTCTTCCTATTTTAGCAGACAGTAACTAAATATGCAGTCGTACCACTGTCAGTCTCTTGAAGACTTGAACATAAGTTTTATACTGTTTTTATATCTGGAGACATCACAATCCTCTAATTTAGACAACTAAACAGATATAATAAGGATAATAAGGATAAAAATAATAATAATAATAATAACAACAACTCAGTGGCGTCATGACTGAAAAGCAGGTGCACATGCAGGAAATTTAACCCCTCTTTGCAGCTGTAGATGCCAACGGACATGGAGCTGCTCGATTTATGCGTGCAGTTAAACTATTCTATCACTAGACGCCACATGTGGATCAGTTATTGAATATTCACCAGCAAGCCGAGCTTGAACACGGTTTAGAATATGGACGAGTCAGGTTCCATTTCAGTTTCCTGGGAATGGTATGAATTAAACCCCTCAGCCAAGCCTGATGGCAATGTGCAAACTGCCTAATATACTTGCCCATAGTATCTATCCAGCAGTTAATAAAAATGATCTCTCAATAAATGAATAATAGGCCAAAGGTACCTCAACTGAGTGCTGAAAAACAATCAGTTTTCTGAAGCAACAATTCAACATGGTATTGATACTATATCATTCCAAAAACAATTGTCGTCATCAGATATTAAAAATGTGTGATTCCCTATCATTGAATTACACGTAGATTCATCTCACAATGAATTTAGCAGTTCCTTACAACCTCATACAATCCTTCAATGATATCCAGTGTCTCTAATGCTTGCTCAGGCTTATCTGCATAAAGCAGAGTTGTAGTTCACGCCCACCTGAACTATAATCCAGTAATTATCTATTGATTGACACATCTTTATCCCATTCCAGACAGTATAAACTGTCCACAGTAATTGAAGACTTTGATTGGACCCTCAGAAAAGTATTTAAACCATTGCGTAACAGCGAGTTAGGTTGAATTTTATGAACTGTGCACAGCTGAATGACATGAGTACAAAATAAAAAAGACTTCCAAAACCAACCTAGAAGTGTCTAACTTACATTTACGTGATGGCAGTTTGATTCTGACATGTTTAATGGGAGTTATTCTGATGGAACAGTACTGGAAGGATACTCATACCAGAAGACTCTGTTGCTCTGTTTATCTGGAGGAGGACTTCATTGATGGAGAGTTTTGCTTCTGTTTGACTGAGTAGAATAGAGAAAAAAGGCATCCTTATAGCTAGCCAGCAGGTTTTCTGTTTTTATTTTTGTTGGTTTACCATAGCCATGATGATCACAGCGCTTGTTGCTACATTGGTTAGTATCAGTGACCGTAAGCCTTTGCGAATTTTACTGCATATGGTGGAATTTTGCTCAATGTAATGATGTTTTAGAATTTATACTGCATTCAACGAAATCGAATGCCTACCTTTTGTGTAAAATGCAAACAGCTCCAAGACTGCGGTAAAACCCCTGCCATATTCAGTGCACTGATTCTGTTCAATCAAGAGAAGCATATTGCCTGCTTTTTCCTGATAGTGGAATGTCTGTTTTATTCAAATGAGGCATATTTCAGATATTACTGTGTTTAGTGAGTTATACTTGCTCCTTATTCAGATTCGCTTTATTGTCATTGTTACAGAATAGCAATGAGATTTACGTTTGGAGAGAAAGTGCTCCGGGCCGCAGCAACGTGCGTCGCGCTGCCAACTCCACTTTTATTGGGTGTGAAAAGTGTTTATCCAAGTTAGTGTTTCGCTTGGATGATCGTAATTGTACAAATATCAAGCTTTCCATCGCAGGGTGAACGTTCTGACTGTAAAATAAGCCGTTCCTTTAATGAGTAAGTGTGCCTGCTGATGTGGCTCTGTAGAAAAAAGGACAAATCTCTGAACTTCATCATGGAGAAAAGGCATGTTTTTGGTTTGGAGAGGTTACTGGTGTCTGTTGATGTCCATCCGTGCCTATATTGATAAACTCATGCCAAATTTCACCAGAATATCATTAATTCATGTTGAAGTTCATGAGTCAAAAGTTGATTTGTGCTAAACATATGATTATTTTATGATTTGGCAGTGCGTAATTTTGAGAGCTCTGACAGCTTGGGGAGCCACCTGGCGAGCCATGTTATTTGGCTTATACATGGTAGATAATTTAAAGGAAATCACTGTCAGATAATGTGCACTCGTCAAGGAATTTATGATCTCACAAATGTATTGTTTTGACTCCCAGCCATTTTTCAATTCTCAGTATTTTTTATAATATCATTGGCAAAGTTTCATGAAGATTTTTGGCCCTTACTCTTTTTTTATTATTTATTTATTGCACAGTTTTAAAACAGCAACAGAGCATAAAATAAAAAAACAGACTGTGCAAGTGAGATAAAAACTCCTTCCAGAGTTATGTTATCTCACCTAAATACAAATAAAAAATAATTTCAAAGTTGCATATAAAATAAATATCAATAAAACAACAAAAATATACATGCCAATAATAGAAATGAGGTAGAAAGAAAAACATAAGGAAAGCTAACTAATAAAGTACCTGTTTAATGATCAGCGTGTGTGTGTGTGTGTGTGTGTGTGTGTGTGTGTGTGTGTGTATGTGTTTATGTATGTGTTTTTGGGATGTGAAGCAAGATATATGCATGTGAGTATGTGTAAAAGGGTGTATTATATACATTTATCTAAACAACAAAAATAAAAAAATAAAAAATCTAAAACGGACCAAAAAAACCACATGTAACACAAAGAGTGTAACACCAGAGATAATCTACATTAAAATAAATGAACAAAACAGCAAAGTCTTACTTGACTTCTAACAAGTACACATGTGGCATTTATCCTCAGCCAAAGTTTAAATTCATTCCGAATATGATGACACCAAAGATTGTTTTAATTTATTCTTAAATATTGACAATGATGGAGAGATATTCATCAGATGTTGATGAGAATTCCACAGCTCTGCACCACAGTGCTCCAGCAAAAACTGACCCCTAGTGGTGAGATTCTTAGGCAGGTGTAGATGATTAGCTTGACGGGTACTATATTGATGGACTTCAGAATTAAGTGTGAAATAATTCTCAAAACAATCTGGCAAAAGTTCTCTCCTATATCTGGTCTTATAAACAAATGTACAAATTTGAACAATATTTATGTCGAAAATTGTTAGGAGCTTCAGTTTGTGAAATAATGGCAAAGACTGAACAAATGAATTAGAAAAGGTGACACTTTTAACAAATATTTTTTGTAACATGTAGATCTTCTTAAGATTAGTGTAATAGTTTGAACCCCAAACAATGCTACAGTAATTAAGGTATGGAAAAATCAGACAATAATACAAGGTCAACAAACAAGATTTGTGAAAAAAAAATGCAAATTTTCTTAATTATACCAAGGGATTTCATTGCTTTTTTTATAGATATAATTCATATGTTCTTTCCAACAAAGTTGATCATCAACCAAAACTCCCAAAAATCTCATGAAATGCACTTGTTTAACCTGATTTTCATCAATTTTCATCAGTTATCAGTTATATTTTTTCTTTCCACAAAAGATCATGAAATTTGATTTTTTTCATTCAAAGACAATTTGTTTCTTTTAAACCAGATTGAATCATCTTGAGGACCCTTTTCTGCCTCCCTCATAAGGCAATCAAAATTACTATTGAACATCACCAAATCAGTATCATCCGCGAAAAGTATTGGTAAAATGTCTTTACATACAGTAGCTAAATCATTAACATAAATAAGAAATAATAATGGTCCAAGAATTGAACCCTGAGGGACTCCACATTGAATAGTGGCTTTTTGAGATACACAATTTTTAAAATACACATATTGCTGTCTGTTTTTGAGATAATCGCCTAACCAATCAGGAACATGGCCTTTAAAACCATATCTATGTAATTTTGACAGTAACGTGATGATTTACAGAATCGAATGCTTTCGACAGGTCAAGAAAAATACCTAATGCATATTCATTGTGATCTTGTGCTGATATGATTTTGTTTTCCAGCTGGAGCAGGGCCATGAAGGAGGAATGTTTTTTTTCTGAAACCATACTAATGCGTGTATAATGTTATTCAGATCCAGATGCTGAAAAATTCTTTTGTAAACAAGTTTTTCAAGATTTTTGAAAAACAGGGTAATATTGATATGGGTCTGTAATTTGTGAAAAGATTGGGGTCGTCGGCTTTATATAGAGGAATGACTATTGCTAACTTTAAGTCATTAGGAATTTTATCATTATCCATGGAGACAGAAAAAATATGGGTTAACAGATCTGCAAGACAATGTTTCACTTCTTTTATAAGTAAAGCACTAATTTCATCATGACCCGCAGCAGTATTCTTTAGCCCCAAAATTATTTCTTTAATTTCCTCAGGTTCAGGTTTGATAAAGTTAGACATGGTTGGAAATTTGCTATGAATGTAATCCACCGGATCACCCTTGATATTAGGGATATTTTTTCAAGTGACACGCCTATATTAACAAAGAAATCATGAAATTTACAAGCAATATCGTAGGGGCTCGAAAATGATTCTGCACCATCAGAAAAAGTTGAGGGAAACTCCGCTCTTTCTTTCTTTCTCTGCAATAACTGGCTAATAATTTGCCATGTGTGTTTGATGTTGTTAGATAAATGCTTTCATTGTTGAGAATAATTTTTTTTTTTTTTGCACATTTCAGAAGATGATTATACCTGTTTTTGAAGCTTTTATGTATCCCTAGATTTAAAGGTGTAGGAGACAACAAATACTTTTTATTTAACTTATTTTCATTCATAGAAGATTTATATAATCCTGAGGTTAACCAAGGTTTACTGTTGTCCCCTTTACATTTAGTTCTAGTAGGTAACTCAGCTGGGAAGCATTTGTTAAATACAGCATTCAATGAATGAGAAAAACACTTGTATGCAGATTCCACATCTAGACATCTGTAAATGTCATTCCACGAGACTTCCTCAAGCTCTTTCTTAAACATTGAAATGTTATGATTGTTGAATTCATGATGGGCTGTCCTGTTTCTTATTCGCTCACTATCCTGACCTTTAAGTCACATGAACTGAAAAATAGGAAAACGATCAGATATATCTGTAACTAAAATACCAGAGTGAATCAACTCATTCAAAGAAGTGGTAAAAATATTACCAATCAAAGTGGCCGTTTTATTATTTACTCTAGTGGGTTTACTTATAACTGGATAAGAATAATTAGAACATATAATACTTAAAAATTCCTCAGTTTCCGAATGTGTTTCCATCTTGAGGAGATTAATATTAAAATCGCCCAAGATGAACAATAATTTCCCCTCCTTATTAATAATATCCATTGAATTTGCAGCACAATCATTGAATTCACAAATTGCTGTGTTTGGGGGATGATACACACAACCAATGATTATTTTTTTGGCCTCAACAAACATTTCAATGAATATTGATTCAACCTGCACCATTTCAGTATTCAAGCGCAAATCATGTCTAATCCAATATTCATAATCTTGGTGGATAAAAATTGATATGCTACCACCCACTTTATTTCCTCTGTAAGAGTGAACTGAATTGTACTGGGGGAGCTCATATATGCTGCTAATGTTTTCAGAGAGCCAGGTCTCTGTAAGTGCTATAATTGGAAAAGTGTACTTAAAGCAGCACTATGTAGTTTTTTCCCGGATTCGCTCGCGGTGTCCCCCTGCAGTTGATAAACGGTATTGTCCGTAACAACTGTCGTAAAATCTGTCTACACGGACACGAAGCAGACATCGAAATGGTCTTCGATGTCTGCTTCTTCACTCAGGTTGCCAAGGGCCTCAAACTTGTTCCGAAGGGTCACAGCAAAGGCTTGACGATATGATTCCTCGTCTAACTTCTTGACCTCGAACTTGGTCACTGCCTGTCTGGTGTGTATCCTCTTGAGCTTTAGCTGCATCTTAGCCATGACTAGATGATGGTCTGATCCGGTGTTTGCTCCCCTCTTGGCTCTCACGTCCAGCAGTGATCTTTGGAAAAGTCTTGGAATGCAGATGTGATCTATTTGGTTGTGGGTTTTCTGATCTGGTGAGACCCAGGTTTCCTTGTGGACGTCTCAGTGTGGGAAGATACTACCTCAATGACTAAGTCATTGTCTGCGCAGAAGTCCATGAACATCTGTCCATTCTCGTTCCTCGTCCCCAGTGCGTGTCATCCCATGGTAGTCACATAGCCACTGTTTTCACTGCCGACCTTGGCATTCATGTCGCCCATCAAGACGGTCATCTCTTTCTCTGTGCACTTGGACATGACACTCTGTAATTCCTCATAAAACTCTTCCTTCTCTATGTCCTCTGCATCGTTGGTTGGTGCATATGCGACGATAGTTCTCAGTATGATCCTTTTATGCCCAGTCCTGAAGCATGCCGTGATAATCCTAGCAGAGACTGGTTCCCATCCAGTAAGGGCCTTCACTGCTTGTTTGGATAGCGTGATCCCTACTCCTTGTGTGTGTGCTGCTGTTTTCCCACTGTGTCCAGAGTACAGGAGTGTCTCCCCTGAGTTAAGCCTCGTTTCTCCAGAACCTGTCCATCTGGTTTCGCAGAGACCAAGAATCTCCAGGCTGTAGCTCCTCATCTCTTTACCGATGTTAGCACTTCTTCCAGCTTCAAACATTGTTCTCACATTCCAGGTTCCAATCTTGGTCGGCCTTCTGGTTGGAAGAACGATCGATCTCCCAACTTCCCGTAGGCTTTCACAGAGAGATGCCATCGAGTCTGCTGTAGTAGCAGGTCCTTCGCCAGAAGTCCTATATTTGAGCGGCCACGTTGACCACGGTTAAAGCGTCAACATTGCCAACCTTTTTAAATCATTTTTTAAAATGAACAAATTTGAATCATTAATGAATTGAATCATTAAATGTATTTTAAACAATATATTATTTTTCATTTTTTTTTTAAAGAAAAGTTTAGGGTGGGTCTGTAGATGAGTGGGTGGGCCTAGGTCCACCTAGGCCCACCCATAACGCCGTGCCTGCCCCTAACCCTAATTTTAACTGTGAACCTAAATCTAACCCCGGCCTAACCCTAACCTTACCATCATTGATTCATTTTTGCTCCGCAGTGCTCTGCAAGAGAGCGAGTGGACGTCGCTTACATGCAAAGTTGCTGTTCGAATAGCCAGTCCCTATGCAGAATCCAACCACAAAATCGTCATGCACAGAATCGATTAGATTGTGCAATAAAAAAAGGGAATTGGCAGAAAATCCCTGAAACGACATGAGTAAATGCCAAGCCAGAGTATTACCTTATCCTTCCGAAATAAAACACAACAAGCCTGACCTGCCTGTTCAAGCCTGACGGGCTGCACCTGAACCGGAGGGGTACCTTTGCACTGGGTCAGCGTATGTTGAGGGTAGCACAGGATTATTTAAACTAGGGACTTGGGGGGCAGGGAGGTTAGTGAGTGTTACACATAGGGAAATGCAGACTGCCCTGATGGAAGCTGACGGCGTTACATGCACTATTGATGATATACTTTTAAAGCAACAAAGCGTAGTGCGGGGCTTGAAGCAGCGGCCGCATGGGAAATCAAGGGGGAAGAGCATTAGTAATAACCTGAAATGTTTTTATTTCAATGCAAGAAGCATAAAAAATAAATTTCCAGAGCTTGAGGCCGTTATGATTAGTGAGGGCTATGACATAGTTGGGATTACAGAGACATGGCTTAGTGAAGAGGATGGAGATGAATATAACATAGAAGGTTATAAGCTCTTTAGGAAGGATAGATGTAATAGGCGAGGAGGGGGCGTAGCAATCTATGTGAACGAAAACATAAAGTACAGGAAATTCCTGAAATTGAACATTCCTTGCCCTGTGAAGATACCTGGGTCAGGCTCATTGGCAAACATGAGACAGGTTTAAACATAGGAGTATGCTATCGGCCACCAGCTTTGGACAGTACAGTCAATGAAATGCTTTTTAAGAGGATTACGCAAGCTTGTAGAGGTGGAGGGACTATTATTATGGGAGACTTAAATTATCCTGGTATTGATTGGGAAATGGTGAAAGGACAGGGTAGGGGGGAGGAAGAATTTCTAGATGTTATAAATGATAATTTTTTGGTGCAGTATGTTAATAAACTGACAAGAGAGAAGGCAATTTTAGACTTAGTGCTCTGTAATGACCCAGATAGAATTAGCAATGTTGAGGTACTGGAGCCACTTGGGACAAGTGATCACTCTGCTGTTAATTTTGATGTTTCATGGGAAGTTAAAAAGGTGTACTCAAAAACAAATTTTCAATTTTAGGCGAGCAAACTTTGACAGGATGCGCTCATATCTAAGTGAAATAAAATGGGAGACACTCCTGGACTGTGAGTCTGTAAATGAGATGTGGGAAAGATTTAAGGGGGTTTTACTTGATTCACAATGCAAATTCATTCCAAAGGTGTCCAAAAGTAAGCTGACAAAGCAGAATCCTCAGTGGATGACCAAAAGTATTCGTAGGATTTTGAGGGAAAAGAGGAATCTTTATAAGATGTACATAAAGGATAACAATGAGAACACTAAGGCTGAATACTGTAAAATGTGGGCTGTGGTCAAAAAAAAAAAAAAAAAAGAGCTGAGGAATGCTAGAAGACTGTATGAAAGACAAATTGCAGAGGGGCAAAAACTAACCCTAAGTGCTTCTTTTCAGTACTGTAGCAGAAAAAGGAAAGTCAAAAGAGCAGGTTAAGTGCATAAAGAATAAAAATGGATCGCTGCTATATGATAACAAGGATATTGCGGATGCCTTAAACAGTTACTTTGTTGAGAATTTTACCTCAGAGTGGGTCTTTATTCGGCCAGAGGGCATGTTAAATGCTCAAGATTATTTAGAGGAAAATGAGGCTAGGGATAACGAAGTATTAGACAAGTTGCATAAACTAAAGGCAGATAAGGCGGCGGGTCCTGATGGCTTATATCCTAGAGTGCTCAGGGAAGTTGGTGAGATCATCTTTAAGCCGCTATCCGCCATCTTTAGACGGTCTTTAGAAACTGGAGAAATACCAAATGATTGGAAACAGGGCAATATAATACCAATATATAAGAAAGGGGACCGTACTGAGCCAGGAAATTACAGGCCAGTCAGTTTAACTTGCATTGCATGCAAAATATTGGAATCTATCATAAAAGATGAGCTGGACTTATTTCTTGAACGTAACAGTATCTTGAGGGATAGCCAACATGGTTTCCGTAAGGGAAGGTCATGCCTGACAAACCTTCTGGAATTTTTTTGAAGAGGCCACCTAGACTTATGACCAGAGCAGGGCTTATGACATCATATACTTGGATTTTCAGAAAGCATTTGATACAGTACTGCATAAGAGACTAATTTTTAAAATGAGCTCCATTTGAGTTACAGGAGGTATTCTGGAGTGGAATCAAAACTGGTTACAGGACAGAACACAAAGAGTGGTGGTCAATGGTATCTCATCTGAGCTAGGTATGGTGGGGAGTGGCGTCCCCCAGGGATCGGTGTTGGGACCCCTGCTGTTCCTCATCTACATTAATGACCTTGATAGGAATATTGAGAGCAGATTAGTTAAATTTGCAGATGATACTAAATTGGGGGGTTTGGCAAATAGTTTAGAGTCCACTAAAGTGATTCAGGATGATTTGGATAGAATCCAGAATTGGGCAGAAATGTGGCAAATGAAATTTAATGTAGCAAAATGTAAAGTTGTACATGTAGGTAATAAAAACATTAGACGGGATTACTTCATGGGAGGTTTAAAACTGGAATGCGCTCCACACGAGAAAGATCTGGGAGTGATTGTTGACCAAACCCTCACAGGCTCTAGCCATTGTGCCGTAGCAGTTAAAAAAGCCAATCGGATGCTGGGATACATTGCCAAAAGTATTGAGTACAAATCTAAGGAGGTGATGCTTCTTTTGTACAACACATTTGTCAGACCACATCTGGTATTATTGTACAGTTCTGGGGACCATACTTTAAGAAAGATATAGAGGCTCTAGAGAAAGTTCAGAGAAGAGCCACTAAGCTAATTCCAGGTATAAAACATGAAAGCTATGAGAAGAGGCTGAAGATCCTTAATCTTTTTAGTCTTAGGAAAAGGAGACTAAGGGATGATTTGATTGAGGTCTTTAAATATGTTAAAGGGATTAACAAAGTGAATTATGTTGGATTCCTTCGACTAAGTGTTGTTAGTAGAACTCGGGGTCACAAATGGAAGTTGACCAAAGGTAAATTTAGCACTGATATTCGGAAATATTTCTTCACCCAAAGAGTAATTTCGATGTGGAATAGCTTGCCTGACCGTATTGTTGAGGCAGAGACCTTGGGGGTTTTCAAGAGCAGGCTTGACTTAAAGCTAGATACCATTGAGTCATTGAGTATCTGAAGGGATATATTCACAATAGTATGAAGAAACTGGCAAGCGTAGTTGGGCTGAACGGCCTGTTCTCGCCATTCATGTTATGTTATGTTAAATCTTCTACCTGTAGTACTCTACACGGGAGTGAAGTACACGTTTATGATCAAACATTTCAACTGGCGACTAGCTTAGCAATGTTTGCCAGCTAGCAATAGCATGACAACTAGCTAGCATGTCAGATACCATCTCGATAGATAAATCGCTGTAGAGGATTATTTGACTGAGCATAAACAGTGTTTAATAAACATCCAGTGTTTATTATCAGCTAGCAGGGCCTCAGTGTTAAACTGGAGGTGTTTAATTGCATCAGTAGTCACTGATGTTAAAGTGACTTTCAAATCATCCACTTCCCTTTGAGTAAATTCAAGGCTCCTTTTTGCCTGCTGCAGTTCTCTAGTGAGCTCATCAACACGTTTATTATTGGAGTCATAGATCATTTGCACAAAACACTTAAAATTATTCTCTTGTTGCATGATTAGATCTTTGTAGAAAGCCTTTTGCTGATCCAAGAGGTCACAAACTACCGAAAGAGAAACATAGTCTTCTTCACCCTTCTTCGGTGGCATTATTTATCTAGTTATTAAGGATAATTAGACAAAATCAGGATCCTACTAGTTAGACGTAAGAATAAGATGCAGCTGTACACTCAGCTTCACTCCAGACACTCGGGGCACTCAGCAGCTCTGCACCAAAACGATTTGGCCCTGGTATTTTCTCTAGTTGATG
Organism: Gymnothorax javanicus; assembly: GCA_029692085.1. Classification (NCBI taxonomy): domain Eukaryota; kingdom Metazoa; phylum Chordata; class Actinopteri; order Anguilliformes; family Muraenidae; genus Gymnothorax; species Gymnothorax javanicus. Next base: position 88,312,902 of record CM056195.1, on the reverse strand, counting down.
CTGCAATCCCTCCGCTAGCAGCCAGGCTAGCAGCTAGCAGGCAGGCCAGCAGCCAGCAGCCGGGCTAACAGCTAGCAGCCAGACTACCAGGCAGCTTGAGGCTAACTCTCGGAGCCGCTGGCTCAGCATTTCCTGGCCGGGCGGTGGGCGGACGTGTGGCCGGGGTGCAGGCGGCAGGTAGGCCGGGGTCCGGGCGGCGGGCAGGTCTCGTTTTTAGTTATCGCTACCCGCTGGTTAGCATGATCCCAGTCCCTGGATGAACTGAAGCCGCTTCAAGCAATCTTTTACAGCGCAATCTTACATTTTGTATGGCCCACAAACTTAATTAAATGAAAAACTAAAACTGAACTAAACTTATGAAAAGAAACTGAAATGCAATGGAATTCTAAATGCTGCAAGTGTCCTGTATCATTAAAGCTATTTGCCCCTTCTCTGTGAAGCTCAGATCTTGAATTATAAAGCCTAAAATCGGGTCACGCATAAATAGCCATATTTGGCTTCTGCGCAAAGGGGTTAAAATCATCTCAACTCAGAGATGTACAACCTATTATTATTATTATATTTGCAGTGAATGGCAAGAACTCAGGTAATCAATAGGATAATCATTATTGCCCCACGAAAAACTCAATTTGAAAATGCAATCTGTAGATGACCATTTCAACTTGTTCAAATACATCTTTCAGATACAGCAAGCTTTAGCTGAACAAAAGCCATTATAAAAGTACATGCCTCGCTCACTGACGTTTGGTATCATGGAGATGATGACTGCTGCTGACTGCCTAAAGCAGTTCTCCCCATGATACGCGCTAACTTTACACTATGATGTGCACTTTTCCTACAAATGTTAGGAACTCACATACATGATGATTAATAAAGATCTTGGAGCAACATCTTAATGACGTTATAATGTTGGTGGGTTAGAATCGAGATGGGACGCAAGGATCGCATCTGACGATATCATTCCAAATGCCATGCAGTTGTTCCTGGCCCAATTGCCCCAGTCTACCTAATATTGGTAATAGCTGTGAAGTTAGCTTGCCAATAGAGGTAGGTTTCATACACCAAGCTTGGTTTTACTGCAAATTTGGTCCATCGGCAACTATTCAACAAACCGAATGATCCAGCAAGTTAGCCAAGTTATAAATGTACAACAGTTTAACTTGCAGTCAAATATTAAGTGAGTCGTTCCGACTGAACTTCCCAGCAAAATAGAGTCCCGAGACATTTGTTTTCTAACAGTAACACCTCTAGCAACTGCATCTCAGTATTGAGTAACTTAACGTTAACTGTAGCTAATTCGCAAAAAATACAATAATACAGTAAAACAGCAAGAGTTCCAAACTTTGCAATAAAATTAGCATAGGATTAAGGTTTTTTTTTTTTCCCCAATTTGCTTGACTAGGTATGCTTACATTTATTATCCTGTGTATCAGGTGTCTTCCAGTAAACCACACTGCACAGAGAGGAAAAGTTTCTGCTGCATTACTCCTGCTGCCAGTATATGCGCTAATTTTGGCAACACTCCTCTGGGTTGTATTAGAGGGTAGGAAGGAACAAATGATTTACTTGGGCGTATAGCTTGGAGGACTTTTTAATTCAGCTAATTCACAAAAAAAATAGAATAATACAGAAAAACAGCAAGAGTTGCATGGGATTAAAGGTTTGTTTTTCCCAATTTGCTTGACTAGGGATACTTACTTTTATTATCCTGCGCATCAGGGGTACCCAGGTAAATCCACACTGCACAGAGGGGAAAAGTTTGTGCTGCATTACTCCTGCTGCCAGTAGGGGTGCTAATTTTGGAAACACTCCTCTGGGTTGTATTAGAGGCTAGGTGTGCGCTAGCCATTCGCCACACCACCATTTGCGAAAGAAATCCATATGTGGCGAAAGATTTCTTATTGCATTTTGCCCCAGTGACAAAAGCTTTCCAGCATAAATAATTATACTCCATCCGAGCGAGTCATGCTGTTGCCGGATTCCCTTCTCTGAGCTGGGCGTGAATGGGAGACATTTTGACGACTTGGATTGGTCACTTTCAACATGATCACACCCCCGCGACCTCCCTCAACATTGATTAACCACTTCTGTTACGTTACAGTAAGCAGACAGTTCGGGCTGAAGCATATTACTTTATGGTTAATTTCATCTGCATCACAGCAATACATTTGCAACAAATATTAAATCACTCCTCAGATTATATGGCCATCTTGCTAGCTAGCTAATGCTATTTCAGGAAGGCCTTTGTTAATAATCTTCATATTTAAGCAATGTCATTTGGTTTTTGCCCTAACTTCACTACCTTGCTGCAACAGCGAGTGCTCTTGAGATTGCTAGCCTGCAAGGAAGCCACTTCCCAAAAATCTGAAGTACAGTTTGAACGCACGAAAGCGCCGTAAAACATATCATAGAAGTCCATGCCTTTTACAGCTTGCTGAGTTGGTAAAGTTAGGGCAAAACCAAATCATATCGTTTACATATGTCTATTTAAAAAGACTTTCTTCAGTTAATGTCAACTAGCCAGGTAGATGGCTATATAATCTAAAGCGTAATGTATTACATAACATAATAAACAATCGTGGACAGAGCCGTATAGCGCAGTCTAGCCACCATGACGTTGTTTGGAAGAGGTCAGGGGAACACCAGATGCAGGATCCAAAGTGTTTATTAAAACACTAGGAGAAAATGGGCACACAGGCCAGAAATAAAACACCATGCACATGCACTGAACAAATGGGAAAACTAAAGTACACTGCCCAAGGCAGGGGGAAACAGAAGTACACACTCCAAGAGTGGCTAAACTAGAAAAACAAAAACTGAACCTAACTAGACTGACGGACACACTGGGAGACTTAAACAAGGGGCAGACAAGACGTGGGCGCAGCAAAAAACAAGACTCGGGAATCATACACAGGAAATACTCGGAAGGCACCAGGAGCTGAGATTTCACCATGCAGAGCAAGTCTAGCAAAGTTCCGTCTGATGTCTCCTCCCATCTCTGCCACATATATAGTCACGAGAGGAGTCGGGGACTCGGAACGCAATCTCGACAGGAAACAGAAACACATGGGATTAATAAACAAATTAACGAGGACCGGGTAAACCATAATGACTCGAGACAAGACGCTGAGACCATCAATCAAACTAGACAGTTTAGATTGAGGTAATCTAAACGTGACGAGTAAAAAGCACCACGAGAGAAGCAAAGGAAGGCACAGCTTTAAACGCAGTTAGTCAGGGAAAGCTTAGGCAGGAATTACTATGGCTAGAAACACACGTGACGAAATATTTTCAATCACCCTCAAATAAGTGCTGGTTAGTACGGTTAGTAATATCCTATCAGAGAACGCATTCACTCAGTTTAGCGAGACCCAGAATTAAGCACAGGTGGAAACAATGAATGAAATACCACAGCCGAAACCGAAAGAGGAAACGTGATTGGACAACGGGATGCAGGCATGCTGAAGGCTGTCACGCGACATCACTGGAGATTGGCAGAGAGGGAATCGATCATCAGACGGCAGAAGTAGAAAGCTGAAAAATAAAACGAAAGTAAGCACAAGCACAAATAAGCACAAAGACAGCACACATGAGGCAGAACCATAACAGACGTTGTTATTACAATCGCGTTTGTGCAGTAACAACAAAACTGGCGGCCAACCAAAAGAAACGACAGGTGATCTCTGCTTTTGTGACAAGAACAACACTCGAGCACAATAGTTACATATCCATTTTAGAGGTTTAGAGAAAAATAGATTTTTAGGTTTGCAAGTGTTCTATTAAATCAGGTATTTTATATCATATTTTTATCAGTCACTCTTTCACTGCATGCCTCAGATGAATATTGATATAGGTGTGATACCACGACATCATGGCCCTAATTGCCAAAAATGGACTTGTCACCTCTGTGCTCCAACAGTACTTGATATGACATAAAACAACGGTGATAGTTTGAAGTTAAGATTGTTTGCGATGGAAGACAGATGATTCTGTAGTACAATTCATGTTTATTCATCAAGATGTAAATGTTTAAATAATTTAAGAAGATTTTGTTGGACATATCACAAAATGAAGATGTGAATTTTGCTTAAAACTAAGACAGATGGACAACAGTAATAGTAAAATCAAATGTAGTTGTTTTGCTGATCAAGTACTCCAAAAATAAACATTCGTCTGTCCTTAAATTAATGATGTAGTCTTACACGCAGGCTTAGAAATGAATGTGTGGAATACAGGTGTGAGAACTTATAAATTATGGTCCTTATTAAATATGTTGAGTATATTGTATGCTGTGCATTGTTTCACACTGTAACATCCTCCGTGTTTCTATGCTGGTGAACTCCATTTACCAGCATACATTGTGATTTACATAATTTACTACAGTTCTATGACATACTATAATATTTAGACCAATCAGATTTTCTTATTCTGTATGTTTGTATTTAAATTTCATGATCAGCCAATCATAAGTTGTAAAATGTTTATGCCCACGAAATCGCGAGCCTCGCAAAGATTGGAAGGCATTTGTTCATTTTGGTGGAGACCTTTGCTGAGTTAAGAGCCGAGCTCATTACCTCCTGAAATGGGAATAGCAGGTGAAGTAGGCCCCTGGGCTGTTTATGTTGTGAATAGTTTGCAGTCAGCTGGCCCTGTCCCTGAAGGAGATGCTTTTGAGGCTAAGCTGTTGGCGTTGCTTCAGCATGAGGGTAAGTCTATGGGTGATGTGAAGGCTGTTGTTATGGGCACCCAGCCTCCGGCACCTAGCGTCAATGTTGATTTGGTTGAAGCTATTAGCAAGCTAGTGGATCGCTGTAACCAGGCCTTAGCTGACGCTCCTAGTTATAGGAAATTGAGGTTGTTTTCTGGTTTGAAACCTGCTCCCCCAGGTGAGGATGATGTCTGAATTGAGCAGGCTACTCAGATGATGACTGAGTGGCAGTGCACCGATGCTGTGAAAAGGCAAAGTATTGTTAAGAGCTCACTTACGCCATACTTTCCAGGAAAATGGTGAGAAACTTTCAGCTTTCTTATATCACTTGGATAAGCTTCTCCACCGTGCTCTTCTGAGAGGAGGTATTGATGCCGCTGGCCTGGATCGTGCATGCCTGGAGCAGTTGCTCAGAGGTGCGCTTACTTCTGATATTGTGGCTTTGCGAGTGCGTGTTATGCACACTTTGCAGGATCCACCTCCTTTTACACGGTTGATGCGAGAGGTGCGAGAAGAAGAGCACTGGTTGAGCGCGAGAGACAGTGCAAAGGCTTCTGTTGCTGCTGTGTGCTTTCCCAGTGCTGCTGTGGCTACTGTTGGTGCCGTTCCCCCAGCAGTTGTGATGACCGCTGCTGCCGAGCCCCAGGTGTCTGTGACTTCGTTGACGAGTGAGGTGGACAGTTTGAGAAACAAGGTTAAGGAGTTGACAGCTTTAGTGAAGAGAGCATTGGGTGCGGCTACTGTGACTCCGGCTGCGTCACCGGTTATGCAGAATACTGTAGAGACTACCGTCTCAGCTGTCTCCCCTAAGACTGTTTCCTCCGCCGTTCCCCAGCTTGTTGCTGTTTCTATCTTGCCCGACATTTTTTGTTACAAATGTGGGGAGGATGGCCAAACCAAGAGGGAATGCACGTGCTCAGAGAATCTTAGATTGGTGGTTCAGAAGTTGCAGAAGATCAACTGGCAGCAGGGAAACTCCCGCAGAGCTCAGTAGAGGAACGGTATCGAGCTCCGCCACACAAGGTCCGTTCCACTCAATGTTCACCTCAAACTAACGTCAGCCAGTCACCCCTGCCGGCTGGGTTAGCAGGGCCCTCCACTGAGGTGCCAGTTGAAATAGAGGGGATTTATGCCAAAGCTCTACTTGACAGTGGTTCCCAGGTCACTATCTTGTATTGTAGCTTTTATAATGTATATTTGAAGCACTTGCCACTGCAACCAGTGAAAGACCTGGAGTTATGGGATTTGAGCTCACACAAATACCCATATGATGGGTACTTGTCTCTGAGGCTCGAATTCACTGAAGCGGTCACTGGTGTGCCTAAGGTGGTAGTTTTGTTAGCTCTTGTGTGACCTGACCCTCAGACTCAGCAGGGGATTGCCATTCTGGTCGGCACGAACACTTACCTTGTGCGGAAGTTGTTTGACTCCAGTAGAGAACAGGCAGGAGACCAATTTCTCAGTACACTTAACATACACCCAATAATGAAAAAAGGCTTTTGAGTCTCTTAAACACACTGGTAAATTTCAGGATTGTGTGGATAGGAATGGTACTGTGTGGTATAGTAAGCCCAAGCCTGTTGTCTTGAAGCCTGTTCAGGTGTTGCAACTTTCAGGGTCACCTAAGTTCCCAGGTGAGTGTAGTGAGTCGTTAGTACTGGTAGACCAGCCTCTCACCCCTGATGATGCATCTGCTCCTGAGCTGGAGGTTAGGCTCAAAGTCCATACTGTCTCTGTAGTGTCTAGTCGGCATGTAACGGTGACTGTGAGGAATACTTCATTCAAGAAAGTTGTGGTGACGAGGGGTAGTCCCATCGCTAGCATTTTTCCAGTTGACTTAGTATCACAGATCCCGTCTGCTAGTCATTCAGAGGATGCTTCTGTGCTCAGCCCGTCTTCCTTGGACTTTGGCACTTCTCCCATGCCTGAGGCACTGAAGCATCATCTATGCCAGAAAATGATGCAGTGACGGAAAGTGTTTTTATGTCAAGAGTGGGAAGTAGGCTGCTCGAGAAGCACTACACATGAGATCCGACTGAATGTTGCAAGGCCGTTTTGGGAAAGATCTCGACATTTAGCCCCAGCTGACTTTGAGGATGTGTACTTACAGAAGCTACAGAAGAATGGCATCATCGCAGAGTCTCGCAGAATGTATGCTTGACCTATTGTGGTGGTGCGCAAGAAGTCCGGGAAAGTCCGCATGTGTGTTGACTACCGGACGCTTAATCAGCACACTATCCCGACCAATACTCTATGCCCAGCATCGAGGATGCCCTCCATTCACTCACTGGTAGTAAGTGGTTTTCCGTTCTGGATCGAAGAAGTGGGTACTATTAGATCCCTATGAGTGAGGCGGATAAGGAAAATGCGGCGTTCATCTGTCCTTTAGATTTCTATCAGTTTGAGAGAATGCATCAAGGGATCTGTGGTGTCCCAGCCACGTTCCAGAGAGCGATGGAGCGGACCGTCAGGAACATGAATTTCCTTGAAGTTCTTGTGTACTTGGACTACCTCATTGTTTTTGGTCGGGCATTAGAGGAACATGAGGAATGGCTCCTGAAGGTTCTGGACAGGCTGCAAGAAGAGGGCCTGAAAGTGTCGCTGGATAAGTGCCAGTTCTGCCGGACGTCCGTGAAGTATGTTGGGCACATAGTTTCACAGGCCGGCATAGCCACTGATCCCTCCAAAATAGAGGCTGTTGTGTCTTGGCCTCGACCTCAAACTGTAATGGAGCTGAGGTCGTTTTTGGGTTTCTGTGGGTATTACCACCGCTTTGTGAAGGGTTTCTCAACGTTTTGGTTGCCTTTGAATGAGTTACTCCAAGATTGTCCATCCCGCGCTAAGAAGAAACCGGCCAGTGCACAGACTGCAGACACAAAGCCTTCTTTCCGTTCCTCTGAGCCTTTTGGTTCCCGATGGAGTGAAAGATGTGAGTCTGCCTTTCAGGAGTTAAAGTCGAGGCTTACTCAGGCTCCAGTGCTAGCCTTTGCAGACACCCAGAAACCGTATGTCTTGCATGTGGATGCAAGTCTGGATGGTCTTAGTGGTGTCCTTTATCAGGAGTACGGTGACTGTTTGTGCCCTGTTGCATTTATTAGCCGCAGTATTTCTCCTTCAGAGAAGAATTATCCAGCTCATAAGCTGGAGTTTTTAACTTTGAAGTTGGCCATGGTGGATAGGCTACATGATTACCTTTATGGGTTACTTTTGAGATGAGGACAGACAACAACCCGCTGACTTATATTACCAAGTCTGCAAAACTGGATGCCACTGGTCACCGTTGGCTGTCAGCTTTGTACATCTACAGCTTCAGTCTGAAGTATAGGCCTGGCTGGAGAAATGCGGACGCGCTGTCAAGACGCCCTCACATCAGTCTGGTCCCTGATGATGAATGGCAAGAAATTCCAGCGCCTGGTGTCCATACCATTTGTCAGGAGGTGTCCACCCAGAGAGTGGCTTGTGCTTGCTTTCTCTGCGTTGTAAGCCAGATAGCTTGCTCTGAGTCGGTTGTGCCTCAGGTGTTCTGCCATGCTGCTTTGGTGGCGACTGAGGAGTTGCCCACTTTTAGTGCTGGTCAGCTTCAGGAGGCCCAGAAGAAAAACCCCTTTATAGGTGAAGTCTGGCATGTTTTTAGTTTAAAGAAACCTGCTGGTGGCATTCAGACTAAGCACCCAGTTTTAAAGATGTTGAAAAGGGAGTGGGATAAGTTGTCCCTTGATAAAGGGCTGTTGTATCGGACAGTTGAGCAGGGTGATGGTCTGCATGTGAGGCAATTAGTGTTGCCTAATGAGTTTCATGGCTTGGTTCTGAAGTTGTTGCATGGTGACATTGGCCACTTAGGGTTTGAGAAATCCTATAGTTTGGCCAGAGACCGGTTTTACTGAATCCCATCAAAAGTCTAAGTGGAGCACGCACATTTCGCATCTGGTCCATGCATACAATTGCACTCCAAATGAGGCCACAGGGTTCTCTCCGTACTTTCTAATGCTTAGTCGTGAGGCTCGCCTCCCTGTGGATATCTGCTTTGGTGTTTCGACCGATGGCTCATCTACTTCATCACATCTGAAGTATGTGACCAAGATGAAGGAAGTGTTGCAAGCTACTGACCAGTTAGCACAGGCCTCGGTGGACAGGATGAACTGTGGCAATAAGGAGCGCTATGACCAGAAAGTCCGTTATCATAGCCTGGGTCCTGGGGATCGGGTTTTGATTAGGAATGTGGGCCTAAAAGGTAAACAGAAGCTTGCGGACAGGTGGAATTCTTGTCCTTATATGGTGGATGGGCAGCTGGCTGATCTTCCTGTGTACCTACTGAAACCAGTAGATGGGGGGACAGTCAAGGTCATGCACAGAAATCACATCTTGCCTTTGGAACAGAAGGTAAGACTGGGTCCTGTGGTTGACACCACTCCTGCTCTAAGCCCTCGCACTGTGTAGCATAGAAGAGCCAAAGAGAAGCTTAGAACAGTTGAGCCGGATGCTCCGCCTCCCGTAACTCTCACACATTTTGGTTTTTCAGAACCTGATTCTAAGTTTTGGCTGCTATGCTGAGGATGCAGTGCATAATGCTCCTCCTAGTGCCCACACACAAAATGCACAGCCGGTGCGGCAGTTAGACTCCTCTGCGCCTTGTGTCTCTTCTGCTGACAGTGGCCCTAGTTTCGTGCACTCACCTACTGTAGGCCCCTCAGAGTCTGACCTCCCTGCAGGCCCTCTTAAGCCAGTTGAGTTTTTAGAGCGCTCAGGACCCATGCACCAGCACAGTAGCTCTTGTGACGTCCCTCTTGCCACTGGCTCTGATGTAGCTTCTTTAGAGACCCAACCTGTGACACGCAGGTCCAAAAGGGATAGGAAGCCTACTGACAGATTAGAGTATGGCAAAGTAGGGACTATATTGTAGGCTCACATACAGGAACAGTGCTACCCACCGCTGTTTATAGTTCCCATGCTTGGTGGTGTGGCCCACACTCCCTTTGTAGTACATGCACACATAGGCCTTTTCTCATGCCATGTATCATAGGGCTGTGTGGGTGGACCGCACCTGCACGGGCCCCCGCGGGCCACCCACTAAACAAGTATGCGGGTGCGGGGCAGTTGTGGGGGCAAGCATAAATTTTACTGCAGTTGCGGGTGCGGGTACAAAAAAAATTTGTGGGTTAAGTGCGGGTTTACAAAAAAAATTTGCAGGCCCATGGCAAATTTACAACCCGCGAAACGCGCGTTCATTATATCTCAAACCCAAGTATGTCACATTCGCAACAATAAATGTCATTCTATTCAGTAAGTGAGCACAACAAAATAACCACTATGAGAAGTATATTAGCCCATATTGCATGTTTTACTATTTTGTTGTCTTACCCACAAAAATTAAGAAGGTTCTCAACAAAATATGGCTTCTTCTTCTAATAGCCAGTATGGCTTCTTTTCAGAGTAGATGTCATAAATGAGTGCTAAATACTACTTACATGTATTGTCAATTGCAATCCGAATTGCAATTAGCCACTCCATTGCTGTCAGCTGTAACTCCTTTCCATTTGTAATCAATTATGTCAATTGCAATTCTCCTCTCTTTGGTGTCATTAAAAATTTTGCCTTTCCTGCTATAATTACAGCGTGATTGCAATTGAGCACAGTCCAAATGCCAATTATTACTCAGGTTGTGGCTGTATGAACTTACTATTTAAGCTATTTAGATCACATTTCATCACATTCTGCTATTGATCATATATAAGTTCTCTCTATTGGATATTCATTCATCACAATGGATAACCTCACCCAGAGTCAAGTGACTTCTAAACTCAACGAAGGACAGTTCAATCTTAGTGTGCTTAGTGCCAGGGTGAACTCTGCTGTGTGGGAGAGGTTTGGCATAGTTCTGTCAGGTGATGGTGAGCCTGTTGGCTTTGCAGCCTGCAAGCAGTGTAAGCAGGCCTTTGTTTACAAAGGCAGGTCCAGTGGCACCTCCACCCTCAGCAGGCACAAGTGCCCAGTCAGCCGCCCCACTAACCAGCTCCTCCTGCCAGTCCAGCCTCTGGCCACCAAGCGCACCACAGTCTCACAGGCCACAAAGAAGAAGGTGACTGCTGCTTGTGTCAAACTCTGCACTCAAGACCTGCGGCCTTTGAACACCACAGAGGGCACAGGCTTCAAGGCTTTTGTTAATGAGGTAAGTGAAATAGCCTTTATAGCTTATTAGCTTTGAAAGGCTGTAGTGTTTAGATCATTCACATTAAGTGGGGAGGGTATTATCTTTTATAAGGTCACTAGGGTGTGTAGCATTTTGGCAGTAGTGGTCTTTGATATAAGTAATGCTAAGCATATAAAGTCAGTAGTGGGGTGTTACGATGAAAGTGGTTGTTTGTCTAGTTTGAGATTTTGTGTGAGATCTTACTGTGGGATTGTTGTAGGAAGCAGTTTTGTCCTTGTTGAAGGTCACATTGTTGGGAAGAATTAACTTATAGAAATATGCATGTATCACTAGGCTAACTGCTTTTACATGTTGTATACTTTACTGAAAACTCATGTCATTCCTCGTGTATGTTGTACGCCTTTGATAACCTATGTAGATTTGTGCCATTCAGTGCTATTTATCAAAAGAATACTGTTCAGTTTAGCTGAGATTCTTAACCCATCATGATTTCTTACAGATTCTCGCCATCCAGAGGTGCAACCCCACAGCCCTGCTGACTGCCGATGCCTTCTTGCCTTGTTCTCCCACCATCAGCCACAACCTCCACTCTGCTGCTGAGCAGGAGCGTTTCCAGCTGGGTGCTGAACTGCAGGATTGCCTCCGCAACGGTGCACTGTCCTTCACTACTGACATGTGGACCGACTCCCATCGTCAAGTTGCATACAGCACCATCACCGCTCACTGGATCAACCAGCAGTGGCAGCTAAAGAACTGTGTCGTCTGCACAGACCAGTTTGACCCACTTCAGAAGAAGTATGGAGTCAACATGAAGGCTTCCATCCTCAACTCCCTGTCCAAGTTTGGCATCGACTCAGCCATGCTCAGCAACTCCACCTTCACAACAGACAAGGGCACCAACGTCATTGCTGCACTTCGTGGGGAGGACAGGATAGACTGCATCAACCACGTCTACAGTCGCATCCTTGCCCAGTCTCTGGAAGAGAAGCACTGCCCCGAGGCCATCCACCAGCTCATCAGTTCTGTCAAGTCTGCAGTGCCTTTAGTGAAGAAATCTTCACTGCAGCAGCTGCTCGACAAGTCTGTCAAGCAGGCAAGTGACACCAGGTGGAACAGCACCTACACCATGCTGGATTCTCTTCAGACTGAACTTCCCGACCTTCTCGCCATCTTTGGTGTCCACAAGCCCAAGGAGCTGCACCGCCTCATTTCCATTGACACAGAGCTCCTCGGTGAAGTTACCAGCCTTCTCAAGCCCTTCTGGGATGCCACCAAGGCTTGTGAGGGACAGTCAGAGCCCTCCATCCACCTGGTCCTTCCTTGGGTTAAGAAGATCACAGCACATTGTCAGATGTCTGATGGTGACAGTGAGGATGTGTCTGCCCTCAAGGAGAAGCTAGCCCACTTCTTGGTTGAGAAGTTCTCACCCCACATCCTCCATAAAGTCGGCATTTTCTTCAATCCTTGCCAGAAGTCTCTTTGCGCCCTCTCCACAACCAACTAAAGAGCAGTGTTTAAGTTTGTGCAGGACAAACTTCCCGCACCCCAACCCCAGGAGCAACCAGCAGCTGCTGAGCAGCCACCCGCCAAGCGCCCCCGCTACGAGGTGGATGAGTCCGACGACCTGCCTCCTGAGGAGGAGCAGCAGGAGGTCCCAGAACTCCAGCGCTACCAGCAGCTAGTTGTTCGTGACTCCTCTCCTTCAGTGGTGGAAGGACCACAGTTCTTAGTTTCCTGGACTAGCTTCTGTCACAAGGTGTGTGCTTGCAGTCATGGCAACCAGTGCAGCCTCAGAACGGAACTTCAGTCTTGCTGGCCACGTTGTATCTGCTCGCAGGTCTACACTTCTCCCTGAGAATGTGGACAACATTCTGTTCTTGAACTCATTCCATCACAGTGGCACCAGTGCTTAGTGAGAAGGACTAGAGACCGTGATCAGATAGCACAGCTATGACTTGCATGTCTTAAGTTAACTAGTGTGAAATCATTTTACACTCTCTGAGTCTCTATGATGAACTATTTTCATGTACAGGTTAAGAATTTGTGGTTATGAATTTAAAGTAAATTCGGTACAGAGAGGTGATGACTCATTAGAGTATTATAAAACATCAGAGCTGCATATAACAATGTACTACATTGAATGTAGTATCAATACACAGCATGCTATTTACATGTACAGATATTGCATCTTGGTTGAATATCAGTTTTATTTCTTGATCTTGATGTGACTATTTGTCAAATGTAGCCAAAAGAATATGAATACATAATCTACCAATCATGAATGTTGATGCTTAATTTATTTATTGAGATATCAAAGTATTTCATATATGTAAATACCATGTAAGTAAATAGGAGATGACTCCTATTTTTGTATCAGAAAGAAGTGTCAAAGTGCACTGCCTCCAATGTACATATCATTAGTTATTTATGAATAAAGAATTCAAATTAATCTTATTGTTGTCCATTTCAAAAAACTCATATACAGGCAATCCTGGCATTCCATTAACTAGGTAATGCATATGCGCAGGTTTAAGTGGGTAAGATTTTGAAACTGCGGGTAACTGCGGGTACAAGAGTCATGGTACATGCGGGTGTGGGCTAGTACTTGCGGGTGTGGTGTGGGGCGGGTGCGGGCTCAAATCTTGAAAAAATGTGGAGGCTGGCTGAAAGCCCACGGGTGTGGGGCGGAGTGGGGGTAGAGAAGTTGGCCTGCGAAGCCCTATGCCATGTATACCTACCTACCATTACACCCGTAGCTAGTTGATCACTAGACTATGTGTGTTGCGTTGGGTTTTTTTTTTTCCCTCTTTTCTTTCTTCTTCACCGTAATATGTATGTGGCCCAGCATGCTATTTATGTGGTGAGGGGAGGGATTTTATTTTGTTGACTTCTTACTTTCCTACTGCCAATGAGATCCAGCATGGGGGCATGCTGTTTGTTTGGTGGGGGGAGAGTGTAAGGACTTCTAAATTATGGTCCTTATTAAATATGTTGAGTGTAGTGCATGCTGTACATTGTTTCACACTGTAACATCCTCTGTGTTTCTATGTTGGCGAATTCCATTTACCAGCATACATTGTGATTTACATAATTTACTACTGTTCTATGACATTCTATAGTATTTAGACCAATCAGATTTTCCTGTTCTGTATGTTTGTACTTAAATTTCATGATCAGCAAATCATTTAATCATTAAAATGTTTATGCCTGCAAAATCGCGAGCCTTGCAAAGATTCCGTCTCCTCACGAAAGGAGGAGGCTTGTGCGTTCCAGCCAGCACCTGGAGGAGAGAGATCACACTATTGCTGCTTACTTACCCTGAGACATTTCATGGAGACCAACAGCACTTTGGATGTGCATAGTTAGGTCCCCAAGCGGTGGAAAAGAAGTGTACAGCTGTTACCTCTCTTCTCGTGTTTGCTTTTCTGGGTAGAGTGCTGAAGTAGTTCTGCCTCTGCAACTTTGACTGCTAGTGTTGCATTAGCTTTGAGGGCCAGCATAGCTTGTAACTGGGACTCATTCCATCACCACCTGCACTGGGTCAGTGGACAAGCTCGCCAGCTGTGGAAACCCACTGCGTCACGGAAGGACGTAGATCTACGGTGCTGGGCCCACTGGAGGATCACCGGAGACCTGCTGCTACGAAGCGCTAGCTAGCCAGTTGGCTAGCTCTACTGCCGTCCCTCCTTACTCGCTGACAGCTGTCTGCGGTGCCTCACTCCGGGCAACACAATGGCTCCATTTCTGAGAGTGGAGAGATTGTAAGTACACTTACACTGACAAACACACACACTCTTGATTGCGTTCTCGATTAGGAGACGGACATTGCAGTGGCTGCTGCTGTGCTGTCAGCTGGAGAACTGTTTCTGTGACGTGCATCAATGGATGGGCTCTGACAGACATTTGGGGGTTTGTTTCACTATCCTACTCTGATGTCAATGTGATTGTTATTGTCTGTTTTTGCCCGCTGGTTTAAGCTCAATCTAGCTGGTGTTTAGCATAGCATTGTCACAGAATTCTGTCTAGAGACTGTAGCCAAACAGTTTAGTTATTCTGTTTTTTATTTACTGTTGTAATTCCCTGGGCCACAAGGTTCTTTTCTCAGGTTTGTTGTTTTTTTCTTGCATGATATGTATAGAGAGACACATATAACAGCATTGAGTGGAAATAGTTTCCACCCTCCTGTCTCTTTGTCATTCTTTTATTTGTCCATTACAATTCCTATCCCTTTTTCCCCATCCTTTAATTATTAAATAATTCTTCTTCATTATTATTAATTATAACCTGGGTGTTTTGGTTACTCATTTTTGTACACTACTTATGAGTGCTGGTCTAGTTAGTTAGTGTGTTGTAACGTTTTACACCAAAGTTTTATTAATTCCGTATCCACCACTAATCTAACATTTCACTGTAAGTTCAACTCTGTGTCGATACGCCATACACTAGCTCCAAGGTAAGTGTAGTATTTGCACAGTGGAGGCACCGCGTGCAACTAAACTGGGGCGTGTTTCCCAAAAGCGTAGTTGCTATCTAAGTTAAAAAAATCCTCCTGACAATCCAAGCTTCCACTAGCCCTGCAACAGCTAGCCTCCAATAGCCCTACAGTAGCTAGCCTCCAGCAGCCTTACAGCAGCTAGCCTCCACCAGCCCTGCACCAGCTAGCCTCCAGCAGCCCTGCTACAACTAGCTGCACTCAGCTATTGATTTTCATCATGGCAAATGTAGTGTTCGCTCTTCTGGCTCTTTTTTTCTCTGCCTACTGTAAGCGAACTTGAAGTGGTTGGGAACAGTTGGCATCCCATTGAATACGGTGAAGACTGTACTGTTCTTAATCATTATTTGTTTCCCAGAAAAAGCACCGGCTGGGATATCATCTTCTTCAAGTTCTGTCCCTCCTGGACCACGCATTGTACTAATGATGACATTTTGCCCACTTTGTTGTATTGTTTGGTACATATGACTGGTTGCTATCGCTTAATTCTTATTTTACAAGTCCTAGTAGTCCAAGGTATAGGCATAGTTCTATTCAACCAGTACCTACACACTTAGTGAGAATTAAATATTTTATTTTTCTTTTGCTTTTACTGTCTGGTAACATTGAATTCAACCCCGGCCCAGATATAAACTGAGTACTCCAACTGATTTTACATCCAGATCAGGGCTTGGTGTTATACACCTAAATGTTAGAAGTCTATTGCCAAAACTTGACCTAGTTAAAATCTGGGTTAAATTGACTGATACAGACATTCTTGTCTTATCTGAAACTTGGCTAAAGAAATCCATCACAGACAAAGACATCCAAATCCATGGTTTCAGAACTCTTCAGACAAAGTACATCCAAAGACCTGTTTTTGCAGCACAGTCATGCAACTTGCTGTAAAAAATAGACAGCTGTCTGATTGGAAAATGTAAATGGTCGAAACCACGTACTAGTCACCAAAATTACCTTCATTCACTGAAGAGTTCTGAAATGCCGTCGCCGAGTGCCGGTGCATAGACCTAATTATAATTAAATTATTTTTCTGTACTGAATGTAGCCCATTATTTTGTCACTTTTAGATCGCATGGGGGAGAGAAGCCGTGTCTTCACTTGCCACATGATTATTCTTGAATTGGAAAACGTGTTAATAAAGGAAAACCATCTAGAATTAGCCAGGACTAATTGTTGTCAATAAAGGGATGGATATTAGCCCCCAAATTTTCAGGTCTAACTCCGCCCCTGATGGTGGGTGTGTGCGTGTCCGTGCGTGCATGTGCTCAAAATACCATCTTGTCCATGTTCAATTTGAATGTGTTGAGTACGCATGTGATCAGTATCATACTCAGATACACTCTCCTCAATTTCTCCTTTGCGGGGCTATTTTTAAATGATACATGCAACTGCCAGTATTCTCTGCCAAGTTATATTTGACCTGAAACACCATAGATGTCACTCATTTTTCTTAAGACATTCAGAATTTACTAACATGGTGACAGTTTCTTTTGTTGTGGTTAAATAGCTGTTTTCGGAGGATTTCATGAAGTCTTGTCCCAAGAGAAATAACCAACTGGTACTTTTTACATATTTTAACTTGAAAACAGGTCAAATATGTCCTGAACTCAATATAAGGGTTAAGCAAGTTTGTTTGCTCCACCCCTTTCTTTATGAATAGCTGTAAAAAGCCATTCAATTTGTTGATAAATTCAGATGAAATTTTAGCTGATGTAATTTTTAAATAAATTCTTCCTCAAATGGGTCTGTTGTATTGTCTTTTATATCAAGCTGTAGCCTAGGCGAATCAGTTATTGGCATCAGTTTAGATTTTTTTAGTAGAATAAACAAAGGAGGATCAATTCAAAATCAACATTGGAAATCAAATGTTGAATCAATGTTGATTTACAGTAAAAACTGGTCAGTGTTTCAATGTGGATTCAATGACAGAAACAACCAGCAAGATCAATTCCAAATCAACATTGGATATTAAGAGTTGAATCAACATTGATTTTTATTCTAGAAATGGTCAGTTTATAGATGTGGAATCAGTGACAGAAACGACGAGCAAGATCAATTTGAAATCAACGTCAGAGATCAACATTGATTCAACGAGTATGCCTGACATCTAATGCTTCGGCGGTATGGTAGGCGATTGCCTGTTGGATATGTTGATGTAATTGATGTGACTCCGCAGGATGACAATCTGCAAAAAATCTGAAACTTTCGCTGACTTCGCAGCAATTATTTTCGCCATCACTCAGCTGTGCATCGTACCTAACAACGCTATTTAGCTGTCTGGCATGCCCTGATAACGACTGAATAGTTGAAACGCGTTGGCGTGTAACCTAGTTTGATTAAAGGCTTTTTATATTTATCAGGAGTGCCTCAAACCTCCATTTTTTTTCTACTTAATTAATTCGTTTTAAAAAATGCTTGAGGGGGCTTAACTGGGGCTATGTAGATTTGCGACGGGGCTATAGCACCCCCCAGCCCCGGTGTAGCGCCGTGCCTGGGGCCTCATATAATACCTATCCATTTGCTTTCCAAACTAAACAGAAAACTAACTGGATGTTGTATGTTTGCTGAAACTTGATAAAATCCTCCAATATAATGTAATCTCGTCCCCAGGATGAAAAATAATGCAGACTTATACTCACAGTTTCTGTGATAGCAATACATACCGACAACATCATTCTCAGTTGTACATTATGCAATACTCCAAAGTATGTTATCATAATTCCACTGTAGTGGCATGAAGTTTTACAAATGTTGCTATCTCCAATCAATCCACAAGCAAATTAACGCTAATTTCAGACATGTTCGTGCTTTATCTCTGGGAATATTAGAGCATTCGGTGGTCATGTTAGATACCTGGGAAAATAAGCCATTCAGGCAATAGCCCTGAGTTGGCTTTTACAATTGTAATGAACAAATATGAAAAATAATGATTTCATGGAAATAATTTCAATCTAGCATGCAGAACAACTTATACCTCAGTCATATGCATCTTATCCAGGCTTTATGATTGCTCGTGATGTAAGTGTTAATACTCAATGACAATGGGAATCAATATTTTCACTACGATAACACTCCACACTATCAGGTGTTGCTAATTCTCCCCGTTGACGAAAATCATTCAAGTGGACATGTAATTTGGTGCATTTAAATCTGCGTCATTCAAAATTGCTTACCTTTTAACTCTCACACATGTGGCTTGAGTCTCTCGCTTTTAAGGGACATATCCTGTTCTCACGCCGTAGTCAGCAATCTCACACTTTATAACTTCATTTCAGATAACAAAATTATATTTGATTGCCGAGACACACCTTTTCATCAACCCACGCTGTACCGAGAGTAAAGGCGATATTTTATTGGAATCAGTCGTGGATCAGTCATTATTCAATCAACGCGTATTTAAGAGATTATCACACGGAATTGAAGTCCTTGGGCATGGACGTTTTTCAGTTTCATGTACTTCTCAGTAGATTTCTCCTCTAGTAACATGAAAACCTATTATGACTCTGGAATTCTCATGCTTATCTTTTCTCAGGGGTTGGAAGCTACGAAACTGTATAAAGACGTTTCAAATGGTCTTTTTTTTTTCATTTTAACAATTTAAACAATCATGAAGCACAAGTTAAATCACCTGATGTGCGGAAAAGGTAGCACAGAAGTTTCAGAGCAGTTTTTCATTCGTTAAATCATCAGCCTATTTTTGAGTAAATTATTTTCCTGTACTGAATTTAGCCTATTATTTTGTTGCTGTTAGATCGCATTGGGGAGAGAAGCCGTGTCCTCAATCGCCAATAGATTATTACTATAATTTAAAAACGTGTCAATAAAGGAAGTTGATCGTGAACTGTTCAGGAATAGTTGTTGTTATAAAGAGATATTCTGTGGGCATCACTATCTTACCAAGTCAGGCTTCACTAAGAGAAGTCAGTGCAAGCTTATACCCACGGGTAGTTCCAAGTTTCCCGTTTTGTTGCAGCAACCAACAGCCGCATACAACGGCATTGTGACTGATTCTGTCGCTCAAGTTCTAATAATGATTGGTAATATTGAGCTTTGATCATTTGGCGTAAAATTACGCTGCAGCAAGAGTGATAATCAAGTCTAATTTGTATACACTTAATACTGATAAGCGGATTTCATTGTGTCCAAGCGTGTCATACTATCCGGGACATTGCCACACGGAGTACATTTTGATTGGCTAATACATAGGGAATGGCGATATTCATGAACTTTTGAAAATTAGTTGTATTTTAAAGGTTTAAAGTTTGATTACTCAGTATATAAAAATTTCAAAAATTTGCAAAAAATATTTATGGAACGAGAAGAATGTGTACTTTTTTTGGGTAAGAGCTGAAAAAAAGGTTTTCTTTTCCTTTAAGTATGTCTTTTGAAAACTATTATGCTGCGTACACTAATGAGTTGAAATGAAATGCAAAAAACAAGGTTTCTTTATGCGGTAATGCAATTAAAATGAACATTGTATTCTATCAGATTAAACAGCTATAGCTCTTAGCAGAGCCATTAAGATTTTACTAGACAAGACGTGCAGAGAGGGACCATATTCGGACGTGGCTCTTTATTCTAATTCATGTTTTTTTTCCTCAGGGGTTTATGAAAGAGAGAAAAAAAGAATTTTTAAAGGGACCTCTCAGCACATTAGCAACTTAACATTTTGTATTTATATTAACATTAAATGGGAGATTTTGATTGGTAACTGACAATTTTATCGTGCATTTTTTAAAATTCCCTAAGCAGTATTTCAGTGCTGTACTTATGTTCATTTGAGTATGCATGGCTTTTTGTTGTTGTTAGGAGGGTAGACAAGTTTTTCATAATCACTATATACTGTATTATGAAATATACCTGGTAGCTTCTGTAGCCACATCTCCCAGGCCGGCAGTTGATCAGCCTTTATGGGGAGATTAATACAAAATTTATTTCACCATTTTAGACATAAGAACTCCCATCTTTTGAATAGTTCTAGGGCACCTACTCCTCATGAATATTCAATCTACTGTTACATGCTCCAGGAGCAATTACAATGACAGCATCATTTAGATGCAGGCGTCTATGGCTCTGCCCAAAGGGGTTAATTGATTTGGTGTCTTGCGCGCCTTCCCTCACCCAGGTGTAATCCATTTTGTGTCCGTTGGTTTCTCTGTGGTGTATTTAAGCCTTAGTTCTGCTTTGCAGAATTGCTGGATTGTCAAGATGTATTGTTGCGAGCAACCAGTTTATGTCTTTAGCGATCACTATGTCTTCTTCTGAATTTATCTTAACCTCTATGATAGTGAAAAACGTAATTACTCATCAGAGGCATATTAATAGGAACAAACTCCCAAGCCTTACTATCAGTTTCCAGGATTGGTCCGAAGTTCCTGTTAACCATCTGTGCCAGTATGCTCCTCTGATCAGGTTATTAGGAACACCTCTCAAGCCTTCATCAGTCTCCAGGATTGGGACTGTGTTCCTGCTAAACCCTTGGGACCTGTTATCATACCACCAGGCTTCTGCCCCTGGGACGGCACTCGCCCACTACCCTCACCACTCTATACCTCCTGAGCTGGACTGTCCCTTCCCTGGTCTGAGCTTCTGCCTTTTCTCCAGTTACTACTACTGTATATTCCAATAAAATCCCCTCATTGGACTGTACTGTGAATCTGCGTCCGGTACCTTGTCTGGATCATAACACAAACTGGCATTGGATTCCTTGCCGATTAGCTGTGCCGAAAGAAAAATCTGCATCATGCATCTTTGCACTGTGCATTCAGTGCGGAGTCTATTCCATGCACCTGCGTGCGAGCAAGCAAAGTGAGCGTGGCATTTCGGTGCGGCTGGCCTGCTTCATGCTCTTCCAGTCGGCTAACTGTGTGCTTCCAATCCGAGAAACCAGAATGAGCAAAAGCAGATAAGGTTCTCTCGCCAAACAGTCTTCAAAAAAAACAATACACGTTCCCAGTGGAAGGTGAATACACAAGCCAGTCCCTTGGAACTTTTTCCCTATTTCGGAGTGTGCGGGTGAACAATGTTTTACTAAAACATTGTTTCTGATTCTTGTATATTCTTTCCGATGCAGAAAAATCTACATCTTTGTTCTGACACAGTTTGGGGGCCTCAACTCCTTTGCTGACTAAGTAGGAACGCAACTTCTCATCTATAATTTCTCCCCAACATGCAGCATCTAATGATATTTTTTTCTTGACTGGCATGGCTGTGCCAGTGCTGTCGGGGCCATCTAATTCATCCCTGCCGATATATGAAATACCTGGCTCTTTGCCATCACCATCAGTCGTACTAGCAAAAGGCTGGCTAGTCGTGGCAACGGCGGGGTGGCTTGTCGAGGCGATGGGGAGCTGGCTAGTCATGGCAACGGCAGACTGGCTAGTCGGGGCAGCAGCATCCTGGTTAGTCGTGGCAGCAGCAGGTTGGCTCTCTTTCCACAAATTAGTTAATTTATGAGTCTTTCTTAGTAACTCAGAGGCTCTCTCATGTTTTTGAGCTTGCAATTTTCTTTTCTGGGCCCCACTTTCATGTCTTCTATAACCAAACATTTTCACAGTTTACGTCGCTCTACATATTTTTTAAATTTGCGGATCACTTAACTGTGCAACATAGAGCCCTCTAGTGGCGGAGGCCCTGGGCTGCAGGCCCTGTAGCCCATTGGGTTAACACAGCCATACTCTTCTCCAGCGTGCCAAGGGCCATCGAACGTGTGCGTTTGCCCATGCGAGTCGGTTCCGACGCCGGACAGCGGTGAGATCCAGACCACGGTGAGAACACCGAGCGTGCAAGTTGGCTTCTCGCAGGCAGTTACGGACTGTCTGTGGTGTGATGCGTCTGTTGTGCAGACCAACGGTCTCATCCGCTGTGCGTGTCGCTGATCTGAGCCAATCCCGCAGGTGGACGAGCCGGATGGAGTGATCTTGTGCTGGTGTGGTCACACGTGGCCGACGTGGATGAGGTTGATTTGCAGTACTGCCCGTCTGTCGGAAATGAACTCTCAAACGGCCTATCATCCAATAGTTAACATTCAGCTGCACAGCGACCGCTCTGATGGACATCCCTGCATCCAACATCTGAGGCATGATGACTTTTGACAAAATTTGACATTTTGGGGTGGTATTTTATTGTCCCCAGTATAAAGAGTTTCTAGGTACTGCTCATTCTGTCTAATCACCGTCTGGAAATGCCACACCCATTTACTGAGTGAAATCACTGCATCACTGAGCAAATGCTCACTGACAGAGAGATGGATTGAAAAATGGTACACAAATCAAGAGAAATATCCCTATTGTACAAGTAAAAGTCAGCATATGCTCACTCCATGTGGTATCAATATTTGACATGGGGCGTTTATATTTTCGTTCAGTGTACATAGCATGTCCTTCCTCACCTCACTGTAAACACTGATTTCTTTGCACTGTTCTATATGTTACGAGTAAAATGTCTGAACTTATAAATCTGTCTCACTATATTTTCTCACTGCAACATTGTCCAGGGTAAATCACACAAAAATAGAATTGTACCTTTTTTTCACTCTTAGAAAGAAATGTTGGGAATTTCAACATCATATTGATCGCTGAACCACAAATGACCCAGGTTTTCCTTTGCAAAATCTCATCAGTTTATCCTAACCTAAAGCCAAGTCTACACTTTAAGTCCACGTCCAATGTTGCATGTAATATATGCTGGAGCGCTGGGCCAAATCACCAATAATTGTGTCACTCTCCAAATATTTATGGATGAAAAAAAGAATCACCAGGTTCCAATCACTGCTTTGGGTACTGGATATAATTTGTTTCAGGAAAGAGTCCCCTCAACTGTCCCTTCCACACCACTTTCACAGTTTTCCCCAAGAGGTCTTCAATCCAACTCCTGCCTAAACCCAAAAGAGACATTAATTAAAGCTAAAGGCATAATTCAGTGGCCATAATTCAGCTTTAGATTCAACCAAAAACCTCCAGAGAACAGGGGTTAAATGAGTCCGTACAAGATATCAGTCATCATTGTCCTAATTAACTCGCAATATTTCTCTGACCTGGCAGCATTGAAGTAATGGCAGCAATAACTGTCCCCAGGATAATTTTCTACAAGAGACCTCTCTTTCAGGCATCCCCAAGGGCGCCTGTCAATCTGGTCCTCTGTTGCTGTCCGCTTGTCTTTATGCCTTTGACAAAGAGAGGCAGATTGAATGTGAACCGTACAGAGGTGAGAATAAATTCCACGATTTCTGACAACAATGAAGGTATTAATCATTGGCTCACAATGCCATTCCGTCTCCTCCAGGGATCGCAAGTCTCTCAGCCAATGCTGTCATGACTGTGCAGTTTTACTCCATTGCTGCTGACAAAATAAGGGACTTTTTTAGAATCCCTGAGGAGGGCCTGCATATTCTCCCACTGCTCCTTCTATCAGTGCAGTAAAACAGCGAGTCTGCAGTTAACTTGGCTTGGTGGTAGGGTTGCAATGACAGGGGGTCAGTGCCGTGGCTCAGTAATCAGAATTCTGGGACACACTGCAAGTAAGGGCAGGGAATCCAGTGAGACTCACACCAACCCAGCAATACTCTGTGGCACACGCCCAAACTTAAAGACTGTGATTTCAGTGCACCCATTTCAAAATAATCCGCAAATGGATTGTAATTTTGGATAAACCTTAATTGAAAATTTCTTTATCAGCTCTTGAGGATTGGCTGTTATTATCCCTCTGCCCACACAGTTGGCAGGAGCCATGCTGTTTTCTGCTTCTTCGTTTGTGCATGCATCCATCACACCGTCCATCACAAATATCCCATTCGTTTTAAATCAGGAGTGGAAGGATTTTCGCCAAATCAGGCATGGTAACTCCTAACAGAGGGAAGCTGAACCACTTAGATTTTGGAGGTCATCTGGTCACAAAGGTCAAGGTCACATAAGGTCAGTCGTTCTTGGCAGCCGAAGATCAACATTTAAGCTGTATGAAGCGATGGCAGATGGAGGCATGGCAATCTAAGCTTTGCCTTGAGTTGCACCTTGTTTGACATAGCAAGCAGGCAAATAAACCAATTTCATCCTTAAATCACTGAATTTAATCAATACATTAATTACTGTATGGAGAGTAAAAGGGGTGTCACACTTTTGCGCATATCAAGTCCTTATGAGTTCCTTGTAAAAATTTTCCAATACGCAGCCGTACGCTCAAAGTTGCTAAATTTTTCGATTACTTTGACTTACATGTGAAGCACATCTAACACATAAATAACGAATTCAGCGCATCCATTGCGTATAAGGTGCGTAACACTATTTTTCTTGCTGCGAACAGCTGCGTAGGCAGTGCACATGCCGAGCGTATTCTGGACGCACCCAACTTATGCCGACCGCATGCCTGACGCACTTCCGACGAATGCAAAGCGTATTCCGAGCGTATACCTGATTTATTAAAAGGCGGCTGCTTCCCGCTGTTTTCATTACCAGTGCAGATTTCATAGCGTGAAAATCAACCTTCAGGAGGTCTGTTCACCCTGGAGTCTAGAGGAGCCATCATATTTATACCAAATCTCAAGTGTACCCTGGATGTTCGGCGAGTACGCTATCTGTACGCTGTCTGTGCGTTTGTCCTAAGTAACAAATAAGTACAATGTGCAGCCCGATCGCGGGACGAATGGAACTAATTCGTGCAATACGTCGGCATTTGCTATTAGTTTGTTCAGCGTGCATTGTATCTGCGCTGCCAGTACGATATGTATACGTCCAATATACGCGGCTCATAGCTGGTGCCAGGAGATCAGCATATTACCGCGTATGAACCGCTTATCCCCCACGAACACGTAGCGTACTCGTACCGCGCTCAACCGATGCGGGACTGATGCACTGCATATTCATAACTTATGACCTGCGTAACAGCGTACGCAGCGTAGTTTTGTGTCCAAAACTATTAGGGCCGTACTGTGTGCATGCCGGCGTACATAAAACTTACACAAAACGATTGAGATGCATATGTGGTGCATATTGTGCGTACGACTGCGTATGAAAGAAATGTCAATGCGCAACTCATAAGGAATTAGGATACGCAGAAGTGTGACAGGGCCTTAACACCCTCCTGATTCCTTATAACATTTCAAAAAGTGCTTAATTCCTGGAACTTATTTTTAATTCAAAACCCATAACTTTGGAAGTTTTTTGGTGGCACGTCAATATCAGCACTCTCACCCTGATTACCCATTTCAGAAATGCAGGAAAGTGCATTCTTTGTCCTGTTCCCCCGCTCCACACACACTCCTCCCAGCCTCCTACCAACTAGCAGCAGTTAACGGAAGGCACCTCTCAGTTACCTTTAAAGCGCACTTTAATATCACCCAGTTACAGTGATGTATTGCATTCATCGACATTTCACGGAAATGGCCCTTTTTGGAATTTGATCATGGCCAAGGCACATTACTGTCACCTCTGCCCACATATTTAATACTGGGGTAGAGCCATAACCAAATCAAAAAGGACAGAGGGAGGTGAAGAAGATTGAATGGCTTCATATCAGCACCGTTTTCTCAGACTTCAAAAGAAACACTAAGTGTGGCCACAAAGCTCGGAGACAGTGGAATAGAATCAAAGCCCTAGGCACTCGCTCCAATTTGTCATGCTTTGCTCTGTTTGACTCAATAAGTCAGAGCCACTGTATTTGCCATATTAGTTTCCCACCATTGATGGCAATAGTTATGCCTTCCTATCTGTTTTAGTAAATTTCACCTCAATGTATTTTAAGACTACACCTTGTTTCAGCAAATTCCAGTGCAAAGTTGTCATAAGCAGTAAATTAAGTTCACTTTCAGTTGTTATGATGAAGAGCTGTGGACAGAGCCAGTGTCAAAGTGGACTGTCCGGAGTCTTCTTTGGCTGTATGGATTTCTGCTTTCAGGTCTTCAGTGTTTGATGGTGGATTTTTCCCTTTTATGTCATTAAAATTTCATTTTGCTGCATCCCAGGAGAACTGTGACCAGAAAAGACCGCATCTGGGATGAATGCTTTAATTAAAAAAAAAAAAAAAAACCATAAATAAATAAGCATGCAAACATTCCATAGCTGGGTCCTGTACCTCAAAGAGGGACTGCTGAGATAACTGTATATCTGCACTGATTGAAACCAAGGCATATCAAAATGTATTCAGTAAAATATTACTGTTCCTGGTCTTCGTCAAAGCAGTTGTCCAGCTCACTCACTCATCCAACATCATGATAAACCGTGTTTGGTGCAGGTCAAATGGAAATCTCTGCCCTACCAAGGGGGAAGAAATGGAGGTGGTCACTCCGTGCTGTGAAAGTAGGACAGTAAAGAGTGACCCTCTTGTTCTCTTCTTCTCTTAGTCTCAATTATATAGTATCAAACGTGTTTGGGAAAAACCAGAACAAAGGTGGACTGCAAACACAATGGTGAGACATGGTGCTGCTGAGAATTGGCTTACCGCCAGCAGCAGAGCAGGCAAGGTGCGCCACACATCGGCTCAACGTTTCACCAGCGAAAAAAGCTAAAATTCTAATCCAGTAAGCTGGATAGAAAAAAAAAAATCCATCCCTGCAGAATAACAGAAATAAATTGAACAATGGATTTTTTTATCAGCTGTTTAAGTTTGCCTGCCTCTTAATGTTACCATTTTATTTTCTTTCAGCTGCAGGTTATTTTTACAGCCTGGGGCTTGCCCATCTGTCAGGCGACTCATTGTGAGGCCAAATTCTGGGTATTGATCGCTACACACGGCTTGTTCAGGATTTCCCCGGGTCAGTAATGATGGGTCACAACTTAAGTGCTTTTCCACTTCCATCATCCAATGAGAAGAATGGTCAACTGTATCAGTGATGTGTATTCAGGCATGTTTCAAGTGCAGAGTAAAAGGCAATTTCCATGCTGCTGTTTTATGGCATGCTTTTTCATTGTAAACATTGCTTTGAACAACAATATGCATTTGTACATTTATTTCTTTTTTAATTATATATTTCAATTTAAGAGACATACTACTTTGACTGCTGATAGCTTCTAAAGTAGTGGTGCTCTCATCAGGGCTGTGAAAGGGAGGACCCAGGACAGTGAACAGGGCAATTAGGTGTTTTATTATAAAAATGAAAATAAGATGGGTGGGCAGAGAAGAGAACTGGGCATGGTAAAAACAAACACAATCCAAATAAATCAAACAGAAAGAGGCCTGAAAGGGTGACAGGAGTACAAAAATGAAAGTAAAAAACACGGACAAAAGCTAGAGAAAAAAAGAAACTCAAAATTGTAAAGCAGAACACTGAGTAAAAAAACTAGTAAAGATGAAAGAGCAACAGAGCATAGAAAGACGGGAATAAATAGACATGGACTAACGAGCAGATGGGGAATAGCTGCTTAGGCACGAGCATAAACGGCCAAGGTTGTGAACGTGGTAATTAAAGAAACAATAATCAGGGAAGACTTGCAGAAACGAAAAGATGCAAGGAATACTTAATAGAATAATACAATACACTAGGACGAGATGTCATGGAAAAAGGAAAGCTAACGCTCGTGGACTGAAGACAAGAAACAATACTAAAGAAAAAATGGAAAATAAAACACAGCACAAACAGATTCCTGACAGGTCAGCAATAAAGCTGACAGAAAATTTTGAATTGTTTATTTCTATGGCTAAGTGCTGGCTCAAAGACAAGCCCATGAATTCATTCTGTTACCAGACCTGAATGTTCGGTTATAGTTTTTACATGTTCTATGTACAGTATATATAAGTAAGTAATATGTGGACAATATGTATATATAAGCACAAACACATACAGTGGGCTCTAATTACAGCCACCCCTAACTGGCATTATATATATATATATATATATATATATATATATACTATTCAAAAAAAGTAGGGGATATTGGATTTACAAGTACCATGAAATGCAGATCATGAGGTCAGGAAGGAAACAAATGACATAAAAACATTAAGGAAACATTTGTCAATTTATTTGAAACCCTGTGTACAGTCAGTAAAGGACAGATTCTCCAGAATAAGGGTTGACACAAACACAGGGTCACACAGCAAATTTACCACCATTGTGAAACAGAGTCAGTAGCGGGTAAAACCCCTCAGTTGGCTAGACAAGCTCGAATTGGGCGTGGCATACTCCTAACGAGACGCCCGGGTCATTTTGGGGAACGTTATTCCATTCCTGTTGCAATGCTGCAGCAAGTTCTTGGAAATTGGCAGGAGGTTGTTGACGTTGGCGTAGCCGCTGTCCAAGCATGTCCCAGACATGCTCGATGGGGGAAAGGTCCGGACTGAGTGCTGGGCTATGGTAATGTGGTGATATTCTGCTGCTGGAGGTAATCTGTAACGATCCTGGCCCTATGACATCTGGCATTGTCATCTTGGAAAATGAACCGCGGCCATAACGGCGTGCAAAGCGGCACAACATGGGGTGCCAAGATGTTGTCCCGGTAGTACTGCCCTGTGACACGTCCAGCAACAACATGCAAGTCTGTTCTGCCGGCAGCAGTGATGCCTCCCCACACCATTACAGATCCACCCCCATACGGATCATGTCTAATGGCGTTAACGTCATGGAACGTTCGTTACGTCGGCGCCAAACCCTCCTGCGTCTGTCAAGGAAGTCCACAGTGAACCTCGACTCATCTGAGAACATTACGTTGTTCCATCGGGCGATTATCCCAGCGTTGATGATGGCGACACCATTGGAGTCTGGCCCTAATGTGACGATCCCTCAAACAGGGAATGACACGAGGGCGTCGGCGTGTAAGTGAAATCTGTGCAGACGATTCCTGATGGTCTGGCCACTCACTACCAAGCCAGTATCCCTTTGAAGTTGAGACCTTATCTGATTTGCTTTTACCATACGATTTCTCAAGACAATAGTGCGGATGAATCTGTCCTGAGCCTGAGTTGTTGCCCTTGGTCGACCGGATCGTGGTCTATCCTGAACAGACCCTGTAGCACGATGTCTGGACCATAATCTGCTGATGACAGACTGGGAAAAATTCATTGCCCTTGCCACAACGACCTGTCTTGTGCCAACCTGTAGCATGCCAAGGGCACGTAACCTCTCCTCCTGTGTTAGACGGCGCATGGTCTCTGTTTAATTAACGACTTCAACCACTGATAATCTGATGCTTTCTCTTCAAAATCTTCCTTTACAGTGGCTCTAACCTTCCAATTCAGAGTCATGCAAATTTGTGGCACAACCCCCTTGATCATCAATAGCATCCCGTGCAGATCGTGAGAGTGTCATTGATGTGTTTGGGTGATGAATTTCTTTGGAAATGCTTCCTCAGTAAGGAACTATACAACATGGTTTCGTATCCCTTTGTATATGTGAAAATTTTGATCTCAAAATAAAATATCCCCTACTTTTTTTGAATAGTATATATATACAGTTGTATGCAAAAGTTTGGGCGCCCTTGATCAAAATTTCTGTTATTGAGAATAGTTAAGCAAGTAGAAGATGAACTGATCCCTGAATGGCCTAAATTTAAAAATAAAACACTCATTTTGACATTTTAAGCAGTGTTAGTGTATTACTTTTGTTCTGTTTAATTCTAGAGTGAAAAAAGTAAATGTGCACCGTGCAAAAGTTTGGGCACCTCAAAAGATTTGAGCTCTCAAGTAACTTTGACTATGGTGTCAGACCACAATTAGCTTTTTAGGGCTATGGCTTGTTCACAATCATCGTTAGGAAAGGCCAGGTAATGAAAATTTCAAAGTTTATAAATACGCAGACTCCTCTAACCTTGGCCCAACAATCAGAAGCCATACGGTCCTTTAAGCAGCTGTCTTGCCCTCTGAAAATGAAAATAATTAATGCCCACAAAGCAGGAGAAGGCTATAAGAAGATAGCAAAACGTTTCAAGGTTGCGATTTCCTCAGTTCATAATATAATTGAGAAATTGCAGTCAACAGAAACAGTGAAGGTCAAGTTGAGGTCTGGAAGACCAAGAAAACCGCAAGAAAACTGCTCATCGGATTGCGAGAAAGGTAAATCAAGACACCCGTTTGGTAATAAAAGACCTTCAGCAAGATTTAGCACACCGTGGAGTCATGGTGCACTGCCCTACGGTTCAGCGACACTTGCTCAAATATGACCTCCATGGAAGAGCCACGAGAGGGAAACCTTTCCTGCATCCTCACCATGAAGTTCAGCATCAGAAGGCTTACTAAGGAACATTTGAACAAGACTGGTGCATTTAGGAAACAAGTCATGTGGACTGGTGAACTTAAAATAGAACTCATTGGCTGCAATGAGCAGAGGTATGTTTGGAGAAAAAAGGATGCGGAATTTCATGAAAAGAACACCTCTCCAACTGTCAAGCACATGGTTGGATCAATCTTGCTTTAGGCTTGTGTTGCAGCCGGTGGTACAGCGAACATGTCACTGGTAGAAGGAAAAGTGGATTCAATTAAATTTCAGAAACTTCTGGAAGCAAACATCACACCATCTGCAAAAAAGCTGAGGATGAAAAGAGGATGGCTTCCACAACAGGATAATGACCCTAAACACACTCCAAAATCCACAACTGACTACCTCAAGAGGTGTGAGTTGAAGGTTTCACCATAGCCCTTAAGATCTCCTACCTCAACATCATTGAAAATCTGTGGATGGACCTCAAAAGAGCAGTGCATGCAGGGCAGCCAAAGAATCTCACAGAACTTGAAGCCTCTGGCAAAGAATAATGATCAAAATCCCCCAAACCAGAATTTAAAAACTCTGGGCTGGCTCCAAAAAGTATTTACAAGTTTACAAGCTGTGATACTTGCCAAAGGGAGTGTTACTAAGAACTGACCATGCAGGGTGCCCAAACTTTTGCTTCGGACCCTTTTCCTTTTGTGTTATTTTGAAACTGTAAAAGGATGGAAATTAAAAAGTAATCTTGTTCAAAATATAAAGGTGATGTGTCCTCTTTAATTTCATGCCTTTTGGAGAGCAGTCATCTTTTACTCGCTTTGCTATTCACAGTAACAGAAATTTTGATCTGGGGTGCCCAAACTTTTGCATACAACTGTATGTATGTATGTGTATATATATATATACACAAACCCAATCCAATTCCAAAATAGTTGAGACAAAGTGTAAAGGGTGAATAAAATCGAAACGCAATGACTTTCAAATCACACCAGCTGATATTTTATTCACAGTAAAACAGGGATAACAACGCAAATGTTGAAACTGAGAAATTTCACAATTTTATCCACAAAATGAGCTTGTTTCAAATTTGATGGCTGCTACAGGTCTCAAAAAAGTTGGGACGGGGGCCTGTTTACCATGGTGTAGCATCCCCTCTTCTTTTCAACACAGAGTGGAGGCGTCATTGAGGAGACAAGTTTCTTGAGTTTAGCCATTGGACTTTGATCCCACTCTTGTTTAATACAGGCTTCCAGCAGCTGGAGAGTTTTGGGTCTCCTTTGACAGACTTTTATTTTCATTATGCGCCAAATGTTCTCAATCGGTGAAAGATCAGGACTGCAGGCAGGCCACTTCAGCACACGGACTCTTCTACTACGAAGCCATGCTGTTGTAATAGCTGCAGTACGTGGTTTTGCATTGTCCTGCTGAAATACACAAGGCCGTCCCTGGAATAGATGTCATCTGGAGGGGAGCATATGTTGCTCTAAAACCTTTATATACCTTTCAGCATTCATGGTACTTTATAAAACATGCAAGTGTCCCACACCATATGCACTAATGCATCCCGATACCATCAGAGATGCAGGCTTTTGAACTGAATGCTGATAACAGGAGGGGTGGTATTTCTCCTCTTTAGCCCGGAGGACACGACGCCCATGATTTCCAACAAGAATGTCAAATTTGGACTCGTCTGACCACAGGACACTTTGCCACTTTGCTACAGTCCATTTTAAATGAGCCTTGGCCCACAGAGCACGGCGGCACCTCTGGATCATGCTCAACAATGGCTTCCTTTTTGCATGATAGAGTTTTAGGTGGCATCTATGGATGGCACGGCGGACTGTGTTTCAGACAGTGGTTTCTTGAAGTATTCCTGGGCCCATTTAGTAATGTCAATGAAAGAATCATGCCGGTGAGTGATGCAGTGGCGTCTGAGGGCCCGAAGGTCACGGGCATCCAGTAAAGGTCTTCGGCCTTGTCCCTTACGTACAGAGATTTTTCCAGTTACTCTGAATCTTTTGATTATGTTATGCACTGTCGATGATGAGACCTTCAAAGCCTTTGCAATTTGACTTTGAGGAGCATTGTTTTTAAAGTATTCCACAATTTTTTTACTCAAGCCTTCATAGGTTGAAGAGCCTCTCTAAAACATCCCTTTTATGGCCAATCATGTTACACACCTGATGCCAGTTAACTTAATTACTTGCTAAATGTTCTTTCAGGTGATTCTCTTATATATTACTTGCTTTTTCAGCCCTTTCTTGCCTGTGTCCCAATTTTTTTGAGACCTGTTGCAGCCAGAAAATTTGAAATAAGTTCATTTTGTGGATGAAAATGTAAAATGTCTCAGTTTCAACATCTGAAATGTTATCTATGTTCTATTGTAAATAACATTGGCTCATGTGATCTGAAAGTCATTGCATTTTGATTTTATTCACAATTTACACTTCGTCCCAACTCTTTCAGAATTGGGGTTGTGTGTGTATATATATATATACATGAAAAAACTAAATACCAACATGTGAGAAATACTGTCTGATATTAATGTTCCAGTGGAACCAACCAAAATCATTTACAGATTTAATTAAAAATCAGTTTCCTCCTAGTCAAGGTTTCACAATTCACACCACCCTGAAAGATTATTGTAAATAACACCTACCAAAATTAAATTCCGCTTATTAAAGTTTTATCTAAGTGTTAAGGACCTATGCTGAGCCATTATATCACTTCCTGTTTCACTAGGGTATAAAAATGCAATATCCTTTTGTCATCAACACCTTGAAGAAAAGAAAACAATTGTAAGCTCAAAAGAGGCAGATGGTCATGGACCTTCATAAATCTGGTAATAGCTATAGGAAGATTCACAAATGATTGAATATGACACTGAGCACTGTCAGGGCGAATATTTTAAAAAATGCAAAGATTTGGAACTGTTGAAAAGCTCAAGGGTACAGGATGCAACTGTATTTCACCCCTCAGGATAATGTGGAGGATGGTGAGCGAAGCATCAAAATGCCCAAGAACCACTGTGAAGGAATTGCAGGCCTTGGTGGAATCTTGGGGTCGCCAGGTTTCAAAAAGCACCATCAGCAGGGGCGTGGCCAAAGTGTGGCTTAGGGTGGCATGGGCCACCCCTGGAATCTGATTGGCCACCCCTGGTGCCATCCCATTATCTTAAGCTATGCATCTTTTTTCAGCTTTCATCTAAATTCAAGAAGTTTTCTTTTTTTCTCGACATTGGTTTATTTGGAGCTGCTTTCAACAATACTGGCATTCATCCGGTTTACGGAGAGATTACAACCATGGTCTCACTTTTTTCTTTTTTTACCACAGAATTGAATCAACACCTCCGTGGTATCCAGTCTCAAACTCATTGTGAGTTCACAAGGCTGATATTTATGGCTGGGTTGCCATTCAAAGCTACTGGTATCCAAGGTAACAGCACAGATCTGCATAACCTGCTATAGGGAGAAGAAAACTGGAACCCCTTATTAATAGTCTGTTAGATTTTAATATTCATAATTTATTTTAGTGTTTCCATTTTGTTCAACTGTGGTATATAATGAATACTCTCATATTTTTGTGACGGTTCCTTAATTCTGTTAATCAAGGATGGTGCTGATATCCAACTGTTTTTTCTATGCAATTCATAAATGAATCAGTTTTAGTAAATGCGCATTTGACGACTGGAAGAGATTTCAGGAAGCTTTCTCCATTCTTTACTGCTCATTTTCATTCATGGGACTGTGCAATGTCACCTTAAATAAATAATCCAAAAAAATTATTCAAAACTATTCTTAAAGGCAAACAAACTGTTTTCACTGCTCTAAAGCTGCTTTTTGGAGGTTGGATAAAAGGTTCTGGATAGATACAAGGACGGTCCACACTGCCAGAAGGTAATTGGCTGATTGTCAACCATGCAGTACACATAGTCTTCTGCTCGCAACAACAGCAGTGCCAGTCAGTTGGCCAATTAAGATACCTGAGCCAACCACTTTTGTAGACACTTTGAGGGCAAACTTACAGACATTTTGTTAGAGCCCCAACCAGTCTGACAGCAGATGTGAGCCCTTTGTAAGGGAAGCCGTAGTAACCTAAAACAGCATTGTGAAGCATTAATGTTTTCCGAGGCTACATATTTTCTGGATGACCTACAGATCAGATGCAGGCAGCCGTCTTCTGTACATGTTCAAATGCCATTTCTAGTCATGAAACAGACAGCGTAATTCAATCATTTTGGGGGCTGGGGAGGTTAGGGAGAAAGTGCATTGACTCTTGACGGCATCGTGATTATAGGTTCCCAGGTTTTACTGCCATTTTATCCATTTGGAGTACAATCCTGATATAAAACCTTTTTTTTTGAAATGTCTACAGCAGGGAGAAAAGACAGGCTTTTTATACAATGATCAGCCATAACATTATGACCACTTGCTAAATATTGTGTATGACCACAAAAATTCTGCTAACCTGTCAAGGCATGGACTGCAATAGCCCTCTGATGGTGTGTTGTGATGTCTGGCACCAAGACGTTGGCAGCTGATTGGACTTGCCAAGGGGATCCCACAGATACTTGATTGCATCCAGATGTGGGAAATTTGGTGGCCGAATCGACACCTTGAACTCGTTGTGTACCTCAAACCATTCCTGAACCATTTTTGCAATGTGGCAGGGTGCATTATCCTGCTGAAAGAGGCCTCTTTCCACAGTGAACTTTGCGGCCCCGTATGCAGCAAACTGCAATGCACTGCTTGTTCTGACACCTTTCTATCAGAGCCGGCATGAACTTTTTCAGCCATTTGAACTACAGCAGCTTCTCCGTTGGATCGGACCAGTTGGACCAGCCTTCGCTCCCCGCGCGCATCACTGAGCCTTGGCCGCCCACAAACCTGTCGCCGGTTCACTGGTTTTCCTTCCTTGGACCACTTTTGGTAGTTAATGAGCAGTTCAGACCAGAAACACCCCACAAGTTTTGGAGATGCTCTGACCCTGTTGTCCAGCCATCACTATTTGGCTCATGTCAAAGCCGCTCACACCCTTATGCTTGCCCATTTTTTTTCTGCTTCCAACACATCGGCTTTGAGGACAAAATGTTCACTTCCTGCCTAATATTTCCCACCCACTTACAGGTGCCATTGGAAAAAAGATAATCAATGTTACTCATTTCACCTGTCAGTAATCATAATGATTATGGCTGATAGGTGTGTATTAATAAGTTACATTTTCTGAGGGAAAGCTGTGATTTTCACTCATGGCGAAAGTACAATCAACCCTCATTCTTTTTAAGTAAAGTCATCAGTTTGTTCATCATGTTACATTTGATTATACAAGAAAAAGCAAAATGATCCCACAACTTATTTCAGTTGAATTGAAATTCTGAATATGTAGTAATTAGCCAATGATCACCTTTTTCAAACTGCGACTAGGAAAACAATAGACTGATTGGGCAGCGTTGGTGGGTATATTGTGTCCTGCAATTGAATATGGAATGGTTGCATGGTCTGACATCAAATCCAGGCTTTTCCAGTGCTGATTGTGGACAGCAGAGCTGCAAGGCACAGCACAACCAGACACTGTGTCACTGATGGATGTGAGGGTTTGTATCATGCAAAGTAAAGGAGCCTCAGTGCGTGTGGCTGTTATTGAGAAGCCTTCCTTTGAGACTTTGAGATCTTTGTGAGTCTGACTTGTGACCTCTGCCTTGATCAGAAATGTTGGCGAAAATCACTCACTCTATATGAGAGCAGTGGTTGCAGTTAGCGTCCTCACAATCACAGTTTCACACATGCCATGTTTGTTCACCTATCATGTTGCATGTCTTATTCAGCTTTGTCTGGAGCAAAGCAGCTGATCAATTATACCCTGCTTTTCCTTATTTTTTCTTCCTTTCTGGCCAATATTTGATTTTTATTTCATATATGGCACATGGGTTGAGTTTGAGGATTCTCTTCTTCTTCTTCTTCATTATTATTATTATTATTATTTTGCATTCTTGAAATAGAAAACCCATCTCAGGAATTCTCCTTCTGTCATTTATGTCACTCATTTACATCACCCAGGCCTTAACAGTGACATTAGCATTTCAAATTGAGACTAAATAGCATAAAAATACACAAGGGCTTTTAGAGGTGGATTATCTCATTAAAACTCAGTTCCACTGTGCCTGCATGGTCTCGGTTATCTAATGTGAATGATGGCAGTGCCAACTGCGGCCAGCATTGCAGGGGTGGACAGCTGGACATGATTTCACACAAGGATTAAACTGGCAGGGTTGACATCACCTCATCACGCACAGGTGACCCCTGTTCCCTGTCAGATGTCCAGCTGTCTGACACAACAACTGCTTGTGAGCTTTAATGGCCTAAGGTCCAGTTAAAAGAGGCAGTGGTCCTGAACTGTGCTAATAACCAAGAACTTACTTCTGTGTTGTGATAGGGAATTGTTTTATCAACTTTCTGTGGCTCACTTAGTTTTTTGCTCCATGCCATGTGCAGCACCGTCAGAGAAACATATTTAATGGAGCAAATTGACTGATTGCTATGTGACCTTTGCCGTGTCAAGACCATTGCACCCATTGGGGGTATAAGCTCTGGTGTTATTGCCATCAAACACCCCAATAGCTTGCTTGAGGCTGGTTGAGGGCTTGGGACACAGCTTGTGATTGACAGCCTGTACCTTCAGCCTTTGCCCCTCGCCACCGGCAACTATTACTGCTGTGGTCAGTTCTGTGCAGATCAGAAAATGAAGGTCACGTGGTTGGCAAAACTGGAAAAAAGTTTCCAATGGAAGGCAGTCAGAGTTTCTTTCCTGTTTCTGTTCAATTCTAGTGAGCCCCAACGCTCATTAAAATTATGCATGATTTTATTTGACCGGCAGGAAGAATATCATGACACAGTAATGCTACACTGTCACTATTTGCTTGAGGATAATTTTCCAGAATTCTGTGAAAATGACAACTATTCTTTTATTTATTCATTTATTTATTGAGCACAATGCAATAACTGTTAGTGATCAGATATGGAGGTCTCATGTAGTCACATTCTTACCATGAAAATTAACCTGTTGTTTCTCTCCAGTATCTGGATATGAAGGTGTCTCTATATTCTGCCATTTACTCTTGTCTGCCTGGAAACAGTGACCGACGGAATCAGAGTATACTGATTGGTCTTCATAAAAGTGAGCACCTGTGGCAACTTGGCAGCTTGCGTCACAGCCAAGCCAATTCAATATTGCTGCTGAACTCTACATGTTCACATTTTTATTGAGGCTATTTATTATTGGATTACGCACACATGTATTTAATTTTTGTTTGATTGCATCAGAAGGAAAGAAATTTGGTAAAATTGCACGCAAAATTGGCAGGACAATATCAGACACGAAGAATTGGAAAATGCTTTTCTCCCCCATTTTGCAATTAATTTTATAAATAGGAAGAGGGATTTTCCACTTAAATAACTCATCATGAAATAGATGCACAAGCATATGTCATTATTTAAAAAGAAACCTGCTTCAATCTGAAATTAAAAGATGGTGTCAAAAATAAAAGTATAAATAATGCCCCATACTCAGTTAAACTTCTCCCCAAAGTTATTTTCCTTCAAAATATCTTGCAGTTTATCAGGCTGAGCAACCCTTAACCCCCCAGGAGTAATGAGGGGTTAAGGGCCCAGGGTGTAGTGTCCATGCAAAAACTGATTTCATTCAAGGGCAGCAGTTGGCAGCTTCTGCTGTGTCTCACGCAAATGTCATTAAAAACAGCTCAAACAACTACTGTTCCACTCAGATTCCATCCATGCTATGCCATGGCAATCTACAAACCATTTCTGGCCCCACACACTTGTATGTATTGACATCACCTAATTGTTTGTGCATTTAGCAGATCTGCATTGGCATTTTCATGATTAGCAATCAATATTCAATCATCATAAAAGACAACACTGAAAAAGAGGACATGCAGAGCAGACCTGTCTAAAAGCATCCACCTCATTTACAGCGGGGCTAATGATCACTGATCAGCCTCATTTGTGCCAACCTCTGCTTGCGGCTGCTGCTGTATGAGCTTCAAAAGACCTCCCATTCATGCATTATCTGAACTGGGAGCCCCAGCTCCCTTATCAAGGGAGCTGGGGCCTATCCCAGCCAACTATGGGCAAAAGGCAAGAACACACCCTGGACAGCTCGCCAATCCATCACAAGACTCCCACTCCATTCACTCACATACTCATACCCACGAGAAATGTAGTCTCTGATTAATCTAGCATGGGTGGGTGGAAACTGGAGTAAACCAACACAAACATTGCCCAGGCCGAATTTGAACTGGAGACTTCTTGCTGTGAGGCTACAGCGCTACCCATAGCGCCACCATGCGGCACGTACATGTGCATTGTCTGTTACATTTTCTGTTTATATGTTGGTTGTATGGCACAGGATTGCAAACCTGGTTTGATTTTTTCACTTTGAGCTGAACTGGTTGTTATTTAAAGAAACAAAATGTAACTAATTTTCTGGTCTTTTCAGAAACTATTGCTCGATAACAATCTGTGCACCCTGGTAGGCCCTTTCTGAGTGCATCAAATACACATGCTTGCAATATTTATTTGTGGCTGGGAGAAAGAGGTGAGAAGTCCATATTAGTCACCCTTACCAGCAGCGGAGTAATAGCAGTTAGCGCTCTTCCCTTGCAATGTGGAGTTTTCTGGGTTTTAGTGGCAGCCAGCATGGGTCCTGCCTATGTGCATGTTCTCCCTGTGTTCACGTGGTTTGTCATAGAGTACTCTGGTTTTCTCCCATGCATCATTTATGCCAGTAGTCTTCTATCATTGGAATGCTACTGCCATTATCCCTTAATCACTGTTCTAGCCTCAACACTGAATTTGGTCTCCTAGTGCGGCTCTGTGGCTGTGCACTGCTGAGGACAAATTATCTGATGGGGTTCAACAAACTATATGATGGTGATAATGCTGTCTGTGCATGCAGTCAAGTAGCTGAGCTACACAGTAAGTGTCTGGGACACCAACATTGATAATGTTAATTGCGTCGGTAGACTGTTGCAGTCCTATCTCAACCTAAAACTGCTAGGTGGCTGTACATCCATAATGACAAAATAATGTCAAAACAAGGATTATGCACTTATGTAAAATTATGCAAAAACAGGTCTCTGGCAAGCTGTTTTCCTTGTCACACAGTAATAATAAAGATGCCATTTCAAAGAACAACCTGATTTATAATTGCGGTATCATCTTCCTATTTTCACAACTAGACTCATTGAAGTATTAATTGTAGTGGAGACAAGAGGTATGCCAAATGTTCAGTTTCACTATACACTAAACATACAATAAACCTATACTACACTGAGAACTTGCCCTTTACACTCAAAAAAAGGGCAAAACCTCATATGGCAAAATATTGAAGTTGTGATGTTCTTGACAATAAATACTTGTCCAGAAAATTAGCAAGGATGAAAAAAATGCACTCCTGAGACCTGTGCCACCATTTGCTTGTTAACTTTTGCAGCAGTGAACTGTACAGGGAAAAACTGCTTCACTGTGACGCTGTTACCTCCCTGTTAAAAGACAATTTATCCTTTAGAATGCCGGAGAATACTGCTAACAGGCTCGCTTCCGATAATCAGAAAGTTGTTTGCTGAAAAGATGTCATTTTTCAACTCATCTTTCTGCAAAAAGCTGTCTGCAAGTTTACCCACAAGGCTCAATCATTTCAAGAAATCAAAGGGAAAGGCTATTACCTACATGTTTGTTTAATTCTTAAGAATTTCTGGACTAAATGATTTGTGAACAGAATTGACGCTTAAAGCCAGAGCGGCACAGCTCCGTGCATGAAACACAACTCTGCCAAACTGTCGCCATATAAGGAAAAACCTCCTTCTGTGGATGTGCCGCCTCTGTGTGGTGAAGTTAACCCTTCACATTGACCACCAAATATTCAGGTCAATAATACTCATTTTTGTCCAAAGCGAGGCTTGAAATCGCTGGCTTTGTTTACATAGTGTTTGCAATTGCTTGCCTGTAGAAGAGAACCATGATTTGGCATTTGTTCCAGATATTTCTTCATCATGGAACTATAGCACTTTTCCCATAGCCCAACTCATGAAAGATTTTTGATATTACCTTAGGTAGACATCACTTTTGCAGATATTCCATTGTCTGAGAGTGTGAGAAAAAAATTGCTCCAAGTTAAGTCATGCTGGTAATATTTAGCCAAACTGAATGCCAAGTATAATGTTGGTTAAATCGGTATGGCGTAGCACTGTAGCAGGCTAGCTAAGTGCCACTCTCATAACTAAGTTAACGTTACTTAGCCAGTGTGCTTGCAGTACCGTTCCATAACCATTATGTAACATCAGTTTATAAGCTAGCCACTCATTTGACAGTGGAAGAAAACTGTGATTTGGCATTTATTTCATATTTTTCTCTATCACTTAACTGTGGTACTTTTCCCAGTGATCAATACAAACCTTTGCAAGTTCAAACCCAAAAGTGATGGCTAGTTTGCAGCGTAAGTTAGCAGAATGATGTTATTACTATTCTGGCACTTACAGACCATACATTGGTTTTCAATTAAATTTCACAATTCAGTTATTTGATAAGCAGCATCTTATACTCTGAGTTGTGGCCTGATAAGGGCACCGCTAATGCCTTGATAAATAGAACCCCTGGAAATATGCACCGCGATCATAAAACCCCTATAGTTCCATCCCTTCATCTGTCCTTACGAAGAAAATCTTTTGGAAAACGATGAAAAATAAGATCAGCGGGCAATCTAGTATCCCCAGTACACTGCGGGATACTACAGTGAAACGCTGATCGGGACGCAACCGTTCTTAGTTTTGCTAGTCCAGCCTCGTTTTGGCATTGGAATGCATGGTATGCATAGAATTCAAGAGTGGTCAGTGCCACCCTGAGCTTTGTTTGGACTTCATGCAGCCCCTGGCAAAAATGATGGAATCACTACTTAGAGGATGGTTATCCGGCTGTTTTACTTAATAGCAAATATACAAATTGTTGATATGACAATTTTGTGGTTGCCATTCTTTAGCCCACTGTGACCTTGCTTTCTTCTGTATAGGTATTTGGTCTGGTTTTATGTTTGGCTTCTTTGCGTGTAAATCCCAGTGAATTCATTTAGCCAATTTCTTGCAGTTCTGTCAGGAATATTAACTCCTGTGTGTCCTTTTGTTTTTCATTTGCTATGTTATGTGCATTTTTTATTTTCAAGGCATATTGCTTTGAGTTTTCTGTCCTGGACCTTTGAAGTCTTCCATGGGCAACCTATTTGATTTCCTTTCATAACCTTCTCATTTTGTTTATACTTGCACCAAATTTCAGACACAGTTGACTTGAAACAACCAACATCGTTTGCTACTTTCCATGTCGAATTTCCTTCTTAGAGCAGTTTTATAATCCTTTCTATTGTTTCAACTGGCAGCTCTCTTGTTGGTGCCATGCTTCCTGTCAATAAGCCAATCCAACACCTTGTTAAGGTCTGCAAGCACTCTCTTTTAACTGAAGATGAATTTGCATATTCAGATTTGTGCTGGTATTTTTCTTAGAAAGCCCAATTATGAGGTGATTCCATAATGTGTTGCTCAGCATTGAGTGTAAGCATATTTTTTTCAGTGACTTGATTATAACAAAAGATTCCATTATTTAAAATGATTCAATCTAATTTGTTTGAGATGTGTTTTGTGAAGCCTGAATGTTAAGGTAAAAAACAAAAATTGTTTTGTGTCGTATCTGCAACTGGTTTATTTGCTATGACGTAAAAAAGAATGGATGTAAATCCTCTATGCGCAGTAATTCCATAATTTTTTGCCAAGGATTGTATGCCAGTTCATCCAGTGGAGGACAAAGGCAGACCAAATAAGCAGCCAGCAGAGAGGATAGTGTTGCTGCATTGTATTCAAGTTCCCTTTTTTTTGTCAGATGTCATATTTTGATTGGAAAATGTTTCCCAAAAGAAAATGACACTATACAAAGCACAATCATATTTTTCCACCGAAAAGAAAACAAGAAAATGTTTCTTCTTCAGATTGAAACAGTGACTTGTCACTATGTTGGCCAGGTTGTGCTGAAAAAAGTGATATAAGACTCTTGCATATCACACATTGTTAAAATCTTTGCATATTGGACAGAACAAAATTATGTGAAAATAATCTCAGGGTTCTAAAGGTTAAAAGCTTCATATTTTGCCATTTTGGGCTTGGGCCATTTAGTAGTCAACTCAATGTGCCCTCTGTTTGAATGTATGTATGTATGTATGTATGTCATCAACCGACCGGCTGCTCTGCTCGAAATTTCCAACAGAGGGTGCATTGAGCTGACCGATGACCTGAACAAGAAGGGACTTGCTACGCTCACCCCACACATGCTCTGCATGCTACTAGTTTATTTATTGCGCGTGAGTCCCTTATTAGTCAGCTCAATGGCCGCCTGTTTGTATGTATGTATGTCTGTCATCAAACGACCGCTCGAAATTCGCTCGTCCCAAACATGCTGTGCATGCTACTAGTTTATTTTGACCAGGAGTATACAGGCACTTCATGCTTTCCCAAAGGCCACACATTTAGAAATGGTAACTTCTGTTGCTCGTGCATCACATTACTAACTAACAAGAAATGAGGGGGTAACAGTTGGCAGAATGTGCTATAACTGCATCTACAAGGAGGGTCGCCAGCAGTCTGTGTACAGCCTTTGCTGAAAATATCCTCCTGTTCAGTGTGTGTAGGGTTCTTCAGTGGATTACTGTCAAAAGAAGTAGTGGGTGATGCATTTTGTTAGACAGCATGGGCTTGTTTTTGCTCCTGTATGACAGAGAGGGTAGCTGTGTTGAACACAAAATACAATTTGGCCACTTTTCATGGGAGGGGGATATGATACAATTCTATGAACAAAAAAGAAGGAAATATCTTGCAGCCACCTGATCACTTTGAAGTTGCACCTGTCTCTATTCTCTCATGAGGCAGAAAAGCTGATGATGACCATGAGCTTAGATGTGTCTTCATACAGAAACAGAGAAACTGTTAAAGGCAGGTTCGAGGCAATTTGACAACTGTGGACAGAGTGCTCAATATATGACATTCCTGCTGACAGGTAATGGTC
Source organism: Gymnothorax javanicus (assembly GCA_029692085.1). NCBI lineage: Eukaryota > Metazoa > Chordata > Actinopteri > Anguilliformes > Muraenidae > Gymnothorax > Gymnothorax javanicus. The sequence goes on along the minus strand of CM056195.1, from coordinate 88,269,315 downwards.
AAAAAATTAAGGATTAGGACACTGAGCTGCCAGAGCCTATAATCCTTTGTAATTTTAGCAGGAAGTATTCATTCTCCCGGAGCTGAACGATGGAGCAGAATGGCAGGAAGAGAATTACTGGTGCAAGTTGATTGGGAGCCTTAATCAATGTCCTGACCTTTCTCCCAGTATTTTGACAGAACTTTGTGACAAAAATATATTAACTTTTGATAATTGTTTGCTGAGCAAGTGCTGACTGGCAAGTGTCGGTGGTAATGGCACTCAGCCCAGTGATTTTTTTTTTGAAAAAAAGACTTTAGTCATCAACATAGCAGTGTAACTGCGGTCGCATATAGCATGATAGGTGATTTTAGCTAAGAGTGAGAGTGCTTTTCATGGATACCGAATAGGTCATGTCCAAAATGCCCATGCCATATTTTTGTCAGATTTCTGTCCTCTGTCTTAATCATAATTCTCAGAAAACACTATCTGGTTCATTTTCATTGCTGCAGCGAGATTACTCACCAGGTCAAAAAAGTCATGCCACATCACCCCAATCCTAGCCTCTCTTCACTGGCTCCCAGTATATTTCTGAATCCAGTTCAAGGTCCTGGGGCCTCATTTATCAACCTGTGTGTAGAAAGTGTTCCAAATTCTTTCTTAGGAATGAAACTTAGAATGTGTGTAAGTACAAAAAAATCCGTATTAATCAAATGTGCGGACACCAGTCGTACGCACACCAGTAAGAAATATGTGATGATAAATTCCACCTGTTCTGAACTACCATGCTCTTGCATGGTTAGGCTCATTTGCATTCAGAAACGCCTCCAATTGACCATATATATAGCAGCAATCCCTTTAAGAATGTGTTTATTTCCCTCACCGGAATCATGGCAAAGAGGGCAAAGAAGAGGAATTTCTCCGACACAGAGATTGAGGTGCTTGTAAGAGAAGTTGAAACAAACCAAAAAATACTGTTTGGAAAACGCAATGCAGGCGTGACCAACAAAAAAAGAAAAAAAATGCTGCATGGGAGAAGGTAACGACTGCTATTAATTCTGTTGGGTCAGCGGAAAGAGCAGTCTCAGTCATTAGCCACGGCTTCAGTGGATATCCCCAATCACCTATAGGATGTTATGATAAACCATACGAAGCCCAGAAAATATGTTTGAAATGTTGTAACACTCACCAATAAGCCAGTCATCCTCAACAGCTCCTGCTTGGAGGCGCACACCCACAGAGCTGTTCTGCAGAATGTCGTGCGTTCCTCCAGGCCACCAGGCAACAAAGTTTAAGGGAGGCATATTTGTGTCGCAGATTATTTGTGCATTGATTAAATGAAATCCTTTCCTGTTCGCGTAACTGAATTCATTGTGTGATGGTGATTTTATTGTGATGTGGGTGCAGTCTGTGGCTCCAATTATGTTTGGGAATCAGGTGATGGCGTGAAATCCTTGTTTAATTTCGGCTTGTTGGTGATGTCTGTATGGGAACTGGATGTAAGTTGGGGCCAGAGAAATTATTGCATCCAACACTGCCGGCATGATTCTGCTTAGTGTAGTCTGCGAAATGCCGCATATGTCTCCAATCTCTCGCTGAAATGTTCCGGTGGCCAAAAATCCCAGGGTGGACAGGAGCTGGATGTGCACTGGGATGGCTTTGGTGCTTTATGTCTCTCGCTCCAACATGGGTTGTAAATCACGACATAAATCCATCATTATGTTTTTGGGGAAGCGGCACCTACTGAGAAGCCACTCTGTGCTCTCACTGAACAGATCAGCACGCTCTTTGAAAATGCGCTCCCCGCAGAGCGCACGGTTCTCCAAATCCTCCAATAGTTCAAGATAAGCCATGGCACTTGCATTTCAAGTTTTCTTTTCAGGTTGTCCTGTCACAGCTGTCTTTTATAACTTGTTACACAAATTGTTCAAATTGTCTGCTAAATTACTAATTGAGAATTTTTATTAATAAGAGGAAACAGGGAATATGTGTGAAGTTTGAGATTGCTGAACACTGTGACTCTCTTAGTGCGTTCTATTTGTAGTTTCACTGTTCTACCTCTAGGTTTTGTGTGTATGCATGGTAAGAGTTGTGCTTAAGTTTACACATGTTCCTACACACAAGTACAAGTTGATAAATCCCATACTTTGCGTGGGAATGTTCTTTCATACTCATTACGCACACATCTGTGCGTACGCAAGGTTGATAAATGAGGCCCCTGGTTTTTGCATACAGAGCCCTCCATGGTCAAACCACAGTTTAGATCTCAGAATTACTCCAGCCATACTCGCCTAGCTGACGTCTGAGGTCGACCGACCAGTTGCTCCTGGCAGTGCCTTGGACCAGGTTAAAAACCAAGGGTAACAGAGCCTTTGGGGCAGTGGCCCCAAGGCTCTGGAATGATCTCCCCCAGGACCTGAGAGCGTCGCCTTCCAAACTTCTGTTCTAGAAACTTGTAAAAACACACCTGTCCAGGCAGGCTTTTGGCCATACGTAGCCAATTTTTATAATTTTTTCCCTGCTTTTGGTGTTTCTCTTTGCTTTGCCTCACTGGGAACTTTCCGAATGTTTTTATTTTATTTATGTTTCTCTTTATTAATTTTACCTCTGTGTAGCACTCTATGCACTCATGCTGTGAATTGTGAACTTTCTATATGTTTATGTTTTATTTCTGTTTTTATTTATTCATTTTACCATTGTGAAGCACGTGCTGTGAAGAGCACTATATAAAGTTTTACTTACTATTTTATGCTGTTGATGTGGTCTTAATGATGTGTGACGGACATGACATAAAAGTTCAATAGTATCAATTTCAACCACAGCATTTTCCAGGATGCGTCAAAATATTTACTTTTCATTATGATTTCCATGTATTTGAACTAGTCCAAGATTAGGATAAGTAAACAGCTGGCAATAATAAAATTCACACCCAGATTTTTTACAGAAATGTTCCATTTTTTGTGACTTCACTCTTATGTTTTTTTTTTTTTTTTAAAGTTGCTCTCTGTGTCAAACAAGTAAATGTGAGATTATTTCAGCTGGAAGTGGAATTAGCTAGATTGATTACACTATCTCGCTGGCCAACAGATTAAAGTCACCTTTTGTAACCCATTCAAGTTCCGTAATGTTACACCAACTAGCCAGCTGAAAAATGTTAACTACTGCTTGGTCTCTGAAAATAATAAGAACTGGTTTGAGAAACCTAGCAATTACTAATGCTGCTCGTGACAGTTTCTCTTTAAGCTAATTAACCATGTTTGAGCATTTCAAGTGTTTTTAAGTGTTTTCCTGGCAAAGGGAGCTCAAATGATTTTTCAGAAAATTAGCAAAGTCGAGAGAAAATGCAACTTGTCAGAAACAAAATGTTGACTACACAATCTGGAGTTCTCTGCATTGCCGTGGCTGAATTTCATCCACCTTTTAAAATGGTTCCGGGCTAGTAAAAAGCCAAAAAGAAGTGGAGGTCAGATACGGATTTCCGGTAGAAGTTATCGATTCGCTAGCTCCACATAAGCAACGCTTAAACCGTTTGTGTGTTTTTGCAAACTTATTTAGTGGCTTGGTGTCGGAATTGTGTTTTGTTTTGGTAGAATTGGTTAACAGGAGCTTTTAGCAAAGTTTCCTCCGGATAGCTAAGTGGGTATATAACATGACTATAGAACAGCATGGCTTCGTAGTAGAAGAGTTTGTGTGCTGAACTGGCCTGCCTACAGTCCTGATCTGTAATGACGGTGGAAGTAATGAGACCAAATGCAGCAACTGCCAGAGTACAGGGCTGAGCGAGGAGATAAACTGCTGCACGAGAGAAAGAACACGAGAGCAGAACGAAGCCAGAGGCTTCACAAATAAATACATCCAAACGGACGAGAAAACTCCAAAGGCACCAAATACCGGTGCAAATAAAGGAGAGGAAACTAGAGAGAAACTTAAGAAAGAAATTCCTAAGAATACTCAAAAAATAACTGCAAAATAGTTCGCTAAACACTAGGGTAAATCTTTCCTGGCTTGTGTGAACTTGTGTGAAGATCAGACACTCAAGCAAAGAGGCGCGGCAAACTTCCGGCTTCAATAGAACCAGAAACAGGTGCCGCCCATCTTCAATCAACCAGCTGGTGTAAGGAATTCGATGTTGTCCCAGATGAAAGACACAAAGAAAGCCCTACACCAAACACAGAGTACACAAACCATGACATGATCTTTCACCGATTGAGAACATTTGGCGCATAATTAAACGAAAAGTCCGTCAAAGGAGACCCAAAACTCTCCAGCAGCTGGAAGCCTGTATTAAACAAGAGTGGGATCAAATTCCAATGGCTAAACTCAAGAAACTTGTCTCCTCAATGCCCAGACGCCTCCACTCTGTGTTAAAACGAAGAGGGGATGCTACACCATGGTAAACAGGCCCCTGTCCCAACTTTTTTGACACCTGTAGCAGCCATCAAATTTGAAATGAGCTCATTTTGTGGATAAAATTGTAGAATTTCTCAGTTTCATCATTTACTATGTTATTTGTGTTCTATTGTGAATAAAATACTGGCTGGTGTGATTTGAAAATCATTGCATTTTGATTTTATTTACAATTTACAAGTCCCAACCATTTCAGAATTGGGGTTGTATCTGAAACATTAAACAGTTTGTACTATAAAGCTGAACACCAGGAATTTACTGTAACTAAAGGCAAATTGTTTGATTAAAAATCTAAAATTATGGAGTGCATGAGCAAAGCAAGAAATTCCCTGCGATAGCCACAATGTAAGTGACAATCCTTTCATACTCAATATCTCAAGAATGGTACGAGCCATAACTTTGTATCTTTAACAGATATGATGTAGCAGATGAGCTGATTAAAATTTGGTTGAATCTGTGAGGTTGCGTCATACTTAATATGCAAAAAGACACCAGATCGCAGGGTCCGGCAAAATCCAGTAAGAATGTACATTGCTTGTTTCCAAGCGTGTGCCTGATTTCTCTATTTGGTTTGGTACTCCAAATCTGCCTCATGTTTTGAGAAAAGGTCACAAATCAATTTAAAAACCTCTAGGAGGGGCTATTTGATGTAGTTTTCTCTCAGCATCTGAAATGTTTTCAACAACTGCGTTAGAATTTTTTTTGCAGGTAAGTTTGAAACATTGGGGAGCAGTTTGTAATCTTCCTTAAAATTAACTCTGTAAAATGGGCACATGGCAATACTGAGTGTATTTAAACATTTAGGTTGAATATTCTTGGCAGAATTGCATTATTCAGTGAGTAATCCTTGTAATGCAAGGCTTGGGGGGAGGGATGCTTAAGCGTAGGCGTGTTAAACAAAACACCTTAAGGCTCCATCAATAGGCAAGGTAGTTTATACTCTAGGCACTGTGCCATCAGCATTAGCCATGGCTGTAGTTCAAAGCCTCTGGCAGCTGTTTATGTGAAGCTTTTCTTATTGAGATGCCCCTTTGTACCCTGAGTTGTACTCTGAGTTCTTATGGGTGGGTGGTCTATGCATATTTTGGCTTCAAAGAAACACTGCTTTGTTTTCACGTATTGAATCTGACTTCAAGGAGCCATATGCATCAATGTGGGGATTCTGATAGACCACAGAAAAATACACAGGACAAAAAAGATAAGTGCAACACTCATCTATTTCAAATATGTCATGGATTTCTAAGGTAATAAATATGAATAAGTCTACTAAAGTGGATTCATTTGGCACTTTCTACAGATGTGAGTCATCTACTCATGTAATTGGGGATGCATATGTGCCTGCTGCTACTCACAGATTGCCCAAAAAAGGAGGTGTGGTGATGAAGAAAGTTTCCATTACAGTGTCCGAGCAGTACATTTGTCATAGATAAAACTTGAAGTGTGAAGTGGACTGTTCGCTGATGTGCCAGTGGCCATCAAAGGTGAGCTCTTGCCCATAGTGTCACCAATCTACTGCCAAATGTAGAGGTTGATGAAGACATTGTGTTGTAGAAGGGCTTCCCTGAGGCAAATTCTGCTTGTGGAGAAATTCTTTGGTCATGTTTACTATCTGTCCGTATGGCTGGTGCCAGACAATCCTGCAGGAGAAGAAAACCGATGTGGTGGTCCTGGGCTGATATATTTACAAGAGCGCTCTGATTGTGATTCCAGTTTGATGAACTTCCAAAATCTCTAAAATGATGCTGGAGGGGGCTAATAGAGAAGAGATTAAAATTATTATTCTGGTAACTGCTCTACAGGGCATGCGTGCATACAATATGCTACTGGCATGATCTCTTAACTCCTGAAGAAATTTGTGGCATGGTGTTGCACCATGAAAAGTCAGAATTCTTGTAAGCACTTTTATTGACCCAATCATAAGGAGCACATTTTGTAATCATGGCTTTTAATCAACATGTTGACAAGGATAACAGCTATGTCAACAAATATCTGGGCAAAGTTTGTAAGAAATGACATCTGTGTGCACATTTGTGAATCCACAAGTGTTGCATTTACATTTTTGTGAAGTGGATTTTATTTGGGCTCAATAACGGTCATGAGTTGTGCTACATCTTACTGTCCCCCACTGATGAACCAATGTTTTTAGTCTGCCTATGCGTCGTTCTGTCCATCCATATATATAGGTTCAAAGTTTATTTTCAGACTCATAGTCCATACATAAAAATACAATGCAATACCAAAAAAAAAAAAAAAAATTATTATAATACAGTAGTAAATTTAAAAATGTATACAAATTAAAGACTTCTCCACCACTTCCATATCTCAGACCAGAGTGGAACACTTGATGTCAAGGTGGCTTTAATAATACTGTTTTTGCTATTGTGCAGTCTTTCCATAAAATGATATACGTCTGATCTTAAAATTTCTCCAAATGATTTAATCCTAAGGTTGGCATCCATCGCACTGGCACTGCTACGCATGGGCAACTTTAAAAGCCGTCTAAGGCTATTATTATAACTTACTCATAGTTTCAGTAGTACACCTTTAGAATGATTGTACCAGAACTGTGGACAATAAATGCTTGTACAGAAACTATTGAATAAAAGTCGCTTAACCTCGACTGAACAATTAGTAAACTTACGTGTCAATGTATTTGAATTGGCATAGAATTTTTTCATTTGCCTTTTTATATCATGATCAGAGGTGTCAATATGAATAAAACACCCAAATATTTACATTTGTCAACAAAATTAAGTCGACTTCCATTCATATAAAATTCAGGCTTTGGCTTTTTGAACTTTTTAGGAGGAAAAAATCATACAATTAGTCCTGGCTCTATTAAAAGCCAAGTCATGTTTAACAGCATAGTTACTACAAATCTCCAACATGTACTGCATAGCTGCAGAAGATAAGCTAATTAAACAAACATCATCAGCATAAAATAAATGATTAAGCAACTGTCCCCTATTTGTCTGCCAATTTGACCTTTAACCAACTCTTTACTTAAATCATTCATATATACAGCAAAATGTTTGGGTGGAAGTATGCCACCCTGTGTCACACCATTGCTGACTTTAAAAAAAGAAGACATAGACTGACCCCATTGTACACACATACTTCGATTAGAACACCAATATACAAGAAGTTTTACCAAAAACAAGGGAACTCCTCTTTTGATTAATTTATCAAACAAAGTCCTGTGATTCAATTTATCAAAAGCTTTAGAGGCATCAAGAAATGTAACAAATACTGCAGTTTTTCTGGCATTAAAATATTTTATAAATTCCTTTAAGGCATAAATACACAAATTTGTGGAATGGTTAGATTTAAAACCAAATTGTTTATCTGATGTCAATAAATATATTTCACATTTATGCAAAATTACAACTTCCAACACTTTAGATATAACACTGGCAATAGCCACAGGTCTATAATTATTAATGTCAGAAAGGTCACCACATTTATTTTTTACAAGTGGGATAATTTTAGAAAACATTAAACCTTGGGGAATATAATTATGCACAAACATGGACTGGAAACATAAGGCAAGATATATTACCACTTTTTTTTGTCATAATACATAAGACATTCACTACTGAGATTATCCAATCCTGATGCTTTACCCTTTTCAAGTTTGGTTATTATATCAGCGATCTCAGCGCGTGGTACCAACATCTGCTCCTTATAAAGAACAGGTTCCAGTTGTTCACATACAGATTTTTTAAAGTTTTCATTACTTACAGAATTTAACAAACTTTCATAATGAAATTTCCACCTTTCTGATATGTTATTTTCTCCTGTTATACCATCTATTTTATTTGACAATTTTTTTTTTTTTTTTTAATTTGGCATCTCCAATCCCACCCAAATCTGGAATGTCCAACTGGGGAACTATGTACAAGGCTTTTCACATATGCGGCCCCCTATTGCCAACTCAGGAGAGTGAGACAGCTCGCGGCTCTCCTCTGAAGCACGCGCCCATCGCCACCGCTTCTTATACACTCATTGGTCGAAACCTCGCAAGCTCAGAACAAGGGTGGAGGATACCCGAACATGAACTAGCTTAGAATCCTCCTAACGAGCGCCCGTCTGGCCAACAGGAGGCACCTTAGAACTTGTTATTTACAACACCCTATCCCGGCAGACCCTTCCCAATTTGCATCCCTGTAGCGCACTGGCCAATTGCGTGCTACTCTGAAAAGAGCTGCCGACCACTGCTGGCTGATATGAGGCAGGGATCGAACCCGCACCGTGATAGTCACTTCTGCTTCGCAACACAATGCTTTACCGAGTGAGCTATCCGGCAGCTCTTTATTTGACAAATTTGAAGGAGGATTACTATTTTTAACCTTCTTCCAAAAAGATACAATATCTTTATCCAGTAACTCCCTTGCAAGAGAATCCACTTTATTAGTTTCCTCCCGTTTTTTACAATTACGTAATGCATATTTAAAATGAGTACGTGTAGTTTTTAGGTCACCTGAGACAAAGTCTCAAAGTTACCTATTCTAATCGCCTTTTGTCCGTCGTCGTCCGTCTGCGTCCGTAAACAATTCACATTTTTGACTTCTTCTCAGAAATCGCTAATCCGATTTCAATAAAACTTTGCAGGAACCTTCCTTGGTCAAATATGCAGTAACATTGTGAATTATATGGTGCCCACCCCCAGGGGCTCTGAGGGGCGGGGCTAAAACTGGTCAATACATTTTCGACTTCTTCTCAGAAACCGCTGATCCGATTTCTATTGAATTTTGCAGGAACCTTCCTTGGTCAAATATGCTCCAAAATTGTGAATTATATGGTGCCCATCCCCAGGGGCTCTGAGGGGCAGGGCTAAAAGTGGTCAACACATTTTCAACTTCTTCTCAGAAACCGCTCATCCGATTTCAATAAAATTTTGCAGGAACCTTCCTCGGTCAAATATGCACCAAAATTGTGAATTATATGGTGCCCATCTCCAGGGGCTCAGAGGGGCGGGGCTAAAAGTGGTCAATACATTTTCGACTTCTCAGAAACCGCTGAGCCGATTTCAATTACATTTTGCAGGAACCTTCCTTGGTCAAATATGCACTAACATTGTGAATTATATAGTGCCCACCCCCAGGGGCTCTGAGGGGCGGGGCTAAAACTGGTCAATACATTTTCGACATCTTCTCAGAAACCGCTGATCTGATTTCTATTGAATTTTGCAGGAACCTTCCTCGGTCAAATATGCTCCAAAATTGTGAATTATATGGTGCCCATCCCCAGGGGCTCTGAGGGGCAGGGCTAAAAGTGGTCAACACATTTTTAACTTCTTCTCAGAAACCGCTGATCTTATTTCAATAAAATTTTGCAGGAACCTTCCTTGGTCAAATATGCACCAAAATTGTGAATTATATGGTGCCCACCCCCAGGTGCTCTGAGGGACGGGGTTAAAAGTGGTCAAATTGGCTGACATTTTAAAAATCTTCTTCTCCAGACCCAAATATACTGGAAAACAATACTCTTCATAGATGGAAGGCTCTTCAGGTGCTTTATCAAAATTGTGAACTTCATTACCCTCGAGCTCCATGTTTGCCCCTGGGGAGGGGATGAAATTTACTATAGTTTATATAGGAAAATGATACTTTTGGGTATATTTTATTCATTTTATAATGGAAATCATTCAAACTTGATTAGCATTATAACCATGAGATGACAGTTTCATACTATGACATTTTTGACCCTGTCTCTTCCCCAGGGGCTGAGGGGTGGGGCCCAAATGGGGTCATATTGCCAAAAATTCCAACAATCTTCTTCTCCAGACCGAGATAGGCTGGAAACAAATACTTTTCATAGATGGAAGGGTCTTGAGGTGCTTTATCAAAATTGTTCATTTCATGGCCCCCCAGGCTCCATGTTTGCCCCTGGGGAGGGGGTGAAGTTTACTATACTTTATATAGGAAAATGATACTTTTGGGTATATTTGGTTCATTGACATCAATAACATCAGTTTTAATACAACTCAGGTGACCGTTAAGGCCCATGGGCCTCTCGTCATATTATTAAATACATCCCCTTGCCGAGGCTTACCTTCTGCCACCCATCTTAAAGGGGCATTATGCAAGTTTGTTTACTTTCTGCGCAATTATATATTTGTCTCAATTCGCCGACATCTCTCCACGATCCGCTAGCTGCCTGCCCCTAAATTCACTGTAAAAAAAACCTGGGCTCTGGAGACCGCACAGGCATCACAAACTGCAAATAAACACAAGGGACACAGGCTGTGCCCCAAACCATCCTGGCCAATACACTAACAAGAGTTGACAGTTACGGAAGCATGGGAAGCATGGGAAAGAGGGAACTATGGGAGGGAGGGGTGGGCTACCTCTGTTTTGTTTGAGTTCGAATGTCAACAGAAGTGAGAGCAAACAAACTTGCATAGTACACCTTTAAGAAAGCATCCCTAGCAATAACGTGATAATCTTTTACCTAATCATTCCAACCTGGTACAATGTCATTCTTGCCCGCCTTACATTTATGAGTACAATCATGAGCAGCCTGTTGTAAACAAGCAACTATATTATTACAAAAAAACTCTATATCAGCCTTGTGCTTAACACAGGTTGTTGATCTACAACTTAAAGTTTCAACAGGCAGGTTAATATTTGACAAAAATTCGGCTATTGTACTTTCATATTTACAAATATCTTCCTTAGTTACAGATTTCCAATTTATCTTTTTAATATCACGTTACATCCACAGGTTCATTATATGAATTTTCAACATTGTATGAAAGACGAATTACCATAGGTAAGTGATCTGAGGTCACATAATCTAATAACACACTCATTTCCTTTATATTGTTAAAACCAGAATAATTTGTAATACAATGGTCCAGCCATGAAGTTGTGCCATGGGCTTTACTTACAAATGTAAAAGTATCTGCTGGTAGCAGATCTTTATCTGAAATTTCTTTTTTTTAAAGATTATTTTTTGGGATTTTCTCCTTTATTTGATAGTCACACAGTAGAGTGAGACAGGAAGGTTGGGGAGAAGAATAGGGAAGACATGCGGCAAATGACCCAAGCCAGAATCGAGCTGGGTTGCCGCAGGAAGGCCACAGCCTTTATGGTGCACGCGCTTAGACCGATGAGCCACCGGGACGCCCCTTTATCTGAAATTTTAAGAACATTTTCTTGACAAAATTCCAATAATTCATTCCCAAACCGAGAGTAATTTGACAGGTTTACATTAAAGCATGGGCGGACTGGGGCAAAAAAGTTGCCCGGGAATTCGTACCTGACTGGCCCACTCTCCAGGGGGCAGGGATGGGGAGGTAGTGACTGGCCAGAAAAATGTCTGGTTATTTCACAAAAAAGCATGCATTTTAACATCATATTGGACAATATATCCCATAAAACATTGCTATTATTAGTTTTTGAGTTTATATAACGCCAATTAGCCTACAACAGAATAATTGTTGTGTATATCGAACATACAAATCCAGCGGCTATATGCATTTCTGATTTTAGCATATGTCAACAGATCACCAAGTCCCCCCCCAAGTCCCTGGACCAGGTTTAGTAAAAGATACCACCCTCAACAACTTGTAAAAAGTTAGTACAATACTGTAATGGTCTTTTTTTCAAAATGTTTCTAAACAATGAGGCTTTAATGCTTCCAAAACACTGCAAGTGTTGTGAAAGTAGAAAGTGTTGTCTCGTGAAACACCAAAATACCCATAACCCGAGTCACGATTAAGTTGAACTTATGTACATGTGAGTGAATTTACTATTCTGTAGGCAGAGGTTGGGTGGGTAATGTCCAAAAACAAACAACCTATTTATATTAAAGACCCTATTTATCCTAAAGATGTCCTGAAAGATATTTAATACAACGACGCAGTCCTATATTAAAAACTATCAACATATAAACTAATGTATTTTTACGGAAATATTATTATTATATTTATGTGAATGAATGTGAAAAAGAAATGTGACTTTGGAGCCATTTAGAATTTTTCAATAAGACCATTGCACTATTTGGATTGATTCATACATAACCTTTTTAAATAACGTTACATATCTTACTTACAGACTTACTTACAGGGCATAGAATAGCTCACTAGCTTCAGAACCGCAGTACTCGCTGGTTGCAAGCTTAATGACGGATGATTCTGAACGTCAAGACAGGGTTTTGGAATGGAAAATGAAAGTCTTCCTGTATTCCGGAAAAAAAAATCTATTTGGCACCGTAGAACAACGAATCAACATGCATCAAATAGTAGGCTGTTAACATCTGGTCCATCAGGGGGCCCTTTTGTAAGCTCAAGCAAATTTTAACCAAACACATACTTGCGATAGCCTATTAATTTAACGTCAGTCTTACCGCTTCCGTGTCCCCCCTCCAAATGAAAACTGTTTGCCACAAGGATCATCATGGCCAAACAGCTGGTCAATTTTTTTTGCATTTGAAAGCCTGAGCCTCCAACGTCTGTTTACTTCATTCTCTAAGCTTTTCTGCGTCACCATGCCTTTCGCTGCAGGGTGAAGTTGCCTTCAGCCGTCAACTTCCAGGCTGCTCAGCCTGTCAGGCTGTGTAAACGCCCTACCCAATCAGATCGCGAGCTAGAGTACAACCAGTCCGCTCACGAGGCAGCCAATTCAATTCGAATTCCTCTCCTCGAAGCGGAGTGGGCTTAAGAACATCAATATTGTTAAAAACGAATGCATTTAATCGTGAGTTTTCTCATTTAAGAATTTGAGGTAACGTTAGATATTTCAGCTATTTTGATTATGTTAACCAATGCAAACAAGTGCATTGTTGTTGATTTCATATTGTATAATCTTTAATAGTATTCAGTCAGATGCCTTCAAGGCTGATTGTAGAGACTAGCAAGGCACTAGTCTCTACAGTCAGCCTTGAAGGCATCTGACTGAATACTATTAAAGATTATACAATATGAAATCAACATTAGCCTTCTAACCAGCCTGCAAGGCACTAGGGCTCTACAATCAGCCTTGAAAGCATCGGAGGCAATACTATTGAAGATTAGACAATATCAAATCAACATTAGCCTTCTAACCAGCCTGCAAGGCACTAGTCTCTACAATCAGCCTTGAAGGCAGCTAACGTTACAGCAACTTGCAGTTGAAGTTTTTAAGAAGCTCAACCAAACAGCTTATTGAAGAAAATATCTCACAAGTAGGCCAATTTTATGTTTCAAACAGAGTTATACTTGAAGTTACATTGTAGAAGTGTTAAAGTTAACAAGTATGACCTGTTTAGCTAAGGTTAGGTCTATAAGTTAACTGTAAGACAAAAAAAAGCACTTGTTTGCATTGGTTAACATAATCAAAATAGCTGAAATATCTAACATTACCTCAAAAATCAGTTTCTTTAATGAGAAAACTCACAATTAAATGCATTCATTTTTAACAATATTGGCCATGTTTACATAAGAGCTTTAATTCCAAATAAAAATAATTTAATTCCGAATAAAAATTAATTCCGCTTTAAAAAAACCATGTAAACACCTAATTCCGAATAAAAATATTATTCGGAATTAAACTTAATTCCGAAGTAAGTGGCTGGTTTATTCTGATCTTAAATCCGAATTAATTAATTCCTCGATCATGTAAACGTTTATTCCTTTTAAAATTAATTCCTGTCGTTCTGCGCATGCTCGTTCCCTTTGCTCTTCTGTCGCGATGACGCACATATTCCGCGCTGGGCACATATTGCAAGATGACCGGCCTGAGCAAACGTTGGTCTCGAGCCGAAACTATTTATTTAAAAAGTGCGCTTGAAGAACTTCAAATAATGAAAAGAGTGGATGGAAGAAAACATAAAAACACTAACCTTTTCAAAGCGGTAGCTGAAAAGTTAAGAGCAAGGAGGTTATATGGATAGAGACGCTACGCAGGTAAAAAACAAGTGGAAACTGTTAAAGCAGGAGTACAGCAAAGCTAAGGCACACAACAACAAAAGCGGCTCGGACCCCTCTAGCTTCCCATTTTATGAGGAGGTGGACAGAGTCCTTGGTGGACGGCCGTTGGCGAATGCCGACCACCATGGCATCGAAATGGGATTTGAAGAATCCCGCACATCGGTGATGTTCGACGAAAATATATCAGGTTAGTTAACCTTTTTCTTTAGTTCAACTTTACTCTTAACGTTACCACCTCTACCATCACTACTACATCTAGTACTACCGTCACTACAACTAGCCTACTATTACTGTTATTAGCCCAGTGTTTTTAGTTGCTACAAGTACTAGCTAGTACTACTAGACGAGTATTTTTTGGGATTGTAACAAGTCCTGTGTTAGCTAAAAAATACTACTAGTAATGTTACTTCTGCTGCTTCTGCCACTACTTTTACTATTAGTACTACAACAGGGGTGTGTGTGTGTGTGTGTGCGTGCATTAACAAATGTAGCTAAGATGAATGTTTATCTTTAGAGTTTTGTTGGAAGATGAGGCGAGATCCCTGATATAAACCTGTCTATTATCCCTTGTGTTTCAAATGAAGATGAGGGCTCTGTACTGGAGGAGCAACCTCATCGGGATGCTAGTGTGATGAGTGGGTCGATAAGTGGTTCATCCCGTTGTTCAACCACCCATCTGACTGGCCAGGTTGGTGGTGATAGACAGGTTTTATGATAAAATCTTTTTTATTTATGTATACATATTCTTGATGAGACCCGTGATAGACCTGTTTGTTCCCTGGTCAGGCTGTTGGCGAGAGACCTGATTCAGATCAGGGTGAGAGACCTGGTACATCCCTGGCTGGTGATGGTGAGTCTCAGCTAACAGAAACAGAGGATGCTGCGGGAAGTCAGCTCAGAGGAACAAAAAGTAAGCATTATACTACTACACTTACTACTACAGCTGTGTGTGGGTGTTTGTGTCTTAATCACAGCTGCTTGCTTCATTATGTAATTTTTCCACACTTATAGAACAGGAGTTGTACTGACAATTGTGTAAACAAACGTTTTATATAGGAAGAAAGGTGCCCAAAGCTAAATCTGGGTATGAGCCGACTCTGCAATCCTGGTCAGAAGAGCATATGGTGATGAGACAGGAAATGCAGGACAGACAAAACCGATGGGCTGAGGAGCAACAGGAGCGCTGAGAGCAGAGGGAAAGGAGGCTCCAACAGCAAGAGGAGAACCTGCTGAGCAGACTCCTCGAGCAGAATTCAAGGACAACTGAGAGACTAGTTGGTATGATGTTTGAGGGCCTCAGGTCACTCCTACCTACCCCACAGGCAGGTCCACCTCCCCCTCAGTATAATTCATATCCCCAATCCAGATATCCAGTCCCACACCAGCAGTATCATCCCCAACCCCAGTCTCAACTCCAAAATTTCCCCACACAGAGTGAAAACCCAGAAGATGAGTCCGAGTATACTTTATATACACTGTACTAGATTCAGAGAGCTTTATACTTGACTTTCTACAACCTTGTTACTCTAGTTGTCATGTTCCGTGGGGTTTTTTATTTTTTGTTCTGATAAACTTGAAAGACACAAACATGTTTACATGCCAAAAACAGGTACCTTGCTACCATCTAATAACTTTAACTTGTTTATTTTTTTGATTACTTGATATTTCTTTTTGTGATTTGTGATATATATATATACACAAAGTTTGTCACTTTACTTAAGGTATGAGTTATACGTTTTCAATGTGCCTGCTGCACACCAACAAAATACTGTGACATTTTATTGTATGAAAGTTTGCATAAATATGAATGGCAAAGTTTTGCACACCCACAAAAATTTGAACGTTTTATTGGAACTCAAATTTGAACTTTCTGTAATGGTTATTCAATCAATCATGGACTCTCTTTCTGGTTTGATTTTGCTGAACATTTATTACAACTCACTTGCACAATTAACTTGCACTCAGAACCTCCCTCCCCTTGCCCTGGACCAGGGCTATCCCTCCCCATGGATCTTCCACCTCCTCACCCACCATCACAGATCTGTCTTCTTTCAAAGTTTCAGTGTGTGTCTGTGTTATTTGGCTGTGGTTGGCATGGCAGCTTTAAGTGTGAAGGGAGAAATTTCTCTCCATATACCTCGTCAATGCCTGCCTTGCCCTGGTGTTGTGTGCAAGGTAATTTCTATTAGCTGCCTTGGCAGGCTGAGGATATTGCAGAGTGTCAATCCCGTCCAGCCAGTTGGTGTTCCCATGGTCTCTCTGTTTGGCAGAAGTTGTGCAGGCCACAGCAGGTGGCTATCATTTTTGGGGCGAATGTGGAGTGAAAATCGCTCCTCTTCTGCAGAACTCGAAATCGTGACTTAAGAAGACCATAAGTCTGCTCAACCCCAATGCAAACAGAGCTCAGATACACATTGAAGGACTCTTGTTTTGGAGTGAGGTTAGGTGATGTCTGGTACCCTTTGATCAGCCAATCGAGGAGTGGGTAGGCAGGGTCACCAACTATTGGCAGCTTTATGTCTTCTCCCTCGATGTTCCTCGTAACCTGTCAAGAGAAGAAGTTTATTTTTTTATCATTGAGAAAACCTATTTTAGATCCTCAAGTGTAATAGGCCTGAAAACGTGATAACTATCATAATAGTACTGTATGCATGTAGGCTACTCAAGCAAGTATCTGAATGCCTACCTGTGGCAGCAGGTGAGCTCTTTTAAAGAGGTTAGAATTCTGGAATACCAATGAATCATGGGCACACCCGAGCATCTTACAGCTGATGCTCCTGAAACTATGGGACACAAATAATTACAATACTGTAATAGCACACCACCCACAAACACACATGCACATAATAAATCATGTAAGCTTTCATTCCAGTTATAAGATGGAGCTTGTAGCATACAATTTTAAATCTGGGCTTATAATTGTCATGAACTAAGAGTTCATAAGTGGACAGTAAAGTTGTATTGAATGGTTGAACAGGCTTTGTTGTTGCTAGGTGGCATGTGATGTAATTAGTAACAATACAGTGCCTGACAAAAGTCTTGTCGCATAAGGACATAGTGACTAAAAATAGCACATAACTTTATTTCTAACCAATCAATTGTTACAATAAATGGTCCATTTTAATGTCAAGGGTTTTCACATTAATAATTTGGTGCAAAATGAAACCGTCAAAAAGTGTTCTGATGTTCACAGCTTGGCTAAGCCCATAACATCTGTTTTTGCTAGGACAAAAGTCTTGTCGTCTCTTCAGATGATGCAACAAATCGCAGATTAGAGTTTAACCTATGACAAATACTGTAATTAACACATTCCCAGATGTGTATAGAAATAACCCCAGCACACCAGACTTTCATATGAGGTGCGACTAGACCTCCGACAACATACCAAACATTCAACCACAGACCAAAGTGCTGATCATCAAGAGCCTGAAGACTTAGTCTGCTGCTGAGGTGGCAGACATCTTTAATGTATCCAAATGTCAAGTGGAGGGGATGAGAAAAAGATTTGAAGAAACTGGTGACGTTCATGGCAAGCGCAGGTCAGACAGACCCCGGTATGACAACTGTTTGAAAGGACCGTTTGTTGCTTCAACTGTACAAGGCTAGCCCTTCTTCAACTACAGCGAAGCTACATGAGGAAATGTCACCAAATTTCTCGGTATCTACAAGAAGAATTTGTCAAATTCTCTCTCAAAGTGGTTTTCATAGCCAAATTAGTACACAGAAGTCTGCATTAAACAGAAAACAAAAAACCTGCATTGCATTTGCCAAGGCCCACAGCTCGCAGAAAGGATTGATATTGGAAAAGTGGCTGAAAGTTTATTTTTCTGGTGAATCATCCATTGAACTGCATGCCAGTCGCCGTACAAGACCTGTTGGAACCCTCATGGACCCAAGATTCTCCCAGAAAACAATCATGTTTGGTGGAGGAAAAATCATGGTTTGTTGTTACATCCAGCATGGGGGTGTGAGAAAGATCTGCAGAGTGGATGGCAACATCAACAGCCTGAAATATCAAGAAGTTCTTGCTGCCCTACTTATACTGCTGCTCCTTCTCATTCTTCTGCCTCCATGTCACAGTTCCTGAAAGCGAAGAAGGTGAAGGTACTCCAGGATTGGCCAACCCAGTCACCTGACATGAACATTATTGAGCATTTCAGGGGTAAGATGAAGGAGGAAGCTTAGAAGATGAAACCATAGAATCTTGATGAACTCTGGGAGTCCTGCAAGACTGCTTTCTATGCCATTCCAGATGATTTCATCATCAAGTTATCTCAGTCATTGCCAAGACGTATGGATGCAGTCCTCCAAGCTCATGGGAGTCATACGCAATATTAATTCTTTTTTCCAGGGCACCATGGCTTTATGTTCTGATATTATAGTGGCATATTTGTGTATTCCAAATAAAGTGTATGTATAATTTCCACATTTTTTTTCAATGCCACAAGACTTTTGTCCAAGCAAAATCTGACCTTTCTGTACAAATTAAATTATAAAACTCAATCAATGACACAAAACTCTATTTTGGTATATTTCGCATAATCTAGAGGGCTTTGCCTTTCATATAAGCCATTGTTGATTCCAATTGATCAACTACAAGTCAGGTTATTATTTGTTGTTCCTACAACTTGGATAAGTGACAAGACTTTTGTCAGGCACTGTACATGTTGTCAAAGGCTTCCATTAAAATGGTTTTGTATGGATATTTTCAAGAGATGTGCATCATATTCAAAACACAATGCTTTTTAAATGGGGTTAACTTCTCCAGCATACTGTTCAGCATGAATTAACATTCCATGTAGGCACTTCATAAGCATTACCAGTAAAGTGTGTTTTGAGTATGATCAACTCAAAAAACATAACACTTACATGAACCTGTCATCCACAACGGCCTGAAGGATGTAAGAAGGCCAGCCTTTCCGATTTACGAAATCTCAGTAGCCATCAGAAGGAGAGAGGATTAGAATGTGAGTACCTGACAAAGCAATTTACAAACCTTTACTGCAAACTCAGGGGACAAAATCCAGGCATCTAATTTCTGATATGCTCTGTCCAACAGTAGCCCTGAGTATTGTTGTACAAGAACAGAACAGTGTTAGCAGATGGGGGCTGTGTGTGTGTGTGTGTGTGTGTGTGTGTGTAGCCTTCCTGCATTTCTAGGTTAGTCCAATGAAATAAGTGCAGTGTCATGACTAACACAGTACTCAATATAGATATGCACATATGAGCAGCAATAAGTAAGGGATAATCAACTCGTAGGTGTGCATCACACAGTTGTAAGGCACGACATGGAGGCGAATAACGCGGAGGGTGGTTGCCTCCACGAAGTGCCCTAAAACCGTGTGATGGACACCTACGAGTTGATTATCCCGCTTATACCATGGTCATTTGCCAGCAATATCAAATCAAAGCAATCAAAAATTTTTGGTGAAAGTTTTGCACTTAAAAACGAGCTGGTAATCAATAAATAGGCGCCGCACCTTCTCACGGCCAATACTATAGCCAATGCCAAGCTAAACTGAACCAGCTACCTTAGTTCAGCTTATCTTCATGCAGAAAGCGTGCGCAAAAAAATCTATCATCCTTTTACCAGCTAATTATTTGGTAACTGATTCCATCTGAAATGGAGATTATGCATAACAAACATTAAGCGCGATTATGCAGACTGTTGCTAACTTGCTACCCGCAATTACAATGAACTTATGACGGTTTCCGTAGAGCCAGCGAGCTGAAATCAGTCTGTTGTCACAGCACATAACTAGAGAACTGTCAGCAGTTGCTGATACATGAAGTGGAAATGTTAGCCTCCTTTGTAACTGTACACAGTTACTATCGTTTAATGAATAAAGCGCGATTATTTCGCTGCTTTAATATTTACAGTCAGTATCGCTTGAGCACCTATTGTTAACCGCCCCGCAAGACGTAACTTAACGCCGCAAAATTTACTGGAGATAAATGAGTAGCTTGGTTTCTGTAATACCCAGCCAAATGCCAGCGCTCTAACGTTGCTATGGTTATAGGTTGGCTAGTAGATGAATTTCGAACTTCAAACGGTGAAACTACCGTAGGCCGAACTACCTGTGCGGTTCCACGGTTTTAATCAACACCTGCCAGCCAATTAGAAAGGAGTATTCACCCAGACCATGGTATAAGCTGCATTAAAACATGTTTCTTCTCCTTATAACCATGTAGTTATCAAAACATTTTCAAAACGCATTGGTGTATTTAGGGTTATTAAACAAAGGAAAGTCAAAGAGAATACTTACCATCTATCAGGCCAAAAATCGGAGGGATGTGATGTGAGGCCTCGAACCTTCTTGCGATCTCGAGTGCCTCCTCTTCATTTGGCATTTGTATAAGGGTTTTTAGTAGTCCTCCTTCTACCATGCCCTTACAAAAACAGTACGTGAATTTCTTCACAGTTGCCTTGTGGATCCGGAATTGGTTTGCCACCATGTGATATTTGGCACAACTACCAAGTCGGTGGAGGTCAATGGCAACACGCGTGTTTAGGGGGATGGGTTCACGGACATAGCCTTCATTGGGGGACATGTAGTCCTGCACCATGCCACACAGCTTTACAAAAGACGCGCGGGTCATCCTAAAATTCTCCCTCCACTCTATATCCGTGAACTCGGTCAGGACGATCCGGCTCCATCAGTCCTTGCTTCGGACTTTCATCCATTGCTCTCTGGCATTGCGAGCGGGATGCGGCAGTGGGCTGAGGTAGAGCAGCTGTTGAACTAACCGTTGGTCTTCTTCCTCTCTTCTTTGACACTATTTCCCTTCTCCTCCTCAGCTGACATAAGTGAAGCATGATAATATAATTGTGAGCTGCTGCTTCAACAATATAACCAGAATAACTGCGAAAACAGTTTTTATTATGTGTTCTTCCATGGTGTAAGCTAAGATGAAAAGAAGCAGGGAGTGGAGTTAGTTTTCTTCCAGTAGACGTAAATACGTAAACACGTGTGCCCCCTGTCCTATCAGAACCCTTCCCGACCCCCGGACGTTAAGCGGAATTAAATAAAGGCGATTAAACATGTTTTCCATGTAAACCTCAATTCCTAATTAGTATTTCCATGTAAACTCAAGAAAGAATATTTTAATTCCGAACTATTTAATTCCGAATTAAAAAACATCATGTAACTGTGGCCATTGATGTTCTTAAGCGCACTCCGCTTCGAGGAGAGGAATTAGAATTGAATTGGCTGCCTCGTGAGCGGATTGGTCGTACTCTAACTCGCGATCTGATTGGTTGTACTTGGGGGCGGCGTTTACGCAGCCTGACAGGCTGAGCAGCCTGGAAGTCGAAGGCTGAAGGCAACTTCACCCTGCAGCATTGCTTTCAGACATTTTCGTCTGATCTCGTTCAAACGCGTTTTTAGACTGTTAACACAACTGGGGACAAGCAAGGCCATTGGTCAAACAAATTTCCCAAACAAAGCAACAACAAAGCAACAACATTAAATAAATTGTACATAGCTTAAGCCCATGCATCATTTTTTATTCGCAGGAATAAAGTTTTTCGGTCATTTCTATATCATAAAGCAAATATATAAAGAGATACAAAAAATGGCCACAACGCAGGAAAACCGGAATAGTGAAGCAGAACCATAAAAAGTGGTATATAAAGCGTGCGTCACGTGGAAGAACTCACGTTCTATGAGATCCAGGGTAAATGCTGCACCTCACGTGACTCAGGTTGTAATGCTGTGCTTACATTTATAGGGTTTCTCATTCATCAGACAGACGTTGCTGTTTTGCTCACCTATATGTGGGCCACTGGCCACAAGTGGGCTGTCTACGCAACTTTTTTTTTTTTTTTTTTTGCAGACCAGACCGGCGCACTGACCCAGCGGCCCACCGGGAAAACTCCCGGTATGCTCGATGGCCAGTCTGCCCCAGCAGTAAAGTCACCAAGAATATAAATATTAGAAGTATCAGCATTTAAAACAATTTCTTCCAATTTATACAGATAATGCATATAGTCATCATAATTATCTGAACACTCAAATGGCAGATATACACGTATTATTAACATTTTTGAGTCATTATATACAATATACTTATTCCACCATATGGTCTACCTTATAACAATTTGTCATCTGTGGTCATTGGAGAAGAACTAAAACCATTAAAATCTTTAGTGCTTTATTTAAGAGTTGTAACTCATCCTTGTACAACCAGTGTTCCTGCAGAAGAACAATATCATATTATGAACAAAGGTTTTTAACAGTCTCGACTGAAACCTTCACAATTGTAACTACAAATTTTGATCTCTTTATGTTCTGCTGCCATAGTACTGAAACCAATAAACTAAAAAATAAAATATATCACAAATTGAACATCGCAGATTACTAAAATCATATCTTAACATATACATCAAGAGACGAAAATTATTTAGTTTGACTAAAAAACCTCCTCACTAAAACTCCTGTAGGCCATGAGCTCTCACTAGACACAATGGGTCTCATTCATAAAACGTTAGTAAATTTGTGTGTAGATTTGCACATAAAAGCCTACGCTACTAATATCCTACTCCGGATTCATGAACACCGCGGGAAACTCAGATATGATCGTAAAGACGTGTGTATGATCATGAATGCCAATCCATCGTAAAGTGACAGCGCACTCCCGGTAATCAGCTATTAGCATAAATCCCCGCCCATGAATTGCCAATGACCACCATATAAGGAGGTGTAGATGCATCCAGTCGACCTGTCAGTCATGGCGTAAACAAAGAAAGAAAGAGAAAGAAAAAAGAATTATTCCGAAGCAGAGATAAAAATAATTTTGCGTGAAGTGGAGTTAAAAAAAAAACATTTTATTTTCATCTGTTAGCAGTGGTGTGACAGGGACAGGCAAAGCGAAGGCCTGGAGGGAGGTGACAGATGCCATTAATGTTGTCTCTGTAGTCCAAAGAACCATGTCCGAGGTGAAGAGTAAATGGTCTGACATGAAACTGGAGACAAAGAAACGCATAAGCGCACAAAAAAATACATCAGCCACAGGAGGAAGAGGCTCACAGTCACAACTCGTCCCATGAATAACAAAAGGTCGCAAGTGACATTCATGATGAAACCTGTTTTTCTGCATCACGAAGTACCACAGAGGCTGTAGTACTTCGGGGTGCAGAAAAACAGGTCTCATCAGGATTGTCACTTGCGACCTTTTGTTATTCATGGGATGAACTATCAACTGCAGACGAGCGCATCGCTGGCATAATTGGGGAGACCTCTCTGTCAGGAATTATACCTGACGGAGACAGCGACATCCCTCCACTTTTATTTTTTTATTATCATCATTCAACATGTAGAAAGAACGTGTAATCTATTGAGTTGATTCACATAGATAATTCACAATCATGAACCTAATCTGGATCTTAAACCTGCCAATTGCCAACTAATTTAACTAAGTAACTTTTAAAAGAACCAAACTCAGTCCTCTAAAAGTGGACCAAAATGAGGACCAACAGAAAATGAACCCAGTTCTTTTTGTGTTCACATTGTGAGTTTATTTCAAAGAGGACCGGGTTCACTTCAGCTCTGATAGGGCCTCAGTCTTCTATCTGTTCACACTGTAGTTCCTTAAGAGCTCTCAGACCTCTACTGCACTGTATTCTGGGTAGTTTTTACTGGGAACAAAATGTCTGCTGCCATGCTTTTTGTCATTGCCCAATCAGTTCCTCCTGCCCGATCGATTCTGAGCATGCACAAACCTCCTGCGCATGTGCATTGTTTAACTCATATTTTCCATACTGCCCGATGTGTTCCACGCATGCATAAAACCCTTTACCGGTTGGATTGGCGATTCAAGTGCTGGATAAGCGATAGAGACAAAGGCTGCATCTCAAGTCTTTTAAATTGCATCCTTGTTCCACTCACTTGCGTCCTATCCTTGCGTCTTAGTCCCTCCCACCGAGAACGCATGGAGGAAACCATAAACTGTGTAAAAAGATGGACAAAGCAACTGTGACGTCACCCATTAGTTTCAGCATACCATTTAGGAAGCCTTGATTTTGGCAATTTGAACAGCACCATTTTGTCATTTTGAAACCGGATGTGATTCCTATTGGACGAGAGCGTGAATTGAAGATCCGGGGAGGAGCGTGGCTCTGGATCTGACCGTTTCGGACGAGGACCAAAGGATAGCCACGCCCCTAAAGGATGTTCTGGCGTTATCTTTTATTCTAGTCTACCTGGGACCATAATTTACAAAAAAGAACATCACGCTATATCGGAGACTTGAAATTTGCGATCGATACCATAAAATGACATGGAAAATCATTATTGAAATAATAAATCAGGAGGCAAAGTAGGGTCATTTTCTCATAGACTTCAATAACATCGAACTTCTTTCTGCAACCACCAACGTCGCCATCTGCTGGCCATTAAATATAATGCAAACTTTTGAGATTTCTGCATCGACCTCACTTTTCAGACCCTGGTGCTGCGTCCATCTTTTTATAAAGTCTATGGAGGAAACAGGAGAGAGGACAGGCCGAGGACATATGTTTTAAGCACATGAGATGTCGTTTCCTCAGTTGCGTTATATGAAGCGACGATAGTTTCTGATGACGGTCTCGGCTGGATCTGTTGGAATATAATCCACGGGAATTGGCTCGCATGTAGGCTAAACCGTGAATTAATCGCCAAATTTAATCATCAATGTAGGAAATACATTTCAACTGCCGCATGCAATATCTCACAAAATTTAGGCTACCCTGTGCCATTTTTAAACTGTGGTAGTTTTGTGATTTAAATATTGAAGTTCTGCAATTATTGACTCCCCCTAATTTTTTTTTTTTTTTTTTGCATTTTGCGCGACCCTATTGATAATATAGACATAGATAAATTAATAGCCTATTTTAAACTCAGGCAATTAGGATATCTGTACCCTCATCAGAAAAAAAAATCAACCTACCCCTACATAAAAACCATTTATTTTCGAAGCATTCTTAAATCTCCTTTTCTTATCCATTGTAAGCTATATGGGATAACCTGACGTTGTTTTTTAGATCACAGAGGGAAAAAAAAAACCTCCGCCGGGTGCCTAAAGAGCAAGAGGGCGATATGTGAAAAATGCACCGTTAATGTGCTGAATGTCTGTTGAGGGACACGTATTATCACATATTCATTAACAAAGGAGGGGTGTCGTTAATATGCGATTGTGGCCCACACGGTTTACATTAGGGATCGGAAAAATTAATTATGTACACGCAAATTCTTGTCAAGGTACCCATACTGTCGAACACTTCCATGAGATTTCACGCAATAGTTTCCATATTTTGCCATGAGTTGTGCTGGAAGTGATGAACAGATGATTTTGTGCAAAATGTGGCAATACGTCTATTCAAATAAAAATATATACGTGAAGGACCATGAAATAAAATATGATCTTTCTAAAATGTCCTTGCGTTGTAGTCAATTTGTATACTATTATTTTATTAAAGTAAAAATGAAGTCGCTGGCTACATGAAGGACCATGAAATAAAATAGGCCTATAACTTTCCTAAAATAACCTGGTGTTGTAGTGAATTTGTATACTATTTTGTTGTTAAAGTTAAATAAAAAATTGCTGGCTGCCGTCAAGTAAAATGTTTATGCGTGTGTGGTACAAATCAAGCAGGAATTCTGTGCACTTGCGCAGTACTAGTATAGCGCATGCAGAGAACCGATCGGGCAGGAGGTACGGATCGGTCACCGACACTGCAGGTAATAATACAGTGCAAAAAGGCGAAGTGAACCCGGCGCGCTTTATGTTCACAATACGTAGCTTAAGCAAACCGTACTGCGGCTTTTTAGCGAACCGTACTGAGACCACGTTCGTTTTAAAGGGGTCTGAGTGCGGTTGTTGTGTTCACATATGCACAAAAAATGTTGAGTCATTGATCTGAGTTCGTTTTGAGGGCTGAAAAGGACCAAGCGTGAAAACACCCTAAATGTGTTATATTTTTAATTGTTTGTCATGTTTAGGCTATATCACGTGTTTCAAAGGCATCTGCGTATTGTGTACATAACAGAGCACAATATGAATTAAAATTGTAATTTCCAATAGTGACAAGCATTATTTATGTGCATTCTTAAATTTACTCAAGCACTACGTGTGGTCAGCAGCATGTGTAGATTTTGTTAGTAGCTATGAAAAGATCGGAGCTACTAAAATATTGATGAATGCGGAGATGCACGTAAATTTCCGTCTGCGAACAGTTTACACACAAATTCGTTCTGCTCATGTTTCATGAATGAGACCCAATGTTCTTACGTTTCATCAGGACACAGATCTTCACAGACATGTAGGAATCATACTTGGTTTTTAATTTTTCACATTTCACATTTTTGAGCCAGTAATGTGTAATCACATCCTTAATATCAGTGTCCTTGTGTAATCTTGACACAAACAGAAAAGTCTCTGGTCTTGTATTATCTGCGGCTTTAAAAGAGAATGTCATTGGTGTTTTCAGCTGCGTGTGACTCTGTTTACCACCTTCAGCATTCACAAATTTAGTCTGAGCAGTTAGGTTGTGGGTAAGCACCTTGGAGTATGGTTTATTTCCCTGTGTACGGTTCCTTCGATTCTGATTACTCACAAGAATATAAGGATTAGTCTCCTCACTGCCATCTGATGATGGGGTTCAGACTGTTCATTTGACTGTGAGGGAGCCTCAGCAGCCACTTGAGTTACAACTTCGGCATTTGATGTACCTTTGTCAGGTTCCTGGGTTTCACCATCCTCACTACTGATATCCTGAATGGAAGGATCACCTGCAACTTGATTTGGAACATCCTGTTGAGTGATTTGCGGCTGGCCATGAGCAGACTCCTCATCAGTATCAATACTACGATTTGGGTTCTCCTGAATAAGAGTGTCATTGTCCTCTGCAAACTCAGTCAAAATTTCCACACCCCCTGATTCTGTCATGATTCTGGGTTTTGGCCTTGTCTTTTATTTATTGATTTCCTTTATTGTACATCCTGGTTTTTCTGTTCATGCCATTTCTGTATTCATTGCACTATTGTCACCCCTGTTTTGTAATCAGTATGGTACGTTTCGTCCTCCCAGTCTGCGTGCCCACATGCTTTGGGGGATTTCAGTGGTTTCTGGTGTTTCACATTATTACTTCAATTCTTGTTTACTTCCTTCGCTCTGCTTTCCTTGATTACTAATAATACTAACATTTATATGTTGTATTATACTTACTGACCTATCTAACCCATGTGCATACTACTAACTAACGAGCACCTGAGTTAGTTTGTAAAATTGCACCGCTTCTAATTACTACTAACGCAATCTCAACACTCGCCCTGTTCTAGTCTCCGCCCCTTGCTTTACTTTCCCTGTATCTCCCTGTGCTTCCGTGAAATCTTTCGCACGTGCTTAATTGCTATCCTGCACTCCTTGATCTGTGCATGTAGAACTCCTTGACCGGAGCCGTTTATCTGTCATAGGTTGTCTATGTCTATGTCCATGTCCATGTCCATGCGCCATGTCCATGTCCAAGCGCCAAGACATGTCCATGTCTTGGCGCTTGCCAATTATTGTGTTAAGGACTTCCCCATGTGTATTTCCCTTTGTAATTAGTTCTTATCCAATTCACCTGGCCCTACATAGCATGTGACTTTCCTCTTGTGTATTTAAGGTCTTCACTGCAGCCTTTACCTTGTCAGAACATTAATCAATTTTCACTAGTGCAGAGAGCCTTGTATGCCTTTTGATTATTGCTTCTAACTATGACACTTTTTGTTCGACCTTGAGATTGCCTTGCCCCTTCTTGTTCTTGTTTGGTACTTTCTGGATTTTTACCCTTTTTCTGTACGACCTTGATTCTTGTTATTGATGCCCTGTGTATGACCTACCCCTCTGGATTTTTGACTACGATTTTTGGATTACTGTTTCATGTACCGTTACACATCTGCCTCTCTGGTTTCAACCCTGCCTGCTTATCGACTTCGTTTTTGGATTTTGACTGTGGCTTGGCTATTCCTGTGTTTTCTGGTTTCAACCCTTTTTGTAATAAAGGCTTACGTTTTTTTGGAATTTTGGTACTCGCATGTGGTTCCTGAACGCACCATTACAGATTCAGACTGAGTTACAGGAGCTCAATCTGCTAGCATGTTTTTGATCACAAGAATCTCGGACTGCATTAGTTCCACACTGGCAAGCTTGCCATTGATGGTCTTTACATCATCAGCAAAACAGTTAATAATTCCAGACAGGGAAGACAGGTCTGAATCCTGATACATGTCTTTTAACTGATTCAAACCATGCACCAGCCGAGAGATCAAATAACTCCAAATTTAAAGGGGGAATCTTCGTCAAGTTTTGGGCTACATAAATGGGAGCCTTGGTACTTGCCAAATTTAGTTTCAAAATAATGTTGTTCACATTGTCCTGCGACTTACTGGGTTCCGGTCGCTTCTTATGGCGAAGAGATCCTTCATATGCCTTCTCAAATGAGTCAATTACCTTCTCAGCATAAAAGTCACATACTGTTTTTACCAGAACATCATGAGCAGAAACACTCATCTGATTCTGGACTAAACAAAGTAATTCACTCACAAGCTTATCTCTGCTTCCTGGTCCACTTCCAGCAGGATCCCTTTCACTATTCCCGTCCTGGATAGGTACAATAGCATCCGCCATCACCTCAAACTGCCAATATGCCGCTTGCGAAAGCTGCTCTATCCTTTGTTATGCTCCTTGTACAAGTCACTTTTAAATACTCCACAGTAAAGCTGCTTTTCCACCGAATGCGAAAACCTCACGTCATAAGCAGCACGGCCAATATACGTCAAAATCTCAGGTAAAATATAATTGAACTGAACAATTTAATTGTACAATAAAACAATATTTTATAATTCATTCAGTAATCTCTCACGATGCAGACCACTAGATCACTTGCAGTCCGCCAGAAGTAGTTCAGCTGGGCGTCTTCGTTACATTAGCCAACTAGCCAACGCAACTGTCGTTTGAGGAAAGCGCAAACTCCGTCTGTGACACGGCCTCACTCCAGCTCAGTGAAGTTATGTCAGGCCACCAGCTTCACAACGAAAAATGATATCCACACGTGTCCCCAGAAGCGACGTTATCCAACAACTTCTTTAGCAAAATCCAGAAATGAAAGATCAAACACGGTCACCATGGCTCAACAGCCATTAAGATTCCCCGTAAGTCCCCGTGAGAGAGTAGTTAAATTGTGGTGAAGATCCAACTCATATTCTTGATTCAGCTCTGATGCATGGTTAATAATGGTTGTTCTTTGCTGAGTGAACTTTCATCTCGTTTTGTTCAATTGAAATAATGTATGTGTATATAATCATAGAGAAATGGAATTTACCAACGTGTGAAATAATTTACTTTATTAATGTTTTGATGGAAACAATCAAAATCAAAACAATCACCTAATACAAAATAAATTTCAACAAAATCAAGGTGTCATAATAATTGGCAGCCTTCATTTAGTACTTAGTGTAACCACCTCTGGCAAGGATAACAGCGCGGAGTCTTTTCCGGTAATTTTTGACGAAGTTAAAACACATCTGGGGGATTTTGGACCATTCCTCTTCACAGATTCTTTAGAAGTCTTACACATTCTTGGGTTTGCATTAATCAACAGCCCTCTTTAACTCAGTCCACAGGTTTGCAATTGGCTTGAGGTCTGGCGACTGAGATGTTCACTGAAGAATATTGATTTTGTTGTCACAGAATCATTTTAATTAAAATGTATGGATCTTGAGGAATGCTTTGGGTCATTCTCTTGTTGGAAAGTCCACCTATGGCCAAGTCCCAGCCTTCTGGTGGAGAGAACCAGCCAAAATATCCTGATACTTCATGAAATTCATTATGACATTAATCTTAACCAACGTCCCTGGACCTTTTGAATTAAAACAGCCCCAAAACTTACGTAACTGAACCACCATCATACTTTACCGTAAGTATGAGGTGCTCCTCCTTGTATGCATCTCTGTTTCAATGCCAAACATGTCGATTCTGTATTTGACCAAAACATGCAATTTTGTCCTACTCATGATTTAAATGACGTGTGGCAAACTGCAAGCTCTTGCTTCTGTGTCTTCTAGTCAGAAGAGGCTTTCTTCTGGAAATCCTTCCAAAGAGCATGAGGTTGTGGAGGTGGCGCCTGATGGTGCTTCCAGGCACCTGGTGACCCCAAGATTCCACTAAGGCCTGCAACTTCTTCACAGTGATCCTGAGGAACTTAGTTGCTTCTCTTACCATCTTCCTCAGTATCTTTGGGGGCAAAATGCAGTTGCGTCCTCTACCTTTGAGGTTTTCAACAGTTCCATATCTTTGGAATTTTTAAATAATTGCCCTGACAGTGTTCAGTATGGAAGCCCATAGGGGACAATATTCAAATGAAAATGTAATTCCACTATTGCATTATAATTTTCCACACATGAATGAGTTTTTTTAGACAATATTAAATTTAAAATGCATTAATCCAATTATCACTTTCATTTTCACATACTCATATGGGAAATCTATGACTAATTCAAATGATAATGAAAAGTTGTTTGACATTTAAGTCGTGCCCCGCAATACAGTGGACAATATTCAAATGCAATGAGCAAAACAGCACCCCCAACCTATTGCTTTTACATGTCACCACGCTCTTTTAGGGTCAACATGAAAATGTAAATGATATTTTCTGACTATTTGAAAATGATTTTGAAAACGGCATTCAACATTTAATTTGCAAAGAATTAACTAGCTCTACTGTGGACAATATTCAAATGCAATAAGCCAAACAGCACTCCCAGTCTACTGCATTTACATATACATGTCATCACGCTCTTTTAGGGTCAACGTGAAGATGAAAATGCTGTTTTCTAATCACTTGGAAATAATAATGATAACGGCATTTGGCATTTCATTTATAAAGACTCATCCTGCAATGCATGGGACAATATTCAAATGTAGTAAGGGAAACAGCGCCCCCCAGTCCATTGCATTTACAAATACATGTCACCACGCTCTTTTTGGGACACAATAAAAATTAAGATTCAATCTGTCAGCGTCTCATCAAGGCGGGTCTTCAGCTCGGACGTCACTTATTAGGGGCGCGAACTAAAACCATGTTCCTTATTTGCACATCTAACATTCAGCTTCTGGGTAGCGCATGTAAGCACGGAGGCTTATTGATAATATCATGATGGCGAGGCTGCTGTGTGGGCATCGCGTATGAAGTTACGTTGCTCTTTGGATATAGCCACCTAGGCAGTTAGTATGCTAGCTAACGATAACTCAGGAAAATCTTTGTAAATGATCATCACATTAAAGTGATATGATTTAGTTTTTGCCCCAACTTTACTAACTTAGCTTGTTGTAATATGCTCGAACTTATCCGAGGCTTTGCGGCAGTGTTGTGCAGCCGCATTCCAAGAGTGCTTGCAGATTTCTATTTTTTATTTTTATTTATTTATTTATTTATTTTTAAAACAGGGACAGTGCATATTGATGGACATTTTTTTTTCAAAAAGAAAAGAAAAAATGTAAATGTGCAAGATTATAGCCAGAGGCTAATTTCCATCTTTAGTCCCTATGGCAGGTTGTTGTCAACAACAAAAAATGGAAACACAGAGCAGAATCAAAAAGGAAAAAGAGAACACAAAATAGCATACACCACTGAGACTAGACCACAAACATAAAACATATCAATATAACAGGATAAAACAAAAGTTAGGGGATAAATAGCAAGAGTGAATGGTCAAAGAGCCGAGAGTTAAAGTGCTAGAGTGCATAGTCAAAGTGCCAAGTGCTAAAGTGCTAAGTGCAAAAATGCTAAGAAATCAATATATTGCACATTTTTTATGACGTTAGCTAGCTTGCTAGTGAGTTTAAAAGTAATCGCTTAGGTACAGCTCTCTAGCTCGTGAACCTATAGCAGCTATGATGCCTATTGGAGAAGTTTTTACAGCTCTGATTTGTCACTTTCAACGCCATCGCACACACACGACCTCTGCTCTTTCACCATTGATTATTAGCTTCTTTTACCTAAAGAAGAAAATGACAGTTAGGCCTGACACATGTTTTTTCATAGCTATTTTTAGCAGCATTATCCTTCTATGCGTGCAGTCACCTATTATATTACTTCTCCAGGGGTGCGTTTCCCGAAATCTCAGATGCAAATTTTAGTAGTTGGACCCATTGGCTGTGTTCGAAAACGTGCTCTACGGTCTACATACACTATTCTTACTACACACTAGTCACACTACACGCTACTCACTACGAACGAACTCTTCATTGCTTCTTCTTCTTGTTATTCCTCAGCGAGTTTTTCTGGTGGTTTATGTCACGTTGCATTTGGGCAATTTATATATGAATAGTGAGCTTACGATGCACCCACAAAATATCTGCCCGATCTAGTATACATCCGGGAACTTCTCGCAGACATAAACTCACTCCCCACGCGTAAGTGAACACCCTACCCCCTAAATCTGATGTCATAGATAGTGCGAGTAGTACGTTAGAGCGTGGTTTCGAACACGGTCATTGACTGTGAATGGAAAAACTGTGTAAGTTGCTAACTTTGTCAGCAACTACGGTTTTTGGAAACACAGGCACACCAGATTATAACGCTAGCCATCTGCCCACCCTGCTGACGCTAGTTAAGGGAAATGTTTTTAATCATCGTTATACTTAAGCGATGGGATTTGGTTTTTGCCGTAACTTCACAAGCTAGCTAGCTAGTTGACAGCGATTGTTCTTCAGCTAGCCAAGTAATGACCCAGCTACCTAAATCTCCCAGAAATCCGATAGTACTTTTGGGACGTACAAAAGTGCTGCAAAACATATCAAAGAAGTTCATGCCTATTACAACAGGTTAAGTTAGCAAATGAAGAACATCGTTTTCAGCCAGTCAGAGTCATCAAAACTTCTCCCAGTGCTATGTGGCTTGGGAATCACGATTAAACCAGGAACAATGGCAGCCTGACTTCTGGCCATTTATCGGACCGTTCATGGTCTGCATCATGGACACTCGTTGTGCATGTTTCAGGAGAGGTGGCGAACTTGCTACTTGGTTAGTTGAAGAGCAATCGCTATTAGCTAGCTAGCTTGTCAAGCTAGGGAAAAAACCGAATCACATCACTGAAGTATAACAGTGATTACAAACATTTCCCTTAACTAGTGTAAGAAGGGTGGGGAGATGGCTAGCATTATAATCTAAAGAGTAATGTAATACACGATAGCAGGATATAAGGATAATGCTGCTGTGACTAGCTATGAAATAACATGTCTCAGGCTGAACTGTCAGTTTGCTCTTTTGGTAAAACAAGCTGGTAATCAACGGTGAAAGAGGTTACGTGTGTGTGCGATGGTGTTGAAAAAGACAAATCAGAGCTGTAATAACTTCTCCAATAGGCATCATAGCTACCACAGGTTCACTAGCTAGCAAGCTGCACCTAAGCAATTGCTTTTAAACTCACTCACAAGCTGCCTAACGTCTCAGAAATCTGCTAGCACACTTGGGTTGCAGTTGCGCAACACTGCCGCAAAGCCTCGGATAAGTTTGTGCATATTGCTGCTAGCTGTTAGTAAAGTTGGGGCAAAAACCAAATCATCTCGCTTTAATGTGATGATCATTTAAAAAGATTTTCCTTATTTAACGTTAGCTAGCATACTAACTGCCTCGGTGGATATATTCAAAAGAGCAACGTAACCTCACACACGTTGGCCCCACTGATCTTTATAGAATAACAGTGGATGACACGCAGTTCATAACCATCATGACATTAACAGTAAGCCTCCATGCATAGGGGAGACTGGGGTCCGATGAGCCATGGGGATCAATGAGGCTTATCACTATTTTGCGTTCAATCAATGACAGAGCTGCTTAAAATAGGCAAAATATTTGACCATTGACTGATGAGTTATGGGGATAAATGAGCTATATCACTATTTTGCTTATTTCAAACACCTTTGGCATCAATTGATCGCAAAATAGTGATATGGCTCATTGGTCCCCATGGTTCATCAGACCCCAGTCTCCCCTACATGCGCTACCCAGAAGCTTATTGGTTGGTATGCAAATGAGCAACATTGTTTTAGTTTGCGCCCATAATAAGTGATGTCCTAGCTGAAGACGTGCCTTGATGAGACGCTGAATGATTGCATTTTAATTTTCATTGTGTCCCAAAATGAGCCTGGTGACATGTATTCGTAAATGCAGTGGACTGGGAGGCGCTGTTTCCCTTACTGCATTTGAATATTGTCTCATGCATTGCAGGATAAGTCTTTGAAAATTAAATGTCAAATGTCGTAATCATTATTATTTTCAAGTGATTAGAAGACAGCATTTTCATTTTCACGTTGACCCTAAAAGAGCATGATGACATATGTTAACTGCAATAGACTGGGAGTACTGTTTGGCTTACTGCATTTGAACATTGTCCACAGTAGAGCTAGTTAAGTCTTTGCAAATTAAATGTTGAATGCCGTTTTGAATATCATTTTCAAAAAGTCAGAAAATAGCATTTACATTTTCATGTTGACCCTAAAAAAGCGTGGTGATGTAAATGTAAAAGCAATAGGCTCGGGGTGCTGTTTTGCTCATTTCATTTGAATATTGTCCACTGTATTGCGGGGCACGACTTTGAAAATTAAATGTCAAACAGCTTTTCATTATCATACATGCAATATCCCCTCGTCATCCAACAATATGAAGAAAACAAAACTGCAGGCAGATGGTCCTCAATCTGGTTATGGCTGCAAGAAGATTCACAAATGATTGAATATGCCACTGAACTATGGAAGCCCATAGGGGGCAATATTCAAATGAAAATGTAATTCCACTATTGCATTATAATTTCCCACTTATGAATGAGTTTTATGAGACAATATTACAATATACAGTTCTACATCTGATATCTAACACTTAAAGGTGCACAAATGCAATTAAAGGCACTAAAGGCAGGTTCACGAAAAATATCCAGCATTGCACCTGTATAGTTGTTGTATAAAATTGAAGTAAAATAAGAGTTTGTCTTGTGTTTAATCTGAAAACGTGCAAACGTTTGTGCTAACTTGTGGTTTAGATGGAAAATCCCATGCACTCACTTCATACACAGAAGTTCGCCGCATTAGGAATGAATATGATCACCTGTGACTGCCTTACTTGGTGTTGGAATTGCCATGGCTGTTTGATATCTATAATCCATGGTAGCAAAATAGCTGCGTTCGAGCTTGTCTGTAAGCTCTGGAGTTGCGTCGCAGTTACATGGCACGTTTGTTGGGGCAGTACAAGTCAGCTCGAACGACGAGCAGAGACTGCTGCACAACACATAACATAAATCATGGCATGAGACTTAACGTGAGTAAATATGGCAACTTAGATAGCAGCAAAACAAATAACAGAGATGAACGATTTGGATATTCCACTCTTCATTCACGGTTCGCTGAATGACCATCAGGATAGGATGTGAAGGAACAAAATAAGTGACTTGTCACTTGTGCATTTATGCTCCAGATACTGGTTAGTTGTATTGTTTTTCGTATTCTTTGAATGTCCGAAACGTCACTTTTTCACCTAGAACAATGGTTCTATACTGTATATGTCTGTATTATGTTATTGACGTAATGAAAATAAACGTACGAATCAAAAAGAACCGAGACATTGGGAGTCTGTTAATATGTATATATTTGAACAATTCTATGTCGCCACAGTGATGTTGTAATTGCGTAGTTTGTCACGGCCAGCAAGTTCTATACACACACTGTGATGGCCTATAATCAGGGGCGCACGTAACCTTTTTGGTGTGGTTCTCAGGGGAGCACCTGGAGATGCTGGCTGGTACTCACTCTTTACGCAGCGCCCATCCTACAAGATGTCATCATCGCAGCCGTCTTTTCTTGCAGAGCACTCAATACACATGCACTTTCGATGCAAATCAGCCCATAAAAGAAGGAGTAAAAATATTTATATATTTCTTAATATATATACTTTGACTTGGAAAACGGTAAATCTTTCTTATGTTCAAATTCATCAAGCAAGAGGAAGATTTCTTCCTTTGTGAATGCTCACGTTCATGTCCCTTTCCCCTCCATGACCGAATGTCAGACACCACGGTGCCACATGCCAATTTATTGGAGCAATCAGGCTCTGGATTGAATAACAATGAAATGAGCAGACAAGGGTGAAATGAGTTTTACGCCATTATTTAGCCTTTTTAAAAATTATTTCTATTCTTGTGATCTTTCCCTGTAATATTTCTGTTGGCTAATTTAGTTTAAAAAAAGACACTAAATCAATCTATAGTAATGATGATGACATGTTTTTAAAATATTGTATTTCAGTGTTGATTGATTAAAACGAGGGACGTTTAATCTCACAGCATCCATTTATTAACTACTAATGTTTTGGCGAGGACGCGCTTGACTAAGAAACTCTTCGCAAAGTTCCTCTTAAGGCCCCGTTTAACTTTTGTGTTTGGGAAACCCACGTAACAAGAATGTTCATTGCTAAAGAATCTCTTTGACACACTCGTTAATCCTGAGATCCAACATAATCGGGAACCCACTGCAGTTCTTTAAACAAGCATGGTTGCCAGTTAAAAACAGGCTCTGACAGCTCCCAAATCAAGAACATACAGCCTTTGGTCAACGGACGTAATCCAAGGGATTTGGATCCAATCCAACAGTGGATCGTTAATGGATGAGAATAGTTTTTTTCAGCACGGGAAATTAGATATACTGTAATACGTACAATGTTAGATACAACATTACGGATTTATTATAGAAATTTTCCAATAATAATTAATGAACACACTTGTCATAATATTTTCTGTCTTACCAGAGATGTCAAATATGTTGGTACGCAATTGAGCTTCCCTTCAAGTTTTCTGCCGTGCATTTTTTATTTTTGCCGTGCATGCTCCAATTACCAGCACTCCAATTATGTGCACCCCTGCCTGTATTTATCTACAAACTCAATTGGAGTTCCATCTAGGGTAATAAGAGAAGGGGAAGAAACTACAGACCTATGAGGTGCAAACAGCATAGCTTCAGTTTTGCCACCATTCAACAGAAGTTTATAATCAATGAGCGCATGCTGCAGAGAGATAAAATCAGACTGAAGATGTGAGACAGCAGCCTCGAGAGAGGGAGCTCTAGAGTACAAAATGGTGTCGTCGGCATTTATATGATACAATGAATATTTAAAATGGTCACAAATGTTATTTATATATAGTGTCTAAAAAAAGCAATGGTCCCAGGAAATGGTTATTTTTATATAGTAAAAAAAAAGCAATGGTCCCAAAATGGAGCCTTGTGGAACACCCTTATCTATCATCACAGGTTCGGAAACAGTATCACCAAGCTTAACACGTAGAAAGCGGTTGGATAAATAATTGAAACCAGCCAATCGTACTATGGTCAAAACCGACCTTTGAAAGAATGTTAATTAATATGTGGTGATCTGCTGTATCAAATGCCTTGGTTTAGTCAACGAATAATGCAACACAAAATAATTTATTATCAACAGCTGCTTTAATATCATCTAGGACTTTCAAGCTAGCCAAAACCATACTGTGCTTGGATCTAAAGCCAGATTGCATGGGATTATGCAAATCTAAAAATAATTTAATCTGGTCAGAAATGAAAGACTCCAAGATCTTAGCTAAGGCAGAAAGATTTGAAATTGGTCTATAATTGTTTAAATCAGAAGGATCACCACCCTTCAAAAGAGGGAGAGACAAAGCCTTGTTTCCAAACTACAGGTAAAGTTTGAGTGGAAATGGAAAGATTTAAAATATCTATAACTGGCTGAGCCACAATTGGTGCTGCAATTTTTAAAAAGTAAGGATCAATGCCATCAGGCCCAGCGGCATTTTTAGGATCTAAAGTTGACAGCACATGCAAAACTTCAGAGGCTAGAAAGGGAGAAAAATTAAGAGTTGACAAAGTGCCTGATTATCCTGGAAGCTTAATATTATGCCTTGGATCATGACTAAGACCCTGTTCATCAAATAAATTCCCAGCCTTTTTAAAATGTAATATTTTGGCCTGTACTGTCCAAGCCAGTTCAAAATCTGTTTCTTTGTGATATTATACGGTGAAGTGACCACCAAGAGGCAAGATGGACGGATCAAGTTCAGCCAACCAGTTAATCAGTTCATTCATTATTTTGGGTGGTCCATCCCCTCTGTGATGTCGCACAGGATAGATTTTGAAATGGTCTGTAATGGCTAATTGGCTGTGCACCTGGTGAGAACAGGGCACCTTTAAAACAGGAATCCCATGAATCGATCATTTCATGCTTTATGATTTTGCTTAAACAGTTAAAACAGGCCACTACTTAAGCACAGCAAAACAAAATCCAACACAAGCACAATTAAAAGGTTCACAAAGAGGATGACAACACACTGCTGCCATTTGGTTTTAGTTCATTATTTTTAATTACATGTAAAAGCACTGATATATGGCAAAAGACATGGATGATTTCTCTGTGAGTTCCCCTTTGACTGGTCAGCAGCATTCTCTTGGGGGCTTTTATAGCATACAGCAATCAGAATTACAATAAGATGATACAGTGAGTACAAGAGGACACAGCAGTCAAACTAAAAGCAATTTTAATCGTGATGTATAGTACATTTGCAAAACATGGAAAACTCCAGAAAGTCCTGTGCTTTTTTTTCTACTTGAGTTTATAAAGTGCCTAAAACTCAGTGGTAACATATAATCAATGCTTCTTAGTGTTCTTTAATCACTGGCAAACTATCTTCCAATGACATGCAGAGTGTTTTTTTCCATTACTTAAAATTCAAGCCAATTGTGAATTGAACAGCTTTTTACTCCAAGCTTGACAGTTTATTCAATCTGATCCTGTCTTTTCATTGTCTCTTGAATTAATTCAGTTTGCACACCAGCATCACACACAACATTGTGAGGCTGAAATCAATGCTGCTTCCTTTTTTTTCAGCCCACCACTGCCCCCCTCTTTTGAAGTCAGCTCCATTATTATTATTATTATTATTATTATATATTTATACATATATATATAAACCTCTCCTCAGAGGAAGAGTATAACAAAACAACAATAGCAGAGAGTATTCTGACAAAATTTGTAAGCATGAACAAGACATAAATGATCTCCCACCCTTTCTAACTACACACATACAAAACTGTATGTTTTATGTATCAAGGACAAATTTTACAAGCTGCAACACTGACAGTCAAGCAAACTTCATGGAACAAGCAGATTTTTTTCATGGCATGTTGGGACGCTTAGATCATTGTGTTGCATAAATGCTTTTTTTGGGCATTTTACCCTCACTCGTGAACACGACCCCAAGATACTTGAACTCCTCCACTTGAGGTAACAACTCACCCCCCAC
Organism: Gymnothorax javanicus; assembly: GCA_029692085.1. NCBI lineage: Eukaryota > Metazoa > Chordata > Actinopteri > Anguilliformes > Muraenidae > Gymnothorax > Gymnothorax javanicus. Next base: position 88,229,664 of record CM056195.1, on the reverse strand, counting down.
CTGAAGGGGACAATCCACCTTTTTCCAGGGGAGAACCATGGCCTCAGATTTGGAGGTGCTGATCCTCATTCCGACCGCTTCACACTTAGCTGCGAACCGCGCCAGTGTGGAGGTAACAGCATGATGAAGCCAACAGGACCACATCATCATCATCAAAACTAGGACAAACTATGGCGGCGGGTAGAACAGGTGTAGCGATAGCTCTCTTACTCTATGGGTTTTTTTTTTTTTTTTTTTTTATACCGCCAAATGTCAATGCATATGACAACGCGTTTAGACTGAAACTGGTTGATATCAACCCATTCCTTTGCTTTGATGAACAAAGTCCCGCTTTTTCTAAACAACGCTGAGCTTGGTCTAACAAGCTGCGCCGAAGAAAACCTTGGCTACAGCAAACATGTTTTAGCTATAACTTTTATTTTTCCCTCCCTGTACAACCGGATGTTTAAAACATCAACCAAATTACAAGGCAATGCGCTTAATCATTACTATTGCTCTCTTTTCTGGATAACCAACAATAACACCATCACTGAAGAGACAACGTGCAGTACATCTGTCTCTCAGGTACATGCTCTGTGTTTGGACAAGCTACCGCTCGATCATGAACAAATATCTAACCTGTGCTCTTCGGGTGGCCTCGGGTTTGTACTGTTCTGCGGGAGTGTTGACGCCGTGTGACGGTGGTGACGGGCTGAGCTGGGAGCTTCCCAGTGCGGAACGGAGGTACAGCGGCACGCTGTGTGGGAGCCACCGAGACTGGAGACTAACCTGGATGGCGGCGGCGGCGTGTGGCGCGAGTGGTGTCGGAGGATGCCTGCTGGATGTCGGTGTGCTGCCGGTGGTAGAGGATCCGTGCACCGTGACTGTCCAGTACCTCCAAACGAAACTGCCCCAGGACTGTCAAACTTTCAAACTCTTGAACAACAAGACAACTGCCGTGTTCGGTCAGGTAAGCGTTGGCCAAGCAGCAACTTTCCCGGAGTTCCATACGACAGTACAAACACCATTGTTGTAAATGATAACACCAATGACTCCAATGTCAACGAGAACCTAATTTCCCATGATCACGGAAATGTTTGGGATTAAATCCGCATTTAAAAACTGCGCCAAAATGAACTTTTTTCAAACTGTCAATAATGCCAACGTTCTATGGAATCCTCGCTCTAAGCCAAAGGGACTGCTAGGGGACACCTGAATATTCGTAGTATTATTCCAAAATTGACCAAATTAAACATCTCCTCACTGAGTCTAACCTAGATTTTTCTGTGCCTCTCAGAGACATGGCTCACAAAAACTCCCCATCCTCTGCCCTAACTATCCCTGGTTATAATATTTACAGGAGGGATAGACCTGAAGGAAGAGGAGGGGGCTAAGACTAAGAACATATAATGCGAAGAGATCCAGTGCTCTGAGAACGACTTAGAATGCATTTGTCTGAATGTCACATTATCTCCTAGGATGTCATTCATCCTAATTGGAGTGTATAGGCCACCCTCTGCAAAGTCTGTGTTTCTTGATAAATTCTATGATATACTGAAGAAATGTAGCTCGAGAAGGAAGTACTAATCCTTGGCGACCTGAACCTAAATTATGAAGACAAGTTAGGTAAAAAAGCATTGAATCGAATTACAAATACATTTGATCTCACACAACTAGTTAAGGGGCCCACTAGGATAACTTCCAACTCAAGGACACAAATTGATTTAATATTCTCTAACAAACCTGAGAGAGTGACGAAGACATTGATTACAGGCCTGTCTGATCACAACCTAACCCTTGTAGTTAGAAAAACTTCCCAAAAATGGGCACCTTTGTCCTCTAGCACAAAATCATTTCAACTCAGAATACCTAAGAGTGATGTGAGTGAATTTGAAAGTACAATTAAGAACATCAGCTGGAAGGACTTAGTATCTGGTAGTAATGTGGATGTGGACACACGTATGTTTTTAACCACAGTTCAAAATACAATAAAATCATTTTTAAGAAATACAAATTAAAAATAACAGTAAACATACACTCCCTGGATTGATGTTAATACAAGAAAACTTATGAAGGCTAGGGACATGGCTCTCGAACATTTCTTATAACTAAGCTATCATCAGATAGACAAATCTTTGCCTCTTTAAGAAACAGGGTTGTACAGGCTGTTCGAGCTAATAAAGCAACCTTCTTTGTTAACCTGTTTGAAGTTAAGGGAAACCCAAAACAAATCTGGGACAATCTGGAAAAGTTATCGGGCAGCAGGCAAAGCACAACAAAACCTCTTGAAATTAAAGATAACGGCTCCTTGATTAAAGAACCAGTACAAATTGCAACTCTCTTCAACTCCTATTTTGTGAACTCTGTTAAGATGGCAGTGCCCACCTATCAAACAAGGCTGCTTACTCCTCGTCCGATTGATGAATCCCAGCCAGTCTTTTCTCTGATGGAGGTCACTGAAGCCCAAGTTAACAAAATTCTGGATTCCCTCAAAAGCTCTAAGTCTAAAGATGTATTTGGCCTGGACACACTTTTTTTAAAAAGGAATGCAGATGCATTCAGGAACCATTAACAAAATTAGTGAATGCTTCTATCAAAGAAGAGAAATATCCTACTGACTGGAAGTCAGCCATTGTCGTGCCAGTTTTTAAATCAGGAGACTCAACTATAGTGAGTAATTATAGGCCAATTAGTATTTTGCCTGTTATCTCCAAAGTTGCAGAAAAATGTGTTGCTGAACAGCTAATTTTCCATATTAATAGTAGCCCCTACACTCTTAACCCAATGCAGTTTGGTTTCGGACCAACCACTCCACTGAGACAAACTGCTTTTTCCTCGAGAATATTAAACAAAAAATGGACAAAGGAGGTGTTGTCGGTGCCCTATTTTTGGATTTTAAGAAGGCATTTGACACTGTCAATCATCAAATACTCCTCTGCAAACTTGCAAATTATAATTTTTCCACTCCTGAACTGGATGAAATCTTGCTGATAGAATTCAATGTGTTAGGGTTGGAGGTAGGACATCACCATCTCTGCGCAACAAAATGGGTGTGCCCCAGGGATCTATCTTGGGGCCTCTCCTATTCAGTTTATTTATAAATGATCTTCCGTGCATCTGCACACGAGGTTCAGATGCACGCAGATGACACCGTGATTTATGTCCATGCAAGAACTAAAGAACTGGCGGCTGCTAAACTGAATGCTGTGATGGTGAAGGTTAACAACTGGCTCAACAAGTCTCAACTGTTTCTCAACGTTAAGAAAACTGTTTGTATGTATTTTACAAAAACAAGCTCCACATCAATATCAATCCTGGAGTACGCTGGAGAGCCAGTCCAAATAGTCACAGAGTGTAAATATCTTGGCATTATCCTCGACTCTACCTTATCCTTCAAAAAGCAAATAAAAAAAGTAATGCAGACTGCCAAATATAACCTGGCTAATTTTAGATACATGAGGAACTGTCTTGGTCCACTGCTGCGCTTCTCTATATGAACGCAATGATTATCTCCCATTTAAGATACTGTATGACAAGCTGGACCCATGCAAAAGCACAACTCTGAAACCCATCCTCTCTCTGTACAAGCAGGCTCTCAAAGTCCTTGACAGAAAACCGAATGCTCATCATCATTGTCACATTCTCGGCAAATATAAAATCCTTAGCTGGGAAAACCTCCAAAAAACACACTGACGCCTGCCTATTATTTAAGATTATAAATGGCATGGCCCCTCCACCTCTCAGAGCCTTTGTTAAGGTAAAACATCTGATAACAGGACTACAAGATCTTCCCAGAGAGGGACTGTATTGTTCCTTACAGGTCCAGCTCCTTTAGTCAATCTTGCTTTGCTGTTAAAGCCACACAGTTTTGGAACACCTTACCAACTGAAATAAGACACTGTGCCACCTACCAAACTTTCACAAAAAAAACTTAAGACCTGGCTTTTAAAAACCAAAAATGCGATCACTCTAATTGTGTACTTCACTATTGTTTAATAACCTGCTAACCTACTAAATGTCTGTTTATTGTCAGGCTCCCAGCTTTGCTTGGCTTGGTATGAACACCTAATAGTTTGACTAATGCCTTGACTGTATTATTTTACTTTGCTCAAGTTCTGCTGCCCTGTTGTATACTGCTACTCTGCATGACTATATGTATGTCTCCTGCTCTGTATGGCTGACTGTGCATGTATACTGTTGCTCTGCATGGCTGATTATAATGCATGTACACTGCCTTTCAAGGCTGTCTATATGTTTAGATTGCTATCCGTCTGCATGTTGCTGTTCTGTGCTTTTAGTACTGGCCATCATGCATTACCATGGTGTCCTGTTCTGTAAATACTGTAATGATTGATTTTAACCTTTAATTGTTACTTTTTTAGGTTTGTGGTTTCATAACATCTTACCCGAAGGACTGCAGTTGCGAATTAGCCAATTGGCTAAAAGGCACATTTACAGTGATGTTAATTAATGTACTGTCCTTTTACAAATAAAATAAACCAAACCAAAAAAAAAAAAAAAAAAAAACTCAAATTTATCCTGTCCATGAAAAACCATGAACAGAACTGACAAGACATAAGGACTGTCCTAATTAGCCAATTGGCTAAAACTGGCACATTTACAGTGATGTTAATTAATGTGTACTGTCCTTTTACAAATAAAATAAAACCAAACCAAAAAAAAAAAAAAAAAAATCTGGTAAACACAGAGATGACACAAATCCTTGGTGGAGTCCATGAAAACCATCAAATGGATATGGAGTCCAACATCAAATGGATACGAGTCTGACTTAATGCCGAGAACGCGGACACAACTCCGGCTTTGGTTGTACAGGGATCAAATGGCTCAAATTAACGGAGCATAAGATTGACAGACGGATCGCTCCAGCATCTGCAGTTATGCGGGCTTTGTACTGGTCTGTTGTGGTAAAGAAGGAGCTGAGTGTAAAAGCAAAGCTCTCGATTTACTGGTTGATCTACGTTCCAACCCTCACCTATGGTCACAAGTTTTGGGCAGTGACCAAAAGAATAGGCTCGCGAATACAAGCAGCCGGAATGAGCTTTCTCCGTGGGGTGCTGGGTCTGACCCTAAGGGATAAGGTGAGGAGCTCAGATATCCAGGAGAGGCTCAGAGTAGAACCGCTGCTCCCCTGCGTCGCGAGGAGTCAGTTGAGGTAGTTCGGGCATCTTGTATGGGTGCCTCCTGAACGCCTCCCTTTAGAGGCTTTCAAGGCATGTCCGACTGGGAGGAGGCCCCGGGGCAGGCCCTGGATACGCTGAAGGGATTATATCTCCTGGCTGGCCTGGGAATGACTTGGGGTCCCTCAGGTAGAGTTGGAGGAAGTGGCTGGGGAGGGCAGCGCTTGGGCCTCTCTGCTTAGTCTGCTTCCCCCGCAACCCGGCCCCGGATAAGCGGAAGAGGATGGATGGATGGATTTTTTGGGCATCCATTACATTCATCGCCATCCATCTCATCCACATGAAATGGCCATCCATTTTGAGCATGTTGGCATGTCTTGCAATAGGGAAGCTGAGGTTTCTTTTTAAAGTGATTAGCAGTGATGAAGAATCATGATTCAGAAACTGCTGTCATCAAATGTCGCAAAAAGTATGTATTGCGTGTTTGTAATCCCAATTTTCAACTCTATAATTTATATAATCTTACATTATACTTTACATTATAATTATTTACATTGTGCCTCTATCATAATTATTGAAATGCATTTGCTTTGCATTTCATTGTAAAAATGAAATGCCTTCTAAAATACCACTAATCGAAACTGGCGAACCCTTTTCAATTGTTTCCACTCAGCTCTGTCCTTTTGGTGGTCCATCTCTAAGGTGCCTTGCTACATAGTGAATCCCAGCAGTGAGACAGTAGAGTGATGGAATTTGTGCTTTTCAGGTTTCAGAAAGAGATAATTTTCCAGCAACCTCTGAATGACCAATTGGACATGAGAAGTGTATTCCTCCGGGTTTGGGCAGAAAACCAGGGTACCGACAAGACAAATTGTCAGACCATATCTCTGATGACATCATTAATGAGGTTCTGGAACACAGAGAGGGCATTAAAGAGCCCGAAGGGCATCACCAAAAATTTGTATTTGGAATACAGAATACAAAATTATGCCAATTTTTCCTGTTGTGCATGACCCTATTTAAGCTTTACAACTCAGTATTTGTGTCACAGAGACTCGGGAAATTATCCCAGTGAAACTAGTGTTACGGCCCTGGCCATATTTTTGTTTATATTTTTGTTGCTTGCCATTGTAAAGTGGAGCTCCTGTCCCAATATTCCAGTAATCTGCCAATTAACAGGTACCGGGTCCAGCGCAGATTGGCTGTGCAGCAGAGGTGTGGACGTCGCAGATTGGCTGTCTCCGAGGGCTTAGCTATTTAACTCCTGGATCCGCAGGAAGAAAGGATCAACGCAGGCGGCTTGGCTTTTGGTGCTCCTCGTTATTCGGGTTTTTGTCGTAATTTGAGTGTGAACTATGAAATGTGTCTAGCACGATCTCGTAAACTTGTCTCCAGTAGTACTTTTTCATTCTGTTTGGTGCCTATTTAGACGAAGAACAAGGAAAGCTTATTGCAGCTGACTGCATTGTTGTTCACCAGTAAACTTTTGTTCTAAGATCCAGAACTGGTAGCTGCCTTGCTGTTGATCTTTAAAATTTCGAACTGCTGACTGTATTATTGTTAACCTGTAAATTCGTGTCTCGAGACCTCCGTCCGTTATACTGCTGTTTCTGTGTAGTGAAGCGGTAGGAGTGAACTGCCATTTTATTTGAAAACCTTTTCTCCTGTTTATTGGCCAGATCAGGGAGTCCGACTAGCAAATGTAACATCTTTCTTTTGTTTCTTTCGAGTATCATTATCCGAATCGGGAGTTATTTTTTAATTTTGTTTATGACGTTGCCATAGATTCACTCTGAAGCTATGCTTCATTGATTATTCAAATGTGTGAGTAAAAAATAAACCGCTCACTTTGCTTTCCACATTGTTGTAATGTACTTCTGTGTTGCGCCCGCATTCCCCTAGACCAGGGCGTAACACTAGACATTTGAAAATTCAATTACAGAATTGTTGAGGAATTAAATTTCGGAATTTACAGATGCTGGCGTCTTTATCTGCGCAAAGGGGTTAAACACTGTCTTCCACTCATCCACGAATTCACAAAAGAACCCAGAACAACATCTAAAGAACTGCAGGCCTAACTTGTGTCAGCGGCAAGGAAAGGCAGAGAGGACTACATGCACTTGGTCACTTACGCACACTCTGGCAATCAGATCCTTCATTGTCTCAAGGGCCCCAGTACCCAACAGAGACATTCCTGGGGCATGAGAACAAACTCAACTAGGGTCTTTCTGGCGCCAACTTAATTTGCCACAGCTGGAGTGGCCACCAGCCTCGGGATTGATGGACAATCCCAGGGGTAATCATCAGCGTCAAACGTCTTGCAAACCACCTAAAAACCAGCTTACCGCAAACTTTTGGCCTGTGCTGCCCATGCCGGACACTGCCACAGTGCCATCAAATGGACTTTGACAGGACTGCACCATTAAAAAATTTGCATTGCCTTCTATGTAGGAATTTCCAAAGACTTTTCATTTTCTGATTTAAAACACTCATTTCACTCATAATGTTACAAAATTAATGTGTATTTCTGTTATACCGTATCCTTGTAATTCTGTATTGTACCGGTCGTTTCATCACCGGTACATGATCTAATGCAAGCAGGCCATGTTTGGTATCGTTTTATTCAACTAAATTTCCGGAATCGCATGGGGCATATTTCGAAGGAATTAAAATTGTGCCATACCCTCATTCAATAACTTTGAACAGAAATATACTTCAGTTTTCCTTTTGGTAATGACTCCTCCCAAAGTCCCCCCGGAGAGGGGGAGCCTTCCTGGTTCGAATTACCCGAATGACCCATGACCCCGCCATAGGACGCAGTCTGGAAAGTGGGCATAAAAGAGGGTGAGACAAAGAAGTCGGGGAAGCTTGTATTCATCCTTCCCGCATTGTACACCTTGTGTATATGTGTAGTTGTGAGCTGCGCCAGGTATTTGGGTAACGTAGGACTGTAATCGCGATGTCTGATCAACACGCTTGGTCTGCGTTATATAGTGGATTTTCCACGCTGTGATTGGTATTATTAAGATTAGGCTTTGAGGAGATTCTGTTATACCGAGTCGGCCAGGTTAAGGATCGGAAATCTTTAAAAACACGAAGTCCCTGAACTGATAATGTCACACTTCGGAGTTACTTGCTTTGGGCCCCGGTAATCCCTAGTCATAGCTACTTTCTATGTCAAATTACTGCGCTTAATAATACCGCCAGCCTCTGAGTTAATCCACCGAATTGGGCTGTACAGATGTTTCTGGTCCGGCGAATCTAGGGTATAGAACAGTTACGAGTCCGACGCACAACGAAGCTCCAAATTAACTAATTAGAATCAGATTATATTTATGCAAACGCATGGTAACCCTGAATTTTACAACAAAATTTTACATCCTAAATTTAATATGGAGTCAGATGAATTGTAATTGCTACGACATTAGGACTGCAGCATCCGCTAGACACGTTTCAGGCCACTTAAAAGCAGAACGTGAAGGACATCATCACGTTTGGTCTGAGGCAGTGGCCTAGCGCTGACGCTGTAGCCAGGCCCCAGTTGTAGACTGGAGACCGGTAAGTCTTTATTTTCCCTTGCAGTTCGGGCAAACACGCCGAGACCTTCTGCCTCATCTAGGACCCTCATTGGCTTAGATGAACAGTGTTTACATTTGCCTCAGTTGAAGTCAGTGTTCATGATTCAACAATAAGAAAGAGACTGGGCAAAAATGGCATCCATGGGAGAGTTCCAAGGCAAAAACCACTGCTGACCAAAAAGAACACAAAGGCTTGTCTCAAATTTGCCAAAATACATCTTGATGGTCCCCAAGACTTTTGGGAAAATATTCTGTGGACTGACGAGACAAAAGTTGAACTTTTTGGAAGGTGTGCGTCCCGTTACATCTGACATAAAACTAACACAGCATTTCATAAAAAAAGAAAATCATATCAAAAGTCAAACATGGTAGTGGCTGTGTGATGTTTTAGGGCTGCTTTGCTGCTTCAGGACCTGGACGACTTGCTGTAATTGATGGAACGATGAATTCTGCTCTGTACCGGGAAAATCCTGAAGGAGAATGTCCTACCATCAGTTTGTGACCTCAAGCTCAAGTACACTTGGGTTGTGCAGCAGGACAATGATCAGAAACACACCAGCAAGTCCACCTCTGAATGGCTTAAAAAAAAACAAAATGAAGATTTTGGAGAGGCCTAGTCGAAGTCCAGACCTAAATCTGATTGAGATACTGTGGCATGACCTTAAACAGACCGCTCATGCTTGAAAACCCTCCAATGTAGTTGAATTAAAACAATTCTGCAAAGTAAAGTGCGCCAAAATTCTTCCACAGGGATGTGAAAGGCTCATTGCCTGTTATCGCAAATGTTTGATTGCAGTTATTGTCGCCGAGGGTGGCACAACCAGTTATTTGGTTTAGGGGGCAATTACTTTTTCACACCGGGCCAAGTAGGTTTGGGTAGCTTCTCCCCCTTAATAAATGAATTCATCATTTAAAAACTGCATTTTGTATTTACTCGGATTATCTTTGTTTGATGATCTAAAACATTTTGTGACAAATACATTTTGTGACAAATATGCAAAAAAAAAAGAAAGAAATCAGGAAGGGGGCAAATACTTTTTCACGGCACTGTACAGCTACTGGAGGCTGAAGACAATGTCTCAGATTGCCAAGACACACTGCTTCTGACAGCCTTAGTAATTGTCCCTGATGGTCTGAACTCACTGCTGTGGGAGACTGCAAAGATTGTCCCTTATACACAGAGACAATGCTGCTGAAGGCTGCATTGATTTGTCTCTTGACAGACTGCTACTGGAGGCTTCAAAAATTGTCCCAGATGGCCAAGAGCTAGTGTTTCTAGTTTAGTGCAACAGGAGGCTACAAAGATTGCTCCAGAGGGTCGAGACTAGGGGTGGCTAACCATGGTCCTGGAGATCCACAGTGTCTGCTGGTTTTTAGTGTTACTCAGCACTTGATTGATGAATTAAAGCAGTTGATTACACTCTTCGCTTATCTCACCTGGTGTCTGAGGTTTAAATCGGGTGGAGAAAACCAAACTCAGCACACCCTCTGGCTCTACAGGACCAGCGTTATCCACCCCTGCTCTATAAACTTTTATCTGTACTCTGTACTTTGTTTGCATTACAACTACGCTAAATATCCAACCACATTGACAAATCTTGGTTAACACGTAGATTGCTGTCACAACCTGCAAGTCTGCTTAATTGGCTGTAGGACTCTTGTGGGTTGTTCCTGCTAATTGCTTGATTGGCTCATTATTACCAAATTAAACCTGAGACTCCAGGTGAGATCAGTTAAGTGAGTAATCAACTACTTCAATCCATCAATCGAGTGCTGAGTAACACCAAAAATCAGCAGACACTGTGGCTCACCAGGACCAGGGTTAGCCACCCCTGGCCTAGACCTACTGCTGCCGAAGGCTTCAAAAATGGTCTCAGATGACCTGGATCTACTGCTGCTGGAATACAAAGATTGTCCCAGATGGCCTTGTCTTGCTGCTCCTAGAGGCTGCAGAATGTGTTCTGAGCTAATATATGCATGCATAAAATACTCACATACACTCAGCAAAAATATGAACACCATCTACACTAAAGGGAAAAGCTTATGCCATTTTTCGGCAGGAGGCTGGCAGTCTTGTTTTCCATTGTTAGCTTTTCTCTTGAAGTTCAGCCAGCTCAGTAGGGTTCAACTTCCAGTTCTAGACCCATTGTTGCTTGCGGTTGCCGAGACTGTCCCACTGAGGTTGGAGACTGTGCCAGATCCATCTGCTGCCATATAGCTGGTTCCAAAGAGTTTAGGTTTGCTGGGAGACTGTGACCAAAAAGATAGAAAAAAATCTCCTCCAATTACAAAAGCATCTGCTGACCTTGTATAAGGTACTATTTATCCAAGTCTATCAAGTAAAAATGTTATAGCTGGTTCCAAAGAAACAGTTTTTCATAACTCTATTTTTCAAAAACTCTGTGGCCATAGTTTTGTGGAGAATGCAAGGAATAAATTTGATACCTTTCATTAATTTTTCAAAGTATTTCTTTATTTGATGACATTTCATTGTTTGACATCCAAAGAATGGACTTTTCTTTGACACTGAATACCAACAGACTGAGCAAAGTGCATTTTCTTCTTTGATCAATTTGTTTTTCTGGAGCAGATATAATGTGCCTTTGCTTGACTGTTTTCAAGTTTCCCTTTTCTACAGTCTAGAAATGCTTTATAGGAGCAGTGGGCTGATAAGCACTTGGTGCACATTTCATAGTTCATTTCCATGGTGCAGCTGTTCACTTTGTCAACAGGGCAGGAATACTTGATGATGTCGGTGGTTTCAAAGTTTTTCAACGAACAACGGTCTTTCTCAATGATATCATCCATGATGTTGAATGTTCCTTGAATGACTGAACCCTTACCAACGCTCAGCAAGGTAAAAAAAAGGCAATTGATCGTGGCGCACCGCCACGGCAAAATAAAAGCTGCCACGCCTACATAAAATGACTTTACATAAACTCCAAAAATCCTAAGGACAATCAAGTTTCGCCAGTTCTCCTTGTTAAGTTAAAATGAGCGCTAATAATTCTTGACCTGTTGTCAATCATTTTGCTTGATGAACTCATTTTCCAATGAAAATAAATTAGCCATCTGCAATAATACGCGCTGCTTTCTTAATGCAATGTGTGCAACGATTAGAGAAAAAATATTTTGTTCACTTTGCAAAACGATAAACTACGATGTTAACTTCTGTGTTTGCTGTGAGCACATCCTGCTCTACCTAATTGACCTATGGCTAAGCCCTGCCCGAAAATGTGATGAGCCAATCACAGTGCGTATTCTCTTGCCATATGCTTGGACATTCTGAGTCTGAACTTCCATTGAAATGCATTATGGAAACTCCGAATCATTCGCTTTTATGGGGTTTTAAAATGTTTCTAAGTAATCAAATGGTCGAACGCTGTGCTTGGGGTAAATGTAACTCCGATACGAGGTATCCCGAGAGGCTGGGCGATGGGGTGTATTTTATACCCTTCCCAAAACCACATCATAACCGAGAGAAGTGTCTCCTCTGGATAAAGCTTTGTGGAAGACCCCACTATCAGCTTAACGTAGCTAACAAAGGTCAACAAGGATGTCTACATTTGCTCCACGCTAAGTCAACATCGTGTTTAAGGGGACATCTTGTCACTTCGCTGGAGATTAATATAAAGTTATCTTTTACATCACTAAATTAGCTAACATTAGCTAAAGTTAGTAAACTCTATGGCTAACTTAAGTGCTGACGGACGTTGGCTTAACATGAGCTCCTGGCTGCGTTGTTCACCATGTCACCTTGTTTACTTAGAAGGAGTTCAGTCATGTCAAGGTTAGATTTCTTAAATTCGGTAGCAATAATAATACATAAATTAAATTTATGACACTGCAGTGCACGAACAATGCTGATCCTCTATTTTGTTGTGTGAGAGGGTGACGGAAACGAGATGCCGTTGATCGCATTTGCACTGAGACCTGAAAATTTTAGCCTCTAATTTAAACTTTTCGCTGACCTTCTCCACTCTAAATTCATTAGTGTATCCCTCCAATGCATAGTGTAACCCTTTTTGCTGACTTCTTGATGATATTTGAGCCTTCTATTGCCAAAAATCGATATCATCCTGAAAAATATCTCTTGACTGTGATACCAGCTATTAGCGCCTGTTCTAAAATGTTGATTGTTTGTCCGAGTCACTGGAGGGGGCGGGGCTTAGCCATAGGTCAATTTCAGGGCTCCAAACTCTCTCGCATTCGGCGTGAGACTTAGTGGATATATTCATGTTCCGTGCAGTAGTCAGCAATTATTAAATCAACGCAATGCATGTTTTCACGATCATTCAATGAAATAAGTCCATTTGAAACGTTTTTATGCAATTCCGTAGCTTTCAACCCCTGAGTAAAGAAAAGCATGAGAAGTCCAGAGTCATAATTGATTTCCAAGTTACTAGTGGTGAAATCCACCTTGACGCATGTGAAACTGATAAACCTCCGTGCACATAGACTTCAATTATTACATTGCCAACATGGTGATTAATGAAAACTGGCCACACCTGATGATGCTGAGTTTTGACCTGATGCTGAAGCCCTCCGCCACAGTTTAATAAAATCCCGGAGAAAACCTTAAATTATTTTATATTGTTCGTTGTACTACAGGATAAGACCTGTTACCGATGTCACATAAAGAATAAATGATAATGAAATAGAAATGTTTAAAAAAAAATACTGCAGTGGTGTTCAAGTTAATTTATGCTTGCTTTTAGTACTAAATATTATGGTGTTTGTGGCGCTCATTAGTATTCTGGTTGAAATAGAGGGCATGTTGCTTAATTAATTGAGATTCAACTTACCATTAAAAAAAAAAGAAATTTGACCAGAAAATCCTAAAATTTTATTCTGAAAAATACTTGCATTAAGCTAATGCATCGTTTAAAAAAAGAATTTTCTGAGGGAGCATGCCCCCCCTTACAGGCCGAGCAACAGTGTGGTGCCACATGTAATTCTCACCTACTTTTCATTTAAGGCGCTTTCAGATTGCATGCAGTAGCCACACCGTTGTACGCTGAACCCCATTAGGTTCAATTTTTTCCCCAGCGCCAGAGCAGTTTGCCACTGCCGTGGAGCAATGCACGAAGTGTTGCGATTCCACGCCCATAACTACACCTCTGCCGCGCTACTTTTTAGCTCGCTAGCCAGTTGGCTACGTAGCCAAATACATTGGCGAGCTAGCTATAACATTATACAGTTCGACATCACTTTAGTTTGCTAGCTAGATAGCCAACCAGCTCCCTAGCGAGTAAGACAGTACGCAAACTGTAGCCTTATTGTGTCGGCGTAATCAAGACGCAAATTGATGCGATTATGGGATGAAAGTGAAGTGGGGGACCAGAATTCCAGAGTAGCGACGCATTAACGGTACGGAAAAAGATATCACTGCCCGTACACCTAAGGAAACAGCCATCTATATGGCTGTTGCCAAATCTTGGCTTATACCCGTTGCCATTTCTCGCTAGCTCGCTGTTGACTACTTGCTCGAGCTGGCAGCTCAAGTCATGTACAACCCACAAAACAGCAATGCTAAGCTGACAGTGCCATCAACTGGCGAACTGGTTAAATCTCAACCTTAAATCTTAAATCCTAAATTATATGTATAATTATATATTTAATTATATATAGAATAGGCATGGGCAATACAAATGAATAAAATGACAACATTTCTTGAGTTGCTGAGAAAAAAGTTTTTATTATTTTCTAATGATTTTTTGCAGGTAAGTACAGAAGACACAGATGAAGAGTTTGCCACAAGTCCAACGCCTTTACAGGAAAGGGTCTCAGAGCCACAGGCTCCCAAAAATGGCTGATTTCGCATTTATCAACAAAAACCCATTGTGAAAATTGGGGGGTGAAGCCTGAGGGCATTTTCGAAAATGAAGTCTTCTCAGAAATAAACCTGGCCAAATTATCCATTAGGGTACCCTAACAGAAATAATTGATGCTAAAGTCATCAACCCCTTTTCTGAAGTACAGCAGCGCCCCCTAGGCCCTTTTTAATGGAAAATGCATTGAATTTCACCCAATTATGTTCAACAAACATTAGGTTTTGCATTGATATTAAAAAAATGGTATGAATGGGTTGCCTGTTAAGTTTTTTTTGGATCAGTGGCCTGCAAAAATGTCAAAATTATCGGTGGGAGGGCAAACATTAACGATACTCGCCCATTACTGTATAAAATGCTGTGAAGTCGCTGATGCCGGCAGTTGTTTGCCCTCCCACTGCTATTTAAACGTTCCCCATCAATAACCGTGGTGATTAAAAAAAAAAAAAGTTTACACTGTTTTTATAATGTCCATACCCTCCTCCCATGATAGTTTCAATGAGCTACTGTGAATAATTCATAGTAAAACACAGTGACGTGCAGTCGGAGGTTAGTTTGGTGAGGCAGAAACCTCCCTTTGCTTGATTAGCAATCAGACGATTAACTAGTTTAGTAAGACTATTCGCAGAATGACGGGCCAGTTTAGGTTTCGCGGCGTTATTACTCAGTATATCGAACCTGAAATGCTCACAGGACAGCAGATTCGTGCGTATTTTGCTTCCAGGAAGCCGAAGCAATGTCATCAACAAATATTAAAACAGTTCGACTTATGCAGAGTTCAATGCTTAATCAATATACAATGTATTCTCCTTTAAATACGCGCTTTTACACCCAAACAAAAAGCGGGCGCTTATTTTCAGTCTTCTTTCAGAATCCGATTAACAAAATGTTTAAACGATATACAGAATTACCGAGAGCCGAGAATTTTTCCTAATTGATTATTCAGATTTCCATCCTCGCAGTCTCGAATTGAAGGGTATAAGTGAATGAATCTTGCAACCGGTGTTCGCGAGGTGGCATATTTTGATAGGTAGCAAAATTTGTCAGAACACTGGTAGGTTTTGAACGCCTGGCGCTGGTTTATTCCTTGGTATATTTTACTGAAACTTCGCAAATAGGGTCACAGGACATTCTGTCAACTAACTATGTATGTTTGCAGTAAAAATACACTCACCTTTCTTGCTATTGTTGATAAGAAGTCACGGCGAACTCGCGACGAACTTCAACAACTTCTGTCGAACTAATTTCACATCCCCTGGAGGTCTAGACTGACGAACAGACTCGTAATTTCTCAAATTAGATGGCTGTAATTCAATCAGGGCCGTAGCTGGGATATCACGTCAGCGCGGCTATTTGAAATCTACCTCCAAAATGGATATTTTTGCCACGCCCGCACTTGAAAGTTTGTAAACACGGCGCAAATTGAGGTCACGATTCATCCAACGGGCGAATAATAGCTCTGTTCAAATCGCGTTATTGGCGTAATCGCAGAGTTCATGTATGAAATGCGGGTATCCTATTGAAAAGGTTGTTTTTAATCAAACCATGGTGTTCCTTTTGTATGAAAATGGTATTTACATCATTTTTTTAATAAGTTTTCTGAGGCTTGTTTACCGTCCCAGTTCAGCTGTTACGCATTCCATTAGAGTTTATGCAGAGCGTTGCCCATGCCTATATAGAATTAAATATTTAATTACATATATAATTTAAATATATATTTAGCAATTTGATTTATATTTAAAGTTTAGATTTAGTATTTAATGTCCTCTTTTTCCTTCTACAAAAAGTTATACTACAAAAAACGATATCACCTTTTCTACACCAATTTACACATATTTGTGCGTAAATGTGTGAAAAAGAGACGGTTTAAAATGGAAACAATCTTTTTTCCCGGTTTTTGACGCTAAATGTGCAAAAACTGTACGGTATAAAACAACACACCCTATTTTACAAACGGCGCCCCATAGTGTAGTGTGTACGCACATCCCCTTCATTCGACGAAGATTAAAATCGCTTAATTTGTATAAGCGATTAGGTAATGTGTACGCACGCTTCGTCGAACGAAGGGAATTGAGAGGTAGCACTGTATACCTGGATGACTCAGGTCCCACACATGCTTTGTTCGATCTTCGTTAGTTTTTTCCTAGTGTGTACGCTCTCGTATCTTAAGTGTAGTGTGTACGCACGCTTAATTAACTAATCAAGATTTACTCATCTTCATTGAATTAAGCAATTTTACTAATGTGTACAGGGTCTAGGACTGTATATGGTTAGTATGTTAATGTTTATAGGCTCTGAGCTGTATGGAAAGCGGCATACAATAGCCTATAAAAACACTATATTAAAAATAAAAAGTATTTGGCTGAAATGTACAATGTAACATAAACATTTAGGTAAAATAGAAGTATAAATAATAATACTTATTTCGATACACAGAATCAATCAGGTATTTCTTTTAATACTACTGGTACACTGTATGGTTAAAACCAAACACATGAGCTTATATGTCATGGTAGCAAGATGCACCACAACATTCTCACCACTGTATTGCACCACATTGGATGCTGTCAATGATATATTTTGCCTAAAATGAACTAATTCAACAAATTGCAATGTCCTGATATTGTATTAGGATGTTACTGTAATAATAAAAGGAGATTTAGTGTTCATACTTAACATTTTATTGGTATTCATACAACATGTATTAAATTGTGACATTTCCTTCAATTGTTAGATGTGGAGAAATGTAGCCTGGAAAGCACTGAGGGACAGGTATTTAAAAGAAGGGAGGCTCATCAGGGAGAAGAGGAGTGGAGCCGGTGCAGAGGAGAGAAGTCGCTGGCGTTATTTCACAGTCATGATTTTCTTGGAGCCTCACGTTAAAGAAAGAGCCATGACTTCTAACATGTCACAGTCCGAGCCCCATCCCAGTCCTTCTCCCAGTCCCAGTCCCCATCCCAATCCTTCTCCCAGTCCCTGTCACAGTCTGATCCCCCATCTCAGTTCACTCTCCAGGCCACGTCAGAAGTGGAAATGGGGCGTCCACCAACACCCCAGTCCTTCGTCCAGCTGCTGTTATCCCAGTCCCATGTTGCTGCTATCCCATGTACGCTTTTGGCTTTTTTCATACTTGAGAAAAAAAGATTTCTGTTTTTCGTTTGTTTTTGTAGGGCCTTGTTTTCTTAAAAAAAAAGTAATGTACTGTACTGTCTATGTGCTTAGTAGTGCTAAATGTTTTTTTTTTTTAATACACACACACACACACACACACACACACACACACACACACACCACCTCTTCTGTTTTTGAAGCATATAATTACGCAGTTAAGTCTTACCTTATCTTTTGAGTGTTGTTTTGGACCTGGAGTGATAAGGATGTGAAGGATGAAATCTTACGTTATTCAATCTGATCTGTTACACGAAACAATAGCACTATCTAGACTGTTAAAGAACATTAAATAAACGTTATATGAGGTAATGACTATACAGTCTTTGTGGTATTTGACTGACTGATTTATGGTTAGAATTCAAAATAGCCTATACTCTTCATACTTACTTGGATGGTTAGTTATCCTTGAATGTAATACAGAAATGGCTTTTTTATGAGGGATTTTGAGTGGCTCTTAAAAGAGCCTTTGTTTTATTAGTGGTAAGCACAGCAGCAGGTGTGGGTTGCATAGACCTCAGGCCTCAGTGTCCTGGGGCATCACGCCAGCAGCCGAGCAGAAGTAGGCGGTGAAGGCCTCCCAGCTAGCAATGGCCTCCTGTGTTGAGTTATTAGCATCCACCCTCCTTGCAGGCTGCTGAGCTGGGGCATTCTCTGATGGACCAGGAGGTTCTACTGGGGTGCTCCATCTTTGAAAGTTGTGCAGAGCCACTGTTGCTTTGACAATGGCATCTACGTTTTCAGAGCTCACCCCAATCACCCGATGGTAGATCCTCCACTGCGCAGCCAGGATACTAAAGGCATTTTCCACTACTCTTCTTGCCCGTGAGAGGCGGTAGTTGAGCATTCTCTTTTGATCGGTGAGGTTTCTGCCAGGATAGGGCCTTAGCAAATTCCTCCTACACAAAATGATGGTGAAGACAAAAGATACCAGATACAGAATTCAACTGTGCAACTGATAGTTTAACACAGTGCTGTCCAGAATACTTTATCAATCTATCCTCATCTCTATCTATCTATCTATCTATCTATCATGTACTTACTATGAATTAATTTCATGAATTACCTGAGGGGGAATACCTCATCTCCCACGAAGACATGGGGCATGGGCCCCAGGTGTTCAGCACCAGGAATGGGCACGTCTTCTGGGAGATCCAGCCTGGCTTCCCACAGGGCCTCTCCAACTGCAGACGCAGCAAGGGTCCCTCCATCACTGTTCCGCCGAAATGCACCAACATCCATGACCCTAAACAGGTACCGGGCATCCACAACCGCCAGCAACACAATGGAGAAGGTTCCCGTGTAGTTGTAATATTGGGAACTAGAATTATGTGGGGCCTGGATCACTACATGCTTCCCATCTATTCCTCCCACACAGTTGGGAAACTGCCATGTCTCCATGTAGCCCTGGGCAATCTCCCTCCATTGGGCAGCCTTTGGGACTGGCAGGAAGTCCTCTACCAGGCTGTCCCAAATGGCCTTGGAGACCTCTGGGACAATGTTTGCCGCTGTTGAGATGCCCACCCGGTAACTAGAAGCAATGGTGGTATAAGAGTCACCAGTTGCCAGGTACCTGAAAGGATGACAATATTACATTCTGATTGAAAAACCTTTGTGCATACCAACCTATATGCAATTGGAGTTTTGTCATTACAAATTATTTAACATTTAACATTTATTAATATAGAATTCTCTCTCTTTTTCTCTCTCATTAAACTACAGGTTTCATAATGCATCTGTGTTATGGATATAACTATATAGTTATATCCATAACACTGATGCACTATGAAACCTGTAGTTAAATAAGTAGTTTAACAGTTTATCTACCCAGGATTATTTACTAAATTAATTTTCAGTGAATTCCAGTTAATTCCTAGTTTCTGCTGGTGTTAATTGTATAGGCAACATATACATATACGACGACTGCTTGTCAATGTTTTCATATACATCACCTACCTCAGACAAATTGCCAGGCGCTCTGTTGCAGGTATTGGGTCCTGGAAATTTGTCTTCATTCTGTACACCACCGGCCCAACTCTCATAAGCAGAAGGTCGAACTGCTCTCTGCTAAGCCTAAAATAAGTTTGGAACTGATCATGGTGGAAACGGAGCTCTTTCACCAATTGAAACTCGCCAAGGAGTTCCCTAGACCTGAGAGTTTCATGCACCCACACCCTCCTCTTCATTCTCACTGCCATCCTCCTCCTCAGAACAAGGACAAGAATCAAAGCTTTTTTCTGACGTTGAGATAGATACATGTCTACAGATGCTGAAGCCGACACCACACACCAAAACATTGGTCGCAGACATGACGTGTTTTCGAAAACCCCCTATTATCAGCAGGCGACCCTCGGCGTCAGCAGCAGGCACAACGCAACCACAATTGGCCAGTGTCGAGCATAGCAGAAAGCAAAGCGGCATACTGCTGGCGACGTGAAAGCCGTGTTAACCTGCTGTTTTCATTTCTTGGGAACACTCTGCTCACGAGTCAGCGAATAAAAGAGTATTGTATATACTGTGCATGGACACACGATTGAAAACTATTCAACTCAATAATAAATCAGAGGGGCAACACTCGACATTAGTAAAAATCAGCTTCCATCATCTTCATTTCATCTTGATTGAGCATTATATTGATATTGTTGGGGAAGTAAAGTTAAATTGAACAAAGTGCAATGTCGGAACCCGGCAGTTTTAGTAGATAGACACCCTCGCTTTATGTCTGGCACTCTGAATACTGAACACAAGTGCATCAACTGTTAAAACCTCTCACTTATCCAACATGTACAATAATTCTGTTCAATTTAATTTATAATTTACCATCAAAAACATTAAAGGTTTCCTGACATAAAATATCCTTGAAATTAACATTTAGAACTCTCTATGGTAATTTTTCACAATGAAAACGAAGATGCAAACGGTTTTCTGTGAAAATTTGTGGTTTTTAAACTATTTCAGACTGCTGAGTCTGATCGGGAACTCCCCCTTCGAAATGGGTCGAAATGTCTGGAACTGGCCTTCTCAATCAACGTGATGTCAAGCAAGGAAGGCAGCTGGTCAGATCTCACTCACTCGACAATGAAATGTACGTACACTATGCTTTATTTACCATAGCCAGCTAACAGACCCTTGCAAAAAACCACTATCGGAATACCGTAAAATTTACCACCAAGAAACTATAGTATTACTGTAGTAATTATATGTTTTTTTGGAACGCACAATAGAGATTTTAGTGTTACTATTGAAATATCATAGGGCTACCATAACTAATAAAATAACACTACGGAAAAAAACTATTTTAATACTATAAACGTCAGCTTGCTAAATGGGTAATGTGGTTAGTTAAGCTGACTGGTAGGTAGTTAGTGTGTAACTTGGCAGTTCTCTCAACACTAGACTGAATGCTTAGTGCATAATTTCATAATCGAAAATTCATGTTAATCTAATGTTATGTCGAACTTAACTTAGCTAGCTAACTACAGCAGGAAATTAACGTCAGCTAGCCAGCTAGCTTGCGTGCGTGTCTAAAGCTGCTTTCACACCAGATGCAAAACTAATTCTTTACACGATAGATTACATTCAAAGTCTATGCGAAGACGTGCGAAAAATTTGTTTTGCGTCCGGTGTGAAAGCGGCTTAACACCACCTATTCTGGCAAATGTTCTGGCGAATAATCCTGACGTTAGTTGGTGACAGTTGCGTGTGTTCCCCTCTATCCCAGGGGTGTCCAATCTTCCCCATTAAGAGCTGGTGTGGGTGCAGGTTTTTGTTTCAGCCAAGTGCCACAACACCTGATTCCACTAATTAACTGAGCAGGGGGTTCAATCAAGACCTTGGTGAGTAGAATCAGGTGTGTTAGTATTGGGTTGTAACAAAAACCAGCACCCACACTGGCCCTTTGTGGATAAGATTGGACAACCCTGCTCTATCCAAACGCCCCGGCCTCGGTTCGGGCGTTTAGCAAGCTTTATGAGCAGAGCTTTATGAGCAGAGCGTTTCGCGTATATTTGCATCTTTGCATTGACTTTGAATGTAATCTGTCATGTGAAAAATTTGTTTCACATCCGGTGTGAAAGCGGTTTAACGCCACCTATTCTGGCAAATTTTCTGGCAAATAATCCTGAAGTTTAATGCCATAGGTGGTTAACTTTCATAAATTAGCAGGTGAGGGTAACTGCCACAGCTGGAGAGTAACTGGATTATCGACAGCTGCCATCGCATTATTAGGCAGATGAACTCGGGAGGCTGTATTGTGATGCTGATCGCTGGCCGTGCTGTAGGAAGTGGGCATCCGTGATCAATGTGGAACTAACACTGGCTTACAGGCTTGCCGGCATACAATATTTTTTATGAATCGGCGAGTTATCTTGATGCCTTGTTGTACAATCGTCATTAGATTTATACCTGAGTTTGGATAGTTGTCCTCATGTCCACTATGTATCCAGCCATCTAGCTACCATAGCCTACGTAACACGGTTTGTCGAGAGTAACAATTAGATAGATGGATAGATATCTTTATTGCAGGCTCATACACTAAACAAACAGTAGAAAACGTGTAAACAAGCGTGTAAAGGGACCGTGCAGAGACCGCGATGGCGGAGGTGCCTTCCTTTGGTCACGTCATAGGTCATGTGACTTATGTCTCAGAAACTTCCAACTTTTTCAGGGGGCGGGGAGTAAGAGTGCAAAAAAATCACTTTTCTTCCTTGCAATTGCTGGATTTTTCACCCATTTCAGAACTTTTGAGTGCATAGAGAGATATAAATAATCATGTAGAACAAAATAAACCAACACTTTCAGGCGTTGTGCTTCATGTCAGGGAACCTTTAATTAACAATTAATGCCAAATTTGATGATAGGGAGATCAACCTGTTGGATCAACTGTCGCAACGCATAATGTAAAAACAAAACATTATGAAATAATTTGACAAAATGTAATAAACTTTCACTTCAATACGTAATTACACCTGCATTTTGTAATAACCAGCTGCATTTTGAAATAAACATCTTGAATGCATTATGTAATAAATTTCCCCGCATTTTGTAATGAATTAGTACATATTGCTATGGTTATTACAAAATGTGGGTGTTGAACTTTTTTTTGCTAAAAATATGTGGTTCATGATGTAATAACCAATTGAAATGGATGTCTTCATTCATAAAAATTGTTAAAACAATATACCAACATTTATGTTATGCAGAGCATGAATCATACTGCCTCAAAATTCATTTTAAAGAGATATGTTTAGGTCAAGGCCTTGTTTCTCAAAACTATCTTAAGGCGAAGATGTTTGTGTCATAGATATTTCTACCCGCCGGATGCCAAACGGCAATCCGACGGGAGCTAGGACCATGGGCCTAAAGATAAAAGAAGAGTCTCAAATGCCAGGCTGGTAAAAAAGACAAAAGATTTAATCAAATAAACTCTTAGAACAAAGCTACAAAAACAACGAGCAGCACCAAAAATATCACCAGGTAAAACAAAGAATGGAGTGGCAGTGATCACTGCCAACAGCCAGCCCTATATAGGCTACCCTGCCCTCACCTCCACTTCAACGAGCCACACCTGTTGCTCGCTAAATTGGAGGTGAGGAATGCAGCAGGGGAGGGACTGCAAGGGAAAACCCTTACAGTTCGTAGAATCCGTCTCATGAAGCTTTTTTACATTGGTGGAGTGTTTGCGAAAACATCAAACATTAAATAAATTTTCACAAATAATCTTAAATCTATGAGTGGTTCCTTCCACTGGTGGAAAGTTAACGTGCATTTTAAGAGTAGTCTATGGCACCTGCAGGAGCCATCATAAACTGTTTGAGTTTTGTTTGCATGTGTTTTATTTTAATATTACCTTATTTACTTTCATTGCATTTCTGCAAATAACAACTCCAGCAGTAGGCAAATAAAGCTCTTTGCATGTGAGTGAAAATTGTTCACACCAGGATCACCAACAGTAGAATATCTCTCAGTTATAGCCTACCAGAAGACAAAAATATCTGGGAGGTGAAGGAACGCATCTCTTGTTACTGGATTGAGGGTAAATTAAAGCTTATTTACATGATCTGACTCAATATAAAATTATACTTAACCTTCTTCCGCAGTAACACTGAAGCACAGCAGGCTTCGCGTGACTGTACTGCGGCTCTGTATAGGATTACCATTGAGGGGTGTAGATTTTTGGTGCACCACTGGCAGGTAGAGCTAACAACAATATAATTAAATGTACTTACAGCGGCATTTTGTGTACAGGCAAGTAACTATGGGGTGCATATATCCTTCAACCCGAGCGTGTGCCACAACTGAAAATCCCTCGTTGTGCATAGGATAGTTATCAGTCAAAGAGGAATGCCTGGTTAAAATGAATGCAATTTCTTGTTGAAAACTAGGCTATGAATCACAAAATGCAAAGAAGAATGTGTTGAGCAATATGAATATAGCCTACCCGTGTTAGAGTTTCCCAGAACCGTTACTATGGCGTTAAATTAGTCTCAAAACTCGAGCGCATGAAAACCGAGAGAGCGCGTGAAAACCGTGGGTGTACAACCCTCAGTATCCGCTCTCAACTTCAAAATGCGCTCACAATATCAAAAAATGCTCACAATATCAATAAATGCTCAATATCAATAAATTTCACCACACGCAGCGTGATTTCAAACGATCACAATGTCAAAAATGCTCATCTCAATCAATGTCAAAAATGCTCGCAATCTCAATGCTCGTAATGTCAATAAATGCTCAAAAAAATCTCACCGTGCTCACAATGTCAAAAATGCTCGCTTAATCTCTCAATGTCAAAAATGCTCGCAATCTCAATCTCACCAAATGTCAATAAATGCTTAATCTCACCGCGCTCACAATGTCAAAAAATGCTCGCAATCTCAATAAATGCTCGCTTGTCGATTTGTCTTCTGAGACTTTGGAGGCGGGACTTTTAATGCTGACCTTGGTCTTTGATTGGCTGTTCGATTGCCCACTGCCTGAAGTACAGAAGAAAAATTCAGAGACCGCCTTTTCTGCAAGGCTACGACCACCATGGCGGAGCAAGTAAGTCTCGCACCGACGGCACATCTTTCACATGTTCCATTTTAGTACTGTTTGAAGGTATTGATTCTGTTCACTGTATGTAGCTTACATGACGCCGTGTGACAGCTCTTTAGCTAGCGGAATTTTTGACATTAGAAAAGCTTGCTAATCTCCGTCCCGCCATTAATACTGGTTGCCATCTTGGCTAACAACGTTAGCGCCAATGTACACCTAAAAGGACCCTTTTCTAACGTTATGCCGTTCATGCGGCAGTATTCGCACTGTTCCTGAGTAGTTCTTGGCCAAGTACAGGCAAATTAACAGGTTCCGAAATGTCGCTGATCTGGTCTCCGATCGTATGAAAATGAACCTTGGGGTCAACTTTTTATCGTCATGTGAAAACTCGATAGGATTGGCGCCGATTAGCTTAGCTAGCTACCTGCTAACCCGCCTTCCGATGCAGTGCGTTGGCTGTGGCTGATGTCTCTGCTCTTTTGATTGGCTACTTCCAGCACGCACAGTCTCCGGCTTGTCTCTTATCCCTGTTGCGAGGCAGAATTATGTCGGGAGGAAAAACAGGTGAAGTGAGGAACAGCCGCCTCGAGAATGCCCTCATCACGGGCAATATTAAATTGATACGTGCTATCTTATGTATTTTGGGGTAGCTGGTCACGATCGTATCAGTTTACGAGCTGTCGACCTGCTCCCAATGACTGGTCGTTCTGCAATTAAAAAATGTATTCAGACCACTATAACTGAAAGCATAATCGGTCGTATAACTGAGTCCATGTCGGCAATATTGTGTCCGCGAAATGGCCATAGAACAGCGCAGCTTTGTTGTAGCAAGCCTCGTTGATTTAAATGAAGTGGATTTTGCGTTCAACAAATTCGAATGGAAGACTGCATTCTGAGTTGGTCTCTAATTAAAGGATCTGTGTCACGATTACTGCACATGCTCGGAGCTTTGAAAACTGTTCAAGAAATCAAACGAAGCGAATCTGCCCGTATTGCCTGTGGTCCACTTATGCTTTTAAGGCTTCCGCACGCAAGCAATCGTGGCCAGTCGGAAGCTTTCGGAAGCCGGGAACCATCCGAAACTCGTGCAAACAATCGTAGAAAGTCAGAGTGATTGGGGGAAAAAATGTATCCCATGATCCACTAACGCGAGCATTTCCGATTGATTTTTGCCAACGTCAACAATAAAGATAGCAGTTGTTTTTGTAAACGGTTTCTAATTGGCTAATTGCAGAGGAAATATTCGCCACCTAGTTTGCACTTGATGAGCCGATACTCCCGCGTCCTTCCGACAACTCATCAATCTGGTTTAATTTTGTCGCAAGAGGGATCCGCATGATCCGATCCAGCCGGAACCTCTCTTATTCACGCAGAAGGGTCGGTACAGGCCGGAAGTCATGATCCACCTATGTCTTGCGCTTAACAGAAATTTCCACTCGTTATCGCTCGTTACTGGTCGGAAGGGGAGAATCGGGAAAATCGGAGACCTTAAAAGCGTAAGTGGATCACGGGCATATGCAAGACAAACTCTGATTATACCGTTGGTAATCTGTCGTTGTTTTGCATTGTATTTATGTATTTTAGTTACTCACACGTGCACTTTACATGAAGGAGTTTACTGTCAGTGTTATTAATATAACGTTGCTGGTCCATGGTTGCTGAAAAATGAGGCTTAACAATTACATATACAGACTGAGCCTGAAAAGTAATTTCAAATTGTAATTGTAGTTTGTAATATCATTAATGTCTTGTCTGATCTCCTCTTCCATATGTAATGGCATGGTGAATAAATGGTTCTCTGAAGGATTCTATATATGCATGCATTGTATCTATACATTTTGAATAAATCAGTAGTTGACCTCATTGGCCACATTTTCTTCTTTACAGCTGAGGCATCACCTTCTCGAAAGATGTTTGAATAAAATTCAAACAGGATTCAGCGCATCACCACTGAATTTAGAGTACCTCGAGTTTCTTTGTCGTCAGGAGCTGTATCTTCTGCAGACCCTATCCAATCATTTTGATGTGCCTTCTGTCATCATTCAGGCTTTGCAAGAGCTTTTTGATCTTGTAAAGGCACCAGTAGAATGTCCAGTCTCATCACTTGCTATGGTAGTCCCTGGCACCACTGGACGACCCAGAATTTTTATTAAAGAGCAGCGCTTGAAAGAAATGCTCCACACTCAACTTCCGGTGTTTTGTATAGCTACACTGATGGGTGTTTCAAAAAGCACAATCTTCAGACGCATGAAAGAGTATGAGCTTTCTGTCTGCAACATGTATTCTTCCATCAGTGATGAAGAACTTGACAATTTGATTGCTTCCATCAAGAATGATTTGCCACATGCAGGCTACAGGATGGTCAGAGGGAGACTGGAGTCAATGGGCCATAGGGTTCAATGGAGAAGAGTTGCGACCTCCATGCACAGGGTTGACTCCATGGGCGTCATCTCAAGGCTGTCAAGTCTTGGCTGTGTTGTATGCAGAGTGTATTCTGTACCAGGGCCCTTATCTCTGGTACATGTGGACACAAACCACAAGTTGATCAGGTTTGTATTGAAGCTGCGTTTTCAAGTTCATTTATTTTCAGCCCTGAGTCGGTTGCAGGTGGTGGCAGGGTACTTAGGAAGGATTCCTGGCTGAAGAGCATTGGACCTGTGGATTATGCTGGGTATCCTAGTCTGTTTCTGGAGAGAGCAGCTGCTGTTGCTGTGATTTCAGCTCCACACAAATGCTAATCCTGCGCAATTTATTGAGATAAAGGGAGTATCTTTGTGATCTAATGAGATTTCCAGTCTATCTGTATTGATTGACTGCATCAGGATGAAGAGGACTGATTATCTAGTTTTCATGACCTTTGTTTTAACCTGATTACATGACTTAGTTTGTCTTGAACGGACTACAAGTTAATGTGCCAATTTCTGTTTATTAGCTACTTTTTTCAGAAATGTCAATAACTTGTAACAATGAATACCCTCTGACATTGACTTTCATTGGGGTTATTTTTCTGAAGTAAAATAGTTTGAATTTCTTCTTTTTTTTGTTAGACATCCAAGCAGAATGCATTAGAAGTAGTTGTGAAAATGCAGAAGGATTGCATATGTGCACAATAAAATTTATTAGATATTTTTGTTTCTAATAGAAAAGTCAAGCAAGACATTATCAAGACAAGTAAAGAAAAACTCTGAAAAGGGAACCCTTTCTAACCCCTTCTATGCACTGACTGATTTGGTTTTACATATGAGTAATACTTCAATCTCAATTGCTTCCCAGATACAACATTGTGATATTTGGAGGAGTGGATGGTTTCTCCAGAAAGGTAACCAACTGCCACTATTGTAGTAATTCCTCATGCTTTGCACTGGCTATACTAGCATAGTCCTGTACCTCGGTAATCATTGTGCATGCTTACGAGCTTTCATAAATCATTAAAATGCACAAATGCCTTCAGATTACTTATTGTTTTTCTGTACTTTGATTCAATATACCACATTTGTGGTCACATGATTCATTGGGGAGATTGCCATAAAATTTGGTATTGCATCTATTCTTCCCAGACGATGAGGCTTCTTAATTTTGCTGACTTCATGACCTTTTCAGTGGCATCATCCTCATGACCGAATGTACATTGTCTAGCTATTATGTTATGATACCACCGGACACAAAATGAAATTTCTCCTCGCTTTACTTGTGGGAGTTTTTATTTTTTTGCTTTAATTTGTCACCCTTTTTGCGTCAAGACCACACTCACTTTTACTGGAGAACAGCTTGGTGAAGGATTGACACTCAAATTCACACTGCCAACCAATAGCAATGCCAGTTGAGCCCTGTCAACGCCCAAATGGCAGTACTTCTTGCACTCTGCAAAATCAATAAGATGGCGACGCTAATGTTGCTATGCTAACATCACAAACATTTCACCTGGGGTGTGTACTACAAAGCAGGATTAGTGGGTTAGCTAGGTATATCAAGCATAAAGCCAGGCTTTTCAATGTCACAAAGGTGGCTCTTTGAATGTGGCAAGATCACCAACCATGGTAAGTTGCGTTACAAACTTAACAGGGTAGCTGCAGTGGAGGGCTCCACAGTGTGGGCAGGCGGAGGGTGATTCTTTTGAAGGACTGAAAAGGGAGCTTAAATTTCAGTTGTGACATATGAATGGGAACCAACGAGACATTCCATCAGTGGCGGTTCTAGAACTGAGAATTGGGGGGGTGCAGATACGTCCCTTTATGACAATTAGTCCTGGCTAGTTCTCAATCATTTTCCTTCACTGACGCGTTTTCCAATTATCGTAATTGGCACCTTAGGACTTGGTTTCTCTCCATATGCATGAAACGGCGATGAAATCATGGACTAAATTCAGTACAGTGGCGGAATCAGAACTGAGAATTGTAACAAAACATCCGTTTAAAACGGTTATTAGTCCTGACCTGTTCTCAGTCATTTTCATGATTAACAAAAGGTTCACTCTGAGAGCACTCCACACTTAACAGGTGCTGCTTGTTCTCCCCGATTACGTAAAAAGACAATCATTCATCTGGACGCGTATTTGCTGCATTTAAATCAACGTTATTCAAATTTGCAAACCTGTCGACTCTCACGCAAATAGCTTGAGCAGCACGCTGCCTATTTAACTGCCGAGTGCCCCTTTTTTTTGGTCAACCCACACAATACCGAGAGTGAAAGGTGATATTTCATTGGAACGCGGACCAGATCAATCAACGCGAAGCACTGGCCTATTAAGTACATTATTTTTCTGTACTGAATTTCGCCCATGATTTCATCGCTGTTCATTCGCATATGGAGAGAAACTGTCTTCAGTTGCCAATTGCGATAATTGGAAAATGCGTCAGTAAAGGAAAATGATTGAGAACTGGCCAGGACTAATTGTCATAAAAGGACGTGTCTGTGCTTCCCCCCCGGTTCCCGGTTCTAAGACCGCCACTGCATTCTGTTTCTTTCACTAGACTTTGATGTGTAGTTTGCCACCATTTTCTTGGTACACCTTTGATGCTCGTTTACATTCTCTTCTGTAGATATTGTACTTGGATGCGGCAACAAACAACTGCGCATCAACAGCATTTAACTTCTTCCTGAAGGCAACTCAACGGCATGGTTTACCTTCAAGGTAGCATATTATAGATTGTTACTAAGCTACTGTGCCCTCTAGAAGCAATGAAGGTAAATGGGCTGGGTGAAAAAAAGTAGATAATTAATTTTTTCCTTCAATACCTATGAGAAAAATTAGCCAGGTATGACACTGTAGATCTTTGCCTCCCAGACACACTCGCAAAATTGTTCACACTTAAGGTTTTGCGTGTGGGAGCTTTTTTGTCTCATCCTACACGTTCAGTTATGACTTAGTCGGGGGACTTGGAGGCCCATTGTAAAGCATACATGCATTTTTGCTTATAAGAAATTAATGCAAATAAGGGTTATATTGGAGTTTTGATCACAGTACAAACAATACTACTTGGGTGAAATTGATTGATCTAAGAAGTTACGGAGCCTTAATGATAATTATTGCAAATTCTCCCTTAAATTCACCGTAATTACTGTCATTATAGGGTTAGAGCTGATCAGGGCGTAGAGAACGTGGACATAGCCCGGTTTATGTTCACTGTCCGTGGCAACGATCGGGGAAGCTTCATTGCTGGAAAAAGTGTGCACAACCAAAGGTACAATTTAGAATTTTACCCTGAGAGAGTGTTGTTCTGACATTCTGCCGCATCCCCATATATACTTATTCAACTGTATCTGATATTGGGGTAGGTGAGGTTTCATGCCGACTGGCAAAGGATTGCATCCTCTCAGCGGTACATGTTCAGTAGGAATGCACCGACATTGCCATAATGAATTAAATGCTTGGCTTGAAATCGGTGTCTCACTGTCCTGTATGGTAATGGAGATAATTCATCTTCTTTAAACCCTCAATAGGATCGAACGATTATGGCGAGATGTGTGGATCTCGGTGACCTCAAAATACTACAACCTTCTACACTCTCTTGAAGATGATGACCTCCTGGATATCTCATGTGCAGGCAACATATTTTGTGTGCATTTTGCAATTCTTCCAAGACTCCAAAAGAGCCTTGGAAATATTTACTGAAGGGTGGAACCACCATCCACTTCGTACTGAGGGAAACCGGAGTCCGACACAGATCTGGGAGATTGCTCAGATGCTGAACAGCACTTCTGTCAATTCTGAGAACCTTGCGGTGAGTGCATTCCGCACAGTATGGGTGTTGACGTACAAAATTTGAAAAAGCATCTTCTGCATTTATTTTTCATGAACAATGATCCAATAAGACTATTTTAAATGCAGGTATAATGAGCATATATTTTCTGATGTATGCATAAATTGAAATCATATTTCCGTGGTCAAGCTGATTTGTCTATAAATTTATAGGACCTGCAAGAACCAGACTTTGACTGGGAGACTGCTGTTGACTTCGATGGCCAAGACTCAGAAGCTGGAGTTGTAGTGCCTGAGGTCGAGTGCCCTCTGACTGAGGAGGAGATGGCTGAACTCCAGACTTTGGTTGATTTTACTGACCCAAACATTACTGATGAACAGCTATACCTTGTCTGCTATGAATATATGAAACAACTGCAGATGCAAACTTAACCTCTTCAGCTCTGCTACACCCATAGGTGGTTAAATCAAGCCAGATTTACAGTCTTGAAACACAATCTGAGCCAGTGGTTTTTGCTTGGAAGGTTTGCCATGGATGCCTTATTTGCTCGGTCATCATAATTAGCTTACCGGCCCTATGGGCCAATGAAGTACTGTCGTGGTTTTTTTGTCTTTCGTCCAGAACAATTTTTATTGGCGTGATTAATTTTTCTGTAAATTTATCATGACATACTTTTAGACCATATCTCCAACTGTTTTTCTAGGATTTTTGATAAAATAGTTGTCAACTGTTTTATAGGCCCTTGAAATTTTGGCCGAAAAGTAAATAGTTTGGACTTAATTTTTTGAATTCCCCCCCCTTAAAACTGCCCTTTTTTTTTAATAAATCGGGCAATCAACAATCAAATCAATTTTACCATATTATCTACGCTTGAGAATATTGAAGATGGAGTATATATGTGTGTTGAACACTAATAGGAATTCATATTCAAATACTGATTATGGTGACTTTGAACTTGACCTTTGGGGACCTTCAAAGGGTTAAATTTAAATTTCAGTGACTTTCATCACCAAAACTATTACAGATAGAGCTTAAATTTGTATTAGAGGCATATAGTAAGTCATATGAAGTTTCACTTGGTGACCTTGAACTTAATCTTCAATGACCAAACTTTACTGTGAAAATTCTGACTTGCATCACCTCAATCATTTCAGATAGTATAGGTTTGTATTAGAGACTCTTTGGATGAACTTTGAAATTTGGAGACCTTCTGCAGCTGACCATCAAAGGTCAAACTTGACCTGGTAAATATTCAGTGACTTGTTTTGATAAAATGGCCATAGATGGAGCCAAGGTTTGTATATGGGAAGTCACTAATGAACTTAAATTTTGTGACATTGTACTCTGCTGTCAGTGACCATTCAAGATCGAACTTGACATGGTACAGTTGTAATGACTTGTATCAGCAAAATGGTCACAGATGGGGCCTAGGTTAGTATTGGAGAGAGATGGGATGTCATCTATGAACTTACATTTGGTGACCTCCATAATGACCTTCAAGGCTCAGTCTTGACCTATTAAAAATGTAATAACTTGTATCACTAAAATGGTTACAACTAAAGCCCAGGTTTTTATTACAGAGGTAGTAAGCCACACATGAGCTAACTTGGTGACAAACTCAACTGACCTTTTGAAGGTAAAACATAAAATGAATTTACAATGACATATCACAAGAACGGTGGCAGAGCCAAGTTTTGTATTAGAGGCATCGAGAAAGTTGTATATGAAGGTCATTTGTTGACCTCAACTTGGCCTTCAGCAACCTTTAAAGTTCAGAATTGACATTGAATTTTCAATTATTTGTATCACCAAAATTACTTTGTAGTTTAGGATTGTATTTCAGGCATGTAGGCCATTTACGTGTTTGAACTTTCATTTTGTGACTTTGACCTTGACCTTCAAAGGTCAAATTTCACATGAAATTTTCCTAACTTGTATCCTCACTACCAGATTGCCTGCCGGTAAGCTACAGGACCCTTGATCCTATTTTCGAGAAATTGTGAAAACTGACCTGAGCTGAGGCATGACTGCAGTTTTGTAGATGTTAGTCAACACCATTGGCGAATTGTGCCTGATACCTTGATTGTGATAGAATACCACTGTGCTTATAATATGGAAAATGCATCATTTTACCTCCAAGGCACTTTGTTTCTTTGTCTCATAACACTGATTTACTGTTGAATTTCAAAGAACTCTGCTTGTGATGGCATCACTTGTCCAAAAATTTTATTAAATGGGCATAAGTTTAATTTACAAATGTTTTGCTTCATTATTTAGTGGTAATCCGTAAGATTTGAATTGGTTTGTTTATATTGACATCTTGGGCAGTAACCTGTAATTGCAGGTGCGCTTCTGGACCTCATTTCTCATAACTCTTGTCGAGATCCAACACTGACGCCTTTATGACGTCGGTAAATTGACGGCTCTTACCAGTTCCACGCCTCCTCAACTCTCATGCAGACGGGAGAGATGCTCTTTGACACGGCAATTGAACTCAAAAGTAAAAATGATGTGACGTTAGTCATCCAATTGTCATCTCATTCCAATAACATGTTAGGTTGTTATGATAAATCGATTAACTTAAAGGGCTGCCAAATCTCACGCAATTCTCCGTGAGAATTGGTGCTTCATTTACGTTCCCATGCTGTAGTCAATAATTATTCAATCAATGAAATGAATGTGTTTCACGATCGCTCCAATTGTTTTAATGAAATAAGACCATTTTAAACATTTTTACGCAATCGCTTCCAACCCCTGAGTGAAGAAAAGCGTGAGAATTCCGGAATCATTGTTCTCATATTACTAGTGGCGAAATCCACCGTAACACACGTGAAACTGACAAACTTAAATGCACTTTTTTTTAATAATTTGTAGAGGCAGTTAACGTAGCTTTTTTCCCCGTTTGCTTCCTGAAATTACGTTGTAATTTTAGATTCAGTAGTAGTCTCAACAGAGTCTCAACAGAGACAACAGCTGACTTTAGTTTCTACTGTGCACAGTATATCTACACAATATGGTATTTGCCAGAGCGGTAGTGGCTTTACCCATTCACTTAGTTGTTCAACTGTTCATGTGGTTCGTGGGGAAGCGCTATAGTTCCAAACAAACGCCGCGCCCTCATCGTCTCCTGTGGGACAGACAGCAGCGATTGCGTTACTGAACGTTAAATATTAAATTAAACCTTACACAATTACCGCACATTTCTCTTCATGAATTATTTACATGTTTATAGAGGTTGTGCTTTTACTACTAAGATCACGTCGTAGCTTTTGGAGGGAAAGATACATGTTAGCATCAGTGAGCTAGTAGGCCTACTTATACATGACATTGATCCGCCATAATTTCGAAGTAAATTTAACCCTGCATTTACAATGTCATGGGGATGGATAATTTTACATATTTTAGCTTTAAGTTACATTATTGGATTACCAGAGTCTGTGTTTATCTTCTGGATTTACCCACAACTTACCATGTTAAAGTTCTGCTGACCTGTAGTAGCATTCATTTCTTCCTTAAAGCAAAGGTGCACCACTATGCTCATTTCAGAGCCCTTGATATTCTCAATTCTAATGTTTAGATAAAATGAACAAAATGTGTGTTACCTACAGCTGGTGAGACCAGGAGACTGAATGAGATTAAATACAATGACTGATGCAAGGAAAGGTTTTCAACAAAATGATTTTTATTGCACAGTGGACAACAGGAGGGCACAGAAATTGAAGTTGATAAACAAATTAAACAAGGAGGATGCAAGTGTGAGTGAGTGAACCATGAGTGAACCTTGAACAAATAACAAAAGAAATACTACGTTGTACATAGTTTGTGGCAGGGTGGTGGTGGGTTCTAAAGTGGGTGGGATGATCAGTGTCAAATTAATAAACCTTCTCGATGTGTGGAACTTGTGTGTGTGTGTGTGTGTGTGTGTGTGTGTGTGTGTGTGTGTAAATAATTAAAGGAGTAGGGGATATTACAAATACAAGGGCCAGGAATGTTGGAAGAGGTTTGCAAATTTTATACATCCCAGAACTTCCCACGAATCCTGTAGCCTCATAGCCCATAGCTTTACCTGGCAAAGAATGAAATACAAGTGCTCTCATTAGAGGGTCATAGGCCCAATCACTGTTGTTTTATCCCCCTCTCTGATAGACACTGACTGAACTGACAGTAACGAGACGGAAATTTTACGAATTACCACATTAACCTGACACTCAAATCTCGATTTACTAAGTCTTTAGAGGGTTCATGCAAAATATGCAAGGATGGGCTACAAAGGGCTAAGCACGAACTAAAATTTCAGTTTATGAAATTGCATAAAAATGAAGGATCTGGGTCAAGTTAATTTGAGTCCCAGTGGACTGGGTGGCTTGCAGGGGCTAAGTCACGCCACAGGACGACTCATGAACGCTCTGTTTGCATGTTTATAGGTGGAAAATATTCCCCCAAAACTCCTGAAGAAAAATCTGTTTGAAATACTCCTCTGCTGTATTAGTTCCTCAAGATCAGCTTTGGTCTGAAACCAACTTCCTCCAACTGGAGACCCTCCAGCTTAAAAGTCTGTTTTGCTGGGGGAAATTTTCCTGGCACACCTTGGGTCCAAAACAAGTGGCCGTGGTAGTCACTACTGCTCTGCAAATGCGCATAATGGATGTGTATAATGGGCAGTCTTAATCTACACATTACTTTTATTAGCCAGATAGTGGCACTATGGAGAGGAACAACAAATTTGATTTCAGTTTGGCCAATATAGTACACTGTATTAAGAAACTATGTAAAATTGCATGTTTGTTTTCAACCACTTGACTCAATGGTTCTAATTACATCTCTGTATGCGGATCAATTAGTCTATCCAATGAGAAAATAAATCTTTAAATAACTGGCCTAAATAACTCTGGTGACATCTATCATTTCAAAAGGCATGGCAATGACTAATCAACCTGAAATTTGCAGGGCAAAGTCTAAGATGCACAGTTGGGCCATGAATTGGAAATTTGAGGAATTTGTACAATTTGTGTCCTCGCTGCTTCAAAACTGATGATTACCTGGTGGTTACCGCTAGTGGTTATATTTGTGTTGTTTTTTCCCCCAAATAAAGTACAAAAGGTGTTTCCATTGTCCCAATGTTGGACCCAAGCATTTAAAAACAACAATAACTCATGAACTTACGTAACACCAAAACCTGTAATAAACGACGTGACTTACAGTGCCCATGGCACCACTTCTGAAAAAATGTGTCCATAGGACATAGGGGGATCTATCTAATGAACTGTGCAAGCTGATTAAATTAGTTGTATAAAGGTGTGCCTCTGCCAGATTGGATTGAAACCTGTAGCTCCTTGGCCCTTTTATGGACACCTGTACCTGAAGTTCAGCTGATTGGTAGGTTTTTCTTTACTGGGCAAACTTGCAGCCAACACGCAGTAGTAAACGACTCAGTTCATTTATGATTTAGTACAATTCAGAATTATTTAATGAACATTTACAGTACAAATTATCACAGCTTCAGAACCTTGCAGAGAGAGATGCACTTGAAAAGCAGCAGGAAATATGAGTATAATGCATGGATACTCAATACCCTGCTAAATACTGGAAATGCATTATGAAAAACTACGCTAATATTGCAAGACTCACTTTTCTGCCGGTTTTCAATTTTTCAGCGCTATTTGTAATCGTAGCCGCCCTCCAATTCAATTCAAAATTAAGCGAGTTCTTAAAATTTAAGAAAACTGGAAATGACATACGCGGGGGAAAATGAATCACATTTCATATGCTATAGCAGTGTTATATGCATTATGTCAGTCAACTTCTGATAAAGACAGTGAATTTATCCATCAGATGGAAGTATTACCTTATATGTTTGAACCAAACTATTCTAAGAAAAAACTGGAAGCCTATTCTATTGGTTACCGTTGGCCATCGCTAGCATTAGTTCCATTAAAATGTGACTTCTTTTATATCAGACAAGAAAGCGTAGTTCTGCATTCATACCTTGACATGTTTCGACGGGAACTCCCATCTTCCTCAGAAGTGTCACATAATGGTATTGTGACGTGTCTTATCAGCTGTTTTTATTGAGGCGTGACCATCCTGCCAAGTTTGACAGGACGGTCACGCCTCCTGCTGTCAGTTCGCCTCTTCAGAACCGCACTCCATGTGTGAGACAGCATATACGCCCCCTCGTCCCTGTTCATCGTCCTTTGGGCTCCCTTCCGGATTTCTATCGCCTCCATAATCCAGCGTTGGTGTCGGTTTTCCTCAGTGCGGATAACTTTGGCCTTTTCCCAGTCCATAATATGGTTTTCCCTCTTACAATGGTCCGTAATGGCTGATCTTAGGTTTTCTTGTAGTGCCTTGTCTTTAATTGATCTCGTCTGTCTCATCTCCGTTTCTTTTTCGCATTCTGTTTTGTGTTCTTAATACCACATCAACACACCGATCCGACCACATACCATGTTGAGACAGCTATTAGTGCATCCAAAAGACAAAATTAAACAGGACAATAAATGTAAAGTTGGATATGAAATACCATGCCACTCTTGCGACACAACTTATATTGGAGAAACAAGGAGATGCTTCAGCACACGAAAAAAAGAACACAAAACAGAATGGTCCTAACCACGACCAAATTCATAGCCATGGACAATGGCCTGCGTCATTACGTTTTTGAATTCTGCGTACGTGCTCAAGTGTGCAATTGGGAATGTGACTGAGCGGGAACATGCATTAACGACAGGATAGCAGATGCTATGATGTGAACCATAACGGACATGGCAGTCATGCTCAAATTCCATGAGAATTTTGAAATCTTGCCGATCTGCAGGACTTAGTGGGACATAAGACTATCCTGTCAGCCACTGGCAGAACTTTGCAACATTAATGTGCTCGTCAGTCGCATTTCTTTCTGCCTGGTCAAAGTCTTGACCCTCGGTGTCCTCTTCAGGGATGTCTTCTCTGTTTCTGCCCTCGTCTTGGGAAGTGTTTAAAAAAAAAAAAGGATATGCCACGTGCATTTTAAGGATTATTAAATACATTGTTGATTAGACACTTCAGTTCGGTTAGCAATTTATCTGCTCTGAAAGACAGCAAGTGGTATAATTGCAAGAGCAATGAAGGGGGGGATCTAAGCAGACACACAACAAATACCACATCACTTATAATTCTGGAACTACTTATCATACTACTACTACCAAGTTTTGCTGGTGCTACTGCTACATCACTTAATACAAGTTTTGCCACAACTACTACCATTGTTACCGCAGAAATGTTTGTACTGCCGATACCATACACCAGTTCTTCCCCTGTACCCTTAAAATACAAATCCTTCCGAATAAATTCTACTTCGCAAATTTTATACCTTCATCCTCCATGTCCTGCACAAAGTCCTGCAGAAAATTGACTACTCTGGACTCTCTCTGACGCCTCATTGTACCCTTCTCGCTGAAGACCGGTGATAGTGACTTAACTAAAAAATCAGCATCCACCTTAAGTTTGAAAGAAAGGAGGAAGTTATAAGTTTTTAATCTCAAAACCCTCAACTGATTCAACCCAAATTTTTAATGGACAATTATTGCTTACCTTGTGCAAAGACCCTGGAACAAATAGCTGTCTGCAGATGTCAGTTTCCTGCTGGATCAAGCTGAGGAGGCCATAGAGTTTCAGACCTGAGCAGATTTGTTGCAGCATGGGAAGTAGCCTCACAGTGGAGTGCAGGACTACAGAGCTGTAACAGAAAATAGAAATAAATTATGACCACAAGCGGTGCTTAACTAGGGTCAAAGCAACAGAAGGCAAGTGATATTAGAAGCAGTGAAGACACATTGTATAGATTTTTAAAACAATTTCCAGCACATGGCACATAATTATTACTGCTATTGCTTAGCCTATCAAATAGCCAATGACGCGCCCCGGTGGCTCATCGGTCTAAGTGCGCGCACTGTGTCCTTCTCGAGGCGACACGGGTTCGATTCCAGCCTGGGTCATTTGCCGCATGTCTTCCCCATTCTTCTCCCCAACTTTCCTGTCTATCTCCACTATATAACTGTCAAATAAAGGGAAAATATTCCCCCAAAATATATTAAAAAAAAAAAAATAGCCACTGACAACTGATTGGTTGCTGATGCCCATATTCTTTAGGACACCTTTTCTTCATTGTAAGCACTACAAGTGCCTGTTGCTGATGCAATATACAGGCAGCCAACCAGATTAAGCAAACACTTGAAACAATATAAACAAAATTTAATTGGCTGACTGGCCTCCTATTTTCAGAGGCACTAAAACACGACCAATGCCGCTACATTACTTCCAATTCTGGCAGAACTTATCGCATTACTAACAAGTTATGCAGGTACTGCAGCCACAAAACTTTTAATAACAGTTTTACCGCAACTGATGCAGACGCTACTACTGTTGGCACTGCAGAACTGTTTGTACTGCTGATACCGTTTTTACGATATTTCTGCTAGTTTTAGTTCTACAACAACTAAAACTATCGCAAATACTGTGGCTTGTTTTCATTTAATTATGAGCTGCTCCTCAAAATACTTCAACAGCTTGAAATTGCTCAAATCCTTCTTAAACGCATTGCTTTTGCTCCAAATATTGAATTCTGAATAAATG
This sequence comes from Gymnothorax javanicus, assembly GCA_029692085.1. Classification (NCBI taxonomy): domain Eukaryota; kingdom Metazoa; phylum Chordata; class Actinopteri; order Anguilliformes; family Muraenidae; genus Gymnothorax; species Gymnothorax javanicus. The sequence goes on along the minus strand of CM056195.1, from coordinate 88,190,122 downwards.
CAAGTGAAGAATCCAGGGGGAAAACTGTTGATTTCACATTTTGAGAGTTTCTTAATTCCTGTGAATAGAACAGCTCTCATTGAGAGTTTGCTAGTGGTTTTTCCACTAGTGTCTTTTTTCCACTTAGATCCTTAATAACAATCCTAATAAATGCAACAGGTTTACACTGCAATTTGTGCCTCAACCCCTAAACAAACAAGTCCAGATCTACAAGTTGAAACCATTTCAAAGCAAATGTCCTACCGCACAATATCTTCTTTTTTTTCGATAGACACCGCCCCTGTGTACCCACAAGACAAAATCTTGTCAGTGCACTCCATTAGAGTCATGTTGTCAGCTTCTGCAATCTTAAACACACACAACCGTAATTAAAGTCACACCAGAGTTTGAGTATACAAAGTAAGTTCTGTGAGAATAAAAGGTCATGCTTTTATTTTGAAACCAAGCAAACCATCCTCAAGGACAAATGTACAGACTTCATGGTAGTAACACTTGACAACATACACAGTCTGAACATGAAATGATGATTCATGATGCATTTTTTTTCCCCACATTTGAGCGATCTACCTCTTTTATCAGTTCCTTGAGTTCGGGGTCTGCAACATCCCTTTCAGTTATCGCTTCCTGATCCACTTCCTCAGTGACTATGTAGTTGTAACACCACTGCATTAAAAAGTTTGGTGGCGGTCCACCCTGTGTGATACTGACTGCAAATATTTCTCCAACAGTTCTGCAATCCCACAACAGAAATAAGACTAAAAATTAAGGCAGAATGGGCTGCTATATCAGGTTACTTGTGAGTAAAAAGTTCAATAATCTGAAAGATTTTAAAGACGTGAAACTAAATGTAGTGAAATTTCAATATTTGAGAAAAGTGCACTTGTTTTCAAACCAAAAAATAAGCCCTCTTGGTCAGGGCCTTAAGACAAACATGTCTGCCAACTGTAGTCCAATTGAACAGTAGTTTAGTCAAACAGGACAAGTAGTTTAAACATCAAGAATATATGAAGCAATTGACAACCTACTTGAAATTGTGTCTGTCCATGTCCGTCATAGAATACTTGGGGCTTTTGCCATTGTCCCCTCCCTCAAAGAACCTGTTCTCTATTCCCGCCATCATTTCTTAATAGAAAGGAAAATGGAGAGCATTAAGCATACTTCTGTGCATTTAAATTGTTCTCGTTGTCCTTCTACAATTTTATGCCTTACTTTATACCTCTTATTCTGTGAAGCATTTCGTCAACAGTCCTGTTCAAACTTGCTATCAAAAATAGAGTCACTAAAACATGTAAAAACCATCTGGACACATGATCAATATAATCACAATTTGATGAACATCACCAAACAATACAGCAGAAAAAAAATCTGAAGGAATAAATAAATAAATAAATACATACATACACACATACCAGTTAAAAACTCCTTCCTCAGAGCCCCATTATCAATGCCAGCCTCACCAATAAAAGGAACTCTGAGGGGATTTCTGGGGGAAGATTTTTTCTGGCGCTGCCATTGTTTTAGGCCTCTTTCAACCATCTGATCCCTGGTAACACAAATGCTGAAGATGCTGGTTTCATCCACTCTTTCAGCAAGGCATTTGATGACATTGGCAATGCTTATCATATTGGAAAAAAGAAAAAGAAAATTACATTTGTTTCAAGGAAGTTTCATATTTTCTGCACAGGTAATTAAACTTCCAGTAGAAAGCATTGTTTTGAAGTACCTTTTTGTCTCTTGATGTACCTTAACTCGTTTAGAGCATATCTCTGCTCCATCAATTTCATTATCCATGTTGGTGATCTCTGTCTCATCACAAGTTCTGTAAAAATACATGTAACATTGCTTTTGTCATTCTAAGAGTAGAGATACAGTAACCTGCTCAAGAGAAAAGAATGTGTAGTTTTGCTTCAGAAAATGGTGCATGGAAAAACTGAGAAATACCTTTCACCACAGGAGCTTGCATGGGTTTCCACAAAGTCACAGGGATAAAACTGCTCGCAAATGGGACAGGCTATCTGGAATGTTCCCAGTATTAATACATTAATTTTAGTGTACAAACCAAATTTTTGCCAGAAAGCAGTGCAAAAGTAATCATGGGGCCACCAAAATCTCTAAGGCTCACAGAGGTGTTTAAATGTGCCACATTTTGAGGCAATGAAATCAACAGGATTCAGCATTTGTTGCCAAGCACCTGATTGTTGAATGGGCTTGACAGATTGATGGCAGTCAGCCAATCTATGATTTTAGGGCATTTGTTGCAAGGGAAAACACAGTGGATGCGAATACTCCCGTTTTAGAAAAAATGCATTTCCTTTCGTCAACCTCGCTGAACACGGGTATAACACCAGTGGAATGCATTCATGCTTGCTAGAGGAAGAAGCAATGTCAGTCAGAGTGATTTGCCAGTCAAACAACTGGGTCCACAAGACAATTATGATCTTTGGCCTTTTCAGGCCATTCTTGCATTTCAAGTAAATATGAGAATCAAAGCAGTAAACTAACATCAACATTTGTGATGCAGAGGAGTAATATACAATATTGAAAAGGAGGTCAAAAGTTCACCAGGACAGAAAATTGCATGGATGCTCTGGATACTTTTGTTCTTACTTTCACATCAGGACCCTTGATACCAGAAGGAAGATGTACAGCCGTCGAGTCCTTTGAACATAGGATGAATGAAAAAATCGTATGAGAAACTAAAAACATTATTGGATCACATATCTGACTTTATATTCACATTTCTCACAGACAGACTTACTGTCAGAGACATGTCAATAGGTGTGTGGTCTAGTGGGTTTTCCTGGATAATCTAGATGACAGAACTACTATCTAGGGACCCCTGAAAATCTTCAGTCTTGAAGGAAACAAAATAAAAACAAATAAAAGAAATTAGTCTGAGGACAACGAAAAGAATGCAATTCATTGAGAATCAAGAATGAAATTTTACTTGCCTGTTCATCTGTGTCATTTGACAATTGCACTGTCTCACAAGAGGACACGTGTGCAGCCAGCAACTGGACTGGCATGTCTGTTGAACAGGTATGGCATGTGGCCCTTGGCATGTCCTCAAACTCTTTCGCAGAATAGGAAAGAGGTGAAGTGTCCAGAGTTCCTTGAACTGGTACAATGTAGAGAGTAGCCTTCCCACGCGCAACTGTACAGAGGTAAGCACCAGTATAACCTCTTGCCTCAGGGGGCACAATGGCCAATTTCCTTTGCCCAGTTCCACCTACAAGAAAACCAATTTAATACTTGCAAAATTTGAAGTCAATGAAATTCACCATTACACAACTTACATTAAGGTAGCAGATAGGAAATCAGAGTTTTCAATATCTCACCAAGAGCCTTGTACAGCAGCCATGCCCCTTTAAAATTCACCATTTTTGTGTAGGTTTCCTCCAGTTTTCTTGACAACTGTGAATTATTTACATAATGAAATCATTTGTTCAAGAAAACCCAATGCATGTTGATTCCTCACTCTGATTGCTTCTGTTTGCAATCTGTCAAGGGTGACACACTCCGATTTCTTCCCTCACCAAGACATAGACATGACAAATTAATTAGGAAATCAACATGAAGGTGATGGGCCTGCATAGGTTTCAACATACCTTGTTCTACAAGTATACAGTTTCAATGAAGGGATGGAGCACTTTTCCTCCAAGAAGGAAAAGTTCCCTCATTAAAGGGCATCTAAAGTCAATCCTCAGATGGGACGTTGAACATCCAATGTTTACAAACAAATCACTTGCTTTTGTTGACATCTAGCATTGTCACATGGCCAATTTCATTCATGAAAACCAATGTTTTGTGCACATGCGTGGATAATCCTTCCATTTCTGTTCATTTGCGCAGGTGCGGCTGCTGATTGGCGACAAACAGAAACAATGGGAATGGACTTTAAATGCCCTTTAAGCATTCCTTGTGATGGAGGGCGCAGTCTAACATATTGCTCCAGATCTCCCACACAAGTTCAGTTCACTTTCAACATAGTGACTGAGGGCAGTGGAAAATGTTTAGTATCGTGTTCATACTCACAAAACCATAAAAGATTCCTTCATTATAGAATATAAAGCCAACCACAAAGGAATACCTCAGCATTGCTTCAGAGACCCTTCCACCTTTAAAGGTCATTCTTTTATTATTAAATTCTGCTTAAAAAAAAAAAAAAAGTCTTTGTTAAAAAAAAAAAAAAAATTAAAATAAAACACTCGAGTTCTCTCATGCCAGCCATTGCTGCAGTACCTGCGTGAGAAATGCTCAGTTGAGCTCCCGGCCCCGCCCTCCCGAAAACCTCAGTGTGCTGTGATTGGTCAACTTGATCACTCACTTGCGCGAACTATAGACCAATCACGTGTGTCGAGAAATGTCACGCTCCTAACCATAGATGGATTTCTGCTCCAGAGTGCAAAGCGAACTTTAGAAACAAATACCGGGCTGCGTCCCAATAGTTATAAAAATTACATCCTATTGTCTAGTTCCTACCCACTTTTCTTTAACCTCTGTGTATAACGTCATGAGGTAAAGGAAAGGTGTAAAGGGGACTCTTTTAAAGTTAAGGAAGAGAGAAGCGCTAATAAGAGAATCCGAATGCACTTACACTAGGTACAGTGATCACCCGCCTCCTGTCCGTCATGTGCGTTTGCTTTCGCGATTGGCCGGATGGACGGTCATCGCGGAATAGCGGGATAGCATTTCCTCCTTTCTTTTCGAAAAGGATGGTTTAGTGTACTCTGTGATAAAGGTGATAAATTAGGAAGCATTGTGGCACCTTTCCTTTACATTTGAAGAATCCGGACACACTTATCATGGCTGCCACGTAAATACTTCCGGATTGTTTTCCAGGAGTTAGGAACTTTCCTCAGCAAAAGACTATTTGGCTGCAGCCCCAGTGTACACTTGTGGGCATAACCCACTTGATTCAAGGGCGTGCCATTCTATCCGCTTGGCGCGAAAATTCAAATGGTCACGTCACAAATTGATGAAAAAAATGCCCAGAAGCTATTGGGGCTCTTCAGTCAGCTCTGAAGCAGTGCGTTTTGCAGCAGAGAGCGCTTCTTCTGGAGGTGACTTTGAGTTGTTTTTCAACACGGACCTTTTAGATGCCCATACGAAACTATATGATTCACACTACGACATTAAAATAATGAGAAAACCATAATAGGTGCACTTCAATAGACAAGTAGACTGAAAACAGGCCAGGAATTAAACAGAACCATCTGCATTTGACGGTCCACACATACCGGTTTTTTTCTTTTAATTTGTCACTGGTCTATGCTGAAAACCCACCCTGAATGAATAATGGTCCATGCTAAATTGTTCAAATCTCTGCCACTTTCCTCAAGTATTATATTACATTACAAAGAAGAATAATAAAACTGATAACTGGAGGTGGGGGCCCCAACAGTAGACTACCACTACCTGGCATGAAATGGCCTAATGTAATTACTTAAACAGATTCTCCACCCCCCCCCAGTCAGGGCAAAGCGTAAATTAATGTACATGGATTCTTTTATTGAGAACATCAAAAATGTACCTTAAGCTTAAACAGCTTCATCAATTTAAGATGTTTATCAATTTCAGTACAATGTCTAGCCACTGCAATTGAACATCCAATATCGCCTCACCAAGCTAGTTTCCATTGGTAGTTTGGAGCCAGAGCCTGACTTAGCACCGGTTCCTTGCTTTTCCACAGCCTAAGCACCAGCTCCTGGCTCTCAAAACTGGTGCCAGAGCAAGTTTTTGTGACCAACAAGACCAGCGCAAACACTGTACCACCATTTTTAAAACAACAGCCAAGCGAGTGTAGTCTGCTTTCGTTTTCAAACAAACAAAAATGGAGAAGGCTAAGCGAAAGACACTAGAGACGCTATCCCCAACATGCCCCCATTGTAAGAAATTGATCACACATCCTGTCTCAGAAGTGGGTGCAGTCACGGAAGTATTTTGAGCATTTTGCTCACAGTAGCCTAATGTTGGAATATACAAGCACCTGTCTTATATCTGCATGATGCGTTTATATTTCATTTTACTTTGCTTCCTCAGGCATTTTGTCTATGCCGCTAACAAAGCACTACAAATATGAGTTAGCAGGCCAGCTAGAACATTCGCGAATTACTGTAATTGCCATTAGCCAGCTTGAGGCTTTGCAAAACAAAACATCAGCTGGTACATTCAAACATGAAGCCGAATAAAATGCAACAGTTGCTCATTTTATTTCTTATCTGCCTGCATCCTTGGGAAAAGAAAAGAATGGATAGCGTTATCTTCCCCTCAAAAGCGAAAAAATCTCAATGACAATAATAGTATTACTGAGCATAGAGAGCATCATTTCAGTTTTAAATTTTTGTTTGTGGTTTCCCGCAGTCCATACTGTATTTCTGTATTGCCAGATGTTACTTTTCCCCCTGATCTGTTGATCTTAAATTACAGTGACGTGTTCGCGTGGCTCTGAGTTGGCTCCTCGGCGATGGAAAAGCAAACAGGTTCTTAGGAGGTGCGTGGGTTGAACCAACTAAGCACTGGCACTAGCACCAGGTTCTTTTTGGTGAAAAAGGGGTAATAGAGCTGTGATGATGGAAGAGAAAAAAATCCTCAATTTCCCTTAAAACTTACCCACGAATGGTCAGCATCCTCAGCGATACTGATGGTTCTCCGACCCATCCCTGCCTGTAGAAGGGTTAATTCCTGTGATGTTTTTGGTGTCTTCTCCATGTATTTATTAACAAGGTAAAACTGCACCGGAAAACACTTGGCGAGATTGACCCTTCTTCTTAAAGGCTCGATAAAAGTGGAATGTGATCGCTTTTCCCAGTCAAATTTTTCCCAAACAGTCCTGGAAGGATCTACAGAAAATTGAAATGAGTGTAAGTGCGTCAATAGGCAAGCAATTCAATTTTAAATTATCATAAAAAAATCAACAAAAACGGCACTGGAAAACTCCAGTCCAGATGACAAACCTTGCCATGTTGTGCTCTATTGTTTTGTTCTGCTGAACTCCTTGTCCACAAATCTGCTGCTGGTCCACAGAATCTGCAGAAACACTTTATTTCAAACACAGCAATACCACAAATTTGGAATTTTTATTAGGAATGCTATTTCAATAATCAAGTACATAACATGAGCCATTATCATATGATGTTTGTTTTTTAAAATAACTTCTAATGGCAACATTATTGCTAATACACAGTCGTTGAAATGCATTTCAATGGAATGAGTCACACATGAATTGCTTAAAGACATTATAAGGGTGTCAGTAACAATCCTCACGGTCTCTAGATGCTGGCTCAGACAAGGCGCTCTGCAGCAGGGACACCGCCCTTAGCGCAACATCTAACTGTCCCTATCACATCAGAGTAACATTACTGCATGTCATGACCTACCATGAGCTGATATTTAGTAGAACTCCAATCATTTTGAAAAGCTCAAAAATATTAAAAGGAAAAGACTGACAAGATCGACCACTGCCACATCACAAAAGGAAGAGTAATGTCAATGCTTGACAACTCTCCCTGCGTCAGGTCCCAGCACTGTCCTTAACCAGTTTATGTATAGGGCCGGTATATTTAGGCGGCCATTGTAAACTACATGGAACATTGCTAAATGCCACAGCTAATGGAGCATAAACACATTTTTGAAGGCGGTTTATTCACAGATGGGAACATGGGTTTAGCGGCGACTCCCAAATTTTAGCAGAATACTACTGAACTGTTCCCGATTCACCAACTGCAAAATTATATAGCCCAATTAATACGCTGCCACGAATGATTAAATGATTACGGATATGAATAATGTCAGCTGATTTGCCAACGCAAATAAGCGCCGACGATTGGTCTTCTATGATTATTTGCTGTTGGCAAACCAGTTTACACTCTTCATATCCTTGGGCTAAAGCACTAAAATAGCGCTTTGAATCCTCGAATTTCCATAGTAAACTCCTTCATGAAAAGTGCACGCTTGAGTAACTAACCAACATACATAAATACAATGCAGAACGACGACAGATTACCAACGGTATTATCAGATTTTGTCTTGCATACGGGCAGATTCGCTTCGTTTGATTTCTTGAACAGTTTTGAAAGTTCTGAGCATGTGTAGTAATCGTGACACAGATCCTTTAATTAGAGACCAACTCAATGCAGAGATGCCAAGACTTACGTCTTACGAGTGAGTTTCTCCTCTTAGTGGCATTCACGTTTCTGTGTCGTAGTCAGCAATTATTCAATCAAAGCGCACTGAAGAAATTCACTCGAGGATATACAAGTCATTGTGCATCAAGTTAATCAGTTTCACGTGCATTACGGTGGATTTCCCCACTAATGACACGGAAATCGATTATGACTCGAGAATTCTCAGGCTTGTCTTTACTGAGGGATTAAAAGCAATGGAACTGCATAAAAACGTTTCAAATGGTCTTATTTCGGTAAAAAACAACAACGATCATGAAACACATGCATTGTTTCCAATCCCAGAGTAAAGAAACACGGAGATCGAGTCATAATCGCTTTCCATGTAACTTGTGATGAGGAGGTGCACCTTTCGCAAGTGGTGAGCCGCTGCACAAAGGATTTTAATTCACGTGAGAGTCTCATTAAGCATTCAAGAATAATGAGGACTACGGTGAATAAGCCCTAAGCAAGACCTCGCCGAATCGCGTGAGACTTGACATCTCTGAGAATGCAGTCTTCCATTCGAATTTGTTGAACGCAAAATCCACTTCATTTAAATCAACGAGGCTTGCTACAACAAAGCTGCGCTGTTCTATGGCCATTTCGCGGACACAATATTGCCGACACGGACTCAGTTGCTCGACCGATTATGCTTTCAGTTATAGTGAATGCGAATACATTTTTAATTACCAGAACGACCAGTCATTGGGAGCAGGTCGACAGCTCGTAAACTGATACGATCGTGACCAGCTACCCCAAAATACATAAGATAGCACGTCTCAATTTAATATTGCCCGTGATGAGGGCATTCTCGAGGCGGCTGTTCCTCACTTCACCTGTTTTTCCTCCCGACATAATTCTGCCTCGCCACGAGGGCTCAGAGACAAGCCGGAGACTGTGCGTGCTGGAAGTAGCCAATCAAAAGAGCAGAGACATCAGCCACAGCCAACGCGCTGCATCGGAAGGCGGGTTAGCAGGTAGCTAGCTAAGCCAATCGGCGCCAATCCTATCGAGTTTTCACATGACGATAAAAAGTTGACCCCAAGGTTCATTTTCATACGATCGGAGACCAGATCAGCGACATTTCGGAACCTGTTAATTTGCCTGTACTTGGCCAAGAACTACTCAGGAACAGTGCGAATACTGCCGCATGAGCGGCATAACGTTAGAAAAAGGGTCCTTTTAGGTGTGCATTAGGCGCTAACGTTGCTAGCCAGCAACCAGTATTAATGGCGAGGGCCGGAGATTAGCAAGCTTTTCTAACGTCAAAAATTCAGCTAGCTAGCGAGCTGTCTACGACATCATGTAAGCACATACAGTGAACAGAATCAATACCTTCAAACAGTACTAAAATGGAACATGTGAAAGATGTGCGTCGGTGCGAGACTTACTTGCTCCGCCATGGTGGTCGAGCCTTGCAGAAAAAAAAGGCGGAATTTTTCTTCTGTACTTCAGGCAGTGGGCAATCGAACAGCCAATCAAAAGACCAAGGTCAGCATTAAAAGTCCGCCTCCAAAGTCTCAGAAGACAAATCGACAAGCGAGCATTTATTGAGATTGCGAGCATTTTTGACATTGTGAGCGTGGTGAGATTAAGAGCATTTATTGACATTGCGGCGTGGTGAGATTAAGAGCATTTATTGAGATTCGCGAGCATTTTTTGACATTGTGAGCGGTGAGATTGCGAGCATTTATTGACATTGCGGCGTGGTGAGATTGCGAGCATTTTTGACATTGTGAGCGCGTTGTTGAAATTCTTTACGTGGTGAGACTGCGAGCATTTATTGACATTGCGAGCATTGAGATTGCGAGCATTTTTGACATTGTGAGCGTGTTGAAATCACGCGTGTGGTGAGATTGCGAGCATTTATTGATATTGTGAGCATTTTTGATATTGTGGCGCATTTTGAAGTTGAGAGCGGATACTGAGGGTCGTACACCCACGGTTTTCACGCGCTCTCTCGGTTTTCATGCGCTCGAGTTTTGAGACTAATTTAACGCCATACGTTACACTTTCCCACCTTGACAGCCGAAGCTCATAGCAAACACCATCTCATCAAAATACAGGCCCATTCAGGAAGAAACAGTGGCATCAATAATCACATGTGAATCATGCATGCATATTTCACACAAGGTTACCTCTTGCCTGACACCATAACTTTCACCGTGATCACTGTGGTGTTTGTGAATGAACGGGTGATTCTTGTAATTTGTATGCTGATCTTGAAATGATACAATAACTAAACAAAACAAACAACAAATATTGACATAGAAATAATGGGAATTAAAATAAATAGGCCTACTTCAACAAACAACTTTAAGAAATACACAAAGAAACAGAATTTTCAGCCATAAAATAAATAAATAAATAAATAAATAAATAAGTAAATATAGACTGCAGCCTGTATACAGTGGGGGAAATAAGTTTTGAACGCGTCAACATTTTTCTCAGTAAACATATTTCTAATGGGGCTATTGACATGAAATTTTTACCAGATATTGGTAACAATCCATGTAATCACACATACAAAGAAATCAAAACAAATAAGTCCATAAATTAAGTTATGTGTAATACCGTGGAATGACATAGGGCATAAGTATTGAACATATGAAGAAAAGGAGGAGCAAAAAAGCATGGAAAGCCAAGAAACTAGCTGAAATCTGTCAGCATTTAGAAAGCAATCCTACGGAGCCCGGGAAGTGCAATGACAAAAGAAAAAAATTAATTTGTGGCTTCCAGATATAACTTGTTCCCAAGAATTAGTTATTTCGTTCCCACAAATTAGTTATGTCGTTGCCACAAATTAGTAACTCATTCCCACGAATTAGCCATCTCGTGGCCACAAAATATAAGTCTTTCCCATAATTTAGCTATTCCATGGCCTCTAGATAAAAGTCGTTCCCAAGACTTGTCACAAATAATCTCCAGGCGCGGACCTGCACAGGGGATTTACGGTAACCAAGCAAGCAAACATTCTAAGTCAAACACAAATGTGATTTACTTTTCCTGGGAATACTTCCAGTTTGGGCTACATTACCATTCTTCCAGATGCAGTACGCTCCCTAGGGTTAGTAAACTCAAATCTGGTTGATTAATGGCTCCAGGCTAAAGTTGGAGCGGCTACGTTTTGGCAACAGTGAGCAAAGTGATCAGTAACATTATTCTGTCTATTGCAATGTATTACATGTAAACCGTAGCCAATGTCCTGATCCTTATTCAGTCGTTGTTTTCAATAAATTAGACCGGCCCATGGCATTGTCAGCGTGCTTGTTCTGAAAATTGCTTCGGCCAGGCAGGCCATGGAATGGGGTGGGTGGCGAAGACGTAGGTCTGCGCCTGGAAATTATCAGGGACAAATGCCGTCTGCTCCGGAGAGAGTGTGGATTTATATTTTGTGGCCACGAGATGGCTAATTCGTGGGAACGAGTTACTAACTAGTGGCAATGACATAACTAATTCATGGGAACAAGTTACTAACTCGTGGGAACGATATAACTAATTAGTGGGAACGAGTTATATCTTGTGGCCACTAATTAATTTTTTTCTCATGTCATTGCACTCCCCGGGCTCCATACAATCCTGCCCCCTATCAGTGCAAATTAATGTCAGCTGCTTTAGCTGCTAATTGACGGCCTATAAAAAGGTTTCTCATTACCAAGTTGTCACACAAGAAGCATCTCATGATGGGTAAAAGCAAAGAGCTCTCTCAAGACCTCTGCAACCTTATTGTTGCAAAACATACTGATGCCATTGGTTACAGATGTATGTCTAAACTTCTGAATGTTCCAGTGAGCGCCGTAGGGGCCATAATCCAGAAGTGGAAAGAACATCATTTCACCATAAATCGGCCATGACCAGGTGCTCCTTGCAAGATTTCTGACAGAGGAGTCAAAAGAATAATCAGAAGCGTTGTCTAAGAGCCAAGGACCACTCACAGAGAGCTTCAGAAAGACCTGGAATTAGCAGGTACAGTTGTTTCAAAGAAAACAATAAGTAATGCCCTCAACCGCCATAGCCTCTATGCATGGAAGAAGGCTGAGGACCAGCTGTTGGACCTGCAGCAGGTTTCACAATCAGCGGCTGACTGCCGCGGCCAGTGGCTGGAACGAGCCTGCCCTGCTCACCACCTTCCACAAGGGGCTGAGTCTGGACCTCAAGGCGGAAATGGCGTGTCGCGAGAGCCAGATGTCGCTATCCACTAACATCGACACCACCATTCGTCTGGACTAGCTCCTGCAGGAGAGACAGCGGAGCCTGCCCAGAGACCCCATTCGGCTGCCACAGCCAGAAGAGCCCATGGAGCTTGGGACCTCCCGATGTCCGGACCGTCGCCCTTGGAGAAAGCCCAGTCCTTGTACCCACTGTGAGGAAAGACGTTCTCTGCCTTTCAAGGTAACAGTGTCACCTTCCGCCATCACTGGTCAGAGATTCAAGATCCCTGTGCGAGTGGCGTATGACGACCTGCACCTTCGTCCAGATGCTCTGATCAACTGTGGCGCAGCAAGGAACTTCAACTCCTCACAATTGGCGTGAAGACTCCGGGTCCCGGTCCACCCGCTTGACACACCTCTCACAGTGGCAGCACTGAATGGGAGACCTCTGGGCAGCGGAAGTATCCTCCACCAGTGTTAATTTTGACAGCAAAGTTTGATTTAGTTTTAATCAAAGTCTTTTGACTAAAATGTAATTTAGTTTTAGTTATAATTTCGTCATCTAAATTGTTTTAGTTTTAATCTAGTTTTAGTTGATGAAATATCATAAGATTATAGTTGACGAAAACTGCCGTAGATTTAGTCGACTAAAATGAACAGTGTGTAAAGGGTAATATGTAAACTTTCCCTTCAATTTTTTAAAGTCATTACGTTCACCTAGATGAAATGAAACCCCAATGAATGTGTTTAGGAACGTTAAGGTATGACTATGCAATTCACACACAGACACAAATCTAACTTGTTATTTGGACCAAACATTTATTTACCCGTAATACTTTAAAATCAGCAGTGCCATTGGTGCAAAAATAAAAACATTTGAAAGAAAAAGTGCATAGGCTATAATGCCATCAGGCCTGCTCTCTCTGAATCAATGTAACTCAAGTATTAAAAAGAGAAAAACGGTATTTGCTTCTGTTCACTGTTAAATAGTCAGCTGAAATTCTCGAATATGTCACTTAACATGGAATCAGGATTTAAACCTATTGACAAGAAATAAACATTCAAAAAGGCTATCAGTGGCAGGAAGTGCAACCATTCCATTATAACATTTTCAACTTCAAAATAATGAGGAAGTTATAGTCTCATATGGAGCTCTAGCATTGATAACAGAAAAAAAATCAGTACCATAAAATGTTCATACTGTAAGTGTCGTCAGTGTAGACAACAGATTTATTTGGCTTGATTCATTTTAAGGAAAGCACTTCATGCCAAGATGACCCTTACTCTGTTGCGCCGGCCTCTGGTGAGGTCACCTATGACACTAAAAACCCTCTCAGCAAAAGCTTGAGAAGCTGGTATAGCCAATAAGTCTAACGCAAAAGGTTTTGAGCTAAAAGTGTCACCTTTTCCAGTCAGAATCCTGTTGCTGTGTCACAGGTGATTGGGTGTGAAAGCTCCTCCTTATACTTTCTGATCTGCTGCTTCATTATGCTTGTGCAGGTCCTCTGTTGAGGCTTCAGGTGAGATTGAAGACTGGCTGCTTTGATGAGGATTGTCTTGGTTGTAGTTCTTCTGGTTCCCTCTCATTCTCCTCTCCATCATCTTCAGGCTGGTCCTCATGTTGTGAATGTGACTAAGTGGATTGGACCACATACTCCTCGGCCCATTTCAGCAGTTCCTGAATACTGTCATCATCAAGTAGGGTTTCACACACAGTAGGGTTCACAAAGCAGGCAGCTGCTACAAGCAGTGGGAACTTTTCATCGATTGGGTCCAAGATCCAAGCAAAATGCTGGTTCATACTTCCCTTCATTTTCTGCACAACAGCAGCAAGGTCTCGATGGCTTGTGTTCTCTTCAATGTCAGCAAGGTGGCTGAGCAGATCAAAGATGGCAGGGACCACCATGGACATGGCAGGGACATGGACATGGTGTCACTCTGAAGGGTCTGCGTATGTTTTGCAAAAGACAGCAGTAGTTCATGCAATGACTTCAGCTTTTGCCACTCACTAGGGAGCAAGCTGTCCCATCTCATGTTGTTGGCGATTTGGCAAACCGAGTCTTTCACTTTGAGGTGTGCAACCATGCTGAATGTGCTTGACCAGCATGTGGGGCAGTCATTTACAACAATAAGGCCACATTCATCCAACATCCTTTGTGTTATGGCCATTTTGCTGAATTTAAATTTTTGCTGAATTTGTTCCCAAAGTCTAATCGATATTTATTCTAAATCTGTGTATCAATAATATCAAGTTACTACAGAATTTGTGCTTATAATTTAGTTGTTTGTCTGTTGTTAATGTGATAATTAGTTGGACACTCCTACTTGAATCTATATACGTCTTGCCCGGTAGGCCTTTGAGTTAAAATTGTTTGCTAGTGAAATGTTGGGTGGCGTGACCCTGGTAATATACGATTTTTTGACCACTTTGCATTTTGACCACTTTCCAGCCTTTTGATCGATTACAAGTTAAGTTTCGTTTACCTTTGTGTTTGTAGTGGATTATCGAAGCATTTTCTATTCATATTTTGGAGCAAATAAATGGAATATATTTTTGGAAACAGAGTCGAAAGTGCGTGTCAATCTACCACTGTTCATGCCGCCCACGGCCTTAATTTGGAATCACTGGAATCACTTGAACTTGGAAAGACTTGGAAGGCCGATACATTATAGGGGAGAGCCGGTGCGAAAGTTATGTGGGACGAAAGTAATACGGCAATTTACAGCCATCCGCACTTCGATGCATCATATTAGGTCAGCACGTGCAGCTCGCGACACTCTCCAGACCCGGGAAAAATCTTGAGGTTTCGACGCTTCCCCGCGGAACGAGACCGGGAAGACCGTTTTCCACAGTGATGAGTAAACTCAGACAAATGGTAAACTTTTTTGACTAAAAGATTGTCTTTATCCCTCCATGTGTCATATTAATGATGAAGTGATAGGTCATTTAGTTTTGTAACATATCCTGAAGTTTGAAATGTCAGACTTTTTCCACTTTAGAAGCAATCCTGGTTCTAATGTCTGGAGTCACTGTCGGGCGGTAGTAGCAACGATTACGTTAAGTCCCTCTCTGCTAATCTTGGCCGAATTTTCTGTTTTAAAGCTCATTTAAAAAATGTGTATGTTATATTTTACCAACAGAAAATGCCAAGAGTTAGGGTCAGAACTACACAGAGAGGAAAGGTTGACCAGCAGGTTTACGGAAGGGCCTTTTTTGATGTCCGGAAGAGGCGAGAGTATAAGGAGGGCAGCAGAGGTGCATAGCGTTTGTCATGTCACCCTGTTCAGGTACTGCAAGAGGAGGGCAGAGGCAGGAGAGCAGCAGGCCAGAGCCCCAGGGTACAGGGCTCACAACAAAGTCTTCACAAAAGAACAGGAGAAGAGACTGCAGGCATATATAAAGAGAGCAGCTGATATATATTTTGGCCTGAGTCCTAAAGAGGTTGGAGTAACACTGCAGACAGAGCTACACCACTATCGCCATTTGCCTAAGATAGCAAGCACCTCAGCTCCTGATCTGCCCCAGCTCTGAGGTGCTTACTATCTGGGAATTAACCTCTTTTTTCATGCTGTTTTAGGTGCGAAAGTTTGCATATGAGCTGGCCGAAAATTTTGGCCTCAAACTCCATGTTCCTGGGAGAAAAACCAGATGGCAGGGAAGGACTGGCTCACCTCCTTCCTCGAGCACAACAAAACCCTGTCCATCCGTCGACCTCAAGCCACCAGCATGTCCCATTCCACCAGCTTCAACAAGACCAACGTGACAACGTTTTTTAAAAACCTAAAGACTGTCCTCACCTGCTATAATTTTGAAGCAAAGGACATCTGGAACATTGATGCAACAGGTAAAAATTTATATTTAGATAAATTAAAAAGCAACAGTGATTTGCAACAGCAATAATTTATTTCATTTATTATTTCAGGTACCACAACGGTTCAAGTGCCAGACAACATCATTGCCACCAAGGGGCAGCGCCAGGTCGGTGCTGTGACCTCTGGGGAAAGAGGGACATTGGTGACTGTTGCCTTTGCTGCCAACACACAAGGCAACTTTGTTCCCCCTTACTTTATCTTCCCAAGGAAGAAGTTCCAGCACCACTTCATCCGGGATGGCCCCCTTGGCTGCACTGGTTCTGCCAATGGATCGGGGTGGATGCCGGAGACCAATTTCTTGGCATTTTTCCAGCATTTTGCAAGGCACACCCGCGTGACCCCGGAGTCAAAGTTGCTGCTACTCTTAGACAATCATCTCTGTGGTAGCTATTGACTTTTGCAAGTCACATGGCATTGTACTCCTGTCTTTTCCCCCCCACTGCTCCCACCGTCTTCAGCGGCTAGACCAAAGCGTTTTTGGTCCTCTGAAGCACTACATTAACAGTGCAGCAGACAATTGGATGCGAATGAACCCTGGAAGAACTTTGACCGTCTACAACATCCCAAGTCTTGTGGCTAAAGCTCTGCCTCAAGCTGCGACAGCAAGCAGCATTTCATCTGGGTTTGAGTGTACCTGTATCTGGCCCTTGAATCCAGATATTTTCAGTGAGACAGACTTTGCTCCAGCTTTTGTGACCGACCGTCCTGCACCTGCACCAGCACCAGCACCATCCCCAATGCCAGTGCCAGCTCCATCACCAGCGCCCTCTTCATCACCAATGTCCGCTCCATCACCAGCGCCTGCTCCCGTAAGACACCAGCAACCTAGCTAGAGCCCATTTGAGCTGCATCCCCATGAGTCTGCCATTCCTCTAGATGGTGAGAGTTTGTGTCTGTGTGTGTCTTTAAATGTGCATGTTGAGCCTTGCCAAGCATTTATTATTTTTTTGAAATATTATCTATCCAGGTATGCTTGTGGTTCCAGGAACATCTAGTGGCACGCCAATACAGAGGTTCAGCCCAGAAAAGGTTCGCCCATATCCAAAGGCTGGCTCGAGGAAAGAAAATAAAAGAAGAGGCAGAAAGAGGTGAGCAGAGTGTCGTTTTTAACTTGTCTTGATTTTCTTGCTTGTATAAAAACAAGCTGATTCCCCAAAGAAGACGTTGTTAAGCAGATACACTGCAACCACAGTTTCTCGGGGCAATGAGGAGGAATGTCTTGTTTGTGGGCAGACATTTGCCTCATCTTTGCCTGGAGAAGTGTGGAACTGTTTGGAGTTGTGAGAGTTGGCATACTTTTGCACTTCCTCACCTTTCTTGTCCCACCATTTGTCTTTCATCTCGCGCAGTTGTTTCTGGGTGATCCCTTTCAGGTGTTTCAACCTGTCAGCTTTGGCTATGGAACTGGGGTCATTCTGCTAAGCCATGTAGGCACTGTTCTTCTCTTGCAGAAGCTGGGAGATCTGTTCATCATTTTCATCAATCCAGTCCTCAAGCACTCGCTTCTTGGGGCCAAGGGTGGCTTTTATATTGTCCGTCACGATCATCTTGAACTGGTCCCACTTTTCAGTGCTGTACTCAGAGAGTGGGGCTTCTCCCTTCAGATATTCATCAAGCGTTTCCCAGAATCGCTGGCGGTAAAGGGCATGACTCAGTCTGATTGTGTTGACTGCAGTTCTGACGGCTTTCAGTCGCTTTCGCTGAGTTAGTGCGATGTGTAGGTGGAGAACTGCTCACAGCAGCCTGTGGTCAGTCCAACACTCGGCACCTTGCATAGCACATGTGACGTGAACATCACGGAGGTCCCGCTGCCTGACTATGATGTAGTCTATCAGGTGCCATTGCTTAGATCTTGTTTTGAACTTGTCCACTTGGCGGAAGACGGTGTTAGTGATGCACAGCAGGTGTTCAGCACATTTGCTCAGTAGCAGCAGGCCGTTTCTATTCTGCCTCCCAACTGCATGTGGACTGAGGACACCCCTCCAGTTGTTGCGGTCTCTCCCGACTCTGGCTTTGAAATCGCCTAAAATGAGCAACTTGTCGCTGGCTGATGTAGAGGCTATGAGCTGGTCAAGTTCGTCGTAGAAACCTCCTTCTGCTTCCATCAGCATCCCCTCGCCTGGGAGTCTGGTTTCGCTCAACGCTGCGATGTCGATCCGGTACCTTGCAAGCTCTTTGGTGATAAGGGCCATCCTTTGCTCAGGTTTTGCAGTGTTATCCCTGTCCATGAGAGTATGGACATTCCATGCTCCTACTAGTCTTTTTTGGTTTGATGCTTTGTAGGTCGACTGCTTGAGTTGTTAATTGGGTGGGGTGAATCCAGTTTGTGATA
Organism: Gymnothorax javanicus; assembly: GCA_029692085.1. Lineage (NCBI taxonomy): Eukaryota > Metazoa > Chordata > Actinopteri > Anguilliformes > Muraenidae > Gymnothorax > Gymnothorax javanicus. The sequence continues at coordinate 88,171,601 of CM056195.1, read as the reverse complement.
TACTGTACTGTAGTTCTGCCAAATAGTAATAATGAAAATTGAGTTCTTCTGGCCCTCCTTGAGATTTGCATTTCTGAAGAGTTGAAAGTTTAATCTGGGGTGTTTTATTCTTCTCGTAAATTTTATTGATAATGGAATTTAGTGAGTTAAACCATTTAGTGGAAGGGGACATTGGAATCATTTTGAACAGGTAATTGATTTTAGATAGTATGGACATTTTAACTGTTGCAATTTTGCCAAATGGGGAAAAAGGTAAGTTTTTCCTGCGGTACTGTATTGAAGTTAAGGTGGAACAACTCTGATAGCCTGGTGGAAGTACAACGTATTTATGCCTGTAGATATTTAATGGTGCCTGTAGACATGATGGAAGAATTATGAGCTGCATGGTGCTAGTCATCCCCATATGATGATAGTATTTTTGATTTTTTTCCAGTTTATGGCATATCCTGATACAACCCCAATTCCGAAATAGTTGGGACAAAGTGTAAATTGTGAATAAAATCAAAACGCAATGACTTTCAAATCACACCAGCCAGTATTTTATTCACAATAGAACAGAGATAACAGAGCAAATGTTGAAACTGAAAAACTTTACAATTTTATCCACAAAATGAGCTCATTTCAAATTTGATGGCTAATACAGGTCTCAAAAAAGTTGGGACAGGGGCCTGTTTACCATGGTGTAACATCCCCTCTTCTTTTTAACACAGAGTGGAGGCGTCTGGGCATTGAGGAGACAAGTTTCTTGAGTTTAGCCACTGGAATTTGATCCCACTCTTGTTTAATACAGGCTTCCAGCTGCTAAAGAGTTTTGGGTCTCCTTTGACGGACTTTTCGTTTAATTATGCACCAAATGTTCTCAATCGGTGAAAGATCAGGACTACAGGCAGGCCAGTTCAGCACACGGACTCTTCTACTACGAAGCCATGCTGTTGTAATAGCTGCAGTATGTGGTTTTGTATTGTCCTGCTGAAATACACAAGGCCTTCCCTGGAATAGATGTCATCTGGAGGGGAGCATATGTTGCTCTAAAACCTTTATATACCTTTCAGTATTCATTGTGCTTTTTAAAACATGCAAGTGTCCCACACCATATGCACTAATGCATCCCCATACCATCAGAGATGCTGGCTTTTGAACTGAATGCTGATAACAGGAGGGGTGGTCTTTCTCCTCTTTAGCCCGGAGGACACAACGCCCATGATTTCCAACAAGAATGTCAAATTTGGACTCGTCTGACCACAGGACTCTTTGCCACTTTGCTACAGTCCATTTTAAATGAGCCTTGGCCCACAGAACACGGCGGCGCTCTTGGATCATGCTCAACAATGGCTTCCTTTTTGCATGATAGTGTTTTAGGTGGCATCTGTGGATGGCACGGCGGACTGTGTTTACAGATGGTGGTTTCTTGAAGTATTCCTGGCCCATTTATTAACCCATTTAAACCAGGACAGCATGTGCGCATTTTAAGAACGTGTCGTTGCCGACACAGATATGCGCGTAATTTTGAAAGTACCGTAAATACTGTAAGTTTTGCGCAATAAAAAAAATTCCAACTGTTCCTGAAAGCTGAGAAGCTGTGCTTCAGCCCAAATACAGGTTACTATGGTAAACATGGCAGCATGATTCTCTGCTGGGATTTTTGCATTAGGCCTTAAAGGGTTAATGTCAATGACAGAATCATGCCGGTGAGTGATGCAGTGGAGTCTGAGGTCCCAAAGATCACGGGCATCCAGTAAAGGTTTTCCACCTTGTCCCTTACACATAGAGGTTTTTCCAGTTTCTCTGAATCTTTTGATGATGTTATGCGCTGTCGTTGATGAGACCTTCAAAGCCTTTATAATTTGACGTTGATAACATTGTTTTTAAAGTATTCAACAATTTTTTCATGCAAGCCTTCACAGGTTGGAGAGCCTCTGGCCATCTTTACTTTTGAGAGACTCAGCCTCTTTAAGACATCCTTTTTAAAGCCAATCATGTTACACACCTGATGCCAGTTAACTTAATTACTTGCTAAATGTTCTTTCAGCTGATTCTCTTATATATTAATTGCTTTTTCAGCCCTTTTTTTTTGCCTGTGTCCCAACTTTTTTGAGAGCTGTTGCAGCCAGAAAATTTGAAATATGCTCATTTTGTGGATAAAAATGTAAAATGTCTCAGTGTCAACATTTGAAATGTTATCTATGTTCTATTGTAAATAACATATTGGCTCGTGATCTGAAAGTCATTGCATTTTGATTTTATTCACAATTTACGCTTCATCCCAACTATTTCGGAATTGGGGTTGTATTTCAGAAAATGAGCTGATGAGCTTGATAGCTTCTGGGAGGGACTTTGGCGGATTTTGGATGTAAAGCAAAATATCATCTGTAAAAAGGCTGATTTTGTGAAGAATTCAGAGGGTTTGAATTCCTGTTATGTTAGTACTTTGACATATTGTGTAAGGTCTCACCTTACCAGGGCCGGCATGCCGGCTGAGTAAAATCCAAAACAGCTTCTTCACTCATTAATCACCGTCCTCACCTGTGCCTTGTTTACTTTCAGAGCTTCCGCAGTACTATTTAAGCCACAGCCGCACTATTCTTTGCTAAGTCTCATAAAGCGTACCTGTGCTGCTGTATTTGCCTGTTTCATGGAACTAATGTAAAACTCTTAAACTTTAAACTTATGTGCCGTTTTGCTTTTAGCACATTGTCATTATTTAAAAGGAACCTCATTTCCTTTGCCGACTGTTTGTAATAGAGTGCTATCTCTTAGCCACATTGTATTACTACAGTGGAATCTCATTGTTTGGAACCTCACTTCCTTTTTTAGATTTAACGTTCTTATTTTCAGACAGAAAAGGTTTTATCCTACCTTAACATGTTTCGATGGATGTCTTCCATCTTCTTCAGAAGAGTCACTGATGTTGTGAGTGACGTGTCTTATCAGCTGTTGTTTATGAGGCGTGGGGGGCCACGCCTCCTGCTGTCCGGCCGCTCTTCCAAGATGGTACTCCAGGTGTGGGAAAGCATATATGCCCCCTCGTCCCAGTTCATAGTCCTGTGGGCCCGCTTCCTGATTTCAATTGCCTCCATGATCCAGCATTCATATCGGTTGTTCTATGTGCGGATGATTTTGGCCTTGTCCCAGTCCATAATATGATTTTCCCTCTTGCTATGGTCTGTGATTGCTGATTTGAGGTTTTCCTGTTGTGCTTGTACTTTAAGTGAGCGTGTCTGTCTTATTGTTGTCTCCTTCTCACATTCTTTTTGTTTATATCTTTTATGTGCTTGTCTCCTGCTTGCGCGGTCAACAGCAATAAACTCGAGTCTAGTCCAAGTTTTCCTGGCCTCCGTGCCAAACGTTACATATTGCAGCAGATTGGGGCTCAATAAACGGCAAATAGTGATGCTGAGAGTGGGCATCCTTGCCTTGTCCCTCTGTGCAATGTGAAAAAGCAACAAAAATAGTTGCTTTTGCTAAACAATTTTAGGAAACAACTATTCCTCCACCAAAAACAAAACAACAGATTACCTGTCCTACAGAAAGACGGCAACCATTGCATCGCTTTTCAGGACTGTCAACTCCCTAAGTCGCCTCCATCGCTGAAAAGCTACGCTGATATTTACTCAATGTTTGTCCTCTTGCTGTGTCTGCAACCTTTTTAGTCAAAGCATTTTCTGCTTCAGATTTTCTTTTCCTGGCCTTTTTGGCAGGGCGAGTGGTTACAAGTTACCACGGCAGTTGTAGTTTTGGCAAGAGTTCAAATTTCCCAGGGCACTATCATTCGGTAACATATCACTGTTATGATCCTGCTCTGTCTGTCTTGATTCTGCCATGTTCATTATTGTTCCTGCCATGCTTGTTATGTTTTCCCTAGTCCCTGTTATGTTTATGATTATGTCTGTTAGGTTTTGCCATGTTCTGTTTAGTTTTTGTATTTTGCCATGTTTTCGTTTTTGCCATTCCCAATCCACTATTCTGTTAGATTCCGGTCCATGTCTTTGTTCATGCCCTTCATTGCACTTTGTCTCCCCTGTCTGGTCTTTTGTTAAGCTACAGCTTCTCCCCAGTCCTGCCTGTCACATGCTTAGGTGATTTCATGGTTTCTGGGTTTCAAACATTCCTTCCAATCTCGTTTGCTTCCTTCGCCTCTCTTTTCTGTTTTACTAACCAATACTAACAGTTTGTTTTTGTTAAAGTTTCTAACCCAGACTAACATTGTATATAATTCTAACTTACTAACGAGCACTAGGGATTGTATAGCTGCACTTACTAATTGATTAACAAGCTCTCAGCACTGGCCCTGTTCTAGTCTCCGCCTCTTGCCTTCACTTAGCCTTTGCTGCAATTCAGCGGATCCTCTGCACCTGCTCCACTCTGTCCTGCCTCTCATTATCTGTGCACATTAGAACTCCCTAACCGGAGCTGTATGTCTTGTCATAGGCTGTCTCGTGTTCCCTGTCCGCGTTTTGGCTTTTGCCAATTTCATGTGGTTAGGTTCTCCCTTGTGTTTCCTCCCACGTAATTAGTCTGATCCTCATCACCTGATCCTAATCATAGCATGTGACTTCCCTTGAGTGTATTTAAGCTGTCTTCTCACTGCAGTTCCCCGTCAGAACGTTTCCCTTGTTTACCTGTGCTGCTCTTGTTTCTCGCCTTGTACTCATTGTGTTTCTCTTCTGACTGGACCGTCCGACCTTCGATTTTTGGCTCTGCTTTTTGGTACTATTGGTACCCCTTTTTTGCCCGACTACGAGTTTTGTGTTTGCTGCCCTGTTAACGGTTTGGATTACACCCACTGGATTTTGGCTTTTGCTTCTCTGACAAACCTGTGTCTGTGTACTGAACCTGTTTTTGCCCGACCACGAGTACTGTTATTGCTGCCCTGGTTTTCGACTCTGATTCTGCCCTACTGGATTGTGATTTTGGATTGTGGACTCTGTACCGTTGCCTTTTGCCCTGTGGGGGTTTGCCCCCCCAACTACAATAAAATCACTTTTTGCTGCAACTTCCTGGTCTCGAATTTGGTTCCAGAACGGTACCTCACAATCACACCATAAATAATACTTGCAGAACTAAAGTCCTTCAGTATATATTGGCCTCTTCAATGATGCACTGTAAGTCAGTCAAAGGTTTTTGGGCAGGTGTTACTTCGGGCACCTGACAGTTGCCTCTTTAGCGAAGCACTCTAGCCACTACCTTTCTCGGGTACACTTCCCACAACCTCTTCTTCCTTTGATTTGATAGCAGAACAACTTTCCTCCGGCAGCAAATTCGCCCTCTGAGTTCAAGCTCGTACACGGCAAGGCTAAAGTACGCGCAGGGAGGCAAGGAGGCTTGTCATTAGCTCTTTCCAACTAGACTGCGAGATGGTGATTGGTTGGCGTTTATACAGGATTACAGCAGCTACAGATGATGGATCTTTTTTTTTTTTTCAGAATTCATAAGTTATTTATTGCTATCAGAGTGGATGGACCATTTAAAAAAAATAACAAAAACTGTAGATTTCATTATTTTACCAACCCTGCTTTTAAGATGAGAATTGGTTGCTGCCATTTCATTTAGGATTTGCTCTGTAGGGGTGTTAGCATACTGGTCATTACGTTCTTTTAGTTTCTGTTCTATATTCTTCTCTATCTCATGTTCTTTTTCTTCTTGTTTGAATATGACATTTTTTGTCTTGGTACGGCCTTAGCAGTTTCTCAGAGTAATGACGGTGAGGTTTCAGGAGAATTGTTTATTTCCACGACGGGTGCCCACTCTTCTGTGAAGGAAGTGTAGAAATCAGCATCTTTAAGCAAAGATAAATTGAAATGCCATCTTGTCAAGGGTTGCTTGATTAGTATTTTATTACGACAGAAGGACACAGGTGCAATTCACTAATTGTGCTGGAAAGGATTTTGCAGATAGAAATATTGGACATGATTGAGTTGCTGATGAGGAAAAAGTCAATGCAAGAGAATGATTTATGAACTGGAGAGAAAAATGTATATTCCCAGTTAAACTGGTATTTTAATTGCAAACTATCACCAAGACCAGAAACATTAATGTACTGCTTAATTATTTCAGTGGAGTACCTAGAATTGGCGGTGGTTCTTGACCTAACCAACAGGGGGTTGGACAACAGTGTTTAAGTCACCTCCCATTATTATTGTTGAGTTTGTGGAGTTATTTAGTGAGGAATAAAGCATGGAAGAAATTATGATCATCTTCATTGGGGCCATTTATGTTTGCAATTTTTTTTTTTAATATTGCAAAGTTTGCAATATTAAAGCTGTAAATGGAAGCACTGATGATGACATATTGTCCTTTGGGGTCAGAGATGATGCTGTTATGGATTAATGGTATTTTTAGATTAATTAGAATTGATACACCTCTTTTTTTGATTTGACAGTTGATGAGAATACTTGACTCAACTGTGCATTCGTTAGCTTCTGACAGTCTCACTCAGTAAGATTGGTTTCTTGCAACAAGCAAATGTCTGCTTGTAACTTGCTGATATGATGTAAAATTTTTATTCTCTTTGCACGAGAACTAATCCCTTGGTTGTTCCAGGTTATAACTTTAAGTTGCATATTTATGTATATTATTTCAAAATATATTGATAAATGAGAAAAGACTGAATTAAGTTAATAGAATAAAAACAATATAAAATAGACTTGTAATGATTTTTGGTAGCAATACAACAATGCATCTTTCAGCATGAAGAATCAATGGAGTTTCCCCAAGTTCAAGCAGTTTTTTTTTTCTTTTTTGGTTTGGGCACAGTTTTACATGGGAAGTGGATGAACATAGAGATATGCAGAAATTAACATAGGACAACACAGAATAAACATGCACAGTGAGACAGAGATATATGGAGAGAGAGACAGAAAAAGTGAAAGATGCATAGGGGAGTGCTGCTGAAGACTCAGGAAGCGAGCTGCTATCAGGACTGTTATTGGAGATTAATTTTCAATCATGCCAGCCAAATATAATCTTAATAAAGCCAGGGGGTGCTTTTGCTATCCCTAAATAGATAGCTGTGGATACATAATTTATCCGCAACCAGAGACACGCGCTTGTCCTAATCTCTATTTTTTACAAAGCGGGCCACAAAACTTTGTGCCGTTCATTAATTTCTCTCAGGAACTGGTCGTTTAGCCCAAACTTGGTGCTTCTCAGGTCCTTTCCTTTAGCTTTTTAATGGACTCCTTCTGTTTAATAAGTTAAAGTTTTATGATGACAGCTCAAGGGTTTTGTTTTTTTCATGTGCCAAGGTGGTGGACGGGATGAAAGGTAATACTGCTCACAGTTTTTGGTTCAAGTTTGAGCTTGTTGCATAAAATCTCTTACATGCGATTCTGGGTTATTCAGTGTGCTTTCTGGGATACCAGAAAATATAAGATTCTCCTACATACTCCTTGTTTGTATGTACAGCATAGGTTTTCTTTCAGGGCATGATCCATCTGAGCAGTGAGAGTTTCCACAGTGGTTTGATCAAAGCTCAGATATGATTTTTCAGCATGTCAGTCTGATGGCAGGTCAAATCAAGGCTTGCGCGTAGCTCTTTAATTTCTTGGTGTAACTGTTGTATTATGTCCAGTTTTTTATGAATAGATGCACGTACACTGATCTCGGCATTGGTGGTGGTGAGATCCTCCTTGCTAGTGGATGAGTCTGCCCTCTTCCTTTTCCCCGGGTTGCTGTTTTTGTCATTGAGTTTGGAGTGGGATCCATTGTAGACTGAATGAAGTAACTGCCGATCTCTCCAGGTCCTCCAATGTGAATGTTTGGTTGCAATCCGCTTGGACATTGTACTTTTTGTCCAATCAACAATCAGGCGGATAAGGCTGTTCTCTGTTGCTATATGATATATGTTAGAAGCCTGTGTGGCTAGCAGGGTTTTGTTCTTGTTCTCAGAACACACGCATACTCGTTACCACCCTAAGCTAAAACAGTATTTCTGCAAAGCTTAGGCCTGGCTATAAAATATACAAATATACACACAAATCTTGATTCCTTTAATTTTTTTCTTTTTCTGTATTACATCTGTGGGATTTCATTCACAGATCATATAAATATGGCATCACTGGGATAGGCGGATGAATGTGTCGTAAACCAAGTGTCATGGTTTTTGGAGGCTGGCGAGCTTTCTTTGTTTCTCTTGTCCGGGACGATACCGTTTTGCCCACAATCAGATTCTTTGGCCAGCTGGCATTAATTGTGGGCGGCGCCGGACTCTATTTAAACCCAAGTTCCGCCTCGCCCCCTTTGATAGAGTGTCAGTGTTACTATGCACTATAGCCGGTAAGGTCTCTAGCTAGAGAATTGTTTGAGGAATTAGCTGCAAAGAGGAAAGTGCTAGTTAGCAAGGGAATCTTTCTCTCTTTTCTTCCTCTTTCTGGGCACTGTCTGGTGCTAAATCGTTTTATCTCGGTTCCCGAGATTTTTCCCTTTTATTTCGTTCTGTCGAGCTCGCTTTGCTTCCTTTTATACCCGGACTAGATCTTTGTCCGTTGGAAGCGTGAGTCTCTCTCTCTCCTTTTGTCGGTTTGTCTCTCTTATTTTGCTGGACTTCCTTTCGTTTCGGCCGCTGCTTTTGGCGTCTCGAAACACCAGCCATCACACCAAGAATCAGTAATCTATGGAAAGCAATCAGGTATATGTCTCCATTGTGTAGAGATGATTTCACTCTGTCCAATTTAGAATTAAGACCCGCACTTATAATTCTCTATGCTCTTCACTGCTCTACAGAGCACATATTATAGAATACCACAATATCGACAAGATGATATTCCTTTCAAAAATGACATTTTCCCAATTTCAAATGTTATCATGAACTTTCTTCCACAAACTGGCTTAACTGAAACAAATTGCATAGAAAAACGGAGCACGCCAGCGCAAGCCATCAATGCATATATGAAAAAATAAATAAATTTAAAAAAAAAGCAGCAATGGCAATTCTCTGTGGATCCACGGAAATCCGCGGATTTCAGTAAATATAAATCGTTCCCGAGATTCATCTAAATCCGATTTGTTTTAAGGGGGGGGGGTTACTGGCAGGAATGACGTTATTCGTGCGCATATAACCACGATAAACTATGGTCTACCGGCCGGCAAGACTTAACAATGGAGTGCTTGTACGCTCTCCGTGGTGCTTAACACCATGGCAATAATAAATGGCAATATATCGCAACAGTTCACAGGAAGCTGCATGCTTTATATTTTCGGTCCCTTTTTGTTGAGACACTTTCATAATATGAACAAATACATGCTTAACTGGTTGACTGAAATATCGTTTGGAGTATAAGTTATCGTTGAACTTGGCTATGCTTGACACCGTGTGCTGAATGAGTCAGTAAACCTAATAAATGTAGCTAATACCTAAATTGATCGAATTCCCTTTGTTGGCAAGCATGATTAGGAACAAGCACACAATATTAACTAGCTAGGTCAGCCAAGACCCATCATCCCGCAAAAAATAGATATTTCAGAAATAGTCCAATCTGAAATTAATATAGCCCTCCACTGGCCAGTAATCGTTCGTGATGAGAATGCCTTTGTTTGCCGCGTAATGTCGCTCTGCTCGCTCTGATGATGCCTGAAAGGCAGTTAATTTTGCATGCAACTTTAACGTCATGATCATAGACAAATATTTTCAATAGATGTTGCAACGGATGTGTGGACACCAGGTGCGAGACAGCAGGACTTGGTCTTGGGTTTTTTATTATAAAGAAAAGAAAACAGGCACGATGGCCAAACAGATAACTTGGCCCAAAGGGTTGCAAAAATCCAACTAATGAATGCTTCACAGAGCAGAAAACAAAAATACAAAACGAGAAAACAAAAGCCACTAGAAGCTCTTGGGAAGAACTCCAATAAACAAAAACAAATGGTGATTGCAATGGCACACAGCACATGCGAAAAACAAAACGAGCGCTATGGTGAAAAGACTATGAATACAAAGAAGGCCCACACTAGCAACACTATGAATGAGAAGCAAGAAACAAACGTGAATAAACGAAACTGTCTGCCAGCCAACTCCAGCCTCTCCCCAGATATAGCAAAGAAAATGACGAGACAACAAGGATCATCTGCGGAACGACAGGGAAACACAAGATTGCTTAATTACAAAGCACAAGGACGAGAGAGGAAAACACACGTGGCAAGATGAGACAATAAGAGTAGGGAATTTGCTCATCAAGAAGAAGAGCGTATTGGAGCATATAAGAACCCCAAAAGATACTATGAACAGTAAAAGTGTTAAACTAGTAAGCAGTAAAGCACAGGTGAGAATAATAGCGAAAGCAGAAAGCATGCGAGTTAAATCCCTATCTAAATTAGTAAAGATTAGTATGTGCCTGTCTAATGAAACACCCCCCCTGACTGATTAGTAACTGGTTAGTAATCAATTAAAATAATTAACAACCATGAAGACTAGGGAAGCCCGGAAGAAAGAAACGTAAGAAAGAAGGTTGAAACCATAAGCCACTCCCGAATGTAGTGCGAGAATAAAAGCATGGATATGGCCACACAGACACTAGATTTGACTGGCTGGGCAGACCAGGAACAAGACCTGGGCAAGAAACAAGACACGGAAATAATAAAAACACAAAATCATGAACAATGAACTGTGAAACCTGGTACAATAAACTGTTAAAACCCCATACAGTGTCCTGGAAAACAGCACAGGACACTGGAAACACAACAATAGATCACTAAAAATATATACTATGATTTGTTAGATGCTGAACGAGCTTGGCTGTGTAGCCAGCCAGCTAACGTTTATGTTCGTTTCATTCTGAACAAGCTACATGACCTGAGTGATATCTGATTTCAGCTTAAAACATAATGGAGCTTCAGTTAGCGAGCATGAACAGCCTCGAACATGTGCATTTATAGACACTGCACTTTGCTGGTGTTTTCACTGTCTCAATATTTAACTAGACCTCAGTCCTTTGCCTCTTTTAAAGGTGGCAGGTAAATTGAAATAACGAAGGTGTGCTTCAATTTATTTAATTTCGGATAAATAAATTTTGGGGTGTTGCAGCACCCTTACTTCCCGTAGTAATGTTTCTGTGGCGTGAATTGGCGAGTTCTTGAAACGTTGTTGATTTTTTTTTTTTTTTTTTTTTGCGAAACTTATATGAAAAGCTGTGAATAACAAGTAAGTCTCAGTTTTTTTTTAGCATGGCAATATGTCTGTGTATCCAGTTATTGATAGTTTAGATGACTTGTAATTAAAACACAAATGTTCAAAGCCCCCCTGAACCCCCTACTGGGCTCTACCCTGAACCCGGCTGGGGGCCTGTGGCCCCCGGACCTCCGGATAGGTTTTAGCTGAAATCATCAACCTCTGTTGCCATCCCTGAAAAAGTAATTGAAAGAAATGTAAATGCAATAGGCTGGGGGTGCTGTTTTGCTCATTGCATTTGAATATTGTCCACTGCATTGCGGGGCATGACTTTGAAAATTAAATGTCAAACAGCTTTTCATTATCATTTGAATGTTGTCATAGATTTCCCGTATGAGTATGTGAAAATGAAAGTGATAATTGGATTAATACATTTTCAATTTAATGTTGTCTCAATAACTCATGCATAAGTGGAAAATTATAATGCAATAGTGGAATTATATTTTCATTTTAATATTGTCCCCTATGGGCTTCCATAAATATGCATTAACACCTTTACTATGACTAGAAGCACAAATCTACTACTGACACGAACAAAGTCCTTCATGGAACATACCACACAGGCTTATATTTTCAAAATGGTGCCGACCTCCTCTGACATCTGTTCACAGCGCACAGACAACATTCTAGACAACTAGACTGCCAGTTTAAAAAGTTTTTATTTCAATTTAAATAGGCAAATACTTAACAGCCTATGATTGGAGTATTGCAGTGATTAGTATTTTTCAGCTGGCAAGAATTTCTCTAACCCTGACTGATGCAATGTGTAGCTTCTCTTTTTTTTTTTAATAACCATGGTGGAAGATGAATCCCATAGTCATGGAAAATATTTTGCTGTGTTTCAAAAAGGGCAAATTATTGGCCTGCATCAAGCAGAGAAAACAATTACAAAGATGGCTGAAAACACTGGAATTAGGATAAGAACTCCCCTACGCATTATTAAAACCTGAAAGGATACTGCTGTATCACCAGTTTCATGGAAGAAATGGGTCAGAAATAAAACCATGAATGATCATGCTCTGATATCATTAAAATGCAAAAAGTTCCATTGAGAAAACTAACAGCAGAATTCATGATTATATTTAATTGTGAAAGTAAGTGCATTTCCACGCACCAATAAGACAAGAACTTGCAGGATGGGGCTAAAACAGCTGTGTGGCCACAAGGAAGCCACTTATTAGCGAGACTGATCGGGAGAAAGCAACATCAGTTTGCAACGAAAGCATAAAGATTGGACTGCTGAGCAATGTAAAAAGGTCATGTGTTCTGACAAGTCCAGATATACTTTATAACAGAGCGATGAGTGCATCAGGGTAAGAGAGGAAGCCCATGAAGTGATGTACTCATCATACATAGTTCCCTCAGTACAAGCCTCTATAGGAAGTGTTATGATCTGGGTTTGCTTCAACTGGCCATGTCTAGGCTCAGCAACCTTATGCAGCAATAAAATGAAGTCAGCGAACTACCTAAATGTGCTGAATGACCAGGTTATCCCATCAATGGATTTTTAAATCTTTGATGGCAGTAGCATATTCCAGGATGACAATGCTAAGACTCATCGGGCTCATATTGTGAAAGAGTGGTTTAGCAAGCACAAGGAATCATTTTCACACATGAATTGGCCACCACAGAGTCGCAATCAACCAGTTGAAAGTCTTTGGGATGCATTGAAGAAGGTTTTATGGAGTGTTTTGACTATCCTGTCGTCATCTCGGCCAAACATTTCTGCTACGCTGCTCGGAAATAAATGTTGTCACATTGCATAAGATTGTTGAAACAATGCCACAATGAGTGTGCTCCATGATCAAAGCTAAAGGCAGTCAGACAAGATATTGGGGTCCGTGACTTTTTTTTAGCCAGGCAATATACGTAAATCCTGTCTGGATATGTTAAAAATGATCACTCTGTGAAATGCCACAGCCCACCTTACCCCTCACTATGCGTACTGGGTGATTTTTCTAACATTGACACGAACAAAGATAACGCAACTGAAATCCCTGCTGCTTATAATGGCGGTTTTTCCAAGTTGTAGAAAAGAATGCTTCCCTTGAGAAATGGGTTTGCTCTTGCATATGAGCTCGTGAGCAGATCATCTATGACAACTGCAGGATTCCACCAAAGCGCCCTGAGATGAAGCACGCGTGGCAGCAGGTAGCGGTGGGCAGGTCCTCATCTTCAGGCATCACCAGAACAGCCGCACAATGCCGAAACAAAAGACGTCAGGAGATTGGGAAAGCAAAATTTCATCCATTACTGCGATTAGCTAATTCTGATAAATATTATGAATAACCATCATGACATGAATCTTTTTAAATATCTTGATGTGCACAATAAAATTTTTCACATTGTCATCTTTTTATTTTTAATCTTTGGAATGTTTGCATGCAGCTGTGCATCACTTTGTGTAACAAGCAGAGTATACACGTGTTATACATCTGCCATTAATGTGCCCTAAGATTGAAAATTTAAATACTGTGGCATCGACCTAAGACCAGGTTTTTGCCAGTCAACCGCACAATCGCTTTGTGGGGGGGAACCCCCCATGAAGCAGGCGGACAGGTGGCCCTTCTGGTTCTCTTCTAGCCCCCAATAGTGCTAGTCAGTGCTGTGAGCCTGGCCTCAGTTTGCGTGCCTTGTTGGCAAAGGGGTGGGGCAGACATGTTCCAGCTGTCTCTGTGCTGCCGGCTGAGTGGGGCCCGTTGGGCCCCATTTTGTAATACCGACCCATTTTGTAATATGTGCCCATTCTGTAATAGAAAAAGTTACCCATTTTGTAATATGTGCCCATTCTGTAATAACAGTATGCCCATTTTGTAAAAAAAATGTAGGTACCCATTGTGTAATAACAGAAGGCTCATTTTGTAATAATGTTAGAGGTGCCCATTTTGTAATAACAAGAGGCCTATTTTGCAACAACAAATGACAGATACATTAGCACACATACCAAAGGTGTCTATGATGTGGTGTATGATGGCAAATGGGGTCTGAGGTGTAAATGTGTAAATACTGGCATGTGTTGTATTGAAAGTACGTTTATATATATATATATATATATATATATATATATAGGTATGTACTGCATTTGCGGCAAATTGAAGAATTGATTTATTTTTATTGCTTTTCCAGTGAGGCACGAGTGGAAATAAAGAAAAACGCATGGTATTGTAATCCTAACGTGCGCCATGGGAACGCGCCAAGCACTTCAGTAATAACAAACATTGCGCTGTTTGTGATGTGTACAGTGACAGTTGACTTGTTGTTTTGGGTGCGGTCAATAGCCTATAGAAAACCAACAAAAAAAACGAAAAATGCTACTGCATCAAGAAAATGGAACGGCTTGTGACTCAGGAGAGAGAAAAAGAGCCTTTGGCATGTTACGGGCAGATCTCAGCCGCCGAGAGGTGGTGCGTCATTTGCACTGTCACCGTTCAACAATCAGTCGGCTGTCTATCCAAGAATGGAACACAGGCATTGTCACTGACCAACCCCGCTTAGGGCAGCCACGAGTGACTATGGCAGCTCAAGAGCGCCACATCTGGTTACAGCCTGTACGTGACAGATTCTGGACAACAACTCAAACTGATCATGAAACAAGGGGTCCGAGACATCTGAGGGTGAGCACAAGTTCCGTTCGACGCTGTCTATGTGAGTAACAAATGCGTGCGCACCGCCCCGACAGAAAACCCAGTTTTGCCCATTTACGCATGGCTGCCCTGAGCGGGGTCGGTCAGCGACAGCCCCTGTTTTCCATTCTCAGACAGAAACAGGGAAATAAAGTGCCAAAAAATTACACGCAGGCAGGTGCCCCCAGTCAGAAGTGAAGAGTCCCTACTCCTGTTGATAGGCAAAAAATGAGTTTTCTGTAGGGGCCACGTGCACGCATGTTTTGCTCACGTAAACGGTGTCAAACGGTACTTGCCTTAAAAACTTAAAAACAGGCCTTAAAAACTTTTGCCAATATGCTGCAAGTTCAACCAGGAAGGAAAAGAGACTAGGGGCCCTATTTTAATGATCTAACCACTTGGTCTGAAGCGTGTGGTGCAAGTGCATTGAGGGCGTGTCCAAATCCATTTTTGCTAGTTAAACGGTGGGTTATCTGTCCAAAATTTTTGGCAGGGGCTATGAAATGAGCAGAGTGTGTATCTGTCCGTCTGAGACATTTTACATTTTTATCCACAAAATGAGCTTCTTTCAAATTTTCTGGATGCAACAGGTCTCAATAAAGTTGGGACACAGGCAAAAAAGGGATGAAAAAGCCATTTATTTATAAGAGGATCAGCTGAAAGAACATTTAGCAAGTGATTAAGTTAACTGGCATCAGGTGTGTAACATGATTGGCTATAAAAGGGATGTCTTAGAGAGGCTGAGTCTCTCAAAAGCAAAGATGGGCAGAGGCTCTCCAACCTGTGAAGGCTTCTGTTAAAAAATTGTTGAATACTTTAAAAACAATGTTCCTTAACGTCAAATTGCAAAGGCTTTGAAGGTCTCATCATTGACAGTGCATAACATCATCAAAAGATTCAGAGAAACTGGAAAACTCTCTGTGCATAAGGGACAAGGCTGAAGACCTTCACTGGATGCCCGTGATCTTCGGGCCCTCAGATGCCACTGCATCACTCACCGCCATGATTCTGTCATTGACAGTACTAAATGGGCCCCGGAATACTTCAAGAAACCACTGTCTGTAAACACAGTCCACCGTGCCATCCACAGATGCCACCTAAAACTCTATCATACAAAAAGGAAGCCATTGTTGAGCATGATCCAGAAGCGCCGCAGTGTTCTGTGGGCCAAGGCTCATTTAAAATGGACTGTAGCAAAGTGGAAAAGTGTCCTGGGGTCAGATGAGTCGAAATTTGACATTCTTGTTGGAAATCATGGGCGTTGTGTTCTCTGGGCTAAAGAGGAGAAAGACCACCCCTCCTGTTATCAGCGTTCAGTTCAAAAGCCAGCATCTCTGATGGTATGGGGATGCATTAGTGCATATGGTGTGGGACACTTGCATGTTTTAAAAAGCACCATGAATGCTGAAAGGTATATAAAGGTTTTAGAGCAACATATGCCCCCCTCCAGATGACATCTATTCCAGGGAAGGCCTTGTGTATTTCTGCAGGACAATGCAAAACCACATACTGCAGCTATTACAACAGCATGGCTTCATAGTAGAAGAGTCCGTGTGCTGAACTGGCCTGCCTGCAGTCCTGATCTTTCACCGATTGAGAACCTTTGGCGCATTATTAAACGAAAAGTCCGTCAAAGGAGACCCAAAACTCTCCAGCAGCTGGATGCCTGTATTAAACAAGAGTGGGATCAAATTACAATGGCTAAACTCAAGAACTTAGTCTCCTCAATGCCCAGATGCCTCCACTCTGCGTTAAAAAGAAGAGGTGATGCTACACCATGGTAAACAGGCCCCTTATCAAACTTTTTTGAGACCTGTAGCAGCCATCAAATTTGAAATGAGCTCATTTTGTGGATAAAATTGTAAAATTTCTCAGTTTCAACATTTGCTATGTTATCTCTGTTCTGTTGTGAATTAAATACTGGCTGGTGTGATTTGAAAGTCATTGCGTTTTGATTTTATTCACAATTTAAACTTTGTCCCAACTATTTCGGAATTGGGGCTGTATTTGCATGTACACGCTGGGTTTTCCTGAAAATGCAGAAATTAAATGATAATGGTGTGCAGCATATATCTTTTTTAACAAACTTGTCTAACTCATTATAACATTTGCTTATGTTATAACAAGCTACAAATAAAGTGACTCCAGTTGACTGATTCATATTGCAATATAAAGACGGAAACAAAGACTTCACGATCACTTTGCATTATGGTAGAACTTTTTGACAAGGCAGCACAAATTGTCAGAACAACGGCACTATGGCTTGTAACCATGTTTCTGGCTGGAGTGGTATGCAGCCAGTAGCCAACGCTAACGTTTGGTTGCAAATAGCTGGCAAGCAACTGAAACTAGTGCCTTGAAACACAAAGTATGTACATAGGTAGCTTATGTTCACAGTCGCTAAATCTCTTACAGTGAAGGGTGAAGAGATTACAGAGTTCTGGTACAAAGGCATATTGTTAATGTTAGCTAGCTAGCTTTGCAAGCGTGACTTAACTTTATTTGTGCTTCCTTTCTAAGGGCCGATAAAAGTTCGACGTGGTCCCAGATATCTCAGTAAACGTCGTATTGCAGAGTTTGCAAGCTGCTAAGTATTTTATTTTGGATGTCATATTTCAGATAAACTCTTAATGGTTTCGTAAGCCAAATTTTATTAAACAAGTATGGCGACTGTAACAGCCACCTCACCTGACTCCTGCATTTACTTTATGGAGCACATGTTAAGGGGGGAAGGAGGAGAGGTGACAGCCATCAAGGTAACGTTATTAGTCGTATTTGAAGCAGGAGGTTTTACATCCAATCACAGCAGTGATGTCTAAAATAAATCAGACAATTCACAGGCAAATTAGTCATATGCCCGCAGCTGTGGTCTTGACCGGTCTTGGGGGGGAAAAAAATATCCCGAGTTCGCTACATCCGAGACCGGGACAAGACCGAGTAAAAATGCGGTCAATTCCGAGACGAGACTGAGACCTTCAAAAAAGAGACCAAGACCGGTCTCGAGTACAACAACACTACCTGGTACTGGGGGCGTTCGGTCTTAAGAGGTTAATATTTGTATTGAATATATCTTTTCAACTAATTTCTTTTAATCTTTATCTTGACTTTGAAAAAAAATTTTCATTGCAACAAAACCGTTGACTTACTTGTAAAGTTCTGATACATGAAGCAGCTTTTCTCGAAGTGCTCCGAACAAAGAACTGAATGCTTGGTAGGTTTGTAAGGCTTTCTACGGTCAATTCTTCTCAGTTTGACAAGCCAAAATGGTGTCATTATTCAATGGAAATTGATGGAAACTTATTTTGCCATATTTTCCCTGACGATTTAACAGCATCGTTATTGGTACAACCAACAGCAGCACAAGACTTCCCCATTTTCACTATGCTGTAATCAACCTTTGTGTACATTTTGCTTCGGGGTCCATGTGACCACGTACATAGGTTGCAAGGAGCTCACTGAAAAGTGCACAGAAAATGGCATCAGGCCTCGTGGCACACACTGGAACACTGCGTTTTTGTTTTATCTGCACACTTCCAATTACCACATCTCATTCTCATCAAGGCGCAGGTCAGACTGACGTGCTGCTGCCCTCTCACCTTCACTAACATGACCAGTCAGTAGACTGCCGGGAGGTGGGGTTACGTCTCTGATTCACTAAAGTGGGAATAAATTTGACTTTATTGGCTTTTTTTTCCAGCTTATCACAAAACAGTTCCTTCTCTCTCTCTCTCTCTTCTCCATAAAACAGGTTTTAGACATACATTTGAAATAGTAGTTAACTTATTTATTCCCAGTGTTTTAGTGTGACATATGAAATATTTATTTATTTATTTATTAGTGGCTTAACCACTCTGGGCTACACAAGGAATTGCAGTGGTACAGGCAGGACGTCACTATGGCTTGGATTA
Source organism: Gymnothorax javanicus (assembly GCA_029692085.1). Classification (NCBI taxonomy): domain Eukaryota; kingdom Metazoa; phylum Chordata; class Actinopteri; order Anguilliformes; family Muraenidae; genus Gymnothorax; species Gymnothorax javanicus. The sequence goes on along the minus strand of CM056195.1, from coordinate 88,152,909 downwards.
GGTGGTGTTGAGTAGGGGGTCAGATGTAGTTGAATCTTTCCAGTGTTTTTTCAGAGAGAACCTGAAGGGCTGTGCTGTAGCATGATGTACTCCTTGAAGTGTTGTTGGTTATTCAAGATTACCCCCAGGTTCTTCGTAGAACTGGTAGGACAGCTATTGAAGAGCCATCAGCGGTGATGGTAGCTCTTGTGAAGGGGAGGTTCAATAAGGAATGAAGAGAAGAAGCTGTGTCTTTCCCAGGTTGAAGTTTTGAAGTTTAGGTGAAGGCTAGTCATCGACATCGAGATGTCAACCTTGGGTGTGTGTGCCAGAGGGAGGGAGTGAAAGAAAATGTTTGGTGTCATCAGCATAACAGCGCTGGTTGAAGCCATGAGATGTGATAATGAAACCAAGAGACTTGGTGTAAATAGAAAAAAGTAAGGGCCCTTGATCAGATCCCTGAGGGACTGCTGCGTCAAGAGGCTGGGGGCTAGAGACTGATTCATCCAGGAAATCAGGGAAAAAATCTCAGCAAGATCGGAACCAAACCAAGAGAGGGTATTCTCAGAAATCCCCATCTCAGCCACAATGGCTCAGGAGTTAATGGCTGACTGTGTCAAAAGCAGCAGACAGGTCAAGAAGGGTCTAATCAGATGAGTAGGAAGAGGCACGTTCAGTGGCAAGTCCATTCAACATAAACAGAAGAGCAATCTTGTTTGAGCAGCTTGCTAAAAAGCTGGACTGGTGGAGATCAAGCTGGAGGTACTGCTGGAGAAAAGATGATTGGTATAAAACAGCACCTCAGAGTTTTGGGCAGAAAAGGTAGCAGTGATAATTTATCCATCGCCATCACCGGATGTTTGAGCATGACATAATTCCTGGAAGCTGAAAATGTCCCAGTTCTTCCCAGGCCTGCTCACTCACCAGTCATGCCATTCGTTGAGCATTTTTGCGATGCTCTGGAATGGTAACAGCATGTACCAGTTCCCCTAATATCTACAACTTCATATAGCTATTGAAAAGCAGTGGGACAGCATTCCATGGGTTACACTCAAAAATCTGATCAATTCTATTTGAAGGAAGTGCACCGAATTGTATTAGCCTAGTAGTGGTCACACAAGATACTAATTGATATTCTACTTTTGGCATGGTACCTTCTTTTTGAGGAGATACGTGACCACCAGATGTATATCCGTTTTGCCGATCACATCAGATCAAAAGCTAAGTGCCTGATGAGTCTATTTCAGTTGACTGATTTATATTTATTACCTTGGAACCCCATAACATCTTTGAAAGTAGAGAGTGCGGCATTTATATTTTTATCCAGTATATTTAATTGCATTACTGGGGATGGTTTCTAAGAAAATTAAGCAAGGATAGATAGAAGATATGCATGGATGGACTTGTTACTTGTATAAATAATGAAACAGGGTTTGGGCATGTATGAAGAAATGATGTGGATATGTTGTGCCCTTCCACCAGAAATAACTCCAAAACAAGGGCAGGGCATCTTTTATTCATTTTCAGTTCATGCATACAGTTTAAGATCTTGGAGTATTACTTCACTAAATGCAGGATCATTGTGAACTCACATAAACAGACACTGTAAACTTTATTGAGCCAAGTCTTGACTGTTGGCTTTGTCACATGTATAGGGCAACAACTACTACCACATAAGCTTATTAAAGTCTTACTTCTACATTTCTTTAACTGTTGATGTACACAACTTGGCTTCTTGATCTGAGGATGTTTTTCATTGTATGAGCTGAGCCTCCGAGTTCCACCAAAAGAAAATCTGGACATTACTGAATACAGTGAAATTTGCAACGAGTCTATGTTTGCAACGCACACACCTTTCAGAGCCTTTCTTTTTTGAGCATGACAGTCCACCCATGCACAAATCTAGGTCCGTACATGGTTTGTGGACATCAAAATTTAAAAACTTGACTACGAAGCACAGAGCTTGGGCATTAACCCAATCAAATACTAAAGGGATCAACTGGAAAGCCAACAATTAGCCAAGCCTAATCACCCAGCATTACTGCCTTATCTAATCGCTTCAATTCTGGCTGGATTGAAAGAAAATCTCTAGAACAATGGTATCCCTGTAACATCTTGTAAAAAGCCTCCTTTGAAGAGTGGAGACTTTCAGAGCACTGGTAGGCAAACAACTCAATATTAACACCAATAATTTTGAAATTAAGTGTTTGGTGAGCGTGTATCCATATTCTTTTTGCCATGTAGTTTATTCTGCATATTCGATGAATATTTCAAATTATGATTTAACACAGGTTTGACCACAAATTCCAATGGGTACATTGTAATATTCTGGAACAGAACTTATCTCTAAAATCCCATATTAGTGTTTTTTGTCATTAATGGGGCATAGCTTGCAGAGAAAGTTCTGGCAGATAACTCAAGATAAGTCCGCATTCCCATAGAAACTCTTGCATATTACACACAGCTCTGCCCCTCCAGTTGATGTGCTATGTAAGCTGCATTCCTGCTCTCTCTCTGCGGCAACACATGCCTCTGCCTGCTGCTGCTGCCGCACCGCTCTCTGCTGCTGCATCACTTCTGCCAGCTACCAGCCAACATCTACCCATGCAAATAAATATGGCACAAGATAATTTAAAGGCCTGATATAATGCCAACATATAATGGTTAAGTATGCCACCACAATGGATTTGAAAGGAAATGGTCAGTATATGCTTTCAGCTGTAATTTAAGTTTGTAAATTTCACATTTATTTTGTCAATTTCTATTTATACATAATAATTGTTAAGAGACAGAATCACAATATCTCACAATGCGGAGATTTTTACTGCTTCTGGGTCCATGTCAGCTGAACCTGACATAAAAAACCTGTCAAAGATGCCGCAGTGCTGTGTGCCTTGCTGTAAAAACAGATCCGAGACAAAAAAAAGGTCAAATAGTCATTTTACTATTTCCCTGTGAATGAAAAGGAGCAGAGGAAATGGTTGCAATTGATAACATAAGTTACACTTCTTAAGGTAATGTATAAAAAGTGGGCGTTTTCACTCACTCATAGTGTCAGGAGTGTCTAATCTTAATATGCAGCTGATGCTACAAATCCACTGTTGACACCAGGCATGTGATACAAACAGATCTGCTCCATACCACTAAAATACAGAGTAGCCTTTTCCCTAAGGCTTTGAGAGTAAGGAATTCACCCTCTTCACTCCATAAATAATTGGTTTTTTTGTTCATTTTTTTATAACATTCTTTTTCGTCCATTTATACAATTTGTTGTCTTGTGAGTAGCATGGAGGGACTAAAACTAACATTTCAGTGTACAACCCTGTTTAGTAAAATGACAAATAAAAATGAATCTTTTACCTTGTGTTAACATTGTAAAAAAATTACTGGAGTCAGGTGTGCTCACCCTCTGTTTTAAAGGAAATCTGAAGCCATATCCGCCCCTTCTGTGGATAATATGTACCACCCCTAGTCTATATGATTATTGATTCAACTCATGTATTTTAAGTAGATGTATAAAAGTAATGATGATCTGTCTCTTATTTTACAGGTGTGAGAACTTCACGCCAAACTGTCACTTGAGGGTTTGCAGTTGGCACTTCCCTAATGGCAAAGCTGCCTGGCCCACAATTTTGCCTGAAAGGAGGGGAGGACATTCGAGTTTCTTGACCACCACAATCATCTGAAAAAGAAAAAATACCCCAACAGCTGTTGAGGATGAAGCAAGACATCAGCCACAAGATCCTGCCATTGCCACTGAGGAAGGAACCAATCAACCCCAAGATCCTGCAACTTAAACTGCAGAGACCCCTTGCACAACAAAATGTCTCATGCTTGAAATTGAGAATGACATGCTGAGAGAAGAGAATGAGAAATTGAAAAACAATCTGAGAAACAAGCGCAAACATTTTCCTTCAGTCCTCATAAAGTCCAATATTTCACCGGATTGCTTTACGCTGCCACCGTCCTTTTTTTGGAAGCACTTCTTCTAAATTCAAACATATCAAACATATTGATTAGTTTGTCCAAATGATGCCCCTTGTTGATCAGTTACTCCTAACACTCAAGAAACTCAATTGTGACCACATTGACCTGGCAACAAGGTTTAATTGTAGCACAGCCACTGTAACCAATATATTTGTAACCATTGTGAGTGCACTCTATGACATTTTATATGTTGCTATGCTAGAGAACAATATCCCCTCAACAACCAAGAATCAGACTGCCAGTCTGCTTCCGGCCATTTCCTAACCCTCAATTTACACCAGATGCGTGCTTGGTCCGTCTGCGCTCCGCCACTGCAGAGCAGCTGATCGGTTTCACTTTAGTCAATGAGTGTGTTTACACCAGATCTGCTGCGTTGCATTTCTCGTCCGTCCCAGCTCCGGCAAACCGCAGCCGTGCGCAGCAGATAGGCAAGACTTCTATTTTTGCCGGGTGCCGGAGCACAAACGCAACACTTCAACACAGCTGATCGATCTGAATACAGACACAACATTAAAAGACATGGTTAATTTGAAAAATCACTGTTGGCGCCAGTTTGTATTGTGGGCTAGGACAGCAACCGAAGTAAGAAAATACGTAGCCTAAACATTACTGACAGAACACTTTCCAAACAAATGATAAACCAAACACAAACAGGAAATTAAGAACATTTATTAATAAATAAGCTACTCAACCATGGTAGAAGCACAAAATCTCAAAAAATAAACAAATTGAAGCAAGTCGACCGTTCCTCAATCCTTTCAATAAAGAACAAATTGATCTTGCTACTCTAGCCGTCCGGCCCTGGTACGCAGTACAAAACGCAGTCGGTGGGAGTAGACAGACGGCAATGCACGCAGCAAACGCAGCAGGGCAGAGGCGGACCGAACACGCATCTGGTGTAAATCCTGGGTAACTGTCATATAGTGCTTGACTGCACAGAGGTTGCTGTCTCCAGCACAGAGTGCCTTGATATGCAGTCTCGTCTGCACAGTCAGTACAAAGGACACACCACACTGAAGGCCTTAATTCGTGCGACTCAAAATAGTGTAATCACCTTCTGTAGTGACCTGTATGGCGGGAGTGCCTCAGACAAGGCCATTCTTCAGCAACGGCACCCGGGTATATGATCATGGCAGACAAGGGCAAATACAATCAGGGACATTTTTCTGGAGGGAGTTTCACTGAACACACCGACTTTTCTTATTAATGGACAGCTCACGCAGGAGGAGGTGAATCATAACAGACTTATATCCAAGGCTTGGATTTACGTGGAGCGTTCCATCCAGAGACTGAAATTGTTTGGCATTTTGCACCACATACTACATCAATTCAGGAAGAACATCAACAAAATATTAAAAGTGTGTGTGCCTTACAAATTAACAAACACTCACTCTCAGAGAAACTGAATGATTTTACCTGTTTACTTTGACCTCTCATGGGCATCTTCCCACTTTTGAGAACTTATTAGTGTGTATATACTGTAAGTATTTTTAATACGGGGCATTAACTATCCCTTTAAGTACCATTACAATTACATGTAACAGGGGAAGACCGTCTGCTGCTAAGAGTTGCTTTACTTTCCCCAAATGTATAGTTTAAAAAAAAAAACAAAACATGAACAGCTCTAATAAGTGGTTCCTTTAATTGTTTTGGCTTGTATATTGTTTTGTTCTTATTATTTAGTTTTCTTACCACAATGCGCTCTTTGTCTGACCAACAGTGGCTCCCTCTATCTGCTGCTTTCCCCCATCTGTGACAACAAGACAGGATACGACAGGTCTTGTTTTCAGCTTGGGCGTAACCTGGGATAGCCAACGGCCCATCAAATGTTTTGATGGGGAGAGTCTAGATTTAAAGTTAATTACAAGATATCACACACTTAGAAATATTTTGTTTTCATTGCACAACCCCAATTCCAAAAAAGTTGGGATGCTGTGTAAATTGTAAATAAAAAGAATGCAATTATTTGCAAATCTCATAAAACCACGTTTTATTAACAGTAGAACATAGACAACATATCAGTTGTTTAGAGTGAGGCATTTTACCATTTCATTAAAAATAGTAGCTCATTTTGGACTTGATGGCAGCAACACATCTCAAAAAAGTTGGGAAAGGGACAACAAAGGCTGGAAAAGTGGTACTAATGAAAAGACAGCTGGAGGAGCATTTTGCTACTAATTAGCTTAATTGGCGACAGGTCAGTAACATGATTGGGTATAGCAAGAGCATTTTAGAGAGGCAGAGTCTCTCAGAAGTAAAGATGGACAGAGATTCACCAATCTGCAAAAAAGTGCATTTAAAATTGTGGAACAATTTCAAAAAAAATGTTCCTCAATGTAAAATCGTGAAGACTCTGAATCTACATTACATAATATCATAAAAAGATTCAGAGAATCTGGAGAAATCTCGGTGCGCAAAGGACAAGTCCGAAGGTCAATATTGGATGCTTGTGATCTTTGGGCCCTCAGGTAGCACTACATTAAAAACCAGGCATGATTCTGCACTGGAATACACTGCATGGGCTCAGGAATACTTCCAGAAATCATTTTCTGTGAACACAGTTTGCCGTGCAATCTACAACTGCACGCTAAAACTGTATCAGGCAAAGAAGAAGCCATGTGTGAACACGATCCAGAAACGCCGCCGTCTTCACTGGGCCAAAGTTCTTTTAAAATGGACTGAGGCAGAATGGAAAACTGTTCTGAGGTCAGATTAATCAAAATTTGAAATTCTTTTAGAAAACCACGGACCCCGTGTTGTGTGGTCTAAAGAGGAGAGGGACCACCCAGCTTGTCATCAGCGCACAGTTCAAAAGCCGACATCTCTGATTGTATCAGTTGCATTAGTGCCAATGGCACAGGGAGCTTACACATCTGGAAAGGCATTATTAATGCTGAAAAGTATATAGAGGTTTTACAGCAACATATGCTCCCATCCAGACATCGTCTCATTCAGGGAAGGCCTTGCATATTTCAGCAAAACAATGCCAAACCACACACTACATCCATCACAACAGCATGACTTCAAAGTAGGGAAGTCTGAGTGCTGAACTGCCGTACCTGCAGTCCAGACCATTCACTAATAGAAAACATTTTTTGTCATGACCCGGCTTAAAGCCATGACGAAAACTGAGGAGACGTACGGTTTAACTAAAAAAAGAAATAATTTTATTACAAAATGTGAATTAAGAGATTAACAACTGAATGAAATGATAACTAAACTAACACATGATATAACTAAACCAAAAAACATAGGTGCACGCGAGGAAACACCAGCAGGCCCTAGAGGCAGGAGGCCGTCACACCCCCCTCCATAAAACTAACCACACACAATTCCTCACCAAACTGAAATTTAATTTGGAAATGCCCAAATTCAAACCAAGAAAGTTCAAATTCTCAATAAATCAGGATAATAGTGTGATATAAAGGTCTAGTTTTTTGTTTTTTTTTTTACTTTACAACATCAATTAATGAGGACCTCAGTCCAAAAATTATCTGTTCTGTTTTTAACCTTTTTGTTCTTATCATTAATACTTTAAACTATTTACAAAACTTACCATTGGTCACTTCACCCTTTTACAATATTTACAAGAAAACTGACCTAATGTTCATTCTTAATACCTCTTCCTTCACCTACATCACCACCCCCCCACCTCAGCAACCTGGTACCTGGGAAGCAGTTTAAGAGGGGTAAGGGGAGTGAAAAAAGTGGCACAAGTTAACAACAAATAAACATAGGAAAATCACATGGCTCTCTTTACTCTAAAGGCGCTCTGGACAATGCATCAGCCACCACATTGTCAGACCCTTTTATATGTCTTATATCAAGCCAGTGAGACTGAAGGAATAGTGACCATCTCACTAATCTTTGATTGGGACACTGTAATGAGTTTAGGAAAATAAGAGGAATGTGATCGGTGAAGACCACTACAGGTACGACACCAGATCCAAGATAAACATCAAAATGCTTACGTGCCCACACTAATGCCAGTGCTTCCTTCTCAATGGTAAAATAATTAAGTTGGTAAGAGTTAAACTTTTTGGAGAAGAAGCTCACTATTTTTTCAATACAAAACTCATCGCTCTGTAGCAGTACCGCCCCCACTCCCACGTGACTGGCATCAACCTGGAGAGCAAAGAGACGATCAAACCTGGGAGCAGAGAGAACAGGTGCATTACACAACAATGATTTAACTTTTTCAAATGCCTGCTGACAAACAGGAGACCACACAAAAGTCGCGCTTGCCTTAAGCAAATTGGTCAGTGGTGCGACTACCTCAGAAAAATTTCTGCAAAAGCTCCTGTAATAACCAATAAGACCTAGGAAATGTATGAGCTCCTTTTTTATGTAGGAACAGGAAAGCATGCCACCGCTTAACTTTTTCCGCAACAGGACGGACAGTACCCTGCCCCACCACCCGACCGAGATACGTCACCGTCGCTCTGGCAAACTCACACTCAGCGAGGTTAACAGTCAGTCGCGCCTCAGCCAGACGGCCAAACAACGCATGGATGCGCTCAACATGAGAAGCCCACGTGTCCGAAAAGACAACCACGTCGTCTAAATAGACAGTACACCCCTCCAAATCCCCCAGAACTTTTGTCATGAGCCTCTGAAATGTTGCAGGGGCATTACGCAACCCGAAAAGCATGACATTGTAAGAGTACAAACCATTTGGAGTAATAAATGCAGATAACTCACGCGCACACTCTGATAAAGGGACCTGCCAATAACCTTTAAGGAGGTTGAACTTGCTGACATAGTGTGGCCTACTTGGTCAACAAGATCCTTCATGTGGGGAAGTGGAAAAGAGTCTGGCTTTGTAACAGCGTTTAGCTTATGAAAGTCAGTACAAAATCTTGGAGTGTTGTCAGACTTTGGCACTAAAAGACAAGGGGAAGTCCAACTGGAAGAAGAAGGTTCAGCTATGCCATTATCAAGCATGTATTTTATTTCGGCATCAAGATATTTATGTTTTTCAGGATTAACTCGATAAAATCTCTGCCTGATTGGTTGCACATCTCCAACATCAATATCATGCTCAATTATGCGCGTCTGCGTGGGAGTGTCACTGAACAAACAAGGAAAGGACTTTATTACATTACAAAGATCTGCCTGTTTGGACTCAGCTAAATGACCTAAGAGGACCTGCAGGTTACTCAGGGACTCCAAGTTTTTAAGGCGACCTTGAAGAATAGCGGGTTCAACACAAGGTAAACTATCCTCTACCTCAGTGGACACTGACTGCGGAGAATAAACTGTGGACACTCTCCCCACCGAACAAGTAGGGTGCACAAGTCCTGAAGCACCCTCATCCTTCTTGATATCATCTGAAACGCGAGCATAATAAGGTTTTAACAAGTTGACATGACTCAGTTGCTTTTTCTTCTACGCTCAGGAGTAGAAATCATGTAGTTGTGCTCAGAGCATATTTTTGTCACTTTATACGGACCAGAATACTTAGCCTGAAATGGAGAAGTTACAATAGGTAACAAAGCTAAAACTTGGTCCCCCACATTAAATACGCGGCGCTCAGCACGCCGTTCATACAGGTTTTTCATTTTATTTTGAGCAAAAGTCAAGTTTTTCTTTGCCAGTTCTTCGGCAGCATACAGTCTATGGCGGAAACCATGCACATAATCAATAAGATTTTTAGGCGCTTCTGCATCCTTCCACTGATCACATAGAATATTTAAAGGACCACGCACAGTGTGACCGAACACCAAATATTTAGAGCTGAAACCTGTGCTCTCCTGCGTCACTTCTCTGGCTGCCAACATTAACCATGGTAACCCCTCCTCCCAGTCTCTGTCCATCTGCACACAATAGGAGCGCAACAATGATTTTAGGATTGGTGGAAACGTTCCAAGGCTCCCTAACTTTGGGCATGGTACGCAGATGCCTTGTTGTGCTTAATGTGAAGCTGTTTCAACACTTGAGAGAACAAATTAGAGGTAAAATTTGAGCCTTGGACAGACTGGATTACCTTTGGAATGCCAAATATAGAAATAAACTGAGACAGAGCGCGCACAACAGAGCACGTAGTGATCATGCGTAATGGATAAGCCGCAGGATAATGGGTACTTTGACACATAACTGTCAACAAATACACTGCACCTGAACGAGAGCGAGGAAGTGGTCCGACACAATCAATAATGAGATGCTCAAACAGGTGGCTTATGGCAGGAATCGGGAGCAATGGAGTGGGCTTAATGCTCTGGTTCGGTTTGCCTGTGAGCTGACAGGTGTGACACGTTTTAATAAGAGACGCTACATCACTCTTTAATCGAGGCCCAAAGAAGTGCCTGAGGACCTGGTAATAAGTTTTTTTCACCCCCCAGTGTCCAGATTCATCATGAGCAAGTTTCAGCACAGACTCACAGAATTTAGCAGGCACAACAATTTGGATAATGGGGTCTCCAACCAAATCATCTCCGTGAGGCACCCATTTTCTCACCAGCAGCTCATTCAGAAAAAAAATAACCATGAGAATGATTTTTTAACTTCATCTTCAGGCAACACCATGTCAAACAAACACTTCAGAGAGGAATCTGCACGCTGCTCCAATTTCAACTCTTCCTGTGAAACCGAGAGAGGGACGTCAGACAGAGAAAAATACACCAAATCTGATACCTTACCTTTAATTTTTACAGGATCAGAGACTGAGTGAGTGTCACGTGTCATTGAACGAGTTGCCGCACACGCAGTGAAAACTTCAGGAGAGCTCGTCTGATTCTCATCTGATTGTTTCCTCACCAGCGGAACAGAGGAGACTACAGGCGGCGGCGGAGGTGGAGCGTCAGCCCAGACACGTCCACCTGCCACACCGTTACCCAAAATCGGTGTGATACCCTCAATTGGCAGCGCAGAACGCACCCCAACTGTTATCTAGCCTTGAAAAAGATCAGAGCACAACATCATCTTGTGCAAAGGGACTTGCAAATCTTTCATTCCCATTCCCAAAACTGACACAAAACACCCCGTGTGACTCTCTTCAGAGAAAAGCAACACTGAAGCCAGAATGAATGAGTCAAAGGCAGCAGTGTCACACAGTATTTTAACAGGAATTTCCCACCAAAGAAACGTGCCCATCAGAAACAAAAAGCAAGAAGGACTCAAGTTCACCAGGTACAATTTTAACATGTTCATTCACACTTTCTACCTTTACTGCGAGTGTTTGTGGCATAGACACAGCGAGACAGGCACCTTTCGGCTGCCCCGCAGCAGAGTGCGAATTATACAGTGACTATCGTTGGGGGGGGGGTAAACTTTTTCTCCAGGACATGAAGGGAACCCAGTACTACACATGCATGTTTTTCAGTGAACTGAAGTCTTACAATGCTTACAGTATTTTGTTTGTTTAACATAATGTCTTTAGATAATAATATACATAGATAACCTATTACACCAGCTCCTGAGTGAAAATAAAGGGGATGCCTATTATAAAAGCTAATATTAAAAAAAATAGAAGACTAAATAGACCACCAAAGTCGTACAAAAGACAATTAAAATGAAATAATAAACTCTATATTCAGTCGTGGATAGTAACTAAGTAAATTTACTCAAGAACTGTAATTAAATACCATTTTAAGGTACTTGAGACATTTCCCTCCACATGGTTTCAAATAACTGCTTCAGGCCCAAAGTAGTAAAACTCTCCAATATTACAAAAATGCAAAAAAAAAAAAAAATCTGAAAAATTAATCCAAATTTATGTAGCAGAATTTTTCTTCTTTTCTACCCAATCCATCATCTCACAACCTCTCAGATTTACTCTGTGACCTTTCCAAAGCAGTTCAAACCAGCTCCAGATTTAATACTGCTTATGCCTTTACTCATCAGTGTTAACAATGTTACATTTATTCAGTACATCAGTCACAGTACAATTTTCTGTAAAGCCAATAATTTAATACCTTACTTTTTCTTAAGTAGGATTTTAAATGCAGGACCTTTACCTGCATTTAATTATTTTTACATTATGTTATTGATGTTTTTGCTTACATAAAGGATCTGAGTACTTCTTCCACCACTGTTTATATCAGTGGTTCTCAAACTTGGTCCTGGTGCCCCACTGTGTATGCTGGTTTTTGTTCCAACCACAATTGCAATTGTCGAATTTTATAAAGCTGTTAATTTGTCTTAATTAGCTACATTCCATGTTTAGAGCAGTTATTTACCACCTTAAGCCCCATTTTGATGGACATATCCATTGTGCCACGAAGAATAAAAATCCTTGAACATATTCTGCTTATTTTCCTACATTGTGAGGATTTTCAGGTAAAAACATTCTTAAACAGACTCAGAAAAAATCAGTTTTGAGTTATTTCAAAATCAGCCAGGGGCGCGTTTCCCAAAAGCGTAGTTAGTTCCTCCATTCACAGTCAATGGGTCCAACTATGTAAGTTGGCGTCTGTGATTTCGGGAAACACACCCCAGAACTTGATAAAATGAGCATGACACCAAACCGGTGTGACTCTGCTGTTTGCCAAATAAATTGCTAGTTTTTGCAACCATGTGTCAACAGTTTCACCAATGAGTAACCTATTGATCGTTTACATAGATTAAATGTTTGGTTAAATTGTTTCCCTCTGCAGTTATTCATACTAGTTTCTAATATATCTCAATGTGGATATGAATTTTTTTTATTCTTCATGGCATGTATAGATTTGTCAAATGTTGCTTAAGAGGATAAATAACTGCTCCAAACATAAATGTACCTAATTATGACAAATCAACAGCTTGTTAAAATCCTAAGATTGCAATTGTGGTCGGAACAAAATCCAGCACGCACAGTGGGGCCAGGACCGAGTTTGAGAACCGCTGGTTTATACTGATATCAAAACGCAACGTTATCTGTGCAATTAATCCTCTGTTGTCTCGCTGCTCGTCATGACTGAGCACCAGTGTAAGCTGGCATTAGATATGACCTGTGGCGCCGTCAGAAGGCCTTCAGTAACGCCGCCCTTTGCCGCATCAAGTTCACCTGATTAACAATCAAACAATGTATTGACTGAACAACCAAGACCAATGCATGATCAGTAATATTTCGGAAATGCAAATAACAAAGCGATTGCCTATTGGCGATGGTGATAAAATTGACGAGACACTGCAAGGATGGCAATAACTGCAAAAAAATCCAAGACTTTCACAAACTTTCATCTCTCCTGGATTTTTAAAATTTATTCTGATTATTACGCACTCCGCTGTGCGACATGCCTCACTGCGCCTTTTAGTCACGACTCTATTCAGAATATTGAACAGTTCCTTCTACCTTATTGCTTAATGAGCCTTGCAAACTAATGTACGCAAATCTGGACCATTTCATGAGCTAACGTTACATGACTTCGGAATTTATTAAGGCATGTTGACATTTTACGAGGTCTTTTATGCACAGAAGAAAACTTTGCGATGGAATGTGAAACATTCAACCGATTCGTTCAAGCAACTGCCGCTAATCAAACAAAGTAAACTGCGAGAAGATTAGGCAATTAAACTTTGAAAGATGAGGTTACCACCGACGGACCGCTACTGGATAGGACATTTTATATTGAAATGCCAAGCCATAGATACACGTTAGCGTTTATCTGTAGACACTTGATATGATTTAATTCAGAAACTCTGAGGGTAAGAGGGTAAAGTGCATTTAGACTTAGCTTGATAGCAACATACATTAGCCTTTACCGTTTCGCTCGACACATGCGCACATGAATCAATGATGGGAGTGACACAGGCAGACGAGACGTTCAACAAACTTCAAGTTTATGAAATGGTATGGCCCACTTTAGGGGTGTCTGAAATCGTATTGCAAGATTCTTCCAGGCAAGATACAATAAATACGTTGTAATATTTATGATGACAGGTAGAATAAGGATAAATGTTTGGAACCCCCCAACCAGTTGTTTTTACCTGTTTTGGGGGGGTTCAAGTCTTATCCCCCCCGTAATTTGAACCATGCCCCGCAGGTTCACTCGGTTTAGTTTTAGCTTTGAGTGAAAAACAGTCAGCTTTAAAATGTCCTTTCTTGTGACAGTAGTTACAGACTTTATCTGACTTTCTCGTAGTATTCTCCTTAACGTCAGACCTATCCAAAGGAACAGAATAACTGACCACACCTGCACGATCACCAAAACTCGCACTGTGAGCGCGCAACTCACCAAAAGAACGTTTGCGTCAGCACATAATCATCAGCCAGGTTCTCGGGAATAGAATTTTTAAACTGCTCCAACACTATTAAATCACACAGGTCATCGAAAGTTTTGACTTTTAACGGGGAACACCAGCGCGTTAAATGTACAGTTAAGTCACGAGCAAACTTGAGATACGTTTGTTTATTAGCTTTTGATGATATAACCAAACCAAAAAACATAGTGCACACGAGGCACAGTGGGTTTTAACCATAAAAAGTCAGAAAAAATTCTAATGGCTTGAAACCAATGATATATACTCCAGAACATGGCGTAGAATACATATATGAAAACGGGAAAAAAATCCGTTGGGAAATTTTTGAGAAAAACTTGTTTTTCAGAAATTGCAATTTTTGAACTTTGAGAAATTCAAAAAAGTGTTAAAATCTCCAAAAATGAGACATCGAAGGGTCATTCGTGGGCGTAATCTCTTCACAATTGATTCCACAATGGTTATGTCACATTTCATGGGCCATAGGTCATTGCACAATCGCACAATAAGCCTTATTATGACTGGGGATGGGTAACATTTATTATATCATCATTGATTACATCAGACTTGCCTCCATTCAAAAAGCTAGGCCCTCCTATTCTAGGCCCTCCTGTTCTATTGAATTCTGTCCTTTTCCCTGAGACGTGCAAGGGGCTGACAGCAAATATGGACCACTGCACAGCCGGCACGAAAGTTTGTATTCTCTGTTTCCGAAAAGGAAGCTATTCCATCGTAAACAAGCCCCACCTTATCTCTGCCATCCATGATCTGATATATGAGTATGATGTTGATGACAGACGCCTCCCTACAGCTCTCTGCAGCCCCTGTACCACTGCCATCTATGCCATGCGACGAGGAAAGGAGGGGGTAAAATTCAGGTGCCTTAGCCAGATTTAGGTCGTCCGCGTTTAATAGCAGCTTGGATCTGCTTGGCTTTGCTTCCATTTGATTTAGCAACCCAAGCAGATCCATCTTTGATTACAGACAACATTCTCAAGCTGGCTAAGGCACCTGAATTTTCCCCCCTCCTTTCCTCGTTGCGTGGCAACGCATACTCTTGCGTAAGGAATTGGCAGGGGAATTGCACAATCAAACGCTGTATATGTGTATACGTGACTTGATAAAATGATATGAAAAACTATTAATTTCTTCTACAGTAAAAATATTATGTATTATAAGTGATAAATCTATTAATTGTAGTATCATCAGCATCAAGTTCACTTTCGGGTCTATTTTTCACATATGCTCAAATACAAACTTCACCTTATACCCTTAGAATCTTACTTCATGTAAAAATCATCAACATAATCTCTGTATTCCAGCTCTAAACTACCTTGGTCGTAGTTTCTCACAGTTCCATACGGGATGCTATCCTTCAGTAAGATGGCCGACATCAATCTCGCCAAAACTGGTCTTGTGTCCACTGTAGTGTTTTCTTTAGCCCTGTGCCCAGGACTGTTGAGCAGTTAGAATCCTACATCTGACAAGAGTGGGACAACATTCCTCCCCCAAAACTTCAGCAATTGGTCTCCTCATTTCCCAGACGTTTACAGACTGTTGTTAAAAGAAGAGGGGACACTAAACAACGATAAATATGGCCCTATCCCAACTTTTTTAAGATGTGTTGCTGCTATCAAATTCAAAATGAGCTAATATTTTTTATTGAAATGGAAAAATGTCTCACTTTCAACACCTGATATGTTGTCTATGTTCTAATGTGAATAAATGTCAGTTTATGAGATTTGCAAATCATTGCATTCCGTTTTTATTTACATTTTACACAGCAACCCAATGTTTTTTGAATTGGGGTTGTAAGTCAACAGGGTTTCAGCGACGTGTCCACACACTTCTGGCATTACGTTGTACACGAAATATTGTTAAATTAAAGTGGATGATTGAAAGTCTATGATTTGCAATGATTTACAGATGTATATATGTAGGATATCACATTTCAAACAGTGATTGAAATTATGAAAATGCTTGCTTCAAGACATTGCTCAAACTTTGGACAATGCAAGTTATTGAGAGTGGAATTACTTTACCATAACTGAATTGTCAGTGATATAATGTAGTGTAATTGTGATGTTTCTGATAGCATGAGGGGCTAATCAAAGTATAAAAGCCAACTATTGTACCTGATGTGTTTCTGGACTCAAAATCTATCCCATCCCAGTGAAACGTCCCAGTTGTGACAAGGACATCCGTGCCCATTCCTTGTCCTCTGTGGTTATTGGTGTCTTGATTCCAGCTTCAAAAATAGTAGAAAATGGGAAGTAAAATTAGGGATTGTTTTTGAGATAGTTTCAACTGAGAATACCTTCTCAAATCAATAGCATTTTATCAAACAATTAATTTATAGAATACCTGGGTCATTCCATATGAGACATTCCGTGTCAATTGGACTAACCTTGCCGGATGACCATCTCCAAATTTCTTCCTACTTTGATATATCATTTATCAATGTATCTGAAGTACTCTCCCCAAATATTTAATCAAAATTTCACATAGTCCTCGAGTTTCAGGCCTTTAAGTGGGAGGGGGTTCTGTGCTCCTGAGCAAATCCTTATTTCTGGGCCATTTTGAGGGGGCTACTATGAGAAATCCAAAAGTGGTACAGGTCTAAGTTTAATTACAAAAGTATTAGTACTTAGAGAGACCAGGGAGAAAATATAAAATCATACCCCTTGTGTCATGGGCTGATTGCACCGAGGCTCGGAAAATGGGAAAAAAATCAATGGGCCATAAAAAAATTTAAATTATCAAAAATTAGTCAAAATTAGAATTCTATCTCCAGCAACTAAATCTTTGGGCTACTAATTAAGGTAGATATGGAGCTTGTATGGGCATAACAATTATTCGTACAGGTGGCCACATGGCCAAGCTTAAAATGATAGACAAAATACCGCACTTTGATGAAATTATTTCACCCAGAAAGAAATATGGAACACCTTAGGAACCACATTCAATCGAAAGCTTAAAATGTAGTGTTTCAAGGAAAAAATATTGCAAATCGATAAAAGTTGGGCCACATGGCCTTAACGGCCGCCGAAATTAGGCTATTTCACTAAATTGGCTGACTTTGGCCACCAGTGGCGCGACCTGTTTGGTGTTTTAAGGAATAATTGTTATGCCCATACAAGCGCCATATCTACCTTAATTAGTAGCCCAAAGATTTAGTTGCTGGAGATAGAATTCTAATTTGGACAAATTTTTGATTATTTAAAATTTGTTATGGCCCATTGATTTTTTCCTGTTTTTCGAGCCTCAGTGCATCAGTAATGCATCAGCGAGGGGGCTTCCCATGTGCAAAAAATGTACCCTATGTTACCCACTGGATTTTTGAAGCAGACAACGTCCCTTAACGGAAAATCTTGGTTACCATTTCCACAGCCCAGCAATAAGGAAGAAAATGGGGTCTCTTTATGGGGTTCATGCCAAAATTCCGGGAACAATTATTAGGGGTAGGGGAAATGAAAATAGCTGTAACTTTGTAATCTTTCACCCCAAAACAACAAACTACCCCTCAAAATGTTGGCCCTGAACTAATCTTTTATATGAGATAAGGTTTGTCATGATTGGATCAAGAATGAGGTCACTACAGTTAGAAAAGTGACAAAAAATGAGGCAAAGTGAAAATATGACATTCCCATGGAATATCCCCCACAGATCATGCCAGATCCAACTTTTAACCCCCCGATGGTTCAATCCAGTAGTGAAGACACAAAGAAATGGCCCAATATAAATAAAGTGTATTTTATTGCGGTAGAATGAACATAGTATGAATTGGAAAAGGGTCTACATTAAAATTGCTCAATTTTTAGGCAAAGCTTAACTGATTTCCTGTAGGGACACTTACATTGCTGTTATTTCATAATCATTAAGAGTAGATGGATGAATTACACCTCAAAATGTTTGTTTTTGAATACTCTTTCAAATGATATTATAAATTATATTGAGTTTAGATTATCAGGGAGGTCAGCAGTGGTCAAAATGTCATCAATTGCTGATGGTATCGCTTGGCAACAAAGCGGTACAACCCGTACCCGTCAGCCATATTTTACCAGGAAAAGGTTACTTGTAGGCCTATGGATTAGATGTTGAGAAGCCCATGCATTGGTAAATGGAGTCATTTTGTCATTTCCATGCAAGGGAATACACCATTGCCATCACAAACCTTCACAAAGAATTGGCGGGCATAGGTAGTTCCTATGTACGAGTTAGAAGTCAACAGGTCATTCAGCAATGCAGCAACCGAATCGGAAGAGGCCAACGTTCAAGCCATACTAGATGCCATAGAGAATAATGAAACCCATTCATCTCTCCCCCAAAGGAAAAACGACTGCACAATATATTGACGAAAGAAATCATGTCAGAAGACATCCGAGAACAGCTGCTCAATGTGGAGAGCGTTGGCAAAGATGTCAATGAGAAATTTTGCAGAGAAAGGTACATAGAGAAGACTGTTCGTCTGTCAGACACAATCTATTGTGTCAACCTTAAAACCTTTGCGGCACTTTGCAAGGATCCAATCCAACAGAAAGGAAAAGCGAACATTAACAAGCGAGAAGATGCTCAGATGAAACGTACACTTGAGATTGCCAAGGAACGAGGACATATGATGGACGAGCTCTTGCAGTATGATGTGTCTACAGTGACTCCACTCTTTGACTGCGAAGGCCTCATGACCAAGCCTGATAAAAGCGAAATTGTCCATGAACTTGAGGCTCATCTCACTGAGCAAGACCCAAAATGAGGATTCGGTCAAAACATGCTGGAAAGTAGATGTGATGCCAAACATTCGGAACATCCAGACCAAGAGTTGTAGGAATTTTGGTGGGTTCTGTGACTCTCTTCTGAGCTACGTCGGAAAGGCAGCAAAGAGTGCCACAAGGGTTGACCTTGTCTTTGATTGTTACATTGGATTGTCACTGAAAGACTCCGAACGGCAAAGGCGAGAGAAGAAGTCACTAGCCTGGAATCCATACATATCAAGTGCTGGTCGCTCCCAACGGTCACTGACTGATATCAGTCTGGCCTCAGTTGTATAGCCAGCATTTAGCCCTTACGTCACTAATGAAGTGAATATATGAATATTCATGTTTTCTGCTCTTGGCTGATTGGGTGACCTTTTGGCGAGAACCACCAATCGCGCAGCGCCATTTGCAGAATGAATGCTGACCGGGTTATCCGTCATCTTGTTGTCAGAAGTGGTAGCTAAGTAGGCGAGCATTTAAACATTGGGATATACAAGTTTCTATCTTATATCTGCATGTTGCGTGTATATTTCCTTTTACTTTGCTACAACACAACTACCGGCTGTACTCAGCATAATGAATATGAGTTGGCTGGCCAGCTACGGCATTCGTGAATGTTATTTGACATGAGCTTAAAAATTAGATTGTGGCTTGCTTGCGTTTACTCTTGGAGTGGTTGTTAGGTTTTGAACAGGATAATGTTTGGCCATATCTGCATTTTGTTTATTTCAGTGGGATTCCCCGGTATAATGAAGGCTAAATTAAGTAATACTCAAATTACATAACATATTTCACTGTAATTGGCATTAGCTATAGCTCGAAGGGCATGATTGCATCAGCTAGATTAAAGTGATACTCCACCCAGAAACTATAATTTGTATATCAATTACTCACCATTAGATGTCTTGAACGGACGAAGTTGTTTTGCACATGGCGCAACTTTATGGCCACTAGAGAGTTTTGAAAAATTATCCAAATTCCTTTTTTGCTGGAAGCAAATGGGGTCACCAGTAGCAATGCATCGTAGCAACGCATCGTCCAGTATAATCCAAGTCTGCTTTGTCCACTCGTATCCTCAGAACTCTAGAAATGCGGTTATTTTTCCCTAAAATAATAAAATACCACAGTTATGCTTCAAGTAAGCTCGCACATTCAACGGAAGTCCCGCCTCCCGGCTCGTTCATTGCCCAGAGACTCTGCTGCCACTCAGATGAATGCTCGTATACACATGAGCCTGATCTCCTGATCTGTTGGTCTTAAAAATGCCATTGCAGCACCAGAATATTTGGAAGATATGTGGCCTGTGAAAAATAAGTCCAGTATTTAATTCTGTGACAATGGGGCAAAATAATCGGTGATAATCTGTGCTCACGTTCACTTCTCCCCATTGGGATAAATTCATTCAGGACCCGCCGCAAGTCTGTCTAAAGGGCGGGGGGCACCCTTGCGACTGTGAGCCAATCACAGATCTCGCATGGATTTTGTGCGAATATTTGAAAGTCAAACACTGGCCTACCGACTGAGGCCAGACATATCTGCAAGTGACCGTTGGGAGCGACTAAGGCTTGATATGGATGGATTCCAGGCTAAGAAGTCACCAATAGAGTTGCATGATGTGTCTAGGGAAACCCCTCTTCCTCAATATATGGATCTATTTCGGCTATCTAGTGTTAACAAGGCGAAGTTTGAAGCCCTCATTCATGCAGAGGCACACGCAAGTAATTGGATCGATCCTGTGGTGGAGATTGTGGTCAGTCACTTCAGTGGGCCAGATGGCATCTCCGTTCCATGTTGTTCCAAGACAACCAGACAAGTAGAACTCCCAGAATTGAGGTCGAACATAGAAGAGGTGGACACGAGGATTATACCACACCCGATGCACGCTGTAACCCAGAGTACAAAACGTCTCCTAGTCCTGTCCTCTGATACAGATGTTTTCATCTTGCTGATTTTCTACTGGAGTGAGCTGGGTGCAAACGGCCTTGAAGAACGATGGGTGAAGACTGGGGTTGGTGACACAACGCGATACATTCCGGTACATGTCCTTTTGAAGAGGACTGGATGAAGTTTGTGTCAGGTTTTGCCTGCTGTTCATACTCTAACAGGGTGTGACTACACAAGTAAAGTGGGAACTAAGCATGGAGCCTTAGTGGCCAGTCCAGAGGCGCGCTTGAAGGACTTTGTATTGGCATCAGGTAACTTGGATATGACGATTGACAAGGCAGAAGCGTATCTGATGCAGGTGCTAAAGAAAGGCACATTGATGACAACCATGGACCAGCTTTGAAGCTACAGATATCACCATGCAAAGCGGTCAAGTGTGGATGAAATACCACCCACAAGTCATGCCATTAGGTTGCATATCACAAGAGCCCTCTTCGCTACAAACGAGATGGTGTCTTTGCTGTCGTCACAAGAGCCCCTTGAACTAAGACAGTTTGGTTTCGAACTTTCAGATGACCATCTCTTCCCAAGCAATGGGTAGAATCCAATTCCCAAAAACTTTCCAATCCACTGCAGATGACAGAAGTGTGCAAATCGGAGATGTCCTTGCCACAATTCTAACATTCCATGTTGTACATTTTGCACTTGTCAGAGTGACTCGCAAAGGTCAGAATGTCAAAACACTTTTGGTGTCATTAGCAAGTGAATGACATGATCATCAGTCATAGTCTGACATGTGAATTTCAAAACAGTCGAACTCACATGCACAAGCTGGTATTAACTTTTGCAGTTTTCATTGACTGCATTGGCCACAGAGTGTTCATAAGGTGCAGACCAATGTTTTTGGTAAGATTTGGATTTGTGTTGATCATGTACTGTTGACTTAATCTCCTAATCCGACGCAACCAGCAACTGATTACCTTGATAGTTTGACCTCTAGTGACATTACTGGTGATCGAGACTCAATAAAATTCATACTGTTTGAAAGATTATTCGAAGCCAAACATTTTGAAGGATAATATATCTGTTAAAGGGACTATGTCAGCCGGGGCGCATGCGCGCGACGAAGCGGAGCATCTTGAAAACGTTGGTACAACTATTTCAAGTTCATAGGAGATGTAAGGTGTAAGTGTGTCAATCTGTTTAAATCGTGTTCATCCTTGAGAAGTTTATTGAAATTTTTACCAAAAAACTATCTTTATTGATCGTAGAGCCTATTCGTAGCATCAGTTTGTCATAGTTTGGGTTTTTGTAGCGTTATTATTGCCTTTAAATCAGCCTGCATTGATTATGTTGTCCTATGGCAGCCATCGAACTGGAAGCGGTCGCAAAAGGATCTATGACAGCTGTATGTCAGACAAAACGTTGCGACAAACAGGTTCTGCGAACATTAAAGACAGTAGCGTGATTAAAAATTACCCAAACTTCTCAAGGATGCACGCGATGCAAACTGATTGAAACTCCACCACAAATTCACCGGTTTACCTTACCTCACACTTTCAATGTGTTTTTGCCCAAAGAAATATGGATGGATAGCATAATTTATTCTCCGTGGGTTTCGGCATGCAGTTACTCTAGCAACTCTGCGTTTGCAGGCCATCTTCTGTATTTAAAACAGCGACGAAGGTACGCTTTACACACGTTCTTATAAGCTTGGGGTTCATATTTCTGCTCCCTTGATATTGCACTGCATGTATGAAAGTGTTTATCGACTGGACTCCACTACGCATGTGCCCCAGCTGACATAGTCCCTTTAACTGTCAATAATTCTAAAAAATAGCCATTAAGAGTCCCTATATGGGAAATCAGTTAAGCTGTCATATTTTCACTTTGCCTCATTTTTTGTCACTTTTCTAACTGTAGTGACCTCATTCTTGATCCGATCATTACAAACTGTATCTCATATAAAAGATTAGTTCAGGGCCGACATTTTGAGGGGTCGTTTGTTGTTTTGGGGTGAAAGACTACAAAGTTAAAGCTATTTCATTTCCCTTACCCCTAATAATTGGTCCCGGAATCTTGGCATGAACCCTGGAAAGAGACCCCATTTTCTCCCTTATTGCCGGGCTGTGGAAATGGTAACTAAGATTTTCCGTTAAGGGACGTGGTCTACTTCAAAAATCCAGTGGGTAATTTAGGGTACATTTTTTGCAAACAAAAACCCCCCTAGCTGATACACTACAGCCCATGACACGGGGGGTACGATTTTATATTTTCTCCCTGGTCTCTATAAGTAGTGCTACTCATGTAATTAAACTTTGACCTGTACCACTTTTGGATTTCTCATAGTAGCCCCCTAAAAATGGCCCATAAATAAGGATTTACTCAGGAGCGCAGACCCCCCTCCCACTTAAAGGCCTGAAACTCGAGGACTATGTGGAATTTTGATTAAATATTTGGGGAGAGTACTTCAGATACATTGATAAATGAGATATCAAAGTAGGAAGAAATTCGGAGATGGTCATCCGGGAAGGTTAGTCCAACCGACACGGAATGTCTCATATGAAATCAACCAGGGCTCCCCTGGGCATAGTCATGGATTTTCTTCAAACTTCGATAGAATGTTTCTCTGGGTACCAAATGAAGACATTCCAAGTTTTAGCTCAATTGGCCCTCTATTTTTGATTTTCTGGGGGGTCAAGAGAGTGGGCATGGCACCCATTTTTTTCATTTTTTACAGGCTGTAACTCTGGAAGTAATTAAGCCAACCCCATGATTTTTTCAGGACTTGTTTCTCTATGCAATGTACTATCCTTTTTTGCCAATCAAAGTAGCTTTAACCCTTTTATTGTGGTTTGATGGGCTCTCAAATGTGCTACTTTTACACACCAGTATCACAACATACACATTTAAGGGTACCATATTCACACCCTTCTGATGACATATGTGGATTTAAGGTAATATCAGCTATTAGTAATGCTCAAGAGCTTTCTATAGCCACCAAATAATATCCTGTAGCATTTATAGTTCTTTGGTAATATTGACCCTCATTTTAGCCCCCTGGGGGGAGTGACCCCTTTTCGGCCCCTTTTTTCCAGATGTGGGTATGCTTCAATTTTAATGAAACCTATATTTTTGGAAAGCTCTTCATGTGTACTGCCACCAAAATAAATTTTGGCCATTAGATAGAATGCAATTTTAAAGGGATAGTTCACTTTTTTTGAAGTGGGGTTGTATGAGCTACAAATTGCCACTACTTACATTAGATGCAGTAGAAAGCTCTCTGATCTCCTCCAGGTAGCCGTACCAGGGCATAGTGCTGGTTGGAAATTTAGGCGATACACTGTTGTGAATGGAAACACAGAAACAGCGTATTTTTTGCGGCCTAAAAGAGGTCCTACCTGAAAATAATACACCATTTCAATTGTACGCTGTATTAAAAAAAATTACAGCACTTTAGCTGCTCGGAAAAAGACACAGTTGCTCTTGAACTAACCAACTGACGTATTCCTCCGCGAGGCGCATCGTAGTTCACTGCGCGCTGTAGCGATGAGCTGTTTGGGTCAGACTCTGAGCAGTTTGCGGCAAAGACAGCATTTCAATGGCATAGAATCACGTCTCAAATAAAAATAAATAAATAAAAATTCCCTATGATAACCAGCACAGCAGATACACTGTATGTGGCTGCGTAGACTCTATGCAATATCAATTTGTGCTGCAATGTTACATTAGACTTTTTCACAGGTGTTTCACTCTTTTACCTGATGCATGAGTACAGCAGTGCGCTTCAGCGTGCACCGTTGAGATTTCCCTGAATGTAGCCTCACGAAATCCTCTTTGGAAAAATAACATAACATAACATGAATGGCGAGAACAGGCCGTTCAGCCCAACTACGCTCGCCAGAATACTGAATACTGAAAAATGAATACTGCAAACACGGAGCTCTTTTAGGGATATGGGTGGCGTATCAATATCCGTGTTGAAGCAACTAGCCACAGCTGCCGAAGTCCAATATCCCGCAAAGGAATGCGGTGGAAGCTGTAAGTGCACCAGGATACAGCTTTGCTTTCACGTCCAAGAAAGCAACACACGCGGACCATTTTCAAAATATTTGTACAAGTTGAACGACCGTCCGACCTCGCAACCGCAGTTAAGCCGCTTGCACACTGGACGCGAAACGAATTTTTCGCACACAGATTACATTCAAAGTCAATGCAAAGATGTGAATACACGCGTTTGTGCAAGCAGCTTTACTGTGACCCAAACAGCTGATCGCTACAGCGCACAGTGAACTACGATGCGCCTCGCGGAGGAATACATCAGTTGGTTAGTTCAAGAGCAACTGTGTTTTTTTCCAAGCAGCTAAAGTGCTGTAATTTTTTAAAATATATTGTACAATGGAAATGGTGTATTATTTTCAGGTAGGACCTCTTTTAGGCCGCGAAAAAATGCTGTTTCTGTGTTTCCATTCACAACAGTGTATCGCCTAAATTTCCACCCAGCACTATGCCCTGATGCGGCTACCTGGAGGAGATCAGAGAGCTTTCTACTGCATCTAATGTAAGTAGTGGCAATTTGTAGCTCATACAACCCCACTTCAAAAAAAAAGTGAACTATCTCTTTAAGGCACTACCACTTTGGCTTCACTTTTCAGACCGAGTGCTGCATCCCTTTTCATACAGTCTATACCCGTGACGTCAGATTTAACAGCCACAATAAAGAAGCCAGAATGAGCATAGTTAGATGTTGGTCCACTGGTGGTACTGTTGAGCTAGAATGTGAGAAGGTTTATCTATTGAGTGACAGGATGAGACTCATTCTAATCACTTGTTTTTTTACATCTTTCCTTCCTTCCTTTTCTTTCTCTTACTCAAAGCCCTGAACGCTTTCATGCAGTTAATTTCTGAGCGTTTGCAATAATTTTCAGCTGTTCAGCCAAATTGTACTTCACATTCAAACAGCCTGAATGGTGTCACTAAGTGCTTGTATTGCAAAAAGCTGTTTCTGTGGTATCAGAACTGCAGTATTTATGCAATTGGTCCTGCCTGGAAATGAATCCATCAAATGTTCATGACAACAGTTGGCTGAAAAATCCCCCCAACACCATTTCAAGCCATTCTAAGAAAATTCCTCCCTTTTTATTTTTCAAACTGTATTCAAAGCATATTGGTTTCGTTTGTGCACAGTGTAGCGAGAGATGATATCAGGGTTCATTTATGATAGAATTACAGATTTAAATTCAGATTTCTCTTCAGGCAACATCCAGCACTCAAAAGAATCAGATTTTCATATTTATTGCTACTGTGATGACTTCCCGGACAAGTTCATTTTGTTACTTTAGCAGTCATGGAGACAGCCTGACAAAAACATTTCAGGTAGGGTAACTCACATATTTGCTTTAAGATTTCATTGAATACATGAGGAATGGTTGAAGGTTTGTCTCTAAACGGATCTGCTTTAGGTAGTACAGCTCACGCACTATGCAGCATGATTCGTCAGCTGCTCATTAGTTCACTATAGCATGCCATTTTGAGGGAGCAGAAGGGCAGCAGTCTTCAGAAAAATGTTGTATTTCTCCTGCCTAATTGGAGGAGAACTCTATCGTAATCCTCCTGGAGCACCTCACCTGACTAGCTGATAAGGGCAGCAAATAAAGAAAGCCTGCGTCTCAGAGGGTGTGTCTGTTGGGGTTGAATCAAAGAAGCAGCTCAGGATAGTCTGATGCATGGCTGAACTGGCCCAGTGAGAAAAAATTCTGCTTTTGAGGATCGTGTGCGTGTCGGACACAACTACCCCCCAAAAAAAAATGCATGGACAAACCTCAGTTCAAGACGCAGCACTAATGAATGTAGGTTACAATGCCATATAGCTATTTTATACAACAGGTTCACCTGCAATTTAATTTTGACACAGTTAGTGGAGAGTCAGCACTCGGTTTGATGGTCATTCCTCCAATCCTCCTCTACAGTAATCATATTACCCTTCATTTAAAGTCTGCTGTGAAATATTTTTCATACTGTGGAATCAGCAGAAGCAACAAAAATGTTAGACTTGCCTGGTAAGACTTCGGGCTGTGGAGTGGGTTTCTTGTCCACTTTTTTCACACAGTCCAGTACTTCCATTCATTACTCCTGTTGGACATAAATACTGCAGTGGATTGGTTTTCTATGCAGGGTCTGGCTCTCAGATGAGTGTGACAATGTAAAGGACTACCATGCTGATCTAGGTGATCTTGGGCTCAGCTGGAGACCTTTGAGGAATATGTTGAACAATTGGCACCACAAAAATAAGTCTCCCAATTGCGCATGTGCAGGGAGGGATGAAACTGGTGAGGTAATAATGTTGGACCAAAGTGCAAAGAGGAAGGAGTCAAGATTCAGGGCAGTTCAAGACTTTATAAATAAATAAGGAAATATATGTCTTTTCACAATACTGGAGAGATTCCAGGAATAGTTGTTCATTGTTCATTTGTTTAATTGTCAGCAGATAAGGATTGATGCATTTAATTCATGTTCATTTTGTTTAGCACACATCAGGGATATAGTGTGGATAAAACTACCACTTGAACCCATGTAGTTTTTTTTTTAATTGAATAAATTATCATCCTAAAGCCCAACATCCCCCTAACAATAATGCCAGTATTAAGAGATATTCAAATAACTTGCCGTGAGCCTCTGACCTTGAAACGCATAATTGCTTACAAGCTGCTCCTGTTCAAATTTGCTTGATTAATAATCACTCAGTTTATTTACTAAATAATCGAAAGCAATATATAAGCCTGTGATTATTTAAAAAGTATTAAGAAATGGCATATCACTGAAGGGGAACATTGACAATATACTTAATACAACCCCAATTCCGAAATAGTTGGGACAAAGTGTAAATAGTGAATAAAATCAAAATGCAATGACTTTTAAATCACACCAGCCAGTATTTTATTCACAATAGAACAGAGATAACATAGAAAATGTTGAAACTGAGAAATTTTACAATTTTATCCACAAAATGAGCTCATTTCAAATTTGATAGCTGCTACAGGTCTCAAAAAAGTTGGGACAGGGGCCTGTTTACCATTGTGTAGCATCCCCTCTTCTTTTTAACGCAGAGTGGAGGCGTCTGGGCATTGAGGAGACAAGTTTTTTGAGTTTAGCCATTGGAATTTGATCCCACTCTTGTTTAATACAGGCTTCCAGCTGCTGGAGAGTTTTTGGTCTCCTTTGACGGACTTTTTGTTTAATTATGGGCCAAATGTTCTCAATCGGTGAAAGATCAGGACTGCAGGCACACACAGTTCAGCACACGGACTCTGCTACTAAGAAGGTATGCTGTTGTAATAGCTGTAGTATGCAGTTTTGCATTGTCCTGCTGAAACACACAAGGCCTTCCCTGGAACAGATGTCCTTTGGAGGAGAGCATATGTTGTTCTAAAACCTTTATATACCTTTCAGCATTCATTGTGCTTTTTAGAACATGCAAGTGTCTCACACCATATGCGCCAATGCATCCCGATACCATAAGAGATGCTGGCTTTTGAACTGAATGCTGATAACAGGAGGGGTGGTCTTTCTCCTCTTTAGCCCGGAGGACATGAAGCCCATGATTTCCAACAATAATGTCAAATTTGGACTCGTCTGAACACAGGACACTTTGCCACTTTGCCCCAGTCCATTTTATATGAGCCTTGGCTCACAGAACACGGCGGCGCTTCTGGATCTTGCCCAACAATGGCTTCCTTTTTGCATGAAAGAGTTTTAGGTGGCATCTGTGGATGGCATGGAGGACTGTGTTTACAGACAGTGGTTTCTTGAAGTGTTCCTGGGCCCATTTAGTAATGTCAATGACAGAATCATGCCGGTGAGTGATGCAGTGGCGTCTGAGGGCTCGAAGCTCACGGGCATCCAGTAAAGGTCTTTGGCCTTGTCCCATACGCACGGAGATTTTTCGAGTTTCTCTAAATCTCTTGATGATGTTATGCACTGTCAATGATGAGACCTTCAAAGCCTTTGCAATTTGACGCTGAGGAACATTGTTTTTTAAGTATTCCACAATTTTTTACGCAAGCCTTCACAGGTTGGAGAGCCTTTGGCCATCTTTACTTCTGAGAGACTCAGCCTCTCTAAGACATCCCTTTTATAGCCAATCATGTTACAAACCTGATGCCAGTTAACTTAATTACTAGCTAAATGTTCTTTCAGCTGATTCTCTTATATTTCAATGAGGAGAGACTCGAGTGAAATCAAGAGAAATTTTAATATGCGCTGAGCATAAGTAGAATTCAATTCAATTTTATTTATATATCGCTTTACATGGAGAAAAGGGCAGAGCCCAGACTAATCCCTAATCTCCGAATAGCAGGCAAAAAACTCCTTGTA
Organism: Gymnothorax javanicus; assembly: GCA_029692085.1. Taxonomy (NCBI): domain Eukaryota; kingdom Metazoa; phylum Chordata; class Actinopteri; order Anguilliformes; family Muraenidae; genus Gymnothorax; species Gymnothorax javanicus. The sequence goes on along the minus strand of CM056195.1, from coordinate 88,123,756 downwards.
GGGAGAAAAAGCCCCGAACGGTGGTGAGAAAAAACTCCTCATTGAGAAGAAATCTCAGGATGAACCAGGCCATTCTGGGGAAGCCCATCCTCCGCTGGCTGCATAATAAATTGATGGTAAATTAGGGATGAGAGGATCAGGACAGCAGGAAGACAGCAGTCAGAATTAACATGCTTAAAATCAGACAAGTCTTTGGCGCTTGGACTCTGCGGGAAGACTCGTAGAGCAGGAGCACGGCTCAGAGCAGCAGCAGGAAAATCCCCCGAAGAGTCCAGACACTGGTGGCGGTGGTGGCTGAAGGCTGGTGGAGCTGGAGCGGCAGTACGGAAGGTCTGATGGAGCAGGGTGGCGTTGGGGAGAAGGAGGGTCAGCGTACGGCAGCATGAACGAACTAGAGCAGAGAAAAATGACATTTTTTAAAAAGACAGCAACATAACGATTGGCTAGCGATGTGACTGAGGTGTGCCCCGGTTGGATGGAAGAGATCAGCTGCTACACCAGCTGACTGCTCAATTGACAGCCCCAGACATTGGCTGCGGAGGTTTATGGGCGAACATGCGAGTGAATGGAAAGAAAATAAACGGAGTTGACGTGCGCGAGAGAGAGAGTCTTCCTGACTGAACTTTCGCTAAGCTTCATATTAATTATATTTTCAGCCCTTTTATGCCTGTTTCCCAACTTTTTTGAGACCTGTTGCAGCCAGAAAATTTTAAATAAGCTCATTTTGAGGATAAAAATGTAAAATGTCTCAGTTTCAACATTTGAAATGTTATCTGTGTTCTATTGTAAATAACATGTAAACGCCGTGCATCTAGGCCAATGAGGGTCCTAGATGAGACAGAAGGTCTCAACGTGTTTGCCTACACTGCAAAGGAAAATAAAGGCTTACCAGTCTCCGTTATCATAATGGGCTCTGGCTACAGCATCCGCACGAGGCCCCCGCCCCAGATCAAACGTGATGACATCATTCACGTTCTGCACTCAAGTGAGCCTGGAGCGTGTCTTAGCGGATGCCGCAGCTCTAAGATCTTTGGCGGTTCCAAGGCTCCTGACTCCATGCCAAATTTAGGATACCAAATTAAGCTATAACCCTTGGCGGTGACGATTAAAGTAGGCGTTCCCGCAAAATTGATCTGACTCCAGTTTATGAATCTACTATTTACTGTAGAGCTCTATTGTGCGTCGGACTCGTGACTGGTCAATACCTTACTCCGCCGGACCAAAACATCTGTACAGCCCAACTCGGTGGAGAACTCAGAGGCTGGCGGCCCTATTCTGCCCGGTGGTTTGACATAGAGAATAGCTATGACTAGTGACCACGGGGGCCGGAATAAATGTACAATTAACACTTTCGAAGTATACCGCAAGAGGCGTTCAGTGACTATATGAAAGTATAACGCAAGAAAAGGAAGGCGTGCAGGGACTCTCTAGGTTAATGACGCATTCCTGAAACCACTCAGAATAATACCAATCGCAGCATGGAACACCACCTTGTACCTAGCAGGAAGGCCTGGTGATCAGGCAGGCCTCATAACCCTACATTATACCCCATTGGGTAACAGGATTCCGGACTGGAAAAATATACGTTAGTCAGAGTCAGAGAACCACAACCGGTGGAGACGAGTAACAATTTATTTCGCCAGGTAGGCACAAGCTTAAATTAGATAATGAAACATACCGTTACAAAAATTGTTAGAGAATAATAAAGTCATACCTGGCACGAGTCGTAGCTACACATATACACAACGTGTACAATGCGGGAAGGTTGAATACAAGCTTCCCTGACTTCGTTGTTTCTCCCCCTTTTATGCCCAAAATCCAGACTGTGTCCTATGGCGGGGTCATCGGTCATTTGGGTAATTAGGGACAGGAAAGGCTCCCCCTCCCCGGAGGGGCTTTGGGAGGAGACATCACCACAAAGAAAACGGAAGTATATTTTTTCTTAAAGTTATTGAATGAGGGTATGGTACAATTTTAATTCCTTTAAAATACGCCCCATGTGACTCTTGAAATTTAGTGGAGCAAAATGATACCAAACACGACCTGCTTGCATTAGAGTTGGCCATGAAACGTCCAGTACCCTACAGAATTACAAGGATAATCCGCATTAATGCTATTAATCAGCTCTTATCATCCAATGTAACAGAAATACACATTATTCTGGCAACATTGTGGGTGAAATGATTATTTTAAATCAGAAAATAAAAGTCTTTCGAAATTTCTACATAGGCGGCAATGCAATTTACAGTTACTGGCGCAGTCCTGTCAAAGTCCAGTTGATGGCACTGTGGCCTTGTCCGGCATGGGCAGTGCAGGCCAAAAGTTCATGGCCGGCTGTTTTCTGGTGGTTTGCAAGACATTTAACGCCAACCATTACCTCAGAGATAGTTCATGAACTCCGCAGCAGGTGGCCGCTCCATCTGTGGCAAAGTCGATTGGCAAATTAAGTTGGCACCAGACAGACCCTAATTTAGTTTGCTCCCATGCCTTCGGAAGGTCACTGTTAGGGGCTGGGGCTTTTGGGACAATACGGGTCTGTTGGTCAGGGTCCTGCATTCGTAACACTGCGCACTGTTCTGTCTTTCATTGCCGCTTCCACCTACATTTCCTGGCCTAGAAGTTTCTCAGCCAGGATACAGGGGCCATTAAGATAAGTTGATCAGCATCATACGTCTGTAAAAAAGTCCTTGGGTTTCCGTTCTCTCTGGTTTATATTGTGGCTTACAAACATATTGGCTCATGTGATCTGAAAGTCATTGCATTTTCATTTTATTCACAATTTACACTTCATTCCAACTATTTCGGAATTGGGGTTGTAGTACAACCCAGTGCTTTCTCTGAATTCCATCTCCTATTCTAGGATTTTTTCAGCAGTGCACCCTAATTATACCCCTGACAACGAAATGCCGGGGGTATATAGTTATATCCCAAAAATTCCGTCCGTCATTCCGTCCGAAGACATTATTTGTCCGATCGATATCTCGAATATTATTCATTGGATTCTTTTCTAATTTGGCACACATATTCTCTACCACAGGGAGAGATGCAGTGCAAAGTGTCGGCCATCTGGGATGATTTTTCACAAAAATATCGCCGTTTTCCTGTTTTTGGACTTAGAAATTTTCAAGTGGGTTCCATGTCAATTTGTCTGATTCATTCATTCATTCATTCATTCATTGTCTATACCCGCTTATTCCTCACTAGGGTCGCGGGGGAACTGGAGCCTATCCCAGCTGACTACGGGCGAAGGCAGGAACCCACCCTGAACAGCTCGCCAATCCATCGCAGGGCGCACACACCATTCACACACCATTCACTCTCACACTCATACCTATGGGCAATTTAGTGTCTCCAATTAACCTAACATGCATGTCTTTGGACTGTGGGAGGAAACCGGAGTACCCGGAGAAAACCCACGCGAACACGGGGAGAACATTGTCTGATTCATATCTCAAATATTATTTAATGGATTCTTTTCAAATTTACCACACATAGTTTCTAACATATGGAGAGGCACAGTGCTAAGTGTCATAGATGTGTTATTATTTTTGTAAAAATTTATTTTCGGAATGTGATAATTTCTATAATCACCAACGGAAAAAGCATGATTGGGGATGTCGGGGGTATTAGTAAGCTCTGCTTACTTTTTCACTTGTTTATTTTAAGATTGCACTTAATCCTAATGTTTTCAGATTTCCAAAGAATAGGTTGCATTTGCAGGGAAGCATAGTTGCACATTGGTTCCCGCACCAAGCGATAATAATTGATTTATTAAATTACCAACGCTTCTTACCTCAAAACGCAGGTAATTGAAAAATTGACTACATTGCTTATCAGTGCATCATGAAAGTTCGACGAATTGTACGCATTTAAAATCATTCAATATGCATGCCATGGGTTGAACTTTCAAGGTAGCAAAGTCATTCATGAGGTCTTTACAGTCCAGCTTCTGAATTAAACAAAATCTAAACCTTTTCTAAATACCACCTTCGGGTGCATTTTCATACATTCTACTTCAAGATGGAATTTGGGGAAATTTCAGTTAACTACCGTCCATGCAATCTCATATTGCAGCCATCCTCAAGGATGCAAAGCTGTATGTCTTAATCCTTGATGGTAACGCGGCTTATTGTAAGCCCATTTGCTCAGCAAATTAATTTAAATTTTTACCCAATTATTACTCGGAAATAGGTTGAGTGTTAACCTGCATTATGGTTATGCCTCTAAGTGTAGACTGAGTTTTATACTTACATGAGCAGCCTTAACATGCAGATCTGAGTTGGCAAAACCGTATTTTTAGAAAGGTTTTCTTAGGCGTATCAAGCCGATCTGACGCAAACGCAGAAAGAAAGAGAAAAAACATTTTGTGAGCTGCAGGAATTCAGAGGCTTCCTAAGACGTTGACGTTTTATGTCAGATCTACCATTAATGTGTGGATAGGAAAAAGCTTCATAATTGTTGCAATGAACAAAAAATGCAGGCTGAGGGAAAGGGATATGGATTGATCCTCGCAACTGAACAAATTAACGCTTCGTTGGTAATGAAGAAGCCTAAATGGGAACGGGTTTGGAAATGTAATGCGCTTTAAGGCGAGGTGAAAGCAGTGTCAGGATTTCTCAAATGGAAACTTTGGAGTGAACGAGGTTTTAAAATTATTTTTGGCTCAAATAAGGACACCAAAATGTGACATCAATAAATTTTCATCAGAAAGGATGAGGGAAATTAAAATGAGTAAGTATCATGTGGATTTGCCCATAAATTATTTACTCACAGTCAAGTGAAAAAATTCACTGTTACAAAATTTTCCTGGTGAGAACATAGGACTAAATCATACTGAAATTATCGGGTTACGGTCGTTGTTCGACATGCCAGCTGTGCTAACGACTGTTACCATAGCAGGCAGGCACTGCCCAAATGAACTGCAACTCCACTGAAGAACTGACTTTTATTATGCTGATAAACCAACTACTTCCCCACTAATTTCTGTCAATTTTGAAAAATATTAACTCAAATACTAAAAATCATTTCATGTCCAGTAAATCATGACTGTAACCTAAGACAAATTTTGATTTTTATTCTTTGATTATATATGCTGCCCTCCATAATTATTGGCACCCCTGGTTAAGATGTGTTCTTTAGCTTCTAATAAATTCAGTTTTTTTCTAAATAATATAGGACCACAATGAAAAAAAGAGGAAAATCCAACCTTTAATTCAAGTGCATTTATTCAGTGGGAAAAAAATCCCACATTAAGAAATAATTCTTTTACATCAAATCATGTGTGCCACAATTATTAGCATCCCTGATGTTAATACTTCATACAACCCCCTTTTGCCAGCAAAACAGCACCTAATCTTCTCCTATAATGTTTCACAAGATGGGAGAATACAGAAAGAGGGATCTTCGACCATTCCTCTTTGCACAATCTCTCTAAATCATCCAGCGACCTTGGTCCTCTCCTCTGCACTCTCCTATTCAGCTCACTCCACAGGTTTTCAGTGGGGTTGAGGTCTGGGGACTGAGATGGCCATGGGAGGAGCTTGATTCTGTGTCTGGTGAACCATTTCTGTGTAGATTTGGCCACATGTTTAGGGTCATTATCTTGCTGAAAGACCCAGTGACGACTCATCTTCAGCTTTTGTGCAGAGGCCACCAGATTTTGATTTAAAATGTCCTGGTATTTCAAAGCGTTCATGATGCCATGCACCCTAACAAGGTTCCCAGGGCCTCTGGAAGAGAAACAGGCCCACAGCATCACCGATCCTCCCCCATACTTCACAGTGGGCATGAGGTGCTTTTCTGCATACTCATCTTTTGTGTTCCGCCAGACCCACTTAGAGTGTTTGTTGCCAAAAAGCTCTATCTTGGTCTCATCTGACCAAAGCACATGGCCCCAGTTGAAGTCCCAGTACCGCTTAGCGAACTCCAGATGTTTGTGTTTATGATTGTGAGTGAGAAAAGGTTTTTTTCCATGCATGCCTCCCAAACAGCTTGTTGGCATGTAGATAGCGCCTGATGGTTGTTTTGGAGACTTTGTGACCCCAAGATGCTACCATTTGTTGCAATTCTTAACAGTGAGCTTTGGAGAACTTTTTATTTCTCTTACCATCCTCCTCACTGTGGTGGCAAAATAACCTTGCGTCCTCGTCCAGGCTTGTTTACCACTGTTCCAGTTGTTTTAAACTTCTTAATGATTCCTCTGACAGTAGATATGGGCAGGTGCAGGCCAGTGGCTATTTTCTTGCAGCCATTGCCTGACTTATGAAGGTCGACACACATCTGCCTTACTTGAATGGTGTGTTCCTTTGTCTTTCCCATGTTGAAGAGTGGATAAGAGAAATGGCCTCTGTGTCACGTCATATTTATACCCCAGGGAAACAGGAAGTGATGAATTACTAATTAAATGTTCCTAGATACTCAGATCAACTGTGTAAACTACTGTAGAAATGACAGAAATACTTCAATTACATTTATTTCCTAGGAATTGTTAGGGGTGCCAATAATTGTGGAACAGGTGATTTTATGAAAAATAATTATTTCTTAGTCAGGGATTTTTTTTTTCCCTTAAAATTCACTTGAGTTGAAGGTTACATTTTTCGACAGTTTTCAGTGTGAGAGTATGCTTCTGCAATAAAAATTGAATTTATTTTACGGCTTTTAACACATCTTAACCGGGGTGCCAATAATTATGGAGGGCGCTGTACATCAAATTATTGATTTCACATGTTCTATGGACTGACTCTGTGCGCACATTTCATCGGCAAGGAAAGTTTTCCAGTGTGCTGCTGTGAGTCAGCAGATTTTCGCGACCATACCTTTCGTGTCCACAATTTTTTATGTCGCAACAACGATTACGTGAAAAGGAAATTATGATAAAAATCCAAATCCATCCTTATTCTTGATCATCGTTCAGCAATTGGCCATCCTCCTGCAAGGTAGGACTATTATTTTCATGACTTTTCCATATAATTTGTGTTATTGATTTCACATTTTAGGATTACCATGCAATTTCTTATCATGCATTGATGGATTCATTCGTACCCATTTCTTGTCCAACTTAATCCATCGTGATAAAAGTTATGCTTCACAATAATGTTATCCTCTAAAATATCGCATAAATTAATTGGACAGCTGATGTTACCCATGAGCAACGATGACAACTTTCGAAATTCACTATGAATCGGGGTTTTCTTGCTTGTTTAACGGTCAGGCTTTCATTACCCAAAATTGTGAAAAGACACATATATGTACAACCAGAATTCTGAAGTAGTTGGGACGAAGTGTAAATTGTGAATAAAATCAAAATGCAATGACTTTCAGATCACATGAGCCAATGTTATTTACAATAGAACACAGATAACATTTAAAATACCTGAGACATATGACATTTTTTTCCACGAAACGAGCTTCAGTGTTTCCCATACATTGACGAGACTATGGCGGCCCGCCATGGTCTAATGTACCCCCAGCATAGTCTCAGTCTGCAAAATTCCTGCGTATTGAGCATACATGCAGACGTTTGATTAAAAAAAAAAAAAAAAGAAAAATAGGAAAGGTACTGGAAGACGCGGAATTTGCAAATTCCACCCGCCCCTCAGCAAAATGAGAATAATCCCACCCTCCCCTCCCCGCTCAACAAAATGAAAATTATCTACCCCCCCTACAAAATGAAAATCATCTATGCCCCCCCCACAGCTAAACAAAATGAGAATCACCCCCCCCTCCATACTCTCCAAAAATTCTGTGGGAAACACTGGACCTTATTTCAAATTTTCTGCCAACAGCAGTTCTCAAAAAAGTTGGGACACGGGCAAAAAAAGGGCTGAAAAAGCAAATAATATATAAGTGAATCAGCTGAAAGAACATTTAGCAAGTAATTAAGCTAACTAGCATCCGGTATGTAACATGATTGGCTATTAAAGAGATGTCTTAGTCTCTCAGAAGTAAGATGGCCAGAACCTGTGAAGGCTTGCATTAAAAAAAATTGTGGAATACTTTAAAAATAGCCCCGCAAAGGGAGCGTTACCGCTCAGCCGTGGATGCAAATTCAAGATGGCAGCCATGGCTGCCATATTAGATATTGGGGCACAACGAAAATCGATAGGCTTCTGTAGCTACCCACTCCCAACAGCCACACTGAAAATGGCGTTGATTGGCAGTGGCGTTTTAGACTTAATGCACGGAATGTAAATTCAAGATGGCACCCGTGGCAGCCATACTAGATATCGGAGTGCAACGAAAATCGATATGCTTCTGTAGCTACCCACCACCAACACCAACACCAAAAATGGGGTTGATCGGCAATGGTGTTTTGGACTTAATGCGTGGAATGCAAATTGAATATGAGCCGTGGCAGCCATATTAGATACCGTAGAACAACGAAAATCGATAGGCTTCTGCAGCTACCCACTCTCAACACCCACACCAAAAATGGCGTTGATCGGCACTGGCGTTTTTGACGTAATGCGCGGAATGCAAATTGAAGATGGCAGCCGTGGCAGCCATATTAGATATCGTAGCACAACGAAAATAGATTGGCTTCTGCAGTTACCCACTCTCAACACCCACGCCAAAAATGGCGTTGATCGGCACTGGCGTTTTTGACTTAATGTGCGGAATGCAAATTGAAGATGGCAGCCGTGGCAGCCATATTAGATATCGGAGCGCAACGAAAATCAAGAGGCTTGTGTAGCTACCCACCCCCAATACCCACACCAAAAATGGAGTTGATCGGCTGTGGCGTTTTTGACTAAATGCGCGAAATACAATTGTGGACGGACGGACGGACGGACAGACAGACGCCACACGTGATGACAATACCCCACAGCCCGAATTATTTGGGGCTGAGGGGTAAAAACAATGTTCTTCAACATCAAATTGCAGCGGCTTTGAAGGTCTCATCATCAACAGTGCATAACATCATCAAAAGATTCAGCGAAACTGGAAACTGGGAAAATCTCCGTGGGACAAGGCCAAAGACCTTTACTGGATGCCGGTGATCTTCGAGCCCTCAGACGCTACTGCATCACTCACTGGCATGATTCTGTCATTGACATTACTAAATGGGCCCAGGAATACTTCAAGAAACCACTGTCTGTAAACACAGTCCTCCGTGCCATCCACAGATGCCACCTAAAACTATCATACAAAAAGGAAGCCATTGTTGAGCATGATCCAGAAGTGCCGCCGTGTTCTGTGAGCCAAGGCTCATATAAAATGGACTGCAACAAAGTGGCAAAGTGTCCTGTGGTCAGAGTCCAAATTTGACATTCTTGTTGGAAATCATGGGCGTCTTGTCCTCTGGGCTCAAGAGGAGAAAAACCACCCCTCCTGTTATCAGCGTTCAGTTCAAAAGCCAGCATCTCTGATGGTATGGGGATGCATTAGTGCATATGGTGTGGGACACTTGCATGTTTTAAAAAGCACTATGAATGCTCAAAGGTATATAAAGGTTTTAAAGCAACATATGCTCCCTTCCAAACAACTTCTATTCCAGGGAAGGCCTTGTATATTTCAGCAGGACAATGCAAAACCACATACTACAGCTATTACAACAGCATGGCTTTGTAGTAGAAGAGTCCGTGTGCTGAACTGGCTTGCCTGCAGTCCTGATCTTTCACCGATTGAGAACATTTGGCACATAATTAAACGAAAAGTCCGTCAAAGGAGACCCAAAACTCTCCAGCAGCTGGAAGCCTGTATTAAAAAAGAGTGGGATCCAATTCCAATGGCTAAACTCAAAGAAACTTGTCTCCTCAATGCCCAGACGACTCCACTCTGTGTTAAAGAAGAGGGGATGCTACACCATGGTAAACAGGCTCCCAACTTTTTTGAGACCTGTAGCAGCCATCAAATTTGAAATGAGCTCATTTTGTGGATAAAATTGTAAAATTTCTCAGTTTCAATATTCGCAATGATTATCTCTGTTATATTGTGAATAAAATACTGGCTGGTGTGATTTGAAAGTCATTGTGTTTTGATTTTATTCACAATTTACACTTTGTCCCAACTATTTCGGAATTGGGGTTGTAGTTGGGACCTGCACACAGTTTTTACAAGAAAAGGACTTTTATCTCAGCTGGGAATTTCAAATCTGCATCAGTGAGAAGGATTAGAATCGACTCAAGGAAAGTACTTAGACCAGGGCTATCCAACCTTACCCAGAAAGGGCCGGTGTGGGTGCAGGCTTTCATTCCAATCAAGCACTTACACACCTGACACCACTAATCAACCTCAATACTCTTTGCTAAAGAGCTTGATTAGTAGTATCAGGTGTATCAGTGCTTGGTTGGAATGAAAACCTGCACCCACACTGGCCCATGCAGGATAATGTTGAATAGCCCTGACTTAAGACACATACTGGGATGTGCTGTTCAAGGCAGCTACTGCTGAATCTGCACATGAGCCACTGATAGTGATGATTCTGATGTGTTCCCTGAGATCATTGAAAGGAAAGGAAAGGAAAAGTGGGTAAAGGAAAAGGAAGAGGTTTATGGCACCACAGTGAGCACCAGTGGTTCCCAAACACAGTCCTGTGGCCTCCCTGTGTATGCTGGTTTTTGTTCCAACCACAAAAGTTGGGTCATTCTCTGAAACTGGTACTAAAAGTGGGACACTGGGGTGAAAAATTCAAAATGCCACAATTCAGGTGTATTTCATTGAATTTCCATCTAGATTTACCAAAGATTCATGAGCAATTGCTATGAAGACAGTACGAGAACTAGTTCATGCACATAACAGCACATGTATTAATAATGAACAGAGAAAAATTTGTATGTAACCTGGACACCAAACTAACAGCAGAAGGAGTCGAAGGAAAACTTTGAAAATGGATTCAACACATACACATCACAGCACTTTGTTAAGAAACAACACTAGTTCTGAAAATTCTGAAAAAAGGACATAAAAGTTTGCAATAAAAATAAGAATTTCAACATGGCGACTCAGTTTATTGGGCAGATTTTGACCATCTAAAATTTGAAACTCTTTCACAAGAACACATCATTGTAAAACATGTCTAATGCCACTTTACTGTGTCCCATTTGTCACCCTCAAATGGTCTTATCTTGTTTAGCAGTAAAAAATGGTTCATCTTCACACAGCCTGCCAGTATTTGGAGATGTCTTGTGCGTAACATGGACGCCAGGTTGCATTGTGTCTCTGTGTAGTTCTGTTACGTACGGAACAACATTGTGGAATCTGTTTTGATATTTCAAATGACAAATTAATTTCGTTCTGCATAAGAAGTGAACCCAAAAAACAATTAAAAAAATGAGATGTAACCAAAAAAGAATGTGAACAACCAGTGGTGTGTGACAAAGTTCGATCCGTACGTAACACAGACTCAATACACAGCGATGTCCACTACACTGAGAAGTGCATTCTCATTGGCCAGACATGCAAGGAAAACACTGGCTTAATTCACCAAATGTTTCACTTTTACACAGATATCAAAGTACGAAACCCTTTCTACAACACCTTGCCTTTATTCCCGTTTAATTGGCATATCAATACAACCAACGTAAATTTGGTTTCGGGCGCAACAAGAGGGACACAATGAATTCATGCAGCCGAAAATTGAAATCTGCATCACAATGGCGGCTGTTTATGGTCCCAACGTCATGTGACCAGCCTGATGTCCAAAAACGTGCTGGTCCGCTTGTCGTAAAAGTAACTTCCTAGTCTTGAATTTGAAATGAATTTCCCAGTGTAAGGGATAATAATGAATAAGTTAATTGCAGGTAGAGGTATTTTGACTACGTGTCCTATAAATGTACATCGTGTAGTGTTTCATTGATAGAAAGCATGCTGCAAATGCAAAGCTACCTGTTGATGGTAAAAATGTATTGTGATCCGTACATAACTGCAGTGGACACGACTGGTTACGCACGGAACGGTAAATTGAAGCCGGATATAAAATTCAGTATCAGATCTTTATTTTAAGCTCAACTACATGTGTTGGGAGAAACATATTCAATAACAGTGTCGGGACGAAGTTTAGTAATAAAACGTCCCAATTTTCGTCCACCATCTTCAACCAGTTTTCGAATAAAAAATCCAATATTTTTTCTTTGTTGAATGTATGGTAATATTTTTTTCTGAACAGTCGAACATGTCCATGTGAGGTATTTTGGGCGAGGATATTGGTTTAAATTCAATAACATTTACTGGAAAATGAACTTGCAAAGTGAAGCATGTAATATTGACCCAGTTTCAGAGAATAACCCAGTTATAAGATTTTAACAAGCTGTTAATTTTTCTTAATTAAGTGCATTTATTTTTTGATAACTGATTTATTTTCTTCTTTAAAAGGTCCCATATTATGCTGTATTTAGTTGTTTAAAACATGTCCAATGGGTCTATAAAATAATGATAAGAATTCAGTTACAGAAAAAAAACCCACACACATCCAAGCCTTGTGAGACCTCTTCTCTCACCCCGTCTGTGCCAGCCTAAAACATGAGCTGTTTTGAGTGGGCGGGGAGGCTATGCTAATGAGGCGCTGCTTTGAATAGACCCGACCGGCACATCCGGGTACTTCGCCAAACGTCAAGGCCGCGCCCCATTTTGGGGGATAGAAAACCTCAGATCCCATTGACCATAATGTAATTTGAGGTGTTTTTAGGTGTAAAATTTATCAGATTAATTTCAATGAATTTCCTGTTTACATTCATTTCTTGATTTATTGATGTTTAGCGATTATTTTGCTACCTTGCCCGAACCTGAGCATTCACGTTATCTTAATAAATTAAGGTTGATCGGTCAACCCTTTTGCCCTTTCAGCGTCCCTCCATCCGAGTGGATGACCCGACACAGTGGCCGGACATCGCTTATCCTGACATCTACATGTATTTGATCAATTCACCAGGTAGCGTTAGGCTAAGTGTTGTCTGTAAATAGCCGACGTGTTAATAGAGCAATGGTAATTTGTAATAATAAAAGCGTTACTGTACTGTTATTCCAGGCTACTCTAGCTGCCTCTCAATCAAGCTAGCTGGCTACTAATAGTAACTGTCGCCGAGAATAAACAGCAAATAAATAGCCGAAATAAGCGGAGGTTGGATACGGCATTCATTCCATTTATTGGTAATTGAAAATATTTAACTGGACACTCGGACTTGTTTGAGGACAAGTGTACTAGTCCGCCATAATTTTACTGGAGTGCGGATTAGCGGGCTTCCGCGAATTTTGAACCCTGTTTCAGTTTGGGGTTAAGAATAACCAACAAATACACATAACGTTAGACCGTAAACCTAACTCGGTTGGCTAACACCACTTAACGTTAGCTAGTTAAGCAAAAAAAGAATAAATAATGACACAAGGCATAAAAATCGTAAGGAACAAACCTATTAAAGTCTAGTACCAAGTCTTATATTTTCAAGGGTGTTCCCGATAACAGAGGTGAATGAACAAGACAGGGATGACAACAGCTGACCATAATTTTATCTGAAAGTAAGCCAGGGGTTTTGGTCCAGGGCAGAGCCCAGTAGGGGGCTCAGAAGGGCGAAGCCCCCCAGAAGCTCCAGACATTCTGCACTTTAAGAAGTTTGAAATTGTTCTTAAATTTACATATTTGTGACATTTAAGTTTAAGGACAACTATCGGCATTAGTGACTGATATTGAAATGATTAAATACACGTATAAGAAAAACCATTCACATGAATAAGCTGTCTTTATGACACCCAGCAGTGCTTGGAAATATTAAATTACATAAAGAAGCTTAACTTCTTGATCTCTTACTCAGTTCATAAACACAAAAATAGGAACAGAGCTTACAAGCACCAAAATTAATATACAAATATGATAAATTACAATAACAGCTTTGATACATTGATCTGTTTTTTTTAAATGAGCTGACCATCACCAACTAAGTAAGACTGAAGTTAAAAGGAAATGAAAATTCAAAAATGCAGATAAGGAAAAGGACCAATACAAAATTGCAACTAGAATCAAGTCAAAATAAGCTTTCTAATTGTTAGTAATTCCCCTCACGACAATAAAAATATTTCAGCTATTGCATACTGATAAATGTGATCATTTACTGAAAATTTCTGAAATCAAACGACACAAATTATAAATAAAATAAATCAAGCGCATCATGACAATTTTGTGTGTATGTCCCCTTTGTTAAATTAATGAGTTTCTTAAAATCTATTTTATCAGATTTGTAAAATGCTTATATCAGATATAATAATTCATTCAAATAAATTTTTTAAAAATATTTTACCTCTGAATAGGCTTATCTTGTCTGCAACTGGCGTGAAAGGTATGGTAGCGTTCGTGCTGTCATCTGTTGGTTTAGATGAAGTCCCCCAATGGAAAACATCCTTCGATAATCCAGGCTGATCGGCACCATTTCTTGATTTGTTGAATGTCAATCCTAAGTTGTAGTTGGACCGATGACGAGCTACAGATCTGTAATTTATCAAATCATTACAGTACATGCACAGGGCCTTTGCAGCCAAGTCCATTTTCTTCACAAAACCTGACAGTATTTCCACAATAGTTTGAGTTAACATTCAACATTGCCTTTTTTTAATCCACTTGAACTTGTTTTTAACGGCCTAATCAATCTCTGCTATGCGCGATCCCTCTTCTTAACCTGAGGTTTTCACCATGTTTATCGTGTTTCGCGAACTATGTGCTCCGCTGATGTCAGCATTTGCACGTATGAAATTATGTAACGCCACTTTTGATCTTTTTACTTCCTACAAATACGTCCAGTCATTGCCCTTATTACTTACCGCGAAAGACTTGCTAAATATGCCTCATATCGGGTTACAATAGCGCTCAATGAATTCGGTAATGAAACTTGAGACGAATTGTTGTACACGCTCACCTGTTAGTGTCCGCGTAGTGATGGACCCCACTATATACCCATTACATTTCCTCATCATATGTAGTCGATTTAGAATGACCAAAAATAATTTAAAAATGCAGAAATCCGCGGATCAGCGGAAAATTGTCATCCCTGAAAAGACCACTCCCAATGCGCCTTCCTATTCATCCGCACGCCTATATATACCGCCTTCATTCCCACAATCCCCGCTTGTCTCCTTTCTACGTGGTTTACTCATAATCAGACAGCCCAAACGCTCAGCTAGACTTCGCTTACCCGAAGCATGGAATCCGAAATCCTACCGAGTCCCTCGGACGCAGAATTATTCCAAAACTCTGATGTTCCCCCCCGTGGTGACCACCGAGGCCATTCTCCCGTTCAAGCTCCAAGTCGAAGGAAACCTAACAAACGGTCTCCAGCACAATCTCTCAGCAGCAATGCCTCTCATCAGATGCCCTGTCCAGAAGCGAGAGCACGCGACTCCCCAGCAAGAGTTACCACGGATCGCACTTCAGGCTCACCCAAGGCTCCACAATGGACCATTGCTAGGCTCCATCGAGCTCTCAAGCAGAAGAAAATCCCCCTCCTCCTCCTCTCCAACATCACCAGAGTGTTAAAAATTACACACTGACTCCCTTGGCAACGCAGCCGATCCGCCCTGTCTGCCTGCAGCAGACCACACAGCTCTTCCGGGCTCCACCATCAGCGCCCCCAGCATCAACGTCACCACGCTCGGCGGCATCCTTTCCGCTCTAGATTCGGCGGAAGCCATTCCTTCCGCAAACCAGCCAGTTCCCCCTGTGCCTGCTCCCGCCCTTCACGACCCCTTCGGTTTCATCCCCTTCGTCTTTTCGTCCCCTTTTTTTTTGTTCCTGTATTCGCAGGCTGCACTTTTGCCCCGTGCACATGCGTCCGGTCCCCCCCATCCCCCCCATCCCTTTCGCCAGACGAAACCCGGCTCCTATGGCTCCTTCAGCCCACAACTGATTTCTCCAAGGCTCCAGCAGTTCCGGTGTTTAACCCACCTATACGCAGAGAAGCACCCGCTTCATCTGCTCATCTCTTTCCCACTGCACTCTCTCTCCCGCCCCCCTCCCTCGTCTCCCATGTTACTAATTGTGTGCTTCCTCCTACATGTCTGCCCATCCCATTAACTACTCCAGCCGGCTCCACGCACCTTTCCTCACCTCAGTTCTCAGTACACACTAGCCACTGCCCTTCCTCCCATATGCCCCTATTCCAATAGTAGCCTGTTCCAAACCCTTTGCCATTATCCCCAAAACTTAGACAACAGATTTTATCAGGTATGTACGTCAATCTGGCCCAGCTCATCTAACCATCCTATTCCCGCATTCACATCTTAGTCACAAAAAAAAAAAAAAAAAAAAAAACCATCCTCAACCTCGCCCAGCTCAAACATCCGACCCCTATTCGTTCCAGGGAGCTTATTACAGTCAAAGTCACATTCGCCCTCTCACTCTACCGGGGCACAATCCGCCAATTCTCTCTTCATCACAGGCAAGAACTGGATGATATTTTACACTCATTCTCGATCTCGCTTTATATTTCGACGACATGGTAAGCGGTCGCCCGTTGGCTGTGTTGATGTAATTGATGTGACTCCGCAAGGATGACAATTTGCAAAAAAAATCTGAAACTTTCCCCGACTTCACAGCAATTTTTTTCGCCACCACTCAGCTGTGCACCGTACCTTACAATGCCATTTTGCTGTCACTTCATTCAGACTGTAGAACGGATTCTCATAGCTCATTGCTCTATGAGCCTCACAAACTAATTTATGCAAATCCGCGTCGTTACATGGGCTATAAACCAATCTGCCAGTCCTTTCCTCATTGGAGGCAAGAACTGGACGTTTACCTTTTACTCGTTCTCGATCTCGCTTTAAGCTTCGGCGGTATGGTAAGCGATTGCCTGTTGGCTATGTCAACGTAATTGATACGACTCTGCAAGGACGACAACCTGCAAAAAATCCGAAACTTTTGCTGACCTCGCAACAATTATTTCGCCATCACTCAGCCGCGCATCGTACTTAATAACGCCATTTAGCTGTCACTTCATTCAGACTGTAGAACGGATTCTCATGGCTCATTGCTCTATGAGCCTCGCAAACTAACTTACGCTAATCTGCGTTGTTTCACGAGCTACAGACTAATCCGCCAGTCCTTTCCTCATCGGAGGCAAGAACTGGACGTTTACCTTTCACTTGTTCTCGATCTCGCTTTAAGCTTCGGAGGTATGGTAAGCGATTGCCTGTTGACTGTGTTGATGTAATTGATGTGACTCCGCAAGGACGAAAATCTGCAAAAAATCCGAAACTTTCTCCGACTTCATAGCAAATTATTTCGCCATCACTCAATCGTGCATCATACCTAATAACGCCATTTAGTTGTCACTTAATTCAGACTGTAGAACAGATTCTCATGGCTTATTGCTCTATGAGCCTCGCAAACAAATCTATGCAAATTTTTGTCGTTTCATGAGCCACATGAGCACGGAAGTTATAAAGACATAGTGATTTTTTTTTTGTTGTTATCAATGTGCAGAAGAAAACGCCATATAATTCGTAGTATAATTTATAACAAGGCTTTCAAAAATAAATTAGACTGTCGTCAGTTCTACCAATTAGTCTGAGCAACTCTTGCTCTATACGCACGTCGTGTTCTTCGCAAATTAAATGCCATACGATTACGGTGCTGTCGAGTGATTGCAATGTTTACTCCAAAGTTGTCAAATCATTACAAATGCAAATGCACTTTGCCTCACCGGCAAACATTCACGGAAACTATGCGTATCCACCTCACTGCCACTCGCAGTGGCAAGGTTCACGCTATTGGCCGACTTTCAGTCTCGCAATCCACCATTCCGACCCACCTCCACACCGTCCATCAGCCGTCTCCATGCTCAAGCACAACGCTCTCCTATCAGTGATTAAACCTTTACTGACTCTCCTTCGCCCCACCACTCATCTGCCTCGCCGGTCGCAGCGTCTTGTTAGCTAAAGCCGATACCACAAATGCCTGAGGTCGTCCCACTCGACCCACTTTTCTTTTGGGGGTTCCTTGGTGTTTTCCAAAAGGGGCGCTATTATTTTGCTGTTCGCCGCACTGTACCCCATCATCGTTTCCTCCCTCATTCGAGGTCACGAACGGGCCGCCAAATGTATAACCGCACATTACGACAACTTGACCACAATAAACATCGTAAACAAAGGCCGTTCTCGCTCCCTCTCGTTCCTGCCATTCCTCAGGAAACTAACCCTAATTTCGGCAAAACACCAGTTCATGCTCAAAGCTGCACATATTCCCAACCATAAAATGCCATCACTGACGCCCTTTCTCGTTTCTCCTGGCAGAGATTCAGACGCTTAGCACCGCACTCGGACATTCACCCCACTCCTTTTCCTCCGTTTACTGTGACCGTTTACCTGACTCCACAACTCGATTCCATCCACCGCTTTATCCCGAGAGGCCATTCTTAACGAGTTTGCTCCACGCCCGCTTTCCTCATCCCTCACAGGATGGAAGCAATTCAAGAAATTCCATCAGCCCTCCTACTGACATTCCCGGCCCTCAAAGTCGTTTCCATCACAAACTTTATTTCGTACATTCACACCGTACACCACGTTTGATCAGCCTCGATACAAGTCTACCTCAGCGGCATCAACCTCTTCGTCAAACTGGCCACTAGATATCCGCGCTCGTCAATTCCCCATTTTCATGAGCAAACACTACTGAAAGGTTCACGTAAACAAGGACCTCCCGCTCTAACCAAACGTGTACCTCTGACTGCAGACCTCCTCTCTCGCTGCGTCCCGACGCTGCGCCCACAGTACCATTCTCCATCCAAGGATTCCACTCTAGAAGCTGCGTTCCAATTGGCCTTCTTAGGTTTCTCAAGACGTTCCGAGTTCACTCCGCTCTCCGCTAATTACGATTCTTCTCGCCTCGCTAGCCTAAACGACATCTTATTCTACTTATTCTGCTCTCAGTCCGTTCAAACCAACTTCTTCACCTCAAGGTACAATAACCACCTTTTACCCCAAGACCCTTTATTTACGACCGACACAGGGCCATCACCACTCGCCACAGGTTCCTCTACCATTTCTGTCATTTTCTAATTAGATCCAATATTCCGCCCAAATACTTCTCCAGGCATGCCTTTCGCATCGGCGCTGCCACCACGGCTTCCAAGCGAGGAGTGCCGGACCACCTAATTAAAACCCTCGGCCGCTGGACATCAACCTCTTACGCCAGCTATATTTGCAACAATCTCGACGACGTACGTACAGCCCACCACTCGCCGATCCATTAACACTTTTGGGGGTTTAGGAGCCAACAGGACTCCGACGAGAGACACGAGCCCCACCCTGAGTCTCGCCACCTGGGGGTTCCCAATGTTCGCACAATCACAGACCAAGCCCATACAACATCACATTCACCTCAGTCTCCTGTCCCAAGTTCCTCTCAACACTCTCCCTTACTTTGGGAGTGGTCCAGAGTTCATCAAAGGGTGTTCCCGATAACAGAGGTTAATGAACAAGACCACTCCCAATGCGCCTTCCTTTTCGTCTGCACGCCTATATATACCGCCTTCATTCCCACAATCTCCGCTCGTCTTGTTTCTACGTCCCTCCCACCCTTCCCCTTTCCAAGAAGGAAGCAAGAAACAGCCACCACCTGGGACCCCGGGGGGTTCAGGAGCCAACACGGACTCAGACGAGAGACGCGAGCCCCACCTTGAGTCCCGCCACCTGGGGGTTCCGAACGTTCGCCCAATCACAGACCAAGCCCATACAACATCACATTCGCCCCGATCTCCTGTCCCAAGTTCCTCTCAATACTCTCCCCTACTTTGGGAGTGGTCCAGAGTACATTAAAGGCTACTTATTGTAATTTCTATGTTAAAGAGTGGCTTTACCTGTTATGATGCGTTTCCCACGCACATAAACATGGGAAGATGTAGGATCCCATAGCTTCCTCTCCTTATCCTCTCTTTGAATAGCTTGAAGCCATAAAGCTCTCCTTTTCGAATTTTTCCCTTTCCCAGGTAGGATGGGGAACCTAGGGTCCGGACTGGTCATTTTATTGGAGGCACAACCCGGCACACAACAACTTTTGGGCATTTTACTGCTCAATTTTTGCACTTATTAGCTCCCACCGCTCGCAGCGCGGGAGCTATGGTATCGGGCTCCGTCCGTGCGTGCGTGTGTGCGTGCATGCGTGCGTCCGTCAAGGCATTTTGCTTTATCTTATCAACTATTTCAGTTACAGGCTCCTAATTTTTACTGGACATGCATGTCATGAAGGTCTACAAATGATGTGCCTAAAGGTGACCTTGGCCTATTTTTTAAAGGTCACTGGCCTAAAAATATCATCAAAAACTACAACATTTTGCTTTATCTCATGAACTATTTCAGTTACAGGCTTCTAATTCTTAGTGGACATGCATCTCATAAAGGCCTACAAATGACGTGCCTAAAGGTGACCTTTGCCTATTTTTCAAGGTCACTGGCCTAAAAATGTCACCAAAAACATCAACATTTTCCTTTATCTCATCAACAATTTCAGTTACAGTAAATCAGGAAAAATGATGTGTCTTTGGAACTCGAAACATCGCAGGCACTCAGGATGCAAACAAATTCTGTGAGATTTTCATCCTTCTGAATAGCAAAATAACAAGGAAATTTCAGCACAGTATTAAAGGACCAAATATGTCATTTTTGCTAACACTGAACATGGTGAAATTGTTTGTTCATGAGTTCTGTTTATTTGACACAAGAAAGGGGTTTTAATCACCACTCTGAGATAACACAATACAGGCTGATAATATTCACCATGTATGTTGCCATGCGTATTTTTTTCATACCAAACATATTTCACTAATTTCACCTGAGCAAACGGTGGGAGCTTCTGGGGCCGCTAGTGCCCTATATTTTATCATTGATTTCAATGCATCAGCGCAATTGTTTTCCCCCAAAAAAGGCCGCGGCCTTTGCGCTGAGCTCTTGATGACTTTGAACCGGTCGGGTCTATGGCAGGCTGGCTGCTTCGATTCTGAGCGAGGGCGCAGACCCGAAAAACCAGGAAACCATGATGGCAAGCATTTCAGGACAGCTCTCTGCAGCATCTTTTGCTGTAAGACTGTACTTTTTGATCCTGAATCCGACCCCGAACGGTAGGAGGAACCAATTGAAGTATTGCAGCAACGTTTACAGCAGGATGTCAATGAGCAGCAAGTTGAAATTTTAGTGTTTTGCTCATACTGTCTCGCCTTGCATGCATGTGGTTGTAGCTGTAATGTTTTATAGTCATGTTATATGCCCACTTAGCTATCTGGAAGAAATTTTCTAAATGCTCCTTTTCTACCAAACGAAACACAATTCCGACACCAAGCTACTATATGAGTTTAAAGCAAAAACAAACAAACGGCGTAAGCTTTGCTTATGGGGAGCTAGCGAATCGATAACTTCTACCAGAAAAAAATCCGATATCTGACCTCCACTTATTTTCGTCTTTTTATGAGCCAGAAAAATTTTCAAAGGTGGATGAAATTCCACCATGGCAATGCAGAGAAATCGTTTGTGATACCAGAAACGTCATAGTGCATTTCGCAATTGCTTTCACTGCGGGAGGATCAGAGAGCTAGCCCACACCACAACAAAGTACCCAGCTGACCCCGGTCATGGATAAGTAAAACGATAATTTCACAGCAGCAGTAAACAAGTTAAAACATGTACCCTTGGGCGCCCCGGTGGCTCATCGGTCTAAGCGCGCGTACCATAAAGGCTCTGTCCTTCCTGCAGCGACCTGGGTTCGATTCCAGCTCACGTCATTTGCTGCATGTCTTCCCCCATTCTTCTCCCCAACTTTCCTGTCTCTCTACACTGTATAACTGTCAAATAAAGGAAAAAAATTCCCCCAAAAAAATCTTTAAAAAAAAAAAACATGTATCCTAAGCTCTGCAAAACCTACGTCTGGTCTAATTGCAGCCTTATTAGCCCACCTTTGCAGACACGCACAACACCACTCCAATTAGCTTCAACTGTAGTGGCTACGGTCAGGCAACGTGATGAAATTACCACCTTGATGCTAACCAAAGTAACACCAGCATTCCAATCTGAATTACTGCATATAAGTTAACCAGGAGCATTTATTGAGTAACACGGAATGCAAACTAACATGCGGTAGTAACATAGACTGTATAAAAAGACGGACAAAGCAACCTTGACATCACCCACTGGTTTCAGCATACCATTCAGGAAGCCTTAATTTTGGCAATTTGAACCGTGCCATTCTGTCATTTTGTCATTTTTGAAATCCGGGTGGATCTATGTTTTCAGACCAGGGATAGCTAAAGCATATTCTGTTCTTTTTTGGGACCATAATTTATTAAATTGTAATATCGGGAGGGGGATAGATACCACATTAATGAAATGGCATTTTCTCATAGACTTTCATATTGAACTGACATCTGCTGGCCATTTTTTTCCAAATGGCCTCACTTTTCAGACCCGGTTAAGTCTGTCTTTTTTATTGTAATGGGGGGGAAGCCACTAGATGGCAGTATTGACATTTTTTTGTTAAGCAGTCTGAGGGTTTGGGGCATGTCCCGGCATGCCTCAGAGGGCCTGGAAAAGAGTATATAAGGAGAAAAATTGAGAGAGGGGAGAGGAGTTGGAGAAATTGCAAGGAGAAATTGTGGAAGGATACATTTGACCAGACCTGTCACTCTTTTCAAGACCTGTGAAGCTTTTTCTGGATTTTTGCCTGTGTTGGAGCATTTTCCTGTCCCAGGACATCGCAACATAGCAGCCCATCTCCAGTACAAAGGAACTGTAAATATCTCTTTTTTTTTCTTTTTTTTTCAATCTTGGTCAGTAGGGTAGAGTGTAGATTAGTTCTAAGTTTTGCTTAATTAAATCTGTTGAAGTTGAAGAATTTTGTCTGTCATCCCTTGCTGTCCGTGACGTCATAACAAATTGACGCCATAACAAATTGGGGCCATAACAAATTGGGGGCTCGGGTCCGGGATAGACTATTGTGCGAGTCATTTATTGAAAATCTAAAATTTCAAATAGTGAAATTGTTTTTTTGAATTTTCCTAGATATATATTGGCAGATCAACAGCAATTGATGATTTCTTGGCATCACCAACCGTAGAGGTTTTGAAGTCTTTTAAAAAGACAGAACTGCTAGAAATATGCAGACAGTTAGAGCTGACAGATGTAAAACCAGCCATGCGAAAAGCAAGACTGGCTAGAGAGATTGTTGAATATTATATTGATGAAAATGTGTTTGCACCAGGAGATCTGGAACAGTTTCCGGTGGAAAATCCAAATGTAGAATTGGAACTTAAATTAAAAATGCTAGAGATTGAAAGGGAAGAAAAAAGAAAAACAACGAGAGTTTGAGAGAAAGAGAAAAAAGAAAGGGAGGAAAAAAAGAAAACAAAAGAATTTGAGAGAAAGAGAAAAAAAAAAAAGAGAGGAAAAAAAAAAAACAAAGGCAGTTTGAGTTAGAAAAATTAGCAAGAGAAGAGAAAAAAGAGAGAAAGAGGAAAGAGCAGAAAGAGAGAGACAGAGACAGAGAGATTTCGATTTAGAAAAATTAGATAGAGAAGAAAGGCTCCAAATGGAGCTACTAAAAATCAAAATGCAAGGTGAAAACAAATTTCGGGCTAGCCAGGAGGTAAAGCTGGTGCCTCCATTCTCAGAGAAGGAGGTTGATAAGTATTTCCAGTGCTTCGAGAAGGTAGCTAAGAGTTGTCAGTGGCCAAAGGAACACTGGCCTCTGATGTTGCAAACTGTCTTCAAGGGTAAAAAAATCAACAAGCCTATTCGGCTTTGTCTGCAGATGATTCCTCTGATTATGAGGTTGTCAAAAAGGTTATTTTGACAGCTTATGAGTTGGTTCCAGAGGCTTACCGACAGAAATTCAGAGGTCTGAAGAAATCTGACAATCAGACTTATGTGGAATTTGCTAACGAGAAGAAGGTTTGCTTTGAGCGCTGGTGTACTTCTATGGAGGTCAAGGATGATTTCAACTCACTAAAAGAGATGATGTTAGTTGAAGAATTCAAGAACTGTGTCAAGGATGATATTAAGACCTACCTTAATGAGAAGCAAGCACTGAATTTGCAATCAGCTGCCAAGTTTGCAGACGAATATGTTCTCACACATAAGTCCAAATTTCAGTCTAGCAGTAACAATAGATGGTCCCAATTTCAGAAGAAAGGTAAAGGTGATACCCAAGGTTCCTCACCCAAATACAAAGACAAATCTGGTGATGGTGCTCAGAAATCCAGTAAAAGGTCTGAACAAAGTGTGAAAGCTGACAGTGACAAAAGTGGTCTAGTTTGCAAATATTGCAAGAAATCTGGTCATGTTACAACTAACTGTTGGTTCCTTAAAGCTAAGAAAGAAAAAGAAAAGGATACCAAACCCAATGCCTTTGTGAAGACAAGGTTAGAAACCCCTGTAGTAGATGACCGATCTGCTAAATTGCCTGCTCCTTGTGAAGCTAAGAAGCCTGATACTGCTGACTTTGTGAGGGAGGAATTTCTTCCATTTGTGTCAGAGGGATTTGTGGCTCGGAATGAGCATTCTCCTCCTGTCCCCATATATATCCTAAGGGATACCGGAGCTTGTCAGTCATTTTTGTTGATGGACTCCTTGGAGTTACGTGATGAGACCGCTTCTGGGGATTTCATACTTGTACAAGGTATTGAAGGGAGGACTGTATCTGTACCCCTGCGCTCTGTATTCTTGAAGTCAGATTTAGTTACAGGACAGGTAAAGGTGGGACTTATGTCAAGTCTACCTATCAAGGGTGTTTCTCTGTTGCTAGGCAATGACCTGGCTGGGGGCAATGTAGTTCCCCCTGTTCATCTTCACAGCCGAGCACTGAAGATGGCGATGAAGACCCATCTCTGTATCCTTCCTGTGCAGTGACTCGTGCTATGGCCAAGAAGGCTCAAGAAGAAGATGATGTGGTGCCGTCCAGCACCTTGAATAGTCATGACTCAGGTGGTTCGCCTCATGACTCTGTTCAGCCTACTATGGTTTCTCCGTTTGAGGACTTATCAGACACTTTTATCAGTTCTCTATTCAGCCAGGCAGATGGGTCTGGTGATTCTGATGTGTCTGGAGACTTGTCTCTGTCCAGAAAGCAGTTGATTCAGGAGCAAACCAATGATCCTGAAATTTGTGTACTAAAGAAGAGAGCCCTTCCTAATGAAGAAATAGACGCAGTTCCAGTTGGGTATTATCTCAAGGACGGAGTGTTGATGCGGAAGTGGCGCCCTCCTGATATCCCTGCCAATGCAGATTGGGCAGTGGTCAAGCAAATTGTTGTTCCGAAGGTCTACAGTAGGGATGTGAATCTCCACCACTGAGCCGGTTCGATACGCATCTCGATACGCTGCCAGCGATACGATACATTAACGATACAGTGAAGCCCCTTGCCGATACGATGCGATACGATTCACCCTTGTTCACGATTAGATGCGATTCGGTTCGATAAGATTCGATTCAGCACTATGCAAATAATTTATAAGCCCACATTTGGTTTCTTACCTCACCAGCACAATTATTCTTTCCTCTCTCTTTCCTTGTCAGGGATGTATTCAATACTTGATTGTTTTCTATTACCCAAACCAATAAATTCAATAAAATAAAATAAAAATGCAATTCAGTATGGTACAGACAGAGGTCTCCTGGTCTATGTCGCTTCCCTCCATATTGTTTGACTGCATATCCCTATCCGGCGTCTGTCCGAAAAAGGCGAAAGGTAATGGTGGTGCATTCAGGTAGGGATTAATATTTTTCCCGAAAATGAGACATTTTCTATCCCGGGAAAAGAAGCACACTTGTTTTTAAGGTAGCCTATAATTTTGGCTACCGTTATATAACATTGGTCATAGTTCAGGAAACACTTAACAGAGACATGTGGGTCCCAAACATGACTGATTTAATGTATTATCTGGTGGTATATAATTATTGAGGCACAAAAACGTAATTTCAACATTAATCAATATTATAACAATATAAACTGCGCAAGCCGTATGCAGCTTGACGTTCGCTCCAGATGAGAGGGAGAAAACGCCTGTGATCTGTCGCTGTCTGACTGAACAGCCTCATGGAAATTATATTTTACAATTCTTCATATTATAAACTAACGAAATTCGTTAAGGCAAGTAGTTTGGTGTTTTCATAGTCATGGTTTTGAGCTCAGATAGATTCCATAATCTGCTCGCATTCAGACGTTGCGGGTGGCTGGCACGGTGTGTGCTGCGGAGTCAGACTGTCAGCTAAATAAAGTCAGCGATCACTCAAAGTTAAAAGGCAAAGTTATAAAATGCATCCACTCACTGGGTGGGAGGTTTCAGATGGATTCAGGAGATGTTTCTTATTCAATGAGAGCCCCATTTCACTAAAGCCCGCTGCATCTCTGTCTGAAGTGTTTTGCATAAAGTATGAATCCAGTGTTCTTGTAGTTTTGAGCTTTCACCTGGAGTTTTGTCTGAGATTTTAAATGTTGCAGTGAGCCGACAGTTGAGCTTCAGTTTTATGATTTGATCCCTCCTCAGACAGCGCAGCGCGTCCTCATTATTAAATATTTTGAAGTAGGCTATTATGAAGTATTTCCACTCAGAGCTGATGTCAAAAATCGTGTTGTGTTAGTCTAATTCAGATTATAGACCCACAAGTTACTTAAATAACTGCGTTAACGGTCAGAAGTGTTTGAATTCACGGCGTTTTGTGATTGTTAATCAATTAAGGCCGATGTTAATCGCACTTAAACGTGTGGCCAATGCTGAATTTTTTTCTTGGCCACACTTACTCGCTGCGCCAATTGATGACCATTCCAGTTTTTAGAATGTACCGCTTAAAATAGCCTACGTTTGGCCAAGAAAAAAATTTTACCTTTGGACACACTTATTTTAAGTGTGGGCATTGGAGCAATGTGCATCTTGGCCACACTTATAAGTGCATCTAACGCGAATTTCGATCAATTTTTGTGCTTGGACGCATTTAAATAAGTGTGAATAGTCAGTTCGATTAAGTTAAATATTCTCTTCCCCTGCACGCATACACACACACACAGCTGTTCCGCCTGCGCACACACACAGCTGTTGAATATGTTTTAAAAAAGTAAAATAGGCCTACATATTTTCTTAATATATTCCATTATCTTATGAATATTTTTTAAATGTTTTTTTTCCCGGTTTCTCGTGGTTTGGAGGTCAAATTAAACCCTACATTCAGGGCGCCTTGGAAACACCTGAGCGAGGGGAATAAAACTTGAAATAATCGTGTAAACCACATGTTTTACTGATACAGGGACGTTAGGAACGATACATTGCGAATCAGCTGGCATTTGTGACCGGTACACACTGAAGCTACCGATGCAGTCGCATTGCAAACGTTTGTCTCGGACCACCGATACGCACCGGTGAATCTCTCCATCCCTAGTCTACAGGAATGAGATCTTAACAATGGCTCATAGTTTGCCTTTAGGAGGTCATCTTGGTGTTAACAAGACTGTTGACAAGATCATGAAACACTTCTTCTGGCCTGGACTTCGGAAAGATGTTTCCAACTTTTGCAAGACCTGTCACACTTGTCAGGTAGTTGGAAAACACCAGTTAGACCCACCTGTAGCTCCATTGCAGCCTATCCCAGCATTTGGGGAGCCCTTCTCCAAGGTCATTATTGATTGTGTTGGTCCATTACCCAAGACTAGATCTGGAAATCAGTACTTGTTGACAATCATGTGTGCATCTACCAGATTCCCTGAAGCCATCCCTCTACGCAACATCAAGGCAACTGCAATTTCGAAGGCTTTGATGAAGTTCTTCACGTTGTTTGGCCTTCCCAGGGAAATTCAGTCAGATCAAGGTAGCAATTTCACTTCTGGATTGTTTCAGCAGGTTGTGTATGAATTAGGTGCGAAGCAGATTCTTTCCAGTGCCTATCATCCAGAGAGTCAGGGTGCCTTAGAGCGGTTTCATTCCACTCTCAAGACAATGATGAGAACTTATTGTTATGACCATGAGAAAGACTGGGATGAAGGTGCTCATTTGATTTTGTTTGCAGCTAGGGAAGCAGTGCAGGAATCTACTGGATTCAGTCCGTTTGAGCTAGTGTTTGGCCATGAAGTGAGAGGACCTTTGCTATTGTTGAGTGAACAATGGCAAGAGAAAGAGCCGCATATCAGTCTGTTAGACTATGTTAGCAAGTTCAAGGAAAGACTGCGTGCAGCTTGTGACCTAGCCAAAGAGAACTTAAAATCAAGTCAGGGAAAAATGAAAACTTGGTATGATCATAAGGCTGGAAGCCTTGAGTTTAAACCAGGAGACAAGGTCCTTGTGTTGTTTCCCTTGCAGTCCAATCCATTGCAGGCTAGATTTCATGGTCCTTATGAAATTCTGACAAAACTCAATGATCTCAATTACATTGTGAAGACTCCAGATAGGAGAAAGCCAAAACAGTTGTGTCACATTAACATGCTGAAGCCTTATCATGATAGGAATGCTAGGGTTGCAGCTGTCACTTCAGATCCTCCTATGGCCGAGACTCGTGAAGATGAAGGGGAGTTTCAAGATGATGAACCTAGAATTAAAGCTGAAGTTCTTTCATGTAAATTGTCAAATTCTGAAGTGTTGCAAAATCTTGATGTAAAACTCCAGCACTTAGAACCCTCACAGAGAGATCAGTTTGAGAGGTTGATCAAGAAATATAAAGATCTATTTCCTGATGTTCCAAAGAGAGTTTCTATAGCCTCTCATGATGTAGATGTTGGTGATGCCAAACCAATAAAACAGCATCCGTACCGGATGAGTCCTGAAAAGAGAAAGCTTGCTGAGAAAGAGGTTGAGTACATGTTAGAACATGATATTATCAGACCCTCTAACTCCGATTGGAGTTCACCCTGTGTTCTAGTTCCAAAACCTGATGGAAGTACTAGATTCTGTACAGATTATCGCAAAGTCAATGCTGTAACTAGAACTGATGTGTTTCCAATACCTAGGATTGATGATTGTATCAATAGAGTAGGGCAAGCAAAGTTTCTGACCAAGATTGATTTATTGAAGGGTTATTGGTGTGTGCCTTTAATTGAGAGGGCCAAGAGCATCTCTGCTTTTGCCACACCATCTGGGTTATACCAGTATGAAGTCCTACCCTTTGGCATGAAATATGCCCCAGCCACGTTTTAAAGGATGATACAGTCTACAATCGCCGGATTACCACGCACGGGTGCGTACATCGACGACCTGATCACATGGAGTGACTCCTGGGAAGAACATCTGAAAGATGTAGAGACGTTGTTCCAGCGCTTGACCCAGGCTAACCTGACTGTTAACCTGAACAAGAGTGACTTTGGTTGTGCTACTGTCACGTATCTTGGCTACGTCATAGGCCAGGGTAAGGTGGCACCCATAAATGCAAAAGTCCAAGCCATCATGGACTTTCCAGTTCCTGACAACAAAAAAGCTTTGCGCCGCTTCCTTGGAATGATCGGGGACTACCGCAAGTTCTGCAAGAACTTTGCTGAGATTGCTCTCAGTCTCACCAACCAACTGAAGAAAGGCGGGAAGTTCACTTGGGATGAACCATGCCAAAGAGCCTTCGATCGCCTGAAGTCCCTGCTATGTCACTTCCCCGTGCTCAAATCTCCTGACTTCAACAAACCGTTCTCCATGGCGGTCGATGCTAGCGACCGAGCTTGTGGATCTGTGCTCCAACAGAGAAGTGACTCTGATGACATTGAGCATCCCGTGGCATACTTCTCCTGGAAGTTCAATCGCCACCAAAAGAACTATTCCACAATTGAGAAGGAGCTGTTGGCTCTGGTTCTATCCTTACAACACTTTGAAGTTTATGTTTGTACAGGGAAAAAGCCAATGAGTGTATATACTGACCACAATCCGTTAATGTTTTTGAGTAAGATGAAAAACAAGAATCGGCGATTGTTGAATTGGAGTTTGATTTTACAAGAGTTTGACTTGGAAATTAAGCATGTAAAGGGTGCTGACAATATATACTGACCAAAACTTCCCACGCAACACTCTAATGATTAAAATATTTTGTGCGCGCAAAGCTAAATATTGAGTTTGAGTTTTAACACACCAAATACACATTAAAAGCTCAACGGATTTGCATTCGTTTTCATGTCTGGGTACATGTAGCTTCACATGAGAGCATCCTTAGAATTTGACCCCACTAATGAAACTGAGTAGAACTCACTGACCAATCCTTTCCAAACTGGGTCAATAAATAGCCGTACCAATGGCGAGTTTTAGTACAGATTGGCATTGCTCTGGTGCAACGTTAAGCCATGCCACGACTCCGTCAAAATCAGAGAGAAAGAGCCGTGGGTATGCTGACAGCTGGAATGTCGCAGAGACGTGTTGCCAGGGCCTTGAACGTTCACGTGTCGACCATCTCACGCCTGTGGAACCGATATAACGACACAGGACGCACCAACGACCGACCACGTGCTCCCCCAGACCACGTGTCACCACCCTCAGCAGGACCGGCATATTCGCCTCCAACATCTGCGAAACCGCTTCCTGCCAGCAACGATCACTGCTGCACAGACCAGAGGTCGACAACAGCAGAGAATCAGCGACCAAACCGTGCGCGCAACCGCTATGCGTGAAGCCGGGCTGCACAGCCGACGCCCATACCGAGGTCTGCAGCTGACTCCAGCACGCCGCCCGTGTCCGCCTCGCATGGGCAAGAGCACATTTAGGCTGGAATGGTCTAAGATGGAGCACAGTCCTGTTTTCGGATGAATCCAGGTTCAAGTTGAGTGTGGCTGATGGCAGAGCACGATTTGGCGTAGGGCGCGGCGAAAGTGCTATGGTGACGCAAACATTCTGGAACGTGACCGCTGGGGTGGCCCTAGTGTGACGGTATGGGCTGAATAAGCAGCAGACACAAGAGCGAGCTTGTGTTCATCGATGGAAATCTCAATGCCGCCGGATATCGTGGACAACATCTTGGCCCCTGTTGCAGTTCCGCTGGTGACTCGCTTCCGTCTCACGCTGCAACAAGATAACGCAAGGCCACACGCCGCTAGGGTGTGTCGGGACTATCTGAGACAGAACAATGTGCATTGTCTTGATTGGCCAGCCTTTTCCCCGATTTGAACCCCATAGAACACTTATGGGATATTCTGGATCGTCGCGGGGAAGGCGTGATCCAGAACCCGCTAATGTCCAACAGCTGCGCCAAGCGCCGGAGGAATGGGATCGCGTCACGCAGGCTGAAATCCGTAGGCTGATCGACTCCATGCACCGTAGAATACAGGCTGTGTGCGACGCCAGGGGTGGCCATACAAGATACTGACTCTCGTGATCCAGAATTGCACTGTATGGACACAATGAATTTGCAGTTGTGACAAAATTGTTCCATTTGTAATGCTATCACACTGGATAAGAATTAAAACTGTATATCTTATACATGTTGCCAGCAGTTCAATTTATTTAGACATAATATGCCAAACCCATGGCAGTGTTGCGTTGGAAGTTTTGGTCAGTATAATTGCCGATTGCTTATCCTGTGTTTGAGTATGTGTATATATATCACCTGTGTTTATTAGCATATTGTATATATGTATATATATACACAAGTGTCAACCATTTTTGTATTGAAAAGATAAATTTTGCCTTTATGAGTCAAAATTTTTCCCTTTTGGAATGGAGGTGTAATGTGGTAAAAAAAAAAAAAAAAAAAAAGCCACTAGATGGCAGTATTGACTTTTTTTTGTTAAGCAGTCTGGAGCTAGGTTTGGGGCATGTCCCGGGCATGCCTCAGAGGGGCCTGGAAAAGAGTATATAAGGAGAAAAATTGAGAGAGTGGGAGAGGAGTTGGAGAAATTGCAAGGAGAAATTGTGGAAGGATACATTTGACCAGACCTGTCACTCTTTTCAAGACCTGTGAAGCTTTTTGTGGATTTTTGCCTGTTTAGGAGCATTTTCCTGTCCCAGGACATCGCAACATAGCAGCCCATCTCCAGTACAAAGGAACTGTAAATATCTCATTTTTTAAAATTTTTTTTTCCAATCTTGGTCAGTAGGGTAGAGTGTAGATTAGTTCTAAGTTTTGTTTAATTAAATCTGTTGAAGTTGAAGAATTTTGTCTGTCATCCCTTGCTGTCCGTGACGTCATAACAAATTGACGCCATAACAAATTGGGGCCATAACATTATACAGTCTATGGGTAGTAACCGAGTGGTCATAATAACGACAGAGACAAACGTTACCCTGCAATACAAGTTTTACAGACGATAAGTTACGTTAGTGTGAACAGTTGTACCAAGCATCCAAATTACAAACAGCTTCAAATGAGGTTTATTTTCGCACACCTTCTGTTGAATATTTCCTGATAATATTTACTCTTGCATATTTAAGACACAAACATTAGCAGCAGCACCTTAGCTACGTTATCCGCAGTGCTACAGCCACATTCAACAGACTATCATTCTAGGTAGGCTTATGCAGTGAAGCAACACAAAATAGTAAAACATACAGCTTCCGCTTCTGTCGTTGTGTCACGGACAGTTGATACTGACCCAGGCTTTATCTTTGGATGTTTTACAATGCCTACGTTTGAGGCCAGTTGTTCATGCTTACTGTCGTTAGCGGTGCTGCTAGCCACCCGTAACACATTAGCTTCACTTACATTATTTGCTGTAGTATCATTACTTACAGCTTGTAGCTCCAAGCTCTTGATCGATGCAACTGTCCCAGGTTTGAGAAGCAGCTGAGATGCATATCCAGTGTCGAATCATCCTTTACTGACAAAGCTATCTTCTGTGAAATGCCAAGCGCAAACAGCTAACGTTCCCTTTGAGTGTGGCTGTTTTCCACTGGCAAACAAAAAAGGTACCCACTGATTTCTGGTGGCATCTTCTTTTGGAAGGGAAAATAGTTGTGCTTTTTTTTTTGCATCCAAAAAACAAATATGAGCAACTTTGGGAGACATTCTGATAGAACTACACGTTAAATGATTTGTGCTCGTTTGTGTCTGATAGAATAGATTCCGGGGTGGGCTGGTCCAGCGCCGCGAATGGTTCTGGCCAGGTCTGTCCTGCTTGGATGCAACAACCTGACGTCAGGTTTTGCCAAAATCTTGTGGAGATCTCGAGACGAGGTGTTCAGAGAAGAAATCACGTTCTCAAAGTACGGCAAAACTCATGTATCTTATGTTTAGAAACTTTCCAGAGGTTTAGTCTGGACATCCAACATTATAACATTATATGTATGTATTAAATTAAGGATCAGCATGATAGGGGACCTTTAAAGTATGGAAACCGGAACAAGGTAATCTCCAAAAATGGAACAAAAACATTTTTTAAATATTGTTCAAAATTATTTTATTCATATCCAGATGTTAATAATCATCATAGGAGGACCACAGAGCTAGCATCTCGACCGATATAAGGAATACTTTTGCGGCTGTGGAAGCTAGATTGGACAAAATACAAACCACGGTAACAGAACATATACAACGTCTTGATTCTTTAAAGAATAATGCAGACCTGAATATCCAGCATATTCAAGCACTGGAGGAGAAGTGTGCGGCCTTGACAGATAGCAACACTAAGCTAGCGGTGAGGGCTGCGGTCTTGGAGGGCCGGAGCCATAGAAATAACATTCGAATCATCGGCCTCCCGGAATCTATTGAGGGACCCAGGCCTACAGGCTTTTTCTCCGACCTCCTGGTTGAAGTGCTTAGCGACAAGACTCTTCAATCATCCCCCGAACTGGACCGTGCACACAGGGCACCCATCGCTAAACCACAACCTGGGTCGCGGCCACGGCCTCTAATCATCCGTCTCCATCGCTACCAGACCAAGGACTTGATCATACGGGTGGCATGTAAGAAACGGGGTCCAATACTGCGGGGTCCAATACTGCGGGTCCCCTGTACTGATTTTTGAAGATTCTGCTCCAGTGGTTGTTGAGGAACGCGTTAAATATCGGGCGGTCATGGCTACATTATACAACCTCGCTTTTAGGCTGGCTCTGCTCTTCCCAGCCCGTTTGCAGATAACATTGGTTGGTGGAGTAAAGAAGAGGTTCTCGTCCCCAGAGGAGTCTAGCACCTTTGTGGTTAACTATCAACACACCCCCAGGCCCGATAGCTACACTACTTGGTCGCTCGGAATCTGTGCGCAAGCCACGCAAACATGATCTCTCATCAAGCCATACCGACACGGCCAGGGTAAGACTGACAATCTGAAAATGCTTCATGTGCATAATCCCTTTAGCTGTGTCGGAACATAACAAATATTATTGGGACACTCCAGGCTTGGGATGTTCTGATATGTAGTCTCTTGCACTTTACTGTTGGCCAGGAGGCTAGCCGGCTAGCTATGCTGTCATCACGTACATTTAAAAGACCATAACGAGAGACGATATATTGTAGTAATCTGAGTTTGTTGTTTACTCGGACACTTTAGGTTTGATTGTTGTTTTCGTTTTATCACTCCATCTATTTCATTTAGATTGTAGAAGTTTATTTCATTGATGCACATTGGCTGGTGCATTATCTGAGGTGCTCATCGTTCTGAGGTGCTGCAGTTCTCAATGTTTAAGTAACCGCAATGTTTACAAATTGTATTTACAAACGAGGCCTTATATTTTACTCACGCTTGGTCCTAAATAAGTCTAGCATTCTGCAGCCTGGGGCCAGTTGGGCACATGCCCTGACCAAAGCTAACTTGAACAAAAATAGGGTCTATTCTGAATTTGTATGTTTATAGGGGGTGTGTGTGTGTGTGTGTGTGTGTGTGTATATATATATGTATATATGTGTGTGTGTATATATATATATATGTGTGTGTGTGTGTGTGTGTGTGTGTGTGTATGTGTGTGTGTGTGTGGGTGGGTGTGTGTATATGAGTATGTATGCATATGTATGTGTATATGTGGTTGTCGGTGTGTATGTGTGTATATGTATGCATGTATGTATGTATGTATGTATGTATGTATGTATGTATGGGTGTATGTATGTATGATGTGTATGTGTATATCTGTGCGTATGTATATATATGTATGTATGTATGCATGCATGTACGTATATATATGTGTGTGTGTGTGTGTGTGTGTGTGTGTGTGTGTGTGTGTAGTCAATGCAGAACAGCTTAGGCTGCCTTAAGACCACAATTTGACACTTGCAGACTATTTTTTGTACAGTGGTGGGCCAATATTTCAAACTGTGTTCAGGGGGTAACATGTTTACATATCTGATTTTTCCTTTTTACGAGTTATGGGATCTGAGATGAATCCTGAAGGAATGAGGACGCAGAAAGGGAAGTTTACATCTTTTGTTTTGGTTTATAAGGATTTGTTAAGAGATATGGGTAATGGGTTGGGAGGGATGGGAAGAATGTTTCTTTTATGGGGAGGTTTTTTGGGGAGGGAGGGTTGTAGCTGGACGGAAATGCCAGCTTCATAGGTGTGTAGGGAGGGGGGCCTCTTTGTTGACCTGTCATTTTTGTGATGTTTGTTGTGTTTATGTTAATCCTGTTGTTACTGTATTATGTTGCCCATGCACTTGCTGCTTTTCACTCATGTTTTGCTGCTCGCGTCCTAGGATCAACCAGAAACTTTTGCTGCCTTGTACTGCATCATGGCTAGTGTAACCAGTGGGGGGGCCGTTGGTGGACAGGCAGTGAGGATCGTCTCCTTAAATACTGGTGGGTTGAATGCTGCAGTGAAACGTACTAAAATCATGACATATATCAAGAGCCTCCAATGCCGATATAATGTTCCTTCAGGAGACGCACTTAAAAAATTCTGATCACCGGAGGTTGAGCAGGCAGTGGATTGGTCAAGTCTTTCACTCTAAATTTAATTTGAAAACAAGAGGCACAGCCATATTAATAAGGAAAAATGACCATAATTTTATGAAGTCGTTACTGTCCTCTATCCCAAACTTGGACTCCAATATCCTGATATTTGGAGGCGTCATGAACTGTGTCATAGATCCAGTATTAGACAGATCCAGCTCACAGCTTGTCCCACTCTCAAAAATGTTGCAGACCCTTTTGGCCTTCATGGGACAATATGGTTATGTTGCACCCTGGAGATTTTCACACCCCTCTACCAGACAATATTCCTTTTTCTCGCACGCTCACCAGTCATTCTCTCGGATAGACTATTTTTTTGTTGATAAAACACTTATTCCGTCAATTATTTCTACCCAATACTCTCCTATCACTGCGTCTGATCATTCTACTGTGATTCTAGATCTTTGCTTTGATCTCAGACCAAAGGAATTCAGAATGTGGCGCCCGGATCCGCTATTTCTGGCCGATGAAAACTTGTGCCAAGAAATTGCTGATTCAATTATTTTCTTCTGCGAAAACACTAAGAATGATGAAACCTCATTATTGTGGGAAACCTGAAGGCTTTTATTGGAGGTAGAATTATCTCATACACGTCCCATGCGAACAAGCTGTGCAGGGCTCGGCAGAGGGAATCAGAAAAATCAAAAGCTAACCTTGATGTTTTACTATCAACTTCCCAAACACCTGACGTGTACAAAGAAAGACTAGGACTCCAAACAGAGCTCGACCTTCTTCTCACTATCATAGGTGTCATTACCAAAGGACAAAAAAGAGGGAAGATATGCGGAGCAATTACCATGGCCCCACAACGGCGGTGTAGCGACCCCACCTACCCCCCCACCCCACATACACCATCACAAACACACACGCTGTGACATCATTTAGAGTACATAAATTTAATGAGTGCACACAACACACAATGGGCTCTAAATTCGTTGACCAGGCGCGGTGCGGCGAATGGGGGGAGAGCCGCGCCAACGGGGTGTATCCAGGCGTATTTTGCAATTTCGTGCCCTGCGCAGCCCAGCGCAAGTACTCCTCTGTCCCGCCTCTGTCCCTCCTGCCGGCGCAAGTGGCAAAGAGGGAGGAGAAAAGGCGCGAGTGGGTTTAACACAGCCAAGACAAATCTTCACCAATCAAAGGAGCTCCTCTCTTGACCTTTAAGATGTTGGAATAAAGAAGCCTCTGTCCTATATCTGCATCATGTGTTAATGTTGCATTTTACTTTGCTGCTTCAGGCGTGTTTTCTGTCCCGCTTATGTCTATATTAAGCATTACGAATATGAGTTAACTGGCTAGCTAGGGCATTCGCAAATCATTACCATTAGCGAACTTGAATGAAATTTCGAAACAAAACTACGTCAGATCATTCAAACTTATGAAGTTGGAATGAAATACGACGGTTGCTCATTTATTTCTTCTGCCTGCATCATTGGGAAGAGAAACGATGGATAGCGTGTTCCTATTATTACACCCTGTTGCTGCTTAAAATTTTGGGATAAACATGCATGGACAACAATGCAAGATACATTACACATTTATTTTCAATATGTGTTCTTAACTCAGTACGAGATCATAGCAATCAGGCTGTATTCATTTCCCCCCCTAAAAACGATAAAACCAAAGTGACAATAATAGTATTAAGCCGCTTGCACAATGGACGCGAAACAAATTTTTCGCACGACTGATTACATTCAAAGTCAATGCAAAGACGCGAATACATGCGAAAAATTTGTTTCGCGTCCGGTGTGAAAGCAGCTGAAGGACACATGCCCACATAGCCTACACACGCACTCACGCGCCCATATGCTCACATCTCTCTCTCTCTCTCGTACATTGCAGACAGGGGTATTTGCGGTCAAAGCCAATACCGCAAAAAGCGGCTACGGCGCTCAAAGTAATTTAATATCAATACTCACGTTTTATAACAGAAGCTCAAAACTTTGACATAACATAGAAAACACATATTTGGAAAAAGTCATGGACGGATGGACTCTTATCTTTTACTGACATGAAATACCATGCATTACTAACATGAGTGCCGCGGTTCAAGTGTTAAGGACAGAGCTGTGAAGCCAGGTGGTCTCTCCTCTCCCGTGCGCGCTGCTGCTCTCCCTGCTGATACGGCACATGCAGTTCGGCCTCTCTCTGTCTCAAGTCCTGTAATGTTTCCTGCTTGAGGTCAAAGTGACATCCATGGCGTACAGCTATGTTGTGAAGCACGCAACATGCCACAGAGAATGCACTGACACTCTGAGGGCTGTTTGGAGAGAAATTTGCTCAAAAAAGGACTGCACTTTAAAGGGTTAAAGTAGGGTTCCTCACTCGGGGTGGTACCGCCCCCTGGGGGACGTTCAGACAACTTCGGGGGGCGCTGGAAATGTGAGGGCTGAAAGGGGTGCGTCAGCTATCACAACAACTTAGCTTGTGCAGTGTTCATTATTTGAATTTAACTTAAAAAAAAAAAAAATCATGTTTTTAAACGTCTCAAAAGCAAATAACTTAACCCTCTAAGCGCCATAGTCGCAAAATTGCGACAAGGAACACTGCTGCACAGAACAGGCTATTCTTCCAAATATACTGCCAAATCTTATAACCGCCCTATACCCCTAAATGGCAAACATGCGCAGCAGTATTCCTGACGTAATTTAGAGGTGTGTCTTTATTCAAAAAAAATCGAGAGAACAGAGCTTTAAAGGAAAAGTAAACATATGGTAGACCTTCATTGCCAGATAAAGTACATAATTTCTGCTATCCAAAACAATAAGCCATTATTTATTTATTTTTTTTGTCTACATCACGTAATCTGCTTTCAAACATCGCAGAAACCTAGAAATATCAAAATCTGCCATTGCCGCCATAGAAAATAATCGACCAATCAAACAATGGGAAATATTATGCCCAGACCAGTGCCTGACGTCACTTGGACTCATCATGCCTTTCGAGAGTATGGAGTCAAAGTACAAATATTGAAAGATGAAGGAACCCCTTGCGCTTCAGCCCCTCTATCAGCAGAGGTTGGTGCTCTCAGAACAGATAGTACATACAAATAAAGAGCAAAAGAGCCAAGAGCACCAAAATGCAAGTTATTCGAGTGCGCCAGTCTCGTCTTCTATGCATTAGTATTGAAAGCTGAGTCGATGATTAAGAGCAGTGACGTGCCATTAGAGCTCAGTTAGGTGAGGCAGAATCCTCACCGTTAAACAAACGATAACTCCCGATCACTTTGCTTGATTCGCAATCAGAGGATTGATTAACTAATTTACAAGACTTAATGGCAGAATTTGCCTGACTCTGCCAGCCCACGTACTTCCACTCAATTTCATTTCGCTTCACCTGTGTATGAAGCAAAGCAAAGTAGCAGAGTCTGGTATTACCAGGCTATGGCAGAATGGCGTGCCGTGCCAGTTTCATCCATGACATTATTGCTCAGTGCATCAAACTTAAAATGCCCATGAGACAGCAAATTTGTTCATGTTTGCTTAGAGTGCCACTAAGAAATATCAAAACCTTTCTTATGCCGCATTCACTGCATGGTCAATATGTTCAAGATAATTTTTCCCTACTTAAATACGTACTTTCAAAAGCCTTCAAAAGACAATATTTGAAATGTTTTAGGCAAATGGCTATATGAGATTTATGGGAGAGAGATGTCCACCTTGTCCACAGTCATGTAAACTGTGGCACTCTAGCTCCTGAGCTAGTTGCAACTGACTTTAAAGTCACACTGAATACAAAGCTAGGTATTTAGGCAAATTAAATCACATATATGCCTCTTCCATTTACTAATCTTGTTTCCTTTGTCATATGGCCTCTAGTTTTGTCGTTATTGTTTCATATGATGTGGTCATCTCGTTCAAACATATATGATTTCCCTGATCTACTGAGCCTAAGACAACCCATTTTATACTTTCAGTGGGCTCAAAAATTACTGGCACCCCTGAATAGCAATGCACAAAAATACTTTAAAAAATTCTAAAAAATATATTTATCTAGAAACTGTAAATGCCAACATGTGAGGAATACTGTACGATATTAATGTTCCAATGGAACCAAACTTTAATTAAAAATCAATTTCCTCCAAATCAAGGCATCAGAATTTATGGCACCCTTAAAGATCATTGCAAATAATATCTACCAAAATTATACCAGGTGTTAAATTCCATTTATTTAAGTTTTATCTAAGTGTTAAGGAACTGTATCGAGCCATGACATCACTTCCTGTTTCACAAGGGTATAAAAAATGAGGTAACAAATATTCAATATCCCTGTGTCCTCCAACACCATGTAGAAAACAAAACAACTGTCTGTTCAAAAGAGGCAGGTGGTCATAGACCTTCATAAGTCTGATAATGGCAACACAAAGATTCAAAAGATTGAATATGCCATTGACCGCTGTCAGGGCAATTATTAAAAAATTCCAAAGATATGGAACTTTTGAAAACCTCAAAGGTAAAGGACGCAACTGAATCTCCCCCTTCACTTCCTCCCCATGTGGGCTCCAAGTTTCATCTAATTGCGGTCTCTTTTAATCAACTGCCTCCTTATCAGCCTAGAGGACACTGATGTTTAGGCATACAGTTTCTGATAGGTTTGCAAATTCAGAAGTAGTAGGTATGTCTAAACATGCAGTCCTAAATTTTTTGGAGACCCGACGCTTTACAGTGCCCCCCCGAGTTCATCAGTGCAACCTTTTCCATGAGAGATGGCTGAAAAATTCCATCTAGATGGGACACCCATAAGACTTAAAGAGCACAGTGGGCTTCACTTCTGGTTTCATCGTATCTATGCCAAATTTGTGACTTATGGGACAAAACAATCAACTCATACAGAAGAAAAGGCAGCACAGCAATTGGAACATCCTGCTGCTCCATGCATACCCTGACCACACTAAAAGATAGCAAAGACAAAAGCTCCTTCAAAAATGCACTAATTAACTTATGCAGAAAAGAAACCATGTGAAATGTGATTTATGGGACATTTGCACCAATCATGTTTGAGGTCACATAAGTACAGTTTTGACATTCAGCAGCCTTGTTTTAGAGTGCAGCTGGCGCAAGTGCAGGGGGGTCATGAAAAGATGAAACCATGAAGGAAATGCTCTGAGGCTTTCTATCTCTGTTAGGGATTGTTGAAAAACTAGGATATTCATAGTCTTTTAATTATGAAAATATTTAAACTTCAAAGTGGTGTTTTTTTCAGTAGAGTATGCTATTCCTTAAATATTCATCGGTTTTGATAGAAGAGGTAATGTATATTTCAACAGCCTAAATGACATAACTGCGAATGTTTTTTTTTTTAAATTTTCTTGAAAAATTGAACTTTTCCATGGAATTGACCAGTACTATTAGGCCTATGAATTATTACAACCAATTCCAATATGTTATTTTTTTCTTATCCAGCAAGTCTCCTATGCTTATAAAAACTCTGCTTAATAGGAACATGGAATTTCAGAAATTGTCCCACTTTACCCATATTCACCGTAAACAAGCACATGGGCAATTTTAATGTTATTTCAGAAGATGTCAGCTGCCTCTGGTTGCCATAATATGGCGCAGAATCTTTCTAATGGACATATTTTAATACACTGATGGACTTTAAAAACTTACAACCAGAATTGTTGCCAAACTTGGATTCAAATTTTTTACCATTTATTGACTTTACCCATAACAACAACTTCGACAAAATGTCAGATAACATTCACAAAAAAGAATGACAAAAGAATCAACAATGAAAAGTTTAACAACAAAGATCAACTCCAATCTCAATACCGAGTGTGACCACCACGTGCCTGCAACAAAGCCATTACTTGTCTTGGGATGGACAGCACCATTCTGTTGAGCTGTTGCTGGGGAATGGCCTGCCACTCCTGGAGAAGGGCTTCTTGGAGCTCCGCCCTTGTCCTGGGCGCTGGAGTGCGTTGTCGAACCCGCCGATCCAACAGGTCCCACACATGCTCGATGCACTTCATGTCAGGGCTGAAAGGTGGCCATTCTATGACTTGCACACCATTCTCGGCCAGGAGCTGCTGGGTCACATGTGCTGAGTGAGGTCGTGCGTTATCTTGCATGAACGTGACCTCAGGGTGGTCTGTGATGTAAGGCACAACATGCAGTCTGATGACAAGGTCACAGTAGCGGGCTGCATTAAGATTTCCATTGATTATGACCAGGTCAGACCTCCAGCTGCACCGAATGGCACCCCAGACCATCATCGAGCCTCCTCGAAAGCGATCTGTCCCAGCAATGCAGGGGGCTGCGTATCTCTCACCACGTCATCTGTAGACCCTCTGTCTTCCATCATGTCGGTACAGACAAAATCTGGACTCATCACTGAAGACAACATTCCTCCAGAATCGGTTGGGGTCTCTGACCATGTTCTTCAGCCCAGCAAAGCGTGGTAGCCCTGCACCGTGCATCAAGCTGCATTCCAACACATGCCCTGTGGGGTCTGATCCCTTGCTCTGCAAGCCGGCGACTCACTGCTTTTCTGCTGATCCTTGGTCTGTGGATTCCTAGGGTCTCCTGAGCCATCCTGGTGCAGGTTCGAAACCAATCCCTCAGCTGGAAGAGGCGGATCTGATTGTCCTGGGCTGGGGTCGTGACCCTAGGCTGATCAGGTCGGGGTCAATCATTGGTGCTTCCAGTCTCCTGGTAACGAGCCACAAGGTTAGAGATTGTGGGGTGGCTTACCCCAAAACACTGGGCGATGCGATTTTGGGATGTTCCAGCCATCCACAGCCCAATGGCTTGATCACGTTGGGGTCTGGAAAGGCGAGGCATGGCGCACATAGCATCTTTGAACAAATGCTCTCGGGTTCTAGCCTTAATGACCTCAAGGATTGTTTTAAGGCATTTGATAGCATTGCAATTGTGATCAGTGAAGCCAGACAAGGTTACATCACTAATTCCTCAAATCCTGCTCCACAGACACAAACAAGGTCATGACCTCACGCGCTGTTGTGTCTCCTTACTCAAAGACAACTGCACATCAATTATGTAATCATCTAATTAAAGTTCCCCAAACCCAACTATACTATTTCTGTCTAGTCAGACTTATAAGTTTTTAAAGTCCATCAGTATATGTTATTGAAATGGTTGATATAAAAAGAAGGAAAAAAGTGAACCATCATCACTTG
Source organism: Gymnothorax javanicus (assembly GCA_029692085.1). Lineage (NCBI taxonomy): Eukaryota > Metazoa > Chordata > Actinopteri > Anguilliformes > Muraenidae > Gymnothorax > Gymnothorax javanicus. The sequence goes on along the minus strand of CM056195.1, from coordinate 88,080,893 downwards.
GTGTGTGTGTGTGTGCGTGCGTGCGTGCGCGCGTGTGTGTGTGTCTGTGTGTGGTGGTGGGGACGCCAGAGGATCATGGTAAGGTCAGGGGGGCATTTGCTCAAAAAAAGTTGAGAACCACTGGGTTAAAGAATCAAATAATACAGTGTTTTGTAAACCTCTCTTTGAGCACCACTTGTCTTGCACGTTTTAGATCACTCCCTGCTCCAGCAGAGGTAATTCAAATGTTCAGGTTGTTATCTTCCCCTAAAGCTGCTTAATAATGAGCGGATTATTTGCCAGCCGGGACCCGCTGCAAAGTGGCATTCAGTTGGATTTGAATTGGCCTGCTTTGAACCATACCAACTACATTCAAAGGTCGAATAATCTTACAAATTAATACCTAAGGCATTAACATCACTGAAATTGACTGAGCTAATCAGAATTACAGTTCTTTATGACTGATTAATGACAGATCGCAAATTTTTTTACTTTTAGCCCAAAGTAACTCATAACCTTTTTTGCACTTTTCCGCTGATTAATTGCAAAACTTTAAGCTTTCGACCACAGTGATGCTAACTGTTGCTGCAGTTCAATACTGATATGTACTGCTGTACAGCACTCTTCCTCTGCAGTCTCTCTGAGAATTTCTGTCATTTGTTGCCGTTCAGCACAGTTTCTCTGCTTCTGATAATTTGCTTTTCAATTATGTTTGTCCTTGTCACTGAGCTGCTAGTACATTTTTCTGATAATATTTTTATTTTTATATTTATTCCACCACACACTCTACACATGCCTCTTGAGGCCAAACTTAAGGATTATTAGCCTGATCTTACTCTCAAGCTGTCATATCAATGTTAGGCCAGAATCCCTGGGCATCGCTATTCAGCAAAAAATTAGTCTTTTTGCATCACTGTTGGGACGCCCATAAGGTATCTCTTTAGACCTCAACTTATTGTTGTCTTATTGTGATAACTTATTACAATAGCGGGCGAAAATGACAGCAAATTCAACCGCTATTGTAATGACTTGTTACAATAGCGGGCACAAATGGTGGAAAATTCAACCACAATTGTAATAGCTTATAATAGTAGCGATTGCAACAATGGTATCAGATTCACAACATATTCTGGAAGTCAATGAGGGTTGTGTTAGACGATATGAACAGTGATTTTCCAGTGACCATTCTCGCAACATGTACAAGTACGGACTTACAGACTGTATTGCCAACGATAACTTTATCCTGTGATTGACATTTCTCATTACATGTACTACTATAAGTACTGACTTATAGAACATGTTGCTAACGATTATCTCATATTCATTTATCGTGTCATTGAAGGTTCTCAGATGTACAGACTGTATTGCTACCGACTACTCCAAATAAATCTGTAAAAATACCTCCACTTTATCTTTTGGATGATTTTAGCTCTCTTAAAAAATCACTTTGGTCGCAAGAACAGCTCAGGCCCAGCGCTGAACTGAAAATAAATTTGTTCACATTGAGAATGGACGCAGACAGTAATGCCTCCTGCCTCCCTCACGTGACAGATTCCAAACATCTTTGATCTATGTTGGACAACTTGTCACAATAGCAGTTAAATATTTAGAAGAGCGATTAAATTTACCATTCATTCAGCCCCGCTATTGTAATGAATTATAACATTACAATAAGTTATCATAATAGTGGTTGAACTTGCCATTGTTTGTGCCCACTATTGTAGTAAAGTATTACAACTGTGGTCAAATTTTTCGTCATTTGCTCCCTCTATTGTAATAAGTTATTACAATAGTGGTTGAGTTTTCCATGCACTCGCACACGCTATTGTAATACTTTATTTTTATATTTATTAAATACTTTTGGCCAGGCCCAATGATAATGAAAACAGCTAACATAAAAAACACATGTACAGATGGACATGACATGACAGACTCCACCCAACAGGTTGTGGATGATGAGCCAAGCATATTGAAGTTTTGACATTATGTGCCAAGGGCATTATGACATTATCAGTTTGAAATTTGTTTTGACATTATCGTAAGAAAAAAATTATTGGTTAGAAATTGTTTTACGTTATGTGTTGAGTTTGAGTTGCATTGGTACACGCATAATGTCAAACATTTTGACATTATGCGTCGTTTTGACGTGATGCGTTGTTTTCACATTATCGGTTGTAACAAGACTGACCTTTGTATAAACTATTTAATTTTTGTATGTAACAAATAAATTTACTTAGTCCAACTACCTTTAGTGTTTCCCAAATTTTGTTATTTCAGTGAGCGTTCTACGTCAAAACCCCCAGTTGGTGAAGTGAATCCTTGTCTGCTGCTGTTGCCACTGAGTTTATATAAACACTTTGCAAGTAGTACTGTTTAATGCTCATGCCTTACGAGCTCGCAGAAAGCGGTAATGAATTGTTTTACTATGACACACATGCGGCGCAACTCACGTGGCGCGCGTCAGGATTACAATACCATGCGCTTTTCTTTATTTCTACTCGTGCCTCACTGGAAAAGCAATAAAAATCAATTGATTCCTCAATTTGCCACCAAATACAGTACATACCTCACCGTTGCGTCTTTAATGGCGCTAAGTATAACATTTCGGACCAGCGGCCATAACATAATCCCAGAGTATTGAGTATTTATCCTGGAGACTTCTGTGATTCTGAATTCAGTAATATTGTGGTTGTCTTTAAAAGTGAAATTCCAATTATATTGGAAAAGAGTAAATACAACAAGATTCTTTGTTGTATTTGTTCTTTGTTGTGAGGGCGTACTCTAGAAGATTACATACATGCCAACTCTAACGCTTTTGGCGGTAGACTACCGCTTTCGGGGCATTTCATCCTGAAAAAAATGCCCAAAAAGCAGTAGTCTACCGCCAAAAGCGGTAGAGTTGGCATGTATGAGATTAGCAGGGATAACATAATTGTATCTTGTAAAGGAAAAAAAAAAATCACATTGTATTCTGTTTTGAACAAATCCAGATTAATTCAAAACTAGATATTTTCATGTAAAAATACACATTTAATTATTTTATGCTAACATGCAATTTTCAGTGTCACAGGCAGCACCAATAAATCTTTTTTGTGGGACGGCTAATTGACCAGGGGCTGATTGCACCAACCATCTTAAGTGCTGTCCTAAAGTTACGCACGAAAATGGGTTGTACCAACGATGACTTACGACAAGGCTTGTCGTAAGTGCTGTGTCGTAAGACAAATTGGTGCAATGGCTATCAATGGCGAAAAGAGCCGTTGCACCAACACAAGTTCGGACACAGAATTACGACAGAAACCTACATGTGGTGGGAGGTGACTTAAGTGTGCTGCGATCTTAAAGTAAATCTCTTTCTTTTTAATTTATATGTAATAATCTCCTAAAATTGCTACAGTGAGACCACTTCAAGTATGTACTTTTCAAGAAATTGCACGCAACTGTCTACATACCCCACGGCGGCAAGTGGTCACGCTTTTAAAAAATCGTGATTCAACATTGCCACATCCCAACTCTGAATTTCATCTCTCATTGCATCATTTTTGGGAGATTATTACAGATTCATTAAACATAAAGAGATTCATTTTAAGATCGCCGTGGATTTTAGGCATATAAAAAAATACACAAGGTGGAAAACATTCTGTATAACAAAAGAAACCTGATATTAAGATATAAATTATTGCAATCGCGCGAAATGGCCAAATGTAAGCCCACAAAAAATCGTGCAATCACATTCTTGCAAAACTGTGCCGTTCTATGGCCATTTAATTTTCAAAATGCAATAATCAAACATGCAAACCTGATAAATTGGAGTATCTACTCATTCAACTTATTAAATAAGCAAATCTACTGTTTGATTACGGATTGAGCAAAGTAAATGGGGACAGGCTTAGAGTAGCCTAATTGGTTAAACAGAGACGATTTTGTAGCCCTTTGCTTAGCTCCATTCAGTACGTCGCCGAAAAATACTGATGTCAGTCAGGTTTTTTCCAGGAGAATTTCACACGCCCTCTGATGTTTGGCACTTTCTGGGTCGTTCATTCAAGACTGCACCGGGATGCTGTTTTTTTTTTTTTTTGCTATACTTCAGAGAAAAATCACCTCATTGCTTTTGTATGTGCTATATGTTGCTGTCTTAGTTCCGTTAATTCTATGATACTAATGTTTATTTATATATTATTGTAGGCTATATATCATATAAACTGCTCATGCATATATACATAACACCATCCAAAATTGATTATTTGCCACTCAGATTTGACCTTCCTAAAGTTGGAGACACCAGTCAGGACTTCACGGCCAGGGATGTTTGTGTATGTCATTTAGGACATGTCCTAAGACATATCTTAAGATACGGATTTTACGACACGCATAAGAGTTTTTGGTGAAACGGCAGTAACAAAATATCTCAGCGCTGTCCTAAGTTTGGTGTCTTACGACAAGCACTTACGATACATTTGGTGCAACCGGCCCCTGGTCCTGGAGAGCCGCAGTGTCTGCTGATTTTTGGCGTTACTCAGCACTCGATTGACGGATTAAAGTAGTTGATTACTCACTTAACTGATCTCACCTGGTGTCTCAGGTTTAATTTGGTAATAATGAGCCAATCAAGCAATTAGCAGGAACAACCCACAAGAGTCCTAGAGCCAATTAAGCAGACTTTCAGGTTGTGACAGCAATCTACTTGTTAACCAAGATTTGTCAATGTGGTTGGATATTTAGCGTAGTTGTAATGCAGACAAAGTAGAAGTACAGAGTACAGATAAAAGTTTAAAGAGCAGGGGTGGATAACGCTGCTCATGTAGAGCCAGAGTGTGTGCTGAGTTTGGTTTTCTCCACCCAGTTTAAACCTATGACACCAGGTGAGATAAGTGAAGTGTGTAATCAACTGCTTTAGTTCATCAATCAAGTGCTGAGTAACACTAAAAACCAACAGAAACTGCGGCTCTCCAGGACCATGGTTGGCCACCCCTGATCTAGACGCTCCCACAAATTGTCGGCCTCCTGGGCTGCTACAGGTCCAGGTGGCTCCTCTGACGCCGCCTGAAAATTTATGAATAACTTTTAGTTTAAACAGCAATCGAAATGACAATAACAGTATGAAACAGATGTTTACCGGTGATGATGCATTTTCTTCTCAGTCCTCATGACTCTGGCACATTCTGCTGTGAGTCTTGCCACAGTTTGTTCAGCGTGTGCCTGGTTCCCGAAGGCCAGGGTCTTGAATTGTGGATCCAGAATTGTAGCTGTTGCCAGAATCCTCACATTTTCCACACTACATCTGATATGTAGAAAATGCTGTAAATTTTGCGTCAGAGACAAAGCAGTTGGATCTCTCAATCCGGATGCCTTCATGGCCAGTTTATGTTGTACCATCCGGATTACTGGAATGACTTTTGATGCTGAAACATGTTTTTCTGCTGATAATTCAGTGGAGGCGAGATGGAATGGTCCAAGAACCTCGAGACTTTCATTTATTATTTCCAGTTGGTTACTTGAGAGGGGAGGAAGATCAGTACAAAGTGATGAGACTGCTGCTGCCGCTGCTTCATGCTGCTCATAGAGACGCTGGAACACGAAGCACGTTGAATTCCAACAGGTCTCCACTTCTTGAAGGAGTTTGTGGGGTGGTTTATTTAGTTGTTCTTGGACCTCAGCAAGCTTTTCTTGAGCTTTGACACTTTTGAAGTGTGTCACAATTTTCCTGGCTTTGGTCCTGATCTCATTCAGTCCCGGAGTTTGATTCATAGCCTTCTTTACAACCAAATTTAGACTGTGTGCAAAACAGGGCACATTTCGCACCTGCAGTAGTTTTGCACACAAAATCATGTTTGCTGCATTGTCGGTCATTAAACAATGAATTCTGTTCCGTACGCCCCATTCATTTAAAAGGGAATCTGTGGCGTCTCTCAAATTCTCTGCGGTGTGGGACAGGGCAAAGTGACCAACACCAAGTAGAGCAGTTGCCATCCATCTTCCCATTTGTGTAATGGCAATTGACACCCGGGTAGGACTCTGTATTGATGGAGGTCTGCATGCCTGCAGTGATACTGACAGACTCTGCCTTCTCAAGGTCTTTCTTGGCCTGCTCCTTTGCCTACTTATATTTCTTTTGGAAGATGGCTTTTAGAGCCTGTCAAGTAGGCAGAGCATATGTTGGGTCCAGTTTCTGGACAAAGGCTCTAAAGCCTTTGTCTTCCACCACCCTTAATGGCTGTGCTTCTATTACAATCATTTCCACCAGTGCCTCATCCAGTTCAGCTTACCGGCCTTAAAAACATATTTCATTAAAATCAATTAGATTAATTAACTCCAGATTTATAGTATAAAATATTGTGTGTATATTTCAATTGTTATCACTCAAAAACGTTAATAGGTCTACCTTGCCAGGTCGCTGCATCACTAGGAGTAGGAGCAGCAGCAACAGCAGTTGCTCTGGGTCCAGTCTCCGGGTGTTTGGAGCGTAGGTGTCGCAGCATTGATGAGGTGTTGCTGCTAAAAGTCAGCTCCTGAGCACAGATTAGATACTTGACTTTTTTAGGTGCAGTTAAGTGAAAGTGCTCCCATCCATAGGAGTGTGAATGTATGTGTTGTTTGTGTCTGTGTATGTGCTGTGAATGTGTTGTGCCACTCAGTGTAAACTAATAGGCCTATAGCTATAAATGTGTAAGTGTGTCTAAAGATAAACTAATGAAACCTAATTCTAATCTAATTATACTCTCCCTGTCTTGAATGCAAATGTCAGTAATAGTACGCAAATCTCCTCCTCTAAAAAAACACATGATTTGGGGTCAATTCAGACGCCTTTTAAACCATTGAGATATTGACTAGCTCAGCCCATTCGAAATTCCCGCGAAGCAGCTCGACACGCGCGTGACGTAACGAGGCCTTGATTGGAGTGGTCACGTGATTTTTGGCGTGCTGACGCAGCGATCAAAACACTGCCCGCCGACACTTCCGCTTCATTATGCTCAAAACAGTGTCGAGCAGGCGGAGTCCAGCGTAACATCTCTAATTAAAGGGACCTTGTTTCCAATTTAGTTTCCGATTTGTAATACAATGTTACAGCAGCATACAGTGATGATTCTAGAAAATTTCAAAAGTGGGCCAACTCCCCCCCGACTTAAAAAAAGGGGGCCAATGGGAAAAAAAAAGTGGGCCAACTGGGTATACCTGGTAAAATGCCATTTATATCAAGTTTTTAAACTGTACCTTGACTGGCTGAGTTATTTATATGTACACACATTCAGTTTTTACACCTTATTGACAAAACTAAGACATGAATGACAGTTTGAGCTCAAAGTTTTACTAGAAAACCTTCACAGTCTCTGCCAGTCATAACAATTATAAAGTCAATGACAAAATAGCGCATAAAATAATAGTTCCTAACGCCTGATTTGGTGCATAGCTTAAAGCCCGCCTCCAAACCGAAGTCCTACTGCTAAAGTTGTAAGTACGGATTCTTCACCAGGCAGTGAGGCCATTCTCTTCATAGGTGTACGTTGAGCAGTGCGCAGAGACTCAAAATTTTACCTACATTTCGTTTTATTCATTCAAATGAGTTCTGAGCCTTGTATCGTTTTTTAAAACCTATTAGCAAGCCTTGCTTCAACCTCAAGCAATGCAGAGATGCCAAGTCTCACGCATTCGTTAGTGGCATTCACGGACCTGTGAATTCACTCGCGGAATTGAAGTCATTGTGCATTAAGTTAATCAGTTTCACGTGCATTACGGTGGATTTCCCCACTAGTGACACGGAAATCGATTATGATTCGGGAATTCTCCTGCTAGTCATTACTGAGGGATTGAAAGCAATGGAATTGCATAAAGACGTTTCAAATGGTCTTATTTCATTTAAACAATTTAAACGACCATGAAACACAGGCATTGTTTCCAATCCCTGAGTAAAGAGAAGCACGTGGTGAGGTCCACCTTTATGCAAGTGAAACTGAAACTTCAATGCACAAGAATTTTAATTCCGCGTGAGAATCTCATTAATAAGCGTTCATTGAATAATTGTGGACTACGTTGAATAAGCCAAAAAAATGCGTGAGACCTACACCAAATGCGTGAGACTTGGCATTTCTGGCAATGCCGCAGCTTGCACACCAGAAGCTATGACTATGGCTATGGCTCCAGTGGCCTCCACAAGCACTGCCCCAAACCAGTTCGCTCTCTCTGCTGCCTCAGCCCTACTTCACGCGGTTAGCGACTTGAATGGTGATGCTCCATCCCAGCCAATATTAGCTAGCTACCAAGAGCGTGCATTCGGTGCTTTATGGCGATCATTCAATCCAGCCTGGTATCGTACACGACCGTGGCTGGAGTACTCAGTTCAGCGGGATGCATGCTTTTGCTGTCCCTGCAGGAAGTATGTTACTGCCGGTGAGAGGGATGCTGTTTTTACCTTGCGTGGTTTTACTAACTGGAAAGAAGCACTCGAGCATGACAGGGGGTTACAGAAACATGCATCCAGCCACAGTCATATACAGGCATATACAGAAGTCTCTTGCTGGCGACATTATGACAGCAATCTTTGCAGTAGGTTTATAAATTTGTTTAATAAATGCACGGAAGTTTGTTATCGACGATGTTAAATAAATAAATAAATCTACGCACTAGAACAAAGGATTCACGCCAAATCTTAATGTAATGCGTAGTTGCTGGCGTGCTGAAATCTTCGTTTAGCGCCAAGTCTGTCAAACTTGCGGGATCCCACAAATTACGCGTCCTAGAATCATCACTGAGCATAGCCCAGACTTTGTATTACTCATACTGCCCTACAAAGGCAAAGTTTAGTTACTACAAATTAATTTAAGCAGTAAAAAATGGCTTCAAAGTTTGTTTGCTGACCCAACAAATGAATAGTTGGCACATCTATGATAGATTATGGTTAACTGACCTGCCATGGTATAATTTCTATCCAAATAAATCCTGACCTCCATTTACTTTGGGGCCAAAAACTGCACAACTCATATTTTATCCTATGTGTAGTTACTGCACTTTGGCTTTGTAGGGCAGCATAGTACTCTTATTTAGGACCCTCAGTTCCTCGTTGTTTTGTATGTCTACGTTTGTGCCCTCTGCCGTGCAGTTGGTTATTAGAAACAACCGAATCCATCCTTGCACTTGAGTCCAGGCCTTAACTTCTTGTTCTCCAAGCATCTGCACACTGCACGAAGTACAAGATGTTATACCCTGAAAGAGAGAATTCCCAAACTTTGACTGTCTTGGTGAAATTTAGGATAACAAAATAAAATAAAACTGACCCAAATAAGAACAGCTGCCACATTTTCTTCAGACTGTTCCCATTTGATTCTATGTCAAAGTGCTGAGAAGAAAAAAAAATTTAATTAATTTACCTGGTCCAAATTTTGTTTCGAAATACCCAATTTGTGGAAATATAAAGATGATACTGTCAGTGTTTGAAATCTGTCATTTTTTGGTATTTTCCTGTCTACTGTTGTATTTTTTGTATACTCTCTTGTTTAGTATTGTTTGTGACGTTGCAAAGTGTCCACCTGTTGCAAAGTGTCTGCCAGAAAATGTCTTTGCAAATTGTCTGCCCATTTCATCAAATTTTGTCTCAAAGCGTCTGCCCAAAATTCATCGTTGCAAAGTGTCTTCCCATTTCAGCTAAATTTGTTGCAAAATGTCCACCAAAAAATCATCGTTGCAAAGTATCCGCCCATTTCAACAAAATTTATTGCAAAATGTCCACCCGTTGCAAAGTGTCCGCCCATTTCATTAAAATTCGTTCAGGTGTCCACCAAGAATTCACCGTTGCATTGTGTCCGCCAAGTTCTGTCAAATTCATTGCAAAGTGTCCGCCCATGTTGTTGCAATGTGTCCAACTATTAGTTTACAAAGTGTCCCCATGTCATACATCAAAAATAATTGATTGACAGTTAGGGCGGGTATTATTGTTTACTTTTTGAGTTGGGTTATAATTCTTCTTTCAGTCCAACTTAAAATGAATTTCAATCATGTTATATCAGTAGTAATCTATCTTTCGCCACTAACCAGATTAGCGTAACCTCTATCATTCATAAATCATTTGTAAATGACAGGCCCTTAGTATAGATACTTTATTACTCATTTTCAGCAGAATTGATGACACTAAAGAAGAAACTAACTTGAAATTTCGTAAATTTTTTGTGCATTTATTTAGCAACATTTTACACAAAAATGAATATATACAATATTGTTACATAGACGTACATCTGTACAATAAATTAAAACAGGAGAATATAAATAAGATTCAAAAGATATAAATGCCACTGAGATATTATTATTTGTATTTGTATTTGTATTGAATCAGGTTTTTTTTTTTCGTGATTGTATGAAGTGATCCTGCAAACTTGTAAGTAGAAGACAGCCCGGTCGTGGGAACAACGCCATTCCAGTTTCTCTTCATTGTTCAGAATATCTGGATTTTGATTTGCATTATGCCTGTAAGGCACTGTCTTTGCCTGCATATTTGTTCATGTAATCAATGTAAATTATGTGTTAATTAACGATATCACTCTCAAACTATTTTTGATTAAGGATAAATCATTTACCCACCATTAACGTGCACCTTTTTTGTCCGCGGTAAAAGAGGGGCACTTCACGCTTCAATTACACGAAAGATTGTTAGTGAATGCCTGCATTATCAGTTGTGCAACTGTTAAAGGCATTCTTCGTTAATTAACGCGTTTGACACCCTAATGAGCATGCAGACTTGGTTATAAAATGGGCCCTAGATTTATCCATATCTGCATTCAAACCAAAGTTGAAGTCCCCTCCTATAATTTTATCTACTTTATTCTGAATGTTAATTTTCTCTAGCCCAGTACTTCTCTAACCTCTCCTGGAGGACCACCTGTTCTGCATGTTTTCAATCTCTCCCTGCTTCAGCGCAGGTGATTCAAATGATCAGCTCGATATTAACCCTATAAAGCCAATTGATAATGTCCTGATCATTTAACTCACCTGTTCTGGAGCAGGGAAAGATCTAAAACAGGCAGGACAGGTGGTGCTCCAGGAGAGGTTTGAGAAGCACTGCTCTAGCCTACTACATTTTAAAAAGGTTGCGTTATCTTTCTTTAGGCCCATATACATTATCTCATGTTAATCTTTCATCAGGTATAGAAATATTACACTTCCATAGTCAATAAAACAAACGATAGAGTAAAACTTTGTGATGAGAGTGAGTTTTGTTTTAAAATCATTGTGAATTTTACTTATTTCATAAGCAACATTTATTTGGAACAGATGCATAAAAATAACAACATAGGCCAAACAGAAATATCCATTTATTGTGAGTACAACAAATTACCGTTGTATACAAGTGTAGAACAATTCAATTGTAACAGAAACAAAAAACAAAAACACACAATTTGCGTCAGAGAAGTCATAAAACTCCTATAAAGCGCAGGGGAGTTCTTACAATTTGATTTAACAATAATCTGTGCATGGATTGAAACCAGACAAACATTTTAACATAAACGTAAAATACACAATTAACAGGAAATTTTCCTGAAAATACGTTTAAAAAAAAAAAATAGATGTCCAATCACCAAGATGAAAATGGCCCTACCGACATAAGGGAAAATATACCTTGTTAAGGTATAGGCCTTCCATAAGCCACATAATCTATACTAGAAAAACAAATGGGGAAAGGGACCAAGACACCGCTAAAATATTAAACAATTGAGAAAAAAAAGCTCTGAAACCATGGTGTAAACTTGAATCTACAGCTTGTACTTGAAACATTATCTCTTGAAATTAAGGGACCACACAAATCAAAAACGATATACTCGAACCACCTAAGTGCACAACAAGATCTCGACCGCACTATACAAGACAACAAAACGAACAGGAAGAGTTACTCATACTAAAGACTGGTAACCCAAAAGAAGACTGCCATAAAAATGACAAATCAAATGACCGTGAACCCATAAAGATGTCCAAGAATATTGTAAAAATGATTTTCTATCCTAAAAGTTCAAACCTACTGATATTGGCTTCTCCAAACATAGGGACAAATCTGTCAGAATTCGTTCACATCAACAGAGCATGATGAGTACTTTCAAAAATTATAAATTGACTACATGCATAATAATCCGTATTCACAAAACCGAAAGCTAGGAGGAAGCGGAGAGTGAGAGCTATTTGTGGTATGTTTCGCGCCAGAATACATGATCGATCAAAAAAATGCCTCTCTGACGCCTCCTTTCAAGGGCAAGGCAGGCCAAATACCAAGTAGCACACTGCAAAAGGCTCTTGATTTTCAGAACTAACCCACTGTTAAGGTCCTGCAATGTCAATCAGGTGTTTCACGGGTACAATGTCTGCGCCAGCATCAAATGATTTTGGTAATTTTAACTCCATCAAAACGCCTGGGTTCAAATGACTTGTTAGTGTTCCCAATGACCTTTGTGCCATTTCCATGGCACATTTGAACATCTTAGACACATACTTCAAACGTTGAATACAACTTATGTCCGTGGATGCACATAGCGTCATTATAGAAACTGTTATCTCAAAGGGAAGAATCCAAAGGGTGGTTTGTGTATCCAAAGCATCATCTAGACTCTATCATCAGTTAATTCAAAGCAATTAAACCTTTCAGCATTTATGTCCTGACAATTTGATGGAATGTCACTGGGTTCATGCAGATCGGTCGGAACTCCAACTTCAGAAAAGCTTTCTTCAATATAACTACCGTTCATTTCATGATCATTGAGTTCAATAACTTTTCTGGCATCACTATTGTGCACAGACTCGCATTGCTGACTATGATTCAGGGGTACAAGCCGCAAATAATAAAATTTGTGTCCATGACCAATAAAAATTGGATTGCCAGTATACTCAATGACAGAAAAGGGGTCCACTTCAACGAAGTCGATTCCTACACTGGACAAAACCCTGATGGGGATGCCATAAACATTAGCAGCTGCTAATAAATAAATATGATCTCCCCATGCATTTGTGCGAACACCCTCAACAATTCCGACCATCGGACATTATGGACAAAATTTTCAAGTGACTCGCTGTCTGGCAGATTTTGATTATCCACTAGCCTATCTGAAATTGCTTCTCGAACATTTATGTGGTTTTAATGTGTTCCTAACCTGTGATTAAGACTTTGTGCTAATGCGTGGAACATACAGCTGCCATCAGTTGGTATATGACCTGTTGGGAACAGGTTTTGTTCCAGAGCATTAGCAATAACTTTCTCATGCTCACTCAAGCTTTGCGCTCCTACTGTATGTAGTTCCCAACCACTTAGTGTTTTCAATTTCTTATCGGAAACAAAATCAGAAACAGACTGCCTTTTGTGGTGCCGAAGGTCACAGCCAAGTTTTGACCTGCGAAAAAATGTGGACGTTGAATTGGAACACAGTCTGGTTGCAAATTTAGAGCAGCTATTGCGAGAACAAGAACATTTCATTCTAATCCTTTTATATGCACGTGCCCTTCTGTTTAAGTCGAAAGACCTAATGTTGCTTGCAATATTTGTGACATGTTCCCAGCGAGTTTTTCCATCCGAGAAAGCTACTTCATACTGAAACCGTTTTGTTTTGGTGTCAATAATTGTACCCTGTTTTATGCCAGACCATTTCTTTCTTGAATGAACCAAGACTTTGTCACCTCTAAAATACTGTGTACAAAAGTGCTTACTCAGGAACTGTTTTTTAAGATTCTTTGCAAGTGTTTCTGTTAGTTTTTTTACTAACTGTGTAATGTTCCTCCTAGAGCGAGGAACTTTTACTTTTTGTAAGGACAAACATGGCCCACATATTCTGGCAAAGTATACTTCAAATGGGGTCATACCCGAGGCATTTTGCCATTGTTTCGAAGTGAACAATACTTGTGAAGATTGTTTTCCCATTTTTGTTGCCTCCGTTTGTAATCAAACTTCAACTTATTTTTCCAAACTTTGTGAGACACTACTATTTCACCCTGGTATTGTGGGTGATACGGGGCAGATGTGATTTTTTTTTAACGTTGTGTTTTTTACACAGCTTCAGCAGGTTTTTTAAACTCCCCACCCTGATCTTTCTGAATGATTTCAGGAAATCCATGCTCCATATACAGCTTTCTCAGCCGATTGGATACTTCCTTACTAGACTTACTTTGCAGAGGCAAAAGCCAGAGGTATCAACATGGGTGCAAGACCTCCGTCTACAGATGGATTTCCATCAATAATGAATTTTTGGTTCCTTCAAAGTCTGTTATTCAGGGCTGCACAGGTGCACAGTGGTGGTGGAAGAAAAACACTGACCTGCTCATGCTCACTAATGCTGGGCTTACACCAAACGATTTTCACAGTCCCAGACTAAAAACTGACAGTCTTTAGGAGTCTAACTGGAGTCTCGGCGCGCTCCCGTCATCTCGATCGTTAAGTTTAAGGTGGTATTCTGCAGTCTGCGACCGCGTTTCATACCAGTCTTTCCCTTGTCTTGGGCTTGCGGATCATATCAAATGTGTTTAATATTATCGCAAGTCGCAGTGACGTAACACAATCAACAACCAATAGATGAGCACTGACAAAAGCGGAAACAGGAAACCAGACAGTCACTAACATGCATGATGGGGAAAAAAAGCTAAAAAATCTAGTTGTAGTCTTGTAAATAGTGACCCTACAAGATTCACAGTCTTTGTAATATCTTTAGTCTGAGACTAGTCTGGGACTAAAAACTCTAAACACTAGTCTTTAGATGTGAGCTGATAGTCTTTTAGAGTCTTTTCTAAGTCTTTTGAAAGTCTTCTGGTGTGTGGGTAGCATTAGTAACGTCTCAGTAACGTTTTGAGCGCAGTTTTGAATATGTCCAGGGTTGGGGGAGTCGCGGATGACCTTGGGGAGAGCATTCCAGAGGGTGGGGGCTGCCACACTAAAAGCTCTGTACCCAAAGGTCCGGAGTTTGGCACTGGGCTCGGTGAGGAGGCCCATGTTAGCGGACCTCAGAGATCGGGATGGGATGTAGTGGTGGAGGAGATCGGAGAGGTACTGGGGGGCCAGGCTGTGAAGGGATTTATAGGTGAGGAGGAGGAGTTTGTATGTGATGCGGTGTTTGACCAGGAGCCAGTGCAGACAGGCCAGGATGAGGGTGATGTGCTGCCAGGGCTTGGTATGGGTGAGAACCTTGGAAGCAGAGTTTTGCACGTACTGGAGCCTGTCCAGGACAGTGCCAGGTAGCCCGGACAAGACTCCATTGCAATAGTCAAGGCGGAAAGAGATGAAGGCATGGATGAGAGATTCAGTGACGGGGTCTGACAGATATGCCCGGAGTCTGGAAATGTTCTTGAGGTGGAAGAAGGCAGATTTAGTGATAGATTTGATGTGTGACTGAAAGGAGAGCGTGGAGTCCAGAATGACACCCAGGTTGCGGACTTCGGGGGATGGAAAGATGGAGCAGCCATCCACCTGAAGGACCAGATCTCCAACCTTCTCGAGCAGAGCTGGGGTCACCACAACCATGAGCTCTGTTTCCTTGCTGTGGAGTTTGAGTAGGTTAGCTGTCATCCAAGTATTAATTTCATTAAGGCAGTTGGTGAGTGACTGTGGGGGGAGCGGTGAGGATGGTGAGGTGCTGAGATACAACTGAGTATCATCAGCGTAACAGTGGAAGTTGAGTCCATGGCAACGGATGATCTGACCGAGAGGGAGCATATAGATAGTGAAGAGGAGTGGACCGAGCACAGAACCCTGAGGGACACCATGGTTGACTGGGGCCGGGGGGGAGCTGGAACCGGTGAGAGAGACAAACTGTTTCCGGTTGGTGAGATATGATTGAAACCAGGAGAGAACTGTACCGGTAAGGCCCAGATGGTCAGATAGGCGTTTGAGGAGGATTGAGTGGAAGATGGTGTCAAAAGCTGCTGAAACGTCGAGGAGAATGAGTAGACTGACTTGGTGGGCATCAGCAGCGATGAGGAGGTCATTGATGACTTTGATGAGGGCGGTCTCTGTGCTGTGATGAGTTCTGAAGCCGGACTGAAGGATCTCAAAGAGCTCATGGTTGGTCATGTGCTGGTGGAGTTGGGCGGCCACTGCTCGTTCCAAGATTTTACTAAGGAAAGGAAGGTTGGAGATCGGCCGGTAGTTGTTGAGATCACTGGGGTCCAGTCCAGGTTTTTTGAGGATGGGGGTCACTTAGGCAGTTTTGAAGCTGGAGGGAACAGTATTGGTTAGCAGGGAGGTGTTGATGATATCAACCATTATTTATGACAGCCTTCCATACCAAAGTACACAGAAACTTGCATGTAAACAGCCAACTTAGATCAGATCTCGATACATAGCCAACTTTAAAAGTAAATCTTGGCTCAAAAAAGGTTGGGCTCCCCTGCTCACATCAGTGCCAATACGCTGCAATATCAATGAATTTAATGGACGTAACATCGACTGAGATGGTGTTCACATTATCTCTAGATTAATTAAATCTGCGACAGTGCACTGCGTGCTCTCTACCTGACTGGTCCCCTTAATGAATTTAAACAAGATTAAAAAGCTGTTTGCAGAATGTTAAATCATTTTTAACCTAATGTTTTACACTGAGATCATATTAATATTGATTTAATATCAACTGACGCAGAGCCGACAGCGTGCAACTGCCCTATAGAATTTCCAAAAATAATGGAACGACATCAACTGACAATGACCAGTGAAATGGGCAGCATCCTAAAATATTTTAAGAAGTAATCAGACTGTTCCCATAACAGACACTTACAGAGATGAACAGTGTGCATTTGGTCTCAAATTGTGTTCTAAGACTCTTTTAGTTTTTCAATCTTGCCTGTTGTAAAATGATACTTCCATCACCATAATCTGATAGCATATTATTATCATTGTGGAAGATTATTTGTTACTTGATCTAAACAGAGGGCCATTTACCTAAGAACTTGTCAGAGCTTTTCTAGAGTGTCGTTTAATCACACTTGCACATACAGTACAGTTTGTTTAATTTTGTACATGAATTAACTCAAGTGACTGGAATATCTTATTATTATTATTATTATTATTATTATTAGTTTATTATTACGAGGACAGTCCCCATCAATTAACTGTTACAACAATAAACAGGGCAGCTTTAGCCACCATGGCTAGTTTTCAGCTGTTGTCCCCGGCCAGCTGACAATAAGGCACCCTAAAAAAGAAAAAGACACATGGCAATGGGAAAATGGGAATGGGAAAAAAGGGAAAGGGAAAAAGAGACAATACAATACAATGCAAAGCAAGTATAAATGAGCACAAATACAAACAAAATAAATGGAATGAAATAGAGCAGCAGGCTGCATGCACAGGCACAGGTACAAACAATGATGCAGAATATATGAACTAATAGGTAATAACACAAACAAGGTAAGGGGTCAAAAGAAGCAAACTTAAAAGCAGAAAACAGTAATGCAAGTCATGCAGTAAAAACAATTCTAAAAAACAACACACAAGAGGACACAAAAAAAAAAAAAAAAAAAAAAAAAAAAAAAAAAAAAAATTTAATGTAAGCAGTTGTAATTATCAGCAAACCATGCTTTTAGATATTTAGTAAAGGTGGAGAAAGTATCTATATCTTTAATGTGGGCAGGTAGTGAGTTCCAATTTTGTATGGCTGTAACAGAGAATGACGATTGACCAAAAGAACTTTTTTCTAAATGGGACTAAAAGTCACCACGGGTAGTGCTCCTGGTCGTCCGATATGTGTTGATAATGAGTGACTTAAGAGGAGGAGGAGCTAGGTTGTGCAAGATTTTATAAACTAGACAGATGTTCCTATATTTTATTACATCTTCCCAGCTCAGAAGTTTGTGTTTGTTTAAAATGGTACAATGATGGGAGCTGTTAGGTTTCTGATCCAAAACTTTCAGGGTTTGCTTATACAGGGTAGCCAGTGGCTTTAGAGTAGACTGGTTAGTTTGTCCCCAGCTTGTAAGACAATATGTGAGATGCGACATGATCATGGCATTCATATATAATTTGGCAGCACTAAAGGTCATTGTATTTCTTATGTACTTGAAATTGGCTAAGCTAAATTTCACTCTCTGACTCACGGTTTTTTATGTGTGTTTTGAATGACAGACTGGAGTCAATAATGATACCCAGATATTTAACTTGTGGTACAATAGCAATATTTTGACCTGAAATTGTTATATTTGGCATAAAGTTACATTGTCTTTTAGTAAAAAACATTCCTACCGTTTTATTAACATTAAGTTGAAGACATGAACGGTTTAACCAACTAGTGATCTTCTCCATAGCGGAGGTGAGTTTTGCAGCAGTCAGCTCTTTTGTCCTAGCCTGGGTGTATATCACAGTGTCATCAGCATATAATTGTATTTCTACATCAGGGCACACAGATGGCAGATCATTAATATATATTGCAAAAAGAAGAGGGCCAAGTATAGATCCTTGTGGCACCCCAGTGCACAAGTCACGAAAAGTTGGTTGTTGACAATAACATGCTGTCGCCTACCAGTTAAGTATGACTCTAACCAACTCAGTGTTGATGTGGAGAAATTAAAAGCAGACAATTTGGCCAAAAGGACCTTATGGTTGACCGTGTCAAAAGCTTTGCGGAGGTCTAAAAATACTGCACCCACAACACCACCTCCATCAACCATTGCTCGGACCTTTTCTGTAAACAAGCAGTTTGCCGTTTCAATGATGAGCCCTGAAGCCAAACTGCAATGGATGAAGGTTAAATTCACTATTATTTAAGAAGAGGATAAAGCTCCTCCGATACCCACTTCTCAGCAACCTTGGATATCACAGGTAAAATGCTAATTGGACGGTAATTGCAAACATTGTGAGGGTCATCTGACTTGAAGATAGGAGATACAATTGCAGTTTTCAAGCACTTGGAAAGGTTCCTGTGATAGTGACAAGTTAATAATATGTGTGATGGGATGGATTAGGTATTCTTTCAGAGATTTTAGCATTTGTGAATCCATACCATATATATCCTTAGCTGTTGAAATTTTTAAAGAATTAATAATTGCTTTAGTTTTTAACTCAGAAATGGGTTGAATGGAAAAAAAAGTTTTGCTTTCATCAACTCTGAAAGTTTTTTTCTACAGTTGAAGGGAAATTCTGTGCTATTTCAGCCACAGAATTGATAAAATATTCATTGAAAGCTATTGCAATTTGTGCTGGGTCTTGCACCAATTCACCTTCCAGTTTTAGTTGTAACTGTTTCTTAGGCATGTGGTTTGTTCCCATTAGGTTTTTAATCTGTTCCCAAATTAGTTTGGTGTTACCTTTTGCATCATTAATAATTGTTATGAAAAAATTGGCTTTGGCCTTCCTGATTGCTTTTGTGACTTTATTGCGTAATGATGTAAACCTAAGCCTATCACAAGCTAATTTTGTCTTCAGAGCTCTTTTCAGAGCAAAATCTCTCTCCTTCATTAAACTGAATATATCTGCATTAAGCCAAGGAAGTATGTTGTTTCTTTTTTTTTTTTTCACTTTTCGTGAGAACATTTCAACTAAGTTATGTAACTTGATTGAGAACCTTTTGCAATCTATTTCTAGGTTGCCCCCAGTTAAGAGACTTTCCCAGTCAGTCTGCTGCACTGCTCTTTCAAAATTTATAAATTCACTTTTTGGGATCCTAAATTGCTCCATGGGTTTAAGAGAGTGACAAAACGCTTCTTTGAGAGTTTTTTGAGACATTAATATTAAATTATGGTCAGATAGTCCAGTTATGAAATTAAATGTTTTGACAATTCGCTCAGGCTTGTTACTGAATATTAAATCTATTTGTGTCTGAGAAGATGTCGTCACTCTGGTTGGTCCCTCCACGAGTTGTGTGAAATCAAAACTATCAGTAATCTGCTTAAGGGCTTTCCTATTAGTTTTCTCTAGCCAGTTGCAGTTCATATCACCAAAGAGAATCACCTCAGTTTTAAAATCACAAGCTTGTAGCAATTTTTTAAATGAGACATAAAAATCGTTATTAGAAGAGGGTGGACGATATAAAACAATAATTACAAAGCACATTTAATATTCTTTCTGATATAATGAAAAAATCTAAATTAGAGAGCAAAGTGAAGCAAATTTACATATATTAATTGCTTACATTACTTTGTTTACTGTTGTAGCTCTGTATTGTAATATTATGTACTTTCAAAAATGTTATCTTTTTATTCATGGAACCTGATAAGAGTTCATTGTGTTTTCCCACAAGACACTATTTGCCTGAATACCCTAACATTTTTTTAAAAGGTAAGCATTAAACATTGGCACAATTCTGGGCCTTTTACAATCTCAAATTCTTGGCCAAACTGCCCTGAGAATGAACCAAATTTGACCATTTTTCAAAAATTTTCCAGAGGGGCATGCCCCAGGATCCCCCTCGGGACTTCGTGCCTTCGGCGCTTGTCACTTCGCCCATGCCAAAATATGTTCAGTCAAAAAAAAATTTTCCCACTTGCACCCATGTATCGAGAAAAGACATCTAGTATAGACAAAACATATTTATATACCTTGCCATCCATAGTGGAGGGCATTTTTGAGAAATCTACCAAGTCAACTTAATGTCTCTGATGAACGTATTCAGCTGATACTGTTTTTGAGGCAGGTTGGTTGTCAAAAATAGGACAGTCCATTTGTGCGGTCACTGCTTGTTTCAAAACTTTTCTGGTAGTCCTCTCAGATACCCCCTGAAAGCTGTGCTTCACACGCTTGTTCACCCTGCAGTGACCACCCCTTTTCATCTGCTTGTATGTTTTGTGTATAATGGTGGGCTGTTTTTCTTTGACTGCGGGTTGTTTACCATCTATAAGTATTACTTTTTTTAGAACCCCTTGCTATTGGTCCATACGCTCAATGAGTTTGACCGTCATGAATTGTCTCCAGCATCGAATTGTATGTTTAGCACTCTGAACTGCAGTTGGGAGTTGACATTCCCTTTGTAGCTTTCCTTCATTTGACAGCACATCTGAAATATACATATCAAACATAAGCTTACTGAAAGTATGTAAAGCTAAACGATATTAGAAAAAGTATCACTCCTCTGATTCAAGGTCACCACTTGAAAAGCCATAAAAGATAGTGCTCAGTAGTTATCAAGTTTCGTAATCCCTTCAATACCAAGCTGTGAACTGTTCAAAGATCTTAACCTTGATTTTGACCAAGAAACCCATACAAAGTAGGGGAGACTGGGGTCCGATGAGCCATGGGGACCAATGAGCCATATCGCTATTTTACGATCAATCAATACCAAAGGTTTTTAAAATAGGCAAAATAGTGATATGGCTCATTTATGCCCATAACTCATCCGTCAATGGTCAAATATTTAGCCTATTTTAAGCAGCTCTGTCATCGATTGATTGAAAAATAGTAATATGGCTCATTGGTCCCCATGGCTTATCGGACCCCAGTCTCCCCTAGTCACTTACAATGCCATATACAACTTCATGTTGGTGTTCAGCAATAGCCTAGTATCAACAGTGCTGTGAGAAAGTATTTGCCCCTTCCTGATTTCTTTTTGTTTTGCATATTTGTCACACATAAATGTTTCAGATCATCAAACAAATTTTAATAGATAACCCGAGTTAATATAAAATGTAGTTTTTAAATGATGATTTCATTTATTAAGGGAAAAAAGCTATCCAAACCTACTTGGCCCTATGTGAAAAAGTAATCCCCCCCCGTTAAATTGTGAATTAACTGTGATTAACTGCATTTTTTTTTTTGTTCAATTTCACTTGCTACACCCAGGCCTGTTAACTGCCGGACCTGTCGAATCAAGTAATCACTTAAATAGAACTTGTCTGACAAAGTGAAGTAGGCTAAATGATCTCAAAAAGCAACACATCATGCCGCGATCTAAAGAAATTCAAGGACGGATGAGAAACAAAGTCATTGACATCTATCAGTCTGGAAAGGGTTACAAAGCCATTTCTAAGGCTTTGGGACTCCAGCGAACCACGGTGAGAGCCATTATCCACAAATGGAGAAAACCTGAAACAGTGGTGACCCTTCCCAGGAGTGGCTGGCCCATCAAAATTGCTCCAAGAGCGCATTGACAACTCATCCAGGAGGTCACAAAAGAACCCTGAACAACAGCTTGAGAACTGCAGGCCTCACTTGCCTCAGTTAAAGTCAGTTTTCATGATTCAACAATAAGAAAGAGACTGGGAAAAAATGGCACCCATGGGAGAGTTCCAAGGCAAAAACCACTGCTGACCAAAAAGAACACAAAGGCTCGTCTCACATTTGCCAAAAAACATCTTCATGATCCCCAAGACTTTTGGGAAAATATTCTGTGGACTGATGAGACAAAAGTTGAACTTTTTGGAAGGTGTGCGTCCTTCATAAAAAACATTCATAACATTTCATAAAAAGAACATCATGCCAACAGTCAAACATAGTGGTGGTAGTGTGATGGTCTGGGGCTGCTTTGCTGCTTCAGGATCTGGAAAACTTGCCGTAATTGATGGAACCATAAATTCTGCTCTCTACCAAAAATCCTGAAGGAGAACGTCCGACCATCAGTTCGTGAGCTCAAGCTCAAGCGCACTTGGGTTTTGCAGCAAGACAATGATCCGAAACACACCAGCAAGGCCACCTCTGAATGGCTTAAAAAAATGAAGATTTTGGAGTGGCCTAGTCAAAGTCCGGACTTAAATCTGATTGAGATGCTGTGGCATGACCTTGAACAGGCTGTTCATGCTCGAAAACCCTCCAATGTGGCTGAATTAACACAATTCTGCAAAGAAGAGTGGGCTGAAATTCATCCACAGCGATGTGAAAGACTCATTGCCAGTATCGCAACGCTTGATTGCAGTTGTTGTAGCAGAGGGTGGAAAAACCACTTATTATGTTTAGGGGGCAATTACTTTTCCACAAAGGGACAGGTAGATTTGGATAGCTCTTTCCCTCAATAAATGAAATCATCATTTAAAAACTGCATTTTGTATTTACTTGCATTATCTTTGTCTAATATTAAAATTTGTTTGATGATCTGAAACATTTAAGTGTGACAAATATGCCATTGCCAGTATCGCAACGCTTGATTGCAGTTGTTGTAGCAGAGGGTGGAAAAACCACTTATTAGGTTTAGGGGGCAATTACTTTTTCACAAAGGGACAGGTAGATTTGGATAGCTCTTTCCCTCAATAAATGAAATCATCATTTAAAAACTGCATTTTGTATTTACTTGGATTATCTTTGTCTAATATTAAAATTTGTTTGATGATCTGAAACATTTAAGTGTGACAAATATGCAGAAAAATAAGAAATCAGGAAGGGGGCAAATACTTTTTCACAGCACTGTATAGGGCTTAGCTATGGACCTAACTTCATTCAGCAGTGTCATGTGAACTTCCCTTATGACAGTGAGCTTCTGTTTCGCCTCTCAAAGTCACTTACTATCATATTGAATGTCATATTTTGAAATATATGGTTTTAGTAATAGCGTTCATTGGGAACCATAGGCTAACTTCATCAACAAAAGGACATGAATTGTCAAACCCTTCAGTTTGACTGAACACGATCTGACCTTCAGTTTAACCTTTCACTGTCACGCGAGGTCATATGACAGGCCGCCATTTTGACGGTCATATTCCTGACAGGCCTATAGTTGCCATGTGACACTATATTGTTACTCAGAAACTAGACGTGGCAAATTTTTACCATGTAGCGTGATGGACAGACGCTCATGGATATGTTCCCTCCCTCACCCCTCCCCTCCCTGCCAGCGGCTAGACCTATTCAGTATGTGACCTATAGGCTGTATGTTTATTTCTTTCAACGACACACTCATCTAAAGTTTCTGTTTACTTTATTCATTTTTATAAAGATTCATTTAGAAATACAGATGTATTACTTACAAACCAAAAGTTCATAATTTTCCTTGGAGACAGCCCTTGGCCCAGTGCTTGGGCGACCAGTAGAAACAGCATTTTCCATGGACTAAACCAGGAAAATAATAAACAGGCTTAGTATGGGCTTACACGTCAACCCCATAGCTGAATCAGAGAGAGAGAAGGAGAGAGATGTTAAATTTATAGCCAATTTATTGACATTGTTCTACAAAATCTGTCAAACAATTTGATGTTCATGTCAACAGGGGCCTGTTTCGTAACTAAGTCTGCGTGCTAATTGGGGTGTAAAACACGTGAATAAATGAAAAATGCATTGAACTGTAGCATAAATAATGTGAACATTTATTACCAAACTGTTGCATAATTGAATCATTACCTCCCTGTCTTTTAGCGTGGACAAAAAAGGTTCGTGTTAAATGGTGGGTAAATGATTTATCCTTGTGATGTGGAGGAAAAAAGCCACTAGATGGCAGTATTGACTTTTTTTTTTTTTTGTTAAGCCAAGTCTGGAACTAGGTTTTGGGCATGTCCTGGGCATGCCTCAGAGGGGGCTGGACAAGAGTATATAAGGAGAAAAATTGAGAAAGTGAAGGGTAGTTGGAGAAATTGCAAGGAGAAATTGTGGAAGGATACATTTGACCAGACCTGTCACTCTTTTCAAGACCTGTGAAGCTTTTTGTGGATTTTTGCCTGTGTTGGAGCGTTTTCCTGTCCCAAGACATCGCAACATAGCAGTGCCATCTCCATTACCGAGGGACTATCACTATTTTTTTATTATTATTTCAATCTTGGTCAGTAGGGTAGAGTGTAGATTAGTTCTGTTTGTTTAATTAAATCTGTTGAAGTTTAAGAATTTTGTCTGTCATCCCTTGCTGTCCGTGACGCCATAACAAATTGGGGCCATAACATCCTTAATCAACGATAGTTTGAGAGTGATATATTTAGTTTACACATTATTTACATTGATTACATGAACAAAAATGCTGGATAAGACAGTGTCTTACAGGCATAATGTAAATCAAAATCCACATATTCTGAACGAAATTGGAAGGGTGTTGTGGAGGTGGCCTACATGAAAGAGATCCAAAAATGTAAATCCCTTTGAGGAATACATAGACGCAAATTCATTTCACGATATTGGTTGGATATGGCGACAGTGGAAGAACTGGCCGAACAGCACAGAAGATGGCCTTTTTCCACACAAGGCACTGGATATTGTGATGGTTTGTCCCATAGAGAACCTGTTACTCTGTAAAATCATCTCACATGAATAATGAAGACCATCGTGCCATAGAATATCATTTATTTCACCTGGCAGCTCTACCTCAGCAATATCTTGTCATCAGCTGCATAGTTATTTTCACTTCATCGATGACTTGCTTCTTAAAGCCTCTGGAAACTTGTCTTGACACAGTGAAAATTCACGCATAATATCAAAGTTGAGTGTCTCATAAACTGAGACACTCAAAAAACTGAGTGAAAATTAACATTCATAACTATTAGAAAACCTAGTTCAAAAATGGCTCATTTTGCTATTCACTGCATTTCTCAAGACAGTGTGGGCATGGTGCATCGCGGTGTGACCGGCCACTCCCTCGATTTGAATGACATCTCACTGGCTCCGTGAGCGTTAGTCCCAGCAATGGCGCAAGGGTCAGTCCAGCCCTATATGTTTGAGCCGTCTGACTCAAGCCGCTTGCACACTGGGCGCGAAAAGAATTTTTCGCACAACAGATTACATTCAAAGTCAATGCGAAGACTTGAAAACATGCGTTTCGCGTGTATTTGCGTCTTCGCATTGACTTTGAATGTAATCTGTCGTGCGAAAAATTTCTTTCGTGTCCAGTGTGCAAGCAGCTTCAGAATCAGACGAAGCAGAACCTCTGCCATCTGGAAACACCATCCAGCCAGTTACGGAATGGTATTTTGTAAAATCCTTTGCTGTTTTTATTATTACCGAGTTCGCGCATCTCTGCTAAAACTCAACGTTAGCAGGGATGCACCCAACGGCGGCCTGATGGTACTGTAACATTAGCCAGTACTGTACAATATTATTGCATGATAATTAGCTTGCCACTCAACCGGATCCTCTCAGTGAAAATAATTTCCATTTAGTAGTGTTTTACCCTCAAGTATGCATGCTGTGAAATAAACGCTCACTGACTAATAGAACTACATTGTGCTTGCAGGTGTTCCTGTGGAGGATGCCATATGATGCCAACAATGGCAGAAAATATATGCTGTCAGGCGCTTACAACGGTGTGTAGTATTAGTCCACTATACTGTATACTTAGCTCCATTAAAAACGTACCGGTGAGATATGTACTGTACTTACTGCAAATTGAAGAATCAATTTTTATTGCTTTGTCCAGTGAGATATGAGCAGGATTATAGAAACCGTGGATGCGCCGAGCACTTCAGTGATGACAAACATTTGCTTTTTTTCAGACGTGTACAATGATGCTGGCTTTGTTCTTTTGTGTTCAATAGCCGACATCAAGCCAACCAAGAAATAAAAAATGCTATAACATCAGCAAAATGGCGTGGCTAGCGACACGAAAGGGAAAAAAGCATTGTTTGCACTGTCACTGGTCAACAATTGGCTGTCTGTCCGAGAATGGAAAACACTAGGCCCTGTCACTCACCGACCCCGCTTATAGCAGCCGCAAATGACAACTGTACCTCAAGGGCGCGATATCCGTTCACAGCATGCACGGGACAGATCCTAGCCCTTTACCCATACCCACTATATTTCTGTTTTTCTCAAAATGCAACAGCGTCTACTTAAAAGGTCACTGTGTCCACATACTTTGGCCAATCATCAAATGCTTGACCTCCTTTGAAACCTGAGACCTTGGAGAAATTGTAGGAATTGTCAAAATGACTCTGTGATTTACTGTCAAAGAGGAACAGAGGGTAGAATGTTGGTTTTTCTTCCATGCGAATTTTCACATCTCTGGAAATTACCCCATCACAGCACTCTAGGTCACTTATTTCTCCATGGAAACACAACTCTGGCCCACTCCCAGGTCTTGTGAAGCTGAGTGTCTCAGCCAATGACTATACAATGAACTATGACCCTTAGAGAGCCATTTTTGAGTGGGAATTCACTTGCGTTTTGCACAGTGTCCTTTTGGAGACTCCAAAAAGGACCTTTGGATACCCAAAACGCATACTCTAAATAAAGCTTGATTGCACAAGAACCCCTTGGTCTAGAAAAATGACCTTGGTCTCAAATGAAAGATAACCCTCTGTAGTTTCTTACCCATATCTGGATTAGTTAGTAAAAGTTGTGTCATGGTATTATAGAGGCCTTATTTCACTTAAAACTATTTTTGCCACTGCGCCCACGATTTTCTATAGAAAAAAGGACAGACAAAGTGATGAAGTGCAAATGTGTAATTGTAAAAGTGAATCAAGTACAAGTATAATACACACAAAAATAATATAACATACAAATAATTATATAAATATGGAATAGAATAGAAAAGGAATACAAAATATCCAAATTTACAAATGGGAAAACACAATGTTGTGCAGTGTGTAGTCAGTCAGTCAGAGTGCAGTGAAGTGCAGTTATGGCTGGCTGTCATGCCAGTCTTTGTAGCAGTTCGTTGTTGAAACAAAGCAAAAGGGCCGATTGCAGGTTTCACACAAGATGGGGATCATCTCTCCCAAGCGCTCGCTCTCTCTCTCTCTCTCTCTCTCTCTCTCACACACAGATTGCATCCCCTCCCCCTGCATACCTGGCTCCCACTCAGGTCCTTGACCATCCCCCCACCTCTCTCTCTCTCTCTCACGCACACACACAGATTGCATCCCCTACCCCTGCACTCTCACCTTTCTACTCTTCCCCAGGCAACTCAATTCACATTCTACACATACATTCTACATCATTGGAAAATCCTCATTATGTATTGTAATTATGTTAGGATAAAAATAAGCATAGTTTATATCGTTTTGTTTATATAGACATAATGATTAGACTACTAACCATTCAAAATCGGGGTCCTTCCCTTCCAAGAAATCTATGAAACCCTCAGAATCCTCAGAGATTTCACTTTCTTCGATTTCTTTTATTTCTTCCTCAATATCACTTTCTCTCTTTTCCTCTTCCTTTGCCCCTTCTTCCTCCGTGAGTTTTGTTTTTTCCTTGTCGTTTAGGCATTTTTTTTTTGCTAAAAATCTGAAAGTTTTGGGGAGGCGCAAGACCCCTATAATACAGCTTCTTTTACGCACTGGCGTCCAACGAGCGATACGCACTCAATTTCCCAGGTTTCCCGAGACAGAGAGGGGAAGTGTTATACCTCGTTGGAAAGGTCTTCTCATTGGCTACAAGGACATCTTGGTCCCATCTTCGTAGCTTGTGATATGACGGAGCAACCGTCAATCAAAGCACTTAAGTGTGATTTCAAGCAGACGAGACTCATTGGCTTTCAAGACTTGTAACTCGACAACGATAGGTCCCACAGACATGCATGTGGTGTCTACGTGATCGTGAGAGTCTAACAAACACGGCAAATACTGTCAATCCAGTGTAAATAACGCAGAACTATTCAAAATGTCTTGTTTTTTTACCGGAGAAAAGTTCGCGTTTGTTTTTTTTTTTATAACGAAACTGTTTTGTTTGAGTTGGATAATGCATCTACCATACGCAATATCAGCAAAACACGGTGGATATTCTAATTTGCTGGGTTCTTACGGACATTTCAAGACCAAGCATGCCAGGGTCGGATACAGGCTTCGGATGTAAACACCGGCTTGAAGGTACGAAGACGCGATTCAAGGGGGAGTTTCGGGGGGTGTTTTGAAACGTGACACAGTGACATAATTTGACTGTTTTAGCGAACAAAACATGTTTTTTCACTGTAAGCTATGTTTATATAGATTCCCAAGAGACTCAGCTTTCCAATGATATGCGCTGTTACTATGTTATTTCATGATGGGTTGCCTTCCCCTTCGTTTACCGTTCATTTCAATGATCGTGCGACGCCGTTTGGGTCGGTACCGGGTCGTCTGCTGAGTATAAGGCTAGACAGCAACCCAAACTCGTTGTGAGATAATGGTCTTATGCTTCGTTCATACCTCTATGTTGAATATGGTGAAATTACCACTTACCAGTTATGAAAATGACACACATGGACAGCGTTCATTTGCTGCCAGTCTGTCACAGGCGACATCATGGGCAATAATAAAGGTATCAAAATATTAAGTTAACTTCCCAATGACGAAACGACAGAAACATTGTGATATGGAAGTACAACAAACTCTGGGACATAAAGGTTCATAATAAGTTGCTCCTTTTAATATTTGATAAAACAAACATGAAAATAAACGTACTTTTCTGTTTAGCTCACAATGTGTTGGTCTGGCCTCATTTTGCTCACGAGTGGCGAAGATTGATCCGCTGAATTAACCACCAGTTCACTGCTTGTGATCACGGGTTGCAAGGTGATTTGAACACAAGTCACCGCTTGTGTTCTGAGAAACACCATTTTCACAAGCTGGTTTGAACGCAGTTTAAGACATTCGAGCCAGAGCGGAAGTACCATTCCACGAGCACACGTCCCATTCAGAAAATCATTTACTGGTGCGTTTTGAATGGAGCTAATACAAACATACATGATAGGGGAAATAGCGGGGGACAGACAAATACGAGGACAGACGGATGAACATATAGATAAATGGAACCAAAATGTAGGTGGGTAATCAATCACAAGACGGGCTACTTCGGGACGATGTTTCTCCGGCTCAAAAAAGGCCAACTGGCGGGAGCAGAGAGCTTTTATCATCTCAGTTAGGGGTGGGACAAATAACAGAGTTTTTTAAATTAGTTTGGCTTATTACGTAATAACCCACTTAGAAAACCACGCCCAATTCAACCTCAGTAAGAGGATAGGTCCTAAAAATTTAATGACAAAATCTCAGATTTGAATTGAACATAATTTCTAATATTTTAGTATGCTTACTATTATGCACATACAACCCTAAATAACGTAATTCAAAGGTTTTTGTGGACTTGGGTTTACAGAGGCTTTAAGAACAACCTCTTGCTTTTCTGGGTTTGTCTGGCTCTCTGCTATTATGCATCTGGGGGTTTGTATTCTCTCAGACTTACTAGAGATTTTTTTGTGGAATTGCAAAAACTAATGACAATGGGAGCACAAAGCTCACAAAACGCAAATCTTTACCAAACTCAAAGTTTGTTCATAAGCAACACCTGCGAAATTCAAACAAAAGAGAAGACCCAACAACTTAAAAGTGCATACAACATTAAAAACATTTTTCCACACCGTTTGACGGTCTATAGCATTTCTGGATTGCATTAGTGCGGATAACGCAAATATTCACGTGACTGTACAAACAATTGAACGTTCTTAACATTCAATATACAAAATTCTTTTTTTCAATTGTGAACAGTACATTTTGCCTGATTATCGCATTGACAGTGTGATGTAAGATTAGGCATGCCCTCAATTAGAAGTTGTGCAACCTTTATCATATAGAATGTCCTATAAAAGCATCAGTAAAGTTCCCCCAGTTAAAATACAGATATCGTTATTTAATCTGTGGTACGCGCACATGTTTGATTTTTGGCGCGAATGAATGTTTACTAGCGATAGTGGTAGCCATTTCACGCAAATGAATCCGTATTTTCTCATAATGCACAGCAAAAGGTGTAGTTCAAGGTAAATCATTCCCAAGGCCGTACTGATGGATCACTAGAAGATTTTTTCCTTTTTCTTTCTTTCTTTCTGTTTGACCTCATTAGCGTTCTGCTATTCAAAAAAACTCGCACCACGCACCTCGTAAGCTCCCTGTAACACGCGGCACAGAGCACACCCCCTTCCCACGATCTTTCATTTAACTGTATAGATTATCAGGATCGCTTCATCACGATGAAAGAAAAACCTGATTCAATAATAATTATAATAATAATAATAAAAAGTTTTTTTAAATCAAAACAATCACAATGCATAACGAGGGAAGTATAATTTGATAATTACACCAGTAGCCAGTCCACTACAATAGTATGTGATATGATAGAATATATACATATTCCCTCATTATTGGACGCATACAAATATGTATATTAATAGGCTACACATGCAAATGTAAAAAATGTACATAAACTTTACTTATTTTCGGTGCTGTCAACATTTCTATTAGCGCCAAAAAAGACGTTCTTTAAAAAGGTACAGATTTATTATGCAGTGGTAGTGAAGTTTCGTGAGCGCTGCCAGGCGGAGTACCACTAATATTTATTATTATTTTCATCGCAAGCCACCAATTAATCATTGATTAACTTGCGCTTGACACGAAATGTTGATTAATTTACGCGGTTGTGTCAATTAACTAGCCTGTTACACATCTTTTAACTCAATGGCATTTTAATAATGAAACACTTCAACGCAAAATGCGTATATATTTGATGCTAGTAAATTAACTAGGCTATAACCTAGTGCTTTAATTGATGCATTTTCTTTACGAGTTATGAAACGGGCCTCATGTGACAAAAACTTTTCTTTACATGCTTACCTCGATTTCAAACAACACCAAAACCTTCAAAAAACACTTGCCCGTGTTCGCAAGTATCAACCAGAATTTTCAAACAGAAGAATGACCCTTTTTTTTTCCATTAAACTCGATAATAGAGTAAGAAGACGCATGATGGAAATGCACAAACTGTTATTGACGCAAAGACGTTGCGCAAACTCTATTGAAGATGTTTTTGACTCCACGCTAAATTATAATTATGTTATTAATCAGCTTAATCCCCAGATCGCCTTACCGTTCATGACACCTTGGTCTAGTCTAAATCAAGCATTCAACACAGTGCAGTAACCTCACTATTCACATCGTTAGACTGGTCATTTGTGCGCAGTCAGATAATTAGCGATGTTCCACTGTATTTTCCGTGGTTTAACATACAGTAGGCCTAAATTTTAACATTGACTTGCATTTATGTAACCCTCATGGCCGAAACCCCCATTAAGGACACCGAGGTCCGGACCTCGGTTAATTGTCCCTAAATTTTTGTTTTTTCCCCAGCCATTTTTTCCCTCACTGTGCCCGTTTATTCAGCAAATCGTGTGTGTGTGTGTGTGTGTGTGTGTGTGTGTGTGAGAGAGGAGAGAGATCCCGCATCCTCATAGTGCAGTGTAGGCTATCACGTCACCGTGCATTTTAAATACCACGGCTTGCGCTGCGAATGCGCAGCAGCGCAGGTTGAGGTAAAAGGATAAACTCATTCGCGAGTCTTGCGAGACGGAGTTCAATTGTATGATTAATGTGAAGGGAGACCATATGCTAGCCTGAGACTGACCCAAAATGCTCAGAACGCTAAGGCAGACAAAATTGTTATTTTCGAAGCCGACCAAAGAGCAGGCAAAGAGGAGGAGGCAGGGCTCTCAAGTTTTTAATGCAGGCTACAGTCAGATTTAGATTTAATAAAGTGAGATGATACTTCCGTTTTCAAAGGTGCAGACAGTACTAAAGTAGTTTTTTGAGGACGTGTGCTTTACTCAAGATTTTTTTTAAACCAGGACTTTTACTTTAACCCTACTACATTTAAAAGATAAAAAGCATACTTTCACTTCGTTACTTTTACACTGGCAGCTTAGTTACTCCTTTCAAATAAAAATAAGAATTGAATTTATCATTTACAGATTATCTGGATTTGGCGTGTTCGAGGAGAACAACGGTGCTCGGCAGGGTATCTTTGTGCAGATGTGTCCACCAGTGGACGTGGAGCTGCAAATTTATGCACGCAGTTACAGTATTCTATCACTAGATGGCACACCATCAGTTATTGAATATTCACAAGCAAGCCGCGCTCGAACGTGGTTTAGAATATGGAGTTCACTCCCATCCCTGTTTTTCAGGAGTTGCCCGTAACTCCTCAGCTAAGCCTGATGTGCAAACTGCTCAATATACTTGCCCATAGTATCTATCCAGCAATTAAAAAAAATAAAAAAATCTCTTGCTACAGAAATAATCGTTGTCCTCTGCAGCAGGCACTTCAGCTACAGTGAGCCAATGGTATCCCAATCAGTAGTTAAAGCTGAAGTCGGCAGGATTGCTCAACCGAGAGGACTTAGTTAGATTTTTGAACGAGTACAACTTTCAAGCCCCTCCCCTATTTGCGCTGAGATCCAAACCAGTCCCTCCCTTGATTTTTCTTGCACATCCGATTGACTGTGATTGTCAGGCAGTTAGCTGATTGGGTATTTGAGCCGGGAGCGGTAGAATTTCGCAGATTGCATTACAGGCTGTGGGTGGAGATAAAGTCGCAGATTTTTTTCCAAAAATCACCTGATTCATATTCGCATGTCTAAGCATAGTGACAGTTTCAGTAAATGCGACCAATAAAATCTTCCCGACTACAGCTTTAAGAAAAATCGGTTTTCTGAAGCAAAAATTCGACATGTTATCGATATAATGTAATTGTACTATTAATTATAGTGATTTTTAAACTGCCAGTAAACTCAAAGAAGAAGTGTATTAAAGCAATTCTTACCTTTCTGGCATGTCGCACAGCACTTAGTAAAAATTTGAACATGAACAACTCCGCCTCCCTCCAAAGTCCCACCCTCTTCCCCCCGATTCCCAGATTTCTATGAACAAAAATATAGCTTAATATATGGTAGTTCGTCAGACTACAAAGGCAACTAATGTTACAAGGGCATTTTATTTTATTCCACATATAGAATTGAATATTATGTAATTACTGTTGGTTAGTTTCCACTTACCGGTGCCTCTGAATCTGACGCCATTGACCTGTTTCACTCACGCTGCTCACTTCCTCGCGCCGCACACTATATTTTTTTTCGTAGGAGAGTGAAACGGGTCAATGGAATCAGATTCAGAGGCACCGGTAAGTGAAAACTAACCAACAGTAATTACATAATATATTTACTAAAAAATAAAATGTAGTCTGACGAACTACCATTAACGTTATTTTAGTAATTATAGGATTTCAGCGCCCGTTTGTTTACAGTCAAATGCGTCGGTTTTTTTTTCTGCCAGAGAGGCGCACAACTCGCAAGCAGTGACAGTGGTTGGCAACTGGAAGGGGCGCGGCAACGGATGACAGACAGGAAGCTCGGCAAATCATTTTATTCGGACTGAAGAAAATGATTGGTCAGACTTTTATCAGAAATATATGAGAATTGAATATTGACGAGCTTCAACACCTGGTGGATTTCTTTTACATTTTAGTGTGCCATACGCTTATTAGGAGCATTTTAAGATTACAAAAGAAAAGTGAAAAAATGCCAGAAAGGTAAGAATTGCTTTAAGGAGAGACTGCCTGTTTGTTTTCTGAATACTGTATCTTTCATTCACCTGAAAATTGATTAAAGAGCACAAGGAGAGGTTACGGTTATGGCCCTGGTAACCCTTAAGACTCATTGGCTGTTTTGGCCGTTTTGTGTACTTGTGATTTTTACCCCTCAGCCAACGAAAGTCGTGGAGGGGTATTGTCGTGGCGAGCGGTGTCCATCTGTCTGTCCGTTAACTTCTCATTTCCGGACGATAGCTGAAAAATGCCTTGGCCAAATGCTCTCATTTTCTGGTGGTATGTTGGGGGTGGTTAGAGGAAGCTCCCTATCGTTTTCTTTCCCGCTGCGATAATCAATATAGCCACCACAGCAGGGCAAGCACAAGGCTGAGGGGTCTCGCTCGCGACAGCGCACTATTTTTCCCTCCTATACTACAATAAAAAATATGAACCATGCCAATATTTGATGTCTTTTTTTTTCCAGCACAACCTCACCTATTTGTCCTGACAATTAGTCTTCACTTTCACCTACTGTAGTTGTCGATGTTGGACCCCAAAACACACAAAAAACATAAAATCGGATCTGAAAAATAATGTTTTTTTTTTTTTGTACTGTCAAAGATATTTAACTAAATGCAATGAAGATATTCAAATAAATGCAATGCCGGCTTCATCCCAAGTTACATAATTTTACTCACGTGAAAAAATGCATACAGATAGTTTAAATCCATCTCTCTTTGTACTTGGTCTTTCAATATGAAACAAAAACTAGCATGAAACTATAAGTCAGCACTTGCAACTGGTGCTGACGGCAATGGTCAACATGGCTTCGTTTTCATGCTATGACTGCACTAACGTCTTGTGATTTGACCATGATCGTGGACTCCTGAGGGTTAATCATTCTTCTGATGTAGAATTAAAAAAAAGAATAAATAAATAAATAATAATTTAAAAAAACAGAAAAATGTCATTATTTTGAAATCTGTTGCAAAGTAAATAAGGTTTGGTTCTGGACATCAATTATTGCTTGTTTTTTAAAAAATCCAACGTGGCTGCCGCGCTTTTTGGTGATTTTCAAATCACTTGCTTTTGGACAGTTGGCGAACACTTTGCAATGAATTTAGCGGGACGAGCGGATACAATGAAACGATGAATTCTGTGTGGACACTCTGCAACAAATTTTGCTGAAATGGGCGGACACTTTGCAACGGGCGGACAATTTGCTACGAATTTTGTTCAAACGGGCGGATGCTTTGCAACAATGAATTTTTCGCAGACATTTTGCAACGAATTTAGCTGAAATGGGCGGACACTTTGCAACGGTGAATTTTGGGCGGACGCTTTGCAACAAAATTTTCTGCCGGACACGTTGCAACAGGTAGACACTTTGCACCGTCACAGTTGTTATCTTATTCTCTGTGTTTAATTTCTGGTGTTAATTGCCTTCCCCATTTCTGTTTGCATGTGCCTTTGTTTACATTTGCCCTTCCATAATTACCCTCTGCATTCTGTGAGTTAATTGTTTCAGTTTTTGCCCTTGTTTGTAACCACACCCCCAGTCATACTTCCCTGTTCCTGCACACCTGAGTGCTCTTCACTCCCTGTTTGTTTCTTTCTACATAAAGCCGAAGTTTTGCATTTTTGCTTTGCAAGTTTGTTGCCTTCCATAGCCACATTCAAGCCTTTTTATATTCCTTGTGATTTATCCAGTTTTGATCTTTGTTTTTCCATGGTTTTTGAGATGGCCTTGCCCTTAGTGTATTGTTTTTATTGCTTGCGAATTTGGCTGGCCCTCTGACTTATGAATCTGTCCTCCATTGGATTTGGCATTATCACTGTTTTGGCAATCAACCTTGCACTGTTTAGTGATTGTGATTTGGATTCACCCTTCTGTGGTGCAAGTTGCCTATATGATACTGAAGTGAATTGTCTGACCCTGAGCATTCTTCTAATAAAGCCAGCGAAACTGACTTCCTGTCTGCGTTTGAGTCCTGATTCTGCCTTCTGTCAGACACAGTTAGAAATGAAGGTGACTGTACAAACTTGCGTGGGCAC
The DNA here is from genome assembly GCA_029692085.1 of Gymnothorax javanicus. Classification (NCBI taxonomy): domain Eukaryota; kingdom Metazoa; phylum Chordata; class Actinopteri; order Anguilliformes; family Muraenidae; genus Gymnothorax; species Gymnothorax javanicus. Next base: position 88,044,760 of record CM056195.1, on the reverse strand, counting down.
AAATGTTACAATGAGAGGAAATGATATTGTAATATTATACTACCGCATATTGTACAATAATTACCAATTCTCCAAATCCAAATTTCATTTCTAAAGCATGTGGTATTAGGATAATCTCTACTAATCCACAGCGCTCATTTAGTAAATCGCAAAACATTCTAAGTGCTGTTTTAAAGTATAGTTAATTGAAATGGCTCTCTCTTGAAGTCGTGGGGTGTCAATATTATCCTAAGCCCTTTGAGGCACCATTGTTTACATCTATAGTTAACATTTAAAGCATATAATTGGCTTGCCCTTGAACACCCTTCACATCTAGGAAGTGTTCCACGACTTCTGAAGTTCCCCATTAAAATGGAAAAAACACAAAGTCACTTAGCCATTTGAAACTGAGTTTTCTAACTGAGATGTGATGCAGGGTAACTTGTTTGGCATTTGACCATATTATCTGTAATTAAATCTAGAACAAGATGACTCCGCTAAATTTACATTATTGGCATTCAGCTGACACCCTAATCCAGTGTGACAATACAAAATTAATCAGTGGTTACATAAGAAAAGGCTCTGGAAATGGCTTTGCCTCTCTTGGTCTGCAGTCAAGTCAATCCACCCATTACCTAAACTGCCTCCTCCTCACTAGCTTCGTGGGGGAGCTGGAGCCTATCCCAGCTAACTAGGGCTGAAAGGTGGGGACACACCCTGGACAACTCACCAATCCATTGCAGGGCACACATGCCATTTACTCACAAACTCATACCAACGAGCAATTTAGAGTCTCAAATTAACCTGACATGCAGGTCTTTAAAAGGACCCACGCTGGATTCCAGCCCACAGCCTCCTTGCTGTGAGGCAACAGAGCTATCCACAGCTCCTCTGTGCAACCCCTACAGTAAGGTTATTGTGATCGTGTTTAGTAATTCATTATTCAGACAATTAATAATAAGTAAAATATTTATTTACAACTAACCATCCAGGCTGCTTTTCTAGTTCATTAAAAAGTGAACTAGCAATACCAAGTGGATGGGTGTCCTCACACCCATCTATGCCTCCTTACACTGATGTTCCAGTTTTAGAAATTGTTTTCAGTTATCATTAAAAAGTCATAAGGTTTGGCCAAGCTCAGAAATAATTGTCGATCCCTTCACCTCATGACACTCCTGTTGTCCTTAGCAATAGGCTGTCTTAATCTAGCCACATATTTTAAGAAAATGGGGTCATGCTTTTGTGCATAAGGTTTATTTTAATGTAATCATTTATCACATTATCTTTATCATCCTTACAGGTATGTACTCTTACACCTCTTATTTCCTTTGTCCAAGCATAAAAGAAAGAAATCAAAAGGTAAAGCCATTTGTATTATTACCTTTCAGTAGGGGATAGAGGATTTATTTGATCAACATCAGCCTGCAGCTCATGAGGGCCCTGACTATAATTGCTGTTCACATTTCATGTGTAGCACTTATAATTTGACTGCTCATCCATTGCCACTGTCATGGTGATCAGGAATTATTTTTCTTTGCTATGTTTGAAATTAGAACATGTGATTGGAACAGAACAATTTTCAAATTTACAAAAATTTACTGTAAACAAAAATTCTTTCATTGATCAATGCGATAATTCAAACTTACATAGTAAATATACGGCAGTTCATAAAATGTAAAAAATAGTTACTTTACTTTGCTAACTATTTCTTTTCTATGCAAAAAGCACCAGGCCTCCAATGTTATTTTATGCAATGAAGTGAACGGTGGAAACATTAGAGAATTACCTCTTCAGGAAACAACATAGTATGTATGCCGGCATCAGTAAATTCTGAAATTTAATTGCTAAATAATTCTGTAATTGAATTTCCTAATGTCTTGGTTCACTGGAATATTTTTTCCCGGTGTCTGTGACATATATACTGAGTTCTAGAGCCTTAAATAGGCTCATGCGCAAAAGGCAAAAATTGGCATTATTTGTATGATGCATAAAGGGGTTAAAGAGCCTTACTGTCCATTGTCACATCACTGGCTTCATATCTCACGCCCAGAAACCTCCGTCTTTGTTTTATTCAACAAATATTCCTAAATTCTGTCAGTAGATGCCAATGTCACTTCGACCAATCAATCAGCTGCAGTCCGGTGGAAAAAATCAAGAATCAGGTTGTTGGACATTTTTGTGGGGATGCTTCTCGCTCCCACTTCCCAGTGTGCCCCTTCCCCAAGAGAGGTCACCTTGACTCCTGCTTTTTCCCTAAATCTCATTTGTCATATGAGGTTTCTTTCATCAGCTATATTCCCAGTGTAGATCTGTTTATAGGCTCTTAATCGGCCTTCTAAGTGTCAAATGGTGGAACAGTAGCTGTCATTTTGCGTTTCATCATTCTGCCATTTTAAGCTTTGTCTCTCTGCTCATTTGCAAGGTGTGGATCATTTGTCAGTGTTTTAGCATCATAATTCGTGCTTTTTGTCAACCTTTTAAATAAGTGAAGCTGAAATGGTTAAACGCTTATGTTTTATGTCAATGCTTCATGCCTTCTACGTCCCACATTCCGGATCAATTATTTTATCTGTTATGACCATCCTCTGATTAGTGTCAAACTTGTTTCTCTTTCACATTACCACATTTCATCCTGTTCCACGTACTTCTAGCAGGCCCATCTGTGAAAAATTTCACATTACTTTGTAGTTTCTATTTTGCAATCACCTCTCTGCGGTGTATATTGAAAGCACTTTTCTGAGCTAAATGAGTTTTTTATTGGCTTTATTGGCTGCTTTGTTGTTCATACCTCCCGGCCTCATGTATTTAAATCTCTGAATTACTGTTTATTTCATTTGCATAATGGTACATTTTGTAAATACTCTGTACATGTAAGATGGCATTTGAATGCACGAGACAGAAATATGCAAGTCATTAAAGCATATGGGAATGACTGGAAGCAATCTCATCTCTCATTTGAAAGCAAGCACACTTCTGCTTGTTTCTGTAAATGGTAGGCTTTTGCTTTATTGCAGTGACAGTGTATACAAAATTTATTATATGCATTGTGCATCACATTAGGTTTGAAACCCACTGGGACACAGTGATTTTAGGACATAATCAGATGAATGAAAAGTTTGTATGTAAAAATTGTGTAGACTACAAAAGTACAAAATGTTAACTGATAAACTTGAACAGCAACGACTAACATTTTTGGTCCCGCAGGGGACGCTATGGCACGAATACGTAGTACATGAAAAAAAATTTGAATTTTATGTAGCTGCACCTGGGAAATGAAAAATTTTGTGCTCGTCGTTCTTCAGCGACATACTGCTTCAGTGATTATAAAGACCACTAGAAAACTGCATTGACGTGTTATCGATTTGTGCATGCCTCATAATTATATGTCATAAAGATCACTGCCTTTTGTATTTCAATTAAACATTTCGCAGATGACTGAAGAAACTCAAATAATGCGGGAATAAAACTAGTATAGAGTGGGGGATTGTTTCATCACACGCTCAATATAGCAACAGTACCTGTTCATGTAATATTGTACATTTTATGCACTAATTCCATCCAATAAAAGGTTACTATTGCAAATGTTGTGGGCCTGCTGTTATCGGATACACTTATCAAATATACTGAATTTTTCCAACACATACACGTAATCTTCTTGGCCCTTTGTGTCACAACCCTGGTGTGAATCCCTATTCTTCCTCCTCCCATCCAGCAACATGCGTGTCATTTAGATATATATGCCTCCTTTAATTGGTTTAGCATCTTGTGTGATTCCCCCTCCAGGTGTAATGCATTTGTGTTCCCCACTCCCGTGCGTTCCCTTTGTGTGTATATATACCTTGCTTTGAGTCTGCAGAGTTTCAGGATTGTCAGTACTTTTTAGCTCTCTTGGATCGATGGACCAAAGGGAGCTTATGCGATCAAACGGCAGCGGTGTCGGCATCTGCGTTAACTTTGATCTTGTTCAGCCAAACCACTGAAGGGATCAGTGCAAAATTTGGTGGGGAGGTACATATGGATGTACAGATTTTAAATTGTTTGATTTCTATAGCGCCACCTATGGACGCATTTACACCAATCAAACATAATATAAATTTTCCATCCATATATAACTCCCAAACAAAGTTCACCATGTCCCTTAAGTGGTTTAGCAGGAGAAGATCAAAGTTAACGCAGATGGTGATGCAGACACTGACGCTGATGCAGACGATTTGCTTGGCTAATGTTGGCCATGTTGTTTCATTTATCAATGTGTTCTTAGAGATTTATATTATAACTCTGACTAACTTTATGCATGCAAAATTTCAGGTTGATTGAACAAATGGCGTAGGAGTTATGACCATTTGTTTGCTATAGCGCCAGCTATAGACAGATTTATGCCAAATACAGTGTGTTTGAGTGACCTGGCCTGCGGATGACAGATCTCAAGTTCGGTGAGGATTGGTCATTGCATTAACAATGTCCAGCTCATTATATCCATAGAGGCCATGCCCTCAAAATATATTGGATTACTGTGGCTATGTCCTTTCACTGAGCAAAATTCTGTATGCTGGGATTTTAGATCTTGGTCTGAAGATGGTGTCTACAAATTTTTCTGCAAATTGATCAAACCGTCTGGGAGCAGATGAAAATTAAAATTTTTTCAATTCAAAATGGCGGAAAATGTGCAAATACCCAAATGAGTGGGGCTTATATAGGTTGCTCTGTCTTGATCCGCAGAAGCTAATAAAAAAAATTTGTTTATTTGACTTAAGGTTCATAAGATATAGCCTGAAACGTGTTAGACATCTCTATAGCGTCACCAACGGACGGATTTGCACCAATTAAACCATTTATAATCTGTACATCCATATGCAGCGGCGCCGCAAGGGCGGGTCACCATGGACGAATCCAGGGGCCCAGCGTTCACAGGGGCCCCAAAGAGGATACTGTTATTATTATAAACATTTGGAAATAAAATATATGGACACTTTCATTTTATATTTTAATTTTTGTAATAACTTGATCAATTTAAAATGAATTTGTTGTTTGTTTCTCAATTTTCAGCCTTTTAAGAATAATCTCAGCACATGGGCCCCCCTCTTACTATTCATCATTACTTCACCCCAAGGAGTGGGCGTGAAGTACTGTTTTTAGCGGCTCTGTGTGTTTGTTTGTTTGTCTGTCTGTTTGTATTTCCACACTTGCCAGTATTTGTGTGAATGGGTCAAGTCTGCCATCTAGTGGCTCTGCGTGTTTGTTTGTGTTTCCGCACTTGCCAATATTTTGCGTGAATGGGGTGAAGTCTGCCATCCCTGATTGCCTTGTTTTGTATGGCCCAAGTTACGCTACTGCCTGAACTGGCTGCATCCCATTAGTTCAGACTAGTGGTGAACTGAGAACGAGAGAGACAGGATACCGAAGTCAGGGTGCCAGAAAAGAAAGGAAAAAAAGAGCTGAAAGAGAGAAGAAAGGTCGACAATTGGTGTCCCAGTTTTGTCAAAAGAAAGGTATATTTACGTATCTGGCCATTAAAAAACTGACTTGCTAAATGGCTAGGATAGCTGAGTTTGGCTACTGTCTGGATGAAAACTTTGTTTGCACTGACATTCATGAATACCCTAGGCCCTTGCGACAGAAAATGAGATTAGTGTACTTTTGTCCACATCAAGAGATAAATGAGTTTGTAGCCTTCATCCTGACTTATGGTAGCTACTTCAAAATAGCCCACTGTCCACACAGTAGGCTAGATTGCTAAAGATGCATTTCTTAAAATACATTTGTCGATTTCAGGTCTTTCTTAAACATGAAAGTGTTTTAGGGATCAAAGTAATCCTTCCTAAGAACCGTCCAGCAATGTATATTCGCTGTGTATTTTGTGAAAACAAATTCTATTTGACCAAACAGATTTCTCCAGACATTACATCTCCTACCACTAGGTGACATTCTTTGTTTTTGTTTTATTGGGGGAAAGGAATCGATTTCCAGTCATAGGGCCCATAATTGCTTACGGCCCCCCTGTCGATATGTACCTCCCCACCAAATTTCACATTGATCCCTTTAGTGGTTTGGCAGAAGAAGATCAAAGTTAACCCCGACGCCGCTGCGTAATCGCATAAGCTCCCTTTGGTCCAAGTGAGCTAATAAAAACAAAAATGTCTTTTTGAGAGAAAAAGTCAATATCAGGTGTGGCCACCCTTTGCTTTGATAACAGCATTTAATCTTTCAGGCATAGTTCTCACATATTTTTTTTAATTTCCTCACTTGCTAAACCACTCCATATGGTTTGAAGTTCATTCCAAAGAGATTGTTTCGATGTTACAACAGATTTGCTCCACTGCAATATGGTCTGGACTTTGAGCAGGTCAAGTCATACCTTTAATGTCAACAGATGATTCTTTCTGACTGAGATAATTATTTCTCAACTTAGAAGTACAACCCCAATTCCAAAATAGTTGGGACAAAGTGTAAAATTGTGAATAAAATCAAAATGCAATGACTTTCAGATCACATGAGCCAATATGTTATTTACAATAGAACATAGATAACTTTTCAAATGTAGAAACTGAGACATTTTACTTTTTTTTAAAGATTATTTTTTTGGGGAATTTTTCCTTTATTTGACAGTTGTACAGTGTAGAGAGACAGGGGGGTTGGGGAGAGGAATGGGGGAAGACATGCAGCAAATGACCTGAGCTGGAATCGAACCCAGGTCGCTGCGGAAAGGACACAGCCTTTATGGTATGCGCGCTTAGACCGATGAGCCAATCAGGGCGCCCCAACATTTTACATTTTTATCCACAAAATGAGCTTTTTCAAATTTTCTGGCTGCAACAGGTCTCAAAAAAGTTGGGACACAGGCAAAAAAGGGCTGAAAAAACTATTAATTTATAAGAGATTCAGCTGAAAGAACATTTAGCAAGTAATTACATTAACTGGCATCAGGTGTGTAACATGATTGGCTATAAAAGGGATGTCTTAGAGAGGCTGAGTCTCTCAGAAGTAAAGATGGCCAGAGGCTCTCCAACCTGTGATGGCTTGCATAAAAAAATTGTGGAATACTTTAAAAACAACGTTCCTCAAAGTCAAATTGCAAAGGCTTTGAAGGTCTCATCATCAACAGTGCATAACATCATCAGAAGATTCAGAGAAACTGGAAAAATCTCTGTGCGTAAGGGACAAGGCCGAAGACCATTACTGGATGCCCGTGATCCTCAGGCCCTCAGACGCCACTGCATCACTCACCGGCATGATTCTGTTATTGACATTACTAAATGGGCCTAGGAATACTTCAAGAAACCGCTGTCTGTAAACATAGTCCGCCGTGCCATCCACAGATGCCACCTAAAACTCATGCAAAAAGGAAGCCATTGTTGAGCATGATCCAGAAGCGCCGTCGTATTCTGTGGGCCCAGGCTCATTTATAATGGACTGTAAGCAAAGTGGCAAAGTGTCCTGTGGTCAGATGAGTCCAAATTTGACATTCTTGTTGGAAATCATGGGCGTCGTGTCCTCCTGGCTAAAGAGGAGAAAGACCACCCCTCCTGTTATCAGCATTCAGTTCAAAAGCCAGCATCTCATTGCGTTTTGATTTTATTCACAATTTACACTTTGTCCCAACTCTTTCGGAATTGGGGTTGTAGAAAAGAAGGTTCAATCACGTTAGAGGGCCAGTTAGGGTGCATCTATTGCATGGGTACCTATCTGATCAGGCAGGTAGCATTGAAGTGTCAAGTGTGGAAAGTCATGCGAACACAGCTGAGTTCAGACCTTGTGCATCTGATCACAAAAGTTGCATAGCAACTCCTTAATGCAATGTCCAATCATTACCAAGCTTGAGATCACACAGCTGCAAGCCATGCAACTTCATCACACCAAATTTGATGGTAATCCATTCATAGCTGGCACTTTAGCAAACAAATGGTCATAATTCTTAGACTAATGGTGCAAGCAACTTTAAATGCTTTGCTTGCTTCATAATGGTGAAGGTGGCCAAGAAAACTTATAAGAACAACATGATAATTCAAACAAGATGGCCGACATCAGCCAATTAAATTTCATTAGCCCCAATACTCACTTCAACTGTCACCAATCATGAGACTTTATGCTATTGTGAAGGATGTGTAAAAAGGCAGTCTTCATGCAAGTTACTTTGATTGGTCAGATGATGGCACTATAGAGAGGTACAACAAATTTGATTTCAATTTGCCAATATGTGGCGCTGTAGTAAGAAAAACAAAGTAAAATTGCATAGTTGTTTTCAACCATTTGACTTTAATTTTGCGTATTGCATCTCTGTATGGGGATCAAATAGTCTTTCCAATTAGCAAAATAAATCTTTAAATATCTGGCTGCTATTTGCTAGTCAGGTAACAGCTGCTATTTCAAAGACATAGCAGTGACTAATCAACCTGAAATTTGCAGGGCAAAGTGTACCATGCTATGTGTCATGAACTGGCAATTGTTTGAAAAATTCTGACAATTTGTGTCCGCATTGCTTCAAGACTGATGATCACCTCATGTTGCTTGGACCCAATAGTTACTGCTTGCAGTTATATACTGTATATCTTTTTTCCTACACAAATGACAAAAGGTGTCTTCATTGTCCCAATGGTGGACCCGAGCATAAAAATACTATCACTTGTGAGCTTACAGTACATAGCAATAAAGCCTAAAATGAGCCAAAAGAGCTACAGTACCCATGGCACTATTTCTCGTATGAGAACGGGAAAAGGAGCGCGTCTTGGGTAGAAAATCAAAATCACTGTACCAGGTGCTCTTAGGAATGGGGCAAAGAATGTGACAAAAATCTGAAAAAAAGAGTCTAAGGCACTCTGGTAGTGGAAAAAAGTAAAAAGCCTTTATTAAATGGCTAATGCATCGGCAAGATTAAAAAGCGCACCTACGCGTTACGGCCATACAGGCCTTCATCAGGGTGACTAACCCGTTTGTGAATCAAAACACCATGGATATAGATTAGGAAAGGAAATGACATCATGAGAAAAACAGGTAAAACAGGTAAAAAAGGATATATAGAACCTGATAAACAACAATAAAGGACACAATATCGCACATATTAAGGCAAGGAAAAATAACAAATACAAAAAACTCACATGATTGTGTGTACCACCCAGAAACACAAACATATATTATAAAAATGGAGAATAGTCTATTTCTTCATTTAAACCTGGAAATTCCATGGCCTTGAGCTGGAAAATCCAAAACGTCTCCCGTTGTAGGAGACGTTGAAGATTATCACCCCCCCTCCGAGATCTATGGACCACCTCAATAACCATAGCTTTCAAAGAATTTGGGTTTTCATGGTCAGCCAACCTATAATGTTTAACCATAGGATATTTGTCGTTCGCTGTTCTGATAGCATAAACATGTTCGGATATCCTATCCCTCAGTCTCCGTTTAGTACGGCCTATATAAAAGCACCCACATACACACTCCAACCTGTACACGACAAAAGTGGTGTTGCAATTCGCAAATGAGTTTAATGAGTATGTACGGGGAACACGAGAATCCGTAACGGATTCAAAATTCAAATTTCAAATTCTTTGAAAGCTATGTGTTACTGCAAAAATTTGACTGTTCCCCTTAAAAGTTGAATCTTGCACTGCTTGTGATGAATTCTTCAGATTGTTTCATGCAATTTGGCAGAGTTAAAAAGCCATGAGAGACAATAACCTTTCTGTTTTGCATCTGTGACATGTCAGGTGATGCACATTGTTACTTGGAATTGTATGTATGTTTGAGTGTGCAATTGGGCTGGTAAGACAATGTCTTTGTCACCAGTATTCCTCTGTTTTCTTGACATGTATTAAATGTCATGACAGTTCTAGCAGTGTGAAGCAGGCTTAATGGCATATTGTTCAGGAGTAAAATGTATAGGATTTCTTTAAAAGAAATGACCAGTGTTCGCCTCCGCATTCTATGCTTGTAGAAGAATTATTCACACCAGAAAAATATCAGTTTATGAGAAGTACATTTCACTACCATGGAGGCTTGGCACCACAAGTATATATTGCTTGAATCATTTTATTCCCATTAATTCTGTTCATAAATTTATTTGCTCAGAGAAGATTGCAGAGACCTTACAGACTACTCCTGTGTAAACCAACAGCTTTCTTTGCTTGCAGGCAGTGCTTTGAGGCTTGGCTTATTTCATCTCGCGCAGGATCAGCAGTTGCCCTAGATATTGCATGGCCCTTGGAGGCTGTCTGCTGGATTGAATCTTAAACAACTTATGCCGGGTTTTTTATTTAATTGTATATGACTCTGTCTGGGAGCTTGGAGGCTGCTTTGCACCATTGCTGAGCGGCCCAGAGTTTTTTTAAAGCATAAAAAAATAAAAAGGGAAATTTGTGGCTTTGAAATTTGAATGGAGTTGATTTTTATACTAGTCAATTAAGGAATCTATAGATTTGCTTGTGTGACTATTTTTATATCCATAAAACATCCTTTTAACGAGTGTGGCCAATTAATTGCATAAGCCTTTTATGGTCTCCTTGTTCCCAGTTTGCATTTGAATTCAGTAGCAACCGTTCTATGACAGCAGAATAGGCCAGAGGTGATCCCAGCAATGCCAAGGAGTGTCTGTGAGCAGTAGCTCTGGAGTATGACCATCACTTTATCCAATTTTTTGATCTTCGCCCTGCCTGGTCTATCCATGATTGCCCTGGAGGCAGTGTCTTCAGATCTTAAGGCAAGCAAAACAGAAAAACTGCAAACAGTATTTTCTCTGCAAGTTGAAGGACTGCATGTTCACAGAAAAAAAATGTGATTAGCGTCACAGAACACTGGTCAGCATCATTTAATTGCATCAGTGGGTTCATGTTGAGGTCTATAATTAAGATTAATTTATCTCCCCACACTCCGCCACCCTTAACAAAGACCTCCATCTTGATGATAACCTGTGCTTTCGACTCTTTAAATCTCCAAGCTGGCGGGGCAGAGAGAGGATGAGCATTTTAGAATAATCTGGATTTGATTTGCTTGCAAAGGACCATCTAAAATTCTGCAAATACAAGTGTAAGAGCAGATGGATTTCAGCCACTGAACACATCGATCCTCAGAGGAGCCCAGCAGCTCTCTCACTGGGTTAGTATTTGCTTTCTACTTGAACGTATTCAATAATTCTTTCACCACAAAACTTTGTCTACTGAAGTTCTGCTTTACCTGGAGAAGACAATGCCCAGCTGGAAGTACCTGTGCAGTACAGCACTGCTGAAGTCATTGACAAAATGACCACTTTTTTCCTTTCCCAGAGGAAAGTTATACCCCAGCAGCAGGTTTAATGCCAAGGATACAGCACAGATGAAGTAAAGGCTCTTTTTCACATGGATCCCATAATATTGCTTCATTTAATTCCTGGGTTAAGTAATGGTTTTCCTGTTTGCTAACTGGCCTACTAAAAAGATGTCTGTCTTAAGTCTGTTAAAATACACGCGGTGTCGAATCCCCATTTCCTGATTACCCCTATTTTCCAAGCTAATTCCTATTTTTACCTGTTTTTCACACTGATCATAAAAAATTGCATCCATTGCTGATAATATATTGATCAGCCGCAATGTTATGACAACCTGCCTAATATTGTGTAGATCCCATTTTGCCGCCGAAACAGCCTTGACCTGTCGATGCATGGACTCCACTAAACCTATGAAGGTGTGCAGTGGTACCTGACGGTAGCAGCAGATTCTTTAAACTGGAAATATATTGATTTTCAACTTGGTCAAATTTTGGTTGAATACACAGAAAAACTCATAAGTTGTATGAATATTCTTTTTTCTTCATCAGAAATTACTCCTAGTAGTGGAAAAATCTGAAGGAAAGCTAGAAAATAATGCTACTCAGATCACCTAGATTTTGCTCTGAAATCGGCCCGATTTCAAGTGACGTCACGAGATGAACAGTGCCTGTGCTGCGCTCCTTGCTCTGGTTCAGCCGACTCTTAACTAGAGTTTATTTTTTTTTTATGGACGAAAACGGTCTTGATATGAGTTTCTAGGTAGATACATCCGGTGAGGAGGAGGAAAGCAGCAATGTTCATACATCAGACAGCGATACTGATAACGGTGATTTGGGGGATATCGAACGGGAAAACAAAGACACCGATCGTGAAGATGGACTTGCTGCATCTGGTGCTGCTGCAGCCCCTGGCCCTGCCGATACGGCTGGAGCGCCAGATGGCCAAGCTCCCTATCAGCATGAGCCCGAACCACAACAAGGTGGAGGTCAAGCAGAGCTCCATTTGGATAATCCTTCCACTGAAGAATATGGTCTGCATAGCACAACTATAACGATAACTTTACGGTTTCATAAAGATTCATGAAATATAACTAGCTAACCTATAGGAAGCTTCATTATAACCTAGCAGGCTTACCATTACCTTAGCTGACAATAATAAAGGACAGTCACAACACTAGTTAGCCAGCTGGGTAACGTAACCTTAGATTTGCGGTGCAGACCGTATTCTTCAGTCGCACAGAAATGTGCTTTATTTGATTGAGCCAAAGGCAAAGCAAAGACGGCATCAAAAAAAAGGAAGACAAAAAGCTAAAGACTGAATGATGTGGAACATGTTAATCTGTTGTTTTCATGAATATTGTTTGAAAGCGATTATGAAATTACTAAAGCTAGTAAAAAAAAAACACGTTGAATCATATAAACTGGTTCAGTGACAGTGGTTTGTGATTTGATTCGCAAATTAATTTTGGAAATGGCAGTGGTGTAACTAGAAGATTGGCTAGAAGACTCAATTCTGTAGCACTTGTACAGCCCTGTCCCCCTCCATTCTTCTTTCTTTTTATTTTACTTTCAAAATGCAAGGCACAGGTGATGTCACAACCATCTACCATGTATTAAAAAAAAAAACCAAAATATAAAAAAAGAACGAGCGCAATTATGCATGTAGAATTGAGCACCTGTTACCCTCACTGCTGCGGCCCCACCCCCTGGCCTTCCCTCCTGCCTTGTTTTTGTATTTACTCCTAATTCATTTTCCTTTTAAAACAAAAGGAAAACCCGAGCTAGCGCAAAATAATAATAATAATAATAGTAATAATAATAATAAGATTAAAAATGCGTAAGAGATTAGCCCCCTTGCCATATCCCATGCACCGTTCTTCCCCTCCCCACACACACGTGCACACATTTTTTTTGTTCAATAACCTATTATAAAATAAAATTATAAAAACAATCCACTGGTGGTTAAAAACAATTTTTATCCATTTGGCCAGCCTTACAACTGTAGATCACACAGGCTGAAGTTAGGGACAAAAAATAACCAGAAGTAATTTATTGGGTGAATTTGCAAGAATACCCAAATTGTTGTAGCTTGAATAGATAAAATAATTTAGCTGCCATTGTCTGATTGTGAGATGGTGTTGGACTAAATCTTGCATTTAGACAAGTCAAAGAAGGAGGACTTTCAATATGTATCCCACTGTTTTATTTTTCTAGGTGTTTGTGTGGCCATTGCAGGGTCATTCCATCCGTTGAGGTTAGAGACTGCACATGCTGCAGGGAAATACCCCAGGTGAATGCCGAAGCCACTAGACTAGGTCTTCTCACTGGTTGCATCACAGAGGCACCATCATTCAACGCAGCAGTCCTTGACCCAATTACACTTCATGTTGCGTGGCAAAATTTTATGGACAAGCAGAGGCAGCAAGCAAGATCATTTGGTGAAAGGAACAATGAGTAAGTTTTAACTTTTTTTTTTTTAACTGAACTACCTATCCAAGGTAGTAAGAGTAATGCTGAGCATCGAGCAGTTAGTGTTAAATATTAATTTATTTATTTCTTGAGAATTATGAGATGATCATAAATGAAGCATCACATTTGATGTAACACAGTTTCAAATGCCCAATCTAGCCGAATATCGAATGCGTTTACAAAATTTTCTTTGAAAGTGAGAATTGACACATTACTCACGCACACAATTCATATTTTTTTTCATTCTCTGTTACAGAAAGTACCGGTATGTCGCCTACAGACAGTTTGTTAAGTGGATTTGGGGTTTTCTGGGGAGAGACGTGAGAGAGTTCAACTTCCCGCATGTGTGCAAGCAGACATCAAGGACAATTATCCAGATGGTGCTGGCATCTATAGAGGAACTGTCCTTCACAGACTTGATATCATTTAAAATGTAATTTCAAAAAAGGTGTAATTTTAAAATGTCATTTAAATGTTCCTGTTCTGTGTAAGCAGTCTCCTTTTTTCATGTTAATCTGAGTAAACCCAGAGACCATTGTGATCAACCTGTTGGAGATGTGATGGGGTTCTTGATACCGCCACAGTTCTCTCAAATCCCATGTCATTTCCGTCAAACATGGCAGAATTGTAGATAAAAGGTCACTGAAGGGAATGAAACATTAAAATGTAATGTTCATGCACTCGTTTTGTGGTAATTGACTCCACATATGCAGAGTTTACTGTGGAAAGAAAACATGGGCACGGCTAATGTCCACAGGTAAACCATCGGCATTCTTCAAGTTGCCTGACTGCATCAGCCTTGGTTGGTCTCCCAAAGTTGGCACACAGTGGAGGTTTTGCTTGCAACTCTGGAATGGATGGACGTAGCTTCTCCTTTCTGGAAACTAGAATGATTGTTTCTTCCATGAGGGCAGCTACATAGTCTAAAGGGAAAAAAAAAAAACATACAGTGGAAATATGGGCTCTTATCTCACGGATGAGGAATACTAGAAAAACTCGGTCAGGCAAATTCCATTCATGTTACTACGATTGTGTTGCTATGCCAGGCAGGTGTTTTTAAAATCTCATTGGAGTGGGCACTGTTTAATTTTGTACAGAGAAGCAAAATTTGTCGTAATTGGAAATCAAATTTGAAATTAACATCAAAATTTGGAAAAATGGAAATGAATCATAAGACAAAATGACACCCAAACAAATTGACAAAATGACACCCAAAAATGCACTATCCAGCTACCCACACTATTAATTTGTATTTGAATGAAATAATTCTTCTTGACTTATTTAAGATAAAAAATGACAAGTTTTTAAAAAACACCCAGTATATTTGATGTTTTGTTTTGTCAATAAAACTGTCCTCGATTTAAAAAATAATAATAATAAAAATAAAAATAAGCTGCTAACTTCAGATTTACATTACAATGTACTGCATATTGCATGTCACTTAGATGAGAGTCAATTATCATTGTTATCTGTGCAATATAAAATTTATCAGCAAATTAACATGCAGTAATTTTGGATGAATAGCAAGTTCATAATTACCAAATGTGCAGGAAGTCAAAACTTTAGCAACAGAGTGTCCACCCTCTTTTGCTTTGGGGAAAGTGATCTTGAAAATGGGAGTCCCATCAGATTTTGTTGCCTGACCTCGGTCGGAGTTTCCATTCCAATGAAGGGCAGCTACGAGAAGCCTACAACATAATAAATGCAATGGAAAATGAGTTATTGGCATCTTCCACCGCCTGTAATTACTATTTTTGGGTTTTTTACTTTTTTTCTATTCATTTATATAAATTTATATAAATAACTGATTTTTGTACAAATGTGTCACCATGAGTTAGCAAGGCACTAAAACTTCCATAAAAAAGAAAACATATCATCTCACCTGCACTTCATGCCTGTGTATGAGTACGCAAGCATCTTGGGTGCCCGGTGCTGCAAAACACTGTGAAACGACTCGACTTAGTTTGTTTGGGCTAGAGGTAACATTTTCTTCACTTCGATGACGAGTCTTGTTTTCATAAACTCTTGGTCCATCTTCTCGTACACCGTGGAGCCTAAATAAAGGAAGTGGAAAAAAATGACAAGGCATTAAGCTACTGCATTTCACAATTAATAGAAAAGGAATGAAGTGCATCATAAAATTGTACAAATTTCAAAAATTCAGCTCATAGAAAAACAAAGAGTGCACATATCCAATAAATCTTTATCTTATTATTATTATTGTTATTATTAATTGTAGTAGTAGTAGTAGTAGTAGTAGGACCAGTAGTAGTAGTATTACTATTATGATTTCTCTTTTTTTGGGGGGGAGATTATAGTATCTTCCAAATTTGCAATGAATGTTTTGCTCGTTGAAACAAAATGAACAGAAATTGGGGGGGCTATGTGGCAATTTGTTATAAATTGATGCACTAAAAAAAATCTTCACCTTCTCTTAACCACTCTGGGTGTTCGCAACGAGGGAAAAGCTCATCGTGGTTGTTGTGAACATTGCGGATATCGTTCCTGATGGACTTGTATTTCGCGGCAATCACCTCCCCGTCGCCATCTGGTGTAGAAGACGCGCACCAATAAATGTGGTTCACTATAGAGCGTTTCCACCATCCAGCGGCTTCACAGTCCTTCTGCTTGGACAAAGCGGATAATTTCTTCTTGATGGCTGAAAGATAAAAGTTAAAAAGATGAAAAGAAAAAATAAATACACACCACAATTGCCTACAGTACTCTTCAGAAGTGAAGGGTATGGGGAGAATACAAAGAAGGTAGGCTTGTATAAATTTAAAGCACACGTTATGATTTCCTTCTTTTCACTGTATGAGAAAGTACCAGCAGGGATAAAATTCACAATTTTTCTTTTTCAAATGTCAAATTACTGATTGTGAAAAATAACTATGCATAATCTTACTAGATTACAATAATTCAAAATCACAGGAATGACAGCTTTTACAGGTTAAAACCAGATATGCAATTATGGTCTGAACTGGTCAGACAACTGTCCATCACTTGTGTGAATCCCCGAAAGAATCTTGTTAGTCAAATCATCCCCTGCACTAGCCAACAATTCTTTGGCCGATTAATCCCCGTGTCGGAGAGATTTCCTACCAATCCGGCTTGTGGTTACGTGTTTCGATAAGACCAATCCCAATTTCCAACTGATTCCATTCCTTTATTTCTTATGAAAATTCAACATAGAAGTCTCTGCTCATGGAAAACGACAGTAAAAGCAATTCTCACACTTTGCAATGTGTCACACGTCGTATCGATGCTACATTTCAGGAAATTTTTTCTTGCAGCCACTTGGCGATCTGGACATGCCTGTTGGTAATCAGCGTTCCAACCTTCAGCCCCTTCTCATGGAGATTATCAAGGCCCCTCTTTAAACCCTCCTTCTCCGTGGTGTTACTGTTGTTTCATTCTGTGCTCTGTAGTTGTACAGGGTGTAAATGAAAAAGAAAGCAATAGTTAGGTATATCAAAAATGGTATAGACAAATGCTAGTCAGTGATTGTCCCAATCGGCATCACGTGGGGGGGTGCAAATCGTTATATGCTAAGTTGTGACGCAATATTAGTTTCTAGAACTCCCAGAACTGGAAAAATGCCATAATTGCGAAAGACAAATGTTATTAATATAGAGGTAAAGGTGTTGGAACTTCATTGTGAAAAGGAACAAATTTCAGGAAATATCAGTTACCAGCTACACAGGTTACGGCTATGCCGAGGTGAGAAGGGCAGATGGTGAGTCCAACACGAAATGTTTGTCTAGACCATTTGATATAAGAGATATTTAATCTCTCGGGGAAAATATTATTCCCTCAGGGGTGTCAAAATGTTATATTCCACCATTTCCAATTTTATATCATACACAAGTTCATTCTATTTCTTTACTTAAGTACTACTTATCACCAAAATAATAATTTCATAATTTTATTTCCTTTACTGGTGAAGTACTGCCATGAGCTATAAATAGTTAAAATGAGAATTTCACCTGAATAAGCTGAATATCAAGAACCTTCCGACAAGATATGTCCATCAACGCGTAGCTGCAATATTTTACACAATGTCCTGGCGAATCATGAGGGCCATCCCCGCTGAGGACCAGAGGCTCCCCTATTATCAGCTGCAGGAGTTGTGTTTGCTGCAGTTGGTATACCCTGGTGATGGCTGGTTGGAGGTAGTCCCGCTGGTGCTCGAGAAATGCCTGGGCAGAGATTCCCTTTAGGTTCATGTGCTTGAAAACATGCAGGATCTTCGTGGGACTGCCCCCACCGAACAGGATGGCCAAAGATGGTAGTAAATTCCCAGCCATCACATTCCCCACCTTTGGCTGGCTATACCACTCTCTCGTTTGTTCACAGGACCTGCAGGTAGCAACAATCTTGAGTTGAGACCCAAAACACTTTGGTCGAACTTTGGTAACAACTCCTTGAGTTGATATGCAATCAACACAGATGTTGAATAATGAAATCAAGTTGGTCTCGAAGACAATGAATTTATCTTCCTCTAACACGTTAGGTTTCAACATGCAAAAAAGTTGAAAAAACAAGAAAGAAAGAAGAAAGAAAGAGGGTAAAGAATGCAAAAGGAAATGGATACATGTTTTCCAAAGGAATAATGAAGGCTAAATCTTCCATGATTCTTTCTTTAGATGGAATATTTTAAAGTTGACTAAAGGCCTATACAACCACTTGAAATACTATAGGTCTAATTGGTGGTGGTATGGGCAAAATAACAAAACTGGGATTACAGATACAACCCCAAATCCGAATTTGTTGGGGCAAATTGTAAATTGTGAATAAAATCAAAACACAATGACTTTCAAATCACACCAGCCAGTATTTTATTCACAATAGAACAGAGATAACATAGCAAATGTTGAAACTGAGAAAATTTACAATTTCATCCACAAAATGAGCTCATTTCAAATTTGATGGCTGCTACAGGTCTCAAAAAAGTTGGGACAGGGGCTTGTTTACCATGGTGTAGCATCCCCTCTTCTTTTTAACACAGAGTGGAGGCGTTTGGGCATTGAGGTGCAATGATACGCTCAGAGGAACCAATCGCAACTCAGGGATAATCCAAAAATCAAGGTTTATTACGGTCCAAATGTCAAAAAGCCAGTGATCAACTAATGCAGAGGTACAGAGACACAGTTCAAAATAGTAATCCAGAAGACAGGCAGTGGTCAAGTCCAGGTAATCAGAGTAGCGAAAGCACAAGAGGGTAAATCCAAAAACAGAAGTCAGAGTTCATGAGCAAAGTTCATTAACAGGGCAGCAGGCAATAGAATGGTCAATCAGAAACGGGTCGAAATCCAAAACGGGCAGCAAACAGGTGCAGAGGGTCAAAGGCAAAAAAGCAAGGTCTTCCAAAGGGTGTCTCAGGTATTACAAAATCAGCTGGCTTACTCAACATCGGCACAGGAGAAATTGATCAACGTTCTGACAAGGGAGCTATGGCAAAGTGAGACTATATATACATAGGGAATGATTACATTCTAGGAGGGAACAGGTGTGGGGGCGTGCTAATACAATCAACACAAGGGAAAGCACAAGTGGGGAATTACAAACAAAGATGAGGGTAAACGAAAGCGCGGACTGGATTCACGCAGACAGCAAACAAAACAGCTCCATTCAAGGAGTCACATGTGCGTAGTTAATTTTTCCAGGACAGAGAGAGAAGCGCACCTGAGGTGCATAAGCTGTAATCAAAGCAGAGCACAGGGAAAGCAAAAGGGGTGGAGTTACAGAGCAGAGCAGGGCAGAGTTAGTTATATTAGTAAACAGTGATATCTACACACCTAATCAAAATACGTGATTGTTAGTTAGTTAGTTACTGTACAGACAAAGGGATTAGTATACAGTAAAATTACCAGTACTAACTAAGCAGCCTAGCGGTTAATTAATATGGTAATTTCAGAAAAGCGGGAAGGAAGGTAAAAACGAGACTTGAAGGATGTTTGTGAAATACCGGAAAACTTCCGAAATCACCCGAAGTGTGTCTGCACGCAGACAGGGGAGTGCACTGGCATGATGACACAGATCACATCAGACATTACAGGGGAGACAATGTGCAATGCAATAATGGAGTGGATGAAGATACATGAAAAATAATAAATACAAAATCAGACAGATACAGATCATAACATGAGGAGACAAGTTTCTTGAGTTTGGCCATTGGAATTTGATCCCACTCTTGTTTAATACAGGCTTCCAGCTGCTGGAGAGTTTTGGGTCTCCTTTGACGGACTTTTCGTTTAATTTTGCGCCAAATGTTCTCAATGGTGAAAGATCAGGACTGCAGGCAGGCCAGTTCAGCACACGCACTCTCTACTACGAAGCCATGCTGCTGTAATAGCTGCAGTATGTGGTTTTGCATTGTCCTGCTGAAATACACAAAGCCTTCCCTGGAATAGATGTCCTCTGGAGGAGAGCATATGTTGCTCTGAAACCTTGACATACCTTTCAGCATTCATGGTGCTTTTTAAAACATGCAAGTGTCCCACACCATATGCACTAATGTATCCCCATACCATCAGAGATGCTGGCTTTTGAACTGAACACTGATAACAGGAGGGGTGGTCTTTCCCCACTTCAGCCCAGAGGACACAACGCCCATGATTTCCAACAAGAATGTCAAATTTGGACTCGTCTGACCACAGGACACTTTGCCACTTTGCTACAATCCATTTTAAATGAGCCTTGGCCCACAGAACACGGCGGTGCTTCTGGATCATGCTCAACAATGGCTTCCTTTTTGCATGATAGAGTTTTAGGTGGCATTTGTGGATGGCACAGTGGACTGTGTTTACAGACAGTGGTTTCTTGAAGTATTCCTGGGCCCATTTAGTAATGTCAATGACAGAATCATGCTGGTGAGTAATGCAGTGGTGTCTGAGGGTCCAAAGATTGCAGGCATCCAGTAAAGGTCTTCGGCCTTGTCCCTTATGCACAGAGATTTTTCCAGTTTCTCTGAATCTTTTGATGATGTCATGTACAGTCGATCATGAGACCTTCAAAGCCTCTGCAATTTGACGTTGAGGAACATTGTTTTTAAAGTATTCCACAATTTTATTATGCAAGTCTTCACAGGTTGGAGAGCCTCTGGCCATCTTTACTTCTGAGAGACTCAGCCTCTCTAAGAGATCCCTTTTATAGCCAAGCATGTTACACACCTGATGCCAGTTAACTTAATTACTTGCTAAATGTTCTTTCAGCTGATTCTCTTATATATTAATTGCTTTTTCAGCCCTTTTTTGCCTGTGTCCCAACTTTTTTGAGACCTGTTGCAGCCAGAAAATTTGAAATAAGTTCATTTTGTGGATAAAAATGTAAAATTTTTCAGTTTCAACTTTTGAAATGTTATCTATGTTCTCTTGTAAATAACATACATGTGATCTGAAAGTCATTGCATTTTGATTTAATTCACAATTTACACTTGGTCCCAACTATTTCTGAATTGGGGTTGTATATTGAGGTATGCAAAACTTGTGTACAGACGGCAATACAGTCCTTCTCCTAAGAAAACTTTTTTTTCTTTTTTTAGGCACGGGAGGGGGGTGGTGGTGGCGAAAGCCCCCAGTGCCCCCACCCCCCCAGCCTTTCGCTATATCTATGTATTCACATAAAATAAAACACTTACACTTTTTGGACTTTTTGGGCTATAATTTGGGTCCTTAAGCTGGTCATCTTGTGACTCAAAGTCCAGTTCTGCCTCAAATTCATCCTCCTTTTCTTCTTGGAATCTCTCTAGTGTCTACGTGGACACATCTGCAAACTATGACCGAAATGGAGTCGGGTTTGGTTGTGAAATCAACTTGCATTCCTAGTAAAAATGGAAAATAACACACAATTGTTTTTTCCAATAAAAAATACATATATGGGGCGCCCCAGTGGCTCATCGGTCTAAGCGCACGTACCATAAAGGCTTTGTCCTTCCCGCAGCGACCTGGGTTCGACTCTAGCTCGGGTCATTTGCTGCATGTCTTCCCCCATTCTTCTCCCCAACCTTCCTGTCACTCTACACTGTACAACTGTCAAATAAAGGAAAAATTCCCCAAAAAATAATCTTTAAAAAAAAAAAATACATATACAATGTCATATCATTATGTTATTGTCAATGTCATATTCATAATTTATTAGCTTCATTATCAGTATTGAGATGGTGTGAAAGAGATGGGAATGATCTGAACCTGATCACCAAGGGTAATCACTGAGCACTAAAGAAACACTGAGGAACAACTGGCCATTGAATCAAACACTAGAGATGAGATCCTATCAAAGTTATCCATATTTCTATCAAATCTGCAAACATTTTAACTCACCCTTCGAGACAGAGGCTGGTCTGACTTGAAGCTTGCAGGTTCTCGTTCTGATTCTATGCCCCACACCATGATTCGTCAACTGAAAAAAAAAAAAAAAACTATCAACATTCACCAAAAAAAAATTATTTTGAATTTGGGATTGTGAAACAGGCGTGAAAAAACTGTGAAATTTGTCAAATGAGATTAAGCACATCTCCTGATGCAATTTTTGGTGTAAATAATTTATCGGATTTCAAGCTAGATACTGTATACATGCAATTGCCATTATATTCTGGATGTATGGCTAGCCTAAACATACACTGAAACTCAGTAAAAAGGTGCATAGACATCGGCATCTTCTAGTAGGCCACCTCCTGGTGTATTATGTACTGTTAGTGTTATGAGGACATGAGCAGGCAGAATCTGGAATGGCGGGGGCGGGGGGGGGACTACAGCTAATTAAAAAAACACCTCGGTGATTGGTGATTAAAGAAAACCTGGTGAACAATTATGCCTACCTTTACTGAACATTGTGCACCTTTAGAACGATCATGAAAGTCCCTCCTTTCTTCTTCAGCTTTTACCTCTGCTTCCTTTCTGAAAAGGTCTGCACATATGCTGGCTGCCTCCTAAAATATGGAGAAAGAAAAACGGGGGTCGTGAGTATTTTATTAGTTCACAGAAAAACATAAATAAATTCTACCATGTAACTCAAAAGTTCTCCTCCGAGCAATGGCATCAAATTTCTGACCTAAGCGCTCTACGAAGGTCTAAATCAGATCAAGGCAGTGTTACACATTTAAAAATTCAAATTTTATCATATTTTCCCAACATAAATATTCTGATGGACTTTAAAAACTTATAAGTCTGACAAGACAGAAATAGTATAGTTGGGTTAGGGGAACTTTAATTAGATGATTACATAATTGATGTGCAGTTGTCTTTGAGTAAGGAGACAACTTGTTTGTGTCTGTGGAGCAGGATTTGAGGAATTAGTGATGTAAGCTCATCTGGCTTCACTGATCACAATTGCAATGCTGTCAAATGCCTTAAAACAATCCTTGAGGTCATTAGTAAGTAAGTAAGTAAATTTTATTTGTATAGCACCTTTGACAGAACTACGTCACAAAGTGCTTAACAACAGTTAAAATGAAAAATACAACAAAAAACAGCAAAGCATTAAAATATGAAATGCCATAGAAAAATAGCACATATCCAAATCAATTTTTAAATGTTCAAAAGCCAATCTGAAAAGATGTGTCTTAAGCTCCTTTTTGAAATCCTCTGCAGAAGTAGATGAGCGCAACTGGAGTTCCAGAGAGTTCCAGAGAGTAGGCGCCACATATTCAAAAGCACAATAACCTTTAGTTTTTAAACACACTCGAGGAACAACAAGTAAACCCTGGTCAGAAGACCTGAGTGAACGACTAGTGATGTATGGCTGAAGCAAGTCTAGAATGTAATCGGGCGCCTGCCCATGAAGGGCTTTAGATACGTAAACAAGGATCTTAAAATGAATTAGGAAGTTAATTGGAAGCCAATGTAAGGAAAATAAAATTGGAGTGACGTGAGCTGTTCTAGTGGACCTAGTCAGTAATCTTGCAGCAGCATTTTGAACCATCTGTAATCGATTAAGGGAAGATTTATTCAAAGAGGTGAAAAGGGAATTACAATAGTCAAGCCGGGAAGATATAAAAGCATGAATCAGCATTTCTAACTCAACTTGAGACACAACAGATTTCAATTTAGAGATGTTTCTTAAGTGGAAGAAACAAGAACAGGTCAGTGACTTAACGTGTTCATCAAAAAGCATTAAATTATCAAGTGTTACCCCGAGATTTTTACATTTTTTTCTTAAAGAGGAAGACAGGGATCCAAAACATTTCTCAACTTGAGAAGAGATGCTCTCTAAGGCGATGATGAGAATCTCAGTTTTATTTGTATTTAACTGAAGAAAGTTGTCACTCATCCAATCCTTAATGGCCGTCAAACACTCCAGCAACATAATAATTTTATCTGTTTCAGTGGGTCTGAAAGACATATACAATTGAATGTCATCAGCGTACAAGTGGTATGACACTCCTCTGAATTTACTGATGATGGTGCTCAGAGGAAGCAGGTAAATGGAAAACAAAATAGGCCCTAAGACAGATCCTTGGGGCACACCACAGGACATAGTAGAAAATTTGGAAACATATGGACCAACTGACACAGAGAAAGTCCTATTAGACAGGTAGCTAAAAAACCAGTCAAGGGCACTCCCTGTGACACCAACCCACTGTTTGAGTCTATCTATTAAAATGCTATGGTCCACGGTATCAAATGCAGAGCTCAGGTCGTGGAGTACCAGCACCGAGCATTTACCTGCATCTAAAGACATCATAATATCATTGGAAACTCTGACAAGAGCTGTCTCAGTTGAATGTTTTAGTCTGAAAGCTGACTGGAATGTATCCAAAATACTATGGGCAGTTAACACAGACATAAGTTGCTTAGCTACAACTTTTTCTAAAATTTTGGAAATAAAAGGCAGTTTTGAAATTAGTCCGTAGTTTTGGTGAACAGATGGATCCAGGTTGCTCTTTTTAAGAAGAGGCTCCACAACAGCAGATTTAAAATAATATGGGATGTGGCCTGATTGCAGGGAGCTATTAATTGTGGAGACTATACAGGGACCCTGCTGTATAGGTCCCGGCATTAGAATAGGCCCATCGTAGGTCCTTGGACCGTGTCGTAAGAGGCGACTAATCAGAGGATATGCAGAAAGGATGTAGCGACTACTGCATTATTAAGGCTAAGAAAACCATGATAGATAGAAGTAGATTTAGATATAGTAGAAATGTCGTAAATGGGATTCAACATCATCTGGACTTGAATGCCTCGTTCGGTAGAGTGGAGCTGACGTCACAGGGCTCGCTCGATCATCATCCAGCGCCTGTGACAACTACTACAACAACAAATGCAAATATGTTTCGCAAGAGAATAACGAAAGTTGCCACCTGGAACATCCGAACTCTTTTCCAAAAAGGCAAGCTCGACAATGTAATCCAAGAAATGGACAGAATGGAAATCAACTGTCTTGGCCTTTGTGAAGTGAGATGGACAGATGCTGGAGAAATGTACAAGGATGAAAAGTGGATTGTGTATTCAGGAGGGAAAGAACATCAACGAGGCATTGCACTGATACTAGACAAACAATTATCCAAGAGCCCTCTTGCTTTCTGGCCAAAATCAGACAGAGGTCTTCTAGCCAAACTCAAAGCCAGCCCTTTCAACATCAACATACTTGTTATCTATGAACAGAAGCAGAAGACCAGGAGATTGATGATTTCTATGAGTCCCTTGAAGATGCCTACAATCACTGTAAATCACAAGAAATGACCATAGTGATGTGAGACTGGAATGCCGAAGTTGCTGGCGAGAGATGTGGAAGCACTGTCGGGCCACATGGTTTGGGCGTGAGAAATGAGAGGGGACAGAAACTGATGGATTGGTGTGAAGGAAAACAACTTGTTATTATGAACACCTGGTTTTATGCGCATCCACGTCTTAGATACACCTGGGTAAGCCCCAGTGACAGAGCAAGAAACCAGATTGATTTTATCCTGGTGAACCAACGCTACAAGAATGCTGTAAAGAACTGCAGAGCCTTTCCGGGTGCTGATGCAAACAGTGATCATAATCCTGTGGTAGCAAAGGTGTAATTATCTCTCAAAGCCACACCTAAGCCAAACCGCTCTAGACGGTTTATGCTCAACACACTGAAGACCCCAGCCATCAGAGAGTCCTTCTCCAATGCAGTGGCAGATGGAATTCCAGACAACTTTGCTGAGGAACCTTTACAACAACAATGGAAAGGCTTGAAAGGTAGCATACATGAAGTTGTTAACAACTATATTCCAGTCGAGGACTCCAAAGGACAGCAGAGCTCACACTGGATGACAAAAGAAATCAAAGATCTCATGGATCAATGCAGATTAGCCAAAAACAACCCAGGGCAGTACAAGACCTTAGACAAGCAAGTCAAGAAGAGTTGCATAGAAGCTAAGGTGGTTGGAGATAAAACGTGAGGAGGTGGAAGGACTCAAAAATCAGAACACCAAAGAGATGTTTAAGAAGATCAAGCAAATATCAGGCAAACAGTCAATCTCAAGCTCCAAGTGCATCCTTTCTTCAGAGGGAAAGATACTGTATGAACCGCAGCACATTGCAGAAAGATGGTGAGAATATATTGAGACTCTTTTCCAAGACACCAGAGAGGAGACTGATGTCTCATTAGCTGCTAGTTCCGGCCCACCAATCATGATAGAGGAGGTACGCTGGGCTATAGAGAGAATGAAGCTTGGCAAGTCTATGGGACCAGATGAAATAGCCACTGAGATGCTCTTGGCACTGCTCGAAGTAGTCTACACAACCAGCAAGCTGTATGGCCGAGACATAAACAGCAAGAAGACCAAGTGTGTGGTTGTCTCAAAACTCTCACCTGAACCTCGCTGTTACCTGACATGTAATGCCACCCCGATAGAACAAGTCTCAGAGTTCAACTATCTTGGATCTCTTATTACATCTGATGGGCGCTGTGACAAGGAAGTCAGACGACGGATCTCCATAGCAAAGGATACTTTTGGCAAGATGAAGCCTGTACTAACAAACAGGAAGACCGAGCTTGAACTGAAGTCCCGACTACTGAAGTGCTTTGCGTGGTCAACTCTCCTACATGGCAGCGAGTCATGGACCCTCAGTACAAGAAGCTGTAAGAATCTTGAAGCAACTGAGATGTGGTTCTCTAGGCGCATCCTGAAGATTCCATGGACAGCCCACACCAGCAATGAAACTGTTCTGCAGCTGATGCAACAGGACCGACAGCTGCTGAGAACCATCGAAAATAGGAGGAAAAAGTTTGTTGGACATGTCATCAGAAAGGGAGAAGTGAAAGAACTCTCCTTAGCAGGCAGACTCTTCGGATCGCGGGCCAAGGGACATCAAAGGAAACTCTTCCTGCAAGACTTCCAAATGACTGCAAGAGAAATATGGGACATGGCAAGAAATCGCCAGTTTTGAATAATCATCATGATCATGGTTCGCCTAGGTCCGACTCGGGCATGGCATAGAAGAAGAAGACAGGGGCCAGTTGTTGGAAGTACAGATTTAAATAAAGATGTTGGCAAGATGTCCACCTGGCTAGAGGATGACTTCATTCTGCTGACCAGATCATTTAAATCATGAAGTGAGATTGGGCTGAAACTATCCAGAATTGAAGGCTTACATGGCAACAGAGTACTTGGAGCAGAAGAGGGAGTGATGCTGGCTCTTACATTATTTATCTTATCCACAAAAAAAGGACAGAAAGTCATTGCAGTCTTTGTTAGAAAAGACAGGGACATCGGGGGGGCAGGAGTAACAATATTAGTAATGGTTTCAAACAAAACCTTAGGGTTTCGCTTACTGTTAGAAATTAGGTTTGCAAAGTATGATGTCCTTGCAACTTTGTATGGAAGCCCATAGTGGACAATATTCAAATGAAAATGTAATCCCACTATTGCATTATAATTTTTCACTTATGAATAAGTTATTTGAGACAATTTTGAATTGAAAATGCATTAATCCAATTATCACTTTCATTTTCACATACACATGTGGGAAATCTATGACTATATTCAAATGATAATGAAAAGCTGTTTGACATTTCATTTTCAAAGTCACGCTCCGCAATACAGTGGACAATATTCAAATGCAATAAGCAAAACAGCACCCCCAGCCTATTCCATTTACATTTACATGTCAACACACTCTTTTAGGGTCAACATGAAAATGCAAGTGCTATTTTCTGACTATTTGAAAATGATACTGAAAACAGCATTCAACATTTAATTTGCAAAGACTTAACTTTTTCTGCTGAGGACAATATTCAAATGCAATAAGATAAACAGCTCTCCCAGTCTATTGCATTTACATATACATGTCATCACGCTCTTTTAGGGTCAACATGATAATGAAAATACTGTTTTCTAATCACTTGGAAATAATAATGATATAATAATGAAGACGACATTTGACATTTCATTTTCAAAGACTTATCCTGCAATACATGGGACAGTATTCAAATACAGTAAGGGAAACAGTGCCTCCCAGTCCATTGCATTTTCAAATACATGTCACCACGCTCTTTTTGGGACACAATGAAAATTAAAATGCAATCTGTTAGCGTCTCATCAAGGCGGGTCTTCCGCTAGGACGTCACCCATTAGGGGAGCGAACGGAAACCATGTTCCTCATTTGCATACCAACCAATCAACTTCTGGGTAGCGCTTGTACGCAGGGAGGCTTACAGATAATGTCATGATGGCTAGGCTGCTATGTATTGTGTGCCATCGCGCATTAGGCTTCGTTGCGCTTTGGATGTAGCCATCTAGGCAGCTAGTATGCTAGCTAACGTTAATTAAGGAAAATATTTGTAAATGATCATCACATTAAAGCGATATGATTTGATTTTTGCTCCAACTCTATTAACTGAGCTAGCTGTCATATGCATGAACTTATCCGAGGCTTCGCGGCAGTGTTGTGCAACTGCAAACTAAGTGTGCTTGCAGATTTCAGAGATGTTAGCTACCTTGCTAATGAGTCTAAAAGCAATCGCTTAGGTACAGCTAGCTAGCTGTGATGCCTACTGGAGAAGCTCTTACAGCCCTGATTTGTCACTTTCAACGCCATCTTGCACACACGGCCTCTTTCACCATTGATCAGCAGCTTCTTCTCCCTGAAGAACAAACTGACAGTTCAGCCTGAGACATGTTATTTCATAGCTAGTTAAACCAGCATTATCCATCCATGCGTGCTATAGCGTATTTCATTACTCCAGATAAAATGCTATCCGTCTTCCCACCCCGCTGACGCTAGTTAGGGGAAATGTTTGTCATCATTTTTATACTTAATCGCTGTGATTCGGTTTTTGCCCTGGACTGGGAGGCGCTGTTTCCCTTACTGCATTTGAATATTGTCCCATGTATTGCAGGATAAGTCTTTGAACAGGCCATATATGCTCGAAAACCCTCCAATATGGCTGAATTAAAAGAACTATGCAAAGAAGAGTGGGCCAAAATTCCTCCACAGAGATGTGAAAGACTCATTGCCAGTTAACGCAAATGCTTGATTGCAGCTGTTGTCGCCGAGGGTGGCACAACCAATTAGGTTTAGGGGGCAATTACTTTTTCCACATAGGGCCAGTTAGGTTTGGACAGCTTTTTCCCTCAACAAATGAAATCATCATTTACAAACTGCATTTTGTCTTTACTCGGGTTATCTTTGTCTAATATTAAAATTTGTTTGATAATCTGAAACATTGTGACGAAAATGCAAAAAAATAAGAAATCAAGAAGGGGGCAAATACCTTTTCACAGCACTGTACAGCCTATGCGTAAATAAACTCCCCACTATCATGTGTTTCAACATTAGTTCTAACCACCCAGCTAGCTTGCTAATGAGTGTAACCCTACTGAATCTTAATTTACTACTTTGCATGCTAGCCAGTGAACAGTTTTTAGATCCCTAGTAAGATCCATTAATAGGTCACTTTAGCAATCAACAAGAATCGATAGTGAAAGGCCCTTTGCTCTGAACATAACATTGCTGCTAACAGTACATTGTGCTGTGTTCAGAGTAAAGAGCTTTTTACCAACTATTTCTGCTGTTGTAGAACCTTGCTAACCAAGCATGCTAGCTTGCTTTACTTTTCTACAGTTTCATTGCTGCTAACAGTACAGGACGCAATGTAGACATTTTTACTGTCAATTATCGTTGGACTTTAAAAATTACTATAATATTCAACCTCGGCTGTAGGCTTGTTAAGGGGTTAGCACGTTTGGATTAGTATCTAAGTAGTCTTATGAGGCTAAAATATGTTTGCTGCTTTCCTCATCCTTGGCAGTTCATGGTTTGTCTCCCAAGCCAATGGCCAATACTAGCTAGCAAGCCAACTAACCCAGGCGGCCTACATTAGTACATAGAATATGGATAAGTAGTTAGCTAGCTACCTCATAGAAATCTACTTCAAAAAATTCAAACTAACCATTCAAATGTAAACTTCATGCCATCCGAAATGTATTACTTTGATTACCTCAAAGTGGGGATTTACTTTGCTCATTGTTTGTGTGTGATTTTATTTTTTTATTTGTGCTTCCACTGTCAATAAAATTCCTATTTTTGACAAATTCGCAGTGTGGTTTTGCTATTTCATTCCTATTTTTTCAAAAAGCAAAATATTCCTATTTTCCATATTTTTCTGTGAACAGTTGAAACTTGACATCCTGCATGCAGTATGGCCAGTTATGATATTTAAAAAAGATACAGTATGTCTACCTGAAGCAAAGAAGAGCTATTGACATTTCACTAGCTTGCCTTGGGCCTCTGGGTTAGAAAATATTTGAAAATGACATGCCCAAAATTGAAAATTGTCTGGACTGAGTCCTCCACTAAACGTTCCCAGTCAACCCTCACAACACGTTTTGGTTTACCAGCTCTACCAGTAGTCTTCCCCGCCATCTGATCCAGCTCACCACCTGATGGTGATCAATTGACAGCTTATGGTAACAATGTTAGGAAACAGCTTATTTACATGATTACCCATAACAAATGCTACTGTGGCAAGCATTGTTCACCAGTTAAAAGATAATGGTCATATTAACTGCGTTTGTTATCGTTTGCATTGTCACTGATTGATACTTATGCTTTGGCAACCATCCATATTTTCAGTGACTGTGCATATTCACTGTAGTTCTGGTGGCCATCATCCTGATTCATCACTGCCAGCGATTGAATTGATAATTAATTTGGATAATTTTTGCCTGCGAAAGTTCATTAATTCATTAATTACCTCAAAATATTGTAATCTTCTAGATACATATTGAAAATCTGCTCTTAAAGAACCAAAATGGTCCTCCACTGCACCAACTTTTCTGAGAGGGAATGCTCATCAGGCTTTTCATAATTTACTACAGTACGCTTTCCATTGTTTACTTTTATTTATAGGTACAACTATTTCTGTTGTGGAGTAGTGGAAATCATTGAATGAGTCACAAAACAGTGCAGTAAATGAAACAAAATCCTTCAACAACTGAGAATTAATGGTTTGTGACAAAACAGCACTTGGGCTGGATGGAGTTTGAGCTCACAGCTCATCTAGTATTTATTTGCGGCAATCTTTCTCGCCCATTTGATCAAGCACTGCCTTTCAAAGTTGTCGCCTGTGATGCGAACTCTGGTTTAATCTGCAGTAAAACTGCTAATGTTGGGCTGTCTGGTACAATTTGGATGACAATTCCACATGTTTAGAAAAATGATTCCAGCAGAATAGAGACTTGTTTAGGATGACTCATCGGAGAAATTATTCATGTAAAAGAATCACAGAAAAGGATTAATTAAAACTGGTAGCGTGTGTTACATTCTGCTATTTCTGTCTGTTCTGGTTTATGTTTATTTCCACTTGGGTTATTAGTTCATGCAGTCTGTATCATCTGCCTTATTCTTTGCCAGTACCAGGCCTACCAAAGAAAACGGCCAAGCTGTAACAAAAGTAAATCAGATGTCTACCTTTTTCAAATAACCAGCAACAAAAAATCGAAAACATGCCACATTCCTGCAAACTTCGTACCACAACACTTTGAAGTTGATACATTTTCACCAGAACCAAACTCAAAAAAATCGCACAGCCTGTAACAAACCCAGAGACGAACCAAATGAGTTCTCAATTGTGTTTCTGGTTCTTTGAAAAAGGAAGAAATCAGACAAACTTTTGTTACAGCTCGGCCGTTTTCTTTGGTAGGCCTGAGTTCCATGCACATTGTTTTCCTGTGTGATGCTGTGTTCATTGCCAGTGCACGGCCCTGTCGGCAAGCTGTCACATTTCAGGTGAT
The DNA here is from genome assembly GCA_029692085.1 of Gymnothorax javanicus. Lineage (NCBI taxonomy): Eukaryota > Metazoa > Chordata > Actinopteri > Anguilliformes > Muraenidae > Gymnothorax > Gymnothorax javanicus. Next base: position 88,012,872 of record CM056195.1, on the reverse strand, counting down.
TTCGGAAGTTTTCCGGTGTTTCACGAATTCCTTCACTTCTCGTTTAACTTCCTTCGACACTACTTGGACTTTAATTAGTAATTAAAGTTAAATACACCGTGTGTTCTGACTTTGGCACACCACAGAGAAATGTGTAATTAAGCACTCAGCCCAGATTTAATGGTCCAGTGTGTAACTTTTTTAGTTGTTCATTATCAAAATTTGTGTTGCCCGTTCACAAATCGTCCTTTTTTATGAATATTTACCACCACCATCAATTTCAAGTATTCCTATTGGCTTGAAATTTTACATTTGCACATGCATGAACTGGGGTAGACACTCCATATGCATGCGCCATCTTGAAATACGTTAGCAGGTAAGGGACATACAGGATATACAGCTCCGCCTTTCGCGTTTTTCCTGTCACATGATAAACTCACAGGTGCATCTAATCGGTATCGTCGCTTCCCGGCCCTGGCAAGTTTGAAGAAGGAAAGATGAAGGACCACACGTATTCAAAATCCAAATTTCAGGAACAGGAGTCTTCTTCTTCACCCAAAAAAAAAGAAATAGGATATTGAAAAGAGCAAGAGACTGGCGTCATCAGAAAAAAAGAGTGAACATTGGAGCTGCCTTCCAAAGATGGAAAGACCTGTGCAGGAAAAGGGGATCAACAGAGACACCAAATTTGCTTGCTTCCTTCTGGACAGGTAGGATAATATAATAGTTTGAATTTAAAATGTTTATTTCATTGCGCAATCGTCTATCAGTATAGTCTGGGGGATAGTTTCGGGGAAAATTTCCGGTCGGGGAGGACGCTGGCGTGTGCTATCGCCGCTTTTCCGCCTGATATTATATGCTTTTTTGTGCTGTGGTTTGTAATCTGCTACCTACAAGCCACAGTTTTGGAATCGAAGACCTGGGTGCAAGAAGTACTTTAGTCACAAAATAACATTTTTGAGATATTAAGGGTCAAAGTTTTGAAAACATGCTGCAGATACTTTTTTTAAAAAATAACATTCAGTGGCGCCTGCTGCTAGTCCCAGGGGTTATACAAAGTAGACAGACACGTTTTTGTGGAAAAATAATGCTTTATTACGAAAAAAACAAGAAAATCAGTTTCGGACTTTGGTACTTCTTACCATAAAATGCCTGGGCTTCGGTACTTATTGCCATAAAATGCATGGACTTCGGTACTTTTACCACACAAATGCCGTTTCAATCATTTTCTGATTGCCAAACAGTCATTTTTGCTACGCTTGTCACATGACACATACAAGCAGCTGATTGGACAGTCATGGACTTAGGCACTTGTTCCCGATGACGTCAAGGGCTTGAGTACTTCTTGCACAAAAATTCAGTAGATTCAGGGAAGGCCGTATATCAGTATTGAGGACGCTGTACGCGTCATCAGAGTACTGTCGCGCTGGATGTATGTAACAGACGGCTGCCTCCTAAGTACGACGGGAAACCTGGAGTGGATTATAAATATGGCGGAGCGGATTTGACTTTTCTACGCCCCTTGCAGAGACCCTCTCTTCCCTCACTGGTTAAAATTGAACTCTTTAACGCACAGTCTTTATCCAACAAGGCATCCTTCCTGCAGGACCATATCCATGAACATGGGCTGGATCTCCTCTGCCTTGCAGAAACATGGCATCAGCCAGAAGTATTCTCTACTCTAAATGAAGCCTGTCCCCCTGGTTATTCATACCTTGAGAAGGCATGCAGCACTAGATATGGTGGCGGTCTTGCAGCAATACATCGGCAAGACCTGGAGCTATCCACTATCCCTGTGCCTGTACTGTCCTCGTTTGAATGCCTTGCATTCAAAGGCAAGCCTCCTCTGTCTTTGACTTTCGTACTTATTTACTGCCCGCCCAAACCCAACTCATCTTTCATCCCAGAGTTTCAGGACCTACTCAGTACACTCTGCTCATCCTCTGCAAATGTCATGGTTCTTGGAGACCTTAACATTCATGTTGACACGCCTTCTTGTCATTCTGCTGCTGAGTTCCTCCACCTACTTGACTGTCTAAACCTGCAGCAACACGTTCATGCCCCCACTCATTCCAGAGGGCACACACTTGACCTGGTGATAACAAACTGCTCTCATCGTGAACCTACAGGTACGGGATCTAGGGCTGTCGGACCGCAAAGCCGTCTTCATGGAGCTGCCCCTCTCCCATTCACCCTACTCAATTTCAAAGTGCAAATCCACTTTAGAGCTACAAAAAACATTGACAGTGATGCCTTTACTCTCGATTTCAGACATGTATTCTCTGGCTGTACTGCTCTCTCCTCAGTTACTGAGACAGTGGATTATTACAATCAGTCCCTGACCAGCCTCCTAGACCATAACACCCCTGTCAAGACCCATATGGTCATCTTCTTATGCTCAGCCTCGTGGTATAATAGCGAGCTGCGGAGGATGAAATCAGCTGGACGTATTCTTGAACGGCACTTCAAGGCTTCAGGACTGACTGTACACAACCAGGCCTACAGGGCACATCAAAAGGCCTATGCTAAAGCCCTCAAAGACACACGGTCCCAGTTTTTTTTCCAACATCATCAATAACAACCCTGCAAACTCTAAGCAGCTCTTCTCCACTGTCATCACCTTCTCAAGCCACTTACCAGCTCTCACCTGGATGCCACAGTGGAAAAGTACAATGACTTCATCAACTTTTCAGGAATAAAATAGAAACCATCCGCACCCTCCTCACCAGTTCTTCCAGCCCCTCAGCCACTCCTACTCATATGACTGACCCACTCCCTGGGCCTTCCATATTTTTCAGCCACTTTTCCACCATCACACAACACAATGTTGAGGCCATAGTCACAAAAATGAAAACATCCACTTGTACGCTGTACCCCCTCCCCACAGCCCTGGTAAAGTCCAATCTTCCTGCCATTAGCCGCCTCATTACCCAGGTTTTAAACCTCTCCCTTCAAGCAGGTTATGTTCCACATGCACTCAAAACTGCTGTCATCTGGCCACTTCTTAAAAAACCCACACTGGATCCAGATGTCATTGCCAGTTACAGACCCATCTCAAACCTTCCATTCATCTCAAAGGTTCTGGAAAAAGTAGTGGTTGCTCAACTTCACAACCATCTCACACTACACAGTCTTTATGAAACATTTTAGTCTGGTTTCCATCATGGCCACAGCACAGAAACAGCACTGGTTAGGGTGACAAATGACCTGCTGATGACAGCTGACGCTGGCTCCCCATCACTTCTCATTCTCCTGGATTTGTCTGCCGCCTTTGATACAGTTGACCATAACATCCTGCTGCACCGTCTTCACACCACCATCGACCTCTCCAATTCCATCTTCAACTTGTTCTCCTCTTACCTCACTGGGAGGACTGAGTACTTTGGAATAGGAACGGCAAAATCCAAGACCCGCACTGTCACCTGTGGTGTCCCCCAGGGCTCGGTGCTCGGACCTACCCTCTTCACATTGTACCTGCTTCCCCTTGGCAATATCATCAAGAGGCATGGGCTGTCGTATTACTGCTGTGCAGATGACACGCAGCTGTACTTAAAAACCAGCCACTCTGCACCCCTGTCATCTGCCACTCTCACCACCTGCCTGGAGGAGATAAAGGCGTGGATGAAGCTCAACTTTTTGCTGCTAAACAGCTCCAAGACTGAGGCCATCCTAATAGGCAGTCCCTACCAGGTCCGAAAATCCACCATCATCAGCATCACCTTATCTGGTCAAGACATACCTCTCTCTCCTGTCATCACCAATCTCGGTGTTAAAATGGACCCACATCTCGCCTTCAATGCCCACATTCAATACCTATGTAAAACCTCCTTCTATCACCTCAGGAACATCGCCAAACTCCGTCCAGCACTAACTCTGACAGATGCAGAGAAACTCATCCATGCCTTTGTCTCCTCCAGGCTGGATTACTGCAACGCACTCCTCATTGGGATCCCCAGCAAGAGCATTCAGAAGCTCCAATACATTCAAAACTACGCTGCTAGGATCCTGATGAGGGTGGGAAAATTCGACCACATCACTCCCATCCTAAAAACTCTGCACTGGCTCCCCATCTCACTCCAGATTGAGTGCAAGGTCTCCCTCCTCACCCACCAATGCATCCATGGAATTGCCCCAACCTACCTCAAGGATCTCCTCACTCCTCAGTCAACGTCACGCTCCCTCCACTCCTCCTGCACCTATCGCCTTAAAACCCCCAGGACTAAGCTCCACGCCATGGGGGATAGGGCTTTCAGCTCTGCGGCACCCCGCCCGTGGAATGCCCCCCCAGGCCACCTGAGGGCACCCCAGACCACTGACTTTTTTAAACGTGGCTTGAAAACCCACCTTTTTAAGAAAGCCTACTTGTGCTGAAGTTTTAATGTTAATTTTATTAACTGTATGCGCTGTAGCACTTTGAGATTATTTTATAATGTAAAGTGCGTTACAAATAAAATTTATTATTATTATTATTATTATTATTATTAACAGTAGGTCTATGCTTTCCACTGCGTAATTGAAACAATTTGCTCTTCGCGCAGGTTAGGTGTATTCACGTGTATTCGCGTCTTTGCCTTGACTTTGAATGTAGTCTGTCTTGTTTCGCGTCTGGTGTGAAAGTGGCTTCAGCTGGCAACCTTTTTATTCGGCGCATTTTAATGCCAGCTAGCGAGCTAAATGCTTGCGGTGCAACTCCAGCCAAATTAGTTCTCATAATAATGGCTATACGCATTTTAAATTGACTAAATTTAAGTGCATGAAATATGTTAGCTAGCTAGCAAGAGAGCCTGTATGCCAACCTAGCTAGCTATATTTAATTTTGTTATATATATGCAAGCTAGGTGCCTAAATTGCAAAGTTATAACTATTCACTATTATCCATTGATTTCTATGAGTAAGTCCAAAAATAATACAACTGTACATGTGTACCGGAGGTCGCGGCCAAACAGCAGTAGAAATGTAAAAACGGCTCATGGCGAAATATACACAGCCAAAATTAAACGAACGGACCTGGGGCGTGTTTCCCAGAAGCGTAGTAGCTAACTAAGTTAGCAACTTACATAGTTCCACAAATTCACAGTCATTGGGCCCAACTATGCAAGTTAGGATCTGTGATTTCGGGAAACGCACCCCTGATCGCCGGTAGAAAAGCTAGATGAAGTCGTGGATGACATCTTGGCTTTTTGAAGCGTGAAGGCAACCGTAGCTGTAATACGTACTTTGAACTGTGTGGCGCGAGAGAGTTGATTGCGATATATGATCTCAACGCTAGAGGGGAGAAATTCCTACACATTGTACCTTTAATGATTAAGATAATTGCTAAGTAAATAAAATTAACTATTAAAACTGCCAAAAAGTAAGCCTTATTCTCAGCTGTAAAACGCTGTGGGCGCGTTCATATTTTATTTATAAAATACTAAATAATTAATTGTTACGGGCTTGTGGTTTGGTTTTTTTGCCGATGGTTACGAAGTCCGCCAACCCATCTTGTTCGGTAGCGCTGGCTGGGGAAAGACGTCAATCGGGATTCCCTTCCTGCCTCTATGGGTTCCCTCCTGTCCACGTGCCCCCGCCAACCAATTACCTGCTGCTAGCTGCTTATCTTCCTACCGCCGCACCCAGCTCCCAGGACGAATCACGTTAACCCAAAGAAAAAGCCTTGATTATATCCGGTTGCGGCTGTGATTAGGCGTAAGCAGTCTGCCTCGATGTTTTGTGCCTCTCGTGTATTTGTTAACTTTTTTGCTTTTTAACTATGGGCTTTGACTTATTCGTTACTTCAGTAGTTTGGCCTACTCGTGTATTTGAATTGTTAAATTGAAATTTAGGCACTCGTTCGTTCCATGCGGGTCCTGAGCTGGGCCATAGTCAGGCAATATTGCTGTTTGTTTTTCATAATCGTCCCACACCCTACAGGGTATTTATTTTGTGTACCACGCTAGTTCATGGGTGGCTGCATTTTGTACCTTTTTGTTGGTTTTTCTTTTACAAGCTAATAAAGCTATCGGACTCTGTTTGTGTTTACTTTATGTTTTGCTGCCACCTACCGGCCCATTCCCGTAAGTGTGTAATAACTGTCCACCTGCTGCCATCGTCGGTTTCATTTAACAATTACCTGCTTACTGGCACTTTTAAACAACACTGTTCTGTGTTACTTACCTTTGTCCCTAGTGGATTAATAATGTTGAAACATAATAAAAATATAGTCAGTAAATGGCACATAGGCTGGGCTACTTACGTGACGTGCACATACAGTCTGACCTAATCATGTAACATTAGACGGAGACCAGCTGGCCGATACAGATGGATATTTTAATGGGAGAACATTGATATGGTAAGCGAGTCAAATTAGGCCAGATGTTCAAAATGTCACAAAAGTGGATATTCATTTTCTTTTCAAAACCTTCCCCTGAACCAGCTAAGCGCTTAACAGAAAGAGAGTTAGAAACAGCTGCTGACAAGTCGACAGCTGTTAGAGAGAGTAATCTGATATGCCTTCTGTCAAAATGATTGATGGCTTTTTGATGAGGTCAAGAGGTCATATGAATTATTTAAAAATTATGTTATTATAGTTCATTCTGTACCCCCCTCCTCCTCCTCCCCTCCTTCTCTGGCAGCGTGGTTAGTTCAGCACTGTTCCCACCCTCCCTCCCCCTTCCTTGCTCTGGTGTGGGGCAGTGATTTAATTTTATACATTTTAGCGAGTTTTACGTTTTTGTGGGGTTATCCCTTTTAAAGCATTTATTTAATTGTATTATTATTATTGTTTAGTGCTTTTTAGACATGTATTATTTGAGTAGTGGGGAAGTGAAAGTGATAAGTGGTAAAACTTCATTTCAAGCGTTTGTTGGTCTTGGGGAAACAAAAGAGAGTTAAAATTCAAAGAGTGTTTTACAGTTGTTGGCCACATATTAGTAAAATAGTGTTTTAAAGCAAAAAAATGAAAGCAGGAAGTGTTAAAGCTGGAATATAATCCGATGGTGAAAGTATGCTGAAATTGCGTTGCGTGCAAGAAGAATAAGGAAAGAAAGATAAAATTATTTTCCGGTAAAGTCTTTCCGAGAGATGTGAGTGAAAAAAAGGCATCTTTAAAGATCGGAGCAGGATTGTCGAAAGTTTTTGTAAGTTAGTTAACGAAAGATCGATGCAAAATAAGGATGGTTATAGAGTATCCAAAGTCTTCTCATGCCGTAGATCTTCTTTCCTTCTCTCTCTCTCTCTCTCTCTCTCTGTGCAAAGGCATAGTAAGTGAATAGGAGAATGGGAGTCAATGGGGGCGGTGCTGGCTCTGTGTTTGTGAGTTGGCGAGCTTGCGGGCAGCCAATGAATGAATAAGTGAAGCAAACAGCTTCTGCCAAAAATAATAATAGTCGGGGGGCGCCCCGGTGGCACACCGGTCTAAGTGCACACACCATAAAGGCTGTGTCCTTCTCGCGGCGACCTGGGTTCGATTCCGGCTCAGGTCATTTGCCGCATGTCATCCCCATTCTTCTCCCCAACCTTCCTGTCTCTCTCTACAGTGTGACTGTCAAATAAAGGTAAAAATCCCCCAAAAAAATCTTTAAAAAAATAAAATAAATAATAATAATAGTCAAATGATGAGACTTACCCAGGGGTGGGGGATGAACAGCATGGGTGCGCGTGTGTGCGTATGTGTGGTGAATAGTGGTGTTCATGCATTGATAGAAAAATCGGAGTCAAAGCCGGCCTTCAGGACTTGATGATTTTCATCGAGAAAGAGTCCACTTTGACTTCACCTTGTGGGGGAACATGAAAACAACACTTGATCAATTCTTTTTTGAATATTTCCTCCCAACTCTTGGCAAATAGTGAACTCAATACTGAGTCCCACCCAATTCACAGAGACCCAAAGACAGAATTAGAATTAATTTTTTTATTGTACATTGTGTAACAACTGTTAAAATGTCAAATGTTTTCATCAACTTTTTTAGTGAATGTAAATCACCTCTTCAAGAGATTTTAAAATTAATTTCATATTATATGAATTGCATATTTTAAGCCATTTTCAAATCTTTGTGATGCTTTCAATTTTGATTTATTAAAGCAGTAGTTGAACACTTTGAGAATGTGCTTGGGTTACTAGTTATCTGCGCAAAAGAATTTAAAAGAGTGGCCCTTGAAAATTAGTCAGCATGGCACACACGTACCAAAACTAATTAAGACTGCACGCATTATTATGTAACCATGGGAAAAAATGTTTCAGTGTTGCATATCATTTAAAATGGTCTCAAATAAACAAATTTAACTTTATTTTTTAGATTTTATTTTTGGGGGGGTACTTTGGGGTGCGTTGCCATATGGCAACATTATGCAGCAATGGAATGCCCAAATGCATTTTTTTCCCAAAATGACATGAAGTAAAAAGATTACAGACCTTTCTTACAAAAATGAAATGATTTTTATTGTATGAAAAGACTTGAAATATGACCACCATTGATTTCAGGGGGTTGTTTAACAAATACAACAGCAATTAAAAGATATTCGGCAACAATATTTACAAACGATTTGCTGGAATCTCATATCATTCCTTGTCAAAGTGGATAGGTTACGTTAATTTTTTTCTCTCTCATAACAAGGCAAAGGCATTCACATTACTGGTTTAAATGGTAAGAATAGAGAATTTCTTTACAATATAGCTTTGCAAGCTGTCACAATTCCATTTCAAATGTAAAACAGTCAAATTGAGGGCTCATTTCAGCCCTCCTCTGAGCCTTGCCATAGAACACTGACGGGTTCATTCTCTTAACAAAATAATGTAAATTTAAAACATACATTTCTTAAAATAAAGTCGTTAGTAATTCTATCCATCCAGACACTTTTTATTTGTGAATCCATAATTTATTTCTACTTGTCAAACTCATACAAAACTACTCTGTATTACTGCCTAAGTATTCATTTAAACCACATGCAGTATTGTTCCATTACCACACATTGTTGCCATATGGCAGCATACCTATTTTGTTGGATTAAAAGGCATTTATTACATAAAAACAATATTCAAATGAATTTAAAAGATTGGAACTAATCACAGATGCTTGCAATATTTTTTAAATGCTGCAGACATTTGAAAAATTGAGAGAAATCTGTGCAGATTCAGGTGCGTTTCTTCCGTGACTCAGAGTCATCAATAGTGTGGGGAAAAATGGGACTAGCAGGGAAATTGGTGTCATGTGATATCAACAAAGCATATAATTGGTAAGCAGTGTTCTGCCTTGCATTTTAGACCAATCAGTGCACAAGATTATTTTCAAATTTCAGGAATTTGCCAAAGAAAGGGTATGCTGCCATATGGCAACTGTGCAGTAGAGGGTTAACAGTCCCCAAGAGAGACAGGGGAAGAACTCCATCGAAAATGTGGTACTGTTTGAGTCTCCTTATAGCTCTCTCTACGGGAATCTACAATCTAGCAATTTGTTGAGTTACTTATCACTTTACTTGACTAACAGTAGCCTGTGACACGTAAAAACGCTCTCCCAGCGATTCTTCAAAGGCACCCTCCCTAACACGCCAGAGAAAGAGGAAAAACTGGTCAAATAAACTCAGGCTGTCTGCCTTAAAACATACACGGGTCATCTCCTGGTCCTGCTTCACCATTCTCTGAGCCTGACTCCATCTCAGCATACGTTCAGCAGTAGGCTCCAGAGACCGGAAGACTGCTTTCAGTATCTCGTAGTCCTGCAAGAAAAAGGTACACAGTTGTGTTGGTTTTCCCGCTCAATATCAAGTTAAACTGAAGTTAGTGAAGGCAATACAGATGTGGCACTGTGAGATTGTTATATATGCCATTAATATTCAAAAAGCATTACTTGGACCAATTTTTGCTTCTTTTGAAGTTCAATTCTTGAATTTGAATTACAAATGTTTTTTTGGGGGGTATACACTTCTGGTTTCATTTTAGCACAGCACCCTGAAAGGCATTTTATACTACTCACCTGAAATCCGGTATAGAATGTCAAAAGCTTAGGATCATTCTGGAACCACTGCAAACAAAAGCGGGATGCTTTGAGTATGTTATTCTCCCCGGTAAGCCGGGTAATCTCCTCCCGTGCTGCCTCCAGCTGTTCTTCCAAAGGCAGGGGGAGCTGCACATGATCGTGGTCTGGATGGGGTGCAGGCTCAACATTTTGCTCTTGACCATTGAAGGTAATTTAAAAAATCAGAAAACATTAACTCCAATATATGTAAATACTTGCATCTCTGGTGAAAAGCAGACTATTGAACTGGCTTTCAGTAATTTTCTTACTCAGAGTCAGCTACAGCCATTGGTTGTTCCTGAGGTGTCTCTTCTCCAGCAGGTGCATTACTGTGTATAGAAACCCCTCATTAATCCTCATAGCACTTATTGCATGTAAATATACACTACCGGTCAAAGTTTTATAACACCCCCATTTTTCCAGTTTTTACTGTTATGTAACCATTTCAAGCCCAGGTGAACAGAATAAATGGTGAACAGCCAGAGGTGTAAAAAAAATTTAGGTCATAAAAACTGAAAATTAATGCACATTTGAGAAATATACAAAATTCTTTTTTCAGAGAACAAAAAATGGATTAACAACTTACAGCTGTTCTGCAGCAGTGGGAATTATTTTAGCCTTTGTAGTTGATGCTAAGAATTGCAACAGGCGTCACAACTTTTGTTGATTACTCACAAATCCTCCGCAATGAAAGCAGTGTAGGAAAAGACAATTCTACCATAACATTTTTAGAAAGTATTTCAAAAGTATAGTGCAGCTGGAAGTTGTGTATTGCTATCATAAATAATGGCAAGAAAAGGGCAATTAACAAAGGAAGAGAGACCGAGCATTATAACCCTAAAAAATATACGCTTTTCCTTTAACATGGGAGTGTTCCAAATCGTTTGACCAGCAGTGTGCATTAAATAAACTGAATGGCCCTATTGTATTTACCTACATTTGCTGACATGTAAAAATGAATTCACTTACCTGACTCTTGCGACAGATCTCCTCACGATGTGTTTGTTGTCCATGCAAATTATATACCTTATTATATATTATATATTATATATTATATAATATATAATAAATATATATATAATATATTATATATTATATAATAATTTAGATATATATAAATTATATACCTAAATTTTTATACCTTTCAGCATTCATGGTGCTTTTTAAAACATGCAAGTATCCCACACCATATGCACTAATGCATCCCCATACCATCAGAGATGCTGGCTTTTGAACTGAACGCTGATAACAGCAGGGGTGGTCTTTCTCCTCTTAAGCCCAGAGGACACAACGCCCATGATTTCCAACAAGAATGTCAAATTTGGACTCATGTGACCACAGGACACTTTGCCACTTTGCTACAGTCCATTTTAAATTAGCCTTGGCCCACAGAACACGGCAGCGCTTCTGGATCATGCTCAACAATGGCTTCCTTTTTGCATGATAGAGTTTTAGGTGGCATCTGTGGATGGCACGGCAGACTGTGTTTATAGACAGTGGTTTCTTGAAGTATTCCTGGGCCCATTTAGTATTGTCAATGACAGAATCATGCCAGTGAGTGATGCAGTGGCGTCTGAGGGCCCGAAGATCACGGGCATCCAGTAAAGGTCTTCGGCCTTGTCCCTTACGCACAGAGATTTTTCCAGTTTCTCTGAATCTTTTGATTATGTTATGCACTGTGGATGATGAGACCTTCAAATCCTTTGCAATTTGATGTTGAGGAACATAGTTTTTAAAGTATTCCACAATTTTTTTACGCAAGCCTTCACAGGTTGGAGACCCTCTGACCATCTTTACTTCTGAGAGACTCAGCCTCTCTAAGACATCCCTTTTATAGCCAATCATGTTACACACCTGATGCCAGTTAACTTAATTACTTGCTCAATGTTCTTTCAGCTGATTCTCTTATATATTAATTGCTTTTTCAGCCCTTTCTTGCCTATGTCCCAACTTTTTTGAGACCTGTTGCAGCCAGAAAATTTGAAATAAACTCATTTTGTGGATAAAAATGTAAAATGTCTCAGTTTCAACGTTTGAAATGTTATCTATGTTCTATGATAAATAACATATTGGCTCATGTGATCTAAAAGTCATTGCATTTTGATTATATTCACAATTTACACTTCGTCCCAACTATTTCGGAATTGGGGTTGTATATTCATATGTGCATTTTTCATCTGTCTACTACATTCGCAGATTAGTGCAAACTCAAAGAGCAATTATAGTCCATTACGTTCAACATTTTAGACTTAAGGTGCATTACCGCCACCTACCGGGCATCAGTGTGTGCATCAGTGTGACCGGTGTGCCAGAAATGAGAGAACTGAGAAAAATCGGCTTTGACTCCGATTTTTCTATCAACGCATGCGCTTTGAACACCACTCTTCACCACACATACGCACACACGCGCACCCATGCCGTTCATCCCCCACCCCTGAGCAAGTCTCATAATTCGACTATGATTATTATTTTTTTATTTTTTTTTATTTTTAAAGATTTTTGGGGGGGATTTTTACCTTTATTTGACAGTCACACAGTAGAGAGAGACAGGAAAGTTGGGGAGAAGAATGGGGATGACATGCGGCAAATGACCTGAGCCGGAATCGAACCCAGGTCGCCGCGAGAAGGACACAGCCTTCACAAACACAGAGCCAGCACCGCCCCCATTGACTCCCATTTTCCTTTTCACTTAGTATGCCTTTGCACAGAGAGAGAGAGAGAGAGAGAGAGAGAAGGAAAGAAGATCTACGGCATGAGAAGACTTTGGATACTCTATAACCATCCTTATTTTGCATCGATCTTTCGTTAACTAACTTACAAAAACTTTCGACAATCCTGCTCCAATCTGTAAAGACGCCTTTTTTCACTCACATCTCGCGGAAAGACTTTCCCGGTAAATAATTTTATCTTTCTTTCCTTATTCTGCTCACTTATTCACCAATGGCATTATTTTCCAGTTTTAACACTGCTTGCTTTCATTTTTCGCTTTAAAACACTATTTTACTAACATGTCGCCAACAACTTTAAAACACTTTCCAAATTTTAACTCTTACGTTTCCGCTCGACCAACAAACACTTGAAATAAAGTTTTACCACTTTTCACTTTCACTTCCCCACCACTGAAATAATACACGTTTTAAAAGCACTAAACAATAACAATAATACAATTAAATAAATGCTTTAAAAGGGTTAACCCCACAAAAACGTAAAACGTGCAAAATTGTATAAAATTAAATCACTGCCCCACACCAGACCAAGGAAGGGGGAGGGAGGGAGGGTGGGAACGGTGCTGAACTAACCACGCTGCCGGGGGAGAAGGGGAGGGGGAGGAGGGGGGTACAGAATAAACTACAATAACATAAATTTTAATTAATTCATGTGACCTCTTGACCTCATCAAAAAGCCATCAATCATTTTGACAGGAAGCATATCATATTACTCTCTGCTCTTCTTCCCGCACCTCCCGCATCTGTGCCAGTAGACCGACAGCGACAGGTACAGCAGCATTTAGCCCCACTCGGTACTCCTGTCCCACCTCCTGAGACTACTGAAAAGGCAGATGCAGCGTCCTTGAGACCACCAGACAATGATATATTTCCTGTTCAAAAACTTATTGGGAGAGCTTTACTCGCTCCTGCAAGGAAGGAGCGAGTAAAGAAGACTTCAATACAGTCTTCTATCCAATAAATATTGACGTTCACCTGGGTTTTTAGTCTTCTTTGGTTTTTCTTTATGGCATTACCGCATAAACAAATTGCAAAGTTAACTATTCAGTATTCCCTTCTGGTCGCTGTGCCTGGAACAGCTTATTAAAGCTTAGTCGCGTTTAGTTGGCTCGCGTTTTAAGTCGGACATTCACCCGGCTCACTTGAATTAAATATTAACGCTGACCGGGGTTTTAGTCTTTTTCGCATCTCATTTTTACTGAAGGGCTGTTCCAATTAAACACATTGCAAATGACATTATTTTTGTATTTTCTTCCGGTTGATCAGCTTGTTAAAGTTTAGTTGCTTGTTTGAGTGCTTAGCGACAGCCTGTTGGGGGGAATACCGTGTTTAGCTACCTCTCAGAGGAAATTAGTTGTTTAATCAGTTTATTTGAATTAAAGGGTACGAGGGCTTTATACTTTTTCCTTTAGTTGTAGTACCCATTTGTGGCTAGCTAGCTAGATAGTTACAGTTTGCATTTTTGACTTGGGATCTGAGATTTAGTATTTAGTTAGTAGGGCAACAGTTACTTGAGTCGTCCATTCGTTTAGGTTGGAATTTTAAACGGTAAGGTTTACCGGAGTGCTCTGCCCCCTCCCTCCTCCAGCCCCTCCAGTTTCTCCTGGGCTTTGTAGTTGCCCGAGACTAGCTAGTAAGCTAACACTGATATTGTGTATTGGTTATTGGCATTTTCTGTTCATCACTTCGCTGGGTATTGGAGGCTCTCATCTGAGAACAGTATAAGCCAGTCTGTGATTATCTAGTTTCTGAGCCAAGCTCTGTGATATTTTTAGACTAGTATATTCATAGTATTGGGACTATATAAAATCAAGTCAGCCGTCTGAGTACTTATTAAATATTGAGTTTGTCTCAATTTGTTATTTCATTTTTGTTAAGGGGTGATCTGGGGTTAAATGAAAAATGACACCAGGAAACAACTCAGAATTAATCTAAAGAGGTATATGTAATAACCACCAAAAAAGATACAAGTTGGCATTTTTCTGTTTATGCGGTTGCCATGGTAACCGAGCAAGCTCATTAAATATGCAAAAAACTTCTGGCACCAATTCCTCTTTAATTCTATGATAGAATTCAGTTTTTCTTTCATCATTTAAAAGCCATTGCTTATCCAAATGCAATGACATAGCCATTCTTTGCCTAATTTATCAGTTTTGTGATTTTGGGGCATTTTACTCAAATTTTGAAATTATTTTGTGCAGAATCTGACGAATACTCAAAATATTCAAAGAATGTCACAGATAGGCAAAATGTCCCTATGTCATTGCATTTCTAATGAAGTAAAGTACCTGCAGCCCAAATTTCATTGATTTTCAATGATAAATAAAAAAGTTATGGCTGCCACAAACATGAGAAACGTGGAAAAAGTAATACCTTTGGAAATCAATGGAAAATGCATTAGACCGCATTGAAAAGTGTAATTCAATTTTTAATCCTTGTAGCAAATAGTGATTATTAAAGGTGGGTTATTATAGAATATTTTTATTCAAAAAAATTTTTTGGAAAAATAATCAAATTTTGCCCATTTAACCCCAGATCACCCCTTAACTGGAACTAAGCCCCTGCTAAAAGAGGCTTATTATCCATTTACATAGTTTCCCCATGGTTTCTATCGTGACTGCTGCTCAGAGCTTCTCAGGTTAATAAATTGTGGTTCCTGAGGTTCTGTCTCGGCAATAATAATTTTCTTTGTTATCTAGGGTGGGCTAGGTAAATTAGGTCGGGCGTCCAAAATGTGGCCAAAACTATGTGACGGTTGCAGAATGATCACAATTCTGGAAAGAGGTTTCCAGGGTGGGTTTGTCTGCCATCGGTGCCAGCTAATTGAGCATCTGGAAAGCAAGATCCTTGATCTTCAGGGCAAGTTGGCGGCACAACATAGTTCGCAATCAGTAGAGTTCCTAGAGGAACTGAGTAGTATGCCGTTTAGAGAAATAGTGTGTACACCAAAGCAGGGTTGTGGGGAGACCCAAGAGCAGGCAGGGAGAGAAAGTTGGGTGACTGTAGGACGTCAGCGCAGGAAAGGGCATGCACGCCGTACAGCGACTGCTCCTCCACAGGTTGAGGGGTCCAACCGATTCCGGCCCTTGCAGGAACTCGACTTGGCCCCTGACTCTGAGAGTGGGGGGATTGATGAGCCTCAGGGCACCCTGTTGGCCTCTTCCCCTCAGAAATGGAAGTTGGTGATCGCGGGGGACTCAAATATTAGAGGAATAGACAGCTCAGTCAGGAGTCTCGTACGGTGTGTTGCCTGCCTGGTGCCCAGGTAGGAGACCTCCTGGAGCATGCGGACAAGCAAGATAAATTTGTGGAATTAGCTGAAAAGCTTAGGAGCAGATCCTCCATGGTAGTTTTCTCTGGAATTCTACCGGTACCACGTGCAAGCAGCAGAGATGCCTACTTTTGAAAAATGGAATCAGGAAGGATTTATAGTGGCAAGCCGAACTGAGGTCGCAAAGCGAGCTTGTTTCACGGGCAGGGTCCACCTGGTAGGGTCCAGGGGCCTGGTGGGGGTCTAGGGGCGCGCCCCATGAAGCTCCTGGAGTTTAAGTTTTGAAAAGTCTCCATTCACACTCCCTGCTGAGCATTTTTTAATGTTCCCGTTCACTACAATTGAATCAATTATGAAAGATGTCTTGAGTTTTTCCATCAACATTTGCTGTTTTTATTGTTTTTTTACACTTTTAGTTACACATACACACATAAACACACGCACACACAAAAGATGGACATGAAGTTTGATCAATATGAATCACTATCAAATTTAATATGGTGCTGGAGACTTATGTCATTAAGAATGTTCTATATTAGTTATTTTTGTAAGACCATTTTTTTAAGTGTGTTGATTTGTTACACTCAATGGTAGTACCAAAATGTACATTTCTGGGACCCTTTTCGGTCATTTTCTTTGCTTTCACCAAAGACTGCCACGTTTGCACCATTACTGGCAGACCAAGATGGGGAAAATGATGATTAAATTCAAACTTTCAAGCACCTGGAACATATGGCATATGCTCCAATGGATATAATTTTGTCAACTTTTTGATAGCATTCAAATGTTGTTTTAAGAAATGTATAGTTAGCTCAACAACTTGTTGAGTAATTTGTACAAGTAGCACAACCCTATAAGCCCACAACGCAAATAAATAAGCCTAACGTGTCAACAAATGATCACCTAGAGTGGGATATTAGCATACAGATATCGCGCCCAATTAAATTCAAACTCCACGCGAGCGCAAGTCAAATGAAGTCCAGACACCGTCCTCTGGAGCAGACCAGGTCGATGGAGTCGGCGGAGAAACCGTGAAGCTACTGCTACTCCACAAACAAAGCAAAGATCTATTTATCTATGACCATGATCTTGCGAGGCGACAAACTAAAATTTTATAAATATCTATTAAAAAAAAAGATGTAGTGTTGTACTTTCTAGTTATCATTGAAAAGCTATAAAACATAACAGCAATTCAAATGAAGAATTTAAAAAAGCCTTAACATCAAATCGGATACGGAGTGACTCATTGACATTGAATGAAAATGGTAACACTGACTTTCCCATCATGGCATCATGAATTACTAACAATCCACAATAAATTTAGGAATATGGACAATGGATATCCGCGACCAATTTGGCGTTTACTTACCGAGATCGCAAGTTAGGTGAATGGCACTTCAACAGCGGGTCTGAAAACAGTACGCGGCGAACATGTGCCCCAAGATACTGGAGCCTTACTGCCAGTATCTTTATTGTGCCGTTCGTGTGCATGTGTTTACAATGGCAATTAAATCCGGGAATTGACATATGGAAAGAGTAAACCAATCCATCTCCGGTCTGCTGTATACTAGGCCAGCTGTACTACATTAATCATTCGTAAGTGTGATGAGTTTTGAGGTGTTTAAGCGACCGAATATGCGTTAATTACTTTAAATACATAACTGGGTGATCGCGAAACGCATTGACTGCGTGCATGCACTGTACCACTCCACATTGCATGTGCATAGTATACATGGAATGCATACGTGGGATGATAAATGCTTTAAAGGTGAGAAAATCGGGAAGATTTCAGAGGCGCTCTTAAGTTGGGAGGCGGCCTTATTTTCCAGGAGCCTCCCAGAGAAATCGGGAGCGTTGGGCATCTCCGAAGCAGAATTTTATCTGGAGGTTTAACACGTGGCTACGAACCTAGTGTAGGAAAGAGGGGTACAGGTTTATGGAGCACTGGAACAACTTCTGTGACAGGGGTGATCTGTACAAGCCAGACGGGCTACACCTGAACCGGAGGGGTACCTTTGCACTGGGTCAGCGTATGTTGAGGGTAGCACAGGGTTATTTAAACTATGGCCTTGGGGGGGAGGGAGGTGAGAGAGTATTATAAATAGGGAAATGCAGACTGCCCTGATGGAAGCTGACAGTGCTACATGCACTATTGATGCTATATATTTAAAGCAACAAAGTGTAGTGGGGGTCTTGGAGCAGCAAGCATCTGGGCAATCAAAGTGGAAGTGCATTAGTAATACCCTGAAATGTTTTTATTTAAATGCTAGAAGTATAAAAAAATAAATTTCCTGAACTTGAGGCTGTTATGATTAGTTAGGGCTATGACATAGTCGGGATTACAGAGACATGGCTTAGTGAAGAGGATGGAGATGAATATAATATAGAAGGTTATAAGCTCTAAAGGAAGGATAGATGTAATAGGCAAGGAGGGGGTGTAGCACTCTATGTGAACGAAAACATTAATGTGCAGGAAATTCCTGAAATTGAACATTTCTTGCCCTGGGAAGATATCTGGGTCAGACTCATTGGCAAACACGAGAAAGGTTTAAACATAGGAGTATGCTATCGACCGCCAGCTTTGGACAGTACTGTCAATGAAATGCTCTTTATAAGAGGATTAGGCAAGCTTGTAAGAGGAGGAGAGACTGTTATTATGAGAGACTTCAATTATCCTGGTATCGATTGGAAAATGGTGAAAGGACATAGTAAATGGTAGAAAGAATTTCTAGATGTTATGAATGACAATTTTTTGGTGCAGTATATTAATAAACCTACAAGAGAGACGGCAATTTTAGATTTAGTTCTCTGTAATGGCCCTGATAGAATTAGCAATGTTGAGGTACTGGAGCCACTTGGGACTAGTTTGACAGGATTACCTCATGGGAGGTTGAAAAAAAAAAAAACTGGAATGTGCACCACATGAAAAAGATCTGGGAGTGATTGTTGACCAAACCCTCTCAGGTTCTAGCCATTGTGCTGTAGCAGTTAAAAAGGCCAATTGGATGCTGGGATATATAAAGGGGTGCGCATTACTTTTTTGGTGTGGTTCTCAAGGGACTCACTCTTTACACAGCGCCCATCCTACAAGATGTCATCATCGCAGCCGCCCTTAATTTAATTAAAAAAAAAAAAACACCAACTCAATTTAGTTATAGTAATGCTGATGACAATATTTTTTAAATATTGTATTTCAGTGTTGATAGGTTAAAACGAGGGACGTTTAATCTCACAGCATCGATTTATCGACTACTCATGCTTTAGCGAGGACGCGCTTGGCTTAGAAACTCTGCAGAGTTCCTCTTAAGGCCCCGTCTCACGATTGTGTTTGGGAAACCCACGTAACAAAAATGTTACGAACAAGCTTAAGAATCTCTTTGACACGCTCGTTAATCCTGAGATCCAACATTATCAGGAAATCCACTGCAGTGCTTGAAACAAGCATGGTTGCCAGTCAAAAACAGCCTGATTGCTCTCAAGTCAAGAACAAACAGCCTTTGGGTCTGGAACAGTAGATTGTTAATGGACGAGAATAATTTTTTTTAGCAAGGGAAATTAGATAATATACTGTAATACATACAATGTTAGATATAACATTACGGATTTATTATAGAACTTTTCCAATAAGACACTGGAGTTTAAGGTAGGACTACGAAGCTTCTGAAAGGGATATGCATCAGTGGTGGCTCGTGAACTGGCAACTGGGGAGGCTCAAAACAATCCCCTAAAATTAATGATTGGTCACAACCTGTTTTCAATCATTTAAATTGCCATTACAGAAACTCCGAAAACTCTCAACATTATCAGGTGTGGCCAGTTTTCATTTATAACGCATACCTGTTAACTGTCACGCATTCGGTGTGAGTTTAAGTGGCATATTTACGTTCCTCTGCTGTAGTAAGTCCTTGTGCATGGAGGGGTCGGAAGCAATGGAATTTCATTAAGACGTTTCAAATGATCTTATTTAATTTGAACGATCATGAAACACATGCATTGCTTTCAACCCCTGAGTAAAGAAAAGCGTGAGAAGTCCGGAGTCATAATCGGTATTCGTTACAAATGAAAACTGGCCGCATCTGATAATGTTGAGAGTTTTTGCAGTTTCTGTAATGGTAATTGAAATTAATGATTGAGAACAGGTCGTGACCAATCATTAATTTTAAGGGATTGTTTGAGCCTCCCCTGTTGCCAGTTCACGAGCTGCCACTGATATGCATGCTCTTGTTGAAATGGGGCAACGCTTAACTTCTCAGCAAAAAAGTTGTTAATGTTGTAAATCGCTTGTAGCATCCCAGAGATTTTTAATATTAAATATGGTTTTTTGGGACAATTAGACGTTCAGGCAGCTCTGTGCGGAAACAGCATTCGGGCAGAAAATAACCGATGCAGACCATGCCGGTTTTCCCCTGCTTTGATGGATATGATGTCTTGCTTATTTGAATGAAAGCTGAGTTAACTTTTAAAGCTAATAATTTATGAGCACACTTGTCGCAATGTTTTCTATCTTACCAGAGATGTATGGAGAAAAACCCTGTTCCAGTAGCTGAAGTAAACCAGTCAAAAATGCCAAATATGTTAGTAGGCAATTGAGCTTCCCCTCAAGTTTTCTGCCGTGCATTTTTAATTTTTGCCTCACATGCGCACCAGTGCACCAATTATGTGCACCTTGGATATATAGCCAAAAGTATTGAGTATAAATCCAAGGAGATCATACTTCTCTTGTACAGCACATTCGGCAGACCACATCTGGAGTGTTCTGTACAGTTCAGGGGACCATACTTTAAGAAAGATATAGAGGCTCTAGAAAAAGTTCAGAGAAGAGCCACTAAGCTAATTCCAGGTATAAAAGATGAAAGCTCTGAGAAGAGCCTTAAGATCCTTAATCCCTTTAGTCTTAGAAAAAGGAGACTTTACCCCAATTTACACCAGGCGCAGCTGTGCTGCGGCACTCGGAGAAATACGCAGCCATTCTAGTCAATGCTCATGTTTACACCAGATACACCACGGCGCATGTCAGCAGCGTCCCAGAAGCGGCTCGGCGCTCTGCTCTGCAGAGAATACGCAGCAAGTCTATTTCTGCCGTTGGCGAGCCGCAGTCGCGCTGATCTGAATATAGCAGGGATACATTTCCCATAGTTCGACCATATACATTCAGTGGATCCAACTATGTTAGTATTTGTGCTAATGGGAATCGCACACCAGATTGTGCCAGGCAGGAAGTAACTATCAAGGGGAATACGCTTTTAACTAAAAGAAACCAGCCACAAATCTTTGATATTAAATTCGTTTATAACTTCTTTTTCAAAGTTGTGATTTTGTTATAACTAAAACACGGGCACAGTTTTTTTTAAATCTATGGTGTTCTCGGCTGGACTGTAGTAGGTTCTACAGCACAACAAAGACAGAAATGAAATTAAATGCAATTAAAGCAGAAAAAATAACAAAGCATTTAAGGTCGTTGCACAAATATGCCGGTAAAAATGACGAAATATGCGAAATCTGAGCAAGTCGATTGTATCAGCTGGCAGGATGCTGCGCTGACGTTCCGCGTTGTGAGACGCTGCTGGCGTAAATTGAAGTTGCGAGCGTGACGGAACAAAACCGCGGCGCTGCGCAGGCGCGCCTGGTGTTAATCCCAGGGTAGGGGTGATCTGAATGAGGTCTTTAAATATGTTAAAGGGATTAACAAAGTGAATTATGTAGAATTCCTTCGGCCAAGTTTTGTTAGTAGAACTCGGGGTCACAAATGGAAAGTTGACCATGGGTAAATTTAGCACTGATATTAGGAAACATTTTTTCATCCAGAGAGTAATTTTAATGTGGAATAGCTAGCCTGACCATATTTTTGAGGCAGAAACCTTGGGAATTTTCGAGAGCAGGCTTGATTTAAAGCTAGATACCATCGAATCATTGAGTATCTGAAGTGATATATTAACAATAGTAAAAAGAAACTGGCGAGCCTAGTTGGGCTGAACGGCCAGTTCTTTCCACTCGTTATGTTATGTTATCATTACCTGCTGATAATAAAGCAATGAACAATAACTGTCCCGAAAATCTCTCCAGTATTGTGAAAACACACACACACACACATATAAATATATAACTCAATCCCCAATGTCACTGGTAAGAGCACAAAAAACCCTGAAAATGACACTTTTTTGTCTAAACCTCAGTTATTAACCCCTCTTTGCAAATGCAGATGCCTGCAGACATGGAGCTGCTCTATTTATGCACAGTTACACTATTCTATCAATAGATGGCACACCTGAACCATTTACCGAATATTCACGACAGAGCCTTTCCTGTTACCGATTTAGAATAAGGACAAGTTAAGTCCCATCCCTGTTTCCCTGGAATTGTGTGAATTGAACTCCTCAGCCAAGCCCAATGCACAAACTGCCTAATATACCTGCCCATACGATCTATCTAGCAGTTGATAAACATGATCTCCTGTGACAGAAAAATCGTTGTCGTTGTTGTAGCTACTTCAGCTATGATAGGCCAAAGGTATCTCAATGAAGTAGTGAAAAAAATCAGTTTTCTGAAGCAAAAATTCAATATGGTATTGATACTATATGATTCAACAATCAATTATTGTCACAGATATTCAAAATGCGTGATTCCCTACCATTGAATTGGGCGTAAATTCCTCTCATGACGAATTCTCAAATTTTTGCTCAGGCTTATCTGCGTAAAGCACAGGTACAGATCACACCCACCTAAACTATAAACTGGTAATGATCTATTGATTGACACGTTTTTATCCAATTCCAGACAGTATAAACTTTCCACAGTAATTGAAAGACTTTGATTGGACCCTCAGAAAAGTATATATAAACCCTTGCGTAACAGTAGGTTAGGTTGTTTTCTCTCAACTGTGCGCAGCAGAATGACGTCAGTACAAAGTTAAAACAGACTTACAATTGCAATCTTGGAGTGCCTTGGTTACATTTATGTGATAGCAATTTGAAACTGACATGGATAATGGGAATTATTCCAAATGGAACAGTACTGGATGGTTCTTTGTACCGGAAAGCTCTGTTGCTCTGTTCATCTGGAGGAGGACTACAATGATGGAGAGCTTTGCCTTACTGTTGAGTGAGTACATTGGGTTAATATGGAAAGCTAATGGCTAGCTAGCTAGCTGGCTGGTTGTTTTTTTTAATTTTCAGTTTACCATAGCCATGATGATCACAGAGCTTGTTTGCCACATTAGTTAGTATGAGTAACCATTAGCCTTTGCTACTAATACCGTGGCATTTTGTTCAGTGTGATGATGTTTTAGAATTTAATACTGAAAGGTGCATTAATGCTGAAAGGTACATACAGGTTTTGGAACAACATAATCTGCCATCCAAGCGACATCTTTTTCAGGGATGTCCTTGCTTATTTCAGCAACATAATGCCACATTCAGCACGTGTTTCAAGAATGTGGCTTTATATTAAAAGAGTGCGGGTAATATACTGGCCTGTCTGCAGTCCAGACCTGTCTTCCATAGAAAATGTACGGCGCATTATGAAGCGCAAAATACGACAATGGAGATCCCGGACTGTTGAGCAACTGAAGTCGTACATCAAGCAAGAATGGGAAAGAATTCCACCAAAAAGCTTCCACAATTAGTGTCCTCAGTTCCCAAACAATTATTGAGCGTTGTTAAAAGGAAAGGTGATGTAACACAGTGGTAAACATCCCCCTGTCCCAGCTTTTTTAGAACGTGTTGCAGGCATCAAATTCAAAATGAGTGAATATTTCCCAAAAAAAAAGAAGTTTATCAGTTTGAAAATTAAATATCTTGTCTTTGTAGTGTACGCAATTAAATATAGGTCGAAAAGGATTTGGAAATCAATTGTATTCTGTTTTTATTCACGTTTTACACAACGTCCCAACTTCATTGGAATTAGGTTTGTATATGGGCACCTTTTGGAAGCCTTGTGGTCAGACTAAGAATGCTCTCAAACTTATTGACATCATTATCATTGCGAATAATATTGCAATGTTGTTCTTTATGGGGGCCCACTTCTGCAGTATTGCTTCGAGGCCTGTAGAGGTGCTGTTGAACACAATACCGTATGATTGCTAAATTCAGGCACAATGCAAACAGTTTAAAAACAATGGCTACAGGTTTACCCATTCAGGTTAGCTTCAGCATTTTTTTAATCACTCCAGAAAATTGATCCAATTCCTACAGCAATTTCAGAGTATACTAAATTTATGGGGGAAAAGTCACATTAAAATGTCCTTTTTTGCTCTCATTGGTATTATGAGCTTTGGGCTTACAAAACAGAACCTGGCTGGAGTTCTTTGGGGCAGAGCAGATAGGAGTGATCATTGAGAGGAGCCAGGGGGCTAATCGGTCCATGAATTTCAAACAACATGAATACGCCCAATAAATTTCCAGACTAATTGTTCCTTTTTTTCCTTCAAATTGCAATTTTCTCATATGAATTACAGCTCAGGCCTTCTTCTGTCCTCGGCTCATTTTATGAAACCTTAAACACTGAATATTAAACCAGACGGAAAAAGGCACTTGTTAGAAGTTAATGGCGTGAAGCAATTTCCTCCAATGCTGCCATGTGGGCCACTGAAGTAGATTAATTTCCCCCCGGGAAAGTGTGTTACATTGCCTACAAAAGGGGATGGCTTTAATGAATAAAATTATTGAAATTTTTTATGAGACAGTGTAAAGATTACTGAGGACTTCAACTTATTGTGCCACTGGAGAAAGTAACTGTAGTGCATTTATTATGTTTGCAACATTCATTTTACATTTCGCATAGTTATTGAGATTTTGAAATTATCGCAGAAAATCTCAGTTGTTTTGTTTTTTCTTTTTCTGCTGATTTGAGATCTCAAAACAGGCTGTTTCATTTATGGATAATCTTGGATGGAAAAAACTTGAAGATGAATGCAATAGTAATGATGTGACAAGTGAAGCACTTTTATTACAAGTTCTGTTGTAATGGAAAACGGTCATACCCACAGAGAGGTCACCGTCACACACAGAACAAAGAAACAGGCAGTTTATAAAATTTGAGATAGTGACAAAATTAACACCATGCCAGACAGTCTATCCCCACCTGGGCCATCCCAAGGAGAAGATGGTTCTCTATTCACAGTTTTCATTGGTAAGCCTAGTCTGAATGCTTCCCTTACAGGATGTCCAGACCACTCACCCTCGCTTCGCAATACAGTGGTGACAGTCCTCAGGTGCCCAAGTGATTTACGTTTTCCAAGGGAAAGCCAGGAGATGCCCATCATCATATTGGCTGAAACCAATCACTGATGGCCTTCACAAGAGCTGACCCATATGCAATCAGAAAAGAAATGTTGAGAGAAGAAAAGTTAACACTTTGAAAACCCTGAAATCTTACATTATGTACAAAGCCGTTGAATTGAATATCAAAAAAATAGACCATTATTGTCTGAAGAGGCATAAGCTAAAAGTAATGAATTAGAAAGCTCGGAATGTGTGGATTTTTAATTTGTCATTCATTTAATGAACAAATCAGGAGTAGATATATTCAATATGAACTTGAGATGTAGAGGTCCAAATTTTGCAATTCCAAAACCAATTTTTAGCTAAAAAAACACTGACATGCCAAAATATTCAAGAATGCAGTCATGGCTACTAATAATGATGTAACGAAAAAAAAACACGCAACTAATAATAACCTGATTAATTTCAGCCGTGAAGCTTTCCTGGTTTTAGAGCAGATCAGATTGTAAGAACGGAGGTCCTTTACCCCTCTGTGCAGATGTATATGCCTGCAGACATGGAGCTGGTCTATTTATGCACACAGTTACACTATTTTATCAATAGGTGGCAGACCTGAGACAGTTATGGATTATTCATGAGAAAGCCATGCATGTTACCTTTTTAAAATGTGGATGAGTGAACCTGTTTCCCAGGAATTGTATGAATTAAACTCCTCAGCCAAGCCTCATGTGCAAATTGCCTGATATACTTGCCCATAGTATCTATCCAGCAGTTAATAAAAATGATCTCTTGTGACAGGAAAAAATTGTTGTCCTTTGTTCCGACCAGTTCAGCTATAATAGGCCAAAGGTATCTCAGTTAAATTGTGAAAAACACGCAAAAAAAATAAAATCAGCATGGTATTGATACTATATCATTCTATAATCAATTACTGTCATCAGATGTTGAAAAGGCGTGATTTCCTAACCTTGAATTGCGCGTAGATTCATCCCAAAACAACTTCATTGGTTCCTTTCAACCTCATACGATGGCTCATTGATGTCCAGTCTTTCTAATGCTTGCTCAGGGCAATATGAGTAAAGCACAGTTATTGTTCATGCCTACCTGAACTACATATAACCCAGTAATTATCTATCGATTGACGTTTTTTTCGATTCCAGACAGTACAAACTTTCCACATTAATTGAACGACTTTGTTTAGGCCCTCAGAAAACTACTTAAACCCTTGTGTTAGAGCAAGTTAAGTTGTATTCTCTCGACTGCACGCAGCTGAATGATGTGAGTACAAAGAAAAAAAGACTTCCAAAACCAACCCAGAAGTGCCTTGGTTAGGGGAAATTTGATATTGACATGGAAAATGGGAATTATTCCGAATGGAACATTGCTGAAGGGTTCCTCGTACCAGAAAGCTCTGTTGCTCTGTTTATCTGGAGGAGGACTTCAATGATGGAGAATTTAGCTACATTTTGAGTGAGTACTATGGAGTAATATTGAATGGTTATGGCTAGCTAGCTGGCTAGCTGTTTTTTTATTTTCAGATTAACATAGCCATGATGATCGCAGAGCTTGTGTGCCACATTGTTTAGTACGAGTTGCGATTAGCCTTTCCAAATAATACTGTATATGGCGGCAATTTGCTCAATGTGGTGATTTTTTAGAATTTATACCGCATTCAACAAAATCAAATACCTAGGTTTTCGTTCCTTTAAAATGAGAACAGCTCTGGGACTTCAGTAAAACCCCTGCTACGTTTGTTGGCCCGATTCTGTTCATTCAAGAGCACCACATTGCCTGCTTTTTCCTGATAATGGAATGTCTGTTTTGTTAACCTCTTCCACTCCGGAGTTGTCATCGGAGGGATATTGGCACTGCTCTCACCTCGCCTTAAAGGGCATTATATCTCCAAACTCGATCGCATTTAGGTTTTCTAATAACCAACTCCGTGTTAGTTTGTTCTGTTGCAACAATCCATTTCCCCTCAGCTCACTTTGTAGTTCATTGACATAATTACCTCGCATTTTCCTATCCACATTTATGGTGACATAAAACGTCAATGTCTTACGAAGCTTCTGCATCCTGCAGCTCACAAAACGGAATATATTTATTTCTGCATACGCGTCCGATCGGCTTGATATGCCTAGGAAAACTTTCTAATCAAGGTGACATTATCGTTAACTCCTGGATAAGCTGTCAGTGAATCTTACCTCCCGTGGTCCTGCTAACGGCAAATTGATTGATTGACTGACTGATTAGTGAGTGACGCTTGAGTCTCATCACAACACTCCTTCCGAAGCTATGAATATCCAGGAGTAAAAATGCGTTTTTTCCGACTTAGGTGCGCGTGTTAATGCTGCTCATGTAACACTAGAACTCTGTCTCCATCAGTAACGTAACCAAAATGCAGGTTATCACTCAACCTATTTCTGAGTAAGAATTGGATATTAAACTGAATTAATTTACTGACCAAATGGGCTTCCAATAAGCTGCGTTGCCATTAACCATTATGACATACGGCTTTGCGTCAACGAGGAAGGTTACAATGAAATTGCATGGACGGTAATTAAGTGAAATTTCTCGTTTTTCACGTTTCAATTTGATAATTGTCGTTCATACAATCTGATATTATAGCCTTCCAACAACTTTCCAAGAAGCCGAACTGCAAAGAGCTATTGAATTATTTTAAATGCATGCCATGCATCGAACTTTCATGATGCACTAATGTCCAAGTTACAAAATTATTCAATGGCCAACGCTTCGACTTAAGAAGCGTTGGAAATTCAATAAATTAATTATCGCTTTGCACGGCAACCAGTGTGCAACTATGCTTCCCTGAAAATGAAACCTATTCTTTTGAATGCTGAAAACATTATGATTAAGTGCAATGTTAAAATAAATTAGGTTGCACAGTTTAAAAAGATCCTGGAACAGGAGATGGAATTCAGGGAGAGCACTGGGTTACTTAATTTTTTTGATTATTATTTCTTTTTTTCCCATCCATACAATATTATTATTAAGTCTGTTGTCAGTGTTACCCTTTAGTGATCTGTACTTTCTCAATACTACTTATTAATCACAGGCTTACATATTGCTCTTGATTATTCAGTAAATAAATTAAGTGATTATTGATCAAGCAATCTTATGGGGTCTTCAGGGTAAAGTGTAGAAATAACCATAATAATGTAAAAACTAAGAAATAAACATGCTCAACATAATTTTAACCTCATAAAATGTAGTATTTTGATAAAAATTTACATGGTTGCCATGGAAATGGCACTTTAATGACAAAATCTGAAAATATGTTGTGACACTGATATTTCAATAACCATTGGTCAGATTTTACTCTAATTAGTCTCATATGAAAGGTTAAAGATAGTTCTATGAAATGACATAGGACTTTTTTTGTTTGGAATATTTATGAATATTTAATGAGCTCTGCTAAGTAACCATAACGAAAATCGCTATCATCAACTTGCTTCATTTTCAAAATTAACCCCCTAGGGATGCACATATCTAGAAAATCCTATGTCATTTCATAGATCTCCAACAGATACAACTTCAGTCCAAATTTCAAGTCAATCAGATGAATATTAATGATTTCATGAATGTTGAAATCAGTCAAAATTGTGATTTTCGGTAATTTGCATATAAAGTCTCAAGTAACAATTGAGGCAAAGGAAAAACATAGATTATTGGTGTTTACTGGCATCTCACTGCATTCCTTTATTTTATGTGAAAATCAAAAGGGTTAAAGGGTCAGAGACTTGCAGCACGTCATTTGAAAATCCTGTAACGCTGGCGTGACCGCCAGGGGGATGTTGGGCTTTAAGGAGTTAAAATGAGGTATATTTCAGATATTACTGTGTTAGTGAGTTATACGTGCTCCTTATAGGGTGTGTAAAGCGTTTATACAAGCTTGCGTTTTGTTTGGATGATCGGAATTGTAAATACCAAGCTTTCTGTTGCAGGGTTAACGTTCAGACCATAAAATAAGCAGTTCCTTTAATAAGTACATGTGCTTGCTGATGCGGCTTTGTGGAAAAATGGACAAAACTCTGAAGTTCATCATGAAAAAAGGCATGTTTTTTGTTTGGAGAGGTACTGGCAACTACTCAACTACTTTGAATACTATAGATGGTGCAAAGAACTTTATTACCCTCATGTATTTCCACTTCTTGTGAAATCCTCCTCCTATCTCCCTTTCCGTATATGTCTCTCAATTTTGTCCACTTTACTTTGATTTCCTCCGCTACACCACTGAAAAACGTTAAGGAATGAGCAAGCTCACTAGCAATGCTAACATCACTATCCTACTTAACTTTGTGCAGAAACTACATAAATACAAGTTGACCATTTTAAAACTTACCAACCTTAGTTCCCGTTTTCTCATCCATTGATTTCCTGATAAGTTTGTTCTATTCCGCTATTTTGTGCGCGCTATGCGATCTATAATACAGCTGTCTCCTCTTGGGTACCAAAAAAATCAACAACTTCACATCCATCTTGAATCGTGCTTTCGGACACAAGACCCAAAACCTGATCTAATTAGTCAGTCAGCTTTCTTTAGGTGCTTGACAAAATACATAATTCAACCAGGCAACTGAAAAATAAACTTACAGATTTTTGCAGTGTGATATTTCAGGGTTGGTGTGAAGGTATTCAAAGGGATATGTCATTTTATATCAAAATCTTGTCATTCACATTTTGATGGGTTTGGTGTGAGTTGACCTAAAGACCCCACTTTTTCTCTTTAGCATTTGAAACGTTTTTAATTCCTGCTTTTTTTGCATTGCAAAGAGACCTACATAGTTAATGCCTAGCAGTTCTGTGTGCCCTGCTCTCTTCATACTCAATTTCCCTATGTCGCTCTCCTTCATACCACTAAAGACTCTAAAGAGCAAGACTCCTCACCGAGGAGTAATGCTTCGTTCCAAACAACTCGGAGGTCGGATCTTTCCAAGGTGAAAACTCCGACTTCCAACCAGAGCGTTCCAGACGTACCATGTTGGACGTAAACAAAAAAAATGGCGATGAATGACAAGCAAATGTTCATGTGAAAAGCGGCAAGAAAATTAAACGCGGATAACTTTAGCCTTCTGGCATACTTATACGAAGAAGATGAAGGTGAAACGACGTGTAAGGTAAAATGCCTTTATATATTTAATTTTACGTTGTATTTATTCACGTGTGGCTGTTCAGTGGATGCTGCCATTTTTGTGTGATGAAAGGTGAACCATTCTCGGTGAAGTCGGGGTAGATTTTTTTCTCCGAGTTTCCAAGTCGAAGCTCCGACTTCAGGGGCCGTTCCAGTGCACTTTTTCAGGTCGGAAGTCGGAAAGATCCGATCTCCGAGTTGTTTGGAACGCAGCATAATTTGTGGTATCAGTCACCTGGGTGCCCCACCCCTTTAGATAGACTTGCGGCGGGTCCTGAATATTGATTCCAATGGGGGAAGTGAACGAGAGCACAGATTATCGCAGATTATTTTGCCCCATTGTCACAGAATGAAATATTGGACTTATTTTTCACAGGCCACATATCTTGTGAACATTCTGGCGCTGCAATGATATTTTAAAGATGAACAGATCAGGAGAAAATGAATTTTGTTCAAGACCTGTGTCTCTCTGAGCAGCGCTCATGTAACATCTGGACTGTGGGAAACCATGAATCAAACTTTAAAACTGAAATAATGCTTGTGTTTCTATGCTACGTAATACTATGATTGTCATTGAGGTTTTTTTGTTTTTAAAGGGGGGAAGGAATATCGCCTGTTAGATTGCTATGATCTTGCACTGGGTTGATATCATACAAAAAAGCGGCAAAATAAGGCGCAAATATGAACTATGTACCGTATCATGCGTTGTTGACCATGCATGTTAAAAATACTGAAGGCTTGTGCTGCAATGGGGTGCAATAATTGGAACAGGCTATCCATATTTTCTTCTCCCAACGATGCAGACAGGTAAGAAATAAATGAGCAACTGTCATATTTCATTCCAGCTTCATAAGTTTGAATAAACTTTCTGATGTTTCGTTTTGCAATGCTTGCTCATGGCAATTACAGTCATTCGCGATCACCATCGGTAGCCAGCTAACTCATATTTGTAATGCTTAATGTAGACCTTAGCGGCGTAGAAAAAATGCCTGAAGAAGCTAAATAAAATGAGATATAAACGTATCTTGCAGATATAAAACAGATGCTTGTATATTCTAACATTTACTGCGAGCAGAGTGCTCAAAATACTTCCATGACGGCGCCCACGGAAGTGTGACCAATTACTTATAATGGGGGTCTATTGGGGATGAATAGTCTTTGTGTCTTTGATATCACTAATGTTATTTCTTTGGTTCGGTTCGCTGGCCAATCATTGCAGAGCTCCCCAGCCAAGCACACCCATTTAAAAAAGCCTGAGAAGAGAGAATGCCAGGCAGCAAGCGGCCAATACAAGGGCGCAGGTTTGTATATGGAAGGTCGGGACATGTCCCTACCAATATTTTGGGAAGCCAGATTGTCCCTACAAATATTTCAGCGAACTCGTTCTTATCATCTTTCCAGACAAGCCATAGAATACCCAATTGTGGAGGCTACGTCTCCAAGATAACCTATTTATGCATTTATGCATTATTTATGCATTCTAGCATTTGATTGGTTGAAAGGGCGGGGCTATCTGAAGGCTAAAAGTCAAGAGTAAACTGACCACGCTATTCAGGTCATGAATATTCATTTTTGTCCAAAGCGGGGCTTGAGACGCGCAACTGGATCGCCAGCTTTGATTACATGTGTTTGCAATGGCTTACTTGTAGAAGAGAACTGTAATTTAGCATTTGTTCCAGATTTTTCTTCATTGCGTAACAATAGCACTTTTCCCATGGCCCAACTCATGACTTAGGCTACATTGATATTACCTTAGGTACGTATCACTTTTGTGAAAATTTAATTGTCTGAGAGCGTGAGGAAAAAAAGTCGCTCCATGTTAAGTCATGCTGCTAATATTTCACCAAACTGAATGCCAAGTGTAATGTTGGTTGAATAAGTGATCTAACTAGTCTGAAACAGATATTTACTTACAGTGAAAACTTGCTAGCTACCTTAAGTTAGTTTTTACCGGAAAATATTGACAACGAAAGCTAATTAAACATATTTGCTAGTTTCATCTAGCGAAGTAAACCTGGTTTCTGTCACATGTTGGTTAGTAATCGGGTTGCTAGCAGTCGTAAATATAAGCCAGGTAGATATGTAAAATTTTGAGGTGAATTTCAGTGGAGAAATCCCGCGAAGGTGCCATTATTAATTAATTATTTTATATGCAGCAACCACAGCAGCAAGCTAGAGAAACAGAGCAAGCTGTTGAGTATACAGGTGTATCAAGGCTTCAGGTGAGGTCATAATTATGACTTGTTCTGTGGAATTATAGGGAAAGCATTAAAGTTAGTCTCATGATGTTCAGCAAATAAAACCTTTGAAAGTCAAAATGTCCGAACCAACTTTGGCTCAGTGGGGGAAATGAAAAAAAAAAAACGTAATCGTAAATCTAACATGATCCAGTCTGATTAACGCTCGGTTTGCGTCTTGTCCAATTCAAAGTCGGTGGTCCATTTTGAGGTGTTTATCGCGGCTGCATTTGCGTTACCGCATATTAGTCCGGGGGCTGAGGGGGATCCTGTGTGCAATCAGATTTCCCCTCATTTTGACTCTTGAACCTGAAAGAACACCCCTAGGTAAGTAAAAAAGACTTGGGTGGAAGGTCTGGATCACGGGCAGGAGGGGTCAAATTCAAGATGGCATCCAAGATGACCACCATATCATAAAATCATCCATAGCTCCTCAAGGAAAGGGGCTAGAGAAATAATTTTGGTGTCTTTACCTAGGTTTTGGGGGTCAAGGAATCCAATGAAGCCATGTTTTTGGTCATCACCATATTTGGTAATGGTGAAATCCAATATGGCGGTGCGAGCTGTAACTTGCTTAGTGCTTGGTCTAGAGTTACAAATTTGGTGTCCTTACAGAGGTTTTCAGGGTCAAGGAATCAACTGAAGCCATTTTCAGAAATGATGGTTCATCACGTAATGGTGAAATCCAATATGGCTATCACTGTCACTGTCTTGGCATGGGCTAAGATCATGGCCCTTGGAGTTATCATCACCAGAAAGCAGATTCAAACCAATTTGGATCTCCCTTTCAAACTGGGGCATACTTTAGAGTAAACAACTTTGAAACGAGCCCCTTAGGCCTAAAACAGTGGTGACATCTGTAAAATAGCAAGGTAATTACTATTGCATCATCAGTCGTGTTACACAGGAACCTTGTTAAAATGTACATGAACATTCTGATATTGATGTCATTTCTTCATCAGATTTCTGATTAAAATGATATGATGAATGTCCCTTGAGAATGCCCTCAACTGTTTACAGCTAAACACAAGATCTTAACCCCTTTGCGCAGAAGCCAAATCTGGCTATTTGGGGGTTACCTTATTTAAGGCTTTATAATTCAAGATTGCAGCTTCACACATGGGAAAGGAATGGCTGAACTGATTCTAGACACTTGAAGCATTAAGACTCCTATCATATTTCAGTTTATTTTCATGATTTTGGTAAAGAAAAGGGGCTGCAAACACAAATAATCTTCATGAAAATTCAACATAAAAATTGCAAAAAAATAATACTGAGAATTGAAAACTACTGGGGCTTAAAACTATACGTTTCTGAGATCATAAACTCCATGATCACAAATATAATTCATCTTGAGCATTACATTCTAGATTACCTACTTGCTGTGAGCCAAATTAGAAAGCTATCCAGGCGGCTTCCCAAAGTCTGAGATCCCTCAAAATGGTGCACTGTCAAATCATTAAATAATCATATATTTAACACAAATAAACGTTTAAGGCATGAAATTTAAAGGGGTCCTATTATGCTGATCCTTCTTTTAATATACATATAGGTAATGTTATATTGTTGGATGTCCATACTCAACCGCTGAAAAGTTTCTAAACATAAGATACAGAGGTTTTGCCGTAATCTAAGAACGTGATTTCGTGAACGTGTTTTCCTCTCTAAACAGCTCGTCCCGAGATCTTCACGAGATCTGGGCAAAACGTGACGTCAGGTTGTGTCGTCCAATTAATACAGACCTAGCCAGAGCCAATCACGGCGCTGGACCTGCCCACACCAGAAACTATTCTAGCAGGCACTAGCAACGGCAGATCATACTATGCCTTAGTAGCGTCTACACTTTTGGAAATACAAAAGAAGAACCGCAGATAATTTGAGGTGCAGTTTTGTCTGTATCTCTCTCAAAGTTGTTTGTCCGTTTACTTTTGGACACAAAGAAAAGCACCTATTTCTCTTCCAAAAGACAATGCCACCAGAAATCTGTGGGTAGCTTTTTTATGTTTGCTGGCAGCAAACAGCCACGGCCAAAGGGACCGTTAGCTGTTTGTGCTCAGCATTTCACCAAAGACAGCTTTGTCAATAAAGGATAATTCGACACAGGATAAGCGTTTCAGCTGCTTCTCAAACCTGAAGCAGTGGCATCGATCAAGCGCTCGGAGCCATAAGCTGTAAGTAACGATGTAACAGCAAATAATGTCAGTGAAGCTAACGTGTTACGGGTGGCTAGCAGGACCGCTAGCGATAGTTAGCACTAACAACTGGCCTCAAATGCAGGCTTTGCAAAATATCTGAAGATAAAGCCTGGATCGGTCGCGACTGTCCCTGACTCACAGACGCAGAAGCTGTAAGTTGTTCTTACAACATAAGCCAACCTGACGTGATAGCCTGTTGATTGTGGCTGTAGCACTGCGGCTAACGTAGCCAAGCTACTGTTGCTAATGTTTGTGTCCTAAATATGCAAGAGTAATATCAGGGGAAATTCTACAGAAGGTGTGTGAACATAAACCTCATTTGAAGCTAACTTTTTATACTTGTTTGTAATTTGGATGCTTGGTACAACTGTCCATGGTAACGGAACTTGCTGTCTGTAAAACCTGTATTGCAAGGTTTGTCTCTGTGGTTGCTATGACCGCTCGGTTACCAGCTACCGCATGTTAGTTTGCGTGCCGCCGTGCTAATTAAAAATGCTCCTGGTTCACTTTTATGCAGTAATTCTGATCGGTATACTTGTGTTACTTCGGTAAGCATCAATGTGGCAGTTTCATCATAACGTTGCCCGATTGTAGCCACTACAGTTGAAGCTAACCGGAGAGGTGCTGTATGTGTCCACAAAGTTGGGCTGAAAAGGCTGCAGTTAGACCAGACGTAGGTTTTGCAGAGCTTGGGATTCCTGTTTGGGTTTGTTTACGGCTGCTTGTGATCGCTTCACTTATCCATGACCGGGATCAGCCAGATACTTCACAAATCTGGGCTAGCTCTCTGATGCTACCGTGAAAGCAATTGCGAAATGCACAAGCTATAACGTATCTGGTATAACAAACGATTTCTCTGCACTACCGTGACATAATTTCATCCCCCTTTAGAAATTGTTCTGGCTAATGAAAAGCCGAAAAAGGCGCAGATTGAATAGGAAATTCTTTCCTGTCGAAGTGATCGATTCGCTAGCTCCACGTAAGCAACTTGTCTACGCTAACGGAACTAATGGTCTATAAAACCTATATTATGTTCATAACATAACCGAGCTCTCTCTATCTGTCGCGTACTATCCATAAAGCTGCTTTCACATCGGACGTGAAACGAATTTTTCGCGGGACAGATTACATTCAAAGTCAATGCAAAGACGCAAATACACGCATTAGGGGTGCATTAAGCAGCTTTCACACCGGACGCGAAACTAATTTTTCGCGCAACAGATTACATTTAAAGTTAATGCAAAAACGCGAATACATGCATTATGGGCACGTTAAGCCGCTTTCACACCGGACGCGGAACAAATTTTTTGTGCGACAGATTACATTCAAAGTCAATGCAAAGACGAATACACGCATTATATGGGCGCGTTAAGCCACTTTCACACCAGACGCGGAACAAATTTTTTGCGCAACAGATTACATTAAAGTCAATGCAACGACGCGAATACGCGCGTTATGGGCGCGTCAAGCCGCTTTCACATCGGACGTGAAACGAATTTTTCGCGCGACAGATTACATATAAAGTCAATGCAAAGACAATGCATTGACTTTGAATGTTATCTGTCGCATGTGTCCGGTGTGAAAGCGGCTTATCGCGCCCATTTTCCGCCAGCAAACGCTGGTCATTCCGACGCAATAAGTTAACCATTGCCACGGGCAATTTCCGAAAAGGCTGTTTAGCCTGGAGCTTTCGCCCCTTCGTTATATACCAGCGCAGAAGCTGTTCGTTACTCCACGCTAACGACACACCATAGTTATGCACACGAACCAGCAGGTCCTTATAATACACACCTAAGCAGTCCATAAGTTGTTGGTCCACTTTTTGCTGCTGCTCACTGTCCATGT
Source organism: Gymnothorax javanicus (assembly GCA_029692085.1). NCBI lineage: Eukaryota > Metazoa > Chordata > Actinopteri > Anguilliformes > Muraenidae > Gymnothorax > Gymnothorax javanicus. The sequence goes on along the minus strand of CM056195.1, from coordinate 87,976,257 downwards.
TCCCCTCTAAACTCAGACCCACCGGATTTCTACGGTTTCCGGTCTACACTTGGGTATGTCGACCTGTTCTACAAATGTGTCTGTATGGGGTTGATTCTAGCTTTCCCTCAATCCTAGCTATAGAGTAGAAACACCAGTGTACTCACCATAGTAGCCGTACGTAGACAGCAAATTCGAGCTTGAGCTGCCAGGCTTTCACATAGCGTCCTCCACTTTCGCCGTTGCGTTTATTAGAACAAGTTCATTTCATTAGATCTATACACATGTACTGCGTTTGATTGCGGAATTTGCCCGTCGATTCCTTCTCAGATGGCAGACGCGTCTCAGTTTCACTCTGGGGAGGCAAACCTGGAAAACTGCGTTCTGCTGCCTCGTCCCGCCCAGATCCACCCTCCACAGAGCTGGCCAGTAAGAAGAAAATGGGCATACAGGGAGTGGGGAGTGGGGGCCATAGTGGAAGAGCCGCCCCAACGAGGCGTTTCTGGCAGAGACTACAATTGACTACAAATGGATTTTTTTGAGGATGGCAGTATGAGCTAAATAAGGACTCTGTTTTGGACTTTGAACGATCAGGAGTACTCTAGGGGAGTCCAAGATCAAAATATATATTTGGAAATGTAGCATAATGGGTCCCGTTTAACGTGAACTAATGATTTTCTGGTTGAGTTTAGCATGAATTTATCAATATCAGTGCAGTTGAACAACCGTGGCAATCCTCGTATCGAGACACTGGACGATCTCAGGTACAAGATGTACCATCAGCGAAAGACAACCACCATTCTTGATCTGCCTCCTACTAGTCATGCTGCAAAAGGACACATCCTCAGAGCATTTTATGCTGCTCATATCCAGATAAATTGTCTGAACAATGTCTCAGTAGATCCTCTGCAGTACGGTTTTCAAATGGAGGAGGGTAATCACATGGCAACAAATTGCAGTTGTATGAAGTGTGCTACTTCACGATGCCCTTGCAGAGAGGAAGGCTTACACTGTTGTGCATTTTGTAAGTGTCAGTCAAATGAGCATCTTCCTTGCAAGAACCCGAAAAGTAGATGAATTGAAATTCATCATGAAATTTACTGCACTTTAAAAAGTGGACTAGAGCTGCCGGATATCTCACTCGGTTAAAGCATCGCACTGTGAAACAGAAGTGACTATCATGACGCGGGTTTGAGCCCCGGTCGTACCAACCGCCAGTGGTCGGGTGCTTTTTCAACGTAGCGCACAATTGGCCATTGCGCTGCAGGTATGCAAATTGGGAAGGGTCTGCCGGGTAGGGTAATATAACATGGTTCCGTTGTTCGTTGCTTAGGCGCCCCCTGTTGGCCAAGACGGGCGCTCGTCAGGAAGATTCTAAGCTTGTTCATGTTCGGGTATCCTCCGCCCTCGCTCTGAACTTGCGGTGATTCAACCAATGCGTGTTAAAGAAGCGGTGGCTGACGGGTGCGTGCTTTGGAGGAGAGCCGCGAACTGTCCTCACTCTCCTGAATTGGCAATAAGGGGTCGCATGCGAGCAGGTGTTGTATGTAGTTCCCCAATTGGGCATTACAGATTCAGGTGGGATTGGAGATGCCAAATTTAATTCTAAAAAAAAAAAAGTGGACTACATGTAGTGCGAATAGTATTACCCCAGGTGTTTCTTGGGGCATTTTTCAATATGTCTAGCTTATTTTTAAGATCAGGCTGTTGTTATTTTGTCACAAACAACATACCGGTAGGTGATAATGCGTACTTGTAACCATCTGTCATCTGTTGCCAAAATACAATGATTATGTATTGTTACTGACTAACAGTGGATGTCATACATGCAGCCATATTGGATTTCACCATTAGGTAATAAACTATCATTTCTGAAAATTGTCTCAGTTGATTCCTTGACCCTGAAAACCGAGGAAAGGACACCAAATTTGTAACTCTAGACCAAGTACTAAGCAAGTTACTGCTCGCGGCCCCCTTTACACCGCCATATTGGATTTCACCATTACCAAATATGGTGATGACCAAAAACATGGCTTCATTGGATTCCTTGACCCCCAAAACCTACTTAAAGACACCAAAATTATTTCTTTAGCCCCTTTCCTTGAGGAGTTATGGATGATTTTATGATTTTAATTTGACCCCTCCTGCCCGTGATCCAGACCTTCCACCCAAGTTTTTTTTACTTACCTAGGGGTGTACTATCAGGTTCAAGAGTCTAAATGAGGGGACATCTGATTGCACACAGGACCCCCCTCAGCCCCAGGACTATACTAAGATGCTTAATGGAGAGGACTGCGAGCTGGCTTGCTAACGTAGTTACAGTATATATCCACTCACTTGGTATCAGTGTCCAGGTTACTAGATCTGAGCGGGTTTCATGAGTGCGCTGAGATGTTTTGCAGCTGTCAGTTAAGGTTGTGGCAAGTTTATGTATGTGGCATCTTTGTATGAAAATTTTGGAGGCACCTTGCGTAGCATCATTTAAAAAACGGAGAAACACTCATTCAGATAATCTCTGTATTCAGTAAAGGCAGTATCTGCACTCAGATTTACAAAAATTTTCCATGTTTTTATTTTACATGTCCCTACCAATTCTCACATTAAACCTACGCCCTTGGGCCAATACATTTTAGATTTTAATGAAGTGTTTTGCTAAAATGTTTTGAAGCCTTTCTTTTGAACTTCAAATGTCACAAACCGCACCTGCAGCACCCTCTCTCCAATGTCCCATCCTCCCTTCAGAAATCCATTCAAAACTATGAAATAATTCAGCCAAATTACACAATTTTTATGGGACATGATCAGAGAATGATTTTTTTCAAAAACATACAGAAGACTTTTCATTTCAGTTTCATTTCAGTCAGCATATTTTTATGCTATGGTGCACATGGGGAACAAGGGCATATGAATGAGCGTAAGGGTGTTATTTTTTACTGTAAGAAAGACTAGAGAGAGTTGTTGACACAGAATCAATGTATCAGAATGTACTGGGCCTTTTGACCAAGAGGATTACATAAAGCTGTGTTTTACCAATCCATGAAATATATTGCTCTTTTGGTGTTATTACTGTTAACTCTCCCTGGTTATTGGAAGCTGTCTCCTGTTATTGAACATGTTGATGTGGTAAAACATAGAAAGTTGACATACAGTAATAAATTATAATTACGCGCTGTTCTGCAAATGAGAGACTGAAATTTTTTTTTTAAATTTGGCATCTTCAATCCCACCTGAATCTGGAATGCCCAATTCGAGAACTATGTACAAAGCTTGCTCGTATGCGACCCCTTCTTGCCAGCTCAGGAGAGAGAGACATTCGAGGCTCTCCTCCGAAGCTCGCGCCTGTCAGCCCCTGCATCTTTATGCTCATTGGTCGAAACTATGGCAAGTTCAGAACGAGGGTGGATGATACCTGGACTTGACGAGCGCCTGGCTGGCCAACAGGAGGCGCTTGAGCAACGAACAAGGCAAACATTTTTAATACCCTTCCTGGCAGTTCCTTCCCAATTTCCATACCCGCAGCGCTATAGCCAATCGTGCGCTGCCTTGAAAAAGCTGCCGACCACTGCCGGTTGGTACAACCGAATTGAACCTGAAACTGAAATTTTGAAAATCAGAATCTGAAAATGGTCTTTTTCTTTGTGCTATTTATTGTGCTTATAATATATCATTTGATTTAATCAATAAATAAAAGGGAATAAATTTTTATCAGCAGCCAAATCTGCGCATGCCATAACACTACCTCTACCAGGTTTCGCAAATGAGATGCATCAGATCAAGGTAAGTTTCTTTGCATCTTCATACTCTTCTCTATCCATCATTCAGGTACAAGTTGATGACCACAAAAAATAAAAGAATCATCTCAGTTTTAAGTTAACAATTACGCATGAGATCTTTTGTATGTTTAATCTTACAATGTTATAAATTGACTGAATTTAGTGTTAAATTAACACATTGTCTCCTATAACCTCTGTTATAAACTGATTATAAAATTACAATTAAAATAACTGGCAAAAAAGGTGCCAGTTCATGTAACAGTATAGGATTAAGGCAATGATTGGATTAATGAACAATTTTTAATAATAAACTCACAATTTCACTATCTCACCCCAAAATGCACTGAGATAACCCAGACCAATGCGAGCCAACTAGAGCGCGCATCAAGCACAGTCAGTGTGACGGAGGATGTAAGGCACCACCTCCAACAGTCCCGAGGGAGAAGGGGGTGGGAGGGCTGACTTTTCTATTTAGACTTGGAGTTGGTGCCTGTGGAGCCATCCAGTGACCAGAAATTTCTTAGCTTTTTAGGATCCCTGAGCTCAACAGTGTCTTCTTTCTTGTAAAAAAATGCATGAAATTGTTGATTTTGCCATTCCCATTGTCAGTGCTATCTCTCTCATTGGTTTGTTATGATTTTCAGCCGCATGCTGGCTAGCTTCACCGGCAGTAAAAGGTCTTTGGACTTCATACTGGGAGTAAACAGCAAGCTTCCAAATGTAAATGCTTCACTTGATGTCAACTACGCTGACTTCGAAATTAAATAATGAGGGAATAACACACACTTGGTCATGGAACAGTCTGGCTTGGCTGCTGGATCCCTTAAAAAGGGGGGAGGGGGCACATGAAGAAGTGACATTAAAGCTGAAAGTCTGTACCTTGAGCTCCCACTCATTATTCAGTTTCAGCTCCAATATGCTATCATAGATCGCTAAAATAATAACCATCAATGTTAAAATATTATTCGACCAGACTGTTTACCTTACTGTATACAGCAAAATCCTCTGGTGAAATACTGTTTTAGCATTTACACCTATAAAACATCTGACCATTAATTATTCACAGCTAAATCATTTGAACTTCGTGTAATACCATGTCACCACCCAAATATATACGAGCCACACGGTATATTCCTGAGACATATGCCAAAAAAAGAAGAACAGATCGTGATAGTAGAAATAAAGGGGTAATTGTTTTAGCCACTTAGCAGAATTAATAAGATTTAGGTAATGAAAACTACTACCTGGCACACCAATTGAGTATTCAGCAAATCAAAATTTGTCAACAGCAATTACAGCAGGGTTACTATACGGTGTACTCCTGCAGTAAACTGAAATTGGTTCAGGAGAAGGGCAGGAAGTGAAAGGTAGGCAGTGTAGCAGGTGGTGCAGAAATGTGAGATGCTGGGAAGAAAGAGCCGGCAGGTTTCAATCATTACAAGTGGCACTTCGGGTTAGGCCGCTGGGACCAGACCATATGCATTTGTCACACAGAATGATGCACTCTTGTTGCCACTGCAGAGGTACCAGGTGCAGGCATCATGCATATTACCACAGACGCTGACAGTGTCTCTTTTTTCTTTTCCTGTTAGAAATTGCACCTCAGTTACAGGGGGAATACCGGATGCACCCCTGAAAATGACTTGCTGCACATCTGAATATTAAATATCATATAGTATTAAATATAACGGTTTTTGCTGTGTCTAACCAGTGATACTTTGCTCGTCAAGATGCCAAAGCAAGATGAGGATACTAACATGGTTGGTGCCTGAATTCCAGTTGGATTGGTTACAAATATGGCAAAATTATTAAAGATAGGAAGGGGAACTGTGTATAATATTATGACAACGAAGACCAAATGCCAAACAACAGCAACAACAAAGAAAGGATTGTGGTCCAAATTTGCTGACGGGAAGATTGAGACTTTGTCAAATAGTTGCAAATAATGACTGAATTAAGTCAACAAAGGATTGAATTGATACCTAAACCAGTCTCATCAAAAACAGCCTGTCTTGAACTTCACATTACTGGCATTTTATACCAATGTTTCCAAATATTTGACCACTCCCTGGATGAGAACTTATGTTGTTTTTTGCTCCCTCAAGAATGTGCGAGGCTGTGCACTGTAAATATTTGAGTGGTGAACATAACACTCAAAACCCTGACTTTCTTTTCTCAATTGTTTATATGACTGATGATTTCTCCTGGACAGTACTCAGCCAGTATGCAATAAATAAATCAAGAATTTTAACCTATATGTGTTGTTTGGGTATGTGGGATCCATTTTCATTGTTAACTAAAATAAAAATGGTGCGATAAATTATGTTTCCAACCAGAGGCTAAGTGGCCTTGCCTTATTTTCCATGAAGAACAGGTAAAAGAACACATTTTCATGGAGTGCACACTGTGCATGCCCTTATACTTCTATTTTACATATGAGCTGTTAAATGTGGGTGATAAAAGTGTGGGGATGTTGGCAAAAACAAGTGCAACCCCAATTCCAAAAAAGTTGGGACGCTGTGTAAAATGTAAATAAAACAGAATGCAATGATTTGCAAATCTCATGAACTGAAATTTCATTCCCAATAGAACATAGACAACATATCAGATGTTGAAAGTGAGACATTTTACCATTTCATGAAAAATATTAGCTCATTTTGAATTTGATGGCAGCAACACATCTCAATAAAGTTGGGATAGGGCCATGTTTACCATTATTCAGTACCCCTCTTCTTTTAACAACAGTCTGTAAACGTCTGGGAAGTGAGGAGACAAATTGCTGAAGTTTTGGGAGAGGATGTAATGGCCGATAGAAGCGGGAGGCCAAGTGCAGCGGCAGAGAGAAACAGAGCAGCACAGACCCAATACACACACGGAGAAAGACAGACCCAATGACAGGAACAGCTCTCGCATTTCCTAAAAGAACGCCCAACCATCCAACGAAAAGGAAACAAAGCGAGAGAGAACATAAGAAGAAGTACCTCGGGAACCGAGAAAAAAACAAAGCACCTAAAATAGTGCGATCCAAAGATAAGAGAGGGGAAAGAAGAAAAGGGAAATACCCTAGACAGGAATTCCTTAAATAACTAGAAGATAAACCATCAGAGAAAAACTGACCACAGAAATCTATGGCTGAAGTGCTTAACTAAATCACACACTCTAGCAAAGGAGGCGGGGTGGACTTCCGCCTTATATGGAGTCTGGGGAAGGCGCCTCCCAGGTTCAATCAGCCAGCTGGGTAAAAATTGCGATAGAGAAGGAATTCGATATCGTCCCGGGACGAGAGCCACAAAGAAAAGTCCTTAACACATGCACACCACCTAAACCATGACAGCCCCCCCCCAAGGAATGGCTCTGGATGTTCTCACTGAACCTCGTGCATGGAACTCTGAGATAACGGTAGGATCCAGGATATCCCAAGAAGGGACCCAGCACTGCTCCTCAGGTCAATATCCCTCTCAATCAACTAAGAACTGGACCCCGCGCCCGACACGCCTCTCGGCAAGGATGCGACGCACGGTGTACGCCGCCCCCCTTCAATCATCCGTGGCAGCAGCGGTGGTTTGTCGACCGGTGCCAGGACGCTAGTGCTAACCGGTTTGAGCCGAGAAACGTGAAAAGAAGGGTGGAGGCGCAAGGATCTAGGGAGCTGCAACCGGACGGTGACCGGGTTGATCTTCCGCACGATTTTGAAAGGGCCAATGAAGCAGGGAGCTAACTTCCGTGACTCCACCCTCAAAAGAAGGTCCCAAGTGGAAAGGCAAATCCTCTGGCCAACCCAAAAAGATGGCGCCAAACGGTGCCTCCTATCGGCGGTGGTCTTCTGTTTCCGCACCGAGCGTAAGAGAGGCGACCAAACCTTGGTCCAGACCAACCAACAACGCCGAATAGGACAATTAACCGAGGGGACCTCCGAATCCCTCTCAGCACGAGGAAAAAGAGGCGGCTGATAACCCAACTGTGCCTCAAACAGGGAAAGGCCTGTGGAGGAATTGCACAAAGAATTGTGGGAGTATACGGCCCGCGCCAAAAAACGACTCCACGATGTAAGGTTATCGGCTGCTAGGCACCGAAGTGTATTTTCCAGAGACTGGTTAATTCTTTCTGTCTGCCTATTGGTCTCCGGGTGAAAACCAGACGAAAGGCTCACGGAGGCCCCTAGCTGGTTGCAAAATGCCCGCCAGAATTTAGCCATAAACTGCGGGCCACGGTCAGAGACCACATCCTGGGGCAGGCCATGCAGCCAGAACACATGGTCCACAACAAGGAGGGCCGGCTCCCGTGCCGAGGGCAGTTTAGGAAGGGCGACAAAGTAGGCAGCCTTAGAAAAGCGATCTACCACCACCAAAATAACCGTGTTACCTTCTGAAGTCGGCAGACCTGACACAAAGTCTAGGGCAATATGGCTCCAAGGACGCTTGGGGACTGGCAACGGCTGCAACAGACCAAAGGGGGGGAGATGAGAACCCTTATTTTGTGCACGTGTCACAGGCTGCCACAAACTCCCGGATGTCTCTTTCCATACCGGGCCACCAAAAGCATCAAGCCAAAAACTGCTTGGTTCGATGAACCCGCGGATGACCAGCCAAGCGGGAAGAGTGACCCCACTGGAGAACTTGGGAATGAACCGCCACAGGGACAAACAAACAACCAGGCGGCTACCCACCCGGACCAGAATCGGAACGCAACACCTCCCGTACCACAGACTCAACATCCCACAGTACGGGAGCCGCAATCTGAGCTGGCGGAATTATAGGCTCAGGAAGAGGATCGCGGCCAGAACGGTAAATACGCGACAAAGCGTCAGCCTTGATGTTTTTAGAGCCAGGGCGATAAGTCAACGTAAAATTAAAGCGGTTGAAAAGTAAGGTCTACCGCGCCTGCCGGGAATTACGCCGCTTAGTCTGCTGGATATACTGAAGGTTTTTGTGATCGATCCAGACCACAAACGGGTGTTCGGCCCCCTCCAACCAGTGGCGCCACTCTTCCAACGCCAACTTGACTGCCAACAACTCCCGGTCACCAATGCTGTAACTCCGCTCCGCAGCAGACAATGACCTGGAGAAGTAGGCGCAGGAATGCAATTTATTGTCCCGAGGACAGCGCTGGGACAAAATGGCACCCAACCCGACCTCGGAAGCATCTACGTCCACCACAAACGGAAGGGAGGGGTCGGGCAAAACAAGGATAGGCCCAGAGCTAACACGTCTCTTCGATTCCTGAAAGGCAGCCTCCGCTGCTGGGGTCCAAGAGAACGATGAGGAGGCATTCTTCCTAGTAAGCGCAATGATAGGGGCAGCCACAGCGCTGAAATTGCGGATGAATCTCCTATAAAAATTAGCAAAGCCTAAAAAACGCTGCACCTCCTTTACACTCTGAGGAACGAGCCAATGCTTGACCGCTGCCACCTTTTCCGGATACGGACTGACCCTGCCGACACAATGAAACCAAAGAACGACACAGTCTTGGCGTGAAAAATGCATTTCTCAGCCTTGACAAAAAGTTTGGCTTCGAGGAGGACCGCAAGCACTTGTCGGATGTGTTGTTTATGCTCCGAGAGAGTTGAAGAAAAAATCAGAATATCGTCAAGGTAGACAAAGACGAATTTCTCCAAAATCTTAGAGGACATCGTTGACAAGTGCCTGGAACACGGAAGGGTCGTTAACCAAACTGAACGGCATAACCAAATACTCGCAGTCCCGTCATGCGTATCAAATGCCGTTTTCCACTCGTCCCCCTCCCGGATCCAAACCAAGTAATATGCGTTCCGGAGGTCTAGCTTGTTGGGGCGACCGTGGCTCAGGAGGTAGAGCAGGTTGTTCAATAACCGATGGGTTGGCAGTTCAATTCCCGCTCTGTCTGAATCATGTGTCGTTGTGTCCTTGGGCAAGACATTTCGCCCACCTTGCCTCCAGTGTCACTCACACTGGTGTATGGCTGTGTGCGAATGTTTGGTGGTGGTCGGAGGGGCCGTGGGCCGTGGGGACCGAGAGGAAAAAAAAGCACCTAAAATAGTGCGATTCAAAGATAACAGAGGGGAAAGAAGAAAAGGGAAATACCCTAGATAGGAATTCCTTAAATAACTAGAAGATAAACCATCAGAGAAAAACTGACCACAGAAATCTACAGCTGAAGGGCTTAACTAAATCAGACACTCTAGCAAAGCAGGCGTGGTGGACTTCCGGCTTATATAAAGTCCGGGGAAGGCGCCGCTCAGGTTCAATCAGCCAGCTGGGTAAAAACTCTGATAGAGAAGGAATTCGATATCGTCCTAGGACGAAAGCCACAAAGAAAAGTCCTTAACACAGGCACACTGCCTAAACCATGACAGAAGAATATTATCCCACTCTTGTCAGATTTAAGATTCTAGCTGCTCAGCAGTCCTGGATCTTCATTGTTGGATTTTTTGTTTTATGATGCGCCAAATGTTTTCTATTGGTGAATGGTCTGGACTGCAGGTCGGCCAGTTCAGCACTCAGACACTTCTACTGCGAAGCCATGATGTTGTGATGTATGCAATATGTTGTTTGGCGTTGTTTTGCTGAAATTTCCAAGGCCTTTCCTTGAAGAGACGTTGTCTGGATTGGAGCATATGTTGTTGTAAAACCTCTATATACTTTGCAGCATTGATAATGCCTTTCCAGATGTGTAAACTCCCCACGCCATAGGCACTATTGCAACCCAGTACCATCAGAGATGTGGGCTTTTGAACTGTGTGCTGATAACAAGCTACATGGTCCCTCTCCTCTTTAGGCCACACAACACGGCATCCGTGGTTTCCAAAAAGAATTTCAAATTTTGATTCCATTCTGCCTCAGTCCACTTATATGAAATTTGGCCCAGAGAAGACGGCAATGTTTCTGAATCATGTTCACTATGGCAATTTTACATTGTGGAACATTTTTCTGAAACTATGCCACAATGTTTGGATGCAGTTTTTTGCAGATTGGTGAATCTCTGTCTATCTTTACTTCTGAGAGACTTTGCCTCTCTAAAATGCTCTTTTTACACCCAGTCATGTTACTGACCTGTTGCCAATTAACTGGTCACACTTTAGATGAAGTGTTGCTCATAAAGGCTTCATACAGCATGTACAGTATAATGCCTTCATAAATGAGACATAATGTCTTCATAAATCATACATAAGCAAATGTCACGCTTTGTAAAAGGTGAAATAACATATCCTTATTCAGCATGTGATGCCAGATGTGATATAACTGACAATGTCACTTAGCTAGTGGCTAAATGCTATAAAGGGTGACATTGTCAGCTAAGTGACATTGTCATGGTCACATCTGGCATCATATGCTGAAAAAGAATGTGTTATTTCACCCTTTACAAAGCATGACATTTGCTTATGTATGATTTATGAAGACATTATGTCACATTTATGCAGGCATTAAACATGCTGTATAAAGCCCTTATGAGCAACACTTCATCTAAAGTGTGACGAATTAACCTAATTAGTTGCAAAATGCTCCTCCAGCTGGTTTTCATTAGTGCCACTTACTTTTCCAACCTTTTGTTGCCCCCTCCCAATTTTTTTTGAGATGTGTTGTCGCCATCAAATTCAAAATGAGCTAATATTTTTCATGAAATGGTACAATGTCTCACTTTCAACATCTGGTATGTTGTCTATGTTCTATTGTGAATAAAATGTGGGTTCATGAGATTTGGAAATCATTGTATTCTGTTTTTATTTACAATTTAATCAGCATCCCAACTTTTTTGAAATTGGGGTTGTAAACATGCTAAAAAGTGAAAATAAGTAGGGTTTGCGGAGTACCTTCAATGGGCCTGCTGTTATTGTGTGTGTGTGCGTGCGTGCGTGCACTTGTGTGAGCGTGCATATATTTTAGATTTGCAGGATTTGATTTCAAGGATTGAACACGACCCTCTGCACCATTTTAGAGGCATTATTGCCAAATATCCCAAGTTTAGTTCCATCACCACCCTCCACACCCACCCCATCTCTACCAGCGCAGTACCCTCTCACACACACACACACACACACACACATATACATTCACTCTATCTAAGGATTCTAAATTTCGCCTCAAAATCAGAGATCACCTCCCAAGTTCTTTTTGGAAAACATCCAAACACATTCACACACACTTGCATACACCCACTCACACACGCACGCACGCACACACACACACACACACACACACACACACACACATATTATTCAATCAGTGCTTTTGTAAGAAATTCTCAGGCAGAATTGAAGTCCTTGTGCATGGAGGTTTATCAGTTTCACATGCGTTACGGTGGATTTCACCACTAGTAACATGGAAATCAATTATGACTCCAGACTTCTCACCCTTTTCTTTACTCAGGGTTTGGAAGCAATGGAATTGCATAAAAACGTTTCAAATGGTCTTATTTCATTTAAACAATTTGAACGATCATGAAACACATGCATTGCGTTGATTGAATAATTGCTGACTGCAGCACGGAAACGTGAATATGCCACTAACTCTCACGCCGAATGCGTGAGAGTTGGCAGCCCTGATACTCACACACACACACTAGGTTTCAACATAGCGCCAAAAACTTTTCTGTACCTGCTATTCGCGCGCGCTACATTCTGGAGTGTGTGAAAACAACATACGCACAGTCAAGGTTACAACATTGTTGAGAACCTGTCTCCTCCCTAATATTCCCTTACCCCACTGGTGTTTGAAACAACAAAATGTATTTCAGGAACCTCCAAAATGTTATTTCCAAACATTCTAAAGAATCTATATTTTTTGCACTGTTTCCCAGCTGCAAATTGGGGGTGAGACACAACAAATAAACAGCTTTGCATGTGTGACTCCTTAACATAATTCATCAATATAGCAAAAGGATTTTCTGCCCAGAGAACCATAGAAAATTTTTTTTTTGAAGAGCAAGAAACTTTTGAAGATGAAAACGAAGAGTTTTCAGAATATGAGGATCACGTTTCTGTCAGTTCAGAGTCAATTCAGAGAGGATAAGGTTGACCTTCAGCCAGCCCCAGGAGCAGATACCAGCAGCCAGCACATCAGTGGGCTACAGGAGAAGAAATATCCACGTCAAAAAATAGCGAAATGTAATGGTCTTCTAGTCAAAAGATTGAGGCACCTTGCATGGCTGCCAATGTGAAAAGGCTGCAACCAGGGTCGACATAGATGGCGGTTACACATGTGCAGGACATAAAGTCTTCTGAAGTTTCCATCCCAGATGCCATCCAGAAAATCATTCTGGACTTCATTAATTTGAAGGGAAGGCATGTTTTTGGAAAGAGGAGGAAGGAGATGGATGAAGCCCATTTTCATGCATACTTTGGGGTTCTTATCCTTGCTGGTGTCTTCAGATCCAAAGTGGAATAAGCAGAGTTCCAGTGGGATGCAGAAACTGGTAGAGAACATTTCCATGGAAAATTGTTTTTGAAAACTTCCACGTTATTTCCAGGATTATCTGCTTCGGTAATAAAGACACCAGACCAGCTCACAAGCAGAGGCAGGCTTACTGCCATCAGGTCAGTGTGGGACAAATGGGTGGACCGCCTTCACTGCTTTACAGCCCTGGGCCCAGTGTTGCTGTTGATGAAAAGCCTTTGCCAATTTGGGTTTGCTGGCCCCTCAGGCAGTATATATCGTGTACAGCTGAAAGATATAGAATCAGGATCTGGGCTGCCAGTGAAGCTGCTTCTTTACATGTTTGGAACTTGCAAGCAGGGGTGTAAAGTCCAGGTTCAGACAGTAAAAATCCTCCCCAGAACTTTATTCCAACCACCTGGATTTACTTCGGACAGGGGATAGAGCCAACATGAGTGATCAGCTCATTCTGTGGGAGGGAGAAAAACTTCGCAGGACTTTTACTTTCTGACCCCTGGATTTTACACCTCTGCTTGCAAGTGTGTACAGGGAGGCCAGATTGATGAGCCCCTGAGAAGAACCAAGATATACAAGTTGTCCTGGACATGACACAGGGCCCTTATGGCCACAAAATCACATGCAATAACTTAGATCGCACTGATACAAGAGCTCCTAATGAAGAAGGGGGGAACTATACAAAAATAATAGCTAAAAATAATAAAATCATAGCCAAAGCTCCCACAACAGCTGTTGACTACACAAAACAGTCCCATCAATTCATCTGAGTTTGTTTTCAAGGCCAAAATGCCGCTGGTGTCTTAGGTCCCAAAGAAAGGCAAAAATGCAGTGCTCATGCCACATAGAGATGGGAGAATCAGTGGCTAGGAGCATGAAACACTCCAAAACATGCATAACAATGCCAAAATGGAGGGATGGACTATTTGGACAAGCTACTGCTTGGCTGCAGCTGAAAAAGAATGCCACTTGTGATATTTTTTTACATCTTAGACATCAAGCTTTTGTCATCTACAAATGGTGTTGAACCTGGACTGAAAAAAGGGGGAGGAAACTGAAGGGACAGCTCTTTCTCTAGGAGCTGGGCAAGTTATTAGTAATTCCACCATACAGAGGTGACACCACATCCCAAGACCCCAGCCTCAGTAGCCATTGTGAGGAGGAGGATGCTGGTGCCCCATTTACCCAACCCACAGATCCACTGACTGCATTCCCTGAAGTAAGGGTGAGGAATGTTACATAATGCATGTATCTGACTCTCCTGTAATTGTACATTTGTGTGTTTGTTTGTGTGCTTGTGTGTATGAGAGGGAGCGAGAGAGAGAGATGGAGGGAGTTAGTTATATTCCTGAACTGTGTTTAAAACCCCATTTTCAAAATAGAAAAACATGATTTCTAAATCATAAAAACTGTACATTCAATTGAAAATAGTATAAAGACAACATATCAAATGCGGAAACTGAGAAATTATATTGTTTTTTGAAAAAGATCTCCTCATTTTCAATTTGGTGCGGACAAAACGTTACATAATAGTTGGGACGGGGCAATAAAAGACTCGTTTTGGAACAACATACACCAACTAGTCATAACATGATGACCACCAACCAAATATTTTGTAGGTCCCTGTTTTGCCGCCAAAAACATCCCTGACCCGTTGAGGCATCGACTTCACTAGACCTCGAAGCTGTGCTGTGGCATCTGGCACCAAGATGTTAGCAGCAGATCTTTTAACCCCTTTGCACAAAGCCAAATCTGGCAATTTATGCGTCACCCAAATCACGGCTTTATCATTCAAGATTTGAGCTTCACAGAAATGGGGAAAATTGCTTAAATGAAACAAAACACTTGCACCATTTAGAATCCCAGCTTATTTGAGTTTATTTTCATAATTTTAGTACAGAATAAGGGCCACAAACATAAAAAATCTTCATAAAAATTTAGCATCTGTACTACTAAAGGAACTGACTTCCACAAAAATCTTTACGTCTGTACTACTAAAGGAACAGACTTCCACAAAAATCTTTACAACCACACATTGTACACACCTGTGACTTGGTACGCACTTCAACAGTTGTCCTGTTGAGCGATTCCAGCGTTATGAATGTGACATTTGGGGCTCTAAATTCGTAGACCAGGTGCAGGCGCGGCGAATAGCGGGTGCGCCGCGCCAACGGGGTGTGTCCAGGCGTATGTTGCAATTTTGTGCTCGGCGTAGCCTGGCGCAAGTACTCCTCTGTCCCGCCTCGGTCCCTCCTGCCGGCGCAAGTGGCAAAGAGGGAGGAGAGAAGGCGTGTTTGGGTATAACACAGCTGAGTCCAATCTTCACCAATCAAATGAGCTCCTCTCCTCACCTTTAATGTGTTGGAATATAGAAGCCTCTGTCCTATATCTGCATGATGCGTTAATGTTGCATTTTACTTTGCTGCTCCAGGCATGTTTTCTGCACCACTTACGTCTATATTAAGCATTACGAATATGAGTTAGCTGGCTAGCTAGGGCATTCACGAATTATTACCATTAGCGAACTTGAATGGAATTTCAAAACGAAACTACGTCGGATCATTCAAACTTACGAAGTTGGAATGAAATACGACGGTTGCTCATTTATTTCTTCTGCCTGCATCATTGGGAAGAGAAACGATGGATAGCGTGTTCCTATTATTACACCCTGTTGCTGCTTAAAATTTTGGGATTAACATGCATGGACAACATTGCAAGATACGTTACACATTTATTTTCTACATGTGATCTTAACTCAGTAAGAGATCATAGCAATCAGGCTGTATTCCTTTCCCCCACTAAAAACGATAAAACCTAAGTGACAATAATAGTAGCCTAGTATTAAGCCGCTTGCACACTGGACACGACGAATTTTTCGCACGACAGATTGCGTTGAACGCAGTGTCTGCGTGTCCGAAAGTCTGACAGGGTTTTAATATATTACCGTGTCTGACAGTCGGATGGTTTCAATATAACTCCGTGCCCGACAGCCAATTATTGTTTTTAAATTCTTCAAATCTACTGAATGTTTTAGATATTAAACGTAAATGATTTGATAAGAGGGCTCAGTTCTTCAAGATGAGTACCGAGAATTTCAATCAATGTTCCTGTTTCAGCTCTGCTTAGTAAAGTGAGTCGACATTGGCGTGGGACAATGTACAACGCCTGTTGGACATTAAATGCAAAATACTCCGTGTCTGACAGCCAAAAAAGAAAAAAAAGAGGACAATTGATAACGAAATAAAGAATAAAAAGAAACCTTTAAACAACAAACAGAACATCCAATGAACACTGCAATTTATTTATTTGCGGGCCATCTTTTTTTGGATGCTCTGTTTGTTGGTGATATATTTTTATTCTTTATTTCGTTATAAATCTGTTCTAATACCAATACTTTTTACTTTTTTGCTGGCTGCCGGACATGGAATATTTTGCATTTCGCCGACAGTCTTGATCGGGCATGCGATAATTTATTCAAACTGTCAATGGTCATAGAATTGATTTGCTCATTGACTATAAGCACTATTTTATCTCTGGTGTGGAAATAAAGTGTGAATCTGTTCGATCCATCTGACTAATTTTCAAAAGAGAGACCGAATAAAGACTGTTGTCTATCTTCAACGGAAGAAAACACACGAATAAAAAAGACCAAGAAAAGTCGATAGCTATCAATTTGCATTTTGTGAAGGTCGAACACAAACATGGCCAAGTTTGCACGCCTAATAATTCCTGGAATACACGAAAAATTAGAACTTTTATGACTTTCAGACACGGAGATATATTAAAACCCTGCCCGACTTTTTGCGTCTTTGCATCGACTTTTGACTGTAATCCGTCGTCTGAAAAATTCGTTTGGCCCAGTGTGCAAGCGGCTTTACTGAGCATAGAACGCAAGCATATATAGGCAGTTTGTGGTTGGCTGAGAAAGATGTGAAGTCGTTAGTTTGCATCACAGATTCAGCTGCGTTGATTAAGCCAGGTGGAGTTTCCATTATGTGTGCCAACGCCTTTAGTCTGACATCAGGAAAATCGATATAGATACTATAATTTATGTCCTGATTCAGATAGTTACATTAAATAGTGGTTGCTGTAATTATTTATTGCATTGAAATGTGCCTGACATTCTGGAAACCTGCCTGTGAGGTTTTGGTGGCGTGTGCGCACTGTGCGCCCGGTCAGCCAAATTACCACTGCACAGAAAGTAAACCAGGTTGGAGCTGGCGAGCTTTCTGCGCAACTTCAGCTTAAGACTTTTTTCTCTGAAATTGTCACTGCGTCTTGATGAATATGTGACACCTCCCCCTACTACGCCGCCACACCCATCTCGGCGCAGGTCCGTCTACCAAATTGCCAAAGTGGCTGCGCACGGTGTTGCACCGCACTGAAATTACCACTGCGCTGGCTGCACTAGACGAAAATTACCACTGCGTGGGCTGCGCCACGCTACGCCACGCTGCGCCACCCTGCGCTGCGCCAAGAAATTAGAGCCCTTGGACTCAAAATCACAACTGAAATGACTGTGTGTAGACAGAATTCTTTCAATATTTAAATTGGCAATCCGCATTTTAAAAGCACCTTATGCGGGGAAATTGATGGCCAAAACATGTTTTGGTAAAGTGCATTTAAGACATCAAAAATTGACAAAGAGATATGCGTTATGGATGTGACGAAAAATAACAGTCCCATTCATGAGACTATACATATTGATTGAACTCTGTGAATTTTTAATGCTAATATATAAATTTATATATGTACATTATAAAGGGGCCTGAGTTGAACATAAAAACAGTTTACTTTAAAATATCTGTTATATCAGGAAGAGTATTATGAGGGAAAACCACCATTATGGATGTGACATTATTCTGTTATGGATGTGACGCGTCTGAAATGCATGTGTACCCTGTTTGGGAAATGAAGTATCAAACCATTGAAATCTCTCTGTACACACCAAATAGTTCTCAGAATTTAAATTTAACACTGAAAAATAAAATTTTGAATATTTTCTTTAATATTAATATTTTCAAGATGGCCACAACACAGAATGGATTGAAATTAAGTGGTGCAATGTAACAAAATCTACCCTAATTCGCAGTAACTACTTAGAATGGATCCTACAATGTTACAAAAAATGACACAAGGTGAGGGTGAATAAATATTTTTATTTACATATTATTAGAAATTAATTTATTTAAAAGTATTTATATATGTTAACTCATTGGAAGTGTATTTTTTTTTTTTACATATTTATTATATAAATTAACTTATTTAATAGTATTTATATGCATTAACTTATTGGAAATTATAAAGGAATTCTATTGAAACTGCTGAACATTCAATGTAATGAAATATTTTTTATTACTCCTCCCCGTTACTCTGCCTGCACAGCCTCATTGAAATGATAGTGGCCTCTATTATCCACATAGGGATTAAGACAGTGGGCTCTAAATTCGTAGACCAGGCGCAGGCGCGGCGAATGGGGGCTGCGCCGCGCCAATGGGGTGTGTCCAGGTGTATGTTGCAATTTCGTGCCCGGCATAGCCTGGCGCAAGTACTCCTCTGTCCCGCCTTGGTCCCTCCTGCCAGCGCAAGTGGCAAAGAGGGAGGAGAGAAGGCGTGTTTGGGTATAACACAGCCGAGTCAAATCTTCACCAATCAAATGAGCTCCTCTCCTCACCTTTAATGTGTTGGAATATAGAAGCCTCTGTCCTATCTGCATGATGCGTTAATGTTGCATTTTACTTTCCTGCTTCAGGCATGTTTTCTGCACCGCTTACGTCTATATTAAGCATTACAAATATGAGTTAGCTGGCTAGCTAGGGCATTCGCGAATTATTACCATTAGCGAACTTGAATGGAATTTCAAAACGAAACTACGTTAGATCATTCAAACTTATGAAGGTGGAGTGAAATACGACGGTTGCTCATTTATTTCTTCTGCCTGCATTATTGAGAAGAGAAACGATGGATTGCGTGTTCCTATTATTACACCCTGTTGCTGCTTAAAATTTTGGGATTAACATGCACAGACAACAATGCAAGATACGTTACACATTTATTTTCAATATGTGATCTTAACTTAGTACGAGATCATAGCAATCAGGCTGTATTCCTTTCCCCCACTAAAAACGATAAAAGCTAAGTGACGATAATAGTAGCCTAGTATTAATCCGCTTGCACACTGGACGCGAAACAAATTTATCACACGACAAATTGCATCGAACGCAGTGTCTACGTGTCCGAAAGTCTGACAGGGTTTTAATATATCTCCGTGTCCGACAGTCGGATGGTTTCAATATAACTCCATGTCCGACAGTCGATTATTGTTTTTAATTTCTTCAAATCTACTGAATGTTTTAGATATTAAACATGAATATTTTGATAAGAGGGCTCAGTTCTTCAAGATGAGTACCGAGAATTTCAATCAATGTTTCTGTTTAAGCTCTGCTCAATTAAGTGAGTCGACATTGGCGCGGGACAATGTACAATGCCTGTCGGACATTAAATGCAAAATACTCCGTGTCTGACAGCCAAAAAAAAAAAAAAAGGACGATTTGAACAGATTGATAACGAAATAAAGAATAAAAAGAAACATTTTAACAACAAACAGAACATCCAATGAACACTGCGATTTATTTATTTGCAGGCCATCTTTTTTGGATGCTCTGTTTGTTGGTGATATATTTTTATTCTTTATTTCGTTATAAATCTGTTCTCATACCAATACTTTTACTTTTTGCTGGCTGCCGGACATGGAATATTTTGCATTTCGCCTCGGACAGTCTTGATCGTTCATGCGATAATTTATTCACACTGTCAATGGTCATGGAATTGATTTGCTCACTGACTACAAGCACTATTTTATCTCTGGTGTGGAAATAAAGCGTGAATCTGTTCGATCCATCTGACTAATTTTCAAAAGAGAGACCGAATAAAGACTGTTGTCTATCTTCAACGGAAGAAAACACACGAATAAAAAGACCAAGAAAAGTCGATAGCTATCAATTTGCATTTTGTGGTCGAACACAAACATGGCCAAGTTTGCACGTCTAATAATTCCTGGAATACACGAAAAATTAGAACTTTTATGACTTTCAGACACGGAGATATATTAAAACCCTGTCCGACTTTCGCGTCTTTGCATTGACTTTGACTAATCAGTCGTGTGAAAAATTTGTTTGGCGTCCAGTGTGTAAGCGGCTTTACTGAGCATAGAACGCAAGCATTATATATATATATATATATATATATAGGCAGTTTGTGGTTGGCTGAGAAAGATGTGAAGTCGTTAGTTTGCATCACAGATTCAGCTGCGTTGATTAAGCCAGGTGGAGTTTCCATTACGCGTGCCAACCACACCTTTAATCTGACATCAGGACAATCGATATAGATACTATAATTTATGTCCTGATTCAGATAGTTACATTAAATAGTGGTTGCTGTAATTGTTTATTGCATTGAAATATGCCTGACATTCTGGAAACCTGCCTGTGAGGTTTTGGTGACGTGTGCGCACTGTGCGCCGGTCAGCCAAATTACCACTGCACAGAAAGTAAACCAGGTTGGAGCTGGCAAGCTTTCTGCGAAACTTCAGCGAAGACTTTTTCTATGAAATTGTCACTGCGTCCTGATGAATATGTGACACCTCCCCCTACTACGCCGCCACACCCATCTCGGCGCACGTCCGTCTACCAAATTGCCAAAGTGGCTGCGCACGCACGAAATTACCACTGCGCGGGCTGCACCGGACAAAATTACCACTGCGTGGGCTGCGCCACGCTACGCCACGCTGCGCCACCCTGCGCTGCGCCAAGAAATTAGAGCCCAGTGAGTGATCTGGCCCCTCGCCACCCATGACTTGTCCTCCTTTGTTGGCAGCATGTAGACAAAGCCTAGCTCATCATTGCGTCTCATGAACTGTACCACAAATCTATCAGAGTCAAAGTCAGTGACAAGGCCCACACACTGCTTGCTGGACTTCTTGCCTTTGTAAGTAACAAGCAGGCAGTCAACAGTTTTAATTTTGTCCAGTGCGTCAGATGGTCCCTCTTCAGGCCCATCATCACTTGCTTCTTAGGAAGAAGGCCTCTGGAACAGTGTGTGCCGGCCTGAATCTGTTCCTGAGGAGAAGGCCTTGTACTCTATCTGGCCCCAGGACACTGGAGTAACAGCATGTACGTTTAAAGTACCTGGAATTAGGGTTGGGAATCAAAAACAGAGAATCGATTAGGAACCATATCGATAGTGGATATCGATATCAGTAATCTGTACATTGAATTATCAATTCTCTTATCAATGCCAAAAGGTTTTACAGACTATGGAAAGTGGCTTTTTGTTTCAATTCAAAGAATGCGCAATTAAAATAGACAATGTTATTCTCAACACTATTACATTTCCACGATTTCACCTTCCAATAAGCTCTGATAGACACTGCATTAACATTACACAATGGGCCTACAGGTGCTTCATGGCGGCAGTAGTGGAGCAGTGTTATTGGTACTGCAAAACCAATGTTGTATTCATTCAAACTTCCTATGCAAGGAATTGATAAGATAATTGATAAGGAATCAGATTGATATGTAGACTCGATAATGGCATTGATATTGATAAAATCTTTCAATTCCCATGCTTACCTGGAATAGGCACAACCAGCTCCCAGTCCTTCTCAAAGCTGAACTTTTTGCAGAAGTCTGAGATGTCGTCTCTGTTGATCACGAAGACTTCCATCTTGGGGCAGATTTGTCTTGCTGTCTCAGCAAATGTGTCGGAGTTGGTCAGTACCACCTGTCTGCTAAGCACAGCAGTGGCAACAGCCCTCTTCACTGTACCCCCGACACCATCCACCGCTCCCTTGCCATGGCTGGTGGCAAAATAATGCCATTGAGCATTTACACCTGGGAGGATGTCCTGGAATGCCGTTGAAAGGAAAAACCATATGTATTTGTTTTAAACTGCGATGCTGCCCCATTGCTCAAAACATGCCGCTCTTTCATGGCAGGATGTTTCTGTTTCAGGTCTGTTGCAATCTTCGAGATGAAGGTACAGACAGCCTTTTTGTCATGGCACAGCTCATTACTGACAACCACATAGGACTGCGAAAGCTCTCTGAACCAGGCAACAGCCGTAAAGATGGTGATCTGGCGTTGATTCCAGTGAGCAGACTGGATTTCATCCTGGTAGCTTACTGTGTAGTTCTCAGCAAAGTCCACTTGGAGAACAACACATCCCTCATCCAAATCTTTCCTCTTCCTTTGAAAAAAAGCCCTCTGCTGCTTTTTGACGAAAGCATGGCGGGTGAACTTGGGGGCACTTTCATAGAGGTTCTTCAGCACATCTCTGAGGAGTCCTGTCCTTTGATTTAATGACAGGACACCATCCACAGGCTCCCAGGTGTACCAGGTGGTGCTGGCGTCCTTCTCCTCGTCTGGGATACTGGAAATTAATTGCAGGAACTTGCGTCCGTCACAGCATTCTTCACACTCATTCATCATACACTCCACACAATCAGAAGAGCACACAACATGATGAATTTAGTCACAAACACTCTTAAATCCCAGCCTGGGGACATGTTTGTGAGCACATTTAAGCCAGTGGGAAGTGTTCTCATGATATTTGCAGAGACATACATTGCAAGGGGTATCGGCCCTTGAAAGCACGTGTGGCGGGCACAGTTCAGCAAATTTGGATTTGCCCACTTCCTTCTCTGGATGCTCTTCTTTGAAAAGATGGTAGGCCTCCATAATTGACATAGACATGTGACACTTCTACACTGTTTTTTTCAGACCTCCCTCTCAAATTATTATGACATCCCTTTTTCCTGGGGCCTGCCTGGAAATGTCGTCTTGGACATAAAAAGCGGACACGGCTGTTACAGTCTCGGGTGAAAGGACTGAATTTCTGTTGGTCTTTGGGGGCTTTTTAAAATCCATATTCATAGCAAGTCTCTCAATGACAGCTTGCTCCTTTCTAGGACTTGATGGTAGCTTTCATTACTTTCTTAATGGCTTTGCCCAAAGACTGCCTAGATTTAAAGGAGAAGCACCATTTTTACAGTTTTGACATTATTTGTGGCATAAAATACGATCATTTACTCACCCATATAACTTTCGTGTGACTAGAAGTCCTTCGGAAGATATTTAGATCCAAAGAGAACTGCGTATATCCGTATAATGGGCGTGAACGGGGCACCGAGAGCGCAGCCTCTAATGCCGCATTATCTGTCGTAAAACTCATTCATTTCACCAGCGACGGTCGGCTGCTTTACGTGCTGGTAAAACATTATGGTTCGTGTCTGCGTTTTTCCAAGTTCTTGCAACAAAATGACCAGTTGGACAACATTTAGCTTCCACAGGGCTACCTTTATGCAATTTGGAATTGCTAAAGCTCTGGCTAGTTGCGCTGAAAATAGACCCGAATACTCAAGTGGAAGCATTGAGGCGTGCGGATCTTCGGGTTTGCAGTGCTCACTTCGCTACGGAAGACTTTTTTCCCCACAAGGCCACAAAAAGAGGGCCAGAAAGTGCAATGCCTGAATCTGAGGAAGAATGCCATCCCGATGGCAATGGAGGTAATGCATTTCTAATGAAGCTTTGTGTAATGATGTTATAAGGCTATACAGTAACCTGTGCACATGCATCAGAGGTTAGTAAGTCAAGCTACAGATGCTGGATGACGATAACAGGCAACCCCGGACTCAAAAGGGGAACAACACTAGCAAATCATAACAAAATATTGGTGAAATTAATGAGTTTCGAGACAGATAATGCGGCATTGGAGTCTGCGCTCTCAGTGCCCCTTTCACTTCCATTATACAGATATACGCGGTTCTCTTTGGATCTAAATATCTTCCGAAGGACTTCTAGTGACACAAAAGTTATATGGGTGAGTAAATGATTGTATTTTATGCCACAAACAATGTCAAAACTGTAAAAACGGCACTTCTCCTTTAAAGGCGGGTGAGCCTTGTGTCACACTTAGTGGAGAGGTTTTAAGGAGAAGACGTCGGCGCCTCTGTCGCTCCCTTGCCCGCTCCCGTGCCCGCTGTGCCTCTTGTTTTGTTTTTGACAGTTTCTTCTGCAATCTCTCCACTTTCTTCCTGTCTCGTTCAAGCTGTTTAAAATTCTCATCATCCTTTCTATGCTTGCGGTAGGCCCTCTGCCTCTCAGCAGCTGTTTTAGCCATTTTCTGGAATTAAAACAGAATACAGGCAAATGGAATATATAAATATAACCACATAATAATTAATGATAAATTTAATAAATAAACAAAATAGTATACATTGTAACCAATTGGTTTATTAGACAAGACACAGCACTGTTTTTATAGCCTCATTGATTCCTGATCTGATTAGCTGGATACCTCACAAACAGTAATGTATCATTGATTCATTATGGAGGCCTATTTTGATATCTTGTATCAGTCCTTCACTGGACTATTTCATCAAAATGGTGTTAATGGACTAAAAGAGGCTATTGACTTAATTCTAACAGCCAATGGTGGAAATGCTCTATCAGACTGCAGCACAGAGCCCTGTAGACTTAGGGCGCCTATTAGAATGGTTGGACAGATGTTGGAGATGAAGATAAATTAACTGAATCTGAACTAAAACACATTATGATAATATATAATGATGGATTGGGTTTAAATTGTTGTTCATAGACTAGGCTATGTCTGATGACCTACTTTTAGCTTACTGGCTACTTAGCTAGTTAACTTAATCATTCAGTCATTCATTCACTCATTTATTCATTTTCAGTATGCCTAGGCTACATTGTATTCTATAATCCCATTACATTTAACACTCTCGTTATTTTTTGTCCACTCACACAAAACAATGTTTACATTTATTAGGTAATAGGTCACAGGTCACTTACCTTTAATAACGATGGGAAATCGCACCGGGCTGTCAAAGAAGACGTCTCTGTCGTCCTCGAGACACATAGCCTTGTTCTACTTGCGCAAAGTTCTCCTCGCGCACATGTTACAATGACTACGTTAACATGCACACTGTTATTCCTGTATTATATATGAGAA
Source organism: Gymnothorax javanicus (assembly GCA_029692085.1). Classification (NCBI taxonomy): domain Eukaryota; kingdom Metazoa; phylum Chordata; class Actinopteri; order Anguilliformes; family Muraenidae; genus Gymnothorax; species Gymnothorax javanicus. The sequence goes on along the minus strand of CM056195.1, from coordinate 87,951,113 downwards.
TATTCTGATTCTGTACCTCTCATGTGAATGCTTGCAATAACCTGATTAAGGTCATTTTCCGAATCAAAATATTCCGAATAAGACCCCTGGCATATGCCTGTTTTAATCGGAATATTGGGTCATGTATACACCTTAATCGGAAAATGCCCTTTAACAGAATATTCGATTATGTCGATGCATGTTCATGTGGAGGATGATTTGGATGATAATGAGTGTTCCAGTTAAATTATATCGTATTAGCGCTCAAAACGACTACCTCGAAATCAAGCATTTTCACAAAATGTTAGCCAACTATTCGGATAGATGTCACATCACGAGCATATAGCTCTCATCTCAGAACTACCGTTGCTATTAGCAGAGCCTTGTTAAGAGCAGAATAGCCTGAGTCATGGGATCAAACCAATACAAGAAGAGCACACAACATGATCAATATAGTCACACACACTCTTAAATGCCAGCCTGGGGACATGCTTGTGGGCACATTCTCATGTGGGTAGCGTTCTCGTGATATCTGGGGAGACAGACATTGCGAGGGGTATCGGCCCTTGACAGTACGTGTGGTGGGCGCAGTTCAGCAAATTTGGATTTGCCCACTTGCTTCTCTGTATGCTTTTCTTTGAAAAGATGTTAGGCCTCCATAATTGACATAGAAATGTGACGCTTTGACACTGTGTTTTTTTCAGACCTTCCTCTCAAATTATTATGACATCCCTTTTTCCTGGGGTCTGCCTGGAAATGTCGTCTTGGACATAAAAAGCGGACACGGCTGTTAAAGTCTCGGGTGTAGTCTCGGGTATAGCTCTCATCTCAGAACTACCGTTGCTATTAGCAGAGCGTTGTTAAGAGCAGAATAGCCCGAGTTATGGGATCAAACCAATAAAACGTAAATACATTCGGAAACAAATGCAACGTCATGTCACAAAATGTCAAAATGGTGTGTCCAAAAAAAAAAAAAAGTGAATAATAATAATAATAATAATAATAATAATTATAATAATTAAAGCTGCAAGCAGCGATGAACAGGCCTTCGCTCCCATGTGCACGTTGGGGGTGGTGGAAAGATCCCAATGGGTGCAGCTGTGCATTGAAAACAATTGGATAGCGGATGGACCCTCATCACACGTGAAGTTTCGAGCAAATAAGACAATGCCTGAAGGATTTATACCAAGTTTATACCAAGATTTATACCTTCCACTTCTGCCTCTCGGGAGAGCAGTCAAACTTTTTTCTGCTCCTGCCTACGTTTCCTTTCTTTGTCCTGTATCGTCTCGTTACCCCCCTCTTTCTTTTTTTTTGGACCCTCCATCTGCTTCTGAGACTCTTCGAGTAAAAATGGAATTATTTAGCTGGTCCCTGAATGCAATTGACAGTATTTTTTCATCAAGAAGCGGAGCACCTGGTGAACCGCGCTGCCCTGACGGGACTTTTGTTGCTGGCTACGCCAGGGACGCGTGGTCGAGATGGCAAGTCCCTTGTCTGTCAGCACTATCCCTTGAAGACGTGGAGGATATTTATCTGTTTGGATTTATGGTGACGGGATTTTCTCCTAATTGGCATGGGAGTTGCTCTGATCTACCGCAAAGTGTGCGAGCTGGGAGCGAGGAAAACGCCCAACGCGCTGCCTAGCACCGAAATTATGGAACGCTTCAGTGGAGTAACGAGCGAACGGGTGATGGATTTACATCGACGGGCATCACTGAATGAAGAGCTGCTCAAAAAGACCCTGAGAACATCTGCAGAAACACATAGGAAGATGGACGCTGTTTTGAGTCAGTGTGGGGAGCTATTGCATTTGACTGTGAATTTGAGCAAAAGACTGGATGAGGCGACAGGAGAACTTGCGGCCCTGAAGCGCGAAGTACACGGAAAACAAGAATTATAACATGGATACGGATCAATCGAAATTGCTTGTTCCACCCGAAATTTTATAGAATCGGCACGCCCCCCCCCCCCCCCCCGCGTACCCCCTCTGTCTCTGTCTCAGTCTCAGTCTCACACGGACCGGTCCTTATCAACAACACTCCCTCATCCCTCCTCTGGCTTCAAGGACAGAACATCTTGCCCTTGATAAGAACTTGGACCTTGTACTGACTCTGGTACATTCCCCGCCCACCCCCCCCCCCCCCTCCCTCCGCAACAGGCTGCCTCCTCACTCATTTCTTCTCAATTTAACCCCTTCTTGCCCCCACTTCCCATCCCCCCCCATTCCTTGAAAAATTCCTACATGTTTCCAGCGTGTCGTGTTATAAACCTGATGTGTATTATGTCTGATGTCATCAATATATGTTATATATGTTTGTTCTGTGTTCTGCAACTGTAACCTTCATTTTCGAAGGAAAAGTTTCCGGGGCGCTTCTCAGTGTGTGACCCGCTGCAGTCTACCTTCCCCAGTAGACTGGAAAAACTGAATTGCCTTTTTTAGGACAAATAAAGTCGTCTGATTCTGATTCAAGTTGATGTTCTGTGGCGAAGGATGAAAAGTCACCGTCGCCACCACGGGCACCCTGCACCTGCAACATGACACTGCTTGAATATGCATGGCGAGGCATGAGAAATGGGGATGTCATAGCGGCCACGCCCACTGACCTACAGACATGCAGAGCACAACTTTTGATCAGCATGGTCTCTTGATGATCTGTTATAAATCTGAGGTTGATTGGACAAAATCTCTAAGAGGAGTTCATTAAAATACAACGTGTGGAAATCAGGCCAAAATGACGCGTTAAAATCAAAATGGCCGACTTCCTGTTTGGAGTAGATCAATGGTGCCGGACACTTTTTTTGTTCGTAAACCAAAAATGTAAGAATTTCAGGCACTCAGAGAATAAGCTCATTTTTTTTTCGTCTTGGCAACTTACACACATGTACCAATTTTCATCTTCCTACTCCAAAAAACCCCTATGGAGTGGGGTTTTTGAACACTTCAAGGGGACGCTAGAGAGAAATCCGCCCCCCCATAGGTGACGCCCTATCAAATGCAAGAGGTTGCCATTCTTGACCTGTGTATCAATTTTCATGAGGATATGAGTTCATTAAAGACATCAAAAACCCAAACATGGCGAGGGATCGATAGTCGCCGCGTTGCCACATGGACGCCATTACTCGTACCTTCCCAGCATTCATAATGTAGCTTCAACAACTTGTTCTGCATGTTTTAGGAGTGGAATGAAGTTGATGGGCTGAACTATGTGTCATCAGTACATGTTAAAGTAAAAACTAGTCACTTCCTGTTACCACCCGGGGACGCTATTAGTAAAGTGGGAAATTAATACATCAGGACGTTCAGGGCGGAGCCATCATCATGTCCATAAAGTTTGAAGCTGCTACAAACAAGTAAGTGGGCGTGAGAGGGTGATATCTAGATGCAAGGTCTCCAACAGCGGAAGTTGACTGAAATCTTGCAAAATCTCGTTTCCGTTTGCTGCCCACAACTTGACCCATAGATATATAAACTGACAGTATATATATATATATATATATATATATATATACATATATATCTATGAACTTGACCAAGCAAACGTTAGCTTAGCTAATGCTATTGCAACCTGACCCATAGATATATATACTGACAGTATATATATCTGACATAAAAAAAATAAAAAAATAGACAGCGCATCTTGGGGTTCCCTACTGTATGGCTAGCTACGCAGCTTGGGACACGTTTCTCCAGAGCCTCACTGTTAACCATGTCAGCAACTTAAATAGTTTTTACTTACAGACTGTAAATGGTTCCAGCAATGCAAGGTAGTGCTTTCAGGCTTTAATGTTAGCTGAGAAAAAAGGCCCAGCTACCAAACGGAAAATACAAGACAATGTTCGCATTTGCTGAACTCCAAGATCATAGTGCTGGTTGATTGCAATACACCTCGCTGATATGAGAACGACACGCTATATTTCAAACCAAATGTCCAGAAAAAATGTAAACCCGACAGTGACAACAGCCTGTGGGAACAAACGAACCGAGTGAGAAACTAGTGGGATGGAATGCTAGCCAGCTTTTCAGCAGGGGTACGGGCAAGCTCCAGAGAGCTTGTTTAAAGGTTAGAATTCAGTTTGGTGCGCCACATTACAAGGGAATACATATCTCGTTAACGTTAAACTTAAATTCACAACCAATTTGAAGTGTGACATGACCACAGTAACGTGTTTGTGTTGTGATCCTCATTCCAACTGATTGGAAAAATGTACAAAGGCTTTCCTGTTAATGGTAGGTAAGGTACCCATTAATCTAGCTAGGGCAGGCTAAGCTAACGGAGATAGGATTAGTACGATGACCATGGGCAAAATTGCGCCTCGATTCATTTTTTAACATGTATTCCGGTACTACGTAAGAAGGAAATTCAATTGTATACTCTTTATATTGAGAGGTGCGGTGCACTGGACGCCAAATTTGTTTCTTCAACTTTTCGCTCCGACAGCCTCTCCTGTTCTATATACACTCAATGGTGGCAACTGACAGCCGGCCCTGCGCATGAGTTAACTACCAGATCAAGTAGCCAATCGGAGAAGAGCCTTTCTAGCCAATCAGAGGCAAGAAAGGCGGAACCTTCCCCTACCATCCTGCGTTTTGCAAATTCGCTCCCGGGACGCATCCATGGCTAAAACTTCCGCATCCATCACTTCCGGCGAGATTTCAGTCAACTTCCTCTGTTGGAGACCTTGCATCTAGACACCACCGCATGAGAGCCGTTCGAATGTAAATGGCGAGAAAATGAAAAGTCGCCAAAATTTTTCGAGCCCTAGAAGCCACGCCCTTTGAACTACAGATATGCAGAGCACAACGTTAGATCAGCATGGGGTCTTGATGATCTGTAGCCAATTTGAAGTTGATCGGGCAAAATCCCTAGGACTAGTTCGTTCCAATTTAAGTAGTGGAAATGGCCGTAACGAAAAAATTCAAAACAAAATGGTCGACTTCCTGTTGGGATTTTACCATGATGTTAAGAGACTTTTTTGTGCGTCTGGGTGTATTACATGTGCGTATCACATTTCGTCCGCCTATGACAAACTAACGGTTCCGCTTCTAATCACAGTCTGTCATTTATCTGAACAACACTCTCCGGCTGTACATTGATTATCAGGCTACACGTCAGTGCTGACATGCTCTTAGATCTGAACAGTCTTCTTAATTTTTATCACTTTGCAGGTTAATCAAATACCTTCCAGTAGTCAGAAAAAGAGAAATAATTCACATTGATTTGGCTTTTTTAATTTCTTACAGATAAACAAAGAACAATCATTAGGCATATATTTATTAATTTTTTCCAACAACTCAATGACCACCACCTCTGCCTTCTTCCACATGTTCATCTTCTCAGCAGGATGTTAGGAGACAGGATGTGTGTTAATCAGCATCTGTTGGTGGCAAAAGCTACTACAAGCTGATATAGCAACTGAATAAACTTTTTCTTTGTTTAATATGTAGAATATAAATGAATGAATGAATTTATTTAGAAAATGTTTAAAATGAAAGAAAAAAATTATATAATTATATATATATATAAAATTAAACCAAAGTGAGAGACAATTGTGAGTCTGTTTTTATATTTTATTTTCAGCCAATTAAATAGAGCAACATGTAATAACTTTCTCAAAAAAAAAAAACCGCGAGCGCTGTATACGATCACAATCGCCTAAAACTTGCAGTTTGACAACGTATCTTATTTTAATGACCAGTAAGATGATATTTACTTTGAAACCATTGCCATATTGCTGAAAACTCCGTATTTCTCATGTCTGGAGCATTGCTGGCAGTGAAAGCTTGAAAGACAAAACAACAGTAACCAAGGGGGGCAGGGCTTAGCGAAGGGACATTTTACCCAATGACATTCAGTTTTGAGCTTCCTGTTTATCCCTGCTGCGCTGTAATTGGTTGCGATGAATTCAACCTCAGCCGTTTAGAATACAAAGCGCCCCACTCCGTTTGTTTCAGACCGAGTTGATGAGTAAACCTTGTGTTGGCTTCTGAGACTCAGAGTGCCAGACAACCACCTTTCAAGGCTTTTTGCTGAGAAGCACTTTTCAAAGCTTTTGCTGAGAGAAGCACTTTTCAAAGCTTTTGCTGAGAAAGCTTTTATTACCATAAACTTCACACCCTACACGGCTGACTTCACCACCCGGAGTCCCGCTCAGATTTTCACCGTAGGACGCGCCACTCATCACGGTAAGTGCATTGTGTTTGGAGCTGGCTTGTAGCATAGTCATTTTGCCAATGTTGCTTGTACTTGTGATATTATATGTGCGTTTGTGTGTCTATATAAACTAAGCGCGTACCTACAGTAAATTAAGTGCAATGTTTTGTCAGGAGCTCAGTCTAGTAAGCTAGCATAACGGCTAGTTAGCATAGCGGCTAGGTAGCCAGCAGCATCCTCTGAGTCAGCAGGAGAGTGAGGTGTTGTAGGTGTTGTGTGAGCTCACACTGGTTGTTTCAAAGTTATGGAGTGGTAAGTTGTGGAATATTTAGTATATTAATCGCAATGTTTTGTCACTAGCTCAGTTTAGTAAGCTAGAAGCAGCTAGTTAGCACTAGGGCCTACTTGGCTGCCATTGTCCTCAGACACAGCAAGAGAGTGAGTTGTTGGTGTTGTGTGAGCTCACACTCGTTGTTTCCAGCATTAGAATTTTCCGCGGATTCGAGGATTTCCGAGTATTTTCAGCTTCACATGGACCATTTTTGAGCTCAGTGTAAATCCGTTGAGAAAATTTGGGTTCAGGGAAACAGTGGAGTGAACTCGTCTACATTCTAAATCGCATTTAAGACTTGCTTGTGAATATTCAATAACTGATCCAGGTGTGCCATCTAGTGATAGAATATTGTAACTGTGTGCATACATTTGCAGCTCCATGTCCGCTGGCGGACACATCACAAATAGTCCTGGGGCTGAGGGGGGTCCTGTGTGCAATCAGATGTCCCCTCATTTAGACTCTTGAACCTGATAGTACACCCCTAGGTAAGTAAAAAAAACTTGGGTGGAAGGTCTGGATCACGGGCAGGAGGGGTCAAATTCAAGATGGCGTCCAAGATGGCCGCCATATCATAAAATCATCTATAACTCCTCAAGGAAAGGGGCTAGAGAAATAATTTTGGTGTCTTTAAGCAGGTTTTGGGGGTCAAGGAATCAAATGAAGCCATGTTTTTGGTCATCACCATATTTGATAATGGTGAAATCCAATATGACGGCGTAAAGGGGGCCGCGAGCGGTAACTTGCTTAGTACTTGGTCTAGCGTTACAAAATTGTTGTCTTCTCCTCGGTTTTCAGGGTGAAGAAATCAATTGAGACCATTTTTAGACATTATAGTTAATTACTTAATGGTGAAATCCAATATGGCTATCACTATCACTGTCTTGGCATGGGCTAAGATCATGGCCCTTGGAGTTATCAACACCAGAAAGCAGATTCAAACCAATTTGGATCTCCCTTTCAAACTTTGGAGTAAATACGGTATGTTCTCTTCTCTTTCATTTTACTATTATATTTAAATGACAGTGACAGTTTGTGTGTGCTTAGTTTAAGAAAATTACAAGTTTTACAAATAATCCTCATGTCTGTCATGCAGGTGGATGGCGCTCCAGTGGCCTTGTGGGAGTGTTTCATTCCACTGAATCCTGTCCGGTTCTCACCTGCTATGCTGGTTGCCATGGACAAAGTTGTTCCATCGGCTCTCGGCTGCGTTCCTACAGGCAACAAGGTAATTAACCTGAAAGTTATATCTGATAGATTAAATATTAACGAACTTGCTTTCCCTTCTTTAGACTTGAAATAATCCAACAGTCTTTGTGTATAAGGGGTTGTTGTCCAAATATTAAACAACTTTATTTTGTTTTTCTCACATTAGACACCACTAGTGGAACGTCAAGCAAGCCTGTTTCCCAGCAGTACAGACGTGTCAGGAAGCAGGTATATACTGTCTTAATCCAGATGGAGACTGTGTTGCAGGCTGAGTAGTTAACCAGCAATTAAAATTTAGCATGTGTTAATTATTTTGAAGGAAAGATATATTCATTGGTTTTAGTTTGTTTATGAGGTTATTTATGATTTTATTTTCTGTAGTTTCAGGTGGTGGCGACACGTAAAGCTTCGGTGTCTGCCAGTGTGGTGAAGGAGGTGGCAAAGGCGAAGGTAGGTGCAGTTGTGTTAGTGATGCACCAAATAGTGTGAAGGGAATGTGAAGCAGTACTTTACACCAGTTGAAAATGTAGAGATTTCACAGATCTTGAGCAAACACTCTGATCATTTACAAAGAAAGTTTAAGAAAAAAACATAAACATGTTTTTCTTGTCCGGTTAAGGTTATTTTTTTCTTCTTTCTTTCTCTAGGTTGTGACCTCAACATCCGTGTTGGCTGTCTGTCCTGAAGCCCGGGTCTTGGAGCAAGAGGCAAGTTAAGTTATTTGAAGCATCCATGCAAAGCCCTCTGGTGTTGTGGCTAATGTGGTAGCATGATATTTATATGATGGCGTATGCCATTGTTAATGTTTTTGTTTTCTTTCTCTTTCTGTTGTAGGAGGCGACACTCAAACTTGTGTCGACCTGTGCTGTGTCGGGACCACTCCCGGTGTGGCTACCCCTCCTGCGGCTGTCCCTCCTACCCCTGTGCCTGTCCAGCCTCAAGATCAGCGTATTAACCCCTTGCCTTGCAGGTGTATAGAGAATCTGCCACATCCAGTAGTGTTAGGGAGCAGCCTGCGCACAGCATTGTCTCGTTTTGATTTTGATGCTTTCGTGTCATGCAGTGTTGTTGCGGTAGCCAAACATAGCATTTCTCCGGTTTGTACCTGGCGCGCAGCAGACATTGATGATGTTTGTGTAGAGGCGTGGAAGTTGGCAGCTCGGGTGGGAAAGAGAAGGGGTGGGTTTGACCAGCAGCGGTTTGGTATGTTTGGTCGGAAGTGGAGCGTAGATGTTGGTCACCCTGTCTACAAGGACTTTGTGGCATTTGAAGATGGGGCTGATTTGGGCGCAGAGCTGCAGCAGCATCTGTTAAGGGATGGGATGTGTGTCTTGGATCTCCACAGAGCGGTGAACTTGATCATTCAGCACGGGGACTACTTCGTAGTGGTGGATTGTGGGGAGCGTAATTCTTCAGGGTTGGCTTCAGACATTGGTCGGTCTGCTGTGGTGTTTAACACGTGCTTGAATGACCCTGATGATTCACATCCTGAATCTGAAGGAGTCGTTAGCTGCAGAGTGGTTTGGTGTTAGTAGCATCTCTGTGGAGGAGTGTGTTGCTGAGGGAGAAAACTGCAGTGCTCCTGTGTTGATGGATCCACAGGCTCCCACTCAGTCCGAGGGTCGCGCTTCTGTTGGAGGAAGTTTTCATCAAGGTGACTAGTGGTTTAAATTAGGGATAGACTGATATGATTTTTTCAGGGCCAATACCGATTATTAGTAGTCAAGGAGGCCGATAACCGATATTTGGAGCCGATATTCATTCGCAGTAAAAGTGAAAATATTGGCGTCAAAATTTTGAATAATACGGCCCCGGTGGCTCATCGGTCTAAGCACGCGCACCATAAAGGCTGTGTCCTTCCTGCAGCAACCCGGGTTCGACTCCGGCTCAGGTCATTTGCTGCATGTCTTCCCCCATTCTTCTCCCCAACCTTCCTGTCTCTCTACACTGTATAACTGTCAAATAAAGGAAAAATTCCCAAAAAAAAATCTTTAAAAAAAAAAAAATTGAATTATACTAACTCCAACACTTAACTTTGTTTAAATGCTTTTAAGCATATGTTTATTAAATTCTCAGGCGGGCACTATTTTGCTGGTGGTGGGTGATGGTTGCTGTAGGGCTGGGGTGGGGGGAGGAATAGATGCTTTTTATTTTGTTGGGGGGGGTCTTCTTGGTTACTGTAGCACCAGTAACTGCATGGGGTTGATGCTTTCTATTTTCTTGAGGGGGGGATGCCTTTCCTTTTCTTGAGCGGGGGGCATGGCACTAATATTGTGCAAATTCCGCATCTTCCGGTACTTTTAATTTTACCGCTTGGCCGACAGGCCTAAGGGGCTTAAGCTGTACTTAGGCTCATAAGTTGTGGTCTGTTGTGCTTCCGTGCGTGCGTGCGTTACGTCATTTCAGCGCGATACAGCTTTTAGTTTTCCACGGATCCTTTTCATATTTTATATGCATGTATATGGGCCCAAGATCTAGCCTGAGTTCGATTCTGGGCTTGCTGCCGTTCTTGGTTTGGCCAACAGGTGGCTTTTTCTGCAAAATTTCAAACAGCTCTAGCTCCCTTACTAAACGAGCTAAGATGCTCAAATTTTTACTGTAGGGTGTTTTGCCAAGGGTTCATCATATATGTAATGGGTTTTTGATTTCACCGAATGTTAAAGGTTATATAGGTCAAAGGTCATAAAATGTGCCGATTTCGTTTGAGCGCCATAGCGCCCTCAGTTCTTGACGGATCCTTTTCCTATTTTATATATGTATATGGGCCCAAGATCTAGTCCCAGTTTGATTTTGGTCTTGCTGCGATTTTTGGTTTGGCCACCAGGCGGCTTTTTCTAGAAAACTTTAAACAGCTCTAGCTCCCTTACTCCACGAGCTAAGACGCTCAAATTTTTCCTGTATGGTGTTCTGCCAAGGGTTCATCATATGTGTAATGGATTTTTGATTTGACCTAATTTTAAAGGCTATACAGGTCAAAGATCATAAAATGTGCTGGTTTTGTTTCAGCGCTACAGCGCCCTCAGTTCTCAACGGATCCTTTTCCTATTTTATATGCATGTATATGGGCCCAAGATCTAGCCTGAGTTTGATTTTGGTCGTGCTGCGATTTTTGGTTTGGCCACCAGGCAGCTTTTTCTGCAAAATTTCAAACAGCTCTAGCTCCCTTATTCTACGAGCTAAGATGCTCAAATTTTTACTGTAGGGTGTTCTGTCTATATAGGAAGATTGACTGCATCTAAGGTGCATCTCATGGTAATGAAACTTGTTCTACATAAATTTATACATCTTGGCTTTTTTTTTTCAAAATTACAACTTGTTTTCTTATCTCCTTCACCATTATGTTATGATGCAACTTGAACTTGAGTAGGCACTGACTATTTAAAACTTCTAGTTGCAGAAGAAAGGGGATAATAATGGGTGTTTTTACCCCAAAATGGCTATGTTTGATAGCATAATAGTGAAGGAGATTAGAAAACAAGTTGTAATTGAAACAAAGCCAAGATATATACATTTATGTAGAACAAGTTTCATTACCTTGGGTAACTGCCCACGTGGTGAACTTACCAATCCAAAGTTGGCAAAAACAGTGACTGTTTCAGCTGAATCCAGCACAATTTAGCCTCTGTAAGGAATCCTGGCCTCATAAGGGGCCCTTGAAAACTGAATTTTTGATTTCCACGCATAATAAGTTTCATATTTGAGAGGCCAATGTCTTGAAAATGAAAAGAGACAAATTTTGACAAGAGATTCTGAAAGCGTGGACCCAAATTACCCTAGGTAGCCATTTTCAGCCCATACCTATGATTTCTCTCATAAATATTGGCCTCCAAAATCCCCATAAATTAACGTTTACAATTTGCCCGGACATGGCCCTCAATTTTTGAGGGACCATATCATGGAAACCCCTTGAATAGGACCCTAAAAGTTTGCACGTGTTCATTATGAATATAGAAGTACTCTCAAAATAAATCTGAGCCAAATCTTAGTCGGTGACTCGGGGACCTCTGGTTGACTTCATATGGAATGACCCTGTGTTGCATAGGTTTTCAACTTGCATTAAATACAGCATACTGTTTCTATGTTTCTTTAGTTTGCTGCTTGTCATCATCTGCCACTAGTTTGAGCAGCAAAGCTCAAAAGGAACTCTCAGAGCTACTAATGGACCACACATTGGCACTCATTTATCAAACTTGCGTAGGATCTGGTGTAGATTCTGGTGTAAATATCAGCGTTCGCCAGATGTCATGTCTGACTTACTAAAAGTGTGTACTTTCGCTGATTTCAGTGTAGAACCGGCGTGGCGTTGATAAATCTGGTGGCTGAAACCATTGTAATTTACATGACACACCCCGATAAATTCATGCTCCGGGAGGCATAGTCCTGCCCACTTTACGACAGGGACTCTCGAAAGACGGCAAAGAAGAAAGAACTTCACTGAGGAGGAAATATTAATTATCATGTCCAAGGTGGAGAAAAACAAAATAATTTTATTTGGAAGCCTTAAGAGTGGCATAAAGGGAGCCCAGAAGGCTGCAGTTTGGAAAACTATTGCTGTTGTGGAAAACACTGTTGGGGTGGAAAACCGGAGTGCAGCAGAGGTTTGATTTAATTCATTAATAAATTCAATTTATAGATCCATGATATTTCATGTTATATAGCCTACATAACTGACAATCCAAAAATGGTCCAATTTTAAGATCGCTACCAAAAAACGGGTGGCTGCGCTCAGGCGCAGCAGCGCACAGACCGGTGGAGGCCAACCAGACTCTAACCTCCAGCTGTCACCATTCGAGGAGCGCGTGGCAGCGGGGCTCCCCCATACACTGTGGGAATAAGAGGTGGTGGGGACACGGAGAAGTCCCCGCCGCCTCGGTCAGAGCTACATGAGGGTAATTCTTAAAATAGAGTCTGCAGAGATCACTCATTGTACCTTTATTAGAATTACTCCATGACATTTTATTGTGTGCCATATAAAATGAACAGCCACTCGTCACTTTCCCCGAGGAGATCTTCTCTGCGCCGAAAGTTCCTCTCACGTCGGACAGAATCGTATTCCTCTAATAATAGAAGATCTGCCGTTGTCAAAATGTGATCACGGTGGTTAGCTAGTTAGTTAATGTACTCTTATGGTTACTTAGTCAAAGTGACGCAAAATAAAGAGATGTTTGATGAAACAAGTGTAAATGTGCACGCACTAGTAATAAATTTGATTTTCTAAAATAATTATGCGCAAACTTATTTTCCAGTCTGCCTTTAATTAAGTTGCGGTTCTTTTGTTGTTCAGTATATATCTGACTGGATGAGCATCTGACATACCACACTGCATGTTTTTCAAGCCACGCATTGCGCTTAATCAAATTGATTGTAATTGTCAGCCGTCTGGCCTGACAAGTAGGTTGTTGTCTCAAAATATAAGTAATCAATTTCTCAACACAGGTGTCTTCTGTATTTATTTTATTTATTTAGCCTATTTATTCATTTTACTAATAAAAGCAACAACAACATGACGTCCAAATCGCTGCATATTATTAATAATTTTGACAGCTGCCCTCGTTCCCGCATGTTGTTCGCTGGTTTCAAATCTGCGTACACCTGGTCAGACCTGGCGTGAGATTTTTGCGGACCGTTCGCTCATGTTCAGATTGATAAATGCCGATCCGTGCGGAGATTTGGTGTACACCCAGTTTTTTGGTGTACGCACGTTTGATAAATGAGGGCCATTAAAACTGAAATATGGTAAACTATGTCTGTGCCATCAAGGTGCTTTTACCCTTCCCCAACTCCTGCTTACGCGAGCTGCCATTCTCTCATGGCATACAGGCCAAGAACAAGACACAAATGCGTCTGTCAGTAAACAAGACAAGGCTCGTGTCCCACTAATGTGCCCAACAGTTTTTTAGTTTTAGTTTTTGCTTCATCTTTCATTTCCCTCATGGTGTTTACCACAAGTAACATCATGAAGGATTAAATTGTATTTAATTTTACCTTTTCCACCTTGTTGAGAGGACTGAGCACTGGACTTCTCTGATTCGAGTTGCTCGAAGCCATCTGAGTCTGGTTGCTGTCAGTCGTCTGTAGCAGATAAAGCAAAGAGGAAAGGAGCAATTAATACAGACACTAAGAATATACCACGAGAGATAATATTTTTGGTCTGAATAAGAAACTCCATTCTACTGTTGACAAAAAGATTGAGGAGAAACTTTGCTTTGAATGTCACAGGATAATGTTTCAAGATATAGGCAATCAATGCAAAACATGAATGAAAATCTAACTGTTGTGACGGTATACCGCTTCAATAACTTCAGTCGTGGATGGGCAATGTGTGGCCCTGCAAACTTTCAGAGGCATTTACTCATGAAAAACCTGCGAAAGGAAGAAAACAAATATGTCATCATAAATATCTGGAACACAGGATGTTGTCGGTTTAACATTTTGTGAGGGTATCATGGATGTGATCCCCAAAGCGTTTTGCGAGAAACAAATCCACTCTGAAACTGTTCTTTAGTCACTTCACAGGCCACATTACTATAATGTAGGCTATGACAACTATACTCCATTAAATGGGGGTGTAAACGAAAGTTCAATCATGAGACGTAGGATTCTTAAGCAATTGCGCTTACCCAATCGGTGCCTTTGGTCTTCTTCATATATGCTTCTGATGTGCTCCTGTCTGCTGCTGCACAGATTCCGCATCGCACAGCTTCTGGCATGTAAGTCCGCTTAAAATATTGTTCTTCATTAAGCAAATCCTCCAAGAAGACAAGCAAATGCGCGCCCCTGTGGAGCTTCTCCTGATTGTTCAGTTTTTTGTTGAACTACTCCGCATGACCCTGGAAGACCTACAAATTCGTATCAACCTCAAACTCCTTCGTTCGGAGTTACTGGTGGTGCTACTTGCTCTCTTCAACATCAACGTGAATCCTCCCCACTACACGGAGTTCTCAGTTCGAAACATCCAGCAGCCTCATGCAGAAAGCATTCCCTCCCTGTCGTGTGCTGGTTTTGGATGCCAGCCATCCAAACCCGGGTGAAAATCGTGGAAGCATCGGAAAGCGGGTCCAGCAGTAGAAGCTACAACCATGCAGCAGGCTCGTTCCATCGCATCAAAATCGCTGTTTTGCCAGTGTTTCCAAGTATCCTCCATCCTTCATTGGCTTTCGCAATTCCTGACATCGAACGGTAAGCTACATTTTACCAGCTACATCAATCTAACCTCATTCTTTCTCAAGTTCTACAAGGTAGGAATATATCGGGTTTTTATTTCTATTGCTGTTTTCCGAATGGGCATCTACGTGTGGTGTACTCGTCTGAAGAGAGAATAACATATCATTAAAGCAGATGATCCATAATTAGAGGTGTTTATCAAGTGTCTAGTTCGTAGTGGTTTTGGAGTTTATCGAGATATTATTTGTTTATCTCGAGTGTCATCAAGAATTGAACATTAATCTCTCTTAATTGCTATTTGCAGCTACGTTTCGGTGATGATTGTTCTACGGATATCAAATCTTGTTTGCTGAAACGGCATTAGATATTGCAGTTTAACGTACGTGATTCTGTATTCTGGAGGTCACAAAGTTAAATTATCACCGGTGCTGGGACTCAGCGATTTTCGGTGTAAAATCCAAGTCTCACATTGAAACATTCTATCACATCATCAGGTCGTGGCACAGTGGCGGTCGAAAGATTAGATTACTGCATATCACTGTAAAGGCTCTTCAAGTGTCGCCAGGTGAATCCATATCATTCATTCATTCATTATTAAACGCACTTCTTGGAAATTGAATGTTCCCCGACTGGATGGAAACTATCGGCCCTGTTTCCATGGAATCTTGGGAATAAATATGATATTGTTTCATACAAGCTTGCTTCTTTCAGTAAATGTGAATTGTATTAGTCTTGTTGCTATATCTAGGTATGTGAATGGGAAGAGGGGGAAAAAAAAGAAAAAACTTTTTCCACAGAAAACGTCTGCTATTTCCTGATATATTACAAATTATTTAGAGCACTGGCCTCTTTGGAATCGATCTGTAAGTAGTAGGGATAAGAGTGCTGTTATTCCATCGTGCAGTTTGTTACAGATCAGTGCTCAAACAAGCTGCCTGCCAGTCAATAATGGCTCTGACTGCTCAGAAGTCAAAATGGTTCTGTTCGACAAAATGTGATGAGTTTTGCAAATCGAGCCGAAGTATCAAAGAACAGTTCTACCCAGCTTTATTGGTGTCTGATCAGTATTGGACGGAAATTAAGCACATTGAAACGAGCATATGCTTCCAATCTTTATCGAAACGGATTATGAGCGCAGATTCTAAAATTCGAAGTTGCGGCTGTGAAGGTAATTTCCGGCTACTCTACACCCAAGGACTTTTGGGGATTTCCCCAACCAAAGCCAACAAGAAGCGAGTTTTCAAGCAATCGGCAAAATCGTGCAAAAAAATACCGGTACGGCCCTGTTCGATGTTCACACACCTACTACTAGGCTATATTTGGCTTGCATTGCTAAACAAGCACTGCTTTCATTAGTGCCTCACGGAATTACCTCCGCCACGGAGGTTATGTAATCATCGGAATCTGTTTTTGTTTGTTAGTTAGCAACATTACGAAAAAATTACTGGACGGATTTACCCAAAATTTCACAGTAGGTGGGAATTGGTCTAACTTGGATCAAATTAGATTTTGGGCTACATCTGGAAGGGATCAAGCAGCTGGGGGGACTGGTGGGCCTTGGCGGAGGTATGCACTCTCCGAGTGTTCTAGTTTTGCTGTGATTTTGTAAGAGGTTATTCATATCTTTGCTTTTGAATTCAAGTAAATATGCCCCTTCCTTAACTGATCTCAATCTTGGATGAAGGTTGCGCTCTGATATCCCACTCTAGTTCTCCTTTTGGAAAGCTGGAATGGATTTATTCTTTCATGGTTAACAATACTCAGCCCATGCTACTTTTTCTATGCAGCTCCATACATATGATTGGAGGATCTTTCCAAGGATAGTGGTTTGAGTTTATGGCCATTTGAATTTTGGATCTCTCACCATTCTTTACATATTTCTAAATTTACTCCATGTCGTCACTTGTTTGCGTGAGGTGCCCTCTGGTATTGGAAATGAATCTTATTCCGTGGTGACAATAAAGCAAGGGTCAAAATAGTAAAGGATTCAATATTTATAGGAAAATAATTCCTCTTTTTGATGCTTGACACAGCTCGTAACCAATTCTATTTTCAGAGCTGAGCTCTTCCTCTGTCATATAATTGCTTAGGAAGGCTTTCTCCTGTTTTTGATCCTGGAACATTGGAAACTCCATCCTTAAGCCCATCTGGAACCGGTACCAGTCCAATCACTGATCAAACTGCTCCTGAACTGAACTCAAGAGTCTGAGGATTGAATCTGCTACATTGCTGACTGCAACTTAGATGAAGATAATAATCAGAAGAAATGATTGGGCTCCTTCATAGTTAAAGTTTTGATTCAGCTTTAACAACATTTTCAAAATTTTGCTAGTTTGTCCAAGATATTCAGGGGTGCTCAGAGACTTTGTAAAAATAAGGAAATTCTACATGGTAGGATATAAAAATAAGGAAGTATTGACATCATGGCCCGTGGAGCAGGGGAGTCCTTTTATTTCTCGGCTTTAAATGGTGCATTCTTGTGCATTCTGAGCACTAAAAGAACCATTTATAATGCATCACCATTTTGGAATTTTTCAGGCACAAAAGCCAACAAAATCACACAAACAACTTGAGCTTGTGTACTATGAAACTAGAAAATATTTACTTCAAGATTATATTATCAAGTCATTCCCAAATTGAATGTCTTTTTTTACTAATGATTGAAAACACTAACTATTACAATCTACCTCACATTACAAATCTTCCCTGAGATTACTTCTTTAAACTTTACACAAAATTGTAAAAAGTCTAGCATTTTTTTACATCTTTGAACCCTCTTGAACATATTTGAACATTTTTGAACCCTCGTCCATCCTCCATTTTCAAAATTGTCATTTGAGGTAACATTAAATTATTGCAAATTTCAACACTGTCTAATTTTAACATAATGATTGGAAATATAATGATTGGAAACACTAACTATTACAATCTACCTGAGATTACAAATCTCCCATTAGATACCTCTTTAACACATTATCATGGATGCCAGCCCCAAAAAATAATTTTTATGGAAATTCAGTAATTTTCAGGAATTTATAATTGAAACATGTATAAAACCACATCAACTGTGACAGACAGTCCTGACATTGTTGTAATAAAGGTATCTACAACTCATCATCATCAGTTTCAACTTCCTGTACTGCCAAATAAGTAGATGATGTCCACGATCTGGAAAGATATCCATAATCTCATCCACACGCAAGCTAGCTACATAAAAGCAATGCTCCAAATGGCCATGGAAAACAATTTAGCCTAACTACCTACCTAGCTACGTTAAGCTGCTTTTCCACCGAACACAAAATGAATTTTTCGCGCGACAGATTGTATTCAAAGTCAATGCAAAGACGCTATTTGCATCTTTGCATTGACTTTGAATGTAATCTGTCACGCGAAAAATTCGTTTCATGTTCGGTGGAAAAGCAGCTTAGACTAAGTGTAGGCTTCGGCACAATGTCGTAACTTTACAGCAACTTGTCAGATAAAATCTAAAATGTTCGCTGAGTTGCTGTTATTTAGTATATGCAGGACAGCACCAAACAAGCACACAATATTTGCAGTTCACATTTTAAATGATCAGCTACAAATTTTGAATGGATAGGAAACCTTTAACCAGTTGAAATGTGTTGGGCGCGGTGTACTGGGGCTGCATCTGTGGGTCAAGGGAGTGATGCAAGAAAGGTACTATGGGCCCTATCTTACGCCAGAGTCCCTAAACCCGTTATTTGCGGATTTAGCATTGCGTAAGAGGCGTTCCCCCGCAAAAGTTGCTATCTTGCACACCTGCGCTACCCATTATATCATGCATAGGCGTGGTTTGGGCGTTACGCCAGTTAAATCAATCAGTGTGCCAGGTGCCATTGCCTTTAGGAGCAGGGTGTGCTATCCCAAATCCTCAAACCGAAACCCGTGATGGATAGAGGAAGGTCGCCAAGTTTTTCCGAAGACGAAGTTAAATTGCTCGTGCATGAGGTCAAATCCAGATAGGGGATGATCTGTTTTTGTTAATTTAATCATGAATTGTATTTTTCTTATTATTATTATTTGACAAGGACATATTGTTTAATGTTTGGTATGTTTTTAAAAAAACATCAAGCCTACCCCTTTAGTGATGGAAACTTCAAAAAGAAAAAGAAAAAGAAAAAAATGCGTCTCGCCATGATTGGGTCATGCCTCCAATTGAGCTGAGTGGGTGGTAGAATGACCCACTAGCATAGAAAAATAGTGCCACAGTAACCCTAACAGCAACGGGCAAGGCATTCGGACAGCTGGCAGCGGTGTATACATCATCTGCAACCAGGTGACATAATTCCGTCACTGCCTGACGGGAGAGGCGCAGTTTTGTCACGCATTCTCGCTCTGTGGGAAATAATAGTCAGGGCCGGCGCTAGACCTGAAAATTTGGGAGAAAATATCCATCCCTTTATTGTCTAAAATTAGTCCTGGCTAATTCTAGATGGTTTTCCCTTATTAACACGTTTTCCAATTCAAGAATAATCAAGTGGCAACCAAGACACGGCTTCTCTCCCCCATGCGATCTAACAGCGACAAAATAATGGGCTACATTCAGTACAGAAAAATACTTTAATTATAAATAGGTCTATGCACTGGCACTCAGCAACGGTAATTTTTTTTTCCCAGCGAGAGCGGCATTTCAGAACTCCTTTGCAAATGAAGGTAATTTCGGCGCCAAGTACGCACACCTGTTTTTGTAGCACGGTCACGCAACTTGCTGTAAAAAAATAGGCAGCTGTCCGATTGGAAAATGGAAACGGACAAAACCACGTACTTGTCACCAGAATTACCTTCATTCGCTGAAGAGTTCTGAAATGCCGCTCTCGCTGGAAAAAAGTTACGTCGCTGAGTGCCAGTGCATAGACTTAATTATAATTAATTATTTTTCTGAACTGAATGTAGCCCATTTGTCGCTGTTAGATCGCATAGGGGGAGAGAAGCCGTGTCTTCAATTGCCAAATGGGTAGCGGGTGATTTGAGGACCCGCTATACGCTTTCCCTATCCTGTGTGGTCAAGATAGCAATCGTAGGGAAAACGCATAAACATGCCCACGGGCACTCCTCCAGGCGCAAAAAAAAGGATTCGGCATAATGTATAGCGGGTAGTGTGGCCGCAAGATACCGTTTAGGGATAGTGGAAGCTGCTAAATGCGTAAATCATGGGTAGCGGGTAGTGGCAGCGGGTAGGACGGTGTGAAAGAGAGAGCCCTAAATCCCAATGGGTGAAACCAGAAACGCTACCATGATAATTTATGAAAGTGGTCTTACCCATGGGTGGTTGGGGATTGGTAACTAGGTCGATTATTTGTTGACAAGTCCTGCTTCAGGGAACCTGTGGTAATACGAGCGACATTTATCGTATCATCACAATTTTCTGGTCTCAAGCCTTGGGATCTAGTGGCCATTTACTCAATAACAATGGTTGAAACTAGAAGTCTCAAATTACGATTTCCTGTTGTCAGCGGCTGCATAAATAAAAATTCCCTTTGGCGCGAAAATCTGAATTTGAAGTAATTATTGTCTTGTTTGGGAACAATTCTATGCCTTTAGAATATTGGTTCCTGCACTAGTTTCTTTAGCTTTCCCAGTTGATTCAGATGGCTCAGTCGGCCCAGCCGGTTGCTAGGCCCTCGTGGGCGAATTATTTCAGGTTTCCTTTCGATGAATACAACGGCTATGTCAACACTATGACCGAGGCCAATGACCTCATCCAAGAGTACGAGATCGCAATGACTACATCGTATGTCGGCACCAGGGACACGGGCAAATTTGGAGTTAACGATAGGCCCTCTTTATGCATATCATTTCAGATCTTCTACAGCTGACATGGAACACTAGAAACCTTTTCTGCTGGCCTTGAATAGTGTTTCACACACTTGATTCAAGTTGCATGAGGGAATGTGAGACCCGGAGTAGGAGCCGAGGGGAGGGGTGGTTGTGGTTTGGAGGTGGTTGGAGTGTTAGCCCAATAAAATTTAGATGGAGTGTTTGGCTGGGCTGTCGCATAATCAGACCCTGTGGGCCTTCTTCTATAGATTAAACGTGAAAACTGACAACCGTTCCCAAGCTGGGCCGAGCAATTTTCTTATGGCAATGGGAGGGACTTCTGCAGGGGGCTCATTGGAGAGGAGAGCTTAAAAGAGAAGGATGCTTAATATAACTCTTATGGTATCCCCCAAATAAGAGGTGACATTAATAACGGAAATAACCTTGTTCCAAAGTATATGCCTATAGATTTTTATAATCTGTTCCAGAACCGCCCCCCCCCATACACACACTGACACTCTAAACAAACAATAAATCTCACACCGATATTTGTGCAATATTTTTTTTTTCACCTTTTTCCACAAGACATAAAGGAGGTAAAGCACAAAGTGAGGTATAAAGATGTCATCGAATCCGGTGGGACGAAGCTGGAATTTGATGGTGTTCCATAGCTGGTGGTTGGGTGCAAGGTCATGGAGTGCCGACACAGGAATACAGCCCACAAAGCTAAAACTGCAGCGCAAAAACAGGTGTGTAAACGATGTGAATTTTAGTACTAATGCTGGTAAAACGAATAAATCAAAGAATAGATTCGACTAGCTGTAGCCTAGGGCATTAGAGCTACAGTGAGACAATTAAGTCAAACGGCTCTAATTTCTTGGCGCAGCGCAGCATGGCGCAGCCCACGCAGTGGTAATTTCGTCCGGTGCAGCCTGCGCAGTGGTAATTTCGTGCGATGCAACACCGTGCGCAGCCACTTTGGCAATTTGGTAGACGGACGTGCGCCGAGATGGGTGTGGCGGTGTAGTAGGGGGAGGTGTCACGTATTCATCATGACGCAGTGACAATTTTGTGGGAAAAGTCTCCGCCGAAAGTGTGCAGAGAGCTCGCCAGCTCCAACCTGGTTTACTTTCTGTGCAGTGGTAATTTGTCTGACCGGCGCACAGTGCGCACACGTCACCAAAACCTCACAGGCAGGTTTCCAAAATGTCAGGCACATTTCAATGCAATAAATAATTACAGCAACCACTATTTAATGTAACTATCTGAATCAGCATATAAATTATAGTATCTATATCGATTGTCCTGATGTCAGATCAAAGGCGGTTGGCATGCGTAATGGAAACTCAACGTGACAGCCCTTAGAGTGTCAGAGCATTCTCTGTGGCATGTAGCGTGCTTACACAACATAGCTGTATGCCATGGATGTCACTTTGACTTCACGCAGGAGACATTACAGGACTTGAGACAGAGAGAGGCCGAACTGCATGTGCCGTATCATCAGGGAGAGCAGCAGCGCGCACGGGAGAAGACAGACCACCTGGCTGCACAGCTTTGTCCTTAACACTAGAACCGCGGCTGCCGCTTTTTATGCGGCACTGATGTTAGTAATGCATGACATTTCATGTCAGTAAGATATGAGTCCATCCGTCCATGACTTTTTCTAAATGTGTTTTCTATGTTATATCAAAGTTTTGAACTTCTGTTATAAAACGTGAGTACTGATATTAAATTACTTTGAGCGCCGTAGCCGCTTTTTTTTGCGGCAGTGGCTTTGACCGCAAATACCCCTGTCTGCAACATACTAAAGATAGAGAGAGAGAGAGAGATGTGTGCATGTGGGCGTGTGAGTGCATGTGTAGGCTATGTGGGTATATGACCTTCAGCTGCTTTCACACCGGACGCGAAACAAATTTTTCGCACGACAGATTACATTCAAAGTCAAACGCGTGTATTCGCGTCTTTGCATTGACTTTGAATGTAATCTATCGTGCGGAAAATTCGTTGCGCGTCCAGTGTGAACGCGGCTTTAGGAACACAGCCTGATCTGGGCTACATTTATCTAAACATTTATTATTACTACTTTTATTGTTGTGTACTATTGGCCTACTAAAGGTAGTCTATAGGCTTACACAGCTGTCAAGTGCACCCCTGGTCGGATTCGTTCTGGTTGCAGTAGGGCTACGCAATTGGGCAAATGTTGACTCAAGTTGCTGTTTTCTCATATAATGTGTTTGTCAGCATAATTAATTATTGTACATAATAAATTCACTTGTATTTACTGGCAATTTTTATTTCATTTGTTGAAAAACAATATATTGTTTATTCCCTCTTCATAATCGCACAATATTATGAAATGGCCACACATTTGCACTGCCATGAAAAAAGCGGCAGCCGCGATTTTAGCGGGGTTTAGAATTCCGCGGCCGCTTTTGCATCATCAGCCCGTGGAGGTCTGTTCGCGTGACCATATATTCGGCCACTGCGAACTTGAACCTCCCGAACGAGAACATCAGTTTCCTCCTGGCTGAAGTTTGGCCGTCTCGTGATACTGCCGTGTCCTGACTCATCCATGTTGAACGATATTTGCACTGCGCCTCGCCCACGGCGCTTTTAAAGGTGAGGAGAGGAGCTCATTTGATTGGTGAAGATTTGACTCGGCTGTGTTAAACCACTCACGCCTTCTCTCCTCCCTCTTTGCCACTAGTGCCGGCAGTGGACAATATTCAAATGGACAGAATCTCACTATTGCCATTATAATTTTCCACTTATGGAAGTTATTTGGACAATATTCAAATGAAAATGTAATCTCACTATTTTCATTATAATTTTCCGCTTTCATCAACGAAATGTTATTTGAGACAATGTTAAATTGAAAATTCAAATGCATTAATCCAGCATTATTGCATTTCATTTACATTCACATACACATATAATGAAATGCTGTTTTCTATATTCAAATGATAATGAAATGCTGATTGACATTTCAATTTTCAAAGTCATCCTGCAATACAGTGGACAATATTCAAATGCAATAAGCAAAACAGCACCCCAGCCTATTGCATTTTCAATTTACATGTCATCACGCTCTTTTTTAGGGACAACATGATAATGAAAAAATGCTGTTTTCTAATCAAGGTGGAAATAATAATGATATAATAATGATGATGGCATTTGACATTTCATTTTTCAAAGACTTATCCTGCAATACATGGGACAATATTCCAATAAGCTTCTGGCGCCTCCCAGTCCATTGCGCAGAGGCTTACTGATAATGTCATGATGGCTAGGCTGCTATGTATTGCATGCCACCGCGCATTAGGCTATGTTGCGCTTTGGGTGTAGCCATCTCGGCAGCTAGTATGCTAGCTAACGTTAACTAAGGAAAATATTTGTAAATGATCATCACATTAAAAGCGATATGATTTGATTTTTTGCCCCAACTCTATTAACTGAGCTAGCTGTAATATGCATGAACTTATCCGAGGCTTCGTGGCAGTGTTGTGCAACTGCAACCCAAGTGTGCTTGCAGATTTCAGAGACGTTAGCTAAACTAGTGAGTCTAAAAGCAATAAACAAATACCGCTAGCTAGCTATGATGCATACTGGAGAAGCTCTTACAGCCCTGATTTGTCACTTTCAACGCCATCTCGCACACACGACCTCTTTCACCATTGATTAGCAGCTTCTTTTAGCTAAAGAACAAACTGACAGTTCAGCCTGAGACATGTTATTTCATAGCTAGTTAAAGCAGCATTATCCCTCCATGCGTGCTATAGCGTATTACATTGCTCCAGATAAAATGCTATCCGTCTTCCGACCCTGCTGACGCTCGTTCGGGGAAATGTTTGTCATCATTTTTATACTTAATCGCTGTGATTCGGTTTTTGCAAGCTGACGATTGCTCTTGTGCTTGCCGAGTTGCAAGTTCGCCACTCCTGAAACATGCACAATGTATGCATCATGCAGAACAGACCGATAAACGGCCAGCAGTCAGGCTGCCGCTGTTCCTAATTTAATCGCGATTCCCAAGCCACGTAGCAATGGGAGAAGTTTTGATGACTGGCTGAAAACAATGTTCCTCACTTGCTAACTTAACCTGCTGAAATATGAACTTCTTTGATATGATTGGCAGCACTTTTGTACGTCCCAAGAGTACTATCAGATTTCTGGGAGATTTAAATGGATAGCTCATTACCTGGCTAGCTCAAGAACAATGTGCAAGCACAAGAGCAATCGCTGTCGGCTAGCTAGCTTGTGAAGCTAGGGCAAAAACCGAATCACAGCGATTAAGTATAAAAATGATGACAAACATTTCCCCTAACTAGTGTCAGCAGGGTGGGAAGACGAATAGCGTTTTATCTGGAGCAATGTAATATGCTATAGCACGCATGGAAGGATAATGCTGCTTTAACTAGCTATGAAATAACATGTCTCAGGCTGAACTGTCAGTTTGTTCTTTAAGTAAAAGAAGCTGCTAATCAATGGTGAAAGAGGTCGTGTGTGCGAGATGGCGTTTAAAGTGACAAATCAGGGCTGTAAGAGCTTCTCCAGTATGCATCATAGCTAGCAATCTGTACCTAAGCGATTGCTTTTAGACTCACTAGCAAGCTAGCTAACGTCTCTGAAATCTGCAAGCACACTTGGGTTGCAGTTGCACAACACTGCTGCGAAGCCTCGGATAAGTTCATGCATGTTACAGCTAGCTCAGTTAATAGAGTTGGGGGCAAAAATCAAATCATATCGCTTTAATGTGATGATCATTTACAAATATTTTCCTTAGTTAACGTGAGCTAGCATACTAGCTGCCAAGATGGCTACATCCAAGGCGCAACATAGCCTAATGCGCGATGGCACACAATACATAGCAGCCTAGCCATCATGACATTATCAGTAAGCCTCCGTGCGTACAAGCGCTACCTAGAAGCTTATTGGTTGGTATGCAAATGAGGAACATGGTTTCCGCTCGCGCCCCTAATGAGTGACATCCTAGCGGAAGACCCGCCTTGATGAGACGCTGACAGATTGCATTTTAATTTTCATTGTGTCCCAAAAAGAGCGTGGTGACATGTATTTGAAAATGCAATGGACTGGGAGGCGCTGTTTCCCTTACTGCGTTTGAATATTGTCCCATGTATTGCAGGATAAGTCTTTGAAAATGAAATGTCAAATGTCGTCATCATTATTATATCATTATTATTTCCAAGTGATTAGAAAACAGCATTTTCATTATCATGTTGACCCTAAAAGAGCGTGATGACATGTAAATGTAAATGCAATAGGCTGGGGGTGCTGTTTTGCTTATTGCATTTGAATATTGTCCACTGTATTATGGAGCATGACTTTGAAAAATTAAATGTCAATCAGCATTTCATTATCATTTGAATATAGTCATAGATTTCCCATATGTGTATGTGAAAATGAAAGTGATAATTGGATTAATGCATTTTCAATTTAATATTGTCTCAAATAACTCATTCATAAGTGGAAACTTATAATGCAATAGTGGGATTACATTTTCATTTGAATATTGTCCACTATGGGCTTCCATAGCGCCGGCCACAAAATTGCAAAATACGTCTGGACACAGCCCGTTGGCGCAGTGCTCCCCCCATGCGCCGCGCCTGCGCCTGCGCCTGGTCACCGAATTTTGAGCCCAAAGACATTACCGTAATTTCCGGTGTATAAGCCGAAAATTTAGCCCTAAATTTTGGTCCTAAAAGCAGGGGGGCGGCTTATACAGAGGGTATCACATTAAAAAACGAGCTACATTCAGAGTTTGCAAGTACCTCCGCCACATTTTACCGCCAGGTGGCAGCAAAACCCAAAATCAATCGGTTTTTTCCCTTCCCTGGATGTATTCAGAATCACCACCAAAAACTCATCCGTAGACTCTCTCACCATCGTACCAAATTTAATCAAAACCAGTTTAGTGGATCTTCAGTTTTGTTCAGAAACACACAGACAGACAAACGGCACCAATCACACAACCTCCTTCCACCTTAGATGATGGAGGTAATAAAGAAAATGATTCCTAACATTTCAATTTTCTTTTTTTACTGCTGAAAATGGAATCGTATGTACTCGGGTCAAAAAAAAATCACATGCCTACGCAGTTCATCGTTTTTGCAGAAAGGTTTGTGAAATCAACAAAACATTTTAAAGATAAACAAAATTAACAAATCACTGACTGTTTGCATGCTGTTGTCTGCCTTAAAAATCTAACTGAGTCCCTCAAAGTGTCATTTACTGGACAGTATGTTATGGGATTACGCAGTGCAAATTGGTCAATTGAACGTCTTTTCATCTTTTGGTATTGCGCATGGTGCGACTTTAACTTAAACTTGCACAAGAAATTCTATTTCTTTGCCAGCCTTTTGAATTTAAACCAATTCTTTTATACAATGATATTCGGTTTTTTTTTTTTTTGATAAATTCAATCTCCAGAAAGGGGGGTCGGCTTATATAGCAGAAACACAAAAAATCTGTTGTTTTAGCCTTGAAAACAGAGCTCAGCTTATACACTCAGTTGGCTTGTACACCGGAAATTACGCTATGTGTAGAAAACTGCTGATCGATATTGAGATGATAAGTCAAGGGCTTGTCAGTCACCTTGTTGCCATTTAATTGCTACAGGAAAGCCATCAGGAAGACCACTATTATGGCAGTCGCAAGGGAAAGAGTCGGAAAGTATTTCAAAATACCGTTAAGTTTGGCTGTCCCGCACGAGTCACCCTTAGGGAGGTAGTGAAGTTTCCGAAATTCAAGGTTAGTGTGGAATGCACAACATCTCGTTAATGAACCCCACCTTGTCCAGAAAGAAGAATGTAATTCTATTTTTAACATTGGGCCGTTACACCACGAGACAGAGTGAAGATTTAATCTAAGATAAAAAACGCATGGTTCGCGCTCAATCCAGTGCCGATCCGCCACATGGCGCTGAATCCCATTTAAAAAAAAAAAAAAAAAAAAAAGAAAGGGGAATGCTGAGATCTCTTATGCTGGTCTTGTTCAGTTGTATCTTACTTTGGGCGTGGTCACACTTGGCGAGTATTAACGTGCTCCACAGTACCGAGTACCACACTTGCAAAAATGTAGTCCTTAAGAATAGTCACCACAACTTTCAGAGATGCCAAAAGAGGGATCAACAACGATTATTGATAAACATAATACATATATATTTATTTATCAATTAATTAATTCATTTAATTAATTATTAATTTATTTATTTATTTTTCCATTTATTCATTTATTTATTATTGGCTTTCTACTCGACTGTATGAAAAATGCCAAAAAATATTTGTCGGCTATAGACGCTTACATTTGATCTTTTTCTTATTGATTGACAAAAACACAAAGGGGAAGAAAGAATACGCCTCCAAGTTGCTAGGGAAATCCATACGGGAAAACGACCCCCTAGAAGAAGACCACAGGATTTACATTTTGCTGCCGAAACAAAGCGATCACAGTCGACATATTATTGGAAAGGTTCAAGGCGCAATGTGTAATATATGGTGAATACTCGAATAAGCGGCCAACACTATCAAATAAGCACCGCAACTCAAACAAGCTCCCTTCTTACTACCACACGAAAGAGTTACTTTAGATTAAGTAACGATTCGCTGTAGAGGGGCAGGAAATATCTAGGAAATGGAAACGTTTTCAGTCATAGTTGTTATTTTGTTATCGACTACAATATTGACAGGCATTCACCTCAGGATCTGAAATGTTTTCATGATGCTAATAATAGAATATGAGCTAGACACTGCTGTTATTGTGAATTTGAACTGAGCGCCCCCTCTTGAATCAGCAACCTTTTTCGGCCTGAATGTTTAGATAAAGGCCCTGGGCTTTCATCTTAGAGCATAGTTTGCGGTAAATGTACTATTCACGATTTTCCCTCTTTTCAGGCCAGCGGCCTTATGCAAGAAGTAGACCCTCACGTCATGTGGCATATCCATGAGCTAGTGGATGAGGAGGGAATCCAATCCGTAGATGAGATGGAGAGACATCTTCGGATATTCGTGACGACAAAGCTCTTTGCTGGGAAGACCCCTCCAGACATCGCAAACCGTTTTTTCTTCCCCACAAAGGGCAATATACGCAACCATATGTACAGGGCAGTTTTGGCACAAAGTCATTCCCTTCTTGACTAAGAAGATGTAGAGAAAAGAGGGGATGCGTGAAAGGAAAAGAGTGGATGCGTGGAAGGAAAGTAATCTCGAGGATTTCTTCTATTTTCGACCATCAACTGTTGTGTCAAGCCCTGAAATGGCTATGGACGAGGCAGCAGATGAAGACAGCGATGATGAAGTCAGAGTGCCCGAGAGCGATTCGTTTCAAAGCCTGTTGTTTGTTCATCAGACAAAATGGCAAAAAGAGCTTCTTCGAAGGTAATTCAAGCAAATTGCATGTGCCAGCAAGACTCTGGAGGCATGGATACCCATCAGAGCCATTGATGGTGTGATGGTTCTGCCCTGCAGTCCCTCCCCCCTCCTGCTGTCTGCACCTCCACTTCAGCGAGCCGCACCTGTTGCTCGTTGAGGTGGAGGTGCAGTGAAGAGTATTTAAGAGCTGCACTGCCGATGCCTGAGCCCTGTTATTGTTTTGCTGCTGCTCCCCTCAGTTTTATATTGTGTGTTTATTTGTTTTTATTAAACATTTCTATTTTTGTACTCCGCCTGTGCGTGTGGGTCCCTCATCCACCTTTGGGGTACATGGTCCCAGTGCCCGCCGGTTTGCTGTTTTCAGCCGGCGGGGGCAAAACCATGACAGATGGTGCAGTTGGAAGAGCACTCTGAGCTGTTAGTAGTGCTGTCAGTTACTTCTCATGCCTAGACCTCTGTGGGTTCACTCCTAAATGTATATGAGGTTGGAATTTTAGGTTTCTCTCCCACACTAGGTATTTTCTGGGTCCCCCACACATACACACCACGTGAAAATCAATCCCATTTCAATACTTGATGTGCGCTCCGTTGCAAAAACGGCCATGTTGTGCTGCGCCCTGGTAGTTCAGTGCTCTTGGCAGCAGGTAATTTTGACTAGCGACCCCAAAATTTACTGCAATGGCCTGCAATGCTCTAAACCACATCCTTTACATGAAACATGTCCTCCATTTCAGGTATGGGAAAGACCATTGCTTGCTGGATGCCACACATAAAACATCAAAGTATGCCTTGCCTCTCTTCTATCTATGCGTTAAAACAAACGTAAATTACACGGTCGTTGGCTCGTTTGTCGTGGAAACAGAGTCAAGCCCTGCAATTACAGAGGCCCTGTCCATACTCAAGTCATGGAATTCGGATTGGAGACCCGAGTACTTCATGGTTGACTTCAGCGAGCCAGAGATTCAGGCACTGGAAGTTACATTCCCAGGTATTTTGAATATTATCAGCAAAATGCCCCGCCCAATGATATGAAAGTTCAAGAATTAGAGCACCCATGCTAATATTCGAAGTCCTGTCTGTTAAAAGCGATATGTATTTTATCCAAGTCCTCATATCAACCCCAAAGTGTAACACGGCATTAAAGTCATAAGGTTAAAGGCAAAGAAGATGCAATAACATTCTAACTTTTTTCTCCATTAGGTTCCTATGTTCTTCTCTGCGACTTCCACAGGGAACAGGCATGGCTACGTTGGGTTACCAAGCAACACAATGGCGTTTCTATGCAGAAGGAAGAAGTTCTGGCGAAGCTTTGGCGCATAGCATCAGCCTCCACCGAGCAGGCGTACGAGGACACTCTCGATGCCCTACGAATGAGCGAGATTTGGAAGCGTTCCCCAAGGCTCCAAGTATGGTTCAACAAGACGTGGCTGCTGGAGGCAAGGGCATCACTATGCTACAATCGAATGCGTGATTGACTCAATAACCCAGAAATTACATGCTCGCTTTCAGTAGGCGACCAAAGTTTGGAAAAGGCAGCAAACGCCAAACACTGTCCTAAGCTTTGCTATCCACGCGTAAAAAAATGAACCCAGGTAGTCCCGTGAATAGAAACATGTTATAAAATCAGGGTGCGTTTTATACATGGGCGCGCATTACACACTGACAAATATGGTATTTACCAGATATTGGTATCTATTTTGCAGAGATGGGTATAGCTGTACCGCAAAGACCAGGTCAACGTGAGAATCAATACCAACAATGGGATTGAGCGCCAGAATAAGACCTTTAAGTATGACTTTCTTGTGGTGAACTGGAACACCAAGCTAAGTGGTGTCCTTAGCATTCTCATCAAGAAATTCCTACCGGAATCGCTTAAGAAGTAAGTTGACTATTCGCTGCTTATGGTACTGGACATTTTGGCCAGTCGACGATTTGTCATCTTTGTCCCTTCATCTGTCAGTCTATTTTGCTATCTGCCTATCTGACTGTCTGTTTGTCTGTCTTTTGGTTTGTCTGTCGTTTGGTCTGTCTGTCTGTCTGTTCATCTGTCTACACAAAATAATGCTTGTCTCATATTTCTCTTAAGGTACACCGAGCTCAACTTAAAGTCACTCAGTTCCTATCGCCTGTATAATCCAGGTATTCCTGAGTGGATGCGGAATAGGCCTCGTGTCTTCGTCGACCATTGCATGACACGCAAAACCAGTGCTGTATTAACTCTGTCGTCTGATATTGAGAAGAACGGTGAAAGGTGCTTCAAGGTTTGCAGTCAAACAGAGGCAAAGCACTATAAAGTGAGCTTTGGGAATACCAATTAGATACCATCCTGTGACTGTTCAGACTGGAGAAAAATCCATTGGCCATGCAAACACTTCCTGGCAGTGTTTACTCACGTTCCAGACTTTGGATGGGATGCCTTACCTGTAGCATACACCAGCAATCCACTGTTTGTTTTGGATCCCAGCATTATTGAAGGGCAAACAGCAGAGCAGCAGGTCACGCGAACAGCAGGTGATAAGGAGAACCCCTTCCAAGATGAGGAAACATTATGTGAGCCTGATGAGCTCCTAATGGTAAGAAAGTCTCAAGAAATGCACAGTGAACAGCAGAAGATCAAGAAGGCGGGCATGGCATGTCGAGAGCTATTGGCAGCGATCAAGGACTGCTCTTATCGATGTACTGACCTAAACTCCCTCTAGGAAATGGAGAGCCCACTTGCCTTCCTGCTGTCATCACTAAGAGGGAAACTTCCAACTGAAGGAGGGCTCCCACTGGAGGCTCAACCCAAAAAACATCTGAAGGTTCCCAAGGAAGGTCGATGTACATACGCAGACCTCCCAACACAGAAGAGGAAAAGGAACAAAGGTCCCGGAAATGAAGGGCGGCAACAGGTAATAAAAGAAGTTGTCAAAGGATAGATGGAAAAGCGGTTAAAGTGGAGGTTCATGCTGACGGAGAGGGTGATGCCAATGACTTGGATAAGAAAGAGCATGTACAAGGATGGGACACAGGTGTTGAGGACAGAGAATTTTTAGAAAATGTTGAGATCAAAGTAAGAATGGAAAAGGATGGACTTTATGAATCAAGGATGGCAACGGAGGAAAAAGAAGCTGAAGTGGAAGATCTAAAGGAAAAGGATAATGGACTTAATGGACTTGATGAATCAAAGATGACAACGGAGGAGAAAGAAGCTGAAGAGGAAGAAGATGTAAAGGAAAAGGATAACAACGTTATTATCATCAGTGACAGCTCTGCCGATCCTCAGTACTGGATAAAACACAGTGGTAATAGTGATGACGATACTACATATATTGTCCAATATAGAGAAAGCAGGGACAATATCCTGGATAGTGGCTCCTGGCTCACTGATTCTGAGATTAATGCGAGACTGCAACTTCTGAAGCGTCAAGTCCCATACATAGGTGGACTTGAAGATCCAGCCATATGTGGAACAATGGTGACAGCAGAGACGCATGAATTTGTCCAAATAATCAAAACTGGGGGCCACTGGGTTTGCGTTTCTATGGTCGGGTGTGGCGATGGGAAGATCAAGGTATATGACAGTGCAAATGCATGGGGCTCTCAACCAAACAAGACCACAAGGTTCCGTGCTGCAAGGATGCTTCATGCCAAGGGCAGCCAAATCGAATTTATCATGCAGCCAGTAACACAACAAAGTGGTGGGTCAGACTGTGGACTCTTCGCACTTGCGTTTGCCACATCAATATACCTGGGTGAAGATCCATCTTCTAGGAGGTATGACCAGGACTCACTAAGGCAGCACTACCATGACTGCCCGGAAAATCTGCTGATGGAACCTTTTCCTTCCACTGCTATAGCAGCAGCAACCAAAGAACCCACAAGCCATATCACCAAAGTGTTTTGCAGGCTCCCCAATGATGGCAAAAGATATTACCAGTGTGATTCAAGTCATGAATGATACCATCCCAAGTGTGTGACCATGCCATCAAGGGCTGAGATGCAGAAGATCAAAATGTGATATTGCTGCAGCTGCAGTGGGAAGGGCCAAAAAACCTAGAGAAAAAAAGTACAAAGAATATGATTAAATCGTAAATAGAAACATGTTGATTTTTCAATAAGTATGGACCGGATCATTAGAAAAGTACAGGAAGGGGTTGGAGGGGGGTAGGCACCTGATATTGGACTTTTGCGTGTCACTGGGCTTGTGAATATTTTTTCCCTAACTTGTTTTTACTGGGCCTGTCCTTTTTCCTGTTTTTACCTACCCATGCACTCCTCTCTTCTTATGGTCTGTGATAAGTAAATGCATTAATTACGACTGTATACAGTTAAGACTAGAAACAGTGAAAT
Source organism: Gymnothorax javanicus (assembly GCA_029692085.1). NCBI lineage: Eukaryota > Metazoa > Chordata > Actinopteri > Anguilliformes > Muraenidae > Gymnothorax > Gymnothorax javanicus. The sequence goes on along the minus strand of CM056195.1, from coordinate 87,917,778 downwards.
GGTATAAGCATGACACTGTCATATTGGAAGGATATCCATAAATAATTAGTTTTGACTTAAAGCTCACTACTCCCAGTCAGTATTGAAAATGAACAAAAATAAGGTGAATTGTTACTTCAAAGAGCAACTTGATCAATAGTTATTGTACTTTTTCATTGGTACTAAAACTAATTAAGTGAACTTTTGTGACGGTTGTGCTTACTGAAAATATGAATCAATGAATAAGGTGTCATCAAAATTTGAGAACAGCTAGCTGATTTATAGAAGATTTGAAAGTTTGAGTAAACTAAATTTGTGATGTTGGCAAAATCGTTTACTGAATCATCACTTGAGGTAATAGTTATGTCATGAAAAGATGAGACTTTGATTTGAGATTTGAAAGACAGAGTGTGCCCTTAAAGGGGCTCTATATATTCCAGCTGCAGCTAGCAAATCGTACAAGAGAGCTACACAGTAAGAATTTTATAAGCACCACACATTGAAACATGTTCCAATTCCCTTCACAAAAGATAAACCACCTCATGTGCTCACTACTACCTGCTCACTATCTTGAAATATGTTTTGTATCATATTAAGTCTAAATGTCAAATTAAATGAAGACTATCATTGCAAACTCAGGTGTGTAGAATGGAGAATCTTGTCTAGACAGTTGGGGGGATGTACTAGGAATGGAGTAGACGGAGAAGGGATGGGAATGCTTTCTTTAGAAAATAGAAGTAGAATGGAGGAAATTGAACTGAGCATTGAACAACCCTGCAGGCCTCCAGCTATGATATAAAAACAGAAATGGAATGGGAAGGGATAGAAATGATTCCTCTTAAGAAATTCATCAAGTGAATGGCACAAAATGGAACTGAGTGTTTTGAATTAATATATGTATGAAAATGAGTAATAGAATGGATGGAGATAGCAATGCTTTGGATAAAAAAAAGAACACTGTCAGGGACGTCAACCCCCCGACTTGGAAAACCTTGAGATTCATGCTGAACCCTCTGCTTTTTCAGTTTTTTCTTTTTTCTGTTTTTTCCACATAAAAACCGTGAGATTTTTTCTTTCAAACCAGGAGATTCCACATGGTCTTCCAAAAGGCTAAAAATCAGAGAGATTTAGCACTAAATCCAGGAGACGATGTGAAAATCCGGGAGACTCCTGGAAAATCCGGGAGAGTTGAAGTCCCTGCACTGTACACATATCAATGAGTACTAAAAATGGAAAAGTGTTGATAGCCCTGTCTCTCGACTGTAAGAGGGTGTGGCGTGAGATGAAAAGTGCCATGTCGAGCGGCTCTACCAAAATGAAAAAAAAAAAAAAAAAAAACTGGAGTCTCTGAAAGGGAAGTTGTTTTGCTTTTAATCTTTAGTTGTTTGAAGAAAAATAGCTTCGGTGTAGGTGTTTTCATTTGCTTATCTGATTTGGGGGACAGTATGACATTGTGTAACTGTATCTGATATGTAGATTGACAAAGTGTACATGTAAAAGAAGGCAAGCGAAAATGAGTGAGGCAGATTTCTAAATCTTCTGGAATTAAGAAAATGGTGCCCAATTTTTAAGAAACCTCTTATTACTCGGGCCGGCAGGCCATGAGTGTAAGTTTCGGCTCTGGATCTTCTTTTTTTTTTTTCCCCGGGGTCGCGATTGTCCTGCTCATGCGCGCGCGCGGTTTTGCGATTGGCCCATAGATATATATATATTGAGGGCTGACTGCAATAAACAGTTATGTCCAATATATAACATCTGGACATAACTGTTTATTGCAGTCAGCCCTCGATATAGAACACTACATTGCTGATAGGGCACGCTCAAGTGAAGCATCTGTTCCAGGAGCGTGTACACCGGGAAGTTAAATTCACACGTACACTCCCATTCATTTTCGCCAACTGTAAAATCATATTTTCAAAAACACTTGCGTGCGACTCAGGGTGATTTTGGTATCGCTGTGCAGAGCAACATTTTCTCTCCCTAAATATGTGCTTTCTTGGAGGATGGAGAGCGGCGCACTTACTAAAGGGAAGATCGAAATGTTACTCGGTGTCAACGTTCAAGTGCAAGCAGAAAAGTTCAGTTACGGTGACCAAGGCTTTTAATGACCCCCTGATAAGATAATTGCTTCAAAGTTTTCGCCGTTATAAGCAACGTCGATGAATGTCCGTATACGCTATTAAATTACTCTCTGGTTTCCTCACTTCATTGTACCCTGATTGAGCATATTTGCCGTTGACCGAATTGTTTGTACTGAATCATATGGCTAATGCCAACATTGTTAAAAGGAAGGACTAGTTAACTCTGGCTATTCCTTTACTAAGCTTCATCTTTGCCCGTGTCCCGTTAAAGCACTGCTCTCATTTTATTGACTGCTAAGTCAATGCAGTCCCCGCGACGGTAAGGGTACCAAGGTAGCTCGCTGGAGACCGTTATCGATCGCTAGCGTTTGCTTTAGTCAGCGGTCTATTTAAGTCAATGGCACGGCTAATTAGCTAGCTAGCAAGCGAACACGATTTTTTCTATTAAAGTGACAAATTTGCGTTTCTACGTTAACTTACGCATGAAACGTTTTATTACAGCCCTTCAAATGACTATTGCTGCAAAAGGCAGCCGTACATCCCAGCATTTTAATGCTTATATTGACTTATTTTAAATTGGCCTCATAGGAAACCATTCATTTTTATGAAGACGTTGGGTGTATCAATATGGCGGCCAGGTGCTTCACTTTGGATAATGTAAATATAACATCATCAGCAATCTAGTGCTCTAAATATATATATCTATGGATTGACCCAGGCCTAGACCCGGCCCGAGTACAGGCTCTGAGGAGCCTCGTTTTAAGAATTGAATGCCCTTCTCACCGGATCTTGGTCTCCGAAAAGAAAGAAATCAGGATTTCTTAACACAAGAAATCAGTCCGTGTCTGTTCAAGTTCCCGATAAAAGCCAAAAGGTTGTCATGAGGGAAGCTTCTAACAGGATGAAAAATACATATTTACCTTTGACGGTTCGGATACTTGTGTCTGGTTTCAACCATTGTTATTGAGTAAATGGCCACTAGATCCCAAGGCTTGAGACCAGAAAATTGTGATGATACGATAAATGTCACTCGTATTACCACAGGCTCCCCAAAGAAGGACTTGTCAATGAATAATAGACCTAGTTACCAATCCCCAACCACCCATGGGTAAGACCGCTTTCATAAATTATCGTGGTAGCGTTTCTGGTTTCACCCATTGGGATATAGTGCCTTCCACGATGCAAGGGAGAATCGATGATACGGCTCAACATCTGCACAAAATAAAAATGGGTTCTACACTATACATCAGCCAACGTTTCAGCGTCTTGCATACCGGGAGTTTCCCTACAGCTTCGCAATAACTCTGTCCCCAGCCCCTGAAGAAATCGGTGCTCATTGCTTGCAATCACTAACAAAAGGCTCTCAGATTGGCTACTAGTTTAAGTTTGTACAAAAGCACATATTGGCTCAATCAACCGAACTTATGGGAAATGTAGTTTTTTACATACCCAAAATTATTTTGTATTTGTGCCAGATTTGTTCTTACGGAGGAAAATGTAAGAAATACGGAAATCCATAACATTATGGACTCTGAGCACCCATGGATATTCTACTGTATCCAGTCGTAGTTTGTACTGTTGCTTATTTATTGTGATGTTTGTCATGTGCAACCTTATCAAACAGCTCTGGGTGGGAATCTTATTTTCAGGGTTTGACCCTCATTTGGGGGTCTGGTTCCTATTCTGCTTCAGAATTAAGACATACAAGGATCAGTTCGTCACCTGTTGGTAGACTCTCAATCTGTTGCGGTGTTTCATTGTTTTGTGCATTAAGGAATTTAATTTTAATTCATACCTCTCCAAAGCAGATTAAATGTGCTAAATTTGGAAATAATGGGCATTGGTCTCTGCATGCAGCCCTCTGCCTCAACTACAGTCAATGTGCAGCTCTCAGTGGCCTCATCAAACTGGTATCCGTACCTTACTTCTAGGTTGGTGGTGGTTTTGCATATACCCATTCAATGTTCATACTCCATTAAGGTGTTGGGCGATTGCATAATTGCACGAGTCTGAATTTGGATGGTTTTCAAGTTATAAATGTGTGTGGTATGTGTTGCATTTTGCAAATGAATTGTCATCCAGTGATAGTGCTTGGTCAATGAGCACAGCAATTCAACTCAAGTTGTCAGATCGTACAAATGCTGTGCCTTATTTCATTTCATTTCTCTTTCTCTAGGCATGGCTCCGCTCACAAGTGGTAATCTAATGGTCACATTCTACCTACTCGTGACATTCAGGTTCTGAGCGCTATATCCGCAGCTCAAGGCAGATGGAAAGTTCTAATTTACAAGCATTAGCGTTGGTCATCTGTGGGCACTTCATAAATGCAGCCCTCAGCCTCAACGATAATCAACGTGCCGTTCTCATGAACTCATCAAAGCGGTGTCCTAAGTTTACATAAGGTGGTCTTGCTTGCATGCAATGTTTGTGGTCCAATTGGGGTATGAGGTGTAATCTCTTGGGCAGTACATGCATGATTAATGCCTGAATAGCACAGTTTTCAAATTGTAAATGCGCATGTTGTGTTCTTTGCAAATGAAATGTCATGCAATCATTCAACAGCACCATAATTGTAATGTTTATTCCGAAGTCAAATCATTACAAATGCTAATGCAAACATTCATGGATACTGCACGGGTATCCACCTCACGCCCACACGCAGTGGTGCAGCTCGCTAGCGCTTCGGTTATGGGTGCACTTTGCCTCACCTGCATACATTCACAGATACTGCATGCGTATCCAACTCACGGGCACTCGCAGTAGCGCAACTCGCTAGAGCTTCTTTAATGCTGCAGTTATGGGTGCACTTTGTCTCACCAGCAAACATTCACAGATACTGGATGCATATCCACCTCACGGCTACTCGCAGTGTCGCAGCTCACTAGCGCTTCGCCAGCGCTTCGGCTATGGATGCACTTTGCCTCGCCGGCAAACATTCACGGATACTGCACGTGTATCCACCTCACGGCCACTCGCAGTGCCGCAGCTCACTAGTGCTTCGCCAGCGCTTCAGCTATGGGTGCACTTTGCCTCGCCGGCAAACATTCACGGATACTGCACACGTATCCACCTCACGGCCACTCGCAGTGCCGCAGCTCACTAGCGCTTCGCCAGCGCTTCGGCTATGGGTGCACTTTGCCTCGCCGGCAAACATTCACGGATACTGCACATGTATCCACCTCACGGCCACTCGCAGTGCCGCAGCTCATGGCTATGGGTGCACTTTGCCTCGCTGGCAAACATTCATGGATACTACGCGTATCCACCTTGTGGCCGCTCACAGCACCAAGGTTCACGCTCTCAGCCATAGCCCCAGAAGTAATTTCTATATGAATTAGTATCTGCAAATACATACGACTTACCCACTGAACGACCATTAGCTGTGGTCATTTCATGGTGCTAAGCTAGCTCCTTGGTATAGGAGCACGACGCCTAGTGACACTATCACAGATACTTCGCTAGTGTCGACCTCTCATCCACTGGCATTGTCTTCACTCATCTGCAGCTAGTGCAAACGCTTGTTTATTTATTCTAATGCATATTCTGTCTTCCAGGGCTATTCACCTTGATGACTCCTCAGTCCTGCAGATCCTCTTTTTTGGGGATGGCTTCGCCCCTGCATGCTACCCAGGCAGATCAGCGCCCCACCTTGCTTGAGGATCCTCAAGGACGGAGTCATCGCCAAATACTGAATTTATTTCATGTCATTGCATTGTTAATAAATCTCCTTTTCTTAAATCTGAAGTCTTCATGATTGAAATGGGAGTGTAAACGAAAGTTCGATCACCAGACGTAGGATTCTCAAGCAATTGCGCTTACCCAATCAGCGCCTTCGGTCTTCTTTATATATGCTTCTGACGTGTTCCTGTCTGCTGTTGCACAGATTCCGCATCGCCTACCACCTCCCCACCACCACCAACTTCTGACTCCGGAAGTCTGACTCGTAAAAATGTATTTTCACTATGTTTTTAGCCTTAATGTCCAATGTAGCCACTTAGCTAGTAGCCTTGTTCATTTTCATGGAAGAAGTTTAAAATTCAAGACCTCTAATTACAGTGGCCAACGAGGGCAAAAAATGCTGCAATGGCCCTAAACATCTCCAATTGGAGAAACACACTGTAGTTTTGAATGTTAGTATTCACTGAATGAACAGTACATTTTTATGGTCGGCCAACTTAGCGAGGTCAACTTCTTCCGCGAAAACAAACAGGGTTCTTAGCTAAGAGGCTACACTGGATGGAATGGAATGCCACAATAGGCACATCTCTTTATTTTTTATCCAAAAAAGAAAGAGACGCGCCTATTGTGGCATTCCATTATGTTGCCCGAGTATTGGCGTGAGAAACGCGTCCCCAGGAGTTTGAGGATCAACAAACCACCGCCGTTTGGTCTGGATGACAATACTTTCCTTCAAAAATTGGAACAGATTTTAAACAAGTGCTCTCTGGACCTAATGCTTCTTACCATTCAAAAAACCTAAGCGGAAACTGAGAAAGTTAACGTAGAAACTAAACGGATCGAGGATGAACTAAAAACCAAAGTGGAACAAGCTGATTTCGAAAGGATACCGCAAAGATTTCTACATCTGTTGCTGCCTTTCAAAAAGACATCATGTTATACAAACTTCAAAAATGCCAAAAGGATACAAAGGACTATCAAGATGGGACTGTGTACAATTGGCAAGGTACCCGTCATAAATTTCAATCTCGCACCCGCCCAACCTGGTCCAAGAGGAACAAGGAGCTGTGGCTTTCCACCGCAAGCGAGCAGTATGAGTGAATGAGTCGACAATGCGTTGTTGGAGTAGTTTTGGAAGGCCGGCCACTCCTGGGAAGGTTCACCACTGTTCCAAGTGGTCTCCATATGTGGATAATGGCTCTCGCTGGAGTCCCAAAGCCTTAGAAATGGCTTTGGAACCCTTTCCAGATTGATAGATGTCAATGACTTTGTTTCTCATCTGTTATTGAATTTCTTTAGTTTGCACCATGATGTTTTGCTTTCTGAGATCTTTTAGTCTACTTTTCTTTGTCAAACAGGTTCTATTTAAGTGATTTTTTGATTCAACAGGTCTGGCAGTAATCAGGCCTGGGTGTGGCTAGTGAAATTGAACTTAAAAAATGTGGTAAATCACAGTTAATTCATGATTTAACAAGGGCGGCAATTACTTTCTCACAGAGGGCCAGGTAGGTTTGGACAGCTTTTTTCCCTTAATAAATGAAATTATCATTTAAAAACTGCATTTTGTATTTACTCGGGTTGTCTTTGTCTCATATTAAAATTAGTTCGATGATCTGAAACATTTAAGTGTGACAAATATGCAAAAAAAGAAAAAATCAGGAAGGGGGAAAACACTTTTTTCACGGCACTGTATGTTAAAAGGCGTTACAACTGGAAATATGTTATAGTACATGTATAATATTGCATTCATGGTATGGTACCCCGTACTAGTACTAGGCTAGACACCATATCAACTTTAGACTCTTATTAAACTTAAGTGCAAGTTAATTAAACTTTTGGCTAATATGCAGCCCACTTTTAATTAACCAGCCTTGGTTTGTCCCCCAAAACCTTCCCCTCGGTCTCTTTTTTTCTTTGACAACATTCAGTCCCCCTCCGTTACAGTATAATGGCCGTCTATGCAGAATTTTGACATTTCATAGCATAAGTTGACAATATTTGAAGCTATGGTAAAACTATGGTGTCACAGCATTTCCCAGTATCAAATGGAATAGATTGATGTGACAAGTAACCCAAAACATTGGTGGTGTTGACTAAGCCCAGGAAGAAAGATGAAGAAGATGGAGAAAATGCCATTTTTTTTTACCAGCCAGTTCCGCATGTAAATAGTGGTTTCATTGGGTGTTGATAGTCCTACTAAATAGAAAATCACTCGCAGAACACAATGGTGACGGTTAGAAGTCGTGAAAGTGTATGGTCGAGATATTTCCATTTTTGTAATGTATTAAATCCATGTAATGTCCGGGCCATCCCTACTTATAGAGTCTACCGACTATGATGAAAGATGTGACGTGCGTAAGGCCTGAGATACAGCTTGTAAAAAATTTGATTAACTGACGGACCGACCAACTCACCGATCGACAGATGCTGTGCATTTCCTATGTCCTCCTCAAGCCCTTCAGTTTTCGGAGGACAAAAACAACTTTATCAAGGTTAAATGTCTCAAAAAGGATTCCACGAGATATATATAATTGTGAATTGGGAAAAAATCATAAGTAAATTATTACATTTTTGACTTTTTGTAAATCTTGTTACGCCCATACTTTTGCTAAGGGGTGTTAAGGTTCAAAAGTTTAATGTCTTCATCAAGAGAGGAAAATGTAATAACAGTAGCCATTGTAAAGACAGCAGGTTTGAAAATGATTGAGTGACCTGACTTGTGTAAAGAGGCAAGCAATTGACAGACTTTTGAGACATTATTTATTGAAAACAGCAATTAACACTGCAAGTAAGATAATGAAAATGTGTGCTATTCAGAGGTTTCTGAAAAGTCAAAGAATACATTGAGAGTTAAAAGCAGGAATTCATATTAGCTGCCAAAAACTGGAGCAGTTTTAAAAATGTTATCCACTGTAATGACAAATATTTTCATATCCATGTTGGTCAAAATGACAAAAAAAACAAGCTCCCAGGACTCAGCCAAGAAATTTAAAAACAAATCAGTTGTCACAGCACTTAATGCTATTGTCAGTGAAAAAACGGGGTGAGATACACTTTCCAACATTTTTTATCCATGTTATTCCATATTGTCCGTCATACTAACCCTTGCAAATTTTTTTTTCTTTTTTTTATATTTTTGTTATTTTTTTGCCAAGGACAAACAGGACACAAGGGCCATTCCACATGAACTCAACCAGAGGTCAGCTGGTGACCGTCTCAGATTTGGCTCAAAAAATTTGAGGGAGTACCAGTACCAGCATAATGAACGTCCGGGGAGATACAATAAGAATAGTGAACAAAACCAGCTGGACCAGACGCAGCCGCAGGTGGCACAATCACACCAGTAAGAAAGCCGGGATAAGAGCCAGGTTAATGCAGCTTGAAGTGCTATGCTTTTAAACAGCCAACTTCGGGCTAATATTCAGTAACAGGAAAATAAAATGGATGAAATACGATTTGGGTCAACCCAAAAACAGGAAATCTTGTGTGCACATATTTATGGAGACTCAGCTCAAAGAAAACATGACAGATCAAGCTAATTCACTCCATGGGTAGAACATGCTCTGTGCCCACAGGACAAAAGACTCCAAAAAGAACAGGCCAGGCACAGTTTTTACATCTGTATTGCTTGCTGCTTAATCACAGTCAAAGTGGAAGGACAATGTTCACCAGAGTTGAAGTGGAACAGGTAGAGTTTCAGGATCACAGAGAACCTGTAATGAACATCGCACATCTCCGCCCTTGTACAGAAAGCTGAGAAACGACTTTCTCAGGGAAACTTAGGGAAAAATTCCCTTGCAAAATAGTTGTTAACTATCACAGAGGAGCAACAGAAAGCATCCTAACTGGATATATCACAAACTGGCGTGAGATGTGCATGGCCCAGGACAGGAAGGCTATGCAGCGGGTCATTAAAACTGCTCAGAACACCATTAGAAACCCTCTCCCAAACAGTGATATTTATGAGGCTAGGTCCCTGTGCAAAGCCCAAAGGATACTAAAAATACAGCATGCACCCCAGCCACAGCCCGCTGCCGTCTGGCAAGAGACACAGGAGTATCTGCCGCCGTACTAACAGACTAGAGAGCAGCTGCTTTGCTCTGCCTGAGATTTCTTAACCCATTGAAACCTGGGGCATCCTCAAATGTAGTATTCTGAAACCTAAAGCATTTTTTGAAAATAACATGTATTTTAGCGAATCACAATCAACTTCGTGTCACATTATCTAAAATGCGTTCAGGTCGCATCAGGTTTTAAAGGGAGAAGCACGTAGACGCTGCTCCAGATCTCAATGGGTTAACTCATCCTTCACCACAAAAATAAAACTTTTATGACATTTTTTCATCCACTTGTATAATTTGAGTGCGATTAGTGTGAGGGGACCAACAACCATCATTTTGGTTTACATTCCTGTGTTGTATAATGGTAAATAAATTGATTCTTGGATTTTAATATACAAGACTACAACTTGACCATACCGCTGTGTCTAGAGATATGCCTGTCAGCTTTCGATGAAGAAAATCCTTCGGATGTGTCCATGCATTTGTCTGAAAAGTCAATAACAGAGCATAATGAAATTTATTTAAGGATAGTCATTGTTGAATGACATAGTGCAATATATGTATTATTTATATACATTTATATATTATATGCATTCCCAACACGGAAAAAGTTGGGACGGTATGGAAATTCCACAAAAAACAAATTGGTGATTTCTAAATTTACTTCGACTCGTATTTAATTGCAGACTGTATGAGAAGACACCTGGTGTTTATTTGACCACAGAATATATATTTCAGCAAGAAAATGGAAAAACAACATTCTGCACACATAACAAAGGCAGGGCTGAGTAAGACAAGGGTGCCAAGACTAGACTGACGTGCTCGCAGTCCTGACTTGAATGGAAGAGAATGTGCATTGAATTCTGAAATCCAAAATGCAACAATTAAATCCTCCTACTGCTCTGCACTTATAAGGAGCACTTTCCCCACACTGAAAAAAGTAAAACACAGATTAAAAAAAGTTCTTCAATTGGTCACATCTAGTAAAACTAGAATGCGCCATCAGAATGTGCCTTCGATGGCGGCGGATGGACCAGCACAAAACCAGATTATCCCAGGGATACAATAATTAAGAATTAAGTGAAATCCTAAGTAAATTGACACCTTTTTTTGACCCTCAAAATACATACCACTGAGTCCATCGGGAGAATGGACCTCCATAGATGTATTAGCGAGTTCTCCTTCTTCTTCACTCTCATCTTCACCATCTGTGAAATCTAGATAAGCAATTACAAGGTATCAATTTTTATTTTAGTTTTAACACATTATAATCTTCCAAATAATTTATCATGGCTGGATTTTGAAATTGGGTCAAATTAGATTCTACACTAAAGTAGATGCTTCATATAGCAAAAATTATGAAAAAAAAAATTTACTGAATCTACTTACTAGCAGCTTGTAAATCAGAAATGTTTTTATTTTGGATGTTTTAGTGGTTGACTGATCACATTTTTAATACATGCAAGGACCCAACTAATAAAATAGTAAATGCACAGGCAGTAACCCAACATTTGTCATTTATTCCTCTCTAATGTGTTGCCAAAAGTGGACACTTTACCATTATATGAGCTTGTTGAACATTTCACTTCACATCCATGAACACTGACCTCATTAACATGGACAGCAAAAATCTGAGTACTTGCCTTATTTCAAAAAAGAATTTTTTGATTAAGGTGCAAACATGAGTTATTTATTCCATCTACATTTTATAGAGCATTAAAAAGCAACTGAAGTGAACAAACAAATACATAAGGCATTAAAAACCTTTGAGAGTTTAAATACCTCCAATTTTGTCTGGAGATTTTCCTTGAAGCTCACCAAGCTTTCCCTTTTCCAGAGCAAACAGCAACTTGGAAATTTTTGCACTCTGTATGGTGGGCTCAGACAGCCGGTAGAATTGTCTATGCCTCGCGATATCGTGTCCCAAAAAATCAGCAAGCTGCTCTAGTTCATTGTTCTTCAAGTTTAGGATTTGCGAAGTGGCTGCTTTGTCTTTGCGCAGTTGAGTAGATTGCAAATAATCAGGTTTCTTTGCACCACATTCATCTGCGAGCCTTCTGAGACTTTGATGTCCTTTAAAGTACGTCAGGCAATGTGGAACAGCAAATAAGTCTCACTTTCATCCTCATTTTCATCCGATACGCCACATTCCTTTCTCTTCTCCATCATCAGATTGAGTGCATTCACCATTTCAGGTGTGAGTAGCACTGGCACCTTTCTGCCTCTTTTACCTTTCAGTTCAGCCCGCTCAAAATAGCTACACAGTCTCTGTTCATATTGTGACAGCCCCATTCCTTCATGGGTTTTGGAGAGATCCCTTTCCAGAAAGTTCCGCAGCTTCATCTTTGAGACCTGCCCGACACGTCTTTTGTTGAAGAGGACCATTTTAGTCAATGTTGTTCTTGCAAGACTGGAATAGTTTTGCACCATTGCCTCCATCTTCAATGCAATAGCCGATTCAGTACTTTTGTCAAGATGCTTGTGAAGTTTTGTGATGTCTTCAGTGAGTGGCAGTTTGGTAGGTTTGTTATATTTTAAATCACTAATGGTGCTTAAGGCACAGTGTGAAATGTACTCTGACCACTTTGCCTGATAAAGTTTCTGGAATGCTTCTGAAGATTTTTTTTTTTTAAAGATTATTTTTTTGGGAATTTTTCCTTTATTTGACAGTTATAGTGTAGAGAGACAGGAAGGTTGGGGAGAAGAATGGGGGAAGACATACAGCAAATGACCTGAGCCGGAATCGAACCCAGGTCACTGCGGGAGGGACACAGCCTTTATGGTACGCGCGCTCGGACCGATGAGCCACCGGGGCGCCCCGCTTCTGAAGATTTAATTAGGCCCTCGTCTCCAGCCATGAGAGTATGGCAATGAATAATGTCACTCACTTTCAACAGGGAGTGTACAATTTTCAAAGCAAGACTAGGAGTTTTATAACTGTTCAGATCCTTGTCAAATCCTGCCATCTCTTTTACTGCCTCAATTAGATTCATGAAATTTCCTGGTTTTATTGCATCTTCTAAGGTTAGATTTGGAAACTTTTTACGCATGGCAGTGTTCTAGCCAGGATTTTTCCTCAGAGTGGTGTTACTGAAGTGTTCTAGCAGTCGTGACTCACGAGCCCCGGTGGGGCGAAGCCATACCGGGGGTGGGTGTCCAGGGGAATGCCCCCCAGGACACCTTGTTTTGATAAAATGGAAGTGATTTGGCGCGTTTTGGTGAAGTATTTTGCATGAAATCCTTTACCAGAATCTCCCTTTGTCAAATGAGTTTTTCCTGATACAGAAAGTCAGTCTAAGCCAACATGTTCAGAAGTCATTTTTCATGTGCCATACAGCCTAGCAAACAACACATTAACAATGACAATAGCGGGATTTTACATTTCTAAAGTTTTGCGTTTTTTATGGACTTTTACCTCTTTCACATTGTATTTCTTCACAAATGCCGAAAAAACACCGTTACTAATGAAAACAACATAACCAATGCCAGAATTGGCAAGAATAACACATTATTTACATTACCACAAAATCTGTGTGGACATGAAAACTGAACAGTTAACCATACAGAGTAAATCTAATCCACCTGGGCCTGGTTTTTCAAAGCTTTGTTAACTTTAATCGGTGATTAAGTTTAAACCACAGTATCTATATCTCTGAATGAAAGCACAGATGTTTGTATGTTTTTGAGGCATTTTGTAGGTTTCCCCTTGATTAGTTTAAGTAGTGAAGAGCATTCCCGAGAATCTTATTTAGAGAGTGGTCATAATGTCAGGTGTTTAGCGCTAACCAGCCATTAAATTAACAGAGCTTTGCGCCCCGGTGGCTCATCGATCTAAGTGCGCGTACCATAAAGGCTGTGTCCTTCCCGCAGCGACCTGGGTTTGATTCCAGCTCAGGTCATTTGCTGCATGTCTTCCCCCATTCTTCTCCCCAACTTTCCTGTCTCTCTAAACTGTATAACTGTCAAATAAAGGAAAAATTCCCCCAAAAAAAAAAAAAAATTAACGGAGCTTTGAACAACCGGGCCCTGTTCTTTTTCTTCCCCCACTCGTCCACTGTTTACAGAAAGAGTCTCCCATAGACTGTATAAAAAGATGGACGCAGCACCCTGGTCTGAAAAATGAAGTCCATGCAGAAGAACCGTAAAATGGCATTCGATTTAATGGCCAGAAGATGGCGATGTCGGTGGTTGCAGAAAGAAGTTCAATGCTATAGAAGTCTATGAGAAAATGACCCTACTTTCCCACCTCACTTTTCATTTAAATAATGATTTTTCACATTATTTTATGGTAGCTATAGCAAGTTTCAAGTCTCCTTCGATATATCATGATGTTCATTTTTGTAAATTATGGTCCCATATAGACTAGAACGGGCTCCCAAATTCGGTCCTGGGGCCTCCCTTTGTATGCTGGTTTTTGCACCACCCTGGTTTGCAATCATAGGATTTTAACAAGCTGTTAATTTGTCTTATTTAGGTGCATTTTTGTTCAGAGCAGCAATTTATCCTCTCTTGACAAACAGTATTTTGACAGATATGCATACAAACAGTGAGGAATAAATTCCGCATCCACATTGCAATATATGAGTAACAACTGCATAAAAAGAGGGGAAAAATGTACCCAATCAAAGGAAAAAAATCAATGGGTTCCTAATTGGTGAAACTGTGGGCACATGGTTGCAAAAACTAAGAATTTACTAAACAAGCAAATGACAGAGTCAAACCTGTTTTATTTTATGCTTTTGTGATTGAGTGCAAGCAAATTATTTTGAAAGAATTCTAATCACCTGTCTTCAGCGACCAAATTTGGAGATTACTAATTTTCTCAGTACCTGATGTACTTTCCAACTACACTTGCAATATCATCATCATGCATATGGCTTAAAATTTTAAGCACCCCATGTTCAACAGTGCTCGAAACTGCTGACTTGACCACTGACGCCAGGCCAAGCACTCGTTTTCTGCCTTGATGTTCATGGTCCTCTGGCTTAGAGGAGTACCTTTTCATGTGTCTCCACAGCTCTGGTCGCAAAAACATACCCCTGCAATGGATACAATATTCATATTTTTTTTTATTTTCACCCTTAGCTCTTCGCTTTACTTTAAGTGAACCGCTTCCTTTTTTTCAGGACCTCATTATTACGTAAGAAGTTTCCCCTGTTCTGAACTTTTTCCAGCAACTGCTTCCTTTTCCTTGAGCCTACAGGGAGACTTAGAGCCATTGCAATGTCAGTATTCTCTCTTTCATGGGTTTTGAAGTGTCAAGCTATTTTGAAATGAGCCGTCTTGCAAATAAAGCAGAAATTTTGCCCTCCTCTTGATACAGAGGTTGTGCATAATGGCCCTCATTTTTCAAACGTGTGTACACCCAAAAAATGGGTGTACGCCAAATCTCCCGCAAGGATCGGCATTTATTAATCTGAATGTGAGCGAACGGTCCGCAAAAATCTCGCGGCAGGTCCGACCAGGCGTACGCAGGGAACAACATGCAGGAACGAGTGCAGCGGTCAAAATGAGTAATAAATCATATGAAGTGATGCTTATGTCATGCTGTTGTTGCTCTTTAGCCTAAATAGGCTAAATTAATAAATGAATGAATAAATAAATAAATAAGACACCTGTGTTGAGAAATTAATTGAACTTATATTTCGAGACAACCTGCTTGTCAGGCCAGACAGCTGACAATTACAATCAATTTGATTAAGCGCAATGCGTGGCTTGACAGATATGCAGTGTGGTATGTCAGATGCTCATCCAGTCAGATATATACTGAACAACAAAAGAAACGCAAGTTAATTGAAGGCAGACTGGAAAATAAGTTTGCACGTAATTATTTTAGAAAATCAAATTTATTACTAGTGCGTGCACATTTACACTCATTTCATCAAACTTTTCCTTATTTTGCGGTCACTTTGACTGAGTAACCATCAGAGTACATTAACTAACTAGCTAACTTGCGTTTCTTTTGTTGCTCAGTGTATATAGGCCTACAGACACTTCAACCGTGATCACATTTGGACAATGGCAGAACTTCTATTGTTAGAGGAATAAGCTTCTGTCCGACGTGAGAGGAACTTTCGGCACAGAGATCTCCTCTGTCCTCTGGGAAAGTGACAAGTGGCTGCTCGTTTTGTGTGGCACCCAATAAAATGTCATGGAGTAATACTAATAAAAGTACAATGAAGAGTGATCTGTGCAGATTGCAGACTCGGAGTCCCCACCACCTCGTATTTCCACGATGGAGGGGAAGCCCTGCTGCCACACGTTCCTCGAATGGTGACAGCTGGAGGTTCGAATCTGGTTGGCCTCCACTGGTCCATGCGCTGCTTTGCCTGAGTGCCGCAACCCGTTTTTTGGTGGCGATCTTAAAATCGGACCACTTTTTTTAACCTACATGTAAAGCATTTGGATTGTCAATTATGTAGGCTATATAACATGAAATGTCATGGATCTATAAATTGAATTTATTAAGGCTGATGTTATTCGCACTTATTCGCGTGACCAATGCTGAATTTTTTTCTTGGCCACACTTATAAGTGCGCCAGTTGCCGCCTATAGAAAGTACCGCTTAAAATAAGTTTGGCCAAGAAAATTTTTTTTGCTCAGGACACACTTAAAATAAGTGTGGGCAATGGAGAAATGTGCATCTTGGCCACACTTGTAAGGGCATCTAACGCGAATTTCGATCAATTTTTGCGCTTGGACGCACTTAAATAAGTGCGAATAGTCACTTTGATTTACTAATGAATTAAATAAAACGTTTGCTGCACTCCGGTTTTCCACCCCAACAGTGTTTACCGCAGCAGCAATAGTTTTCCAAACTGTAGTCTTCTGGGCTCCCTTTATGCCACTCTTAAGGCTTCCAAATAAAATTATTTTGTTTTTCTCCACCTAGGACGTGATAATTTATATTTCCTCCTCAGTGAAGTTCTTTCTTCTTTGCCGTCTTTTGAGAGTTCCTGTCGTAAAGTGGGCAGGACTATGCCTCCCGGAGCATGAATTTATTGGGGCGTGTCATGTAAATTACGAAGGTTTCAGCCGCCAGATTTATCAACGCCACGCCAGTTCTACACCGAAATCAGTGACCTACACACTTTTAGTAAATCAGACGTGACACCTGGCGAATGCTGATATTTACACCAGAATCTACACCCGACCGACGCAAGTTTGATAAACGAGGGCCAATATGTCTAACGTTCATCTTTGGCGTTTTTGTCAGCAGATTTTCCATCAAAATCACTGATGCTACCTATGATATCCAAGCTTGTTGCAGTTTTGGGTGTTGATTTTTCATGGACAGATTTTACACTTATGTCACTAGTCTCACCAATGATATCAAAGTCCATAGACTTAACCACTTGTGATTCTTCAGCAACCAAAAATTTTGATTTTGCAAGGCTGCTTATTGATTCGTCATCATCTGTCTCAGTTTCTGAGCCGGGAACATATTCTGGATCACAATCATCATCATCTGATCCCTTTTCTTCACTAGTTTCAGATTCATTCTGCTTTAAATACAAAAAAGAGAGAGCAAACAAAAGGCGTGTATAATACACAAACTGCTGTTCTGCGTATATTTCAGTAAGTCAAAAGATAGCAATTTAAACTAGATGTGCACACTCAGCAGAGGTGCTGACCCACGCCTGCACCAAGTAACCTTGTGACCGGGACCTTTAACCTCAAAAGTATGTCAGGTCGAGAGGACCTCAAGGTCAACCCCTGTACCAAGTTTGGTGATCCTAACTCATATGAAAGAATATACACTGCCAAGAAGTGAAAGCTAATAGAACGTTCCATTGCAACACGCAAAGCTCCGCCTTTGCCATTTTGGACTGAAGGTGAGTAGATGCTACATGCAAATGTAATATAAATGAACCTATTTACGCCAGTGAAACATCTCGCCAATAAAGTCCCGAACATAAATAAAATAAATTTCTCTATATGAAGGGATAACCATAACCCTTATAATGTATTAATTATTTAATTATTTAACTATTAAAGTATGTAATTATTAAATATCATGGCATTGAAAAGTGGATACGTACCATGTTAACGTAATATCGATGAACCTATTTACGCCAGTAAAACTTCTGACTTACAGTTCGGATTTAAACAAGGCTTATCTACGACAATATGTACAGCTGTGTTTCTTGAGACCATTGATTACTATATCAAACGTGACAGTGATGTTTTTACATGTTTTTTGGACGCAAGTCCTGCTTTTGATAAAGTTCATTACGGTAAACTTTTTACATTGCTTATCCAGCGGAGATTACCTTTTCATATAATTCTTCTTCCAATTGATAGCTACACTCATCGGCAAGTGTCCGTTTCATGGGACTTCTGCAAGCCTGAATATTTAAACATAGCTAATGGCGTTAAAGGAATAGACAACGGAATGTCAAAATACAGTTTGGAAGACAGATCATGTCATAAACTAACGATTCATGCAAATGTTTGAACATATAGTGCTCATACAACTAAGCTGTCCATCTCCGAAAGTCGGTCCTGAAGCAGAATTCCCCCATCATCGATGATTTCATGAATGCCGCCATTGAAAATATTTCGACTAATCAGAAAAATCCTCGCGGATAGGTCGCGGAGATGACGTCACATGGGTGCCGCACGTTGAAGCTATACATGGCGAGTGAGACTGCACAAGCATTGGGATAGTTGTTAAATTACTCACTGTTGTCACCATTTTTCTGTGTCAAAGGACATTGTTGGTCACAAACAGACCCTACTATTCGTGAAAATATTCAAGAAGGCTGTTTGAAGGCCGAGAGAGAGAACAATATGCCTACGTGTGCAGCGGTTGGGTGTACATGCAGGACTGGTTCAGGTCAGCAGCATGACCGCACATTCTATGCTGCCGTGCAAAGGCAAAACACCGTAACATCACATTTGGTTGAAAATGAGTTATTGTCATTTTGGGGGTATTGAAGACCTCCTTTATCATATGGATGATTATTTTAATTCAATTTGATTGTTTTTATGAAAAAATCAAGGTCTGTATCAACAGTAACTCCGAAAATCCCATCAGAAACCATGACAGAATGCCGTAACTGCAGTTACAGTGCTTAGCCTTTGTTTCGGGACGCTGACGTCGAGTTAAGGTACTCTGGCTTTGTTTAGTCGTGCATCAAAGCTTTGTTACTGTACAGCCCTGAAGTTACGGTGAGTGATAGTTGGTGCAGGCTCGTCTACGTCTCACTCGCACACCTCCCTGTCAGCTAGCCTGCCTGTCATCAGGCCCATAAACAATTAAATGCACATTCTACCTTTTCTTGTCAACCGATAAAATCCATGCCAGCCACGTCATCTGCAATGCTTCCATGATAATCCACAAGTGTTAGAGAAAATATTCCTTAGATGCTGCAGGGTGAGCAGACAAATTCTTTATGATCAATGAGTCCGCAAGCTAGGCTACCCAACGTCCACTGTTGGTGGCAAAGCAAACCGTAAAAAAAAAACATTCCTGCTATGAAACTTTTTTTGGTTTTGTAATGTTGGAGATGACTTCGGCCTAGCAGGAAAATCCACTTCCATCATTATACATATCTGCTATGTCAGGCACATCATCAGCGATGTTTCCACAATAATCCACTGTTAGATCAGGTCCTTGGATGCAGGCGAGCAGACCACTTCTTTATGATCAACAAGTCTGCAAGCTAGTCCTACCTAACATCCATAGTTTGTTGCAAAGCAAATCGAACACACATTCCACCTGTAAAACCCTTTCTTTGGTTGATTGTGTCTGAGTTAAGCTGCTTTCACATCGGACGCAAAGCAAATTTTTCGCACGACAGATTACATTCAAAGTCAATGCAAAGACGCGAATACAGGCAAACGCGTGTATTTGCTTCTTTGCATTGACTTTGAATAAAAAATAATTTCCTGTATTTATTCATACTGTAAAATGCAAAGTAACTTATTTGCTGGCATTCTGTTTCTGGTGCCATACACCAAACTGGAGCTATTCTCAATCATGAAGATGTGATGTAATGTCACTACAGCTCTGTATTGCAACAATTAAATGTATCTAATTCATTCTTAATCATTCAAAACAAATGTCATGATGGTTAGACCTTAGGTAAGTGCTCTTATAATGGTCTTGTGTACAGAAAACAGCAACCACATATTGAATTTATGCAAGTTCATGGTAGAAGACCAAACGCGCCAACAGAAGAGTACTGAAGAGTGGAGATTCACCCTTGCGCCCATGTGACATCACGCATCGCCCTTCCAGGAGGCTGCATGGCAGCTCAGTAGTGGCCTCAGGACTGCCACACAAAAACGCTCACAACTTTTTCATAAATGGTCAAGTATGCCTGAAATGTTTTCTTAAGGGCTCTCAATATTACAAGCTATCAACCTATGCATGTATTTAAGTTCCGTTGTCTATTCCTTTAAACAAGGGGGAGTCTTATCACCTGTTTTGTTTACAGTTTATATTGATGAACTGATTGTTTTCTTAAAAGAGTCTAAGCTTGGTAGTCATTTAGGTACTCATTATATTGGAGCATTGGGATATGCTGATGACATCACTTTGCTCAGTCCCAGCCTACGTGCCTTACAGTCCTTGGTTAATTTATGCCAGTCTTTCGCAAATAAATATAATGTGACATTCAGTGCTAAGAAGACAGTTGGTTTGAAATTTGGATCACCTATTAATGATTATGACAGGTTGTATTTGAATGGCTGTGTCATAAATTGGTCTGGTAGTGTCAAACATCTCGGTCATTTAGTTAGTGAATAAATGACTTGGCTGTTACGGGGAATTGCAACCACATGTATTATGTAAACTATTTTTTCTGCCTTTTTGCACCTTTGCAGTTTATCGCTGAACACTGCTTGCGTTTACTCCACTTGAATCGTTCCTTAGCTTACATGGCTTCTCTGTTGTTTCTGTCTTTGAGCTATTTTCAGTCAGTGCGCCTGGCATTTTCGGTCCAAAATGGCTGCAGCGCTACCACGCGCCACCTGCTGGCTGTTGTCAAAAAAGCACCGGAGTTTCGTCTCTTGGTCTTGTATCCTCTTTGCTCATATTGTTCAAAAGTTACAGCTGCGGACATAAACAGACAGACGGACAGGGACAGACAGACAGACGCTATACTCCCCCCCCGACTCGTCAGTGCGGGGAATGAGTTGACAGAGGAGGCCAACTTAGCAAGTTCATGAATATAACTATGAAGGCAGTATTCTTTCCCAATAATCCTTACATTCTAAAGAAAACACATGCAAAGTGAATGTCTTTCAAATATACATTCATTGCTTAAAAAACTTCCTCTAAGGGGCAGGAGCATAGCCTCACATAACACAATTACACCCCATAAAACTTTGTCACTAATTTACCGGGTGTACCTGGGATTTTAAGCCCAAAGACAGCCCTCAAGAAAATCTCTAGACAACAAGGAAATGAACCAGTTCATTCAGTATTCTTCAGCAAACATCATCTCTCCTGCCGCACCAGCTGAATTGACAACATGCTGATGTCAGAGGCACACCGTTCTGTAAGCCATGCAGCCCACGTAGGTGATGATGCTAGGGCGTAGGTATGTCATGTACAGTTCTTTAGTGCCCTTGCAAAACTGCAGGGCGAAACCCAAATGAACCGGATCAAATATATACAAAGTAACATAAAACAGACCTTTCTACAGACTTTCAGGAGTGAAACCACCCCAAAACTCAGGTGAGGAATGTTCCGTTGAAATCATCAGCAAACTCCAACACATCTTTCAATTTAACTGTCCACAAATACACGTTTTATTAACCCCTTAGCACCAGGAACCGTGTATACATGGGACTAACGGCTGGATCGTATGCCGGGAGCCGTAGGCTGTCTGCCGAGCACCGTAATTCTTGGTCACGAGCGAGCGCAACGGACAGAATAATTTTCGCACTGGGTAGGGCACCAATAGCCTGAAACTGCTGATTGTTCTAAAGTCTGTCAAGATTCCCAGGCAATATGCAAATTTTGGGCATGCATTTCTTTGGTGAGCATTCCGACGGGAATAGTGGTTAAGAAAAATGAATAAGGTCATTTACCAAAGAAATGCATGCATGGCTACCTGCGGTATTTATTCATGAGTAAACCACAATTGAGCAATTTGTCAGTGTGTGATAATTCTTGAAGCATTGCTAAAACATGCTCGTGTTATCCACCCCCACAGACTGACATGTCAGTGACAAACATTTAACGACACAGCAGACGAGAAGCTGTATGTGAAATTTGTTGAATAAATGAATCCTCTATACGGATCAAGCTGTATATAAACGGTAGCTACTCTGACGACCAGCTGCATTCAACAGTATTCTGCAGCACAATACTAATGCACACCACGCCATTCCACATTTGGCTACTGGTGCTGAAAATAGAAACCGATTTACAGATGATGAAGGAAAGGATAGCCGTCTGTAAATACCAAAATTATGGTGAATTGCCATCAACTGTGACGTGAAGACGTGTCTGAAAATTTTCATGGGCAGACGGTTCTGTTATGTCTTGGTCATGATTCTGGAACTGAGGTTCCTGTGTGTTATTGCAGCAACGCACTCAAGCAACCTGATCAGATAGTTCAGCAAATCTGATCTTACCGACTGAAAAGGATACTCGTACTTCTCCCACACGGCTTCTGGCAATCTGAACAGAAATCATCGCCCGTGTTTACATGTTTTCAACTGATGTTCTAGAGACCCAGAATTAATTCAGTCAACTTGGCACTCGCACGCGAGAAGCTCGCCGTCAATAAGGGGTTTTTTCCCCTTATTTTTTCCCGGCATACATCACATTCCTTGCTTCCTTCCAGTGATATATTCTTAAGGTTAACAGTTAAGATTGGTTATTTTATTTCATGGGGTTTGTGGCTTGAATGTCGTTGATTGCGTTTTATTATTTTATACCCTGGCTATGGTTTTACTACCTTTGTGTTTAATTTTTTTTTTTTTTATGCAAGCAATAATGGATGGATTCCAGCCGCAAGCTGAGAGGCCAGGCGGTGGTGGTGATGGTAAGAAAAAAGGAAAATACTGACTTTCTAAAACATACACAGTATCCTTGTTTTATCAAAGTATACTGTCCACATTAGCCTGGTATATCTGTTCTTTCAAACAAGCATGTGTTTCATGATTGTTTAAAAATTGTTTAAATGAAATAAGATCATTTGAAACATTTTTATGCAATTCCACTGCTTCCAACCCGAGTAAAGAAAAGCGTGAGATGTCCGGAGTCATAATCAGTTTCCATATTTCTAGTGGTAACATCCACCATCATGCATATGAAACTGATAAACCTCCATGCACATAAACTTCAATTCCACTTGAATCTCTTAAATACGCGTTGATTGAATAATTGCTGACCACAGCACAGAACCGTGAATATGCCACTAAAATTCACATCAAATACATGAAAATTGGCAGCCCGGACATGTAGCTGGGGAATACTGGCAAAGTTGAATGAGCTGTCTGAGCCATCTTCCCCCGATGATACACAGTTACGTGACCTGATACTAACTTTATTAAGGGCAGGGCTTATTTGGTAAAAATCATGAAAAAAATCTGCATTAAAAATAAACCGAAGCAAATTTTAAGAAACAATAGATGGTTTCGTCATGAATCAGTAATTAACAATTAAACAAATGGGGCAAATGTTCTAATAACAGCAGACCTTTGAAAATAACTAGATTGAAGCAACAAAGCAGCTACTGACCCCGGTGACAGCATTATTCTTGTGCTTCTAGATTTAACCAATTGGAACTTTAAAGGGTCAGGGTTGGGGTTAGGGTTAGGGTTAGGGTTTAGGGTTAGTGTTCTATGAACCTGTCACTGCGCATGTCACAACGTCCTACAGTCATTTTTCAACTGGTTTCTGTCCTCGCTTGTTTAAAAAAAAAGACGCTTAAAAAAAAAGACGCTCCCCAGTCTGGGTTTAGACTGTACCGTGGACAACTGAAGGTGAGCCTTCCCTCTCCCGTCCCCAGAAATCGCACACACACCATAGGTGCGGCAGATGGTGCGACAGCATGGTCGTATTATGTGAAAGTTAATGAACAATAAATGACTGCATTGTTGCTCACTAAAGCTCACAACAAACAAAATTTATTCAACATGTTTCATGATTTCCATATGACACGCCCACAAATGTGAGATCCTTGATGTGCGTCAAGCTAAGTTTACAAGTGTATGGAAGAATCATGGTGCTGTAACTGGTTAAAATAACAAAGTACACTTGATGAACCAATATTGCTTGTACCTAAAACTGTTTGAGACATAACACATAGTTCATATTGTGGTACATATTTAAGGTGGCAGAGATCAATATTACGATGGCAGTTCATTTAAATAATAGTTTACATTGAGACACCAACATCCATCCAATATTCTGAAATTTTTGATTGCCGTGACAAAAGTATTTGACCAAGTTCCCTGAAAATTTGCATGATGTAAACTGATGAAGGGCTTTTCAAAATAAAGATTTATACACCTAGCTGTACCCAAATTAAAATGTGGTTTATGGTTTATAATTAATTATTGCTGATGGCCTAGGTTATTGTGAAAATGCCCATTAAAGAACTTCATGTTCATTGAGCCAAGTATAGACAGACCTCTTCAGTAAGGGTCGTGGTACATATGACTTGGGCCTCCTGGACTGAAGTTAGAGCCATGAGCTTAAGGAGACAGAAAGGGAAGAACATACAGGGAGAAAGAGAGGGACAGACAGTTTGCAATGTTGATTATCTACTTTAGACAGTTTAACAAACAAAATTTCACACATTTGCCACGCAAGAACTTCAGAACTTTCATAAATGAGCAACAATTTCACATGTCAATTATCACATATGTCAATCATCTTAAGATACTTGGCTAGGACTTTTACTCCGACTCACAATATTTACATTGTTCTTCCAGATAATAAAATATATCAGTTGACAAAAAACTTGTTCATTTTGATTGCACAAGCGTATCTGAATGGTATATGTTGATAAATATGCGATTAATCTACATCTCATAGCAGTCTCAACACAAAGGATATCTTGCAAGCAGTGATGGATATCCAGGCCCATCTTTTTATGTAGCCCAATAATTCTAGTCAATAAAAGCTGTGATGCGATGTATAGTAGTTCGCTGAAAGGCATATTGGGTCCTCCTATACCAAATTATGGTCCCCTACACCATGACCCAACACACACACACACACACACACACACAAACAAACAAACAAACAAACATTATAGAAGCATGGCCCTCTGCTTAGTCACATCAGTGGCAATAAGACACTCACTTCAGGTCAAATTGAAGAATTTCATGTGTGTCGAGCTATGTGGTCGAGTTTATGGACAGACCTCTTTAGGAGGGGCGGTGGCACACATGACTGGGACCTACCAGACTGTAGTTAGTGCGATGGGCTGAGGTAAACGTCGAAAAAGAGGACAAAGAGGGAAAAAGGAGGAAAGGAGATCAGCAGTTCTCATTGGACAGAATCTCATTTCAGGTCATGTAAAAGCTCTTCTTTAAGGTCAAGCAAAATGTCTAAATGTATTGACAAAACTCTTGAGGGTTGCGGAGACAGATTCCGCCAGTCAAATCTGTAGCTGGAGCCATAGGGGGCAGAGAGAAAGATTCTTAGTATTGAACATTACTCGCTATTAAAAATACTATCATTATCCAATAATAGTCATTGGCACTCTACCTTGTATAGTTCCTGTCCACGGCAAGAACGCCATAGCAAGTCAGCTCCTCCATAGTCATAAGTGATTTCTTGGCCTCCCGGTGTATCCTCTATCGCAAATAAACCAAGATGGGGCATAACATCTACTTCAATTTTAATACAGGCTGGAGAGTTTTGGGTCTCCTTTGACGGACTTTTCGTTTAATTATGTGCCAAATGTTCTCAATCGGTGAAAGATCAGGACTGCGGGCAGCCCAGTTCAGCACACGGACTCTTCTACTATGAAGCCATGCTATTGTAATAGCTGCAGTATGTGGTTTTGTATTGTCCTGCTGAAATACACAAGGCCTTCCCTGGAATAGATGTCGCCTGGAGGGGAGCAAATGTTGCTCTAAAACCTTTATATACCTTTCAGCATTCATGGTGCTTTTTAAAACATGCAAGTATCCCACACCATATGCACTAATGCATCCCCATACCATCAGAGATGCAGGCTTTTGAACTGAATGCTGATAACAGGAGGGGTGGTATTTCTCCTCTTTAGCCCGGAGGACACAACGCCCATGATTTCCAACATGAATGACAAATTTGGACTCCTCTGACCACAGGACACTTTGCCACTTTGCTACAGTCCATTTTAAATGAGCCTTGGCCCACAGAACACGGTGGTGCTTCTGGATCATGCTCAACAATGGCTTCCTTTTTGCATGATAGAGTTTTAGGTGGTATCTGTGGATGGCATGGCAGACTTTGTTTATAGACAGTGGTTTCTTGAAATATTCCTGGGCCCATTTAGTAATGTCAATGACAGAATCATGCCAGTGAGTGATGCAGTGGCGTCTGAGGGCCCGAAGATCACGGGCATCCAGTAAAGGTCTTCGGCCTTGTCCCTTACGCACAGAGATTTTTCCAGTTTTTCTGAATCTTTTGATGATGTTATGCACTGTCGATGATGAGACCTTCAAAGCCTTTGCAATTTGACGTTGAGGAACATTGTTTTTAAATGTTACACAATTTTTTTACGCAAGCCTTCACAGGTTGGAGAGTCTCTGGCCATCTTTACTTCAGAGAGACTCAGCCTCTCTTAGACATCCCTTTTATACCCAATCATGTTACACACCTGATGCCAGTTAACTTAATTACTTGCTAAATGTTCTTTCAGCTGATTCTCTTATATATTAATTGCTTTTTCAACCATTCAACTTTTTTGAGACCTGTTGCAGCCAGAAAATTTGAAATAAGCTCATTTTGTGGATAAAAATGTAAAATGTCTCAGTTTCAACATATGAAATGTTATCTATGTTCTATTGTAAATAACATATGAGCTCATGTGATCTGAAAGTAATTGCATTTTGATTTTATTCACAATTTACATTTCGTCCCAACTATTTAGGAATTGGGGTTGTGTGTATATATATATATATATATATATATATATATACACACACACACACAACACACACACACATACAAGCAGATCACACACGCATGAGCAGTACACACACACATTCTGTAGCTTTGATTGACATCTGTTCAGTTGATTCAGGCAATATCTGTTCAGCAATCAGTATTATTCACCATCATTCATAGCACAGTTATATGTGTTACATGAATTAGCCATATGTATAACCAATATTACACTGGAAGAGGGTTGTTATCTTTTGGTTGCAGTTTTCAAGGCTCTTGGACAACCTTTGACCCAACTAAAAGTGTTTATATTAAAACAATATAGGTTTTCATGTAGATGACTTATTACCCAATCAGACACTGAAAACAGTTTTGAAATATCTTTGACGGTCTTCTCAAAATTTAGATTTGAATTTTGTAATTTTTTTTAGTTCCAGGACAAGGATCAAAGGTTATTTTTCCAAAGCTGACAACTCCTAAAAGATAATTAGCTATTTCCTGGTATTTACTGTATTTCCGTACATTGATAGCCAAAGTATTTGAGACTGTAAGTCATTGCAGGAAATCAAACACACAATTCCAGTGGCTCATTGTGAAATTTGTCATTTTTCAACGTAATTCCATTACCGAAATTGCAGTATAGTTCTCCTCATCATCTTATTTCTGCATTTATTTTATTTTTATTAAGAATTCTCTTCCTTCTTATGTCTTTACTGAATTTCCGACATTACCCTCTAATACTTAGTTGTAATCCTGGAAAATTTGTGGGAACGGAATTACATGGTAACGGAATTACACCAGTAACGGAATTACAGAATTACTCTGAAAGCCAGTGAAAAACAGAAGATAGCACAAGGTGGCATGAGGACGTTATGGAGCATAGTGGTTCATTGTTTTGGACATCTATAGTTGAGTGTTTCTTTCTGTGAGTTAAGTTTCCATAACCAGCACATGAATTTTACCACAGCCTAGCTGATATTTGCTGTGGTTGCCCCCCTGTGTGGCCGTGATGGCCGACTACCCAAACAGCCAGTTTGGCTTGCCCTTTTTTCAAGTGGCCGTGGTGTCCAAAAATGAACCAAAGTGGTGATTTTCGACACAGCGACTGAGCTGTGCGACTCCCGTCGTCACGCTGCGCTGGACTTCTGAGCACAGAGAGCCACAGATGGATAGAAGGGACAGGATTACATTTGTATAAACAGTATTTGTCTTCTGCCAATAATGGATAATACTTATGGTTCATTTACGAGTGTTTAATGTTAACATGTTCATTTTGAGCTTTGCAAGTTTCAGGAGTTGAGTAATGGATATTTTATACATTTTTTTTGTGTGAAGAGACTGCCACTCATGACTGAGAAAAGTTAGAAAGAATATAGATATTGCAAGCAATGACACATTTGACACTACCTAATGGTCATCGACTGCTGTCTTCCTGCTGTCTTGATCCTCTCATCCCCGCCTCTCCACTTCCTGGAGCTACACAGTCACTGCTTGGACACCTTATTGTTTAAAGAACTTTGGATTTTAATTTACTATCATCAATTAATTAGCCAGCCAGCCAGCGGAGGATGGGCTTCCCCACAATAGCCAGGTGAGATTTCTTCTCACTGAGGAATTTTTTCTCACCACAGTTCGAGGCTTTTTTTCTTCCTACTGGGAGTTTTTTTTGCCTGCTATTTGGGGATTAGGGATTTGTCTGGGCTCTGCCCTTTCCTCTCTGTAAAGCGTCTTTGTGACAGCCTGCCTGTGAAAAGCGCTATACAAATAAAATTGAATTGAATTGAATTTGAGATTATTTTTTTTTAAAGATTATTTTTTTGGGGAATTTTTCCTTTATTTGACAGTTATACAGTGTAGAGAGACAGGAAGGTTGGGGAGAAGAATGGGGGAAGACATGCAGCAAATGACCTGAGCCAGAATCGAACCCAGGTCGCTGCAGCAAGGACACAGGCTTTATGGTACTCGTGCTTAGACCGATGAGCCATTGGAGCACCTCGACACATTTGACATTTTGAGACAAAATTATTCTGCATAGATTTACCTAATATTCATACTAATGCATCAGAGTTTAAACAAAGCCATTAAGACATGCAATATTGATGAAATACATTTCAGTAACCCCCTTCTTAAAAAATGGTTCGATTCGTGCTTGTATTGGAAAATTGTGCGTTTTTGCTGGCGAGGTCGCGAACTAAGGCAGCAAACAGGGTGCACCGCCCTTGCGAATATGATGTTAAAAAAAAAAAAAAAAACACACATACAAATCTGGACACCAGAAAAGAATAGAGAGAGGACAGCAGGAGCAAAGCAGGGGTCCAGAACATTACAAAATTCTTTTCAAAGAAAGGTGAGAGTATTTAACTAGCTTGCTATGTTAGCTGTTCAGGCTGGCTATCCAGCTGCTAATGTTGCGTTAATGTAACATGCGGTCAGCTGAGTAAATAATCGCCTGCCAAGAATGGCATTACTCAGTTATTAATGGTATCATTCACAGAAAGGATCGGTAAGGTTGTCATTCGCTAGCCATTATAATATGCCATCAAAAAATCCGGCAGCAGCAGCCTAGGAAACGTTCCTCCGTTCTTATTATGAGTGGTTACTGCATACTTGGCTCTCTCTAGCTGTGAGTGACAGTACAGGCTAGGTTTGGCTAGCGAACTACATGTAGTCAGTGTGGTAACCTTAGGTGTAACTAAAATAATCGCTTGACAAGGCTGACATTACTTTTATCTTAAGTGTTTACTTAAACTAAACTGCTAATTTAGCCTGTTGACATAAGTCTTGATCACGCAGGGGGTCATTTTGCAGAGCTTGCCCTCCTCTTAACAATGGCAAAATAAAGCTGAGTGCTTAGAGCTGTGGTACTGAGAAGCCCATTTAGATTTTGTTTATTCCAAGACTAGCTAGGTTAGTTCTTCATTAGTTGGTCCATAAAATATAATTTCAAATGTTTACAAAAGCAATATGAAATGGAAGAATTAAACCTTTATGCACTGCTACTCCAGAGTCAGCTGTGTTCACTTCATCTGAACCGGACCCAGCAATAGACCCTCACCACCAGTAGTCTGAATATGTTTTTGATGGTGAGTGAGTGAGTGAATGTGAATAAGACAACTAATAATTCATAATTTACATAATGATGCTCTCTTTGTTGAGTGGTTAATTGTAAAAAAGGAAAAATTGGGTGTATTGCATTAGGCCCTGTCAAGAACACTGAGAAACAGAAAAATAAAGAATAACATCATGATACATAGTCGTAAAAAAAATGGCAATGAAAAGTCGGGGGCCCACACTGATATTCTGTCAGGGGGCCCAGAATTCCTAGCAACTGCCCTGTCCAGACCATTCACTAATAGAAAACATCTGGCGCATCATAAAACAAAAAATCCAGCAAAGAAGACCCAGGAGTGCTGGGCAGCTAGAATCCAACATCTGACAAGAATGGGACAACATTCCTCTCCCAAAACTTCAGTAATTAGTCCCCTCAGTTCCCAGACGTCTACAGACTGTTGTTAAAAGAAAAGGGGATACTAAACAATGGTCAACATGGCCCTGTACCAACATTTTTGAGATGTGTTGCTGCCATCAAATTCAAAATGAGCTAATATTTTTCAGGAAATGGTCATCTGATGTTTTCTGTGTTCTATTGTGAATAAAACGTCATTTCATGAGATTTGCAAATAGTTGCATTCTGTTACTATTTACATTTACACAGCATCCCAACTTTTTTGCAATTGGGGTTGTAGTATGTGCTAGTTTATGCCACACAACAGACATTACATGCACAAATAGATGCAAAGAACAACCATCACTTTGTTCACCCCAGTGCAGCAAGTGGATGATACTTTGTAAACCTGTGTGAAAGCGTTTAAATGCATGAACAGAACATTTATGCCTCCCACTTGCTGCCAGTTTGGTTGGCAGTCAAGTTGTATTTCTCTCAAAGAAATATAGCAGCATGTGGCTCTGCCTGCTTGTGTCTGTCAATGATCCAGAGCATCTGATTGCCATTGCATCTTTAAGTACTGGTAATACACCAGGGGTTACCTTGACTAATAGAAATAAACAATTTTTTTTTCCGGTGACAATGTGGCGAGGAGCAGACGCAGGCTGAAGAGACAGCTGCTGCTCTGACTGAGTTTTGTTAAATAATATCGTTGAATAATATTTGCCTTACTTAAATTTTTTATCTGAAACTTGTCTCAAAGATAGCACTCATGAGCAAAGCAAAAAAATCTCGAACGAGAAATTTTTCCGGTCAGAAAATTGATGAACTACTTTCAACACTGCCACAGGTTAGCAGAGTAGCTAGCAACGAAACTAGCAGTGTAGCTAATTACACGGATATGGCAAGCGGGCTGGTGGGAGATAACTCCGAGATGGTTGCCGAAATCCGTAATATGAATCAAGTGCTACAACTGAAAATACAGAAAGTGGGAGATGATGTGACGACAATAAAGGATAATTTGTAAACGCTGAAATCTGACGTGGCAAAACTGGGCTTCAGAACTAGCGAGCAGAAGAGAGAATTTCGCAGCTGGAGGATGAAAACAAGCGTCTCTCGAACCTGACATGGAGTATGGATAGCAAAATGATACAGCTCCAGGCCCGTGTCGAATATCAGGAAAATTACAGCCGAAGAAACAATATTTGGATTAACCCTTAAATGCCCCCTGTGACAAATTTGTCGCACGATTTTGGGGGTTGTCAAAACCACTGACCCCACATAAATTTTGCAACCTAATGCCCATAGTGACATATTGAGACCATCAGTGCTGCCATCTGATGCATAAAAGTGGAACTGACACTACACTGGCTGCACCAGCTAACCTTTCCAATATGGCCGCCCTCATGGTGGAATCCACACGATAGATCAGCACCCATTCATCACTGGATAAAGAAGACAAACAAGTAAGCAAATGAAAAATAAGCTATGCCTAATACTTCAGCTATATGTCAACTATCTAAACAATGATGGACAAAAGTTCTCTTTATATCCTAGAAACTTAGAGTGACATATTTGTCACAAAACTAAAATGAGGTCAAAGGTCACCAAAAATTAAAAATTGCTATTGGGTTGTTATTAGCCCCTCCCCAGGACCTATTAACAGAATACATAGATTTTTCTTTCAACTTTTACTATAGTTGGGCATGTAAGGGTTAAAGGAGTTCCAGAAGGTACCGAAAATGGATATAAAGTCATGGACTGTGTGAAAGACTTGTTGCGGAGTTTGTTTCTGGGTACCCTAGAAAATGTGGACAATATGATTATGGAGTGGGCGCACCGGGTGCCTGCAGTATTAAAGCGCAACCCAAAGGACCAAAGCTCCACCCACCCCCGTCATATTCTGGTGAGATTTTTGCGGTTTATAGACAGAGAAAAAGTGCGACTTCGAGCTAAGGATCTTGGAACATTTCAATGGAAGTGTGTTAGAGAGGACTTTTTACCGGTTTTTACAAAGGAGGTACAGGAGAAAAGAAACACATTCACGGAGGTTAGATGCGTATGTATGAAACGGGGACTGCGGTATTCTTTGCAATACCCGGCAGTGTTTTGGGTGGTAGTTGGTGAAACGAGGCAACGATTTGAGGATGCCACAGCAGCAAAGCGGTGGGTTGATAATTATCACCCAGCTGAGGAAGCTGAATAGACCTGAACAGACTGACGGTATTGTAATACGCCTTACGGTTGATGTAACTGAACTGAATGAGAGTTACTATGTGTATAAGTACATCCTAATTAGTATTGGCCTGGTGGTCTAAACATTTTTGTATATGACGCAGTTTGAACATAAATATTCAACTACTTAGGCAGCTTAAGTCTTAGCTTAAGCAGCTTCAGATTTATTCTACAGTTTTCATATTAACAGTATTTCGTACTACTAGGTTGAACAGTCCACTCTCGGAGATAACTAAGTATGCTTTGTTGAGTGCAATTGATATGTATTATTTTTATCTTTTTTCCATCTTTTTGTTCTTTAATTTTTAATTTTTTTCCTCTTTCTATTGCTTTTGTTTGCCAACTTATCTCTTTTTGAAAATATTTAATTTATTTGCAGTGTTAAAGTTTTGTTATTGGATTTATTCTTGGACTCCAAAATAGGCCTTTAATATTTATTTATAGCTTGGTGGGAGCGGGATCACTCGGATGACCTCAGTACACATTAGTCGGACTATGGTTTTGCGGGTTTGGGTATGAAGGGGATGTAAAGGGAGGGTTTGGTGTGGGGAGGTTGTTTTTTATAAGGGGAAGGACTGCCAGTCGTTCTGCAAGAATTCAATTAACAGTTTATCTGATTTTGAATCATATGATGGGTATTGAGTATCAGTATGATTAAGATTTCATCTTGGAATGGGCTCATGGGTGAAAAGGAGAAAGGTGTTAAACTACTTGAATCAGAGGAATTCAGATGTGGTGATGCTCCAAGAAACACATCTTTTGGAAAAAGACACTCCAAGAATTCATGATAGATGGATTGTCTGGGCCTATCATAGCACTTTTAATTAAAAAAAAAAACAGGGAGTATCTATACTATTTTCAAAAAAGGTGAATGTTAAAGTAGAGAAAGAATTTAGAGATAAGGGTGGCCGAATAATTATACTTTTGGCTAATATATGTGGACAAAATATAATTTTAGGCAATATTTATGCACCCAATGTGGAGGATCCTGATTTTTTTCTGAAACTTAAGAAGATAAATTTGGATTTTGGTGATTTTCCTGTTGTTTTGGGTGGGGATTATCATCAAGTCCTTGATGTGTTCTTGGACAGGTCTGGGTCTAGTATTCTTAGATCTTCCAGGACGCAGGATATAGAAGCTTTATGTAAAGATTTGGGACTATATGATGCATGGAGACTTCTCAACCCAACAGCTTGAGACTATACTTTTTCTTCAAATAGACACTCTTTTTTTTCTCGTATTGATTATTTTTTGGTCTCGCATTCTTTGATTGAAAGTATTGGAGCCTGTAATATAGGCACAATAGCTATGACAGATCATGCCCCTATTGACTTTGTGATTGCGTTCGTAAGGATACAAGAAAGTTCTAAAAGCTGGCAAATGAACATTAGTGTTCTGCAGGATGAGAGGTTTTGTGAAAACATTCAAAATCATATTCACACATTTTTTGAAATTAATAATGGAACGGCTGCACAGGCTAATGTATGGGATGCCTTTAAAGCATACATCTGGGGAGTTCTGATACAACAGACAGCATTAGTTGGATGAGATTTATTATGTCTCTAATTTTAGAATTAAAATTTGACTTCTTTTACATCAGACGAGAAAGCGTAGTTCTGCATTCATACCTTGACATGTTTCGACAGGAACTCCCATCTTCCTCAGAAGTGTCACATGATGGTATTGTGACGTGTCTTATCAGCTGTTGTTACTGAGGCGTGACCGTCCTGTCAGTTTTGACAGGACGGTCACACCTCCTGCTGTCAGTTCGCCTCTTCAGAACCGCACTCCACGTGTCAGACAGCATGTATGCCCCCTCGTCCCGGTTCACTGTCCTTTGGGCTCGCTGTTGGATTTCTATTGCCTCCATGATCCAGCATTGGTGTCAGTTTTCCTCAGTGCAGATAACTTTCGCCTTTTCACAGTCCATAACATGGTTTTCTCTCTTACAATGGTCCGTAATGGCTGATTTTAGGTTCTCTTGTCGTTCCTTGTCTTTTATTGATCTCGTCTGTCTCATCTCCGTTTTTTTTTGCATTCTGTTTTGTGTTCTTTTTTCCGTGTACTGAAGCATCTTCCTGTTTCTCCAATATAAGTTTTGTCGCAAGAGTGGCATGGTATTTCATATATGACATTGCATTTATTGTCCTGTTGAATTTTGTCTTTTGGATGCACTAATAGCTGTCTCAACGTGGTGTGTGGTCGGACCGGTGTGTTGATGTGGTATTTTTTCATGACTCTTTTTACACGTTCGGTGACACCCCTGATGTTCGGTAATGTGACTGCACCTCTGTTGTCTGTGCTGTTAGTGCGTTTCTTTTTGCGACCCTGTGTATTGTCTGTGTTTTTATTTTAAACCTGCCGCATTCCCTTTTCAATGGCCGATTTCGGATATTGGCAATTATTCAGTGCCTCCTGTATGTGTTTTTCCTCCTGCCTTTTGTCTCCTCGGTGACTATGTTGGCGCGTTTGTATAGGGTTCTAACCACTGACAATTTGTGTGTAGTGGGGTGTTTTGATGTCCATAATAGATATTGATCTGTATGCGTAGGTTTCCTGTGGATTTTTATCTTTATGGCCCCATCGTCTGTGTGATATATTTTTATGTCCAGGAAAGCTTTGGATTTCTCTGATTCTTCCTCGTGCGTGAATTTTATCTTTCCGGTATTGTCTATGATGTTTAAGTGATCTGTGAGCTCCTGTGTGTGTCCCGCCTTTACCTTTTCCAGAATGTCGTCTACATATCGCTTCCACAATGTTAATCGGCATTGTTCAGGTGCTGTTGTTATGGCCCTTCCTCCAGGTTTTCCATGAAAAAGCCACACATAATGGCTGATAGTGGGCCTCCCATGGCAAAGCCTTCTTTTTGTTGGTAAATTTTGTTCCAGAACACAAAGTAGGTGGATGTGGCTAAGAACCAGGGGCCTCATTTATCAACCTGTGCGTAGAAAGTGTTCTAAATTCTTTAGTAGGAATGAAACTTAGAATGTGTGTAAGTACAAAAATATCCGTATTTATCAAACGTGCGGACACTGGTCGTATGCACAGCAGTAAGAAATACGTGATGATAAATCCCACCTGTTCTAAATTACCATGCTCATGCATGGTTAGGCTCATTTGCATTCAGAAACGCCTCAATTGACCATATATGGTAGCAGCAATCCCTTTAAGAATGCGTGAATGGATTTATTTCCCTCACCGAAATCATGGCAAAGAGGGCGAAGAAGAGGAATTTCTCCGACACAGAGATTGAGGTGCTCGTAGGAGAAGTTGAAAACCAAAAAATACTGTTTGGAACATTCAATGCAGGTGTGATCAATAAAAGAAAAAATGCTGCGTGGGAGAAGGTAACGACTGCTGTTAATTCTGTTGGGTCAGCGGAAAGAGCAGTCTCAGTCATTAACCACGGCTTCAGTGGATATCCCCGATCACCTATAGAGATGTTATAATAAATCATATGAAGCCCAGAAAATAATTTTGAAATGTTGTAACACTCACCAATAAGCCAGCCATCATCAACAGCTTCTGCTTGGAGGCGCACACCCACAGAGCTGTTCTGCAGAATGAATGAGTCGTGCGTTCCTCCAGGCCACCGGGCAACAAAGTTTAACAAAGACATATTTGTATCGCAGATTATTTGTGCATTGATTGAATGAAATTCTTTCCTGTTCGCGTAACTGAATTCATTGTGTGATGGTGCTTTTAGTGCGATGTGGGTGCAATCTATGGCTCCAATTATCTTTGGGAATCTGGCAATGACGTGAAATCCTTGTTTAATTTTGGCTTGTTGGTGATGTCTGCATGGGAACTGGATGTAAGTTGTGGCCTGAGAAATTATTGCATCCAACACTGCCGGCATGATTCTGCTTTAGTGTCGGCTGCGAAATGCCGATATGTCTCCAATCTCTCGCTGAAATGTTCCGTGGCCAAAAATCCCAGGGTGGACAGGAGCTGGATGTGCACTGGGATGGCCTTTTGGTGCGTTTG
Organism: Gymnothorax javanicus; assembly: GCA_029692085.1. Taxonomy (NCBI): domain Eukaryota; kingdom Metazoa; phylum Chordata; class Actinopteri; order Anguilliformes; family Muraenidae; genus Gymnothorax; species Gymnothorax javanicus. The sequence continues at coordinate 87,881,241 of CM056195.1, read as the reverse complement.
TCTCTCGCTCCAACATGGGTTGTAAATCACGGCATAAATCCATCAGTATGTTTTTGGGGAAGCGGTACCTGCTGAGAAGCCACTCTGTGCTCTCACTGAACAGATCAGCAGGCTCTTTGAAAACGCACTCCCTGCGGAGCGCACGGTTCTCCAAATCCTCCAATAGTTCAAGATAAGCCATGGCACTTGCATTTCAAGTTTTCTTTTCAGGTTGTCCAGTCACAGCTGTCTTTTATAACTTGTTACACAAATTATTCAATTTGTCTGCTAAGTCTACTAATTGAGAAATTTTTATTAATAAGAGAGGAAACAGGGAACATGTGTGAAGTTTGAGATTGCTGAACACTGTGACTCTCTTAGTGCGTTCTATTTGTAGTTTCACTGTTCTACCACTAGATTTTGTGTGTACGCATGGTAAGAGTCGTGCTTAAATTTACACATGTTCCTACGCACAAGTACAAGTTGATAAATCCCATACTTTGCGTGGGAATGTTCTTACGCACTCATTACGCACACATCTGTGCGTACGCAAGGTTGATAAATGAGGCCCCAGAGTAGTTGTGAAATGTCCTGAATGGTTAGATTTGTTCGTTTTTGAGTGTTTTGTATTTCAAAAGGATCCTTTAAAGTTGCCTCTGCTGGTGTTTTAGTGAATAGTGATATGACGTCTTGTGATATTAATATTTCATCGGTTTCTACTTTAATGTTTTTCAGTTCTTGAGCCAGTTGTTTCGAATTTTTACAGTGCTGATCTGTTTGGCCTAAAAGCGGTTTGAGTATTATGCTGTCTCACATGTGGAATGCGGTTCTGAGGAGGCGAACTGAGGAGGCGTGACCATCCTGTCAAAACTGGCAGGATGGTCACCCCTCAGTAACAACAGCTGATAAGACACGTCACAATACCATCATGTGACACTTCTTAGATGGGAGTTCCCATTGAAACATAACCAAGGTATGAATGCAGAATCGTTTTCTTGTCTGATATAAAAGAAGTCAAATTTTTAATAATAAAACAAACAGCGTGATTAAAAACAGGATAAATTAAAAGTTTCGAAATATGAGAAGAACTTAAAAGTTAGGAAAATCCTAATGATACATGTCTGGCCAAGATTAGTTAAGATTGAATTATGATCTGAATATAATTTTTACAAAGAAAGCAGAATACTCCTTGTATAGATTGAAACAGAAATGGTATGAGTCTGGGAATAAGGCGAGTAAACTGTTGGCCTGTCAATTGAAAGCTCGGGAGGCTTCTCGTTAAATAGGGGGGATTAGAGATAAGAATGGGAACCTGGTTACCAATCATAAATTAATTAACAGTGCGTTAAAGAGTTTTATGAGGAATTGTATTGCTCAGAGGGTCAGATGGATATAAACAAGGCTAGAGTGTTTTTTGAACAATTAAATCTTCCAAACTTTCAGAAAAAATACGGGGGATTTGGAATGCCCAGTAACTTTGCAGGAGCTGAACAAAACAATCAAACTGCTACCTAGTGGGAAGACCCCAGGTATAGATGGAATTCCTGCAGAATTCTATAAGAAATTTGCTAATAAGCTTGGACCCGAGATGTTAAAGACATTTAACGCTGCTATTGATTCTGGGCAACTTCCACCTTCAATGACAGAGCCCGTAATCAAGCTTATATTAAAAAAGGGTAAAGGCTCTCAAGATTGTGCAAGCTATCGACCCATTAGCCTCCTGTGCTGTGATGTAAAGTTGCTTACAAAGCTTTTTTTGCATTGAGTGTAAGTTAATAAATTGATAAGGACCATCATATACCCAGATCAGGTAGGATTTGTCTAGGGCAGGACCTCTGATAGTCTGACACGCCTCTTGCATTTAGTTTGGAAAACCAAGGATATGGATGCTCGTGTGTGGCTCTATCTCTGGGCGGAAAAAAGCATTCAATCGCGTTAGTTGATTATCTGATTTACACTGGAAAAAAGAATTTGGATTTAGACATATTTGTGGTAATATAAAGCTTATGTATATAATCAGCCCTAGGTCTATAATAACTAATGGTCTGAGGTCATCTACTTTCCTGCAAGTGGTCAGGATAAAGCATGGGGACCGCTTTCGCCCGCTTTTGTTTATTATTGCAGTGGAGCCACTTGCAGAGGAAATTCGAGTAAATAAATCTATTAGGGGTGTCACAATGGGAGGTACGGGAAAACAAATTGTTAATATTTGCTGATGATATCCTGATTCTGATGTTGGACCCAGAGAGATCTGTGCCCACACTGTTGGATCTGGTTACTTTATTCTCCGATATCTCCGGGTATAAGATAAATTGGGCCAAATCTGAGGTGATGTCTCTTTCAAAACATTGCCATAGAAGCAGCCTTCAAAAAGTGGAAATTTCAATGGGTTCCAAAAAATTTAAAATATTTGGGGATACTCCTAAACCCAGGACTTGAGAATAAAATCTCCGGATAATTTTTATTGATCCTGAATAAGATCTAACTTTACTTAAGTTTGGGACAAATTGCAAGATCCCTATAAGGAAAAGAATTCAGACTATAAAAATGGATTTATAGCTCCCAGGATTGAATTACCTTTTAAGTATGTTACTTATTTGAGTGTGCCAGTGACCATATTTCAAAATTATGAATAAAATGTTTGGTCCAATTTATTTGGGCTGGGAAAAGGGCCAAGATAAAATGAACAAAGCTGCAGGCCAAAAGAGAATATGGTGGACTAAGGCTCCCTAACATGAGAATTTATCAGGAGGCATTCCTTGGGGCTCAAATAGTTTCCGTTTTTTCAAGTAGGGATGACAGACCTATATGGGTGGATATAGAGGATGAATTGAATGCTCCATTCAAGGCGGTAGATTATTTAAGCCAATATATAAAAGGGGATGTAACAAAAATACGAAAAAGAGTCTAAGGCACTCTGGTAGTGGAAAAAAGTTAAAAGCTTTTATTGAATGGCTAATGCATCGGCAAGATTAAAAAGCGCACCTAGGCGTTACGGCCATATGGCCTTCATCAGGGTGACTAACCCGTTTGTGAATCAAGGCACCATTCATATAGATCAGGGCCCATATTCACAAAGCATCTTAACACTAAAAGTAGGTCCTAGTTGCCGGATTTAGGAGAAACTCCTTAAAAAAATGGGCACATCAGTCGTAAATTTAAGTTTCTAATTATTTTTACTAAGTGTTCTACAAAGCATTTTAGGCCTAAAGTAGCTCTAAGTCTGGGGAGAGCTTAAAAAGTAGTCAAAGAGGACTCCTAACTCGCTAAAACCTATTAACAAAGAATCGGAAAATGGCTGCTGCTGTTGAAAGACGGAATGACAAATTCTGAATAATGCGCAGTTATTGAAAGATGTCGGATCGACCGTGAAGGATTTTATTTGTTATTGACGGTGAGGAAATTACGTCTGGCTCTTTAATAAACGAAATAAAATGTTTGACAATACTTCGTTGCTTGGCCACCAGAAAAATGCAACTTTGCAACGCGGACAATTTAATTGTCAGTTGCTCAATTCAACAAACAATCAATGCGCTCTGTGAACCCCATATCATCCAACAGTTTATCCGGTTTCCAATAGACATTCGCCAACAACACAGAATCAAACGTGAATTCATGCACATCTCAGGTATGCCCGGTATCATCCGTGCTATTGACCAGAGACCCATATTCAATTATTTCTCCGACGCAAGATGAAGAAGTATTTGTAAATGAAAAGTTAATTCATCAACACCCAGATAGTATTTGATGCCAAATACAATATTTTGAACATTGTTGAAATGGCCAGAATCCGCACAACTTCTTTGGAAAGCAGCTTATGCCAGTTATTTGACAGGCATTATGTGCCTGCAAAGATACCCTGCTTGGGAACAGTGGCTTGCTGTACCTCCTGCTATGCATGAATTATTTTATTAGGCTATTGAGCGAGGGTTACATTTAATAGATCATCATAATAATACTAGCCTATGTCATATTTTGTATGCATATTTAAATTGTAGGCTATAAATTACAAACCAAGCTTAGTATGCTTTCCTGTTTGAACGATAGCCCGTTTATAGGCTGCAATCTCGGACCTCCCCTGCAATTGCAGCCGTCCGAGACACCGGGGAATGCAGCATTGATCTGTAGGCTGATATTATCCCACGCATCCCGCTTGGATTAGCTTTTCACCCCCGAGCCAAATTTCCCTTTGATTTGGCTGCATGCTTTCGCTCCAGCACCAACTGGAGCCAGCAGCAGTTACTGCTGCTGGCCCAGTTGAAGCTTTTTCGCGTCCTTTAGAACTTTCATCCATGGCGGTTTTAGGGCAAACAAACTTGAACAGCCGACATTTTAAATAATCATAACATACTCTCATTGGGTAATAAGTTGCTTGCTAATTATTGGGGCAAATGATGCGTTTTATTATTGACTAGTTTTTTGCTATTGGCGTTTTTACAACTATCTCTTTCCTGTGTATGTTTATTTGCCTAGAGCGTGATATGTGGGGACTGCGCATAGTGCATTTTCAGGAGTGCTCAACAGGCTATTATGTGGGATATTTTTTTCAATGGGCAGCCCTGTCACCAAACAACCAATCACCGTGCTCATTGTCCCAAGACTCGTGCATGAGAATTGACGTGTAAGCAACTAAATTTACTCCACCTATCTCAAACTCTCCTAGTCTAAGAGTTGCAGTTTTCTTAACTAAAAAGTTGCTCTCAGCAACTGTGAATAACAAATTTTACTCCTACATAAAATGTTTTAGCGCGACTTAGGAGTACTCTTAGCAGTAAGATAAGATACTTTGTGAATACGGGCCCAGGTAAGGAAATGACATCATGAGAAAAACAGGTGAAACAGGATGTATGAGACATGATAAACAATAATGAAGGACACAATATCACCACATATTAAGGGCAAGGAAAAATAACAAATAAACTCACATAAACGTGTGTACCACCCAGAAACACAAACATATATTATAAAAATGGAGAATAGTCTATTTCTTCATTTAAACCTGGAAATTCCATGGCCTTGAGCTGGAAAATCCAAAATGTCTCGCGTTGTAGGAGACGTTTGAGGTGATCACCTCCCCTCCGAGATCTAGGGACCACCTCAATAACCATAGCTTTCAAAGAATTTGGGTCGTCACGGCCAGCCAACCTATAATGTTTGTGGGTTCACTGTTCTGATAGCAAACATGTTAGAATATCCTAATCCCCTCCGTTTAGTCGGCCAATATAAAAGCACCCATATCGCAACCTGTACCTACAACAAAAGTGTTCATAAATAAGTTTACGCAGTACCACACATACGGGGAGCATAAGAATCCGTAAAGGTTTTAGGTGATATAACTAATATTGACATTGATTGCAGTTCCACATGGAGTAGTTGCCCAAGAGTTTGAAAAAAGCCAAATGGGTTTGGTTTGGGTGCCAAGAATCACTGTGTACCAAATTTATCTTTCAGGGAGCCGCCTGAATGAAGGCTGGGGAGCTCTGTAAACAAGCGCTTAAAAGTGGAGTCACTCTCAATAATACTCGGATTCTGCGTTTTATAATGTCCCTAATGTGAGCTGCCTCTCGACAATATTGTGTGACAAAATAAACTTGTTTGGATTTTTTGAGCTTACGTGACTGTCTGAAAGACTCTCTCTCTCCAACCCCCTTTGATTTTGCATTTTAAGAGACTGATTTAACAGACTAGGCTTGCATGTCCCTTTGCTGAAAGCGAGCATCTGTAAAGCCTTCTCATCAAAATCATCTCTTCGTCACATATCGGCGGAGCCTTTGAAAGTGTCCAAGGTATGCTGATCAGACCCCGGGGATGAAAACTATCAGCCTGAGAATAGTATTGCCGGTCCGTGCTCTTTCTAAAAATAGTGAATTAATGGAGTGGACCATTTTCAGTTAATGGAAATTTTCAATCTAGGACATTTATAATGTAGTTCTGCTATTCCTCTGTACTCAACTAGGTTCTGATTAAGAGATTGACATATATATGAAATGGTAAAAGGATTCTTCTTCAGAACCTGAAAAAAAACATCAAAATGTCATCTATATATATCTCCCATACCATTTTATCATCCATAAAAGTTGTCAGAACAAGAGTATGTGCATTTCTTCCCCACAAACCCATTCTAAATTGGCATAGTTCGCAGCAAAACATGCACCCCTAGCAGTGCCTTTCTGTTGGCGATAAAAGCTTGTCCTGGAAAAACAGATTATTTTTAATGTCCACTCAGTCAGTTGCTACTTTCTAAAGTCAGTAGGGGGCACAGCATCTCCTGATCTGAGCTGGAGGTAGTGCTGTAGTGCATGTAAGCCCTCTTGGTGTGGAATATTAGCGTACAATGATTCCACATCCATAGTTACCATATAACAAGATGCCACATCAGTGAGCTCAGACAGTTTATTAAGAGTGTGGGTGGTGTCTTGGAGACATGAAGGCAGTTGGAACACAAAAGGTTTAATATAATAGTCCACATATTTGGACGCTGGCTCTGAAATAGTATTATTATTACTAATAATGGGCCTTCCGGGTGGGTCGATAGAATCTTTATGCACTTTTGGCAAAATTTAAAAAACTGCCCATCTGGGATGAGCTGGATGAAGAAAGTCACGTTCCTGCTTGGAAATCCACTTTTGTTCAGGACTTATTCGCGTTCAATACATGTTTCATGGATTCCAAGGGATTTTCTACCCAAGACGCGCTCCTTTTCCCGATTCATATAAAAGGGATATCATGAACCCAATAATTTCTCATACTAGGAATATATGGTACCACATACACAAGAAAAAGGGATCATCCCCCTTCTTGGTAGGTTCTGCCTCAATATGGAATAACCCCGAACTGAAAATAGGAGGAAGGTTTTCTTCTGGAGAGAGTGGCACATGAAAGGGATCAGGCACATTGGTTGTTTGTATGAAGATAATATTTTAAGAACATTTGATGAACTGAGAGAACTTCACAATTTACAGGAAAAAGATTTTTGGAGATATCTCTAACTTAGAGATTGTCTCTCCAAGAAATTTGGCACTAGTCTGCCTGTCCAATCTACTCTTCTCATTTCTCCAGTTGAAGGTGTTGGAGAATCTTCCACATTTGGCAGGTCACATATATAACTATATTATGGATGGCTTTAAAGTGGAAATGAAGCAATTAAAACTGTGACCATTTTTTGGTTGCTTTTTTATTTTTGGAAATAGATGGCTTTTCATTAAACCTGAAATTCAAGTATTATTTTGCTTGCTGGAAAAATTACGTTGATGCCGTTTCTACTTCACCTAGGGCGCAATGTTTTAAAAATGCAGGCGCTACGTCATCAGAATGGTTAGCGTTTATGGATGTTTTAGTTTACCATTAGCTTGACGTTAGCTTGGGCGCTAACTATCAAATAAACATGGCATGTCTTGTAAAAAGAACGGGGGGATCATTTTGTATTGCCCCTGGCTGTTCAAATGAATATTATCGGGTGCGGCAAATCATTTCATTTTCATGTTATTCTTGTGAACAAGCCTAAACTGCTCCGAAGATGGTTAGCGGCACTGAAACGCCTCAGCCCCGGGGCACAAAGCCCACGCCCACTGGCTGCAGTCAAACTCAAAGCTTTTAAACACCCATTAAGCGTCCGTTGCATCAATAATAACGGATGACAACAAGACTGAGAAGCAAGCCATGAGTGTCACTCTCAAAATATTAAACAAGACAACATTTAATTTTGAAAAAACCTACCGATAAAGCTTATTTTAAGTGATGGCAAAGTGCGACGCTCAGGTTACTATGCACTATACGTTATATACAGGCATAATTTGCCTCCTAAATTTAGCCGTCTATTAAATTAAGATTCACTTTATTTTACCCAGCAACGAATTAGCTAGCTAGCTAGCTAACGTAGCAGTGTAAAGTTCTTCTCAGTGTACCTTGAGTTAGGTACTGTCTAACTGTAGATTGCTCGATAACTTAAATGCCCGCAAAATGATAGATTTCCTTTCAAAACTGCGACTTAGTTAAAAATCAGGTTGACAACTGCATGTGAGGTTGCCGCTAAATGTGTGCCATTAACCATGACTAGGCGAAATAGTTAAGTGATCTAAAAGACAAATGCGTTTTTATTGTGTTGATGCTTCAGAAATTGAGCAGTGGCGAAAAAGTCAAAATCTGACGCGCGTCTCACGCATCCAGTGGGCGTTGGGCTTAAATGTTGGATTCACCCAAATATAAACAACATAGAATTTTGTAAACAACCATTCTAGTGATGTCATGATGTTCTGAAAACAAAGATGGCGTCACCCAGGCTGAAAACATTAACATTCATGCTACTTGTTTGTGCTTTATTCTAAATAAAGGCTCATATTTCAGACATATTTTTATTTATGGTATATTTAAATAATTAACTTGTACTATCGACATCTGTTTTATTTGTCTGCTTCATTTCCACTTTAGGGGTACAACTATGGGCCTAAAAGTTGCATGGGAAAGGGACTTAAAGGTAAAGTTTGAAGAGGACGAATGGAACAAATTCGTGAAAGAGATGTTGGATCCAATGAGGGACGCCAGGTCTTCACTTAGTCAATGTAAAATATTTAATAGACTTTACTGGACACCTGTGAAAATGAACAGGGCTGGCTTGAATCAGTCCAACTTCTGTTGGCGATGCCAGAGGGAAAAAGGAGATATTGTTCATATGTTTTTTAGCTGTACGAGTTTAGCCGATTACTGGCAGAGGGTCATGGAAAATATCAGTGGCAGTTTGGATACTGATATTAGTTTCACTCCTGCACTATGCCTCCTGGAATAGTCTGAAGGGAATGAAAGAATGGGGTGAAAAGAAGGCTCAGTGGCTTAAGGTTGCTCTCACTACAGCTAAGAGGTCATACTCAGGCATTGGACAGGAAGACATGACCCTCCTTACCTTGAATGGCGTTCAGCCCTATCAAGAAATCCTCTTCTGAGAGACTAATTTATAAAATAAATGGGAAATTGGATACTTTTCATAAAATTTGGGGCCATTTCTTAATACAAATTAGGGAAACATAAATTAAGTGAATTTGACATGTATATAACGTAAAATAAAGTCTACAGTACTTTTTGTTCGACTGGCGGGGTGGGTTTAGAATTAGGGGATGGGAGAAAAAAAAAAAAAGAATTTCCTGTTAGAATGAATTCATCTGGGCAGCTCTTGTTTATACAAAGGTATATGTAGATATGCTTACTGGATGTGTGCTTGAACACACATCCAAGCACACTGAGTATATATGTGTAAAGTGGGTGAGTAGCATCAGCTTGGGGCCTGGACACATCTGCATTTTTACGTGATAAAAGAAGTGAGCATTTTCTATTATGTAGAAGCCCTGGGTGTTTCAGGTTAGATGGTAATGTATATAGAGTTAAAACTGACTGGGCTTCACAGTGGGAGGAGGACTGGGATGTTAGTGGGGTTGTGTTCTTAACTGGCATTGTATGTATGCGTTCATTTATTTATTATCTGTATGCGTTGCATAAACATTAAGAATGTCTATGGTCTTGTGGTAAGTTTAATTCTAGTTTATTTACATTTTTCTTAAATTATATGTGGATTTTATTTTCTTAAAGATTATAATTATTATCATTATTATATTACCTTAGTTGTTTACATGTTTAATTTATTGTATTTTTTTCCTTTTTTGTTACTCTGTTTTTTTGTCCTATTTGCCATTTACATCCCTTTATGAGTTGTATAAAAACGTCTTATTGCTGCCTGTGCAGGAAATAAGAAAAAAAAAGAAATAAATAATTTTCAGCAATGTATGACATATTAAAGTACATTTTGAAAAATAATTGAAAATTAGTTTGGTAATTAAGAGGCACTGCAAACTGCTTTCATCCCATACCAGTCTAGACAATTCTTGGACCCTAAAACCACAATAAAAAGCTGCCTGATTCATTAAGCTGTAGAACAGGGAATGACTTGCTTAAATCAAGGTAGGCTTCTTTCATTATCTGCGGGTGGGGTGGCTCCAAACAGTTGGAAGTAATTCCACTATAAGGGTACAGTTGATTAGAGTAAAAAATAAAATGAAAAATCTCAGTAATCCATGACCTGTTTATAGATGGATAGATTCTTTATTGTTATTGCACATTCCCATACAACAAAATTCTGTTTGACAGCTCTCCTTATCACAGCAGCATGAAGTCACAACCGTTGCGTGAATTCCTTGCATGTCTCTGCGTAATTCTGCAGCTTGCGCATCTATTAAGCCTACGTGTGCTGTGATTGGTCTGCGTCCTGTGCGTCTCTCCCCATCAGCTGAATCATTATGCGGTTGTGCTCTTAACATTGGCATGACAAGTGTTTAAGCACTCTAGTTCAAGCACAAATTGCTGGATTGTAACCATGCTTTCATTCAAGTTACTCTAGTCAATGCTTAGGATAAAAGCTTTTTTGTCTTTTTTTATTGCAACTTGTACTTCCATGGCAGCCTTTTTCCTTTAGCAGTGATTTTAATATTTAGTTAATGCGAACAAGCATTAATCAGGGTCCAGGGGCCTATTGCATGAAGGCAGAATAAGGGATTAGCCCAGGATCAGCACGGGATTGGCCTGATCCACAGAGCTAAAGAAAAACACTAGGGTGGACAAGAGACCAGTTGAGGAAAGATTCGCGTCCGCCATCTTACCGAAGGATAGCGTCCCGTATGGAACTGTGAGAAACCTTTGACTAAGGTAGTTTAGAGGTGGAATGCAGAGGTTATGTTGATGATTTTCGCATGAAGTAAGATTCTAAGGGTATATTAACATCGGTGAAGATTGTATTTGAGCATATGTGAAAAATAGACCCAAAAGTGAACTTGATGGTGATGATACTAAAATTAACAGATAAGCCATGGCACTAGTTCTCATGGAAAGAAGGTCTGTGGAGCAAACCAGCTCCAGAGCAGGCTCAAGAACAGGCTAAGCTCCTGGATCCAGCCAATTTCACCTCACCTCAGTCAGTAGTCATCCAGATTGAAAATCAATGCCCCTAACAGTCATTCTAATTTGCCCACTACTCATTTTTATCGCAATTATAGTAGGCCCAGAATAATTATCTTAAAAACTTATGACCACTGATGTCAGTAAAATAGCCAGTGTTAAATAATTATATTCAAGTATCCATGTGACAGTCACCATCACAGTTCAGTCAATCCCCCTTCCATGTCACATTTTTAGAATCTGTCATTATCAGATTTGTCTATATTCCCCAAGCTGAGTCTGTCATTTCTAGTTCAATTTGGTCATATTCAGAGAGCAAAAGATATAGATGAAGTGTTTCCGCGCGGTCTTAAATTGCTGCAGTAACCCCCTTCGGACAGCACTGAATTGGTGTAGCAGCTGCTACGTTTCTCCATCTTATTCAGACTGCGATGGGAAAGGTGAAGTCGATGCCTTAGCGCCGGATACGTGTGCTATGTTGCTCGCTTCACGATACTGGAATCAGACATTTTCGGGAGGCTCCTTGACGTTATTTTCTGATGGGAACATTTTACTTTTTTAATTTCCATCAGAAGTGATTAAAAGCAGAAAATCAAGTCAACTAGTCTGAAAACGTCTTCTAGATCGGACTATCATTTCAGAGTTTGTGCAGGACAAAAGAGGGCTTGCAGCAAAATTGTGGTATATCGGAAAAAAATATGCTCGTAAAAATTTGTAAGCACTTGGGTTTGCTTGGCAGTTCACGTATGCATTTTATGCACAATCACATCTGACTGTTTTCTTGTCTCGATGTTATATCTTAAATATGCCAAGCATCGACCGCTTATCCCATTCACACAGACGCTGAAGTGCATCAGCTACTCATTTTCGACGGCACTGAAACACCTCCTGAGGTGTATCAGAAACGGCTCACTTTAATACTCCTCTCAAGGCGTCTCAGAGACGGTGTCGTCCCTCTGTCTGAACATGGTCTTTGACTAAAAGCTGGTGCATGCGTCTCTTGCATCTAGTGAGTATACATGGCGATGATCAGCGATTTTGTGATCGATCTCGGGGTCTATTTGACATAGCCGCGTGTGCGCACTCAGCAGGATCAACTGCAGCTGGCTTGACTTAGCCGATCCTCCTCCACACATTGTTGGCTTTGTGCAATCAATTAAGCCAGCAACGCGCTGTTTGAAATATGGCAATCCCTGCTTTGACGTTGATCCAGGATCTCAAGAGCCGGCTTTTGTGCAGTGGGCCTCAGGGCTGGGACCGGGTTCAAGTTCACTTAACTCAAGTCTGTTCCTGTTCATCTACAACCCCAATTCCAAAAAAGTTGGGGTCCTGAGTGAAATGTAAATAAAAACAGATTGCAGTGATTTGCAAATCTCATAAACTGCCATTTTATTCACAATAGAACATAGACAACATATCAGGGCCCGTATTCACAAAAAGTAGGCCTTAACTGCCGGATTTAGGAGAAACTCCTAAAAAAAATGGGCGTGTCAGTCGTAAATTTAGGACTCCTAATTAATTTTACTAAGTGTTATTCACAAAGAATTTTAGGCCTTTTTAGGAGGGGAGAGCTTAAAAGTAGTCAAGAGGACTCCTAACTCGCTAAAACCTATTCACTAAAGCCCGTATTCAGAAACGACACACTCACCCTCCACTCACCATATAGTGAGTAGGATTGAAATGTAACTGAAGTGTGAGAGGGAGATCGACCTACCACTAACCGAAGGAGTGGTCCCACTCTTCGCCAGTTGCTATTCACAAACACCACTCGAGCATAACTGACAGTAGTGGGCACTACCACAAGCGGTACGTCGGCTGCTGCAAAGGGACGCTCAATCCTCACCCTTCAGTGCTGAACGACCTAAACCTGTCGCAGTTTACTTTTCTTGATTAGACAGTTTCTCAGACTAATTGGTAAAACGACAATCAAATTTATTTTTGATAGCGTTGTTATACATTGCTTCTCAAAATTGAGGCGTTTCTTTCGCACATGAATGACGACATAAATATCAGCATGTCTTCATAAATTCTGTGGTCGAATGGCTCGCGAGAGGCACAGGACAGCCCGCGAGGCTCACTAAGAAACAAGCTGTGAAACGTGCCAGACATTTCCTTTTACATTCAGCAATTAAGAATGTAGAAAAGAATGGATTCTCGTGACTTACAGCTAAATGAGCTGCGCAGACCAATCCACAGGGCGCCCCACGAGCCAATTGAGCGCAGAATTATTTAACCCATGAGTAAGGAAAAGCGCGTGAAATCCGAATGCTTGAGAGTTGACAGATATGCGTCATTCATGAAAACTGGCCATACCTGATAATGTTGAGTTTTCGGAGTCTCTCCAGTGGTAATTTAAATGAATAATTGAAAACAGGGCAAGAATTATTAGTGCTCATTCCAGCTTAACAAGTTGGTGACACATGATGGTCCTTAGGATTTTTGGAGTTCAAGTAAATTCAATTTGATTAAATTATTGAAAACAGGTCATGTCCAATAATTATTTTTAAGGGATGGTTTTGAGCTTCCCTTATTTGCCAGTTCACCAGTAGCCACTGGTGGGTACACAAATGCTAACCTCGAGTTCACCACAGTGCAGTTCGTAACCACTGAGTGGTCAGTCAGCAAGTTACAAGCATCCTTATCACCATTTTAGTTAAAATTCGCATAGTTGCGATTGTGTCGAGCATGTGGCTGTAAATGATCCACAGTTTCTAATGTTTGTAACCACCTGAAAGCCCTGACAACGAAATACTGGCGCAAGTTAGTGAGGTTCAAGGGAGGTGTTCCCTGCACTCAACCTTCACTCAGAAAGGGATACTAATTTCAGTGTGAGTGAGGTCTCTGAAAGCAAATGAGTGTCAGGGGAACCTCTGACTCATTTAGTATAACCTGACACTAACTAAGTTTTAGTACTCACTCACACTCAATTAGTGTGAGTGTCGTTTCTGAATACGGGCTGAAGAATCGGAAAATGGCTGCTGCTGTTGAAAGACGGAATGACTTTGAAAGACGGAAATTCTGAATGATGCAGTTGTTGAAAAGATATCGGATCGACCGTGAAGGGATTTTATTTGTTGTTGACTTGGTGAGGGAGAGAATTACGTCTCCAACTATAAGAAACAACCCAATAAGCCCCGAAATAAAATGTTTGACAACACTTCATTACTTGGCCACCGGAAAAATGCAACTTTCCAACGCGGACAAATTAGGGATTTAACAATCATCTGTTGCTCAATTCAACAAACAATCAATGCGCTCTGTGAACCTCATATCATCCGACAGTTTATCCAGTGTTACAACCTGAGTATTTTTGTAACTGTCCCTTTAAACTGTGTAGGTTTGTCTCCTCCCCTGTGTAGTGTTGGTCTTTGTGTATGGATGGTTTGTATCAGGTGGTAGGCAGGTGTTGCAAGGCAACAGCTGATTGGACCATTTGAACACAATTGCTGCCTCACTGGACCGTTCGAATGGAATTGCTGTCACCGGATTGGACCACTGCACCATCACTACTCTTAAAGTTCAGCTGCTGCAGCCTGTTGACCCCCCCCCCCCTCACTTGCCAATCCCAACAAAACTGCATTAGATGCCTTACGGACTTTGCCGTTGTATCTATGTGGGGACCTGTGTGTAATATATGTTTTATTTGTGAGTTTGATTTGTTTGTTAAGATTCAGTTTGTGATGAGTTTTTAAGTAGACACTGTAAATAGGGCACCTTACAGCAGAGTGGGAATGAGTAACTTAGCCTTTTTGTTTTGTCCTTTCTTTTGTTAGCAGGAGTCAAGTAATTCATGTTATCATTTGGTTTAAGTTTTGTTTGTTTTCTTTTGTATCAGAAGTTTTGTGAATACTTGATAATTTTGTTTATTGTTTTGGCAACCGCTCACTACCAAAGCTAATTAAATGGCTGTGCTGAACATGGTTTAGCTCGTGCTGCTGGCTTTCTTGGGAGTGGGAAGAGTTGGGGGGGCACTTATCATGTTGTGTCTTGGATTCCCCTAGACCTGGGGCATAACATGATTTTGGGGCTCGTCCACTCTTTCTGTAGTTGATTTCCTTCGTTTGGTAAGTTTTTGTTTTTTCTTGCTTCTCTGCTTTTTCTGGTTGGCAGTTTTCCCCTGGTGAGAACAATAAGATGGAGTTTAAGTTGCTGGACTTTACCATAAGTCCGACTCGTGAGAAACTTGAGAGATGCGAAAAGGCTGAATTATTATTGATTGCAAATTTTTTTGATGTGCGAGTGCCACTAAATGCCAGGAAACAGGAACTGAAAGAGCTGCTGTTTGAGAAGCTGTCTGAAAGAGGGACGCTTGGTGAGCCAGCTCCTACAGGGCTGGAACTGGGTGATGTAGCAGGTATTTCTACCCCACTCCGAGACCTCCCAGCTCAAGCCAGTTCTACAGAGGAGCTGAAGCTGACTCTACGCATAAAAGAGGTAGAGCTCAGACACCAGGAGTTGGAGGTAGAAGCCATGCATTTGAAGGTAAGAGCTCTGGAGTTAGAGCGGGGAGCCGCTATAACTGCCAGTCCGTCAACCTCACAGTCCCCTGTCTCTGGGCCCCAGGATGGTTTTGATGTCAGTCGGCACATTGTATTAGTCCCACCTTTCAGGTAGACTCATATTTCACTGCTTTTGAACGAATTGCAGCTGCATTACAGTGGCCAAAAAGTGTGTGGCCTCTTTTATTGCAGTGCAAGTTGGTGGGAAAGGCACAAGAGGTTTGCAATTCACTTTCAATTGAGGAGAGTTTAAATTATGAAATTGTGAAAGCCACTGTCCTATGTGCCTATGAATTGGTGCCTGAGGCATACAGACAGAAATTTAGACAATGTGAAAAACTGCCACCCAGACTTTTGTAGAGTTTGCTCGAGAGAAAAAAGTCCTTTTGATAAGTGGTGTCAGGCTAGTAAGGTTATGACTTTTGACAACCTGCGTGAGCTCATATTATTGGAGGAATTCAAAAATCAGCTTCCAGAAAAAATTGTGATCTATCTGAATCAGCAAAAAGTCACATCCCTTACAGCTGCTGCAGTATTAGCCGATGAATTTGATCTCACGCATAAAAATGTTTTTTCCCCATTCGACCGTGATCTTGTTCCAGTTGACAGACAGGGTAAATCCCCTCAACTTGTTTGCAGTAGTCCGGCAATAATTGCTGAAAAGCGGGAGTGTTTTTACTGTCATGAGCCAGGACATCTATTTGCTGTTTGCCCCACACTAAAAAGGAAGGAACAATCAAAAAATCCCAAGTCTCCATTTCCTATTGGACTCATTCAAACGCAGCTTGACAATGAAAAAATATGAGTTTGACAAAAATCCAAAAAGACAAAGTTGATGAGGATTTCCGGCCATTTGTCTCACAGGGATTTGTTTCTTTAATGGGTTCAGATAAAAAGGTCTCAATCACTATCCTGCGGGATACTGGTGCTAAACAATCTTTAATCTGTGGCGATGTCTTTACCCTTTACAGAAGAGTCTTACTGTGGCACAGACATTTTAGTGTGGGGTGTTAAAATGACCGTTCTCGTCGCCACTGCATATTGTTGATTTGTGCTCCAGATTTGTGTCGGGGAATTTCAAAATTGCTGTGCGACCCCAGTTGCTAATAGCTGGCATTGATATGATACTGGGAAACGATTTAGCAGGTGGAAAAAGTTTTCCCATCGCCTGAGGTAATTGAAAGCCCTGTAACTGAAGAGTGTGGTTCTGATCCGCTGACATGACCCCCCCTTTACTCTATGTGTGTTGTAACTCGTGCCCAAAACACGCAAACTTGGAGATGCAGTAGATCTTTGTGATTCTTTTATGGCCAATGCTGATCCGATCCAAAAACTTTCAAAAATGAAAGAAAACACCCCTGTCTTGATTGAGCTTCAGCCAGATGACAAAATCCTGCCACCTCCTGTAAATAAAGAGCAGCTAACTGCAGCGCAGAAAGCAGATGACACCTTGTCTTCTTGTATGTTGCAAATGACACAACCAATCAGTAAAAATACTGTTTATTGCTTTCTTGATGGGGTTCTAATGCGCCGTTGGTCTCCTAGTTCTGGTGTTACGCATGAGTCCGTGTGTCAAATAGTAGTTCCACAACCATTCCGTTCCCATATCCTAAGTTTAGCACATGAGCTTTGTATGTCTGGGCACTTGGGTATTAGAAAAACATATGATCGTGTCCTCCGTTATTTTTTTTTTTGGCCAGGGCTGAAATCTGACGTTGTGAGATTTTGCCGTTCGTGTCATACCTGCCAAGTCTCTGGTAAACCTAATCAGGTAATCCCTATTGCACCGTTAAAGCCAATCCCTGTTGTTGGAGAACCATTTGAACATGTTATTGTGGACTGTGTCGGGCCCCTACCTAAAACAAAGTCTGGTAACCAGTACATCCTTACGATAATGTGTGCTGCTACGCGCTATCCTGAGGCGATACCGTTGTGTTCATTAAAAGCTCGTGGCATTGTAAAAGGTTTAGTGAATTTTTTTTCCACCTTCAGCCTTCCTAAATGCATTCAGAGTGATCAGGGATCTAACTTCATGTCCAAAATCTTTTCTCAGGTCATGACAGAGTTAAATGTCAAGCACCGTACCTCAAGCGCATCATCCTGAGAGTCAGGGAGCATTAGAAAGGTTCCACCAGACTCTGAAAAGTATAACCATGAAGTTCTGTTTTTGAATCGAATCGTGAATGGGATGAGGGTTTACCGTGGTTGCTGTTTGCCGTGAGAGAAACTTCTCGAGAATCATTGCGGTTAAGTCCAGCGGACTTGGTCTTCGAGCACTCTGTTCAAATCCGTTAAAGTCTGCTGAGAGAAAAATGCTCTCAGAGAAGTCCACCTCTGCTCAAAATATTTTGGACTATGTCAGCTCATTTAGAGAGAGAATGCATAAGGCATGTGCAATGGCCCGTGAGTCTCTTTCAGCCGCCCAGTCCAAGATGAAAAGCAATTATGACAAAAAAACAGTTGCGCGGACATTTCAGCCAGGTGATTGTGTTCTGGTTCTGTTACCCGTCGTTGGTTCTGGACTTCAGGCAAGATTTTCTGGCCCGTATGTGGTGGACCAAAAACTTGGGGAAACCGACTATGTAATCCAGACTCCTGACCGCAGGAAAAAAACTCGCGTGAGTCATGTAAACATGCTTAAAAGGTATGTTGACCGCGAAAGTGATGTTAATGCACCTACTGTCATCCCTATTGCCTCTGTGTCTGCCACCCAACCTCCGTATTATCTTGGTACTGATGGGCTGGAGGACAGCCGCGATTCCATTTCTTGTGCTCGTCTAAGAAATTCGGAAATCCTGACAAACCTCAATGCTCATTTGGCGTATTTGTCTGATTCCACCAGGTCCAATATATACAAACTTATCACCAACTATCCATCCCTGTTTAGTGACATTCCGACCAAAACTACAGTGTTAAGTCATGATATTGATGTAGGTGGACATAAACCAATAAAGCAACATGCTTATCGTGTGCATCCCTCTAAGAGAAATAATGCAAAAAGAAGTTCAGTATCTCATTGAAAATGGTTTGGCTGTACCCAGTAACAGTCCCTGAGTTCACCCTCCCTCCTTGTTCCGAAAACCTGATCAGACCCAACGTTTTTGTAATGATTATAGAAAAATTAATGCCATAACAAAGCCCGACTCATACCCACTTCCACGTATGGATGATTGTGTGGATCGTGTAGGATCGTCCACATTTGTTACAAAATTAGACCTTCTTAAAGGTTACTGGCAGGTCCCTCTCACACAGTAAGCATCCGAGATCAGTGCCTTTGTTACCCCACACCATTTCCTACAATATTCCAATCATACCGTTCGGGTTAAGGAATGCTCCAGCCACTTTCCAGCGGCTAATGAACACTGTTCTTAGGGGAGTCAAAAACTGCGAAAGTATATCTTGATGATATAGTTCGTACTCATCAACCTGGACTGAACACATGAAAACCCTGAGTGAAATTTTTGAACGTCTGTGTAATGCTTCTCTTACTCTAAATTTGGCAAAATGTGAATTTGGGAAGGCTGTTGTTACCTACTTGGGTAAACACGTAGGACAGGGTCAGGTCTGTCCAGTTGCTGCCAAGGTGCAGGCCATCTTAGATTTTCCAGCTCCCCAAACTCGCCGTGAGCTCCGCCGTTTTCTGGGGATGGCTGGTTATGATCGTGCATTCTGCAAAAACTTTTCTGCCATTGTAGCTCCATTGACAAGTTTAGTCAGCCCCAAAGTGCAATTCAAATGGACAGAGAAATGTCAATCTGCTTTTTGTAGCTGCTAAAGCTCTCCTCTGCAGTGCCCCTGTGCTCGCTGCCCCAAATTTTATGATCCATTTAAGCTCGAGGTAGATGCTTGTGCCTCTGGAGCAGGGGCAGTGCTCATGCAAGAAGACGTGCGTGGCATTGATCATCGCATATGTTACTTTTCAAAAAAGTTCAACAAACACCAGCTTAATTACAGTACTATTGAAAAGGAGGCATTAGCCCTACTGTTCGCTCTTCAGCACTTTCAGGTTTACATTGGGTCGTCTTCTATCCCAACTATTGTTTATTCTGACCATAACCCACTTCGTGTTTTTTAGCTCAGATGCAGAACAGCAACCAGCGTCTTATGCGTTGGTCCTTGTTACTTCAAGATTTAAGTCTTGATATTTGTTACAAAAAGGGTAAGGAAAATGTCATGGCTGATGCTCTGTCTCGGATTTAAGTAATCAAACATTTATTTTTAGGGGATAAATGTTTGATTTTCAGGTGGGGAGGTGTTACAACCTGAGTATTTTTGTAACTGTCCCTTTAAACTGTGTCGGTTTGTCTCCTCCCCTGTGTAGTGTTGGTCTTTGTGTATGGATGGTTTGTATCAGGTGGTAGGAAGGTGTTGCAAGGCTACAGCTGATTGGACCATTTGAACACAATTGCTGCTGCCTCACTGGACCGTTCGAATGGAATTGCTGTCACCGGATTGGACCACTGCACCATCACTACTCTTAAAGTTCAGCTGCTGCAGCCTGTTGACCTCCCCCCCTTCACTTGCCAATCCCAACAAAACTGCATTAGATGCCTTACGGACTTTGCTGTTGTATCTATGTGGGGACCTGTGTGTAATATATGTTTTATTTGTGAGTTTGATTTGTTTGTTCAGATTCAGTTTGTGATGAGTTTGTAAGTAGACACTGTAAATAGAGCACCTTACAGCAGAGTGGGAATGAGTAACTTAGCCTTTTTGTTTTGTCCTTTCTTTTGTTAGCAGGAGTCAAGTAATTCATGTTATCATTTGGTTTAAGTTTTGTTTGTTTTCTTTTGTATCAGAAGTTTTGTGAATACTTGATAATTTTGTTTATTGTTTTGGCAACCGCTCACTACCAAAGCTAATTAAATGGCTGTGCTGAACATGGTTTAGCTCGTGCTGCTGGCTTTCTTGGGAGTGGGAAGAGTGGGGGGGGGCACTTATCATGTTGTGTTTTGGATTCCCCTAGACCTGGGGCATAACACCAGTTTCCAATGGACAGTCGCCAACAACACAGAATCAAACGTGAATTCATGCCCATCTCAGGTATGCCCGGTATCATTGGTGCTGTTGATGGGACCCATATTCTAATTATTTCTTCGACCCAAGATGAAGAGGTATTTGTAAACAGAAAAAAAAATTTCATTCCATCAACACCCAGATAGTATTTGATGCCGAATACAATATTTTGGACATTGTTGCGAAATGGCAAGGATCCATGCACGCACGGCTTTCGCATTTTAATGGAAAGCAGCTAATGCCAATTATTTGAAGGGCATTATGTGCCTGCGGGATGCCACTTGCTAGGGGACAGTGGCTTTGGTGCTGTACCTCCTCCTGCTATGTATGAATTGTTCACCTCCACCAAGGAGGTGTATGTTTTTGGCGGCATTTATTTGTTTGTCTGTTAGCAGGATATCTCAAAAACGGCCATATAGATTTTAACCAAACTTTGCAGGATCTTAGAGTAGCACAAGAGGAACAACTGACTACATTTGGGCATATCTAGGCTAAAGTACAGCTGAGATATAGGCCAAAGTTCAAATCCAGCTATGCTGGCAGAGATTTATAGTCTTTCCAATGGGCTGGATTTCCAGTCGGCGTGCTTTTGGGTTTTGCTGCCACCTGGCAGTGGAATGCAAAAACACCCTACATCAGCCAACGAAAATGACAGGGGCACAGAGTTACCTTGGCGTGGCGGAGGTGCTGTGCTCTCTGAGTGCTCTTGTTTTATTAGGCTATTGAGCGAGGGTTACATTTAATAGATCATCATAATAATACCAGCCTATGGTCATATTTTATATGCATATTTTTAGGCCTGTGATGATAACAAATTTTGCTGGACAATATATTGTCCCACAAATCATTGCCGATAAACGATATTATTGTCAACATTTTTTGAGACCAAATTAACCACTAATGTACTGATAATATATCATAATAAGGCAAGTACACCCTTTCAAATGAAATAAACTTTTATGTCTCCTGAGTATTTTTTACCATTGTAATTGGAATGTCAAGAACTTTTAAATATCCTAAATATATAAAACAAACAATAAACAATAAAAATAAAATGGACTCTCAGTCTCTGTTAGCAAAAGCTGCACTTGAATAAAAATTACAACCAATAACAATAAAATAGACCCTGTCTCTGTTAAGAAAAAAACACTCAAATATAAAATCACACACAACCAAAACAATAAATAAAATGGCTTATCAAGTCTCGACAAACAGAATTGCACTTCAATAAATATTGAACATTTAGGCACAGAGGTATATAGTTGTACATTCCTTAACAGGTAACACTGCCAATCCATTTTGGACCTTTGTAAACAAAAAGTGCAGAGTAACAACTTAAACACTTCCATATAAGCAGATGTCTTAACAGGCCATATGCAAATCTGTAGCTACTTTAGTTGGTCAGATTCCGAGCTGACCTTGTGTGGCTTAAGGCAGGATCTCTCTGGAGAAGCAATGTTGCCAGCTGTGCTAAACATTCTGTCCGAGCTGGTGCTTGCTGCACATATGCACATGTATTTTTGTGCCAACTTGGCCATCAAAGGGTATCTTCTTTGATTGTCACGCCACCACATTAAGGGATCAGAAGATGCATCAAGTGTATCTTCCAGGAGGAACCTGGTCAGCTCTGCATCAGCCTGCACTCTTTTTGGAACTGCAGCCTGGGACTGACCTATGAGGTGAGCTCTTCTGTTTTGAAGAAGGTCACTCAGCCTGTTCTTCTTTGTGGGTGCAGGAGGTTCATCCTCATTTCCTCTAGCAGCAGCTGTGCTGCAGCTCTCACCACTGGTACCTTCTCCACTTCCTTCTAGCTCTTTTAAGTCCAGCAGCTCTTGCACAAGCTGATGTTTGAGATCATCCAATGCCTCTGCCTCCTCCATGGTGCCACGATATCTTGGATCCAAGATGGTGATCTTTCTCAGGAGGACTTGGATTGCAGGTGAGCTGTATTTTTCAGTCAGTACCCGGCACGTTTTGTTTAACATTGGCTGTCAGTGCAGTGTCATCGAGTCCTGGACAGAGGTGGCCACCTTTAATCAGTTCCAGTACAGGCTTAACTGAGGACATTGTGACATATTTTTCCCCTGAGAGGACGCCTGTGAAGTCAGCCAGTGGCTTCATTGCTTCGTTGATGGACTCCAACACAGAAACATCCTGCCTGGTTGGGTTGAGGTGGCCATGTTTTCTGTCCTCAACCAGGACACGTCTTATGGCTGGGAGCTGCTCCAGCACCCTCTCTACCATCTGCTGCTTAGTGCCCCATCGTGTGGCAACATCCTGTGGGAAAGATAATACATTAGTTATTTTTCATTAGTTGGTCTACATCAACAGTCTAACAAATATTACTTTTTACATTTCCATTATTTATCATCAATTTGTACATTATATTATTCATATATTAGTTAATATGCAACTAAACTATCAATGAATTAAACATCACTCACCAGGACTAGACTGTGTTGGGGGAGATTGGCCTCAGTCTGTGCCTTCCTCAGGTCTCTCTTCTTAATCCAGCTCAGGTGAAATAAGTTAACCAAACTTCTACAGAGTCCTATGGCATGGGCTGTCTGATCTTTGTCACTGTTCAGACCATGGGACACAGCAAGATGGAGGTTGTGGCCAAAGCAATTGAGCATGGCCAGCCAAGATTCCTTATTGCAGCCACAATGTTCGCACCATTGTCTGTAGTGATGCAGGCTAGTTAGTTCTCATCCAGTCCCCAGTCTGCTAAAGCCGCCTTACGGTTTTCTTCAAGGGTGTCAGCAGTATGGTTATCAGGGACATATCTGGTCTCTAAACACTTGGTACAGGGTCCAGTCAGCAGTTACATAGTGTATGGTCAAGCTCATGCAGGAGGTCATATTTGAGCTTGACCACATGTCTGTAGTGGTGGAGTAAAATGCGATGTCTTTGATTTCCTTTAATATGTCATCTTTCACTCTGTTGTAAAGTTCTGGAATTGCTGTTTGTGACATTTATTTTCTCACAGGCAATTCGTACTGTCTGTCAAACGTTTGCAGCATTTCTCAAAATGCTGGCTTTTCAACTGTAGTAAAGGGCAGCATTTCTTT
Source organism: Gymnothorax javanicus (assembly GCA_029692085.1). NCBI lineage: Eukaryota > Metazoa > Chordata > Actinopteri > Anguilliformes > Muraenidae > Gymnothorax > Gymnothorax javanicus. The sequence continues at coordinate 87,857,741 of CM056195.1, read as the reverse complement.
TGCAATGTAGCAAACTACACTTTCTGTGAGTGCACATCATTTTGCGCTGTTCCGTTTGTATTTACTTTGTCGACCAAATGCCTCAGTGAGTGTTGACTGTTGGGACGAAGGCTTTGCATCTCGAGGTGCAGTTTTTTTCCCTAGCTGGGAAAACTGGGTCGGGTGGTTATGTTTTAGGTGGACATGCAAGTTTGTTGTGTTGCCTTTTTTTGTTGCCACCACTTTCGAAGCTCGTCCGTGTTGATGGGCTCACCTTGCTTGTTTGGTTTGAAGCCGACATATTCCCACACTGGGGCTGAGGCATTTGGCTTTGCAATCATCATTTTTCCTCCTATTTTCTACTACGTTACCTTGCGCTGCTCCTCACGAGGCTCACTTGCTGCGCTCTGTGTGTGTATGTTAGCGGCCCCACCTGCAAAATTTTTTTCCCCACTAGAGTTCCGGACGCCAACAGAAACTTATTTGCGTACAGCCAATCAGCGACCTTGTGCCAGACCTCTGAAGGAGTGTCTTGAGACAGTTAAATTTTTTTCTCTCTTCACTGGCCTTGCACTAATAAAGTAAAAATAACCAAGATTGCGTCAGCTTATTCTACTTATTTATGTTTGTATGATGCAGAAAGAACGCACCATAATCAACCTATATTAACAGCCGACAGCAAAATGCGAATACAATTCATTAACACCACTTGCTAAACCTGCTGATATGTTTATAACGTTCAGTAGCTCGGCTAGATAAAAATAATCTGTAGGCCTACTGAGCATTCAGATTTTCGAGAATAAGCTGATGCAATCGTGGTTATTTCTACTTTATGTTCATTGGATTTTGTTAGGTGTCACTAACTAGTTTATTATTAATATGCCAGATCAGTGCAGGATAAAAAAGCAGCGAGTTGGGTATAGCTAGACTACATTGATTGTAACTCGCTCATTTTACCAGCTTCAAATATTTGAACAACTACAGTCATAACAATTCATTTATCTGAATGGCTGGTTAGACGAATGATTTGGCCAACAGTTATGCTGAGAGTAAGGCAGGCATCTACGATGTAATCGCAGTATTCTGGGCATGGACTTTGCAGGCAGTAGTTCCGAGACCGTACGTCGGTGCAAGGCCAGGCAGTAAAGACAGAAAAATTTCACTCAAGACACTCCTTCAGTCGTCCGGAACAAGGTTGCTGATTGGCTGTATGCAAATGAGTTTCTGTTGGTGTCCGCAACTCTAGTGGGAAAAAAAATTTCGCGCCCCGCCTCCCCCCACAGAGACAAAGAGACTGAATGACTGACAAGAGGGTTCACTCCGTTCATTCCGCTATGGAACAAATGCACCCCCAGGTGCTGAGATGCACAGAAACCCCTTTTCCACTAAAAAGAACTTGGTGCTAGTGCCGTGCTGGTGCTAGTGCCAGTGCTTAGTTGGTTCAACCCACGCACCTCCTAAGAACCTGTTTGGTTTTCCATCGCCGAGGAGCCAAATCAGAGGCACGTGATTACGTCACTGTAATTTAACACCAACAGATCAAGAGAAAATAAACTTTGTTTGAATTCTGTGTCTCTCAGCAGCGCTCATGTAACATCTGGCAATACAGAAATACAGTATGGACTGCGGGAAACCACAAATAAAAATTTAAAACTGAAATAATGCTTTTGTTCTATGCTCAGTAATACTATTATTGTCACCTCGTTTTATTGTTTTTAGAGGGGGAAAGGAATATAGCCTGATTGCTATGATTTCGTACTGAGTTAAGATCACAAATTGAAAATAAATGTGTAACGAATCTTGCGTTGTTGTCCATGCATGTTAATACCGAAACCTTAAGCAGCAACAGGGTGTAATAATAGGAACATGCTATCCATCGTTTCTCTTCACAAAGATGCAGGCAGAAGAAAGAATTGAGCAACCATCGTATTTCATTCCAACTTTATATGTTTGAATGATCTAACATAGTTTTGTTTTGAAATGCCATTCAAGCTCGCTAATGGTAAGAATTTGCAAACACCCTAGCTAGCCAGCTAACTCATATTCGTAATGCTTAATATAGACGTAAGCGGTGCAGGGGAAAAAAATGCCAGAAGCAACAAAGTAAAATGCAATTTTAACGCATCATGCAGATATACGACAGATGCATCTTTATTCCAACATTCACTGCAAGCAGCATGCTCAAAATACTTCCGCAACCGCGCTGGTCTTCTTAGTGAAACTCCGCCCCACGTAATTGGTGCTTGCTCTGGACCAGCAAGGAGTTGGTGCCTACTCTAGCACCGGTTTTAAGAGCCAGGAGCTGGTGCTAAGGCTGTGGAAAACCAAAGAACTGGTGCTAAGTCAGGCTCTAGCTCTGAACCAGCACTGGAACCAGCTCGGTGGAAAAGGGGTAAGAGTGAACCCTCTTGTCATCCAGCCTGTTTGGAGGCGAGAGACGAGGAAAACAAACACGCATGCACATGGCAATATATCGAGGCCGGCAAAATTATCCAGTTCATTTTCATTTATCGTGCGATTAATTGATTTATTGATTATCGTCCCAGGCCTACATATTTTAATTGTAGGCTATAAATTACGAACTAGCCGAGTATGCCTTCCTGTTTGAACGATAGCCCGTTTATAGGCTGCAATCTCGGACCTCCCCAGCAATTGCAGCCCATACCACCGCTTCTTGCAGTCGTCTGCCGTCCGAGACTCCGAGGCTGTAGGCTGATATTATCCCACACATCCCGCTTGGATTTGCTGTTCAACCCCGAGCCAATTTCCCTTTGATTACATGCTTTCGCTCCAGCACCAACTGGGCCAGCAGCAGTAACTGGTTGTGGCTCCTGTTGGGCTTTCGTGTCCCTTTTGAACTTTCATCCATGGCAGTTTAGGGCAAACAAACTTGAACGGCCCGATTCGCAACATATTCTCATTGGGTAATAAGTTGCTAATTGCTGGGGCAAATGACGCGTTTTACCATTGACTCGTTTTATGCTGTTGGCATTTTTACAACTATCTCTCTCCTACGTATGTTTATTTGCCTAGAGCGTGATATGTGGGGACTGTGCATAGTGCATTTTCAGGAGTGCTCAACATGTTATTATTTTATGGGACAAACCAGCCGCTAGGACTATTTCCTCATTTTTTTTCCTCCATGGGTTGTATGTGGGATATTTCTTCAATGGGCCGCCCTGTCACCAAACAACCAATCACCGTGCTCATTGTCCCAAGACTCGTGCATGAGAATTGACATCATCTAGCCTCGCGTCACCAGGCTATTCATTCAGGGGAGAAGAGCCTGGTTTCCGTTCACTCTGAATTTTGTCTGGATTCTGGTTCCAGTCTAGAGAGCAGATCCAGAATTCACCAAATTCACCAAAGTAAAAGCGTTCACCAAAATAAAACTTTAAATTCTGGTGCAACATCGATTTCCGTCTCCAATTTTGAAACATTTTATTCATTTAAACATGGACGTACAAAAGTCTGTTTTAGGAGAGGTTCTTCAAGAAACTTGTCGGGTACATAAAATAACCCCTCGCTGTCACCTACAAATTGTAAAGCTCTCCGTCCTCTTGTGCTTCTTTGAGAATTAGGTGGGCACCTTGGATAAGAGCCATGAAAAAGGTGAAATATATGAATATTTTTTCCACTAGTCTAAGTAATGTCATATACCAAGGTGAACATATACTTTGTTCTAAATAAGTCTTAGATTCAAAAATAATGAATAACAGTATATTAACATCAAAATATAATTAAAAGAGCAATGTTGAAAACAGTCATTATGAATACTATTGCTTCCATCATAGAATATCATGTTAGTGGTCTATCATTACTCTATTAATGCATTAATGCGTTCATCACTGGAGCATCTAATATTGACCTTCGGACTTGTCCCTCACACACAGAGATCTCTCCAGATTTTCTGAATCTTTTACCAATATTATGTACTGTAGATTCAAATTCTTCATTATTTTACATTGCTGAAATTGTTCCACAGTTTTTAGATGCAGTTTTTTTTTTTTGCAGATTGGTGAATCTCTGTCCATCTTTACTTCTGAGAGACTCTGCCTCTCTAAAATGCTCTTTTTATACCCAGTCATATTACGAACCTGTTGCCAATTAGCCTTATTTGTCACAAAATACTCCTCCAGCTGTTTTTTATTAGTACCACTTACTCTTACAGCCTTTTGTTGCCCCTCTCCCAACTTTTTGTAGATGTGTTAAATGTGGGTTTATGAGATTTGCAAATCATTGCATTCGGTTTTTATTTATAATTTAAATAGCATCCTAACTTTTGTGGAATTGGGGTTGTGCTCAAGTTACCAAGACCAAGCTTCCAGTCTTAATCAGGGTTCAAGACTGGGGCCGCGTTCTTGCTAACCCAGCCAGTTTGCTCCTTTTGTCCAGTTTATTAGGAACAAGGCTCCAATCCCAAACTGGAGCAGGGACTGGAACCACATTCCCCTTAAGCAACCTCTTCATCCTCTGAAGCAGTTCAGTGCTGGCAGAGCCAGTGTAACACCTGGCAGAATCCTGGAAGCCCGGCCAGCAACAGCAGCTAAAGCTTAGCCTATTACATCGATAGCTGATCCATCCCTGCTATCCTAACCTGGGGTTTGGTCCCCAATCACAACTGTCTTGCTGTTAATAAACTACCAATTGTATTGTGCCTCTGACTCCTGGTCTGGACTGTAACAGTCTTTTTTATTTTTCATTTTATTTCGAGTTTTGTCGTCCATTGCCCTTGTTATTTCAGTTCCTGTGTTTAGTTTCTACGTGTTTTTGTTTTCATCCACCCTCTACAGCAGCCCTCCTAAGTCACTTCGTTAATTAGTTCAGATCATTTCCAATTTTTTAACCATGCCCCCTGTCACACTTGAATGTTCTCCCCGCACGTGCTCTGAGTGTATTTCCCCTGATTTTTTTTTTTTGCTTTTTAAGTTCCTTGTTTTCTCATTCACTTCATGAATCTGGCTCTTACTTCCGAGCTTTCTGTTTCTAGTTAGATTTCTCAGTTCTGATTTTCTTTTTTCCACGGTTTTTTCAAGTTTGCCAAGCCCTTTGGTTTGGTGGAAATGCAGCATTAGGATTGCCTTGCTGGGAAGTACATGGAGTAGACTGAATCATGAACCAGGAACAATCTGTAGTCGTAACAAGATATTCAGACGCAAACGCGAAACAAAATTTCTTCTCGCTTTATTAATGGGAGTTTGGCCGCAGGATCATTTTTAGTTGTTCGCTTTGAAAATTTGCGGCAACATTGTACTTACTTCCAGAGACATCAACTTGGCAGAGGATTGACCCGCAAATTCACATTGCCGACCAACAGCAAGGTGAGTTCAGCCTTGTTTACACCAAAAAGGGGCAGTACTTCCTGGAATATCCAAAAAAAAAAAAAAAGATTGCGACGCTAATGTTGGTATGCTCATGTCGCAAACAATTTATCTTATGAACAATGTGTCTTCACGATTTATTTTTATTTTATTTAACCTTTATTTAACCAGGCAAGACAGATTAAGAACAAGTTATTATTTACATCTGCGGCCTGGCAAAAGGCAGAGCCTCTTGAGGGAAAGGGGAGACAGGGTTATAAACAAAACAAATTTAAAATAAAAACAAGCAAAACAGTATATTCACAACACTAGGTAAACATATCAACAAAGAAATTTACAAAAACACAGGTAAAATACACACACAAAAGCATCGAGCAGCTAAAGAAACATGACGGGCTAGCATTCTGTATGACAAGAGCACGTGTCTTGAAAAAGGTCCATGATCAAGACTTTAAAAGCCACCTTGAAAATGAAAGAATCTAGCTTGAGGGGTTTTTGTAAGTTACTCCAATCTCTGGCTGCAGCAGACTGAAAGGACAACGAGCCTAAAGCAGAGTTCGTTTTTGGGATTGTCAACAGAATCAAGTTTGCAGAGCGAGTGTTGTTTGCGGAAGATGCAAGGCGCAATAGTTGACACAAGTAAAGGGGGGACAGACCAAGGAGAGTTTTGTATATTAACATGAACCAGTGAATTTTGCAGCGGGTGTGTAGGGACGGCCAATTAAGAGACCGGTTTAGAGTGCAGTGGTGTGTTCTGAAGGGAACACTTGTTACAAATCGGATGGCAGAGGGGTAGAGGACATCAAGCTTTTGGAGCGGGCCCTTGTATGCCGATCTGTCAATGACATCACCGTAATCTAACATGGGAAGGGTGGTCATTTGAACAAGAGTTAGTTTAGCAGAGTAAGTGAAAGAGGAGTGTATTCTATATAGGAAGCTGATTTTTCATTTAACCTTAGACTGTAATTTGTCAGTGTGTTTTGAAAAGGACAGAGTGTTGTCTAGCCAGATTCCCAAATATTTAATTCCTTAACCTGGTCTAGAAGTATCCCATCAAGGGTGGATATATTTGGGGTATTTGAGGGCACATAGCCATTCTTACCAAACCACATGGCTTTGGTCTTGGAGGTGTTTAACAGTAGATGTAATCTGAAAAGGGCCTGCTGGAGTCTACTGAAGCTAAGCTGAATTTGTTGACACACTAGATCCGGGGAGGGGCCTATGGAGTAAAGAATTGTGTCGTCAGCGTAAAGATGGATGGATGACTCATCTACAAAATTAGCTATATTATTAATGTAAATAGAAAAAAGGGTGGGGACAAGGATTGATCCCTGCGGAACACCTCTAGTGACATGGAGGGGCTGAGAGAGAAATTGCTCTGATTTCACACACTGCACTCTTTCTGTTAGATAGTTGGAGAACCAAGCCTGAGATTTGCCAGAAACGCCAATGCTGCCAAGCCTGTCAATAAGACAAGTGTGATTCACTGTATTGAAAACCTTGGCTAAATCAATAAAAATTGCAGCACAATGCATCTTTGAGTCCAAGGCAGAAGTGATGTCTTTTAGGACTTTGAGGGTTGCAGTTGTACACCCATTGCCAGATCTGAAACCTGATTGGACACACAATAAAATGTTGTGGGCTTCCAAGTAATCAGTAAACTGACCATTTACAAGCCTTTCCAACACCTTGGACAGTCATGGCAGAATAGAAATAGGCCTATAACAGTTAAGATCAGCCTAATCGCCGCCCTAAAAAAGTAGACGCACTACAGTGGATTTCCAGGCGCAAGGGATTTCGGCAGTGTGTAAGGACAAGTTAAAAATATCTGATGGGAGCCGCGATGATGGGAGCGGCGATTTTGAAAAAGAAAGGATCGAGCTCATTGGACCCTGCTGGTTTTTCAGGGTCCAGCCAAAGCAATTCATCCAAGACCTCACACTCCGAGACTGCCCGCAGGATGAAGCTATAAGGGGGGGGATTGGTGTGTGCTGGGAGGGAGGTGGGGGTGGTGCAAATGAACAGGTTGTGGGATCTGCGGGCCGTGAGACAGCATTTGCTACTTCAGAAATAAAACCTGAGTTTATAAAATGTTTATTAAAAAGCTCAACCATACGCCCCCTGTCTGACTTTAAGATGTTGTCAACGTTAGGTGCTAGAGGCAGATTGCAAGATGGTTTATTTTCCAGGTCTTGCACTGTTGTCTAGAATCTTTTTGGAGAAGAGCCGCAAAGAGAGATCTGCTCATTAAAATAATCAGATTTAGCCTTCCAAACAGCTTGCAAGGACTTATTTCTGATTTGCCTGAAAGGCAGAATATCTGCCGGAGATCTAGAGAGCTGTGCTTTGCGCCAGGCGGTATTTTTTTGTTGAGAGCAGCACAGTAAGCACACGGTCAAACCAGGGGCTATGTCAACCCTTTATTCTAAACCTTTTATCAGGGGCATGCTTATTCACAACAGCATGGAGCTCACATAACAGATTCCATAAAAATATTCTCAAAACTCATGTCATATCCAATGTTGAGCTAGACCACAATTTAATTTTTTAAACTGAGTTACATAGGTTATTTGATACAGCTAGCCTGCTAGCGTTCCCATTATCTCAAGCAATGTAATAGCGGTTTAAATATGTAGCTTGGTAGCCGAGCTAGCCAGTGTTGCTGCCAGTAGCAGTGATGCTATTCAGAACAGTGCTCTACTCGCGCCAATTTTTTGGAAAAGATTGATATTTTCAGTTTGAAAGAAACACGAATTTCGTGTGTTCACGCGCATCGATCGCGCCATTTGTGTCGCATCTCCCATGTGATATGGGTCACCCAGCGCAAACTAGCATCTTCTCACATGTATTCGCATCTTTCCATTTACTTTGAATGTAATCTGTCCCCGCAAAAAATTTGTTTCACATTTGGTGGAAACGCAGCTTTACATTTAACTTTTTATCCCTCTGCCTGGCTATTAACCCTGATAGCGATATTCATCTCTGTGGTGCATCCCCGTTGACTGGTTACCAATCAGACTTTATGGCTTCGCCTGATCATTCATCACAGCTTGTGAAATGATTCTCTGTCTGCGTCCTGGGTCCATGGTCTGTCAGAAAGACAACTTTACTGTTCAGATTTTGTGTGTTTGAATACAGCATTCCTAAGCAAGCCTGAATTACTAATCCATTCCACTGGTGCTATTCATTCATCATGTCCATTTTCTAAAAATTGTCAACTACTACCCACCTTAGCACCCATTAAATATTCACAAGATGGTTTTAGACATATTCCTCAAAGAAAGCAATTAACAGATTTTACAAAATGTCGGCACCCAAAAACTGCTCTTCTAAGGGCTGAAATGCTTTTCACCAAGTCACTGGCTGACAATAGTTTTTAGTCTATGGGCAGAACTGCCATGCGCTAAGCTTGCGCAATGGTTACAGGTGCTCATAGGCAATCGTAACCCATCCCAGAAACGTTACTGTTATCTATCTAGAAGTAAGGGAAATCAATTGGCTGAGTTCCTTAACAGAACAAACACTTGGCAAGTCTTCTACTTTCTCAACTCTGGATTTTGACTCCTCTGAAACCATGGAGGCTCTTCTTAAAAATCTTCCCAGCTAGTGGGCCGTGGAAAGTCTTCTAATGTATGGTAAGCATACACTGTCCAAATTAAAATAGAGTTAAGTTTCATTTGTTAGAAATGGACAGTGGACACATTTCATTTTTTCCCTTTTTTATTTTATTTTTTCCCGTATGTATCGAAAGCACACTGTTCCACATTTTGAAAACGAGACAAAATATCTCATCAATGTCAAACAACAACATGCCAAATTTCTGTGCAATTTTGAAACTGGGTATTAAGAAGCAGTTGGCTTTGAGAGAACCCGCATGTTTCCCTGGCACAGAGCTCTTCCCTTGGGAGCCCAGTTGGGTGCAGGACTACAGCAGGCAAGCAATCTTGAACAGACAAATTGAGGTGTATAGTGCACGTGATGAAGAGGGTGCTTTTCTTAGGAATGATTAGAATGGAGATAAGGGCTGAATGCAGCAACCAGGACCAGTGACTGAACACACAATTCAGCTGAGCAGCAGGAGCACTGCTGCAGCAAATGGAGCGGAGATTGATCGTACAGGTATTCTGATACATATTAACAGTGCTCTGAGGTGCAGAGCCATAAAACACAACGAGAGGCAGTTTAGGAATAAATCCTATACAGATTTATAATTCCAAGAGGTGCTGGAAACTCAAGGCAAAAAAATATCCACTGGTTAAGCTTAAAGAAGTGGGAGGTAGGGGAATCTCAGCATTTTTTTAAATTCCAGAAATATTTAAGTTCAGACACATATTCAAAATTAATGAAGGCAAACTGATGTACATCACTAATACATTTACATTCCCCCCTCTAAACCAATGTTAATGGTGGCCAGTATTTGTATTAGAACACCTCAGCCCCAACACCTCCAATGAGGGGAGGACTGGAAAGCAACAGTTGAAAGGCAAATTTTAGATGACGGGTATGTTTTACATTCTAAACACATAATAGCCTTATGACTTCAAGGTGTGTGAAGATGCTTTTCTGCTGTTAAAATGTAGGTATAAGAGGCAAACACATGGTTGCTGTTTACAAGACTGGGATTTCCAGGGAAAGTACATTGTAAAAGAGGTAACAGCACAAGAACATAATGATTTTGTGCGCCATCACTTCCTAGAGGGATCTATTTCACAGCTGGATTATTCTGACTACAGCTGCTTTTCACACGTTACGAGCAAAGCATTCATCAGATCTGCACACTGTGATCGTGCCCCTTCAGGGCAAAGTTAGAATGTGAGGGCCACTAACAGGTAAATTCTCATTTGCATAAAGGTATTTAACCAGTTATCAATTTATCAATCAATTACATTTATCCAATGTAAAAGATACAGACATGCAAGGCCCTCTGTGGTTCATGATGCCTTTTAAAAAAGGTTCTGTTTGATTCGATAGACCATAATGTACTATTAACATCAGCCTGACTGGTGACCATTTTGTGTGCCTTCAAAGAAGATGCAAATTTTCAATCAGTTACAAAGTTAAAGGCATCAAAGCTTTTCATCATAAGTCATCAGCAAGTTATTGTTCACGAGAATGGCTGGAATAAAAGCCAGTTTGCCCTCATAGGCCTGTGGACCAATTGATGCATGCCCAGCTTTTCTCACTATAAAACACAAGCTCCAGCAGCAAATTGCCCGTAGCGTAGGCTGATATGATGCCCTATGAAGGACACTGCACTCTAGCATTATGCACCACAGTCTGCTTTATAAATTGATTTTGCTTTCACTTTAGAAGTAGAAAAGTGAACTCACAATGAGGAGCTGAAACTTCATTCTTTCCTGAAAGGGAATACAATTTTGAATATTACAAGCATGTTCCTCACCAACAGACAAATTCCTACAAGCTTATTGTATTCATGATCATTGATGACTGTGAGACAAAAATATTTCTGATAGGACCGCTTTGTCAAAAAAAAGAACATTTATTGAAAGCATACAGGCATATTAGCATACAAGCATACGCTGGGTTTGGCTACATGGCTCTGTTCTGAGAGATCCCTGTGTCGTGGCAACCTGGCGGCTGGCACGATTTCACCTGATGCTAGTAAAAGAGAAATATACTATATGAAGTGTGCCATGTGGAGTGACAACCTTGCAGCTAGCAAGATTTCTCTTGATGCCACTACAAGAGAAATATACTATATTAACAATTTGGTGAACTAGTAGCTGAAGCGTTAGATAAACTTTAGAGATAGGAAAATGGTAAGCTTTGCTGGGCTGAATGTTATGTCATGTTATGATATGTACTATGTGTAGTGACATCCCTGTAGCTGTCAGAATTTCAGTTGAAGCTGATTCAACACAAATATGCTATAAAGTGTGCTGAGTAAAGACAGCCTGATTGCTGGTACAACTGTTTGAAAGAGAAATTTGAACCTTTATCATGAGTTGTGTAGTGGTGGTTAAATTGGCATGAGCTCTGCAGTGTCACTGGACAACCTGCCCATGTGAAAGGAAGATATTTGATGCAACGCATGAGGCGGTAGTGAATGCAAACATGAATGTAGAGCGACTACGTGCGAGACAACCGCCATATTGTCATATGATTTAACTTAATACAAGAGAGACCTTTTGTTTCATCAGAATTGAAAATTTAAAAAATAATAATAATAAAATAGTGCCATGATGCACTTCGGTAAACCCTGTCCTGTATCTCCTCAAAAGAAAGCCAATGGCAACAGTGGCAAGGAAAAACTCCCTATGGAATCAAAATAGGAAGAAACCTTGAGAAGAACCAGGCTTAAGAGGGGTAGTCCATCCTCCTCTGACCGGCTATAGATATGAGTTCGTGGTTGCCATAATGCAAAACAGTCCATGGGACAAGCAGTCCAGGATTTGTAGTTCGCTGGATAGACGCCATGGACCAGAATGTTTCGATGGTAGAGACTGGGCAGCACTTGAGCTGAGGGTCAGATAGCGATGATGGCAAAGACCAGCAGCAGCATGCTCAGGCAGGGCCCCACCGCAGACATGGAGAGAACACAAAACCGAGCAATTAGTGGAGAGCAGCAGGTGGAAGCAGTGCTGGGGATATACAATGAGATAATGTTGTGTACTCAATAAAGTTGGTATAGAAATACCATGATTGCAAAATATGAAGATCATTCATGAATCTGAAAGCTGCGAGAATCCCCCAAAACCAATGATGCAGGCATAACCCAAAGACCAGAAGCTAATGACAGTGTGCCTTTAGAGCCAGAGACCGTGTGGTCTTTATGGCTTTTGGGTTAACCAACTAGCGCAGTTTAAGGCAATAGGACATTCTGAGCAGGCAGAAACAAAGCTATTTTGAATGAAATGAAGGGCAGATGACCAAAGCACAAGCTAGCTGGCTGACATGAGGTAAATATTGGTGAAGTATCAGCAACATGTCGCTGCACCATGGAATTGCCTACCGTGCGCAAGATCAACCAAATCTTGAGGACGTGAGCTTGATGTTGTCAAGCAACCCAAGGCTTACTTTCCGAGCAAGTGATAACTTGCACAGCAATCATAATTCTACCCAAACTAGGGTACAAGTGCGTGTACAGTGATGCAAAAAAATTACTGCCAAGTATGGGGAAAACACAGAGTTTTGGCAATTGGAAAGGTAATACAAATATGATAGCAATTCATTTACAAACAAGGTTGAGTCTGATAACATGCTTGATAACAGGAATTCCAGTGCCAATTGGAATGGCTACTCCGAGTCCTGATCATTCCACAGCATTAGGTAGAATTTTTGGTTGGAACCACATCCACTAATTTTTTTTAATTAATTAATTGATTTATTCATTTTTTTAAACAATTGCTGAGCACTCCAGTTGCTAGCATTTGTTTTGGGTTTGTCACGAGGTGTATGTGATGCATTTGCAAACTGTTACCTTAACTGAACGCTGCTACCAATGGCAGCAACTGCTAGGGACAGACAAATTACTAACAAAGGAGTAGTTGCAGTATGACTATTAAAAACAAGTAGAATTCAAGCAGCATAACAGCAATTGATTTAAACATTCATGGAGATCACCATTTGGTCCAGTCATTTATCAGCAGTAAGGCAACCATCATCTGAATAACGCTTGATCTATTTTCAGCCACGGTTATTCAAATTATGGAATTATGAAAATTAACATGAATAATTTCCTGTGCCAAACATACCGTTGCTGAAAGCATTAATTAGAAACCAACAGCTTTAAAAGAATATTGAAAAAAAAAATTAATTTAATTAAAAAAAAAATATATATATATATATATATATTTTTTAAATTAAATTAATTTTTTGCCCCATGCCCCATGTCAAATTTTTGAGTTTTTATTAACATTAGGGTTATGCAATATATGAAGCGAATCAAAATTCATTTTTGTTAATGACTAATCTTCAGATCACCGTCCATTACATCTTGATATTGGCATCTGCAAAGGAGTGACAATCCTTTGAACACGTTGGGGGTCAGGTTGAAGAAATTGAATGTTCAATATCTTGTGTGTCCACCATTAGCGCCTCTCAGAGCAACACATCTCGCCTTCGCATGGAGTTGATCAGGTTGTCTATCGTGGCCTGTGGAATGTTATTCCATTCTTCCCGAGGGCCACATGGAGCTGGCGCACATAATCCGAACTGGAACACGGTCGCGACACGCCGATCCAGAACATCCCAAAGATGCTCTATGGGCGTAATGTCCGGGCGAATCACGCAGGCCAGTCCAGAACTGGAATTTGCTCTGCTTCAAGAACTGCATGCAAACCGCTCTGGTGGACATCCCTGCATCCAGCATGCCAATGGCACGTTCCGCATGACCTGGAGACATCTGAGGCATGATGACTTTTGACAAAATTTGACATTTTGGGGTGGCCTTTATTGTCCCCAGTATAAGGAGTGTCCGCCTGGGTACTGCTCATTCTGTCTGATCACCGTCTGGAAATGCCACGCCCATGTACTGAGTGAAATCACTGCATCACTGAGCAAATGCTCACTGACAGAGAGAGGATTAAAAATGGTACACAAATCAAGAGAAATATCCCTATTGTACAAGTAAAAGTCAGCATATGCTCACTTAGAGTTGTTAACTCCATGTGGCATCAATATTTGACATGGGGCGTTTATATTTTTGTTCAGGGTATATAAATAGACAAATCAAACAGCAGGCAGTGCTCAATACACACTCCACTTGTATAACCATCGTAAGCCCCAAGACACAATAGGACACAAAGCACCATGTGGAACATCAGATGACAAACTACAGGTTGCTGTTCAATGATGTGGCCGCAGCAGCCCATAAAACTTAAGGCTAATGTTCTGAGCTAAACCTGATAAACTGTATTAATAAAGCATTAGTGAGCCGAAATGTGCATTATACTGATGTACAAATAATACCTCAAGAGGTGGCAATTTTGAAACTCAAGTTTGATTTGTTTTGGACACTTTCATGTCTGACAACACAGGTACAAAGGGCTTAGTTTTATTGCCACCCGTGTATACGCAATCAATCCGTGAAGCAACCGAGCCGTCGTGCTTACTACCCAAATGATGTCATTTGACGCATTATTATTATTATTATTATTATTATTATCTTTTTGAAGCACCAGAGTTGAAGCACCGTGGGGAGGTGGGTAGAACTTGAGATAACATGGAGGCGTTGACATCACAGCAAGTTTGCAAATTTCAAGCTTTATCTCCACAATATTGAAAAACAGTGGCAAAGCCACTGTGCCCGCTTGGCCAGATATGGCCAAAATTGAACTTGGCCAAGATTTACATTCGGGCTGGGTATCGTCAAGGACATCACGATATGATATGTACCTCAATACAGTGCTGGACGATTCGATACATACCTCGATACAGCGCCGTACGATTCGATACGATAACGATACCGATACGATAACGATATAGGCCATATATGTCATGGTTTGTGAGGTGTGCGTGTGTTTTGGACTTTTCTTTGTGGCTCTCGTCCCGGGACAATATCGAATTCCTTTTCAAACGGATTCCTTACCCAGCTGGCTGACTGAACTGGGGTGGCGCTTCCCCGGACTCTATATAAGCCGGAAGTCCGCTACGCCTCCTTTGCTAGAGTGTCTATTTGTAGCTAAGCACTATAGCCAAAGATATCTGTAGTCAGGATTTGTGTGACTTTCTATCTCCTCGTTATTATTGGAGTTCCTTCCTCATTAGGGATTTTCTCTTTTCTACTTTTTTCTCTCTGGTCTTTTTGTCGCACTGTTTTAGCGCTTTGTTTTTCTTGGCTGCCGGGATTCTTCTCCCTTTTATCTCTCTCGCGTTGCTTCCGTGTTTTGGACTATTATATGTCCTTTGGAAGCGCGAGTACTTTCCGGTGGTCTGTATAATTCTCTGTGTTTGTATTGTGTCCATGCTGCTCATTTCTCTCTGGCCGCTGCACTTGGCCTCTCAATTTTACCAGCCATTACAATATATTGCAAAACTCATTTTTCGAAATGGTAAAAATGGTCTGAGAGTACAACTTTCTGTGGACAATTTATGTAATCTAGTAATAGGTTGGTACATCTCAATATATTCGTAACTGAGTCGAAAAACTATTTTGATTAATTTTTAATGTTCAAATTTATTTTAGATAAAGTGGATATTTCTTATACACGATGAACATTACATTTGTTTTCGCTGTAAAAATGAAAAGTGCATGGCATCTTCAGTAACTTAAACCATAGCAGCTCAGGGAAAAAAAAAAACAAAATTTCCCACTAGACTGAACACTGAATAACATGAAAATTAAGTGCATGTTAAGTATCATTCTCACATTCATATTCACTGTAAACATGAACAAGGTCACCGCCAAAATTATGGCCATTAGTTGCCATTTTGGCCTACATATGGCATAAAAATCGGTCAAATCAAAAGCCCCTCTGACATACGATCGTTGAAACCTTCATGCATCTACAGTATAAATCTGAGTGTCGTAACTCAAAGGACAAGAGAGTTGCAACATCTGTTTTTGTACTTTTTATATAGCAGCCCCTACTGGCCATTAGTGGTCAAATTTGGCTGGAAATCAAACTCGGAATACATGGACAAGACAAAAATAAAAGGGATCGATCAAATACTGAAGGTGATAGCATGCTTACAAGGTCATCACCAAAAATTACAGCCGTCTGTCACCACTTGACCTACATGTATATTGCATAAAACTTGGTGAAATCTAAAATCTTTCTTGATGTGTGATGACCTCTTGCCATAGCTACCTTCCGTAAAAATTTGAGCATTCGAGCGCAAAGGATAAGGGACTTATGGTCATTTTTGTGTTTTTGATTAAGTGCCCCCTACAGGCCAAAGCAGTGGGCCTATTCAACTCAGATTTGAACGTGGCCAAGATCGTATGCCCATACATACACATGCAATATGAAATGGTTCCATCAAAAACAGAAGGCGCTGTTGTGCTGACAAAGTCGCAGGCAAAATCGCGGCAATTGACTGCAATTTGACCTATATACCGCTTAGAATTATGTCAAATCAAAAACCCTTCTGAAATGAGATGGCCCCTTGCCATAGCTACGTTCAATAAAAATTTGAGCACTCTAGCTCAAAGGATAAGGGACTTATGGCCATTTTTGTTTTTCATAAAGCGCCCCCTATTGGCCAAACTAAGTCTAAGAAGCAAATCTGGTCGATTATCGAACTTGATCTGCGTCTCACGCCTATACAGCCATGCACTGCCAAGTGGGATAAAAATCTGAGCAGCCTAGCTCAAATGGTAAGGGACTCATGCACATTTTTGTGTTTTTCATAAAGCGCTCCCTATTGGCCAAAGTAGTGGGCTGTTCAGTCCAAAAATTGAACTCGATCGAGATCTTATGGTCATACACCCACATATATAAAAGCAAAAGGCTATGTCAAAAACTGAAGGCACTAGAGCGCTTACAAGATCAAAGGCAAAATAGCGGCGATTTTCCCGCCATTTGACCTACATATCGCTTAAAATTTGGTCAAATGAAAAACCCGTCTGATATGTGATGACCCCTTACCATAACTACCTTCAGTAAAAATTGGAGCATTCTAGCTCAAATGGTAAGGGAGTTATGGCTATTTTTGTGTTTTTCACAAAGCGCCCCCCATTAGCCAAACCGAAGACTGTATAAAAATATGGATGACACATCTCCATTCACTCCCATTCAACAAAAATGGAGCCAAAATATCCTCGATACGGGCGCTGCCATAGTGCACATTTGGAGCCTGAGTCGGCACAGTAGTGATCAGGGGGTGGAGCCATGCTATCGAATCCCGCCCACACACCCACTCGAACAGCCCCCTTAACTTTTAACCTGGTCTGGCAGCTACGCTATTAACATAGGTGCCTGTAATAGCCAGCTCTCACACGGAGACGATACAGTTTACCATGGTAAAGTGAAAGGACCCAACTGCCGGCAACGTAACTATTTGGTCGTTAATAAGGTAAATAGACTCTATGGCTAAACAGACCGCACCCCCACACTCATTTGTTTCGAAATTAGTGAAGTACCTAACTGGCTATCTATGATATCTTGTCACTGAATCTTGCTTAACAAGCTAGGTATGTAGCTGATTACATTAAGTAACGCAGGTGTCAGATTTTTGCCACTTCATGGCCACATAGCTAGCTCCAGTCAATGATCTCAGCTGTCACTCACCCAATGTTGTGAGTGGCGAGCATATTAATGCCAACTTTTGTTGTATTTTCTAAATCACGTTCCGCCGGGAAAGTGTCATTTCCTATGTGCATGTATTAGCTGAGTAATGGGTCGAACTTTTGGTTTTTCAACACATGAGAATGGTAGATCAAATTTTGAATTAAAATAAACTGTCCCTCTAACCAAAGTTAGCTTGTTGTGTTTAAAAAGTCGCATATCTTACCGTTAGCTAATGTTGTAGTTCTTAAAAATGGAACATAATCGCAATTGAAGATAACCATCATAGCTTGGGGGACCGGCAATTCATTCTCTGTGATAGTTAACTTGGCAATGCAACACCTCACCTCACTTTCTTTTATGTCGACTCGATGTATTTGAATGCATAGATAGTAATTGTTAAAATTTTGGTATCCTCATTTTTAGACGACGAAATGGACTCAGCAATTCTTGCATCCTCCACAGTGGCCAAGAGAATGTAAAAATCACACGGGAATATCTGGAAACGGACGCCTGTGGTTATTTAAGCATAACACTTTTCACTGGAGAATGTCATAAAAAACTGAAGTATATAACATTAAGTCACATCTATTTCATGCATAAAAAGCACAATATCACCTGATAAAATTTGGAAAAATAGAATATAACCATGAAATATGTTAAATTGCATAAAAAAAGTCAGCAGAAGTGACATTTAAAGGTGACATTTGCATTTTACAACCAACAGGGTCAAAAGTTTACATTATTGTGGACAGCTACATTCGCCGTGGGGAAAAACGAGCAAGGGAGACCATCGGGACCAACCTTGGTCTGGATGAACAGGTCCAGTGGTTTGGCAGGGGTGGCATGGTTTGGGGAAACCTCCTCCCCTTTATCCACCAGTGCCTGAGAGGAAGAGCTGTGCCGGAGGTCCTGCTGATCCACTGTGGCGGGAATGACCTCGGAAAAATCAAGAGTGTGAAGCTTGTCGCAGGGATCAAGCAGGAATTGGAAATTCTCCATCGGCAGTTCCCTCGAATAAAGATCATCTTCTCTGCCATCACCCAGCGATGCCGGTGGAGGTCTTCCCATCCAAAGATTGACAAAGCCCGGCAATATGCCAACAGTGGGATGGCTACCTTTGTTTTGTCTATTGGTGGAGACATCTTGCATCATCCTCAGATAAAGCATAGAGATCCTGGCCAATTTTTGCATGAAGGAGTTCATTTCACCCCTATGGGAAATTATGTATTTTTAAATAACATTGCGGCTGTGTCTGAAAGACCAAATCCAGTGGGTGATGCTGGATTTGGATTTTCAACATCAGCTATGGGCGCAAAAAAAAATCAGTTTTTTTGCTTCATGTGATGTTTGATGCGCTTTTTATTCATTTATTTTTATACTAGGGTGGTAGCCATCATACTTATTGTTTTCCCAGCTCTTCCTCGCCATCCACCTTCCTTTCTCTCTTCCTCTTCAATCTTTTCTCCAAACCATTTGCTTTCCCCCAGCCTTTCCACCTGCTGGACTTCCTTAATGTTTCCCCACGGCAGATGTAGCCAGTGGGTTGTCTTTGGGCCACACAGAACTCTATGCTATGTGTAGTTTTCGTTTAAATAAACATGTTTTATTTAACTCATTTGCATGCCTCAGATTTACTGCAGCAGAGGACATAGTACATGTGAAAGAATTCCAGAGTGAAGTTTTTTTTTTTTTTTTTGGGATTTTCCTTTATTTGATAGCTATACAGTGTAGAGAGACAGGAGGGTTGGGGAGAAGAATGGGGGAAGACATGCAGCAAATGACCCGAGCTGGAATCAAACCCGGGTCGCTGCGGGAAGGACACAGCCTTTTATGGTGCGCGCGCTTAGACCTATGAGCGACCGGGGCACCCCCCTCAGAGTGAAGTTTTTGCTCAATGTAAATGTGAAGACATTTATTGTACATTACAGGTTTAATTTACCACCATCACAGAAAATGTGCATTGAATTACAAAACATTTCTCATGTACTCCCAGTCCAAGGACAGATGACTAGAGTCTTTGTAGGGAAACTGAAGGCTTAGAAGTCA
This sequence comes from Gymnothorax javanicus, assembly GCA_029692085.1. Classification (NCBI taxonomy): domain Eukaryota; kingdom Metazoa; phylum Chordata; class Actinopteri; order Anguilliformes; family Muraenidae; genus Gymnothorax; species Gymnothorax javanicus. The sequence goes on along the minus strand of CM056195.1, from coordinate 87,838,201 downwards.
AGATGAACAGCTTTTGAATGTATTATTAAACAAACAAAAAAAAAAGAATGACAATTTATGTCAATATTTGAAGACGACATATAAGGAAGATGACATGGACGGAACAAGCATACATAAGAGAAGCCAGTTACATGTCCATTATTACTCAATCAACATGGACTTGTCTACTGCCTAGTTTAAAATACTGTCTAACAGAACCATTGCAAGTGTCAGTGACAATGAATAGTTGAGCAGTTTTGACAAGCATTTTCATCAGTTGTTCATTTACAAATTACTTCAGAAGTATTCTTCAGCAATAAAACAAAAGAATTGCTTGTAGCATCCTCCAAGTCTTCACTGGACCTGGGTAACCTCAGCGTTACCCAGTGGTTAAAAAAAAAAAACCATATCTAATTATTTGTGAAGCTTATGTCTGAAACCTGAAATGCAGTCCGCCCTACCATGCAGTAAAATTGACTTGCACGTTCCAACCCACACATCTGGCAATTTTTCAAACGGCAGGTTTGACATACAAAAAAAAAAAAAAAATAGAATGGAGATATATGCAGCTTTATGTACTTTGAAACTAAATTCTTTCTGCTACCAATTTACATTCCTTTTTATGTGGGGTCACATGCACCTATTCCGACTTATTTGAAACGTGTTTCAGACATCGACTGTATATGAAGAGACATTAAATTTAAAAATAACTTCCTATTATTTTCAAGAAATTATAAAGCTGATCAAGGAAAATATTATTTTGTCATTGTGCAACGCCCAAACTTAGCTCTGACCCTCTAAATTAAGATACTGAAAGCATTACCTTAACAGATATTTCAGTGGCTGAATTAATTAATCATTAATTGCCGTGTGCAAGGTAATATGTGAGTTAACGTTGACTGAAGTCAGCTAGCTTACTAGTTAACGTTAAGGTCACTCGATAGCAAACGCAGCAATAAGTGACTATTCGCACTTATTTAAGTGCGTCCAAGCACAAAAATTGATCGCAATTTGCTTTAGACACATTTATAAGTGTGGCTAAGATGCACATTGCTCCATTGCCCACACTTATTTTAAGTGTGTCCAAAGCTAAATCTTTTTTCTTGGCCAAACTTATTTTAAGCTGTACTTTCTAAGCAGCACTGGAATGGTCATCAACTGGCACACTTATAAGTGTGGCCAAGAAAAAAATTCAGCATTGGCCACACGTATAAGTGCAAATAACACTGGCCATAATTAATGTATAATTTAGTAGTGCAACAACCATCACGCTATAAACAATTTTTAAATGTTATTCTTCCCAGTTTACACCACTCCCTCATTTACAGTTTGTGCCCATCTCCTTCCAGGCCAAACTCGAAATGTTGTCAGCTTTTCCCCTATACTTCGTCCGATCAATCTTTAAAGAGTTACCCCGTTACCTAGCCAATTCCATTAAAGTAGATGCATTGATTCCACCCGTAATTTTCAATTTTAATTTCCGAAACCTGCCGAATCTACATTGAAATTATTGATGAGTTGAATCTGCTTTCGGTATGTTTCATTTTTGTCATATTGTCGTTGGTAAAATAATCTGTACCTCCTCGATCCAATTAGTTTTTCTTGCAGTTTTAGCTGCTGTCCGTAAGGTTGCAACATAAGGTTGGACTTTTGTTGTGTTACCTGCTGAAAAACGAGAAGTCGGCTTCCTGATGCTTATGGAAACACTCAAACCAAGGGCTCATCTACTGAACGTTAGATAGCAAGCTTGCTACATCGTTTACCCTACTTTAATAGCCTAAGCGACTTCAATCAGCTATGAAAAATGAAATCAGCCAGCCATTTGCAAGGTTCTAACGTTGATCCCCTGGGTAAGCAGAATTCCTACCGGTGACTCGCAATCTGTGTTCGTTCTAAAATTCAGAGATGCAGACTGCAGAACTGGACCGCTATTTTACGATGGAGTTTAAACCTACTAAGTGCTTTGTGTAAGATTTAAGTTGTACCTTATGTCTACGTTGGAACTATTTCCGCTGGTGCAACTGTTAAAATGTTAGTAGCGCGTAAACCATTTCCTAAGTTAGAACTTTCGTTCAAACTAGGTTATGTTAGAACTTACGCATAGCTGGTGCAACCCAGTGCAGGTCAGCTGGATGATGGGCGACTGTAGGCAGGGTTTCTCTGAGATTTTTGCTTTTTAGAGAGTCTTTATTCACTATTGTTCGAATTTTTTCATCAACTTTTCACCTCGCATGTTTGCTTTTCTGGGTGCTGTTTTTAGATGGTCTTTGTACTGATTCACTGTTAAACATCCAGAATAAAATACAGGAAATTGAACTGAAGTCAAGAGATTTGATTGGTAAGATTCCAGGTGGATGTCCTCCTACAGTCCTGTGGACACACAACTTCACTTGTGCTGGATTCTCTTCACTCTCCCTCCCCAGACATCAACGAATGCGAAGAGGACCCTTCAGTTCAGTGTGTGAACGGCCAGTGCATCAATACCGAAGGCTTGTACCATTGCCTGTGTGCGCGCGGTTTTATCATGTCCCACCAGCCTGGTCACTGTATCCCCTCCCACCCTTGAGCTTTGCTTCCTCACCTCCATCACCCCTTTGAGTGACTGGGGCAGCCCCCCCGCCTGCTGACACCTGGAGCTGCCCTCAGCTGCCCAAAGTATCTGATTTCTGAGGGAAGGGAAGGGAAGGGAGGGGTTTGCCTTTTAAGCAGGAAGAAATGTCCCGGACTGACCTGAATTTTATATTAGGGTGATTTCCTGCTTCATAACAGCCTTTTGTAGACTGGATTTTGCACAGCAATATATCTCAACACATTCATGAACATCTCACTCTCATTTCCATTCTTCAGTTCTTCTCTGATTTTTTAACTCCTCATCCTCAATGGAAATGCTTGTAGTTGAGAAAATGGTGACGGAATTTTAAGTGGAGAGGTTAGTGGCTTTTGGATGGACGTTCAGTCAGATGCAGCATATGCGATGGACATACAAGGTGTGTTCAATAACTACTGCGGCACTGGCCTAATATTTTTATATTATTTTATATTATAAGTTCAAGTTCATAAGAACGACATTTTATGACACAGTGCCATTAACTTCATTCAAATGCTTACCTTAATAGGTATTCTCTAAAATCAAAAATGTACATTTTGCCAGTTAGGAATGGCTACCGATCACCATTTTCCCCCATATTAATCCTAAACATTTGCTACTCTGCTTGCTGTCTTAACGTAGCCAAGGTAGCTAGCTAACTTGGTAATAACTTAACTGACCATTCATCTTCAACAAACAAAAAATAAACTTACCGAAAAAAAACTGCAAAGATCCTTCTGATCGGTCTGGTCGGTTAATACAATTCACAGCAGAGGAACTCATTTTGTTGTTTTTTGTTGCAATCTCTCCTGCTTGAAGCACAATTGCTGTTAGCTAGCCCGATGAAGAATTTCAGATAATGTTAAGTCTCCTGTCGACGTTCCTACTCCAGCTCTTCGTAAAATTACTATTCACGAAACGAAATCCGCAGGGGGCAGGGGCTATCGGGACTCTGCAGTTGTCAATCACTGCTGTTCATTTTGACTACACGCCCCTTTTGCATAATATCAAAGGTTTACAGCAAACAATCAGAAAAATTGACGCTAGAATATAGATCAGCATGGTAAGAACTTCTTAAAAAGGAAGAAACCATCTTCAGAAAAAATATATTTTTCACGTACGCAATTCTTTTTGTGTGGCATTTCTCCCCACCACTAACATGGACGGGCGGGCTAATAATTTGTACTGCAGCCTGCCAGTAGTTGGCGATCGAGACATTTTGGCTTCACTTTTCAGGAGACGTTCGGCTGTCCATATTTTATACAGTCCTTGAGCCAATCTAAGAAGCAAACCTGGCTGATTATCGAATTCGATCTGTGTCTTAGGCCTATATAGCCATGCACCAAGTTACATTTTGATTTCACCTGGCGAACCGCGCTGCCCAGATGCGACTTTTGCTGCTGGCTACGTTCGGGACGCGTGGTCGAGATGGCAAGTTCTTTGTCTGGCGGCACTATCCCTTGAAGACGTGGAGGATGTTTACCTATTTGGATTTATGGTGACGGGATTTCTCCTAATTGGCATGGGAGTTGCTCTGATCTCCTGCAGAGTGCACGAGCTGGGAGCGAGGAAAATGCCCAACGCGCTGCCTAGCACCGAAATTATTATGGAGCGCCTCAGTGGAGTATCAGAGAATGGTGAGCTGCTCAAAAAGACTCTGGGATCATCTGCAGAAATGCACAGAAAGATGGACGCTGTTGTTAGTCAGTGTGGGGAGTTTGTGCGTTTGACTGTGAATTTGGGCAAGAGACAGGATGAGATGATGGGAGAACTGGTGGCCCTGAAGCGTGAAGTTAAAAATTTACAAAATGAATAGCGGATCAATTGAAATTGCTTGTTCCACCCGAAATTGAATAGAATTCGGCACCCCCCCCTCCGCGTCTCCCCTCTGTCTGCCTCAGCCTCACACGGACTGCCCTCATCAACAACATCCCCTTATCCCTCCTCTGGCAAGGACAGAACACTCTGCCCCTGATAAGGACTTCTGGACTCTGCATTCCACCCCCCCCCCCCCTCCCTCTGCCACAGGCTGCCTCCGCATTTTTCATTTTTCATTAACCCCTTCTTCCCCCACCTCTCACCCCCCCCCATTCCCATGAAAAAATTCCTACGCGTTTCCAGCGTGTTGTGTTATAAACCTGATGTGTATTATCATGTATGATGTCATCAATATGTTTCTTTTCCGTGTTAACTGCAACCTTTAATTTCGAAGAAGAAAGTGGAGTTGGCGGCGCGACGCATGTTGCAGCAGCCCGGAGCACTTTCTCTCCAAACTTAATTTCGTTGTTATTCTGTAACAATGACAATAAAATTCATCTGAATCTGAAAACTGTAGCTGCTATCGCGCTGACATGCCAAAAGTTAACGGACGTACGTACTAACGAACGGACGCACGACAGACCACCACTAAGCATGCCCGTCATGGCATTAGCCCTTTTGGCCATGCAGCCAAGTGGGCTAAAAAGCATGAAGCAAATCAAAACCATGCAAAAAATACATTGAACAATGCACAAAGTACATCCACTGAATATTTCAACGGGAGTAACAGGCCAATAGTAGTTATTCTGCCGATGAATTCCTATTAATAGGCCTGAGACAAGGCAAATGAAGTTGGGTCCGCAATCCACCAAACCTAGGAGCTTGTTCGAGCAAAACTCAGATTGAACATGAGCAAGCGATCCATAGGATGGCATGTTCATGAACTCAGGTAGAAGTAGAGTTGACCAATCAAATTGAGCCAAGCAGTTTGAAACCAAGTCACGCGACTAAGAAGTAGCATCTGTCCCAGAGGTTGTTTACAAAAGCTTCAATTTGCCATCTCTGAATAATTCATTGTAGCCCAGTGAATTAAGTCCAGCAGGAAGGCCAAAAGTTATCATTTGTAGAAATCCATAAAGCATCAGGCAAGAACGCGACTCAATATAAGGGTTCCGATAAAAGCCATGAGCTTGTTTGAAATTCAAATTGATTGCTGAGTGCATGACGCTCAAGTCTCATCACGAAAACTCCTTCCTAAGCTTCGCTTATCCAGGAGTAAAAGACTAGGAGAAACTAGCAGCTTAGGTAACTTCACAAAATGCGATATTACTGCACTGCAAATACAACCCCAATTCCGAAATAGTTGGGACGAAGTGTAAATTGTGAATCAAATCAAATGCAATGACTTTCAGATCACGAGCCAATGTTATTTACAATAGAACTTAGATAACATTTCAAATGTTGAAACTAAGACATTTTACATTTTTATCCGCAAAATGAGCACATTTCAAATTTTCTGGCTGCAACAGGTCTCAAAAAAGTTGGGACACAGGCATAAAAAAGCTGAAAAAGCAATTAATATATAAGAGAATCAGCTGAAAGAACATTTAGCACGTAATTAAGTTAAATGGCATCAGGTGTGTAACATTTTTGGCTACAAAAGGGATGTCTAAGAGAGGCTGAGTCTCTCAGAAGTAAAGATGGCCAGAGGCTCTCCAATCTGTGAAGGCTTGCGTAAAAAAATTTGTGGAATACTTTAAAAACAATGTTCCTCAACATCAAATTGCAAAGGCTTTGAAGGTCTCATCATCGACAGTGCATAACATCATCAAAAGATTCAGAGAAACGGGAAAAATCTCTGTGCGTAAAGGGACAAGGCCGAAGACCTTTACTGGATGCCCGTGATCTTCGGGCCCTCAGACGCCACTGCATCTGAACTGGCCTGCCTGCAGTCCTGATCTTTCACCGATTGAGAAAATTTGGCAGATAACAAAACAAAAAGTTCGTCAATGGTCAGCTTAATGGTCAGCTTTATCAGCGCATATGCGCCAACACTGACCTCTGCCACAGAAGTGAAGGACAAGTGCTATGGTGGCCTCAGCTCTGCTCTCAGAAAAGTCCCACTGCAAGAGCCTGTCTTCCTTCGTGGAGACTTCAACGCCAGGGTCAGTATCGACAACAGGTCTTGGCTATCCTGCATGGGCCAGTTTGGAATTGGGAAGATGAATGAAAATGGGCAGCGTCTCCTGGAGTTCTGCTGTCATCACAATCTTTGCATCACCAACACCTTCTTTGACACCAAGCTCCAACACAAGGTCTCCTAGAAACACCCGAGGTCCAAGCACTGGCACCAGCCCGATCTAGTGCTCACGCGACACAGCGACCTGGGCAGTGTGAAACTGACCTGCAGTTTCCAGAGTGCAGACTGCAACACCGACCATTCCAAGCTCCAGCCCAAGAAAATCCACAGCGCAAAGAAAGAGGGACGATCACGGATTGATACCAGCAAGATCTGCAACCCTGACAAGGTAGCAGAGTTTGTTGAGGCGCTGGAAGACACTCTCCCTGGGCCACCCAGCAACAACGCAAACGAGAGATGGTCACACCTCAGGGACACCATTTACAACGCCACGATGTCCGCCTTTGGCAAAAGGCAGAACAAGTCAGTTGACTGGTTCGAGGCCAACGCAGAGGAAATGCTACCTCTCATCCAACAAAAACAGCAAGCCCCCTCAGCATATAAGACCTTGCCATCAGAGAGGAACCTGCAGACCTTCCGTACAGCCCGCAGCAGAGTACAACAGGCCGCAAGGCGCTGCTTCAATGTTTACTGGCTCCAGCTCTGCTCCAGCATACAGGATGCTGCCAATGTTGGCAATACGAGAGGTATGTATGAAGGGATCAAGCAAGCAATAGGCCCCATACAGAACAAGACAGCTCCTCTGAAGTCAGCCGACGGTGAGATTCTCAAGGATTGTGAACAGCAAATGAATCGCTGAGTGAAGCATTACTCCAAACTCTACTCCCGTGAGAACATGGTTACTACAGAAGCCCTGGATGAAGTAGAGTGCTTGCCCACCATGGAAGAACTCCACCGCGAACCAACTGTGGAAAGAGTCGGGAAAGCACTGGACTCGCTTTCCTCTGGAAAGGTCACAGGAGGTGATAGCATACCTTCTGAAGTTCTTAAGTGTGCCAAGGGTTCAATCTTATCTAGGCTCCATGAACTTCTGTGCCAGTGCTGGAGAGAGGGCTCAGTACTCCAAGACATGAGATTCTAACATCATCACTCTCTACAAAAACAAAGGTGACAGGAGCGATTGCAACAATTACCGTGACATTTCGCTTCTCAGTGTTGTCGGCAAGCTCTTCACCAGAGTGATCTGGGGCAGGCTCCTGATCCTAGCTGAAAGAGTACATCCAGAGTCACAGTGCGGGTTCCGTGCTGAGAGGTCGACTATCAACTTGGTGTTCTCCCAGAGACAACTTCAAGAAAAGTGCAGGGAGCAGAGACGGGCCTTGTATATTGCATTCATCGACCTGACAAAGGCTTTTGATTTCATGAGCAGGGATAGTCTCTTCAAGATCCTGGTGGAGATTCGCTGCCCACCTACTCTGCTCAGCTTGATCCGATTGTTCCACGACGGCATAAGGGGTTCCATCGTCTATGACGGCACAACATCAGAGCCATTAAAATTGTCAGCGGAGTTAAACAAAGCTGTGTCTTTGCGCCAACCTTGTTCGGCATCTTCTTTTCCATTCTGCTGAAGTTTGCCTTTGGAACAGCCACAGAGGGCATCTATCTCTGCACCAGATCAGATGGTAACTTCTTCAGTCTCTCCAGACTCCGTGCCAAGACAAAGGTGCAAACGCGACTCCTGAGGGAGTTCCTCTATGCTGATGACGCAGCAATCACCACGCACAAAGAAGAGGACATGCAGCAACTGCTGAACCGCTTTGCTACAGCCTGCAATGCCTTTGGCCTCACGATCAGTCTGAAGACGACACAGGTGATGGGACAGGATGTCGTCGAACCGCCCACTGTGTGTATCACAGACTACGAGCTTGAGGCAGTCCACGAGTTTGTATACCTGGGCTCTAAAATCTCCAACACCCTCTCCCTCGACACCTAGCTCAACAGACGCATCGGCAAGGCATCAACAACTCTAGCAGGGCTGACGAAGCGTGTTTGGGGAAACAGCAAGCTGACAGAACACACCAAGGTACAGGTCTACATGGTGTGTGTTGTGAGCACGCTTCTCTATGGCAGCGAAACATGGACACTGCGCTCTCGCCAGGAAAAAAGACTCAGCACTTCTATACGCACTGCCTAAGACGCATCCTCGGCATCTCATGGAGAGACCACATCACCAACAGCGCAGTCCTTGAGAGAGCAGGAGTTCCTTCCATGTTCACTCTCCTGAAACAGAGACATATGCGCTAGCTAGGGCACGTCTCCTGCTTGGACGATGGGCGTACCCCCAAGGATCTTCTCAATGGCGTCAGGCAAGAGGCCAATCGGAAGACCCCGTTGCGGTTCAAAGACACCTGCAAACGAGATCTCATGGCGCTGAACATCAACACAAACAACTGGCAGACGGTAGCTGCAGACAGATCCACCTGGAAACATCAAGTGCGCATTGACCTACAGCAGTACGAGTACAAGCTGTCGCAGCAGGCAGAAGCAAAGAGACTCCAGAGAAAGGCTCCACCACCAGCGGATAGACTCGCATCTGCGTTCATCTGTGCGTGCTGTGGCCGGGACTGTCGCTCCCGTATCGGGCTCTACAGTCACAGCAGACGCTATTCACAACAAGACATTCAGGGCACAACTCCATGATTCTTCGGGATTGACGGATGACTACTATTTTACGATTGTAAATAACATATTGGCTCATGTGATCTGAAAGTCATTGCATTTTGATTTTATTCACAATTTACACTTCATCCCAACTATTTTGGAATTGTGGTTGTATTTAAACAATGATGAAGTGCAAGAAGTGGAAGTTAAATCGCCTGATGCGCGGAAAAGGTAGCGCGAAAGTTTCAGAGCAGTTTGTCTTTCGTAAAGCATGGGCCTATTTAATTTAGCCATTATTCCGTCACTGTTAGATTGCATAGGAAGAGAAGCCGTGTCTTCAATTGCCAATGGATTATTACTGTGAGGCTTTGCCTCCAGCCCTCTCCCTATTCACTACATTCCTCCACACCTTCTCCTTCACTATATTATTGCCTGCACCTGTGGCTCATTATCAATGAGCCGCAGGCAGTATATAAGGTTGCGTTGCGTTGTATTTGTTTTACCACTGCTGGTCGGTGGTTTTTAACAGTCACACTTTTGCCTTTCTTTAGTTTTGCTTAGGTTTTGTATTTTTTTATCTATGCGTTTGTTTTATATTTAGTTGGAACATTGTTTCCCTTTTGTTTTGTGTTTTATTCCATTGTTATTAACTCACCATGCACCCCGAGCCTTGCACCTAAGTCCTTTCCTTATTTTATAGTCCACTGGACAGCCGTTGGGCGAACCCTTTCGATTACAGACGGAAGGAATCTGGCCAATTTTCTGTGCAAACACCACTTTTGTATGTGATCTTTGTGTGTGTGTGCGGGGTTCAGCTCAATTAACCCTTTTTCTGATTTCCATTAGTATGTGACACCATGCACAGCCATTTCTTTGTGTAGTGACAAAATTCACAACAAATGTCACTGTCTACTGGCACATCCGGCATTGTCGTGTTCATCGGTATCCAAATTATTACAGCTGAACCCAACTAGTCAACATAAAAGGCTGCACAATAAAGAATATTTTCATTCAAATCTGATGAGAGTGCATTAAAATATGCGACCCCCCCCTGATTTTTGCTTTTGAATGACATGATTAGCACCCATAATCTTGTGCCTTCACTATCCAATATTAATCTCAAGTGCCAGTGTTGGGCTTGAAAAACGAAGCTGGGCAGTCATTGGCGCATTGTGATATTTGAATTTATAAAGCTAATTTTTTAAAGTGAAATTGTTGTCGTCAAGAAATGGACACTTCTTGAGCCCCTTGGTTTAAGCCTGTATCCCACTGGGGTTGCGACTGTTTGGCGACATTTGCGACTGTCATTCTGTAGAATGTCCGTAGAATGTCTGCAGAATTTTTTTGTTCTTGTAGAGGTCGTCATGTTGTGGCGGGAATTTTGAACGTGTTCAAAAAATTGTTGGTGACAACTGTGGTCGCCAAGGCTTTGAAATGTGTGAAAAATTGCCCGCAGAATGTCTTCAGATTGTCTTGAGAATAAGGGGGCAAAAATTCACGAAACAATCGCAAAATAGTCAGCAGAATGTCATCAGACATTTATAAGACATTTTGAAGACTTTCTGCATAATTCCCGCCCATTCTGGGCATGCGCAGTCAGTAATGCCATCTTGACAACATCAGACACAAAAGTACATGCCAAGACAAATCTGTTGTAATTCATTCAATGGGACTGCAACTCCGTTCGTGTACTTTCTCTTGAAACAGTCGCCAATTTCAAGTCTGCAAACAGTCTTGAACTATCGCAGCCCAGTGGGATACAGCCTTTAGGGTCCAGGAAATTAAGGATTTCCCTATCTACCTGTTGGCCTTCAAACAAAAAAAGGGGAAAAAAATCAGGCAACTTTAAGGGGGTTACAGTGGGAAAAATAAGTATTGAATGCATCAATATTTTTCTCAGTAAATATATTTCTAATGGGGCTATTGACATGAAATTTTCACCAGATGGTAACAACCCAAGTAATACACACATACAAGAGATCAAAACAAATAAGTCCATAAATTAAGTTATGTGTTAATAAAGTGGAATGACACAGGGAATGTCGCCAATAACAGTTATTTAAATCCCTAGGTAAATGCGCGCGATAATTCCCCTGCGGTGCCATCACCCACCCTCTGCAATAGCTTTCTTAAATTTTTTATTAAAAAAAATCTCTGCTCTTTGGCTTGCTACTTTCACTCCCATTTTCTCTGACCTTGACTCCACTGCTCCTGCATTGTGCTCAGCTGTCTTCGACCAGTTCGAGCTAGTGTCCGTCTCCTCTCTATCACATGTAGGGAAGCTACAAACTGTCCCTCTGACAGTATTCCTTCTCGTCTTTTCAAAGAGGTTTTTTGTACTGTGGGGCCTGTTGTTCTTGCTCTGATTAATATCTGCGTTACGTCTAGGGAAGATGTAGCCCCAAAAACGTTGAACTTTTATTTAATACGACAGCGCTCGGTGGTAGTAAGAGGCAGGGAATACGGAAATCGGGTGCAAAAAGTGTATTTATAATGGCCACGTGCAGTGGTACACGGGAAAATAAGGTGCATAGTAAACAATCTATATACACAAGTATTTACAAACAAAGTTAGCGGAAAACAACAAGGTCTGAAAGCACTGCCAAATAAACAAAAGGAATAAAGCAAAACTGTACTAGAAAAACAAAAGTGCAGTACTAAATATTCACAAAATAAAATAATTAACTACCCTAACATTTGGGCAAAAACCAAAATACAGTGGGCAGCAGCTGCCGCTAAACTAGTGGTCTAGACAACAAAAAATACCTACGTGCGTGTGGAGTGTATAAGGGCCCCCGTCTACCCTTGACCAAGTTATTCGCCCCCCCCACACTGCACAGACAGACCACTGAACACCAAACGAGCCAAACATAGCTGGGGCACGGGCAGGACTTCGTAATATTTAAACTGTTATCCATGAACGGGGCAGCACCGGACTGGCTGACAGGAGATCAGCCGACGGAGGAGGAATAATCAATGCAAATGATGGACGAAGAATTGCAGTGGAGGAGACGAATCTGGCGACAAACAAACAGTAACAGAAATGCACACACAATACATCAAAAAGGGAAAACGATTTACAGGAAAAAAATTGTCCCATAACAATCTATTTGGTTTACGGTGCGTTCCAGCAGCTTTCAAACACACTGTTGAGCCGCCTCTCATCAAAAAGAAAATCCTTCACCCTTGTGTTCATTAAATTTCAGGCCAATTTCTAATTTGCCATTTCTGTCCAAGGTTTTGGAGAAAGTGGTTTTTATTCAGCTGCAATTATTCTTAGATGCCCATGGAATTTATGAGAAGTTTCAGTCTGGTTTTAGACCCTGCCACAGCACTGAAGCAGCCCTCCTGAGAGTTTCAAATGATCTCATGTCAACTGTTAACTCAGGTAGCTCTCTTGTTCTGGTGCTCCTTGACCTGACAGCTGCCTTCTACACTGTGGATCTCAGAATCTTATTATCATGCCTAGAACAGTATGTAGGCATCACAGGTATTGCTCTGTTATGGTTTGAGTCCAACCCGACAGATCAGAGCTTCTCAGTCCGTAAAGGGGAATTCTCCTCAATCATGGCTCCTCTCACTTCTGGGGTCCCCCAAGGCTCCTTTTTGGGCCTTATCCTGTTTCAGCTTTATATGCTGCCATTGGGGTCAATTTTTATGAAACAACATTGCTTTCGACTGTCTTGCAGATGACATGCATATTTATCGACCCTTAACATCTAGAAAAAAAAAAGGCCCCATACAGCCTCTTAAAAGATGTCAAACCCTGGATGGATATGAACTTTCTTAATCATAATGATAATACGACAGAGATTATTATATTTGAGCGTGATCCCACAGAGTATCTCACCTTGGGCCCCTTCATCCTTAACATCCACTCCTCCATCAAAAACCTCGGTGTGACGTTTGACTGCACTTTTAAATTGATAAACAGTTCAGCTGTGTCATAAAAGCCTGCTTCTCCCAACTCAGGCTTATAGCAAAGATAAAGGGCTACCTCAGCCTTGGAGACCTTAAAGGGGACCTATTATGCTGATCCTTCTTTTAATACATATAAGTAATGTTATGATGTTGGATGTCCATACTCAACCTCTGAAAAGTTTCTGAACATAAGATACAGGGGTTTTGCCGTAATCCAAGAACGTGATTTCGTGAACGTGATTTCCTCTCTGAACAGCTCGTCCCGAGATCTTCATGAGATCTTGGCAAAACCTGACGTCAGGTTGTGCCATCCAATTAATACAGACCTAGCCAGAGCCAATCACGGTGCTGGATCTGCCCACACCGGAAACTATTCTAGCAGGCACAAACAACTGCGGATCATACTATACCTCAGTAGCGTCTACACTTTTGGAAATACAAAAGAACCGCAGATCATTTGAGGTGTAGTTTTGTCAGTATCTCTCCCAAAGCTGCTTGTCTGTTTATTTTTGAACGCGAAGAAAAGCACCTATTTCTCTTCCAAAAGACGATGCCACCAGAAATCACTGTGTAGCTTTTTTGTTTGTTGGCAGCAAACAGCCACGGCCAAAGGGAACGTGTGCTCAGCATTTCACCAAAGACAGCTTTGTCAATAAAGGATAATTTGACGCTGGATAAGCGTTTCAGCTGCTTCTCAAACCTAAAGCAGTTGCATCGATCAAGCACTCGGAGCCACAACCTGTAAATAACGATATAACAGCAAATAATGTAAGTGAAGCTAACGTGTTACGGGTGACTAGCAGAACCGCTAATGATAGTTAGCACTAACAACTGGCCTCAAACGTAGGCTTTGTAAAATATCTGAAGATAAAGCCTGTATCAGTCGCGACTGTCCGTGACTCACAGAAGCGAAAGCTGTAAGTTGCTTTGACAGCATAAGCCTACCTAACGTGATAGCCTGTTGATTGTGGCTGTAGCACTGCGGCTAATGTAGCCAAGTTACTCTTGCTAATGTTTGTGTCCTAAATATGCTAGAGTAATATCAGTGGGCATTCAACAGAAGGTGTGTGAACATAAACCTCATTTGAAGCTAACTATATTCTTGTTTGTAATTTGGATGCTTGGTACAACTGTCCACGGTAACGGAACTTGCTGTCTGTAAAACTTGTATTGCAAGGGTTTGTCTCTGTGGTTGTTAAGACCGCTCGGTTACCAGCTGCTGCATGTTAGTTTGCGTGCTGTGCTACTTAAAAATGCTCCTGGTTAACTTACATGCAGTAATTCTGATCGGTATGCTTGTGTTACTTCGGTAAGCATCAATGTGGCAGTTTCATCATAACGTTGCTCGATTGTAGCCACTACAGTTGAAGCTAACCGGACAGGTGCTGTATGTGTCTGCAAAGTTGGGCTGAAAAGGCTGCAGTTAGACTAGAAGTAGGTTTTGCAGAGCTTGGGATAAGCATTTGGGTTTGTTTACGGCTGCTTGTGATCGCTTCACTTATCCATGACCGGGATCAGCCGAATACTTCACCAATATCTGGGCTAGCTCTCTGATGCTACCGTGAAAGCAATCGTGAAACACACAAGCTATAACATGTCTGGTATAACAAACGATTTCTCTGCACTGCCGTGGCATAATTTCATCCCCCTTTAGAAATTGTTCTGGCTAATACATAAGCAACTGTCCACGCTAACGGAACTTATGGTCTGTAAAACCTGTATTATGTTCATGACATAACTGGTGCGCTCTCTAGCTGTTGCATACTATCTATAAAGCTGCTTTCACATTGGACGCGAAACAAATTTTTCGCGCGATAGATTACATTCAAAGTCAATACAAAGACAATGCATTGACTTTGAATGTAATCTGTTGCGCGAAAAATTTGTTTCGCGTCCAGTGTGAAAGCGGCTTTCGTGCCCATTTTCCGCGAGCAAACACCGGTCATTCCAACGCAATAAGTAAACCATTACCACAGACAATTTCCCAAAAGGCCATTTAGCGTGGAGCTTTTGACCCTCCGTCATATACCAGCGCAGAAGCTGTTCGTTAGTCCACGCTAACGACACACCAGTTATGCACATGAACCAGCAGGTCCTTATAATACACTCCAAAGAGTCCATAAGTTGTTGGTTCACTTTTTGCTGCTCCTCGCTGTCCATGTTTCCCTCTAAACTCAGACCCACCGGATTTCTACAGTCTCCGGTCTACACTTGGGTATGTCGACCCGTTCTACAAATGTGTCTGTATGGGGTGGATTCCAGCGCTGGAGGACTCGAGTCCCGATTTCCAAGGACTCGGACTCGGACTCAGCTCTGAGGACTCGAGGACTCGGTCCGAGACCGAACACGAGTCCTTTAAAAAAATGCAAATATTGGTGCAACTTGAATGGAATATCGTAAAAAAATTTAAAATCGCGATTTACCTCAAACTTAGCCATGTACCATTGTACTGTGTACTCCTGCAGTCACAGTTACATACATTATATAAATAGAAGCGTCCATGCATGCAGGCAAGACTGTCAGAGTGTCGGTCACGTAGGTTATTCTGGTCAATTACCATAATCTTGAAGCTAGCACAGGATTGACCGGGAAACAGCACGTTATTGAAAAGCCATTGATTTGTAGTTGACCGGGAAATATGATCAAAAAGTAGTTGATGTATGATTGACCGAGAGATCATCGTGTGGTTGTCCAACTATTGCATCCAACGTATCTCATTTTGGAGCCCAAGCACCCAGGTAAGCACACAATCTGATATGAATTATACAAAAACAGGTTTTCCTGCTTGATAATAACCTAGGCCTGTGAACATTAACAGTAGCTAACTGTGTCCGGGGTATTGGAGACTCGATCACAAATTATAGGCTGTTTGTATATATAAACTTTTCGGTTCCTATCCTACATGGTAGGCAAGCTCGAATATCCCCGACCAGAATAGCTGGCTAACCTCGGCTTTATTTTCTAGTATCGTTAACAAAATGGCAAAGTAAGCAGATGTAGGGGAAGATGCATGAATGTCATTAATGGAGAGATGGAGTGATAGCCACTGTATTTCTAAGAAGCACCGTCAACATGCCAAGACTTTTTACCACTAGCTTGGCATTAACTAGCACTGAGACAGTAGGCTACAACTGGTATATTCCACTTAGCAGCTTATGGGAAAACAGCATTATCGTGGTAAATTCAGCGTAGGCAGGCTACAGCTCACGGTCAAAGCATTGTGGCCAGCGACGATATGGTACTAATTTTTTCAAGATTAGCCATTCCACAGCCTGGCTCCAGTCAAACTACACTTGTAAGTAGCTAAGTTTACCTGGCGCAAAGCAGTTTACGCTGCTGAAGTGGTTATTGCAACAAAAAGGCAACGTTGCCGTGCATGAATGAAAAATTACCAGGGAATGATTGCTCAAGATAGCGTATTTGACCTAGCTACGATGAGCACAAGCCACGTAAGGCAATGCAAGCTATCGTCATCCTGTCTGAAATAAATAAAAAAAGGCCCACCTGATGGAGATTAAATGACAGAAATGCCATGGTACAGTACAAATATCATGCCACCGTATCCATCATGCAATTTTCTTATGGCCTGAACAAACGCAATGTGGGGCTTAATAAAAAGTCAGCGACCACGGCGGGCCAAAATTAAACTGAAAACCCATCTTACCTTTTCGTGAGTTTGACTGTTTTTTATTACTGGGCAGTTACCCTCAGCACTGCCACAGGCTGATCGCCTCCAAATGCTACGCAACATTGATGCAGTAATTCGTGCAAAATGAGCCCCAGCCAATTTTTGAGTGCATACATGCATAATTTTCAGAGGGCCAACATTGCTGTATTA
The DNA here is from genome assembly GCA_029692085.1 of Gymnothorax javanicus. Lineage (NCBI taxonomy): Eukaryota > Metazoa > Chordata > Actinopteri > Anguilliformes > Muraenidae > Gymnothorax > Gymnothorax javanicus. The sequence continues at coordinate 87,821,317 of CM056195.1, read as the reverse complement.
AAAAAACCTTTCTTTAATTGGTGTTATGTAATATTCTAATTTGTTGAAATCAATTTGGTGTTTTCATGAGCTGTAAGTCATAATCATCAGATTTAAAACAAATGAAGGCTTGAAATATTTCACTTCGTGTCTAATGAATCTATAATATATGACGGTTTCACTTTTTAACTGAATTACTGAGAAAAAAAAAAAAAACTTTTTCAAGACATTCCAATTTTCTGGCCTGCACCTGTATAACCCGAAGATAGTTTGAGCATCATTTTAACATGGATAATATCACTAACTGACAGGTGGGGCGCAGGGGTTGTGTTCTCACTTCCTCTTCGTAGTTAGTTGCCCTTTGTTTTTCATGAGAGCTTCTGGGGAACTCAGATTAATGGCCCTCTAACGCGCATAATCAACTGAAATCGGCCAGTTGAGCTTTCGCCATACTTCAATTGACAGATTAATGCAAACATAAAATAATCTAAATTCATCCATTCTAGTTGGGTCTGTTTTCTTTTGATTTGTTTTTCAATCAGTATGGATTTCTTGTGAAAAAATGCAACCAAAAAGAAAGACAAAATAACAAAAACAATTCAATAGGTCCATCTGTCAAAAAAGGGTACCTTACAATGAATAAAAAATAGGTTAATTGCGATATTAATTTTGCACATTTGAAGGCTTGATAAGTAAAGTAACAATTATATAATGATAATGATGATGATAATAATGATGATGATTATTATGATAATGATGGTAATAATGATGATGATAATAATGATAATGATGGTAATACTAGTAGTGGTCGTTTCAAAATAGAATTTGCCTGTTACAGCACTCCTTTTTTACTCTTCTATTTTTTCATGTTTTGAGTAACTAATAGCATACTGTACATTAAATCGTAAGGACATTATATTACACTTACGTGTTAGAGGCTAAAGTGTTGTTAAAATTTATCCGACTAACCAGTTCACGGATGGAAGCAGCCTGCTTATGACCACTGCCTAATAGCTAGGGAAAATTCTGTTCCAAAAGATGTGTTTGCATCAATGATGGTCTTCCAGAATGGTTTTGCAAGGAAACGTGTTACGTCCCCATTGGTCTACGGGTGAAGGAAGTAACAAATAACCAGATGGTAATAGGTTGAAGTGAAGGTATTGCTTAATGCAGGCGTTTCGTGAGTAAATTGAGTAACAAATGAGTGACTGGTACACGGGGGAATGGGAAAACAAAGGACCGAAATGGTGTTACTCAAATAAAATAAAAAACCAAAAACGGGCTTAACCAACTGTACAGAAAAAAAGGAGAAAATAAACAACATCAGTGAGTAGCACCACTAAACTAAAGGCTAACAAATTGCAAAGACGAGTGCTCTTATCTGGTCCTGTCTCCAGGTTAAAACACATACAATTAACAGAGTTAAACTTCAGAATTACAGATTCAAGTCATTATACTTCGTACCGTTGTCTAACAATCAATAAAGCAACGAGTAACCACCGGCATGCGAGTTACAGATTCAAGTCCTTATACTTCATATGATTGTCTAACAGTCGGTACTTCATATGACTGGCAAAGACAACGAGTAACCACCGGAGTGTAAGTTACAGATTCGAGTCATTATACTTCATATGACTGTCAAACAATCAATACTTCATGCAACTGACAAAACAACGAGTAACCACCAGAGTGAAAGTTACAGATTCAAGTCACTATACTTCATACGATTTTTAACAATCAAGGCACGCGAGACAACGGGTAATCATCGAGTTTAACAGAACGGGACGGACTGCTCACATTTAATCACAGAATGTGCGTTTGACAGATCGCTTTATAGAAGAAACGTGGTGTGTTGATCTGGGATTGGAGGAGGACAGGAACAGCAGACCAATCATGCACGTCAGCGAGCAGGCAGCGGAGCAGACAGGAGGCTGGTGATGGGCTGGGCTGGGTTGAGCACCAATGAAAAACAAGGGCTAGGGCTCGCACAGAGTAATTCGCATGAATGACAGATATTTGGAGACAGAGAGAGATTAAATCACGTGGGAATGGAGACGGACCCACTGGGGTCGTAACAACATGAATGATGTCATATTGGTAAAAGGTAGTTTTATCAACATTCTGGTCATAGTTCACATAAAACGGTACATGTCAAATTTGCACAGTGACTCGAGAACTCGGAATCGGATACTGTGACTCAGACTCAGTCTTGGTGACCAAGGACTCGGACTTGGACTCGGATTAGGTGGACTTGACTCCAGCACAGGTGGATTCTAGCATTCCCTCAATCCTAGCTATAGAGTGGAAATACCGGTGTACTCACCATAGAAGCCGTGGGTAGATAGCAAATTCGAGCTTGAGCTGCCAGACTTTACTTTCGCCCTCCACTTTCGCCCGCTGCATTTATTAGAACAAGTTCATTTCATTAGATCTATACACATGTACAGCGTTTGATTGCGGCACTTCCCTACCGATTCCTTAGCTCAGATGGCAGACGCGTATCACGTTACACACTAGGGAGGCCGACCTGGAAAACTGCGTTCAACCAAGTCCTGCCCAGCTCCGCCCTCCACAGAGCTGGCCAATGAGAATAAAGTGGGCACACGGGGAGGGGGGAGCCATAGCGGAAGAGCCGCCCAAACGAGGCGTTTCAGGCAGAGACTGCAATGGACTTCAAATGGGGTCTCTTGAGGATGGCAGTATGAGCTAAATAAGGACCCTTTTTTGGATTTTGTACGATCAGGAGTACTCAAGGGGAGTCCAAGATCAAAATATAAACTTGGAAATGTACCATAATAGGTCCCCTTTAAGAGCATAATCCATGCTTTTATTACCACACGGCTGGATTACTGCAATTCCTTGTATGTTGGTTTTGACCACTCATTGACGCGTCGCCTGCAGCTTGTGCAGAACGCAGCAGCTTGGCTCGTCACCGGTAAGCAAAAGCGAGACCACATCACTCCAGTTTTGGCCCCTCTTCACAGGCTACCAGTGCGTTTCAGAGCTGATTTCAAAATTTTGTTGTTTGTTCTTAAAGTTGTCAATGGACTGGCACCCCAGTATCTAGCTGAACTCCTGCACTTTCATACCCCAGCAAGAGTGCTGAGGTCAGCAAGCCAGCTGTTGCTGGAAGTCCCTATAATGAGGCTAGAGTCAAGAGGTGACTGAACCTTTGCCCCCCGACTCAGGAACAGCCTCCCCTGGCACATTAGATCTGCCCAGATACTGGAGATTTTCAAATCTTCTTTGAAGACTCACCTTTTCTCTCAATTCTGGTAGAGCTGGACTCCTGATAACTTTTTAACCATAATTCTTGTATGCAATGTATGCAATGTATAGTATTTTATGGTATCCATATCTGTATTGTTTTGAAATTCCCCTTTCCTTATCGACCTGTACAGGACTTTGGTCAACCTCAGTTGTTTTAAATATGCTTTATAAAAAGAAATTGAGTTGAGCTGAGTTAGGCACGACCTGTAAATAATTGAGGATTACAGAAAAAAATCAGATTTTCTTTTTCAAATCAGCTTAGCTAGCAATGGCTAAAACTCAGAAATGCGAAGCTTATAAATAGCTTTTGCCAGGAATGGCAGTAGGACATTCTGCTTGCAAATTAGAGCTTTAAGCCAGCAGATTCTAATATTAAGGCCAGCAATAATTGGGAGAAATAACACTGACTGGAAATTCAGCAGTGATTGGGCTAATTTTGAAGCCAAAACTTCTAACCACATTCATCCATTGGTGCAGGAACAAGAAAATATTAATTTCATAAGATTACAGATATTAAGGTTGAGCTTGCCAGATTAACTCATAAGAAAATGAACATAAAATAAGTGAAAGGGTGCTAGGCCAAAACCATTTGATTGCTGCTACAATCTCTCACCCTTGTGAGCAGGTACCCTTGGACTTCATGCAATGAGTTTAAAGGAGATCTCCAAGATGAAACAAAAGCCTGATGAATCAATAAATAGGCATATTAAGTTCTCATTCTGACCCATAAAATCATCACTGATAGTTTCATTTCATAAATAGAGGCAGCAGAATCAAGAAAAGCAAAACAAAAACAATGAAAATGAGCTCTCGCGCGATGTGAGGTAAGACGCGACTATGACGTGGCATCGCCCATGTAAGCAATCAGTCAATAGCCGCGCTGTAATTGACAATCAGCTCACTATGAATAGGCAGATAGAACCTTATGCTTTCGAACCCATTATACAAGCTAGTCAAGTGGAAGAACCCTTTCATTCAGACGAAAGTTCTTCAGATGAGGGAGTGCTGAACAAGAAAGAATGGAAAACATCGCTTAGTGTGCTTGTGGCTACAGGTGTGCTATCATACCAACAAGACTGGAGTGTATGTGCTGCAGTGAACTAAATGCAGCGCAGCATGTATTGGGGGAGATTTCCGGGGAGACTCGCCCAAGGTGCTTAACGCAGCATCCCGAATTTCCATCGGTCTGTCTCTCAAGAGAAGCTCATTGAGTCCTGGTGATCCAAATGCGTGAACTACGAGGACACGTTCCACAAGTATGGACTAATAGGTAGGTCCCTTGACCTTAGCATGCTTAGGCCGATTCTGAACCAGATTTTAAAAAAATAACAATGCCCTCTTTAGTGACGCGCCGTGGGAGCTAAATTGGATTATGCAGAATCCTCACCGTTAAACAAAGGACAACTCCCTATTACTTTGCTTGATTAACAATCAGAGGATTGATTAACTAAGTTACACGGACGAAACGGCAGAATGACGTGCCAATATCAGTTTCCACAACTTTATTGCTCAGCGCATCAAACTTAAAACGCTCACTAGACAGTCAATTTGTTCATATTTGCTTACAAGAAGCTAAAGCAATGCCATTAACAATGCCGCTTTCAATGCTTGGTCAATATGTTTACAATAATCTTTTCCCCCTTGAATGCGTACCTTGCAATGTCATTTTCAGTCTTCTTTCATGATACGATCCCTAATTCAATTATTTCATTTTGCTGGCTGCACAGGCTGGTTGCATACAGGAGCTTTACCTGGTGGATGCACTCCAGATTAGGGAAAAAGATCAGATGATTGATACCATCATGTGTTGTCTTGGCCATCAGAGATGCTTTTCTGGAACCAGACAATCAATACGCAGGCTTCAAAGAGGCGGACAATGAAATTGAAGATGCATGGAATTTGTAGACTTTATTAATCATTTGCTATAACACGTGTATTTAAAAAAAAATGTTACTGTAATTGACATAAAATTATAATAAATTCAGCACAGAGTTTATATACATATTGGTGCTCATTATCTTTATGAAACACTTCTTAGCAAAAAGCGATCAATGTGCAGCCAACAACGCACTTTTTGGCGGACAAGGAATAGTAGCAATACTGCGTGGGAGGTCTGGTCGGGCATCTCTCTCACTAGACTCCAAGCCCTGCAGTTTACTATCCACAACTGCCACCATCATCTCATACACATGTGTGTACTTTTTCTCTTGGTAAATAGGTTTGACAACCCACTCTTTCTTAGATTTTGGAAAAACAAGCTTGTATCGCATGGTACCAACTGTATCAGATGAGGCAGTTTTCTTGGACACAACAGCATGTTGCCTCCCCGCATTGGAATTATGATCCAATGCTGCAAGCTTTGTGCGAACCGGCATACCCTCAAAGTGGAAATGCTCTCGTTTCGGACAATATTTGGTCAGCAGACTGTGGAAGACCTCAAGCTGTCCAGTGTGATTGAAATCACAAAGTTTCTTTATGTCTTTCTGACATATCAAAAACATATCATATCATATTTTCTGTCTATCAAACACAACCTTCTTCAGGGCTGTGTGAGAAGGTGAGCCAGGTTTTAGCCACTTCTTCTTGTGGCTTTCTTCCCTTTCCAATGGTGGATGTGCACACTGGTGAAAATGTCTGAAGCCATCCCACTTGTGTTTGTTAATACTATGGTGCACAACTGAGTTCCATTTCTCAGTCAAAACTTCATGATTTCCATCACGTCTCTGAGGCCCACCACAGCTGATTTGAAATGGCGTGAATCTAAAAGAGAAAGGTCAAGGGCATCTTTAGATTTAGCCTTTGCTGTTAACTTTTTTGAAACACTTTTAGCTTGGTGCCAAACATCAAATTGATTTTTGATATCTGGAAATTCTTTCTTGAGCATGGCTTCAACTGCAGTGTGGCGGTCGGTGGCAATAACCCTTATGAGAAACCCAATCTGAATTAGATTCTGTAAAACTTTTCTGCAAGCATCACGTTCCATTCCAACACAAGTACCAATCTGAGTTACTTGTCCGAAGTTGAAACCTAATATGAGATCAGACTCAGATTCCATCAAGCCAGAACAACGATACTTAGCAGAATGACCCAATAGGAAAAATAGGAAAAGGATATGTCGAGAACTGAGGGCGCTATGGCGCTGAAACAAAATCGGCACATTTTATGACCTTTGACCTATATAACCTTTAAAATATGGTCAAATAAAAAACCCATTATATATATGATGAACCCTTGGCAGAACACCCTACAGTAAAAATTTGAGCTTCTTAGCTCGTAGAATAAGGGAGCTCGTGCTGTTTGAAGTTTTGCAGAAAAAGCCGCGTGGTGGCCCAATCAAGAATAGCAGCACAACCAAAATCAAACACGGGCTAGATCTTGGGCCCATATACATGCATATAAAATAGGAAAAGGATCTGTCAAGAACTGAGGGCGCTACGGAGCTGAAACGAAATCAGCACATTTTATGACCTTTGACCTATATAACCTTTAAAATTTGGTCAAATCAAAAACCCATTACAAAATATGATGAACCCTTGGCAGAACACCCTACAGTAAAAATTTGAGCATCTCAGCTTGTAGAATAAGGGAGCTAGAGCTGTTTGAAATTTTGCAGAAAAAGCCACCTGTTGGCCAAACCAAGAATGGCAGCAGGCCCAAAATCAAACTCGGGCTAGATCTTGGGTCCATATACATGCATATAAAATATGAAAAGGATCCGTGGAAAACTGAAAGCTGTATCGCGCTAAAACGACGTAACGCACGCACGCACGCGCAACAGACCACCACCACTAATGACCCTAAGTACAGCATAAACCCCTTTGGCCTGTCGGCCAAGCGGGCTAAAAAGTTGTCTCTGACATAAAATTAAGACCCAGATAATGTTGCAAATGTGCCACCACTAAAAAGAACAGCTGATTTACCAGAAGATTACCTGCTGGAAGACTACCAATTGGTTGTGATTGCCAGTTCAGAGAATGCCCATTTACACAAGACATTTTTACACATATCATGGGACCATGTGTTGATGTATTTGATTTTTCAATAATATGAAAAGCACAGCTACATTGTGGACACTTGACTAAAGAAAGTAACTTATCCAGGCATGAATCAAAAATTAGGAATTTTCTTTCAAACTCAAGAGAATGGCTGACTGAAATTTCTTCATGTTGACTCTGGGAGGATTCCCAAACTGATGAATTTGCAGTGCTTGGATTATATGAAACATATTTAGAGTCATCTTTCCAGGTATATTCTGTATCTAAAGCACAGTTCTCTAAACTGAACTGATGAGATGCAGTCAGTGTTGTAGAGTCACATCCAGGCTTGATAGGAGACAACATGGACAAGCCTGAAATAACATGACAAACTGCACCATCTTTCTTAGGGCTAGATGTAACGGGCAGTTTTGGCATTGCTGTGGTGACAGGGTGCGGGCAACATCCACCATGCTCCTTGGCACTGGATGTTAATGGCACCGATGGATTCGCTGGAGCAGTCGCCGTCATCAACTGTCCACAGAAACAAGCAATGTCTTCTGTCTGACATCCTGAAGTTACAGGGCCAGACTTCAATACTGGAGTAGTGGCTGTCATGAACTGTCCACAGAAACAAGCAATGTCCTCTGACATTCTACAGCTACAAGGCTAGACTTCAATACTGGTACCTGTAAATACATCTAGAAACATTGAAATACCATCATGCTGTACTGAGACATGATAAAACTATCCAAGTGTCTACAGTTTACTCACAGAGACATTTTCACTCTTTGAGTCACAATCCCTCAGATACTGCTGCTGCCACATCCAGTTCCTGTGTACCATCACTTATTATTGCAGACTGATCATGTGGGTTAGGGAGTAACCATGGTGGGAGTGATTACCTCCTGGATGGTGCCTCTTATAGTGCATCACTGACCAGCTGAAAATTGCACAAAGGCGTTTCAAACGGTCTTTTATTTCATTTCAGCAATTTAAACGATCGTGACACGCAGGTTAGATCGCTTGATGCGCCTGATAAACTCGCCAGGACTAATAGTTGTTAAAATAAAAGGGATGTGACTGTGCCCACCCCCTCTCCCCAAATTCTAGTTCTGGTGCCAACGGTATTATTATGATTACTATGTAGTTAAATCTTCATCTCCCATTCTGCATAAAAATAACTGGTTTAAACGGTATGAGTTGTTGACGTGGGGGCAAAAAAGTTGCAAGACTCAAACCGCATTCCAGTCTACTTCGAAGTGTTAAAGCCCAATAACAGTGGCACTGGTGCTTACGGCAGGTCTACTCTGTACTTACTCGTTTGCGTTCGTTCAGTGCCGCAATTTTCAATGCACTGGGCCGATTTGTGTGACCATGACTTGGTGTTCCAGACTTGGACGCAATAACAGGCTCCACTGGGACAGCATCGTCTTTAAGTTTCCAGATACGCTTTGTGCCTATGAACTCTGCAGGCATATCACGCTTGAAATCATCTGCGGAGAAATGTGCACTACACACAACAGTGTTTTTCATGGCCGTGAATTTCCGGATATTTCCAACATCCGTGCAAATGTTTACCAGCCATTTGCGTACCAGTTCCTTATCATTTGGAAAGTCAAAGAACTTGACTTCCTTATTTCGTGCTGAGTGATTGTTGCATCCATAAACTAAACAATGAGGCATTTTTGAGCTGATAAAAATGGACAATAGCACGAGGAATAGCAACCACATGTCCATTCAATTTTGCATTATGTACAATGTCAAAAGTGTAATGAGGGCAACGCCAAGTCATAATCACGAACTACCTCGCAGTGATCTCGCGATATGAATAGCAGACAAATTTTTATGACAGCTGTTAAAAAACATTTTTCTATGAATTGTTCATAACTTTCAGTTTTTTTTTTTTGAGAATGGCATATATTATATTTAATACAATGAATAGAAAAATACAAGGGTTGACTTGGGGTTTTTTTCTCCTTTAAATTTCAGAAAAATAATTCGGCTCCATATTAGACCAGCAAGTTCTTCACCATTCTGACTCCTGATCAGTCTAATTGGTCACAACTGACAAAGAAAATGGGATGACTCACTGACAGAGATTTCTGCTTATGGCCAGTTTATCTGCATAACTTCCAGAATTGCGCATTTCTGACAGATTCCGTATCACTCTCTGGTTTATCCATGACTCTGCATTGGTGTTTTTTACTTTCAGTTTGACCTGCATGCAATGCATGAGCCAACAAGAGTCCAAGGATTGCAAGGACGTTAACAGGTGACAAGCTGTGCCTACCCAGCGTTGGTTTGGAGTCAACCTGCATGTGATGAGTGAGCCAGCAATGGCTTGTGTACAGCCAAGATCTGAACAGCTAACATAATTTGTGCTTTGCAGGAAAAGAAACCCACCCATCTATCTTGCAGATGAGTGGCACGTTCCTTAGAATCAAAATTGTGCTGATGTTCATAAAATTTTGAACAGTGGAAACAAATCTGCCAGTTGCGTGCTCCAAGACCCCGCAGTTAATCAGCAAAATGCAATGTAACGCGTTAACCACTTCACAGCAGCAGCAGCAGCAAGTCAAAAAGACGCAAAAAATTTTCTCAGTGGTTTGACAACTGTGTAAATGCTGTTTCCCTTTCAATGCAACTTGCATCTCAAGCTTATTCTTAACTTATTAGCTCATTCTTAAAAATGTGTGCAGTTTAATTAGAGTAATGTTTAATGTTAAAGCAACACTAAGTAACTTTTCAACCTTCATATAATATTTTCAGAACTTTTGTTATGGTACATCGACTTAACAACAGGTTGAATGACACCTCTGTCATGGCCTGAGGGTGTCTGTATCACTTTCACTGGCACTAAGCAGTTTCGATGTGGATGGTAGGAACCCCTCCACACAAAAACTACAAATGTATTGACTGCTTTACCACATAGGTCACTTCCCCCTTTCCTCAGTCGTTAAAAAGACGGAAGTCAATGCAAACGCCTATGTGGGATTACCGCTATCATGGCAGAAGCAGCAAGAAAACCAAAGAAATCAAAAGTTTTGTCTGGGGAGACTAAAGAACGAAAGCGAGAGACTAACAGAATCAAAGCCCAGACAAGAGTCAATATTGGCCAGGCTTTCACTCGCTGGCGTGAGCTCAAAGACGAGGAAGGATGTCCGACCGATGCTGCCTTGGCCCTGTTACTGCTAGACAAGTAAGTAACGTTACACATTTGAGTTTGTTGTGTGGCTGGTCGTGTCACTGTAGAGCTGCGAACTATCAAGCTGGTGGCTATTTATTGCTACCACGCAAATTTCCAATAGCTAACATTAGCATTATCATTGTGATTTGAGCATCGCAAGCGATGACTGCAAACCGCAAGCATAAATGTTTGAGTAGAATATGTACCTTCCACCTGTGGAAAGTACCAAAGATGGAGGATCAGTCATACTGAATCATTGTGGGATTATCGTCTCACTTAGTATGTACTTGACCAAGTAGTTTCTGATAATTGTTCGGTAATAGTTTCAGAGACAAACGGGATTCTTGTCGTGTTTTTTGTTGAGTTGAGTACAATGATCGCAAAAGAAGTTTATCAAATGCGTCGGTGCGTCAAACCGCGTTGCTCACTCTAAATAATCAGTAAAACAAAACCCGTGTGCATTGAGTTATGACTTTTCATAGTCCTGCTTATCACTAGCACCTTGCGCTGATTGTAGCTAAAATTACAGGGATTGTTGCTCGTTTAAACATTTCTTATTTTCAACATCATCATATGATATTGTTTAGCCACAATTAGATACATTACCTCAAACAGCCGCTGGAAACAGAAAACATAGTTTGGACTAGGGCTGTCAATGAATATTCCATATTCTAATACATATCGATTTTCTATCAATAAAACGAACCACCGACCGTGAAAATTAATTATCGAATATTTAAAAAGTCACGTCAAGATAATTAACCCAGTGTCAGTGTGTGCAGTGTATTGCGGGTGGCTACCAACGCGCTATACTGCAGAGACGGCTCACTGTCTTGAAACTGTCATATCTTTGTGCCGGGCGTGCGCAGTGCATGCCGGTTTGACAGCCAGCATTTGCCGTGAGCTTTGAGTGGCATAATTACGTTCCCCTGCTTCAATCAACGCATATTGTAAGAGATTCTCGCGTGAAACTGAAGTCCTTGTACGTGGAGGTGTATCAGTTTCAAATGCGTTACGGTGATTATGACTCCAGACTTCTCACGCTTTTCTTTACTCAGGGCTTGGAAGCAATGCATGTGTTTCATTATTGTTTAAATTATTTAAATGAAATAAGATCATCTGAAACGTTGTTATGCAATTCCATTTTTTCCAATGATGACTTACCGAAATCAAATTTTGTGTGACCTTGACCTTTGACATATAAACTTTAAAAACAATAGGTCTGTGGCGAGTAACCTATGGTAACATGTCTCTAAGCTTTGTTAACACTGTGTCATGGTTTGTGAGGTTTGCGTGTTGTTTGGACCTTTCTTTGCGGTTCTCGTCCGGGGATGATATTGAATTCCTGAGTGGCTGTGTTTAGATTCGCACTATAGCCGAAGATATCTTAAGTCAGCTTTGGTATGACTTTCTATCTTCTTATTGTTGGTGTTTCTTCTCCCTTTTTCTATCTCGCTTTGCTTCCGTGGTTCGGACTATTATACGTCCTTTGGAAGCACGAAACTATGCTTGGTCTATATTATTCTCTGTGTTTGTACTGTGTTCGTGCTGCTCTCTTTCTCTCTGTCGTTGCGCTTGGCCTCCGTATACTACTGGCCATTACACACTGGTGCAGGATAAAGGGCAAAAGGGTGCGTAACTAACAAACTGACTGACAAACAGATGTCTAACAAAATCAACTGTTATAAAAATGCTATTATTGAGATTTGGGTATATCTTAAAGCAAAGTAACCTGATATTCAGCAATGATTGGATCTCACTAAATATGTCAAAATATGAGAAGGTAGAGGGCAGCTCAGAGTTCATGGGAAGCACAGTCACGAACCACCAGTCATATGCAGTTGCTTACCACATGCTGTTAAGGCATTGGGAAGTTTCACTCTAATGATGACAGCGCATGAGACGCTTGGAATGCAAAGGCTGAGGATGAACAATGAGCGAGATGTTAAAGAGAAGCTCGTAGATTTAATTGCACCCAGATTTTGTGCTATATTTACTATGAAGAATAATCTGAATGATGACAGGGTCATTTCAAAGCAAAATCTTGGGATGTAAGGGTAGAGCCCACGATATTGACTCACCTGTGGAACCTGGTGGGCTCGCAGTTTGCCTGCAGCAAGAATGGTTTTGAGCAGAGGTGGGTGACAAGGGTTGTATCTGCCCTTGATTTTTGCACCAACCTCTGGCCTTCAATTTAGTGAATTATCTTCATTAGCCAGACTATTTATGAAATCTAATGTTTCTGCTGCATTTCGTTAAATTAACATGAATGACCACCTGACTACTCCTGTCAACATAAATAAAAATTTCTTTGATCTATGAGCACATCTTTGTTTGTGTATGCAACCAATAGCTTAATTAGGATAACTGATAAAAATAAAACCTGCATACACTCCAGGGCTGGAATTGCCTACCCCCTTGTTTACAGAAATACCACTGATTCTAGGGGAAGAACCACAAAAAGTGTTTGAGTGGCTTCTGGTAGCGACTTTAGAATACCTGAAAATTAAGGCTGAATGAGGAACAGTAATGAAAAGGGTATTGCCTATTACCACCTTGGAAAGATTCCAAAACTGAACCGAAATCATGATAGCTTCGATGAAAAACAGGACAGAAATGCTTATTTGATGACAAAACTTATGATGCGTTCCATTTACCTCGTAAGTCGGAGCTGGGAATGACGTCACAGCCGAGTTATCAGCGTTCCAGTTACAAAGTCGGAAAAAAGTTGCCAACCGCCATAAACCGGGAAGAAGAGTAGTAAAACAAGATGGTCACGCCTACTTAAAGCTATTCTCGCGTTTGCCTTTGTCCGAATATAAGCAACCTCTGGACAAATATGCGGTCCTTCTGCAACCTTCAAACACGGTGGATTTCCATATATATACGTCGAACCATGTATACGGCTGATTCAGTGCGACAAACATGAGTCAGAAGTAATAAACTGAATATTACAGGAGCTTCTAATTACTGTTTACACCTGGTGCAGCCATCTTTGAATGTTAACTCGGGGGTAGTGAAGATTCTCTGACTTTCCGAGTTGGAAATCCGACCTCGGGGGGCGTTCCAGTTGAAACTTCCGACTCGAACTTGGAAATTCCGACTTCCGAGTACAAATGGAATGCAGCATTATAGCCCAGCACAGACAAAGCTTAGACTGCAGTGGGCCTTTTGCAGGGGAAACAGCAACTTTTAAGCGAATGTTTTCAGTATCATACAGGCCAAAGAATTTTGCTAATCGCTGCTTTTGGTTTTATGTTATTTATTTATTTGGAATTTGCAGATTAACCCAAATCAAATCATTGAGAATGAGTCCAAATGAAACCTGGGAAGCCATTTGCATTGCAAACTGAAGGCAAAGAAGAGAGCGATTGTTTTGTTTACGACTTTGATGCCTTAAATTGGATCATTTTCCTATTTTGCCCAGGAATTCAGGGATAGAGGCAGGCCCAGGGTTTTAAACCTAAAAATGACAGGACTGCTCCAACATCTGAATGTGTGACACAAAGAATCAGTTTGGATTATTACTTGAAACTGAAAAAGAAAAAATGACATTTGCTAAGGATGAGATGGAACGCATTCCAAAGGAACAAAGTAGGTTCGAAGCCATTCGCCCTTAAAGGAGCAGTGTCATGATTACTGCGCATGCTCAGAACTTCGAAAAGTTTTTAGCCTAACAAGAAATCAAACGAAGTGAAAGCCAAAATCTGATTACATCCTTGCTAATCCATCTTCGTTTTCCATTGTATTTATATATTCTACTTACTCAGGCATTATGCTTCTTATATTGAGGACTTTTCTATAGAAATTTGAGGATTGAAAGCGCTATTTGTGTACTTAAGCAGAGGGATATGAAGAATGTAAGCTGGTATTCCAACTGCCAATAAACATCATAGAAGAGGAGGAAGATATGTCATCCTCTTCTCAGAGCTCTTTACATAACTCCCTGGTAACAATAGCTTGTAGCCACTGCCATAGCATTTCCTGCCTCGGGCCAACATTCTTCACATATTCTTATTTTGGCTTATTGGCATCACACTGAGTAATGTTGAGACAGACTCAGACTAATAATGGCTTTATATACAGTTGCAATCAAAATTATTCAACCCCCGCTGCAAATTAGGTTTACTGGCAAAATTTACTAACTTTCAGCTGTTTGCAATGAACAGATCAAACAAGAACAATTTAAATAGCTCAACACAACAAATATTACAAGTGTCTTCTCCAAATTCAGCACAAAATGTCACTTTTAATGACAACTGCAGGCTCAAAATTATTCAACCCCTTCATGACAAGCATCTTTAATACTTAATAGAGCACCCTTTTGCCGCTATGACCTTCTGGAAATGTGATACATAGGCAGACAGCCTCTGGCTGCATTCCCAAGGAATCTTAGCACAGTCCTCATGGACAATGGCCTCTAGTTCACTAATATTCTGGGGTTTGCATGCTGCAGCTGCCTTCTTCAAATCCCAGCAGAGATTTTTCATGGGGTTCAAGTGAGGCGAATGTGATGGGCACTCTAGAATCTTCCCAGACTTCTTCTGAAACCAAGCCTTGGTGGATGTTGAGGTATGCTTAGGATCATTGTCCTGTTGGAAGGTCCAATGATGCCCAAACATCTCAAGCAAACCTGATGCAACTAATTAAGCTTGATTAGCTGCATTAAGTGTGCTTGAGACAATACCTGACTTGCAAATATGCTCTTATGGCGGATTCTATTCGGGGGTTGAATAATTTTGAGACTGCAGTAGTCATTAAAAGTGGCATTTTGAGTTAAATTTGGAGAAACCGCTTCAGTGGTTTAGTGTTTTAGTTGTTTTGAGCTATTTAAAATGTTCTTGTTTAATCTATTCATCACAAACAGCTGAAAGTTTGTAAATTTTGCCAGTAAATCCAATTTGCGATGGGGATTGAATAATTTTGATTGCAACTGTAAGTCTTTTTTTTTTTCATGCTTGTAAGGGGTCCCCTGCTGGCCACGAGGTCCTAAGCAGCCACTTAGTAAGTTTATGCCTCGGCCGGCCCCGCTGCTACCTCCCAGTAAATTACGCTGTCTTCTGCCATCCACATAACTTTCCACAGATCACGTTGTCTGAATGGTACAATGATAGGTTGCTAAAACTTCTCATCAGCCTAATTGTGTTTTCACACTTGTCTGTACATTGTGTTGCACGCATGTGTCCTGTGATCCAGAAAAACCCAGTGAGTTTTACAGTGGCAAGGGTTTCGCAATTGGACAAAAACTTTTGGAGTCTGGGCTTTTCCTGACTGAAAAAAAAAAATAGTAACTTGATTTTGATTGTTCAAATAACACAAATTGCTAGTGTTCTAATATTTTCACCATTCTTAATTACTGCAAATGAGGGTCAGTTTCTACCAACAGTGACATATGTGCCAGGTTTTTCCAGATCACAGGAGATGTTTTATACACTGACCATCCAAAACAAAGTTCCACTACAATATTTTGTTGGGCCACCTTTAGCTTTGATCATGGCACACATTCATTGTGGGATTGTTTTGACAATCTTACATAATGTTCAACATTTCTGACCAGATTTGCATTCGTTTTTGGCCAAGATATTGCATTGACGATGAGTGAGTCAAACCACTCCGTTAAGCTCTTTCCAGCACATCCCAAAGATTTTCAATTGACCGATCCCAAGCCCCGCCCACTTTCGGCTACGTCAAAATGGGGCAAGCAGGGGTCTGACCGAACCTCGGACAACTTTCACCTCAGGCAGCCGTCAAACCAGGCATTTTGGGTTTCTGATGATAGTAAAACGATGTAACATGTAACAGACACTCGATATGCCGACCGTGTTAAAGGCATGTTTTTTTATTCCATTTCCAACACCATAATAAGCTTTTTAATGTATTCCTAAACTAATTTTAAAAAAGATCTGAAACAGTTGTGAAATTAGTGTCTTTTTCATTGGTTATAAATCTCACAAGATAATTACAATTTACAACACAAGAATATTACAGAAGGCACTTTTATCAAACGAACCTACGCAGTTGTATTCTCATGCCTTTTGCAGCAATATTCATTTGAAGGGCTGTAATAAAACATTTCATGCTAGCTAGCTAATTAGCCACCGCATTGACTTGAATAGACCGCTGACTAACAACAAACGCTAGCGATTGATAACGGTCACCAGCGAAGCTACCTTTGGTACCCTTTACCGTCAAGGGGACTGCATTAACTGGGCAGTTAATAAAATTAACAAGGTGGCTAACAGGCTAGCTGCTTGTAACTGACATTCAACGACAATACTTCTTACCTGCATAATATTTAAAACAGTGGACAAGTCGCTTTGTCTGTTTATACAGAGTTCAAAAAGACAAGGAGGGGAGAAAGGCTTGGCTGTTAGCTAGAAATCAGGAGAAAAAGTTTTCTCTGTCCCCTCGATCCGCAGGCTGTGCAGTGATCATTTCTGAGAGCAGTGTTTTAACGGGACAGGGCAAAGATGAAGCTGAGTGAAAGGAGTAGCCAGATCTTAACTACCGCCTTCTTTAACAACGTTGGCATTAGCTATATGATTCAGTATGAAATAATTCGATTGATGCATAAATATGCTCTCAACTAGGTACAAAAAGTGAGGAAACCGAGAGTAATTTTGATAACGTACATGGACATTCATCGAATGCCTTATAACGGGAAAACTTCCAAGCACATATCTTATTAAGCCTCGGGTCATTTAACTTAACTTTTCTGCTAGCACTTAAACGTTGACACCGAGTCACATTTTGATCTTCCCATTAGTAAGTGTGCCGCTTTTCATCCTCCAAAAAGCACATATTTAGGGAGACAAAATGTCGATGCCAAAATAACACTGACTCGCATGCAACACATCAGTGAACGGAATCGTCGCCGCTATGCTCGTTGTTTTGAGCTCAGGCAAGGCTGAAGTTTCCTGGTTAGTTGTCCGACCTAGCAACAGTAACAATGGGAGGCGGGGCTTGGGATCGGTCAATTGGTCAAGGTCCAGACTCTGGAGGTCGCCAATTCTGGTGTGAATTCCTAATGCTCGGCGAACCACTCTGTCACAATTTGAGTCCGGCGAATCTTAAGTATTGTCAGCCTGAATATGCTCGTGCCGCCATGGATTAAAAAGTCACCACGGGCTAATACATTCAGTATAGGTTTTCTGCTGAATTCATTTTATTGCTGCAGAAAAGGGCTGAGCCTAGACCTGACCAATAGCCTATTTGCGAGAACCGCGTTGCCCCTGACAACCTCGATACCTCTGCCAAACATTCAATAGCGTGGGTCCACATGTAGCGGGAAACAACGAGAACGCATGGCAAACATCACATTTTTGGGGTTAAAATACTGAATTTTAGCCATCAAATATTATCAGACCAGCAGTGTTAGAAATAACTATGATATCTCAGGATTGAACACGGAGATTTTCTGCTTTCTGTGTATACACAGAGGGCCTGATCTACTAAGATCCCAGTTAAAGAGTGCTAAATTGCGTGCTCGTGGTAACATTTTGCGCGTTTAGTTTGTTTACATTTTGCGGGTGATCTACTAAAAGTACTTGCCTAAATGATTGCTGGTGCAAACAGCATTATTTAAATGAGGACTATACGTGCTGCAGCCATTTCCACCGTGGACTGTTTGGAGGAAAAGGACGAACACAAACGCAAAATGAAATTCGACTCGATGGAGTTGGAGGTGCTTGTGGAGGAAGCAAATACATTGTTATTAATGGACTGAATTTTATAGTTGAATTAATGCATTGTCTCCTTGTTATTTTAAAGCTGCTTTCACACCGGACGCGAAATAAATTTTTCGCACGACAGATTACATTCAAAGTCAATGCAAAAACGCTAATTAACGCAACTTAACTTTAAGTAGAGTCCTACGCACATTTAACTGTGGTTTGCAGTTAACAGACACGGAACCTGTGTTATAAACTGATTATAAAATTACAGTAAAAAATAACTGGCAAAAAGGTGCAACTTTATAACAGTGCATTCTCAGTGTTTGAGTGGGGAACAATTTGCACATGAGCACAGTCACTTGCTCCGATTACTCTCGGGTAGCAAACAACTGCATAAAACTCGTGTTTGGTTTCATTCAGTGCTTCCTGCATGGATGGAAACTTTATGTACCGGCCCATCCTGCGCAACATGGCATCTCACATTTGAGACAGTACACACGAGAAACTGTTCTGGGAGATCCCAGCAGTGAGAGCTACTGTGAGCTGGAATGAACCAGTTAGAAAGTGGAGAGTAGCAAGAAGTTTTATTATTGCAAGGATGGTATGACTTCCTCTTGTGACTAGCTCTAAATCAGCCCTTATATCATCTAACAGTTCCTAAATGGCATTGGTGGATTGGCAATTTGTCTGGATTATTCTCTCCTCTGACATCCCAAACATTGTTAAATGGGTGGAGAACACCCATTCTCGGTGTACGCGCCGCCTGTGTCTTCTTGCGGGAATAATGGCAGCCATGTCTGTGTGCAATTAAGTGGAGCCAATTAGTAACTACCCTTCAAAAGTATTAAATAGCAAACGCAATCACCATCACTGAAATTGCTTTCAAGCTTGATATGTCACTATGCATGTGCTAAAATTTTGAATTTTCATTTCCTCCTCCCATATTTTGCACACTAGGATAGGCACGCCCCTTATTACATATTCATTAAGGCCAAAAGTTCTAACTGCATAGAATGTGCAAATTTGCACACTTCAAAGATGCAATCCTCAGCGCACACCCTTAGATAAGATTGTGGGTCAATTTGCAGGTGATATGGTATTTGCACGCATTTCTATACACGCAAAGCTTTAGTAGATCAGGCCCAGAGTCAGATATTTTGCTCATTTAAATTGTGCATCGGACATACATTTGAGCGATAATTAGAGAAAGTGTTAATATTTTAACTGTAAATATTTCTTTTCAAGGCTTTTGTTAAGAGGTCAGGGGGACACCAGATGCAGGATCCAAAAGTGTTTATTTAAACACCAAACACTAAAGGAGAAAGTTGGCAAACAGGCCAGAAACAAAACACCGTGCACATGCACTGAACGAATAGGAGAAACTAAGGTACACTACCCAAGGCAGGGGGAAACAGAAGTACACACTCAATGAGTGGCTAAACTAGAGGGAAAAAAAAAAAAAAAAAAAAACTGGACCTAACTAAACTGATGGAAACACTGGGAGACTTAGACAAAGGGCAGACAAAACTTGGGCGCAGCAAAACACAAGGCTCGGGAATCATACAAAGGAAATACTCAGGAAGGCACAGGAGTGGAGATTTCACAATGCAGAGTATAGCCAATACAAAGTTCCCTCTGACAATAGCTTCACTCCTGCCCACTTAAATACCCAAGGGAGGAGGCGAGGACTCGGAAGGCAATCTCAGATGGAAACAGAAACACATGGGATTAATAAACAAATTCACAAGAACTGGGTTAAGGATAATGACTCAAGACAAGACGCTGAGACAATCAATCAAGCTACAGGGTTTAGATTAAGGTAATCTAAACGTGACAAGTATAAAAGCACCACGAGAGAAGCAAAGGAAAGCACAGCTTTAAACGCAGTTAATCAGGGAAAGTTTAGGAAGGAGTTACAAAAGCTAGAAACTCTTGCACACGCTAATGAGTTAATTAGGGTTAATACTACGTGACAAATATATGCAATTACCCTCAAATAAGTGCTGGTTAGTACGTGTTAGTAATGATCCTATCAGAGAACGCATTCACTCAGAGTATAGAGAGACCCAGAATTAAGAACAGGTGGAAACAATGAATGAAATACCACAGCCGATTCCGAAAGAGGAAACGTGATTGGACAACGAGATGCTGGCATGCTGAAGGCTGTCAAACGACATTGCAGGAGTTTGGGCAAGAGTGAATCAATCATCAGACGGCGAGAATGAAAGCTTAAAAATAAAGCGAGAGTAAGGCATGGGAGTAAAAGCACAAGCACAAATATAAAAATGATAAGCACAATGACAAAACAGCACACATGAGGCAGAACCATAACAGCTTTTTCTCTGACTCATATTTTATCGGGGTAGAATAAAGCATAAGATATCCAATAAAATTTAATGAGTTCCTGAATCACCCATTCATGTATCATGTTATTAGTGTACTGGGTGAAACTCCATTTTTTTAATGCCTGATTTATAGCAAGCCTAAAATTGTTAAAAAAAAAACAAAAAACCAATCATCAGTGTGTTGAATTATTCCCACCACCCTTTCATTGGACGAGTTTTCAGTCTACTGGCACCATAAAATGGACAGAACTGACACAAAGGGAAGATTAATGTTATGTGTTATGCCTCTCTTGTTCTAACAAATGCAGCGGCGAAAAAATATCTCCATTCAAACGAAAAAATTCAATGCTTGCTCGAAATGTAGGCGGACGAAAACATACAATCACAATTGGACAATACACGCAAAAACTCTGAGATTTATGGAATAATTTGTGAATAATCACATTCAGTGGTTATCACAGAATAATAAATCTGTGCCGTGACAAAATAAAGAAAATGCAGCTGCGATATTTCAAAGTGCGGGATGCCGTGCGAAAGTCTGGCAGCTCTAGTTATGAGATAGATACATTTTAGTGGTATGAGGCAGTGGAAAGCAAAATCAGCCAAAAACACAAGGGTGAAAGAATTCCGTATTCAACATCCACCAATGTCGAATGTAATCAGTATATTTTCGGCTTACCTTGATGTTTGGGTGCCCAGGCAAAGATTGGAATGTGTAAAAACAAAAAGCATTCAGTAAAGAAAATTTCGAGTTTAATTTCTCGTGCTGCCATACGTGGTAATCCATGTTACAGATGGCACGTTGTGTTGCTAGGGCACGCGCAGCATATGCATTCGCGATATTAATATTCAATAATAATATTCTAAACCCACTTCTCAGTAATAAAACCCCCCCAAATATATTGGCGCCTCCTTTCAAAATCGTTACCCATTTAAAACCACCTACGTGCATCCTTCAACGCGCTGTATTGGAATTTTGACATATATGCAAGTGTACTCGGGTAAGGTACGCTATTACTACTGTGAAAGCTGACCAGCGGGGGGAGAGGGAAGGAGGGACAATTGTACGGTGGCACGGTACGGAACAATCGTACCTAGTGTGAAAGCGCCCTCAGAATAGTCAGGGTCTACTGGCAGTCCTTGATCCGAAACTGACCTGCACAGTGTCACTAAAACATCCTTTTTGTGACCAGAAACGGTCATTCCATGGTCCTGTAGATATTTCTTGGACTGTTCCAAAGTTAAAATGTTAAAGGTGGCCATATTTTGAAGAAATAAACGGCCAGAAAACGGGATTCTCAAGTCTGTTCTCTCTAAAATCAAGATGGCGGATGCACTGGCTTGACAGACCTAGCAACAAGCCTGGCTAGTAACCACAACTAGAGGGCGGTACAGGTCTGTGCTTGCAAAAGGCCTATTGAAGCAACCTTAGATCGTAACACTGCCTCTAGACTAGTATAGTTGGCTCTATGCATAACGGGTGCATCGCTTCATGGGCTTCCTTTTTTACTCTGATGAGCCCATCACTCTGGAATTGGGTAAATCTTCACTCATTAGACCACATGACCTCTTTCCATTGCTCCTCAGTCCAATCTTTATGCTCCCTTACAAACTGAAGTAATTTTTTCCCAATAAGCCTCACTAACAAGTGGCTTTCTTGAGGCCACACAGCCGTAAAATCCTATTCCTCGAAGTTCTTGTTGCATCGAGCTTGTGATGGGTTTTTTCTCCAACCCATTTCTTCTGCGAAGTTGACAGCTCACCACTATTCTCCCAGGTTTTAATAAATTGTTGAAAAGTTCCTGACTCAATTCCCATGATTTCAGCGATCTCCTTTGCTGTTTTCTTTGCAGGATGCTGGCCAATAATCTGTCCTTCTTCAAACACAGTGACATATCTTTTCAGCGACCATGATATGCGTCTTCTGCCATGGTTTTTTTGGAAATGAGAAGTTACACACTGAATCAGTCAGGATTAAAATTATTATTGCCAGCTGAAACTGTTATGATTCTGTTCTGTCTGTTATGTTCCTGCTCTGCCTGTTATTGTTCTGCCATGTTTATTATGATTCTCCCCTTCCCTGTTATGTTTATGATCATGTCTGTTAGGTTTTGTCATGTTCTGTTTAGTTTTTGTATTTTGCCATGTTTTCGTTTTTGCCACTCCCTTCCACTTTTCTGTTATAGTCCGGTCCATGTTTTGCCATGCCCTGCATTGCACTTTGTCTCCCGTGTCTGGTCTCTTGTTTAGTTACAGCTTCTCCCCAGTCCTGCGTGTCACATGCTTAGGTGATTTCATGGTTTCTGGGTTTCAAACATTCCTTCAATCTCGTTTTGCTTCCTTCGCCTCTCTTTTTCTATATTACTAACCAATACTAACAGTTTGTTGTTTTTGTTAAAGTTACTAGCCCAGACTAACATTGTATATAATACTAACTTACTAACGAGCACTAGGGATTGTATAGCTGCACTTACTAATTGATTAACAAGCTCTCAGCTTTTTCGCCCTGTTCTAGTCTCCGCCTCTTGCCTTCACTTAGTCTTTGCTGCAATTCAGCGGATCCTTCGCACCTGCTCCACTCTGTCCTGCTTCTTATTATCTGTGCACGTTAGAACTCCCTAACCGGAGCTGTATATTTTGTCATAGGCTGTCTCGTGTTCCCTGTCCGCGTTTTGGCTTTTGCCAATTCTATGTGATTAGGTTCTCCCTCATGTTTTGCTCCCACGTAATTAGTTTTATCCAGTTCACCTTTTCCTAATCATAGCATGTGACTTCCCTTCTGTGTATTTAAACAGTCTTCTCACAGCAGTTCCCCATCAGAACGTTTCTCTTGGTTTGCCTGTGCTATGCTTGTTTTTGCCTTGTAATCTCTCGTGAATCTCTTCTGACTGGACCGTCCCTGATTTTTGATTTTTGGCTCTGTATTGGAATTCTTGTTATCTCTGTGTATCGAACCTCTTTTTGTCTGACTACGATTTTTGTGATTGGTGCCCTGCTTACGACCTGGATTACACCCTGTGGATTTTGATTTTTGGATTGTGGACTGTGTACCGTTGCCTCCCGCTCTGCGGGGGTTCATCCCCCTTTTCCAATAAAATCCCATTTTTACTGCACTACTGGTTCTCGCGTCTGGCTCCAGATCATTACCTAACAGAAACACATTCATCACTATAATAATGATTAAATCATAAGCTTTTGAGTATTTGCTTTTTTTTTTTTTTTTTTTTTTTTTTTTTTTTTTTGATGGGCAGCGTAAGTTGGAATAGTTTACATTAGACAGTGTCTTTTGCATACACAAAGAAAGTGAGCTAAAGTCAGCAATTGAAACTTGACCAATCGTGACTATATTGGATATTTTGTGCTAAGTTCCTAGATAGGGCTGTGCCAGTGTTCGGCAGCCTTTTACAGTATAACTGCAGTGAAGACATGGAAACCACAATGGTGAATGAACTACCTAGGAAATGAAGAAATTTTTTTTTTTTTTTTAATTGAAGTTGTCACAACCCTCTGGTCTCCCTAATTGTCTCCTTCCCCTTTCCAGCAACCTTTATGTTATTAAGAGGTATTGCAGGAGAGTCATCAAAGCCTACCTAGAAATGAACAAATAAGTTATAAGAGAAGACGTACTGTTGTAAACAAACCATGGCACAACCTCGGTGCATGTGAGTGTACCTCAGCTAGTAGTATGGCGGTAGATACTGCTGTAGCTCACCAGCTGAACTATGCAGAATTGTGTATCCTAGTGATAGGAACAAAATAAGATGGGGGGTGGCTTATACTTTTTTGGCGGAGAAGAGCTATGCTTAAAATGGAATCTATGAGTGATTACTGATGGCACTTTGTACATATATAAATATTTGTTACGGTTTATGGCCCTAGGACCGGCAGGCCCTAGGACCTAAAAACGCTAACTGGTGCCAAGGCTGAGGTAACAGAACTGAATTTAATTCAACCAAAGAACAAACAAAACAGCAATCATAAACCAAAAAGAGGGAGCGGCAACCATCCCCACTGACCAGAAGTGAAGTGAAATGCAGAGGCACCTGGGCTGACACCTGCCAACCCTAAATACTCTGCCAACACCTCCACCTCAATGGGCTCCACCTGTGGCACATTAAAGGAACTCTCTATTACCGGGTACTTTGACACTAATTCCATAGTTCTGTACTTGTAAACTTTGTCTGCGCCAAAAATTCCCATGAAAATACACACAGTAATAATTTTAGGCTTGTTTTCTGATGGCAGATCTTGATTTTCAGCCAGTTTCTGCCCCGCCCACAATTAGGTCCAAAATCCGCGGGGTTGACACATCAACCTGCTGACGTCATCTAAAGAACGAGACGAGCTCAGTCGAGCTCATTTTTCTATACTGCCAATAGGACACAAACTGCAGAAGGTTTATAAAATCGTTATTTTCTCGTGAAATTTCGGGAAACAGCACAGCAAATGCCTACCAGATGCATTGTAGCAGGTTGTAGTAACGTATCCAAAGAGGAGTCAGCCTTCATCGATTTCCAAAAGATGAAAAAATAAGTAAAATTTGGGCGTCTCGGGTGAAACTGACTCAGGCAAAATGGCAAGGACCAAGCGACAATAGTGTGATTTGTAGCGACCACTTCAACGATTCCGACTTCGAGGA
The DNA here is from genome assembly GCA_029692085.1 of Gymnothorax javanicus. Classification (NCBI taxonomy): domain Eukaryota; kingdom Metazoa; phylum Chordata; class Actinopteri; order Anguilliformes; family Muraenidae; genus Gymnothorax; species Gymnothorax javanicus. The sequence goes on along the minus strand of CM056195.1, from coordinate 87,796,247 downwards.
TGTAGGGTTTTGGCCTGAGTTTGCGATGAAAAAGAGGAGAAAAATCAAGCCAGATGCTATCCCGAAAATCTAAAGTCCATTCGAGGAGAGAAGCACCGAGAGAAGGGGAGAAAGAAGAGCAGACCGGACACTGAAAAACGGAAGAAAATGAAGGTAGGCCGCTAATGAACAATTATAACGCTTTAGTTATGCCAGCGCTTCAGTAGGGCTTTTGTTATAGACACTATAGACCTTAATAGAGCGCTGGCTGCGGTTAGCACTTAGCAGGCTTTGGCTTGCATTCACACATTTTACACCCTCTCTTCGCCAGCGCTCTATTAAGCTGCTTTCACACCGGACGCGAAATGCGTGTATTTGCGTCTTTGCATTGACTTTGAATGTAATCTGTCGTGCTAAAAATTTGTTTCGCGTCCAGTGTGAAAGCGCTTCCCCCAGCTGCTGCTGCGCGTCTAGTTGCATGCTGCCGCTGTGTCTTGACTCTTGTCTCGTGTTCTAATCTTTTTCTCTTTGTCAGATCATATTATTGTTTTACTCTAGCCTGACCAAATGCCGTACATAATCTAACGAGCTTGTTGGATGTCCACAGTTTAGCAAACTCGCGAACAGCTGATTGAGGAATTAGATTTTCATAACAGAAATCTGGGTCATACACTTTAAAAACACAGTACTTATGTCGTTATAAATGGAGAACCAAACACCTGGATAATGCATTTAGCAGTAGCTTTCGCAGACGGCGAACGCGAGTGAACCACAGCTCTCTAGCCCATTTAGCGCGTCTCTGATTGCCCGTTAAGAAAACCAGTGTAAGATTAAATAAAAAATATACATATTTCCAATTTTTCTTTTGCTCATAATGTAAATCATATCAGATTTGAAGTTACTAAGCACTGGGGCAACAAAAACATGTAATGAAGAGATAAAAATGATATTTTTTCATGCAGTTGTACATACCGGCTATGCAGCGAATTGGTCCTGAGTTCTTTAGATGACGTCATGCTAAGAAAGGGCGGCATTATCGAGTGTAGCGATTAAAAAGGGGCATTCCCAGGGCAAGTAGAAAGTTACTAATTACTCCAAAATGGTTTGATATTATGGGAAATGACTGCCATTTTTTTTTTCTGAATGAAAAATTACATAAAGAGAGCCTGTTTGTGAAATTTCGCCCTCTAGACGCTTTAGTTCCTTTAAGGTGGAGGTGAAAGAATGTGAAAGGGGAGGGGCTGTAAGGAGCAAACCATTACAATATCTAACAATACCTACTGCCTTGAGGAGGTGTCAACTTACTCACAATTCATTTTATTTATTTTATTGTATGCTTCAAATATAGCCCTGACGAAAACATACTAAAACCTCAATGAAGGACTCATTCTGTTTGCATTGCTTTCAAGGTAAATCGCTTGATTAAATTAAATAAATAAGAGCAGACACAAACTGTTAGTAGAGATGTCCATTTCAAGGGAAGTCGCTCATTTATTTAACAACCCTTTATAAAATTGATCATGAGAATAAAAAGCAAAGAAAGAATTTATATTGGCCTTGCAAAAAACCCATTTGCTTTCCATCTGATGTAACTCTTTTCAGTTCATAGAAGTTTGATAACTTTTGTCCAGCAGAGGAAAGTATTTTCTTTCAAACAACATGACATCTGTCATTGGAAAAAGCAGTGGTTTACAGCCAAGAATTTCAAGCATGAATGGTTGCTTCTGCATAGGAACCAATAATGTTATGCAGTCATATGAAAACATTTGTGACATAACTGTTAGTAGTGCTGATGGTGAGTGTTTAATTTCCCTGAAAATAGGCATGTTTGCACCTCAAACTACAACATCTTTCCTCAGCGTTGCTGTGATGGTTTTCTTAAAGGTAGTGGATACCAGGCAAATGTCCTTTTTAAGTCTACTGAATGATCAAAGCAGTGAACAAGAGCTTATACAAATATCTCAATTTCTGATACATGAACACCGTGGCTCCCAGATCAAACCTACTTCAGCCGCAACAAAGTCAGTGGGGTGAGGTTTTGTAATCAGTGCAGTTTGTTTGCTTGCTTGTCTGTTCGTTTGTTTGTTTGCATGTCTGTGTGTTTACAATCTAACGTCTACATGGTTGCACTGATTGACTTCAAACTCTCAAAGTAGGTGTGCAATGGTCCATAGATTACCTGATAAAATTTTGGGGGTGATCACGTTAAGGTTAAGGTCACCAGAAAGGTCAAAATCTTTTTTTTTTGCAATAACTTTCTTCAAATTCATCAAATTGACATCAAACCAACACAAAAATGTCAGTCTTTCAATTTTGCTCCCAACCATATGCTGCACGATGGGTTAGCTTTGATAATTTCTGTTAGCGTTGGGGGTTAAATGTAAGGGGGGGGTCAAGGTGAAAATAATATGTCTTCCAATATAACTGTTGCAGATACACAGATGTTTACATTAAAAGCAAACTGGAACTCCTATATGGGCTTTTATTTGACACTATGACCTTCGACCTTGCAATACATTGCACGGTCAAAGTCAAGGTCACACATTTTCAGAGGGTTATATTTTGAAAATGGTTGCAATAACACTTGTAACACTGAGGCAGTATGAAAAGTATTAAAATAAGCACTGGCGGGCGAGGTTTGTTTTGCCCAGCAACACTTGTTATTACTGCATTCTTCATTATGAAAAAATATTTCAGCTAAGTTTTTTGTGACCCAATTTCCCACATTAACCATCATCATGGAAATCATTGGCAGGACCTCAGGAAAAAAATCAATGTACTATAAGAATGAGACCAATTTGACATTGAATGAAAATTGTAAAAAATGACATTACAATATTAGTGTGAAGGCTCACACTGAGTCACTTTACTGTGAAAAGCCCCTATAATGCAGACATTATAGGGGGCATGAAAGCCCCCTTTAAAGGGTTTATGTGCAAAAAAGGGTTTATGTGCAGCCCCCCACCATGGCCGACTGGACATTTAGGGCTGTAAATCTGAAGATAACTCACAATGCCTTGCAACATGTTCAAAGCAGCACTTAAGCCCCCGCATACCCAATCCCCGCTCCCCCCCAGCTTAGCCAGCTAAAATGGGAGTAATGCTTTCTTGCTTCCTTTCCCAATCTGAGTAGTGTGTAGCAGCAGGCAAACACTTGTCCGCCAGCAAGGATTTACACAACACGTGCAGAGAGAAGGGATATGCAGCCTTCAGTAATAAACATCTCAAAAGCCTATCCCTGAGCCATTGCCTCAGAGGAGCCTCTCAGCTCTAAATACAATTCATGTGATTTGTCATCATCCTGATGCAAGCTACCTGCAGGCTATAGTCAAAGCTAGAACCAAAGCCAGCTGTACATATTTGCTTCATCCCTGTAATATGCTTCGTGAGATTCCCATTTTCCACTCATGCTGAGTTGCTGGTCTTGTCATGGTGACAGTAAAATTGATGCTGTGCTGTAAAGCCTCACTGAACTAACCATGTCTCAAGGGATTTTTTGCTTTTCTTTGTTCTCTCTGTAATACATGTTCTGACAGAAAAGTTTTTATTTTTATTTCCTCCGCCAACGAAGTTGGGGCGGAGGTTATGTTTTCGCCCATTTGTTTGTTTGTCTGTCTGTCTGTTTGTGAAAAACATAACTCAAAAAGTAATGCACGGATTTGTCTGAAATTTTGTGGGTGCATTGCTATTACATCAAGGATGGACCCTATTGATTTTCACCGTGATCAGTGAAAGAATATGGCCGCCATGGCAGCCATCTTGAAACCGTATGACACGCGATAACTCACTTTGCTCCCACTCATGAAGATTTGGATTGTGCTGCCTTGGCGGAGGTTTTTCTCTACGAGTGCCTCTAGTTTCCTCTGAAATCATGTTGAATTTTTTTTTTTTTTGTCCAGAATATTTCCTTACCAATGTAGAAATTTAGAGTATTCTGTCCACCCCGTCAGAGATCCCAAGTCGGAAATTCAAGTAAAAATAAGTGGTACACTCTACTTGCCAAAACTTGTTTTTCAGGAGTGCCATGTGTTTGGAACTGGACAGATGCAAAGCCAATTGCGGGATCGAGAATGAGCTACTACAGTGCATATACAACTGTACAATGAGGAGAATGAGGAAAAATGGAAGACAGATTGGAGAACCTGCTGTACCGAACAATTTGCTCACTAGCTATCACACAAATAATTTAGCCCCCTAGAAGAGAAAACAGGAAACCTAGAATTTGGAGGAAGAGGTTAGAGTAACCCCTTCTAGTACAATAATCCAGCCCCAACAGAGCCAAAACCCACAACCTTTATATTATACACAGCACAACCAGTGGCTACAGCTGATTGCACTAAGGGAATAAGGAGCCAATAAATTAACAGGGACACCCCGCAAGACTGCTGGAACAGGGAAAAACCAATTAAGCAGACATGCTGGTTGTGACAGTTATGTGTAGCTTCTTGTAAATCATTTTTTTGGTTTTCAATTACTGCATTTTTTTTCCACACAGATTTTTTTTTCCTGACTTTGACACTGAATTATTGAACATAAGCAGGGTGCCGCAAGCCACTTCTATTTTCTTTTTGCATCTCCTGTTCTGCTGCACTTGTGTTTAAAATGGTAAAGACAGCATAACTCCAGGTTTAGTTTGATCAATAAGCAGCTAAAAACATCCTCTCATTTTTCTGGCAGTAAGATTTTTTCTGTCACGGATGATTTCTCCAAGAGGAGATATGCTTTGATAGTCCCTATCACTCAAGCGCATAATGTGCTTTGGTGATTTGAGCATTGACCAGTGTATTTATGATATTATCTATGTGAGGAAGTTTGTGCTGCATCAGGATCCATAGCTGGAGTGTACCACCCATAGTTAGAACAGCTTAAATGGCAAACTACACAACTGTGGTAGAGAAAACTATCATTTGCACCCATGAAAGTACTTGTCACAAAATTAAAATCACATGGTCTGTTACATCTGCTTTCATAAACACAGAAAAATAACACTGTAAACAATACTATTAATTGTATACATAATTGATCATTTCAATGACCAAAGTGCAAAACCCCCTATTTGCAGAATTTTTCTGATTGGCAGATTTCACTTTGGATCAGCAGCCTTCCTTGTTCTCATCATCCAAAGTGAAATCCGCTAATCAGAAAAATTCTGCAGATAGGAGGTTTTGCGCTTTGGTCATCGATTTACATTAAAAAAATTAATATTTTAAAGGTGCATTCAGAAATTCTCATAAAATTTCCTCCGTGTTGGTTGTCCATGATTTGAATATGGTTTCTGACACATTCTGACACAACTGCTATTCTGTCCCTAATTGAAGTCAGAAGAATTCTTGATACTCTGGTGAAACTGAACCAATTGCAATTCACACTAAGTTTGTTTCAGTTCTGTTTACGTTCTTTGTAGGCAATAGAACAAGCTGTGGAGAGTACATGTGGGGTCCACCTTCTTGCATGCAGTGTGATAGGCATAATGGTGTCGGTCACTTGAGTGTTTTGTAGATTTGCTTCTCATAGCAATGTAAATTATAGTGTAAGTTGTTTGTTAGTGGTCACATGGTGGTATCCATTGGGATCTGCGATAGAATCTCCCCGCGGTAAGTGCCCTGCCCATTTAATCATTACCATTCAATACTTGTGTTCCATTTTATATTTCAGTCTGTCATTTTTAACAGTTAAAGGCAAAGAAAACACTTTTTTCAACCCAAAGAAGTACAGTCTTCTCATTCCATAAATTTGTTTTGCGAATATTTATGATTTTTATGTGCTGAGTAATCAAACCCCAAACCTCTGAAATACAACTAATTAGCACAAGTTCATGAATGCCGCCATTCTGTATATTTTAGCCAATCAAAAAATGCTTCATCTGGCAATGTCCTGAATGTCATGACGCGCTTGGACACCAGGAAATCAGCTGATCTATTTAACTCCCTAAAGCCCAACGACATTGTTTGCTGATCGCCTGAACTGGACTTCGTGAACACTGGTCCAGTCTGTGCCCCTGCCACTAGTTGTCCTTGGTGTTTTCAACTTGTTAAAAGCCCTGGAGGCTAGTGATGTAGTCAAGACTGCCTTAGCCGAGACCAAGACACTACCAAGACCAAATGGTAGCGAGACCAAGACAAGACCGAGACCAAGACCAAGACAGACCATTTCGAGACCAAGACCAGAGCAGGACGAGACCGAGACCGAGACCAAAAAAAGTGTTTCACTTCACTGTAAATATGGGCAGTGTTTGGGTGAAAGTAATTGTGTGTAGCAACTGCATAACAGCTATTATTGCCCTTTCAGAGGATTGAGACTTTATAGGGATTAAATTTTTTCCTGTTAAGGATTGGTATGGTCAGACAGTCTAAAATCCGTTGTCACCGTTCCAGAGACATTAAACAATAAAGATTTAAGATTTCCATCCAAAACGAATAGCAGTGGCAGGCGATGAATTCTCATTTTGCCTGCACAAACGCGCACAAACGAAGCGGAAACAAATGTAATGGGTTTCATTCAGATTTTCGTCATATGGGGTGCCAACTTCATGAAGCTGGAAAACAGATAGCCAATGAGGAAAGTTCCCTTGCATAATTTTGGGGTCTTCTGAGACCAGTGAATAGCCAGTGTCTTTTTATCTTGGTTCCCGAGATTTTTTTCTTTGTTTCGTACTGTCTGGCTCACTCTGCTTCCTTATTTCTCTTGGACTAGATTTATGTCCTTTTGGAAGCTGTCGAGCTCTCTCTCTTCCTTATTTGGACTAGATTTATGTCCTGTGTTTGTCTCTCTTACATTCCTGTACTTCCTTTCGTTCCGGCCACTGCATTTGGCATCTCGAAACACCAGCCATCACGCTGATATCGATGGTAATGATGACAAACTGGGCAAATGGGGGCGACCACCAGCCGTTTTTAGCTATTTTCATCTGGCTGATGGCTTCGGATCAAGCCATTGAAGACACGAAAGTTTAGAACACTCAACATGACACCAGGACATTTATAAGACCCTCAGTAGTTACCCTGCATACATAGCGATCCTCAAAACTTCAAAGCCATTCATTTGTAAAACAGCCCATCTCCCCAATACTATGACTAAGTAGCTCCATAATATGCTCCATCCAGTGAATTCGCTAGTAAATTTACTTAAAAAAAATGCTAGTAATAACTGACCTTACCTATGATCGTTAACTCAGCTAGAGCTAGCGAGATTAACGGCAGTTAATCAGGGTTAGTCAGCAGATGCTTTGAAACAACTTAAATTTCGAGTCCTGAACAGATTATACCGTGCATGCATGTACAACATTTTTACAATAATATAGTAAGTATGTACAACCCCAATTCGAGAGGTAAGCGAACATAGACTGGCTCAGCCCAAACGTCTCAATACCAAACACAACTTGTACAACCCCAATTCCGAAATAGTTGGGACAAAGTGTAAATTGTGAATAAAATCAAAATGCAATGACTTTCAGATCACATGAGCCAATATGTTATTAACAATAGAACGTAGATAACATTTCAAATGTTGAAACTGAGACATTTTACATTTTTTCCATAAAATGAACTTATTTCAAATTTTCTGGCTGCAATAGGTCTCAAAAAAGTTGGGACACAGGCAAAAAAGGGCTGAAAAGGCAATTAATATATAAGAGAATCAGCTAAAAGAAAATTTTGCAAGTAATTAAGTTAACTGGCATCAGGTGAGTAACATGATTGGCTAAAAAAGGGATGTCTTAGAGAGGCTGAGTCTCTCAGAAGTAAAGATGGCCAGAGGCCTCCAACCTGTGAAGGCTTGCTTAAAAAAATTGTGGAATACTTTAAAAACAATGTTCCTCAACGTCAAATTGCAAAGGCTTTGAAGGTCTCATCATCGACAGTGCATAACATCATCAAAAGATTCAGAGAAACTGGAAAAATCTCTGCGTAAGGGACAAGGCCGAAGACCTTTAGTGGATGCCCGCGATCTTCGGGCCCTCAGACACCACTGCATCACTCACAGGCATGATTCTGTCAGTGACATTACTAAATGGGCCCAGGAATACTTCAAGAAACCACTGTCTGTAAACACAGTCCGCCGTGCCATCCACAGATGCCACCAAAAACTCTACCATGCAAAAAGGAAGCCATTGTTGAGCATGATCCAGAAGCGCCGCCGTGTTCTGTGGGCCAAGGCTCATTTAAAATGGACTGTAGCAAAGTGGCAAAGTGTCCTGTGGTCAGAGGAGTCCAAATTTGACATTCTTGTTGGAAATCATGGGCGTCGTGTCCTCCGGACTAAAGAGGAGAAAGACCACCCCTCCTATTATCAGTGTTCAGTTCTAAAGCCAGCATCTCTGATGGTATGGGGATGCATTAGTGCATATGGTGTGGGACCACTTGCATGTTTTAAGAAGCACCATGAATGCTGCAGGGTATATAAAGGCTTTAAAGCAACGTATGCTCACCTCCAGACGACATCTATTCCAGGGAAGTCCTTGTATATTTCAGCAGGACAATGCAAAACCACATACTGCAGCTGTTACAACAGCATGGCTTCGTAGTAGAAGAGTCCGTGTGCTGAACTGGCCTGCCTGCAGTCCTGATCTTTCACCGATTGAGAACATTTGGTGCATAATTAAACGAAAAGTTTGTCAAAGGAGACCCAAAACTCTCCAGCAGCTGAAAGCCTGTATTAAACGAGAGTGGGATCAAATTCCAATGACTAAACTCAATAAACTTGTCTCTTCAATGGCCAGACGCCTCCACTCCATGTTAAAAAGAAGAGGGGATGCTACACCATGGTAAACAGGCCCCTGTCCCAACTTTTTTGAGACCTGTAGCAGCCATCAAATTTGAAATGAGCTCATTTTGTGGATGAAATTGTCAAATTTCTCACTTTCAACATTTGCTATGTTATCTCTGTTTTATTGTGTATAAAATACTGACTGGTGTGATGTGAAAGTCATTGTGTTTTGATTTTATTCACAATTTACACTTTGTCCCAACTATTTCAGAATTGGGGTTGTACAAGTTGTGTTTGGTCTTGAGACGTTTGGGCTGAGCCAGTCTATGTTAGCTTACCTCTCGACATGTTTCCTCTTCAAGTGCCTGGTGAAAGTAGAAGTTGTACTGGCCAGGGTTGGGTTCAATTACTTTTTTCAGTTACAATTGATTGTAATTGTAATTACAATTACAATTACTTTCTGGGGAGATTGTTCATTTACAATTACAATTACTTTTCGATAAAAAATTAAATTAAAAATAAATTACAATCACAGAAGTAATTGATTACAATTACTGTAATTGTAATTGAATAAAGTAATTGAACCCAACCCTAGTACCGGCAGTCTCTGTCAGGGCGATTTGACAAAATCTGCACACAGCAGAAACCTTTTTTTTCTTTGTTATTTCACATATAGATTCTTTGCAATCTGTATCGGAGAACCTTATAGATGAATTACCTGACATTTTTACTGATTCACTGGACTAATTCATTGCATGTGTCGTGAGACGAGACAGAGAGACGGGACGGGAGACCGCGCAGGCAGGGAAAAATATACATTGTAACATGTTTTTAAAATAGATGCCTCTTATTGGCTACATTTAAAGAAGGCTGCATAGTAATAATGAGGCTGTACCAGGACCAGCGGCTTGCCTGGATTTTGAAATCCCCTCAAGACTGTTAGACCAAGACAAGAAGAAGACCAGAGAGTGTCAAGACCGAGACAAGACCAAGACCTTGTAAAAGTGGTCTCGAGACCAAGACCGGTCTTGAGTACTACAAGACTACTGGAGGCATCTTTTGCTGATCTGCGCTTGGTTCCTGTAGTGAAATTTGTAACAAGTACTCTATCCTGACTCCCTCATTTGCAAGCTTTGAAGTAATTTCATGGCTATGCATTTAGTGAAGGTTAAGTGAACTGAATGAAACTGCAGTGTGAGTTTAAGTGTAACAAGAGGCTCCTCAGAGCCTGTACTCAGGCCAGGTCTAGGCCTGGGCCAATCCTGAAAATGCACGCGCACATGAGCAGGACAATCGCGACCTCGAGAGAAAAAAAAAAAAAGAAGAACGAAGCCGAAACTTAGACTCGTGGCCTACCGGCCCGAGTAATTACTTGGTAATTACAGTCTGAGATCATGCATGATGACTGAGACAGCAGATTTGTATTTAGATATCTTGGGTTACTTTATGGTTAGGAAACTGGTGTGCAGCATTCCAGGCTGTACTTGCTTTCAGTCAGTGAAATATTTCTTTTTTTCTTCAAAGCTTGGGTCACATTTAGTCTTCAAGGGAGGGACCGTCAACATCTGAATGGATTCATTTTTGTATCATTTAATGATATATTAACTGGCAATTCACCCAATTTCTGTTCACAAATCTTTAAAAAAATTTTTGACTTCTCAATCCATCACTATTCAACCAAATTCAGTTGACAAGACTTAAAAAATACTTTAACAGCTTCTCAATTCTCATGAATTAATCCACTTTTTGTTCATAATTTTTTTTTTTTTTTACAGTTATAGCTTTCTTTCAGCGGTACCGCACCATTAGATAAATAAGCTTAACAAAGTGGCAGTGCTTAATTCTTTCCACTATCTCAACTTCGTTCCCTCAGTCAAAAGCCTCGACTTGAGAAACTGAAGTTACCAAGTTAGCTAACATTCAGGTCCTACTAATACACAGGCGACTGAAGACTAAAATGCACTAGAGCAACTTTGCTAGTTAGCTAACTTTGCCAGCTACTTAGCTACTCAGACGATCGCCGCCTTAACACAATCCCACAATAACGCATTGTTTGGTTAATATAAATTTCAAATTTAGCTGGCCAGCCCCATTAAAATCCCCCACTTCAAACAAACCTGTGGCAGTAATGTAACATTTATGCTAACTAGTCTGACGTATGCTAAATGCAGTTGGCCTGATAGTAGAATCCTAATCTTGCTTGCATTGGCTATATTTTGCTTAACGTTAGCCTCCATCCATCCTCATAAAAGCAGCAGTATGGTCAAGCAGTAACGTTAAGGCAGCTAGCCGTAATTTAGCCAGGATATTAATATTCCCGGTAAATGACGCTAACATCAGGACACACTGGTCCATTTTATCTTTCCTTTTCAAATAAATCACCTTTCTCAAAAGGAAGACAAAGATAAGCTATGGTTACCGTTACCTACTCTAGAGCATGAGTGAGCGAACTGTGGCAAGCACTGATGTTTTTAATCAGTGGGAAGGAGCAAACTGAAGCACCTAGCTGGCTAGCTTACCTTGTTAAAAACCTCTTTTGACTACTCCATTACGCAGCAAAAATAAACCCACGTTAATTTATACGCAGTTAAGTAGCTAACATACCCTTATAGAACTCATTTCTCAGTTTTGAACTTGAAGTTTAACTTGAAGTGCCAGCTGGCATTTAGCTGACGCTATGCAAAGTTACGAAAAAATGATGGGAAACTATGGTTTTCTTAATGTAAATTAGTGTCAAGATCGATCTGACGTATACATAATGCCACCTATGTTAACCCTTGCATTCACTTTTGCAAAAACTGATGAAAAGGAAACAAGTGAACTTTGAAATACGTACATATTTTTCCGGTTACTCTTTCCGTTGCTGATGTTTCTTCATTGGGAGAGCTCTGAGCAAGAAACGCCAAGCACGCGAAGAACAGGCACGTTACTGTCTCTTTGACAACCCAACAGCAGGGTTAGACCAAATTACCCAATATTTCAGAAAACAACCCATAAAATTGTCCCAACTCAAGCAACCCTATGATTGAGTTAAGATCAATCCATCACTTTTTAGTGTGTGAGAATCAGTGCACAAGGTCCAAATAAAACATCAGTTTGTCTTCAGTATAAAACTTTAATTAAACTCCACATAAAACTTGATTTTTGAGTTAAAATGAACTATAATTAAAGTTCACTGTTTCTAAAGGTGAAATGAAATGACACCTAAATATAACATACGAATGGTGTATTGCAAATGACTTGAAAGAAACTGAAGAGCTGAAATGCAAAACGCTCTATATCCATTGTTTTGAGAAAATTTTTATTTTTTAATGAGTTTTTTAATTGGAATCCAATAACTCCAAATCCTTGGATATGGACAGGGTATGACATAGACAATTGATGCGCAAATTCATGGAAATCTAACTTCATTAGAACATCGAAAAAAATACAAACTGCCTCTTTCACACAACTGACCATAGGAAGAACACCGGGCCTAAAATTTGTCCAGTTCTTGCCTTTTTTAAGCAAATTATGGTAGCAAAGTTCACCATTGTAGACTGTGTGAAACCCAAGCTTATCCCTATTGATCTCCAGGGCTTTAGCTTCACTTATTTTGAATCCACTTTGAGTCTTTTTGAAACGTTTGACTTCAATCTTGTAATCGTAATGCTCCTAGTCTTGCCCATATGTGTAGACCGTGCCACAGTTTCTACCTACTGATGACAGTTCAACAGGCTCCTCTATCTCATCAGTCATTCATTTTCACGTTTAAAATTGACCAAAATAGATCAAAAAGCCAGATGCAGCCTTCAATCCATGGGTGCAGCCATCTTGAAAAAACTTGTAGAAAGCCTGTGATTGGTCGATTGGATATGGAGCATTTTGACAGCAAAAATGGTTAGCATATGGTGCATTTTGCATCAGAAGCCAATTTTGAACATCCCTAATGCAAGGCATAAGGAGCATTTTCGCTAAAAGCCTGCGTCAACTTGGATTTTGATTACCACAAGCATGGGAATAGAGGTCTTAACACAGTTTTGACAAAATGGTGTATAGAGCGGTTTACATATAAGCTCTTCAATTATACTTTTAAAATATAAACTAACTTTCAACAATACTGAAGTGTTATACTTTTTAAATGCACTTGGCAATTACGGCTAAAAATTCACTACAATTCAAGCGCACTGTTTCTAAGTATATGTAAATAATTTGAACTAAAATACCTGTTAACAAAGTATATTTATAAAGTATTTAAAAAGTACTTTAAAATTAGCATATTTTCCATGAGTAGATTTCCATTCTACCATGAGTAATTGTATTGCAGTATAAATTTTAAAAATACATGTAATTTACGATTTAAAATAAGTGCACTTTTTAAAAGTACATTTAAATACCACTTCTAAGCATTACATAATTAGTTTACTGTAGTTTAGCACAATAAAGTTCAATTATATGACATCTTTTCTTAAGTGCACGTTTTAAAAGTACATTGAAATACCACTTCAAAGTTATGCATGATTAGTGTACTTTATTTAAATACAATAAAGTTCAATTGACATTTTTATAAAGTGCAGTTTTTAAAGGTATGTTGAAATACCATTTCAAAGTATTGCATACTTATTGTACTGAATTATATGACTACTTATAGAAAATACACTTTTTACAATTGCTATTTAAATACCATTAAAATCAAACACAAAAAGTTCAAGTACACTTTAAATACCTTTAGTATAGTTAAAATACATTTCTATCATGCTTATTTATGCTATTTTTTTTTTCTTGGGTAATTACCATCTTCAGCAGAATTTACTACATATAGGGCCGTAACCAGGACTTTTGAAATACCGAGGTCCAATAGTGCGCGCTTACCCTCCTCCCTCCCCCCAAGCTCCAACCACTACATTGTTTTGTTGCTAATAAGACATTTCCAATAACCTCTTCAGGAACACATTGAGTGGTAACAGTATGTGTTGCATAACTTTTTCATTTCTCACCTAACCTCCTTAGGGCTCTGAAGTCTCACGCAATGAGCGTGATTGTCACTCATTTCAGTCGGATGTCACGCACTTACGCCACACATAGTATTTATCACGCAAAAAAAAGAAATAAAATGAGAACAATTTCCAACAGTAGGTCTATATGCGCAGCAGCAGCGCTAGAACTGTGGAAACCGGCAGGAATCAAACACGTCTCCCCTGGAGTTCTCAGTGGCAGCTTGCCACCTGCCAGCCAATCACAAAAAGGAAAGGGGCTACACAATAGCCAATAAGATAATAGCACTATCGTATCTGGGTAAGATTTAGGGCAACAACCAATGAAAAAAAAAACCCAAAGTTTTCCTGGAATTATTTATGTGACCCTACTACAACAACGTTCTGAAAGCTGCATTATTCATTCACTTACGATAGAAAACGGGCAGAGGTGTATAAAGTACTGGTAAAAAATAACTAAGTAAAAGTAGAAGTACCATAACTGAAAGTTACTTTGGTAAAAGATGAAGTCACCCATAAGAAAATTACTTGAGCAAATGTCCTAAAGAAGCTCACACTAAATGTACTTAAGTACCAAAAGTATTTTGTGAAAAAATTTACTTAAATATCAAAAGTGCAAGTACAAGTACAAAGTATTTTTCATAGTACGCATAGAAAAAAGCAAAGCAACCACTTGTGCTCTTTAATCAATTTACAGGTGAATGTAAGATACAGTATTCAAAAAACAAACAAGCAGTCTCTCCTTAATATACTTCTTTGAGTTTACTGACAGTTTAAAAACCACTATAATTGACTATAGTTAATAGTTGAATTACATAGTATCAATAACATGTCGAATTTTTGCATCAGAAAACTGAATTTTCTTAAAGCTGAAGTCGAGAAGATTTTTTTGGTCATATTTACTGAAACTGTCTCTATGCTTAGATATGCGAATATGAATCAGGTGATTTTAGAAAAAAATCCATCACTTTATGTCCACCCACAGCCTGTAATGCGATCGGCGAAATTCTACCACTCCCGGCTCAAATAACGAATCAGCTAACTGCCTGACAATCACAGTCAATCGGATGTGCGCGAAAAATCAAGGGAGGGACTGGTTTTGGATCTCAGAGCAAATAGGGGAGGGGCTTGAAAGTTGTACTCGTTTAAAAATCTAACTAAGTCCTCTCAGTCGAGCAATCCTACCGACTTCAGTTTTAACTACTGATTGGGATACTATTGGCTCACTGTAGCTGACGTGCCTGCGGCAGAGGACAATGATTATTTCTGTAGCTAGAGATTTTTTTTTTTTTTGGAACTGCTGGATAGATACTATGGGCAAGTATATTGAGCAGTTTTATTCCGGCAACTCCTTAAAAACAGAGATTGGAGTGAACTTGTTCATATTCTAAACCTTGTTTGAGCTCGGCTTGCTTGTGATATTCAATAACTGATCCTGGTGTGCTATCTAGTGATAGAATATTGTAACTGCTTGCATAAATTTGCAGCTCCACGTCCACTGGCGGACACATCTGCACAAAGATACCCTGCCGAGCACCGTTTTTCTTCTCGAACAAGCCAAATCCAGATAATCCGTAAATGATGAATTCAATTCATATTTTCATTTGAAACGAGTTACTAAGTTGCCAGTGTCAAAGTAACGAACTGAAAGTATACTTTTTATCTTTTAAATGTGGTAGAGTAAAAGTAAAAGTCCTGGTTTAAAAAAATCTTAAGTAAAGCACAAATCCTCAAAAAAACTACTTAAGCACTGACTATGCACCTTTGAAAATGGGAGTATCATCTCACTCTACTACAGTGGTTCCCAACCCAGTCCTCAAGGACCCCCTGTCCTGCAGGTTTTTGTTGCAGCTTTACTTTTGCTTATCCATTTAAGGCCCAATGCACCTTCATGCACACCCTGTTCAGGTAGATCTTTTTCAACCAATCAGCATGACACCCTTAAATGGATCAGGTGTGAAAGAGTAGAGCTGGAGCAAAAACCTGCAGGGCAGGGGGTCCTTGAGGACTGGGTTGGGAACCACAGCTCTACTAAATCTCACTCTAGCCTGCATTCAAAACTTGAGAGCCCTGCCTCCTCCTCTTTGCCTGCTCTTCGGTCGGCTTTGAAAATAACACATTTTGTCTGCCTCAGTGTTCTGCGCATTTTGGGTCAGTCTCAGGCTAGCATATGGTCTCCCTTCTCAACAATATTACAGTTGAATTCTCTCTCGCAAGACTCGCGAATGAGTTTATCCGCTTACCTCAACCTGCGTTGCTGCGCATTCGCAGCGCAAGCCGTGGTATTTAAAACGCACGGTGACGTGATAGCCCACACTGCACTATGAGGATGCGGGATCTCTTTCTCTTTCTCTCACACACACACACACACACACACACACACACAATTTGCTGAATAAATTGGCACAGTGAGGGGAAAAATGGGTGGGGAAAAAAATGGAAATTAAGGGACAATTAACCGAAGTCCGGACCTCGGTGTCCTCAATGGTGGTTATGGCTATGACTACATAGCATTCTACTTGAAGATGGAATTTCAAGAAATTTCAGTCCATGCAATTTCCTATTGTAGCCTTCCTCTTTGACTCAAAGCTTTATGTCTTAATCATTGATGGTCATGCTGCTTATTGGTTGCCCGTTCGCTTGCTACATTAATTCAATTAATTGTCTGATTCTTAATCGGAAGCAGGTTGCGAGTTAACCTGCCTTATGGTAACGTTACTGGTTGTAGACAGAGTTTTATTTTTACATCAGCAAACTTCACACGAAGACCCGAGTAGGTAAAACTGCGTTTTTTTAAACGTTTTCAAAGGTGTAACAAGCTGATCGGACACTGACACAGAAAAAAATACAGTTTTGTGAACTACGGAAATTCAATGGCTTCGAAAGACATTGACGTTTTATGTCACAATTAATGTGGACAGGAAAATGCTTGATTGCTTTTGCAATGTACAGTAATGTAAGCTGAAGGGAAATAGTAATTCTGTTGATTGATCCTCGCAACTGAACGAATTATCGCTTAAATGCTAATTAGGAAGCATAAACCGGAACGCGTTTGCAGAAGTAATGCACTTTAAGGCCAGGTGAGGGCCTTAATTAATTGTATACTAATTGAAAACAAATTAGTCTTGATTATCACTCGTGCTGCAGCTTACTTTTATACCAAATGATCACGGTTGATATAACCAATCATTACTAGACCCTGAGCAACAAAATCAGTCATAACACTGCTGTGTGCGGCTGTTTATTGCTCCAGCAAAACGGGCAACTCGGACTTACCCAAGGGCGTAGGCTTGCTCAGATTTCCCTAGGCGAAGACTGACTTGTTACAACAGTGGTTGCAAAACATCGATTTCAACGAGGAGTCAACGGTTATGTTCTGCACACTTTTTACCCTATTGTTTCATGGAACACATTTACAAAAAATAAGTATGGAATTAAATTGCCCAGTAAACATCGGAACATTTTTAAAGATAATGCTGTGCCAATGGAATTTTGTCACCTGCAGGCCCCTGAACCCAAGGCGTGACTGTTCAAGTACCAATACCCTTGCATACAAGGATTGCAACAGTTCTGTACAAACTTGCTAGCTGGGCAGAATGCAGAGTTGTTCCTAATCAGTTTACAAGTCCACAAGACTTCCGGGTCAAAGCCCTGCATGATTAATTGGAGCACGCTCAGAGCGCATAGTCCAGTTCGGTTCGATTAAAGCATATATACTGGACAAAGAAAATTAGGGATCACCCCAATTTTCGAATTTGAAATATTTGATAGTTCAAATTATGTTCCATATCATATTTCAATATTAAAAATCAGAGTGATCCCTAACTTTCTTTGTCCAGTATAAATGGAGGAATAATGCGACTACTAACCGCATTATCTGGGTGTGTTAGTCTGACTATGAGAAATTCGATTTAGTACGATTCCAGACATACTAACGTTTACATGTATGTAAAAAGTCCGTTTTAGTCAGACTAACACAATAATTTGATGTTTTCTAATGCCATGTCAATGCACTTATTGTCAAATACAGTAGCGACCAGCACTACTTCTGCTGTGTCTCCCTCTGTCTTGGGACAAAGGAATACGTGCCCACAAGCACACGTGCATCCTACACACGCACAGACTCTTGCGTACGCACACTTGTAAGCACACATAACCATTATTACCTTCTCACAGTTTGTACATAAGTCCTCCCAAAGATTAGCCCTTTCATGTTCAGTATTTGTTTAATAAATTCATTTATTAAATCAGGCGTCATCTTTGGTGCTGCAAAACGTGGGAATATAAGTCAAAATAGCCTATTTAGAACTCTGAAAATCCTTAACATTATTAATTAAATCTTTAAATGAAATCTAAGTAAATCGATCATTAACCCTATCTGGACCGGGCTTTTTGGGGCATCGGGGGTTAACTCATGAACGACATGGCATGTGACCACCAAATTTGCAGGGGATGATGTACACTAAATCACTACAATCATTTTGGTATTATTATGACCTATTATGACGTCGTTATGACATCATGTTTTGATTTTTATTACCCAGAACGCTTTGCTTATTTTATCTCATAGTGCACCAGCTCTGAGAGGCCGTAAAATACACGAAATTCTATTTATGTTCCGTGAAAATAGTTTTTCATTTACTCAGAATGTTTTTCTTAGTTCAGGTCAGAAAGAAATGAAAGTAAACCTATAAAGGATTACAGGTTTGCGGAAGCAAAACTTTCTCTGTTCTTATCATCAACTTCTTTGTGTTTAGTATATTGATTTCAATGTAGAGCCTAAAGACCAGCTTAATAATGGAAAAAAGAAAACGTCTATTTGTTGGTAGTATTCTTGGTGTGCAACCACGTGATTAAATAGCACGCACCACCATGTTGGATGATATACAAATAAAAAATGGCATCTGGTGCGAACAATAACAGTGATACATCTCCAAATTTTTCAAAATATTATGACTCTCTGGAGTCCTCTGCCAAGTCAAGATACAGAGAAAAGGTTGAAATTTGTGGTTTTGACCCATATTATGTTAAAGCCGTCTGATTACATGGAGGATTTGGCGACATTACCAG
Source organism: Gymnothorax javanicus (assembly GCA_029692085.1). Classification (NCBI taxonomy): domain Eukaryota; kingdom Metazoa; phylum Chordata; class Actinopteri; order Anguilliformes; family Muraenidae; genus Gymnothorax; species Gymnothorax javanicus. The sequence goes on along the minus strand of CM056195.1, from coordinate 87,777,522 downwards.
TGATTGAATACCCTGATATCGTAAACCATCTCATTATTCAAACCTCCCGGACAACCAACGCACAAATGAAGGCTTATAAGAGTCTAGATGCGTGTAACTTTTTGTGTCTGACTGGGTTGGTATTCTTCTCACTAATACGAAGTGAAAGAGAACAGGGTGCTGGTTTATGCTCGGGTAAACCATTCTCAAAGAAATCGAGAAACCGTCGAGCCGTGGTTTTGTGAGCGATAAGAATGGTGATGTGATCCTCGCACATTGTGATTGCATGGCTGGATTAAGCAAGGCTTGTTCCCACATTGGAGCTTTGCTCTTTGCGACTGAAGCTGGATATAGAATCGGGAACTCGAGAACATGTACTGAACAAAGTGTCATACGGGACAAAGTGTCATATGGGAAATCCCTTAAACTAGTTGAAAATAACTGAAGATACATCAATAAAATCACTGTACTTCTTTTATTTGGACATCATATATAAGATACAATGAAATATAACCATTTTGAAGCATATAAAGATTATTAATGTAGCAAAAATTAATGGAAAAAAGCAATATGTGAAAATGTGTCAAACGGGACAAAATGCTTGTTGTTCTGGACAACATGTATGCATGTATGCGCAAGTAAAGTTTCATAGACTAATAATAAATGTAGATACAAAAAAATTTCCGCAAACCCTTCCCCTTTCAGCAATCCTTCAGTTCCTCCCATTCCTTCAATATCCCTTCCATCCCCACTGGCGACGGGGTTTTTGATGTCCAAGGCGCATTGATGCACGATGTCTATGAAGGCTATCCTTCTAGTCCAAACCAGTAAAAGGGTTACTGTGGCACAAGTCATTGTGAATTTCAATGATTCAAATGATATTAGTTTGATGGAGCTGTTTTGGCAGCACAAGGGGGAATGTCACTATATTAGACAGGAGGTTGTAATCTTGTGGCTGATCGGTGTATTGATGCACTTAAATCTATTATTATAATTGGACTGAAGAAAAAGATTTTGGTCTCCAGAAAATTCAAATTAACGAAAAGTCAAAGTGTTGCATTCGGGACGAAGTTCATATTTGTTAATAATGAAGAAGCTAATTAAAGGTATAGTTAGCGATGATAATCCACGCACTTTTTGTCAAAATCACCGTATTTCTCCTCACTATCTGCAAGCTGTCACTTCTGAGATCATGCTGAAAAAAATCCGGTTTCAATACACAGCCTGGGCTCTGAATTTCAGCAGGTAAATCTGTGGCTCGGACTGAGCTACCAGAACATGGGTCCACCTCCTACCCCCCCACGCCCAGGGGTGGGTTCATTGCACAGGTCAGACACAAGGGGAGGGGAACAGGTCAGTTAGAGTAGAGGGAGGACACTGCAGCGTTTGCGATGGCGGAAAAACAGCCCAAGCTACCCAAGAGAAAACGGTCGGAGGAAGATAAATTAAAAAAGAAGGGCTACGACCATGAAAGAGCGAAGACCCGGGTCAACATCGGCGTGGCTTTCCGACGGTGGAGGGAACTCTGGGAATTGAAGGGTTTGAAAATGGACGCAGAGGTTGCCGTCTTTCTGCTGAACAGGTGAGCAACATTAGCTTTGCGGTGCTTCACACAAGAGTAACAGCCGTTAGGCATTCAATATATTTTCTAATCTGCCAAAATGTACCATTGTTGTGATGTTATCTATTTATAATAGCAGTTGAGTTGTGGGTACAGTTGTCTGATGGGTCAGCTAACCTTAGCTTCACGGCTTAGCAGTGTGCTAACCCACAACTTGGCTATTTCAGCTGCTTTACTTGCTGTCTAGTTGCCCATCTTACATCACAGCATTTTTTGTGCAGTGTTTGCAAAGTGTATTATAACCACGAAGACAAAAACGCAGGTTTGCTAACACGGTGAAATTGTGAGACACAGGTCGAAATGCTATCCTAATCTACATACCCAATCACTGTAATTTCAATTTCATAAGAATGTAATATTAAGCGGACCTAAACAGCCAACGCTTACTATTTTTTTACTCCGTTGTGTTTGTCAGATATACAGATTGATATAAAAATAAGTAATGTCCTTGGTTGATCACAAATTTGGAAAATCTGGACTTAGAGCAGCATTTCATCCAAGCATTGCACAGGAAAAGTAAATGCACAGTAAATCACTAGAATAGATGTCTGTGTTATGATTCTGCCATGTCTGTCTTGTTTCTGCCATGTTCTGTTTAGTTTTTGTACCATGCCATGTTTTCGTTTTTGCCATTCCCAATCCACTTTTCTGTTATAGTCCGGTCCATGTTTTGCCATGCCCTTCTTTGCACTTTGTCTCCCCTGTCTGGTCTTTTGTAAGCTACAGCTTCTCCCCAGTCCTGCGTGTCACATGTTTAGGTGATTTCATGGTTTCTGGGTTTCAAACATTCCTTCCTATCTCATTTGCTTCCTTTGCCTCTCTTTTCTATATTACTAACCAATACTAACAGTTTGTTGTTTTGTTAAGTTACTAACCCAGACTAACATTGTATATAATACTAACTTAATAACGAACACCAGGGATTGTATAGCTGCACTTACTAATTGATTAACAAGCTCTCAGCACTCGCCCTGTTCTAGTCTCCACCTCTTGCCTTCACTTAGTCTTTGCTGCAATTCAGCGGATCCTCCGCACCTGCTCCACTCTGTCCTGCCTTTCATTATCTGTGCACATTAGAACTCCCTAACCGGAGCTGTATGTTTTGTCATAGGCTGTCTCGTGTTCCCTGTCCACGTTTTGGCTTTCGCCAATTTCATGTGGTTAGGTTCTCCCTCATGTTTTGCTCCCACGTAATTAGTCTGATCCTCTTCACCTGATCCTAATCATAGCATGTGACTTCCCTTGAGTGTATTTAAGCTGTCTTCTCACTGCAGTTCCCCGGCAGAACATTTCCCGTGTTTACCTGTGCTGCTCTTGTTTCTCGCCTTGTACTCATTGTGTTACCTTTCTGACTGGACCGCCCGACTACCTCTTTTTGGCTCTGATTTGGCTTTAATATCTGCTCCTGTGTATCGAACCCTTTTTGTCTGACCACGATTTCTGTATTGCTGCCCTGGTTTTTCGACTCTGGATTCTGCCCCTAGGATTGTGATTTTGGATTGTGGACTTTGTACTTTTGCCTTCGGTCCTGCGGGGGTTTACCCCCTCGCTAATAAAATCACTTTTTGCTATTTCTGGTTATCGCGACTGGTTCCTGAACGATACCTCAGTCTGTCTATAGAAAGAAACTCAATACAAGATCATGTTTATAAAATCAAAACATTTACATACTCTAGATATTTTACAATATAAACACAAGATAATTTACAATGTACATATTGCAATTGTGCAGTTGAAGTTGTGTCACTGAGTATAGTATAGTAAAAAGTTTGTTAATTGCATTAAGTTGGTTTGATTACGATTTGTCTTATGTCTGGTCTGCTTCAGCTATGAGAAGGATCCCAAGATTTCCACACCATACAAAGCCACAACATCCCAAGAATTGCCCCCTCTGCCTGTGTCAAGCATTGGATCTCAGTGTTTGCCAGAAAGGTTGAGGTAAGCTGTTTCAGTCATATATTTTGATTTGTCTGTTACTGTTTTAACCTCATAATGTCTTGTTATAAAGTCTATAGTGTTTATTACAACAGAACTTAAACTTAATTTATTTTTGGCAGAGAGGACTTAAACATTGAAGGAGTGGATGAGCTTCAAGAGATCACGTTGTCTGCTATTGAGCAGTTGGAACCCGGGTATGGTCACCCCTTGGTCTTTGAGCTCATTACTTCTTCCTGAATCCACCTTCTTTGATTTTGGTGTGCTAATTTTCTTTGGACAAAAGATATTTTGTATGCAGAGGTTGAGTTCCCACATTGAAAGCCCCAGACAGGAACCCACTGACATCCTGTGTATTTCTTCATCACTTAGACTGGAAACATAGCAACGATTTGTAATAGTGAGCAATATTTATTTCAAGTTATCTGTGGCTTCTCAAGCATAGATATGACTGCCTGTTCAGTGTACTTATTCTGTTGAACTAACAACATAAAATCATACCCCAATATTCTTCTCACTACCTTTTCAGTATGTCATCGGTTGATCTAAATGAGGGCGATCTAAATCTAAATGGCATGTACCTGTGTGTGCCTGTTTTGCCTTATACGATTGCATTTTCAGTATCCCTATTTGCATATTTTGTTAGAATTTATAATTGACACACTGTATGTATGGAATTTTTTAAATCTTTTTTTTTTTTTTTTTTTTGGGTGGGGGTTATTTAGCATAGACTGGGAGGATGAAACATGGTATCCAGATGTCGACAGATGATTCGTCAATTTTTGAGGAGGGTCTGTCTGAGGAGCTGGATAGCAACACTGACAGTGACGATCCAGACTACATGCCACGCATTTGTGTTCGGTAAGTTTCTATGGTTTGCTCAACTCAGTCCAGCAATGGTGTGTTGTTTGTTTTTTTTAATGATAATATTTGTGTCAACAGCACTGGTGGAGCTCTAAAAACAAACATCAGTCTGGACGAACTCCCGGAAATCAGTGTAGAGAACACAATACATTACACAACAGATGACAGTGAAGGTTTTGAGGAAAACTCAGCAACAGACAAGTTTTCGTTCTCAGACACCATACAAGTTGTTGGTGAAGAGGATATAATCGGTCATTGTGCATCAGTAACATATCACAGCTGCTTGCGGCAGCTGGCAGAAAACCTTCATCCACCTATCAATACATGCTTGAAACTGGACCATAAGACCAGACAACATTGTGGTGCAGCAGGACCATTTGAAGTTGAGATAAAGCCCATAGGAACTGCTGCAACTATTGAATGGGTATTTTTTTTCATTATTTGGAAAACAAATTTTAAAGTTACATTTTTACTGAAATGTGTATATTAATGAATATACACTGTATTCCAGATATGTCATCAGGGACACATAGTGTGGAGATGGACTTTGCAACCGATTATCAAATATGGGATGCATGTTGGAGACTTCCTTCTCTCTACAAACGTCCTCTTGTCAGGCAACAACTATGCAAAAATTGCACTGCTATTCAAGTTCATGAATATGAATATGGTAAACAAGACGAGATTCTACAGAATCCAGGACCACTACTGTGTAGGCTCCATAAAGGAGTTCTGGGAGATGAAGAGAAGAGAAACAGTCTCCCATCTACAGTCCAAACAGAGTGTAGCAGCCCTGGGTAATTTTTAATTTTATTTGTTCATTTTTATTTTATTTTTTTAAAACATTTCTTCTTTTGGTCAAGACGAATTTGAAATTCACACTTGGAATAAGGTTTTTCACACAGCTGTCATTGTAGACCCTTACATGTTGTGATGAGTAATGACATTTGCAATTACAATGTTTTATATGCAATTTTAATTTTGTTTCAAAAGGTGATGGCCGGATGGATAGTCCTGGATTTTGTGCTCAATATTGCACTTACTCTGCCATGGAGAATGACACAAAGCAGATCATCTATATCGCCAATATTGACAAGAGGGAGACTGGGAGAAATTCTGTCATCATGGAGAAGGAAGGTTTCATTAGAACATTTGAGACTCTTCATCAAGAAGTCAAGCTGACCGAAAAATGTACTGATGCACACTCACAGATTTCAGCTCTTTTCAGTAAGTAGTCCTAGTGCATTTGTGGATCAAATTTATCGAACAGTGATTTTTACAGAGAAATATCTGCATATTGGACTATAATTACTAGATATTGGCTTTATGTACTAGGTTTGTAACAAGTATATGTGTTTCTTGATGTGTGGCATGGTTCCAAAAACCTCTCCAGAAGACTGGTTGTGGTAAATTTATACATTGTCTTTTTCAGGTACCACACATTCTTGGTATATGCCCCTTATAATCTTGATTGTGTTACAGGCAAGCCAACAGAAGGGGTGTGCCATCCTCTTGCAATGGAACAAAGACATTTGCAACCATTTTTGGTATTGCTGCAAGATGGCTGACAACTATGACAACTTCTTTGTAAGTATTTATGAAAGAATATTGGCCTTTGAGATTGAAATTAACTCAAATGACAGACATGCTGAAGGGATGATTTCTTGTTTTACTGACCACATACATACCATATACAGACATACTGCACTTCATGGATCTTTTCCATTTTGTGAATAAGTATTTCTACTAATAGCTAATTTGAATGTAGATGGCATATCAATATGCAATGCCACATGAATCCAAGCTCAGGTATCACACATGGTTAGATTTTCTCTCCAGTCGGTAAATTTCTGTATCATATGTTCACATGCCACAGAAGTTGACATTACTTTTCCAATGACTTGCAATTTAGGGCATGTGGATTGGCCTACTACATCACGTCACAGGACAGCATTCATGGGCACTGGGTAGCTGCCAGCACGGTCCCCTAGTGGAGGCAAGGGACAAGGAGTGGATCGAGCCAGATTCTGTGGCCCATCAAAAACTGGCAGAAATCATTATGCATACACGATGGCTCAAGGTTGTCCCAAAATATCTGCATTTCAGGTGTGTAACGCTACGTTTTTGTGTTGCCTGCTGTTTTGCTCTACACGGCGCTTCTGTACCCTTGTTAAAAATATGTTGCCTTATAGGTTCCTTTTATTTATTTTTTCCTAGATCAACTGCAGAACTGGAGTCATTCCATAATCATATCTTGATGTACGCCAGCAAACGCTTCACCTTCACTCCCCCTGCATACAGTGCACGAGTGTTGCTTGCTGGGCTGAACTACAACCACCACATCAACAGGGCACCCAAAAGAAAGGAAGATGGCTCGCTTCAGTAAGATGCTCAGTCATTCTATGTATGACAGTGTATTAGGTGTCAAGGAATGACGTTTATACTGCAATTTTTTCAGACTTTGGGTTCATACTGAAAATTATCAGAACTAAAAAAAAAAAAGGTGCTTGCTTTAGCACCATCATGTGTTACCATACTGCTGTTTGTGTTTGGAGACAGAGATGCAGTATTTGTTTTATCGCAAAAGTAATCGTTAACTGTTAACAGTAATAAAAGGTGTTTTGTGTCATTACAGGTATGGGAAGGTGTCCAATAAAAAGTCACGGAAATGGCGCTTGCAAACCCTAAAGGAGGAGAAGGACTACAGCTATATCCGTGACCTCCAAGTGTCAATTCTGCTGAGGAAACTGCCATCTGATGCAGGCTTGCCACTGAAAAGAAAATCAAGGCCTGGTGATCCAAGGCAGCTTGGACTACTTTCAGATGCGCCTGCACCAACCACAGAAGAACTCCTGAGGACGCAGGTCAGCAGAGGAAGTGGTGAGGCTTGGTTTGACTCTTTAAAAAAAAAAAAAAAAAAAAAAATGTTGCATGTTTCTTTAGTAACATTGTTATGGTCTTCTCTGTTGTCCAGTACCAATGGCATAAGACTAATAGTGGGTTTGTGTTTATTCTTTTTAAGGACACTCCCAGACACAGAAATAATGTCACATCATCCTCAGCAACTCCCCAGCCCCTTCGCTTACATTGGCAGCCCTGCTCCTCAGCCTAGGACCATGCTCTGCCCAGCACTCCCCTGGATGCCTTTCTGGACCTGCTCAGCTCAACCCGGTCTGCTCCCCACAGCATTTCCCCCTGCCCTGCCTGGCCCAAAATCCAGCCCTTCTCAGATCTCCTTCAGCCTTTTCCTCACAAAATAAATAATGTATCATTTAATTCAGTCATGACTCCTTGGCTCTTTGTCTCACCAGGTAATGTGCTATCCAATTGTAACTAGCAGTAGGTAATAACTGAAGATTTACTTTCCACTTAGTGATCATGTTACACTGTGCACAATTTACAAATATGTTTGTGGATATTTTCCCTATTTTATTCTGTTTTATAGTGATATTACCCATACATAGTATATTATAGATTTATTGATAAATTATACCTATACTGGAGTATTTTTACTATGTAGGCATGGGCAATGCTGTGCATAAACTCTAATGGAATGCGTAACAGCTGAACTGGGGCGGTAAACAAGCCTCAGAAAACTTATAAAAAATGACGTAAATACCATTTTCATACAAAAAGAACACCATGGTTTGATTAAAAGCAACCTTTTCAATAGGATACCCGCATTTCATACATGAACTCTGCGTATTATGGCCAAAAACGCGATTTGAACAGAGCTATTGTTCGCCCGTTGGATGAATGCATGACCTCAATTTGCGCCGTGTTTACAAATTTTCAAGTGCACGGCGTGGCAAAAATATCCATTTAAGAGGTAGATTTCAAATAGCCCGCGCCAACGTCTTATCCCAGCTACGGCCCTGATTTGCTTACAGCCATCTAATTTGAGAAATTACGAGTCTGTTCGTCCAGGCTAGACCTCCAGGGGATGTGAAATAAGTTTGACAGAAGTTGGTGAAGTTCGTCACGAGTTCGCCGTTATTTCTTCTCAACAATAGCAAGAAAGGTGAGCATATTTTTACTGTACCCTACATAGTTTGTTGACAGAATATCCTGTGACCCTATTTGTGAAGTTTCAGTAAAATATAAAAGGAATAAACCAGCGCCAGGCCTTTGAAGCCCACCGGTCTCAAGATTCATTCACGTATACGCTTCAATTCGAGACTGCCAGGATGGAAATCTGAATAATCAATTAGGAAAAATTCTCGGCTCTCGGTAATTCTGTATATCGTTTAAACATTTTGTCAATCGGATTATGAAAGAAGACTGAAAATAAGCACCCGCTTTTTGTTTGGATGTAAAGCGCGTATTTAAAGGAGAACACATTGTATAATGATTAAGCATTGAACTCTGCATAAGTTGAACTGTTTTAATATTTGTTGGACATTGCTTCGGCTTCCTGGAAGCAAGTATTGCAAATCTGTCTCGTGAGCATTTCAGGTTCGATGTACTGAGTAATAACGCCATGAAACTTCAACTGGCCCGTCATTCTGCGAATAGTCTTACTAAACTAGTTGATCGTCTGATTGCTAATCAAGCAAAGGGAGGTTCCTGCCTCGCCAAAACTAACCCCGACTGCACGTCACTGTGTTTTACTATGAATTATTCACAGTAGCTCATTGAAACTATCATGGGAGGAGGGTATATGGACATTGTAAAAAAAAACAGTGCAAAGGTTTTTTTTTTTTTTTTTTTATCACCACGGGTTATTGAAGGGGGAACGTTTGATTCATTTCAGAGCAGTGGAGGGCAAACAACTGCCGCATCAATACTTCACTGCATTTTATATAGTAATGGGGCAGTAGCGTTAATGTTTGCCCTCCCACCGATAATTTTGACATTTTTGCAGGCCATTGATCCAAAAAACTTCACAGGCAACCCAATGCAAAACCTAATGTTTGAACATAATTGGGTGAAATTCAATGCAATTTTCCATTAAAAAGGGCCTAGGGGGCGCTGCTGTACTTCAGAAAAAGGGTAGATGACTTTAGCATCAATTATTTTTTTAGGGTGCCCTAATGGATAATTTGGCCTGGTTTATTTCTGAATAGACTGTATTTTCAAAAAATGCCTTCAGGCTTCACCCCCAATTTTCACAATGGGTTTTGTTGAAAAATGCCGAAGTCAGCCATTTTTGGGACCCTGTGGCTCTGAGACCCTTTCCTGTGAAGGCGTTGGACTTGTGGCAAACTCTTCGTCTGTGTCTTCTGTACTTACCCGCAAAAAATCATTAGAAAATAATTAAAACTTTGTTCTCAGCAACTCAAGAAATGTCATTTTATTCATTTGTATTGCCCATGCCTATACTATGTACAGTGATAAATGGGCCTTTAGATGGTGGTCTTGTAAAAATGGTCTTATACCCGTGTCATTTTCTATATTATAATTTTAAACAAACACAGAAATTAAAAAGTAGAAAACAACAAAATGAGTAAGAAATACAACAAAATAGTCTACACTCAGCTAGGAATGTAGCCTGTATACTGGCCCTGAGGATCTGGGTATCGGTCGCGAATCTTCCAAACATAGCAGCTTAGTATCACAACTCTGTTTCCTTGACCAAGTGCTCCATACTGCCAGACAACAAATATGTGGGCTGGAGTGGTGAATAAGCTGCCTGTTCCTGTCCTGGTGGGCAGGGATTGCCCAGCATTTTTTTTTTTTTTTTTTTTTTTTTTAAAGATTATTTTTTTAGGAATTTTTCCTTTATTTGACAGTTGTACAGTGTAGAGAGACAGGAAAGTTGGGGAGAAGAATGGGGGAAGACATGCAGCAAATGACCTGAGCTGGAATCGAACCCAGGTCGCTGCAGTAAGGACACAGCCTTTATGCCCAGCATTTTCAAAGTACTGGTGGATAGGGCAAAAAAAAGGGAAGGAGGCAATCATAGGCTACTGTAAGAATCTAGTCCCTGTCTTATTAGCTGAAGCCATTCCTCAGGCCACACCACAGGTGCCAATGGGGACCCAGCTCTCAGCTCGCTAGTGTTACATCCAGGGACGTATGTGTGCCTGATTGTCATCTCACAGGTAATGCTGCTAATGAAGCTGCGTACAATTGGACCTAACCGGAACCTCGACGCCATAAGAATCTGTGAAAGAAGTGTGCCGGCAGTCTTCCCTTCCTTGCCCCCAGAAACGCATCTGTTGTCTCCGTTGTTGCGCGTCGTGTTGAGATTCTTGAAAGTACAAGCGAATATTTGTTGAATTTGTTACGAAACGATAATCTATATCTGACTGGTTGCAGTTGTTGTGTATAGTCTGTACGTCGTCCTGCCCTGCTTGTTGTAAAGAGCTGTAAGGAGTGGGTGCCGTTTGTTTTGATTCCTTTTTTCCTGGTTATGTTAGGAAGTTAGTTAAGTTGATTTATCCTGTTTGGTTTTTGTTAAAGAAAATTAGTTTTTTTGTTTTCAGATTCTTTTGTTTATTGTTTTGGCGTTGCCCACTCTGGAGCCTGTAGCTCTCTGGGGTCGACACGTGTAAGCAGTTTGCCCACTCTGGAGCCTGTAGCTCTCCGGGGTCGACATGTGTAAGCATTACAATAAACTCTTTATCTTTTTCGCACTTATAGTGTGTTTGCATGTTCTGGGGATGGGAAAGGGGACGCTCACTTGAAGCTGTTACAGCTTTACCCTAGACGGGGGCCATAACACTAGATCCAAGAATTGAAGGAATTATTGGACCAGAATCAAGACGTCTTCTCCCAGACCCCAGGGCGAACCTCAATCGTCCCACATGACATTGTGACAGAACTGGGATAGATAGTAAGAATTCGGCCATACAGGATACTCAGAGTCAGAAGTGAGGCCATTAATGTAGAGGTGAGGGAAATGTTGGAACTAAAGGCGAGGTGATAAAGGAATCTCACAATGCATGATCCAGGCCTGTTGTCCTTGTTCCAAAGCCTTATGGTAGCATCTGGTTTTGCAGTGACTACAGCAAGTTAAATGAAGTCTCACAGTTTGATGCCAATCCCATGCCCAGAATAGATGAGCTAATTGAGCAACTGGGTCCAGCAAGGTTCATCTCAATCTTGATTGAACAAAGGGGTATTGGCAGGTACCTCTGACCCCACAGGCAAAAGATACTCTCTTACTTAGACTTAGTTCCTTCAACACTGTTGAGTGCATTGGGCAGCAAGCCTTTGCCATTTGGCCCGATCATAGGAGACTTCTTCCGCACTTATCAAGCTGAGGTCTCGAGCATCTAAGTCTTTGAGGAATGTTCGTCTCCATGTGTGTTTTGGTCAGCCTCTTCTCCGTCCATCAGATTAGCATGTCATCGTTACTTTGGGGGCACGTTGTGGTGCCATTCTTAATATATGTCCTGCTAGTTTCATACAATGTATATCTATATCCTGCCTCAGTGGTTGTGTATTGATTCCTTTGTACATTTCTTCATTTGTTATGTAGTCTATATTGTATCTTTAAGATTTATCTTGAGCAGCGCTGTTGAAAAGTTTCAAGCTTTTTCTTCATTTTGACAGTTATTTTCCATGTCTCGCTGGCATTGGAAGCTGGGAGCTGGGAAGACTATGGACCTGAAGAGTTTGACTTCAAGCATCTTGGATATCCCACTACTAGACCATATTGGATGCATTCTTCTGAATACCGCTGCGACCTTGCCAATTCGGGAGTTGATGTCTGCCTCCACATTGCCATCAGCTCTGAACATGCTGCCAAGATACGTACAACCCCAATTCCGAAATAGTTGGGACAAAGTGTAAATTGTGATTAAAATCAAAATGCAATGAAATTCCAATCACACCAGCCAGTATTTTATTCACAATAGTAGAGATAACATAGCAAATGTTGAAACTGAGAAATTTTACAATTTTAACCACAAAATGAGCTCATTTCAAATTTGATGGCTGCTACAGGTCTCAAAAAAGTTGGGACAGGGGTCTGTTTACCATGGTGTAGCATCCCCTCTTCTTTTTAACACAGAGTGGAGGCATCTGGGCATTGAGGAGACAAGTTTATTGAGTTTAGTCATTGGAATTTGATCCCACTCTTATTTAATACAGGCTTCCAGCTGCTGGAGAGTTTGGGGTCTCCTTTGACGGACTTTGCGTTTAATTATGCGCCAAATGTTCTCAATCGGTGAAAGATCAGGACTGCAGGCAGGCCAGTTCAGCACACGGACTCTTCTACTACGAAACCATGCTGTTGTAATAGCTGCAGTATGTGGTTTTGCATTGTCCTGCTGAAATACACATGGCCTTCCTTGGAATAGATGTCGTCTGGGGGGAGCATATGTTGCTCTAAAACCTTTATATACCTATTAGCATTCATGGTGCTTTTAAAAACATGCATGTGTCCCACACCATATGCACTAATGCATCCCCATACCATCAGAGATGCTGGCTTATGAACTGAACGCTGATAACAGGAGGGGTGGTCTTTCTCCTCTTTAGCCCGGAGGATACGACGCCCATGATTTCCAACAAGAATGTCAAATTTGGACTCGTCTGACCACAGGACACTTTGCCACTTTGCTACAGTCCATTTTAAATAAGCCTTGGCCCAGAGAACATGGCGGCGCTTCTGGCTCATGCTCAACAATGGCTTCTTTTTTGTATGATAGGGTTTTAGGTGGCAACTGTGGATAGCATGGCAGACTGTGTTTACAGACAGTGGTTTCTTGAAGTATTCCTGGGCCCATTTAGTAATGTCAATAACACAATCATGCCGGTGAATGATGCAGTGGCGTCTGAGAGCCCGAAGATCGCGGGCATCCAGTAAAGGTCTTCGGCCTTGTCCCTTATGCACAGAGATTTTTCCCGTTTCTCTGAATCTTTTGATGTAGTTATGCACTGTCGATGATGAGACCTTTAAAGCCTTTGCAATTTGACGTTGAGGAACGTTGTTTTAAAGTATTCCACAATTTTTCTACGCAAGCCTTCACGGATTGGAGAGCCAATGGCCATCTTTACTTCTGAGAGACTCAGCCTCTCTAAGACATCCCTTTTATAGCCAATCATGTTACACACCTGATGCCACTTAATGTAATTACATGCTAAATGTTCTTTCAGCTGATTCTCTTATATATTAGTTGCTTTTTCAGCCCTTTTTTGCCTGTGTCCCAACTTTTTTGAGACCTATTGCAGCCAGAAAATTTGAAATTAGCGCATTTTGTGGATAAAAATGTAAACTGTCTCTGTTTTAACATGTGAAATGTTATCTATGTTTTATTGTAAATAACATACTGGCTCATGTAATCTGAAAGTCATTGCATTTTGATTTTATTCACAATTTACACTTCGTCCCAACTATTTCGGAATTGGGGTTGTAAATCTTATGATGTTGTCCATGGGTTCCCCAGCCTTTTCAACACCAGAGGGGCCTTCCAATATTGTATTTTACCATTCGGGGTCCATGGAGCTTCCGTCACCTTCCAGAGGGTCATGGATAAGGTCCTACGACCCCATCATGAGTGTGCTGCAGCCTATTTTGATGATATTGTGATCGATCGTAAAACTTGGAGAGAACATCTGCTCCAAGTCAAAGCAGTCCTGCAGGCTCTTTGAGAGGCTGGACTCACTGCAAACCCAGCCAAATTTTGCCTGAGTCAAGCGGAGGCTAACTACCTGGGCTTTACTGAAGGAAGTGGAAATGTAAAGCCACAACTCAGGAAAGCTGATGCTATTGCAAGGTGGCCAAGACCACAAAACAAGAGACAGGTGAGAACCTTTCTGGAATTTCTGTAGAAAGATCTTTGCCTTTTTTGTGACATCATTTCGGTTAGCCCCGCCTCTCCCCAGGAGTGGCTGTTGCAATAAGCTGTACAATATATGATAGTCAAACTGATAATTCTCTATGGAGCTCTGGATGAGGCAGTTAATTTATCGATAATGTAAACACAATGTTTTTCAGCTAATGCACCAATTTGACATTTTAACAAGATGCAGTTTCCATCAGTAGCGGTGCCAGAAGTGGAAATTGGGGAGGCACAGAACATCCCTTCATAACAACAATTAGTCCTTTCTAGTTCTCAATCATTTTCCTTTATTGACATTTTTTCCAATTATAGTAATAATCCATTGGCAATTGAAGACACGACTTGTCTCCCCATGTGATCTAACAGCCACAAAATGATGGGCTAAATTCAGTACAGAAAAATAATTCACTTATAAATAGGCCTATGTCTTACGAAAGACGAACTGCCCTGGAACGTCTCCGCCACCATTTCTATACATCAGGTGATCTAAACTGCGCTTCATGATTGTTCAAATGGTTGAAATGAAAAAAAGACCATTTGAAAGACATTCATGACATTTTGAATAAGGCTGATTTAAATGCACCAAAGTGCGCGTCCAAATGAATGATTGTTGTCTACTTTAACAGGGAGAACTGGCAACCCCTGGTAGATTGGAGTGTTTTTGGACTGAAAGTATTGTACATTTAGAAAATGATTGAGAAGTCAGGAATAATGATTGGTTTTTTTTTTTTTTTTAATTTGCTGTAAAACCCACAAAACAATAACCAACGGCGGAAATTGTAGGGTTGAAGGTTTATGCGTATGGATTCCTAGTATTAGCACGCCCTTTCCTGGCTGGTGCGAATCACAATAAAATGGAAATATTTTCTTCGAACAACGGGGCACAAAAGCACAACGGTTACAATTAATCTGACTCCATAATAAATTTAGAATACCAAATTTAGTTATACCCTCGTTAAATATCTGACTCAACTTAGAATTAGAATTTATAGTTTAGGGACACATGCGTGAATCTCGGGCAGCTTGTCTCACCAGACTCTTTCCGTGAAAACCCAGTTACTCAACTGACGCCCGGTAATAGCTCAGTTGCCGGATCTTAGTTCGGTGAGAGCTCTAGAGGATGGAAGAAATTACCATGATAGTAGCAACTTTGGCATAAACATATCATGAACCCAGATTTATGCACACCACAGGGCCCCTTAAGGGATCGGCCAGGCAGCTTATAAACTCAAGAAAACCCTTAAGGTCAATCCCCAGGACCGATGCTACATAATATGCACCACAGGGCCCCTTTAAGGATCGCCAGGTACCGGTTTATAAGCTCAAGAAAGCCCTTAAGGTCAAAATCCCAGGACCGATACTACATAAACCCTTTATATGAGTAGACCGTGAATTTGCAATCCAACTTAAAGCCCATCACATCCTTTTAAAACATCAGCTAGCTAGTCTGGAATGATAAGGACTTACCCCTAAGTACCGGGTCGAACGTGGTAGAAAGGACAAAAGGATTAGGAGTAAGCTTAAAGGAATAGCAATGATTTATTCACCAGGTAGGCAAAAGCTTAAATCATACAAATCAATACTAAGCCAATTACAAGTTACACATAATTTAGAAGAGGAGAATAAAGTCATACCTGGAGGAAAGGATACACGCACTAATGTGCGCGGGAAATGTTACATCATTGAAATGACTACTTTAATCGGCGCTGGAGAGATCGGATACGATCTTCCTGACTATATAGATTGGCTATTACGGCAACGGAATGCTACTCAAAGCGCTGGGACAGATCAGATACCATCTTCCCAGAATGGATTGTTTCTCTTTGCTTTAAGCCAAACCACGTCTTTGATCCAGGCGGCATGGCCATAAACCCTGGAAAAGGGGTTTAACCGGTTTTTGGGCTACCCCTATGGGGAGGAGGTAATAAAACACTTCAGCAGAGAGGGGAGAATAGGGTGATTACCAGAGAGTATTCTGACCAAATTCTCAGGAGTTTCCAAAAGGGAATGAACCATAATTTCAATGGGAATGAAACATACTCCACTCAACTCCTTGGATTCTCCCGAGAATAACGAGACCAAACATGATATGAATATGTACTAATATGATGCAGTTGTCATGAAAAAAGTTTAAGATGAATTAATATATAGTTTAATTGGGTTATAAGTATATAAGTGCTATTCGGATATATAAGAACATGATTTAACATATAAGCACATTATGCACTTCCCAGTGGTTTAGATTATTTGAAACAAATTAATATAACTGGACTTTAACTTAAGACTTAGGCCAGTAATATGACAGGGGCATTGTGTCAGCCAGAGCCCTCTAACAACCCCCCCCATACAGAGGAACAGTAAGACTGTTAACACCCAAGCATTTTGGGAGGAAGTCCACAAAAGCTTTATTGCTATCTGGCATGGTTTCTGGACTAAGCTTTTATCAGCCATTTGTCGATACAGTCGCTGGGCTCCCCCCACGCATCAGCGTTTTGCAGATCTTACAGAGGTGCCGCTCAGAACCCAACCCAAAGGCACAGACGAATTTTACGGGTTTCACTTTGATCCTTCGAACCTCCCTCCCAGGGCGCAGTTCTAGGCTAGATCCTTCCCACAGAGATCTTTGCCCAGGCTCCCCAGGTTCAGAACTCCGTCTTCTGCTTCCCTCTTTTCAAAGCTCACCGATCACAGAAGCGCCTACTGACCTTTTGGTTTGTGGTGGCCTGACTGTACATTGAGCCACAACAAAAGGGACTTTCGCGACCCGACCGGCCGGTGACCCAGTCATCCTGAATCCCGTGGTGGTTATCAGCCACCCAGGTGGGAACCCCTACCCCACTTAGCTATGGGTATAGAAACTTTGACCGTTTTCACCAGCCTTGCCTGTTCACAGAGGTCGTTATGCGCCCCCTCTGCTTAGGTGGGCTGTCGCCCACGCCACGTGATGCCCACACACTTAAAGGGACAACACGCCGACCAGACGGGTACCACGGCAGTATGTCAATTCATACTTCACTGAACACGGAGGCCTTCAGTTTACTCCCCTGCACTATAGTTCCGATTGAACGTGCCCCGAACTTTGCAGCCGGTTGTTATTTCCAAGGTTAGGGGCCTAACCCCTACCCTAGAAATGGAACAATCTTTTGTAAAATGAAGTATGCATGTCTACATTGCCATCTCCAATCCCACCCAATCTGGAATGCCCAATTGGTGAACTATGCACAAGGCTTGCTCAGTATCGACCCCTTGCTGCCAATTCAGGAGAGTGTAGACAGTTCATGGCTCTTCCCATGCGTGCCTGTCAACCACCGCTTCTTATACACTCATTGGTTGAATCTTCGCAAGTTCAGAACGAGGGCGGAGGATACCCGGACATGAACAGACTTAGAAATTTTCCCAAATTGCCTGGCCGACAGGAGGCGCTTTGAGCTGAACAAGACAACTATTCCCTTCCCGGCAGTCCTTCCCAATTTGCAACCCTGTGGCGCAATAGCCAATTGTGTGCTACTCTGAAAAGGCTGCCGGCCACTGCCGACTGGTGCGAAGTGGGGATCGAACCAGGACTAATAATTGTTTTAAAGGGATGTTCTAATCCTAATTCTAACCCTAACCCTTACCGAAACCGTTATTTTAAGTGTGAATATGACTGAAACTGTATCTGGAACTCAAACTGTAACTGTAACAGTACCTTACTGCTGCCAGTGGGGGCGCGATTTTAGGAAACGCTCTTATGGGTCGTAAATCAGAATAAATGAGAATAAACGACCAATTTGAGTGTATGGTTGGAGGACAGGTTGCTCTGTTCGGTTATCCCAGTGTATTAGGTGACATGAACTTTGATCAGTGTTGGTGGTAAACATGATAAGATGACGGGAGGAGCTCTCATACCAGTATTGTAGCCTTACATGATGCTGAAGGCGTTAATTGCTGCCATGGCACTGTGAGAAACACCATCACTGAAATCTGGTGGCAACAGAGGTGCAAAATGAAAGTGAAGTGCCTCTGATATTCGTTATTAGTGTATGACAAGTAAAAAAATACAAACCCCAATTCCGATGAGACATGTAAAACGTGAATAAAAACAGAATACAACGATTTGCAAATCCTTTTTGACCTATATTCAACTGAGTACACTACAAAGTGTAAAATTCAAAATGAGTGAATATTTCCAAAAAAACAATAAAGTCCATCAGTTTGAACATTAACTCATTCCCTATGGAATACTTTTATACTGTATAAAATTGTTGCGTTTGTACGGAATACTTTTCACGAAAATTACGCAAAATAAAGTATTGAAGTACAGGTGGCCCATGACTGCGATCGTCAACTGATTTTGTGTTTTCATCGGACTGCGAATGGTCAACCTTGCCGCTGGCACTGGCTTACCGTCGGGAATGGTAGAAATCGCCATGCTGTTGGCAGCGGCTTTCCGTAGAGAATGAGTTAAATATCTTGTCTTTGTAGTTTACTAAACTCGGTCGAAATGGATTTGCAAATCATTGTATTCTGTTTTTATTCACGATTTACACAATGTCCCAACTTCATTGGAATTAGAGTTTGTAAAAAAAAATTTGGTGGTTGATGGCATGACAACTCTGTGATGATATTTATAATGCCAAAAGTGAAGAGATGAAAGTACCAAGATCTACGATTTCCAGATGCCTGTGTGAAAATGGTCTGATTAGTTGTGCTGCTGTGAAGAGCTGGCAACATCGAAAAATGACTTGAGTTTGCCAAGAAATTCAAGGATTGGACACCAATGGACTAGGAACAACTCCTTTGGAGCAATGAATCAAAATTCAAAATTTTCTCACCCAAACGGAGAACTTATGTGTGCTGTAGAGTTGGAGAACATTTCAAAAATTAATGTTTAAACCCTTCATTAAAGCATGGAAATGGTAATATTATGGTTTGGGGTTCTGTCTGCTTGAAAGGAGCTGGTGATCTCACAAAAATGGACAGAATCATGGATCAAAAGAAATATCACAGCATCTTTGCGAGGCAGGCATTGCGTCCGAGAACATAAATTCTAAAAATAGGACCAAAGGTCCTGTAACTTACCGGTGAGCGATCTTATAGTCATGATACAAATTATGAAAATTTCATGTGAAGTTTGACTTTAAAATCATTTAAGTTCAATGTCAAGGTCATTAAGTATGAGTTCACGTACATTTAGAAGACCTCAATCCTAATACAATCCTTTGCTCTGAAAAACTTTTGGTGAAACAAGTCTTTTAAAATTCATTATGTCAATTGTGAATTTTTCAGGTCACAGGAGGTCAAATTGAGGTCACTAAATGGACATCGTTTATGACTAAATGTCTAAATGTCTCTAATAAAAACCATGGCTCTATCTGTGACCATTTTGGTGATACAAGTCATTGTAATGTCAATATATCGTGTTTGACCTTCGAAGGTTACCGACAGTCAAGTTGAATGTCACCAAATATGTGACATCCTATATATAATAATAACTTTATTTATATAGCACCTCTTAAAAACACAATTTACAAAGTGATTTGACAGACAAGGCAATGCAGGAAACAAAGCTTAAGAGCAAAAAATGCTGAAAGAGCAGTATCATACTATAGGTACTGATAAAATAAATAGACAGCAGATAAAAGTCAATCAAAATATACAATGAAAAAATGAAACATAATAAACAAAAATAAGAGAGGTTAAAAAAATTCAAAGCAGAAACATCACATTTCATCACACAAAAACAAATCTATAAAAGTAGGTTTTAAGAAGGGATTTAACCCCTGCGTACAGGTTTGTATTCAACTGTATGTCCAAGTGACCGGTGTATATGCAATACATACCAGCCAGTTCAGGCGGGACCTGCATTTGTGGGAGCAGGCGATCTGTTCCTGAGGCCGGGAACCACGTATTTGCAGATGGGTTTGCTGGATGGTGCGTGGTATCAATATGTAACTGCTGCGAGGCGATTTCCGTGAATGATTCTGCACCAATATTGGGTCAGACTAATGAAGTACCTGATTAGGCATGGGGATAGTTAATTTTTATTGATATTGATACCATTATCGAGACTCCCTAACGATTCAAGTCCTTATCAATGCCACTATCGATACTTTTCTAATATTTAGTGGAAAAACGAGATGACAATAGGCTTCGTTTTTAACAGAAATGACTGCCTTTAAGTGACTGTTTCTGAACAGAATGATACATTTTCAGCCTTAAAACACTCGGCTGATGTAAAAGGGAACCCCTTTGACATACGGTATAAATTAGAATATTAAAATATATCAGCAGCAATAAATCAAAACCATTTTCCCAACAATATATAAAATAAACAAAATAGATAAATTAAATAATTAACATGTTGCTTCACAGTAGTGAATTTTAGCACCTAAGTGTTGGTTAATGTCTACCATCAGTTTCATTTCTTGTTTTAGTGATTGTATTTGTATTACTGTACTTTAATTAAAATATCTGTGAAAAATCTTGGCATCAGTAATTTTAATGATGTATTATAAGCTGATTAGAGCTTGTGCAAGGAAGTTAAATGGGCCGTAATTTCATTCATAATGTGTACTTTATATAGTTGGGTAACCAGAAAAGTTATCTCCAAACAATTATATTTATTCAGGTTTCTTACCAAAACCCGACTTTTATTTATCATTGACGTTACATTTGAACACAACCAGAGAAAATAAGCGCCTCAGCTGACGAATAGAAGCCAAAACGGTGCCTCTGACAGAAGGGGATAAATTATCAAAAATGAAAGAAAAAAAATTCTGTAGCACACGATTATTTAGGCGATTTATTAAGGTGCAGGTGACGTTTCTACAAAATGTCTTATTCAGAGTCAAAATTGCCTAAATAATTGTATGGTCCAGAATTTATTTCTTTCATTTTTGTTATATAAGAACACATCACGATAACGTATTATTTACCATCGCCCAAAAGTAATTTTACTGACCCGACCTTCAACTCGCATAATGTAATCTGGAAAGCTCAAGTTAGGAACTAGCTTTTATCCAGCCGATTTCAATACGGATTTCTGTATTAGATTACTATACTGAAGGACTTCAGTTGTACGTATAATATACTGTGTGATCTCTGACCCAACGATGGTGCACTTCGATAATGATGGAATAATTGATCTTGTTTAGCTAACACTGGCGATTGAAGGTGCAGTAAAACCAACTTTTCGTTGAATCAATTTTCGTTACATTACATTTATTTAGCACATGCAACTATCGTTGGGTTAGAAATCACACCGTAAATAATATATGCAGAACTAGCCATAAAGTATTTTTAACTAACGGGACTTGCTACAGAGTAGGTGTGCTTACTGTGGTTGCTTTGAGTGAACGAAGCGGATGGCTGGACCACAGCAACAGCAGCCGAAGTTGACGGAGTTGTTTTATATGGCATGGGATAAGTGCCAAAAATCGGACTACTGAGAGGCCGGCGGCGGCTACGTCCAGTTCGCAGCCGGCAAACAATCTAGCGACTGAGAAGCCAGCGTTGGTTAATGAGAGGCTGGCGGTAGTAAATGAGAGGCCGGCGGTGGTAAATGAGAAGCCGGCTATTAATTTGCTGAGACTTGTCACTCATTGGATTTGCTACTGGCTTGGCTGGTCACTGGCATTCCTCCGCTGGCCACTAGCATTCCTCGGTAGCAGCTCATTGGATTTGTGACTGACTCAGCTGGTCACTCACGCGACCTAGGCTGGTAACCCACAGACCTAGGCAATGGTAACCCACACCTAGGCTGGTAACCCACAGACCTAGCGTGGCAATCCATTGTATTTGCGATTTACTCGGCTGGTCACTCATGTACCAAGGCTGGTAATCCACAGACCTAGCGTGGCAATCCATTGGATTTGCGACTGACTCGGCTGGTCACTTGCGTGCCTAGGCTGGTAACCCACAGACCTAGCGTGGCGATCCATTGGATTTGCGACTGACTTGGCTAGTCACTCACGTACCTAGGCTGGTAACCCACTGAGCTATCGTAGTAATCCATTGGATTTGCAAGACTTTTTTAAAATTGTTCCTAAATTAACGTGGGGTCTCGTTTGCAATTCCAGTCTAGCGTCAGTTGTTCAATTCAAGCGAATGAATCGACAAAAGCAACGACGAGATTCATGAGTGGCTTGTGTAATAAAAATATATACAACTTTAAAAGAAAAATTATAACCATTAAAACCAAAACAAAAAACAGAGTTTATAATTCTTTAAGTAGTCAACTAATAATATTACCACGTTCAATTCTGTCTTAAGATTTGAATGACGAGGCAAAAGAGATTGGAATAGATGGCGCTAATGCCAAAATAATATGGATCAATTTCTTGTTTTCTATAGGCTACTCTTTGGTGAGGGGTAATGATTAATCAAGAGTGATGCAAACCTACTGGTTCACTGTGTCATTTGATAAGGTTTCAAATTTTCATTTGATTTATCCGGTTATTATATTTGAAGCAAACAGCAGTAATATTCCGTCGGTGGTAGGCTAATGCATTATGTGTACGATGTATATTGCTTTGCTGTCACTCTCAGAAAAGAGGTTTCCAGTAGGGTTCTTCAGAGATATGGGGTTCTGCCATTTGCCAGAACATACTTTTTCTTTTAGTCTCCCAAAGGGGTTCTTAGGGTGGCAAATGGCTTCATCAAGATCCCTTTGTTTTTAAAGAATCCTTCACTACCAAGGACCACGCCACAACGAAGTGAAGTTAAAGGTTTAATGGATTGAGGGATGAGAGGGTGGGTATGGAAGTAAAAGAGGGATGTTGTTGAGCTTGTCTGGAGGACATGTTGCTGACTGGGTGGAGGGAGACTCTGAGTGGGGGCTCCGTCTCGGTGTTATCCACCCGAGCTGACGTCGAGCCCCCAAAGAGTCAGTATTAAATTGAGCAGAGTTGAGCGTGTGCTTGATGGAGGTCTTGAAGATTGTTGCGTATGCGAGTGCGGTATGCTCGAGAAGACCGTCGGCCGAGGACCTGGATGGTTTGGTCAGAGATGCCTGATCTGGTGGATGTGGATGTTGCTCTGATACGGACGGAGTGACTTGAATAATGTTGTGGGGAAATGCCTAAAGTGCGGAGGACTTTTTTTTTTGTGATCATTTATTTTTATTTTTGACATTATATTACCAAGAAATAACACAAGACATTACAGAATATACAAAAAAAAAAAAAAACCACAAAGCATGTGACAGGTAATTCATCCCCCCTCCCTCACCAACCTCATGGGTCTCCCTACAGTAATATGTGCAGTATATAAAAGCTCAACTTAAAAATGAAAAAGTAACAAATTACAGCATTTCTTTGATTTTATCAGCAATCTCTTGCCATACAAAAATAGTGCTAGTGTGAGCACCATGCATCCTCGCTACTGAAAGCTCCATGTTAATGATATCACTAAATGTGTTAATCCAGTGTGCTTTGATAACAATATGTGGAGGTTTCCAACGTAAAGCTAGTATCTTTTTGGCAGCAGTAATACCCATTAAAAGAATGTGTCTATTGATACAGGTTAGTTCCAACGAGGCAGTGTCATTCAAAAGTAACACAGTGGGAGAGCACGGCACAGTTAAACCCAAAATAGCTGACAGAGTAGTACAAACCACACCCCAAAAAATTTTTACATCTTTACATTCCCAAAACATATGCATATAAGAACCTAAGAGACCATCTGTACACAAAGTACAGATTGGGGATGATATTCTTTTCATAAGATAAGCCTTTCTCGGAGTGAGGTAAGTCCTATAGATAAAATTATAATGAATCTGTTGATGATTTGGGTTTTTAGAGGCCATTATAATTGAGGACCATATCCTCTCCCAGTCAAGTAAAACCTCTTCAGTATAGTTTTTCAGGTCTTCAGACCATACTTGTATAATAGGAAGAGCTTTATAAGAGGCATTCCGAAATAGTGAATATAATTGAGTGACGCAACCTCTTTTTTGACCTCTATTGACCAAAATAGAATGCAAGGGGTGAGTAGTTAATGGAGTGTTCCATGGCACTCCGTACGCTTTCATAGATGACCGCAGTTGAAGATATAAAAAATAGGAGGAGCCTGGTAAATTGTAAGACAGTCTTAAATCATTAAAATTGTGAAGCCCAGCCTCATCATGGATATCTGCTAATGTGTGAATCCCTTTAGTACTCCAGGCCGAACACGAAAATGGAACCCCCCCAGAAAGCAGAGAGAAATTGTTAAAAATTGGGCTTTTAAGATGCCATTTACATGTTATATTAGATCCTTTTTCTGCAAGCCGCCATACTGACAAAAGAAAACTCATTATGGGACCGAGCCGCAACTTGACTCGTTTCAAAGGAACAGCTGAATAAATAAGGTCTTCCAGTCTGTGTGGGAATGCTAAATTAGCCTCAATAGATTTCCTTCAAGTAACTACATCAGAATTAAACCAAACTGATAATGGTCTTAAAACAAATGACCAGAAATAATGCTTGAAATTAGGAACTGAAAGGCCACCTTCTGATTTATGACGCTGAAGAGTAGTCAGTTTAATGCGTGGTCGTTTCTTACCCCAGATAAATTTGGATACCAAAGAATGAATTCTGTCCCAATAATCAGTTGGGGGCGACAAAGGTATCATAGAAGCGAAAAAATTTACCCGTGGCAATATATCCATCTTAATTACTGATACCGAGTTTGTAGTGATTTTGGGAGGTATGACCATCTATCGAGATCTAATTCAATTTTTTTAAAGATCCCTGAAGTGCGGAGGACTTGATGTAAATTTTTCTGGAACCAGAATCGAGTGGCTATGTTGCCGGTTTCGGTAAGGGAGAGTGTTGAGGTGATGCATTTGCTGCATATCCGGCTTATGTATCTGATCAGGGGCTCATATGGGCTGAGATAAGAATTGAGGCAGAAAATGTAGAGTGTGCTTAGAGCGAGACTGTCGAGAAAGGATTCTTGAGAAGCATTACAGAGGTTTTGGAGCTAGGGGGTCAGTTCCAGGAAGAATGAGTGGATGCTGAGGTAATGCCTTTGCAGTGTATCTGTAGTCTATGTATTTAGTCATGGGCTGAGATATGAATTGAGTGGAAAACATGGATGGGGAAGGAAACTCCTTACTGATCAGTTTTACTCCTTAGGAGTGTGAATATGAGGGAGTCAGAGTGGACTGTTATGTCAGATAGACTGGGATAGCAGGAGAAATAGTAGAGGGATGACACTGGGGTGAATTGGAGCATCTCAGGAAAGCGTGCGGATGCAGAGGGTAAGATGCTCAGAGGTGAGAGGCAAGCGTCTGGGCTTGAGAGTAGGTTTTGTTCTTGTAGCCTTTGATTAACATTGTTTTGTGAGATTGCAGGTAGAAAGACAATGAAGGTCAGCGATTAATTTGATGAAAATATTAATGCCCGCTAAGTAGGTCCGGATGGTGGAGGCCCGGAATTTGGACAGAGTGAGCATAGGTGATAAACTGCAGATGGACGTAACGTCTAAGGAGGGAATGAGGGATTGTATGTGGCATGATGAATTTGAAAGTGTTCCAGCCAGTTAAGTAGGCTGAGATAGTGCTTGGAGCAAGGCTGTCGTGAATGGCTTCTTGAGAAGCGTTACAGAGGTTTTCGAGTTGTGGAGTTAGGTGAGGTCTTGGCTGAAACCAGTGGAAATGGTGTGGGATGTCTGTCTGAATCTGGAGCCAAGAGTCAGAATTTGTGGAATGAGAAACAAAATAATGAGTCGGCGGTGCAGTTATGATAACCAGCAATGCAGGCTGCCCTGAGGATGAACTGATGTTGAGGTGAGATTAGGATGAGTCTGTACAGGAACTGCATGATTGTTGGAGAATGGGATTGACCTTTATTATTATTTCTACGACCGAGGTGTTATCTGGGTGGATGAGTATAGACTTTTTGGACCGTTCGTGCCCCTAAAGAATGGCAGCTATGACTATGGGGTACAGCTCATGAAGCGCGGATGAAGGGGAGCAGGACTTAATCAAGAGATTATGAACTCAGTGGTCATGTGGAAGTAAAGCATAAACTTCTGTCGTAGCCGCCAAAACCTAAGGAGGGAGCTGCATCTGTATAAAGCTGAATGTCCTCAGGTTGAGTGACAAGGCCATCATAGAAGAATTAAATACCTTCTAAGAAGACAGGAGTGTTGCCAAGTGTGTGTTTCCGTTTGCATGTCTGATTCAGGGCAACTCTGTCATGAGAGAGGGAATGGCAGCAGTTCTGTTTATAGATTTGACAGAAGGATTTGCTGGTGGGATAATGTGAATAGTAGGGTTACAGTAGGGATGAGTGGATCAGGGTAGGGTAAGGATCACTAGAGGTTAGGGTTGGGATGATTCAGGATGAGTGGAGGTTAGGGAAGAGGTTAGGGTTGGGATGAGTCGGCATGAGGCTAGGGTTGGGATGAGTCGGCATGAGGCTCGGGTTGGGATGAGTCAGCTTGAGTAGAGGTTCGGTTTGAAATGAGTTGAGATGAGTAGAGGTTAGGGTTGAGATGAGTCAGCTTGAGTAGAGGTTCGGTTTAAAATGAATTGAGATGAGTAGAGGTTAGGGTTGGTATGAGTCAGCTTGAGTAGAGGTTCGGTTTGAAATGAGTTGAAATGATTCAGCTTGACTAGAGGTTCGATTTGAAATGAGTTGAGATGAGTAGAGGTTAGGGTTGGGATGAATCAGCTTGAGTAGAGGTTCGGTTTGAAATGAGATGAGTAGAGGTTGGGGTTGAGATGAGTCGGGATGAGTAGAGGTTAGGGTTGAGATGAGTCGGGATGAGTAGAAGTTGGGGTAGAGGTGAGGGGCGATGAATAAGTGAAGCTGGCTGGGTAGATGGTTTCGCTGTGGCTATAGTGTAGTTATTGACGAAGAGAATGAGGAGGTTGAGAACCATCAATTTGATTAGCTTGTGGTGGGGCCCTTGGTGTTGCTCAATGGGGCTGTTGTGCTGTGGTGGTAGCCGTGATAGAGAAAAGTTGAGCAGACGCCGTGCTATTGGAGGCAGCTGAAGGAAGGGTGGCGGAAGGGATGATGGGATGGAAGGAGGTATGTGCACTGGGATTTTGTGACGCCTGTGAACACAGGGATGAAATGAAGGCTGAATTCATGTGAGAAAGTAAGACACAGAGGGAGCAGGTACAGGGGGATGATGACCTGTCCCCCACTAGGGGGGGCTGATGGAGCCAGCTGTGGCCTTGCAGGCAGTGGAGGCTCTGTGACATCGCGGGTGGCAGGCTTGCAGTGATTGTCTATGGCCCATTAGCAGGGGTCGGTCGCTTCGGAATCGATGTCGTAGGCTGTTGGCGTGATGATATTGCAGTGGTGCAGGAAATGTGGTGAGAAGCTAAAGCCACTGTATAGTAGTTGAATGGTTCAGGACGATGGAACGTTGCTTCGCTTGAGATTGACGTGGAACAGGACTGAGATCGTTTTGCGGTGTTAAAATAGTGGATGAAATTAAGGTCCGTTCTTTCATTGCGTGTTAGAGAGGGACAATGGCCCATCGTTAGGAACTAGGGGTCGTGCTAGTTTGAGTAACTCAATAACTGAGGATGCAGCTGCAAGCTATAGTCCGAATCCTACACTGAAGAGTAGCTTAGTAGAAGCAATGGCTAATGGAGCAGTGGAAGCAGCGCTAATCCAAGCGCACACAGAGGTAATTGAGTGCAAGAGCAGTGTCTTTCAGGGGAAACTTAAGCTATATTCTCAATCAAACTCTGCAATGTCCAGGGGGCGTCCATGCACAGTCAGTGGCTCCAACTATGTAAGTTGACATTTATGCTTTGACATAAAACTTCGAGCAGCAGGAGTTTCCCTCTGATTGATAACCAATGAGATCGCTTTTATTTGTTAATATCCAATCCGTACCAAATTGTGGGGGAAGTCCCGCCTTCTCACCGACAGGCCACACCCAACTAGGGAGGGTATTTTCTTTTTATATTTGTTAGGAAAAGCGAGTGGGACCTCGAAATCGAAAATGAAAAGCCAGGCAGGGCAGTCTGTCACAAAAATAAAAAAGAAAAGTGGCGAGCTGCGTTAGTGATTTAATTATGAGACAGATATCGCGTCTGCTTCTTGAAAAAGAAAAAGCATTTCCGAGAATGTATTTGCTTTATGAGATTAGCGTTTTCAATTTTGTTTTGTTATTGATATTGCGGGGCACTTCTTGCAAATTAAATTAGTGCCTACATGGACTTGAAAATGCAAATGCAAAGTGAAGGATTACTTTAGCATTTTCGTGATGATACAAATAACGCGTGCTTCTCGAAAATGAAAAAGCATTTCCGAGAATGTATTTGCTTTATATGAATAGCGTTTTCGTTTTGTTAGTGATATTGCAGGGCACTTCTCAAAAATGCAAATACAAATGAGGAATGTATTTTAATTTTCCATTTGTTATGAAAATTGCATACCTGGACTTGAAAATGAAAATGCAAAGTAGAGGATTACATTTGCATTTATGATACAAATAATGCGCTTGTATCTTGAAAATGAAAATGCGTTTTTGACATTGCATTTTCGTTTTAATTTTGTTAACTATATGCTTCCATACGAACAGAATCCTTTGAGGCAACTTCTGGGAGAGCCATCCACCCATGGCAAAGACCCAAAAACCGCGGGAAACAGCGCATTGTCTATTCCAAGAACAAAGTTCGTCTTGAGTCCCAGTTCAGATGTGACACTAACGAAGTTAGTTTGCGTGTCGAACCGTGTAATCAACCGTGTAATGTCACACAAAATGGGTGTACTGAAATGTGACTAAGCGATTTTGTATATTTTTCTGTATTCATTTATACAGAGTTAAAAATGAAGCATAAAAATTCAGTTTCTATTGTCATGTTGTGCCATCGTCCAAAAATTGTGACTAAAATACTTTACCTGGCAATCATCAGAGCAAATAGGCGAAGAATGAAATACTTCCTTAGCGATCGTCACAAGAGCCAGCCAACAATCCCGGCCACTGCAGCGCGGCCGCATGCTCAATCAGGCCACGGTGGTCAACAGGGCACATTTGCAGTTCCAGGTATGTGGGTCAGCAAGCCAGCCCGCGTATGGGCGTTTTCCGTATACAAGGGGTTAAAAGCTGTCACTGAGTCTACAAGGCTTATTTCCTCAATGTCTGTAACACAAACCTAGGCGCCATCTGTGAGCATTTTAGTGATACAAGTCATTGAATTTTCTCTAGGTCACATTTGACCTTTGAAGGTCAACATGACGGTCACCAAATGAAAGTTCATACATGACTTCCTATATGTTTCTAGTACTAACCTACACTGTATCTGTAAAGATTTTGGTGATATAAGTCAATGAAATTTCCCTGTAAAGTTCGATCTTCGAAAGTCACCGATGGTCAAGTTCAAGATCACCAAATGAAAGTTCATATATGACTTCCTATAAGTGTTCAATACACATACGTTCTCTATCTTCAGTATTTTCACACCTGGAAGCCTTTTGCTTGACCTCAAGTTTGCCCTTTCAATGTTGTCTGAGGTCAACTTTAACAGAGCCAAAATATAGGTCATATACTATGACTTCTTATATGTCAATAATACAAACTTAATCTCTATTTGCAACCATTTAGCTTCCTCATGCTATTTCGCCCATTCTTCATAAGAACCAATGTAAAAGTGCAGCACCCCCACTAGACCCACTTCCGTCGATTCAATCAAAATGGCACTTGCATTGTACATCAAGTGTACCAAGGTGAGTTGATTGCCAGATTTAGAAAAAAGTTATTAAACAGTTTTTGAGACGTATTTTTTTAAAATTTCAAGCACCCCCACATAGACCCACTATGTTTTGGCAAAATGGATAATTTACAGGAATATTCATCAGGCCAAAAAAAGACAAAAAATGTTCCGGACGAAGGACCCCAAACCACAACAATAGCTTATCGGCCCATAGGGCCGGTAAGCTAAAAACTTGAATAGACCGCAATGGGCGACACCGTTTTGTATTGCAGGCTTAACAAAATTGGTCTGTTACATGACAGGGTCAACTCAAAAGACCATCACACTCTCTTTCAAAGCATATTATACAGTTTTCCAGAGTTTTTCCTCTTTCTGTATGACAAAATTTAGATTACAAGTACAGTACCAGAAAATCATGTCAGACAATAGTTCATGTTCAGGACACTCTGACAGCTCGAGTGAAGTCTTTTCTCATGAGTTTTTTTTTTTTTGAGAGTTTTGAAAAGTTTGGTATACAGCATTATCAATTCAAGCCAAAGATCAGTGTAGCTTCCACTACTGACGAGAGCAAGGTATCAAACAGCGAACATAACAATGAGCGGGACCAAGATTGGCTTGAAAATTCTAGCTGATAAATTTTTCCTCTGTGTCTTTGTTTTGTTGCAGGAAAGTGCAACAGCACCAAACTGTTTTTGACATCTGTGCTTTTGCGCTTGTCTACTTATTTCAGAAAGGCTTCAAGGCATTGATGTTTTAGTTTATATCAAAAATAAAAATATGAAATAAAACCATTTATATTTTATGGGGAGGAGTTAATGAAAATATTAAACTGGTGCTTTAAATGCACTCTCTGAGAAAGACAAAGAGGAACTTTGTTGTTTGTCCGTAGGGGACTTCAGTAAAAATAGACTTATATTCAACTTCCAGACGGCGAGAGACACGGCTTCATCCTTGTATGAAACATTGGCAACTTGGCTTATAGAAAACCTGTGCCTTTCAGTTAGTTTGTCAATCGTTCAGCATATCACAGAAATCTGACATGATTTTCTGGTACTGTAGTCGTAATATAGGAAAATTTTGGGGAACAAATTGAGCAAAAACTTCAGTAAATTGCATAAAATGCTTGTAAAGGGAGTGTAATGGTCTATTGAGTAACGCTGTGACGTCACAGACCAACTTTGCTGAGCCTGCAATGCAATATGGCGTCGCCCATAGTGGTCTAGTCAAGTTTGTAGAATATATTTTCTGGGACGCGGATTGTCAAGCTGCTCATAAAATTATATTGTTATGGTCTCAAACTGATGTAGTTTCAAAAAAATTATTTTTTGGCCTCTGTTTCCCTTTAAATAGAGCTTTCAAGCACTTTAAGGACAGAACAAGCTCAAAAACTTTGGAAAGTTAATATCACAGTGTTACTAATTTTCAACAGATGATGATTTACAATATACTTGCTGTGAGGTTCGAGAACTGCTCTGTATCACTGTGTAAACAGCAGCCTTACTCTGGAGGAAATTTATGCTTTGAAGCTGCTGTAACAGATTTGGTCATTTTAGCTGGCCTCCTGCCCATCGCTGGAAGTAAGCAGTCCCCGGCCCCATCCCCAAGCCACACATGAACACACATTGGTTTCTGACAGAGGCAGAGATTGAGAGCAGCAACCCTGTTACAACATAAGTACAAGGTAAACAAACACTCTCAGTGACTGTCGTGTGAAAGCCACACTGAAAACATGGACCAAAAACACATTACATCCATACAGAAACTTCAGTTGACTGGCTTTTTGAAGGTGCAGTAGGAAAAATAAGTATTGAACTTTTTTCTCAGTAAGTATATTTCTAATGGGAATATTGACATGAAATTTTCACCAGATGTCAGCAACAACCCAAGTAATCCATACATCCAAAGAAATCACAACAAATAAGTCCATAAGTTTTATTTCTCAGATAAATATATGCAATTGCCGTAATAGTTAGACAACTGCCCCCCTTTGTCAGAACAAATACCAATAGCTACCAAGTTTTGCCTCTACACAGCTAATCAAGCTGTAGTCAACCATGAACGATGACTGTACATTTATAAACAAACATTAGCAAGATTAAAAACCACCAACAGGACTACCCGAGACTAATAAAACTGCATAACTACTGCAGTAGTAGGCTACTACTGTTCCTCTACCAGTTCTTTTGTACACCATCTCTTGTAGAGCTGGGATCGGAAGCTTCATCTGTTCTGCAGCATAGGCTATCAAAGATATGTGCTCTTCTTCTCAACTGTTGTCGATCACGCACATAAAGATAACGTAGACCAGGGATGGCGAACCCACGGCTCTTTGCCGGCTGACCTGCGGCTCTTGGAAGCTTTGTAGTGCTCACTGATTTTTGTCTTGGTGTACAAAATTTTTACTTTGAAAATAAACATGTAAAACATATGTACACAATATGCAATGCAGATAACAATATCCCCGTTTTAAAAAGAAAAATGTGCATGTGTTATTATTAGCCTACTATTTTCATTCACGCGGTCATGCATGACACCTAATAACCAGTGACATCTGTAGGACTGAAGATTGGTGGGGCCCAGAGCTCCCCTTTGAAACAATTACTAACCCTGACTTGCACGCAATCATTCGCATAATTGACAAACAATCCTTCCAGGATTTTCCCTGCTTTTTTATTGTTTTATAGATTTTTTGTGGTAACTTTTTCAAAAAGTGGCAATGAAAGTTGCAATGTCTTGGCGATTTATTTTTTTGTTTGCGAGAAATTTGCTTGGATTGGTTGAATTTGCTTTAATAGTTGCAATCGCAACATGCAACTTCCTTGGGGACTGAGCAATAGATTCACTCCGAGAACACGCCGGTATGGTACGGTACATTTCGGTACGGCGACAATCATTAATTTGGATGCGTAATTTCGTGCGTTTAAATCAGCATTATTTAGAATTGCACACAGACGTTTCAAATGGTCTTTTATTTTATTTAAACAAAACGATCATGAAGCGCCAGTTAAATCACTTGATGTGTGGAAAAGGTAGCGCAGACGCTTGAGAGCAGTTTGTCTTTCATAAAGCGTTGGCCAATTTTTGAGTGGCCTAAAAATTTTTCTGATCTGAATTTATTCTATTATTTAGTCATCAATAGATCGCATGGAGAGAGAAACCGTAACTTCGATTGCCAGAGGATTATTGTCAAAATTGGAAAACGTGTTAATAACAGAAAATAACTGAGTACAAGTCAGGAACAATCATTGACGCAAAGGCATGGTCCGGGCCCCACCAATTATCAGTTCCAGAGACGCCACTGCTAATAACATTTGATGAAATGTTCCGATCTGCGCAGTCGCAGAGTAACTAGCCAGACTAGCAGTAACTAGCTGTCCGAATCGCCTTGGATTCAGGAAAGCGAAAAGCTAAACGAAAATACGAGGATGAACACAGAACATTCTTGTCTGAATGGGAGGAATTATATTTCTTTCTGGAACGAAATGGGAAACCCCTCTGCTTAATGTGCCATACGTCGCTGTCGCATTTTAAAGCCCCAAACTTGGAACGCCATTTTTCCACACATCATGCTAACATAGCACAGGAGTTTCCGAAAGGCAGTGAGCTGCGCAAGCAGAAGGTAAATGCTTTGAAACGTCAGTGTGAGAAACAGACACAGCTTTTTCGAAAATTCACGAAGCACTCTGAAACTGTCACATTGGCTTTTTATCAGGTGGCATGGAACATAGCTTGCGCGAAAAAAGCCGTACTCTGAGGGAGAGTTCGTGAAGTCTTGCATACATGATGTCGTTGCTATTCTCAACCCAGACAATGATGGTTTGAAGCGGTCTGTGTCAGACTTGCAGCTGTCACGGCACACCATTGAACAGAGGATTTCTGATATTAACAACGTGATTGAGACGCAGTTGTGCAAAGATCTCGAGAAGTGTCGGTATTTCAGCATTGCCCTGGATGAGTCTTGCGACATTCAAGATAAGCCACAGCGGGCAATATTCGTGCGGTCAGTGTCAAGTGACTGTATAGTCAAGGAAGAGCTGCTTGACATTGTGCCGTTGAAAGACAGGATCCGCGGCATCAATCTAAAGGAGACTTTAATGACGGTGGTAGACAGCAAAACTGCCTCTTTCAAAACTGTCTGCAATTACAACCGATGGCACGCCAGCTATGTTGGGGGCTGCAAATGGAATAATAGGGCTGTGCAAAAGTGATGATCGTTTTCCAGATTTTTGGACATTCCATTGTATCATTCACCAAGAGCACTTGGTATCCAAACAGCTGAATATGGATCACGTTTGCAAACCAGTGCTGGAGATTGTAAATTTCATTCGCATACATGCTCTGAATCACCGGCAATTTAAAACCCTTATTGCCGAACTCAACGAGGACCTTCCCAGCGATCTCTTCCACTGCTCTGTGAGATGGCTCTCAAGGGGCAATGTGCTCTCTCGATTTTTTGAACTTTTGAACCCTGTGAAAATGTTTCCGGAGGAGAAAGGCAAAGACTATCCTGTGCTACATGACCCGCAATGGATTTCAGATCTGGGATTTTTAGTTGACATTCTGCATCACCTTAATAAGCTCAATGTAGATCTGTAAGGGAAGTTAAAAATGCTGCCTGAGCTTGTGCGTAACATTTTTTCTTTTATCAACAAGCTCAAACTCTTCCAGGTCCAGAAGGACTTCTTGCATTTTCCCTCACTGGTGAAGGCAAGTGGAGAAACAGCTGGGGTCACAGAGGATAGAGTGGCATACTTTGCAACACTGATTAAAAAGCTGCAACAGAGCTGTGAGGATAGGTTCTCCAACCTGAAGCAAAGACGACCACAGATCACATTCCTCATCAACCCCTTCACTGCAGACTCAGACTGTTTGAAAACCCTCTTAGTGGTAGATGAAGCAACATCTCAGATGGAGATGATTGAACTCTCTAAGGATGACTGGCTGCAATGTGTTTTGCCAGAGGGGACCATGGAGTTTTGGAAGACTGTGCCCACAGACAGATATCCCAATGCCAAGCAGGCTGCACTGAAACTTATGTCAATGTTTGGCTCAACCTATGTTTGTGAATCCATTTTTTCCACACTGAAACATGTCAAATCAAATCAAATCAGCGCTCTCTTCTCAAGGACCAACAGGTTGTGCGCTTAGCTTTTTCACTAGGAGCACAGATGCTCCTAAATAAAAAAATTTAGGAGCACGGAAAAAATTTAGGAGCGCTATGAATTTTCTTAAATAACACAATTTTATTATTAACATTCAAACAACGTACACACACATGTGCATTGTAATGTGTCATTGGGCCTACTGCTCGGTTACTTAAACACAGAGAACATCCTTGTCCCACAGCTTTTTGTAGTCAAGTCGCCTGGCACGCTTGGCTGAGTTCATCCAGTGGTCCACAGCAGGACTTGGATCAATTCCCGTGTAGCCTACTTTACCTAACTTGCAGTCAAGCCATTTATTCAGCCAGCTGACCAATCAAAACCAAAATCTAGCCAATAATGATCAGTGGCGGGCGGTGGACAGAGAACAAGGAGGGCAATAAACATGTCTTTAAACTGCTTATTAGTCTTGATCTATTTTCAGTCAATTTCCCTGGTAAAAGACGCTTGAACTCTCCCCTCTCAGGTGTAGCTAATTGTCTTCATTAAGACGAGAAATCAAACGCACCAGTTGAACGCAAAAAAGTGTGAATTTCAATATTTTCAATTAAACAATCATTACGCACAGGTTTGAGGACTTGCTTAGGATGTGACAAAATTTAATGCGGAAAACCAGTTTTTTTTTCGTGAAGAGTTGCCTATTAAGGCATGTGAATAGAACATTTTATTGAATTTATTATTCACTTGCCTAAACATTTCATTATAAGGGAAACTAACGTGTTGACCAAGAACAATGATTGATATCAGGTCACTAATCTCATCCGTTTCAAGGGATGTTTTCCGCCCCCCCAGTTCTCCGTCCACTGCCCGCCACTGATAATGATTTAGAAGAAATAATGAGAAGCAGAGAAACCGATCTAGGCTACCGTGTTAGATTGAAATAATGTCAGTAATCTGAATAAATAGCAGACGTCTGAACTCCACCTCTCGTCGGAAAACTTTAATGTATTATTAAAAAATATTTCGTAAAAATAAAATCATGTTAAGATGGCCCTGGTTTTTAAGCGTCTAAAAATATACGCAAAGTAGAAAACTGTGAAGCGCATCGAACGCGAATGTGAGAGAGAAATTATTTTCGCAGTGTCTAGAGATACAGCAGTTTTATGGGTACAGCCGTCAATTTGAAGGGATTAGGATAAGGATTAGGGATTATGGTTAGGGGTCAGGGTTAGGTTAGGGCAGGGTTTGAAATTGGGACTGCCATACCATGGAGGTAATATAATAGAACTGGAGAGAGCGAGGAAGTCCCACCCCAATTACTTTCAATGGGAGATGCTAGGCTAGCTACTTCAGCCCAGGAAGTATGGAATTGACCGACGCCATCTATAAAAATGGCGTTCCATGGGTGCTTATTTCGGCACCATTTTGAAAGATTGCCAATCTGATTACACAGCACAAATGGCCAAGAAAATATGTCGTCTGTGCGGATTGGCGAATGTGTTCGAGGGGAAATGACGAGCAACGCTGTTGATCTGGGACGCGCACGCACTAAACACTCATTGGCTGAACTGCTGCAGTCAGAGCAACAGCTGGACAACCAAACTCATGCATGAGCTGTCATCAAGCTCTAAGTAGCAGTTCTTATTTTACAGGCCCTCTTGAAAACATCGAACAGTTGCGTCAGACAAAGAACAAAATAATGAAGGATTACCGAATACATTTTCTTTTGTTTTCGCTTTATTTGGCAAGAAAAAAATGTGCACTTTTCAATTGGTGTCTGTGGAGCTCGCGCGTCTTTGGCCACAAACTTGTATCCTTGGGAAACGCGGAAGCAGGAAGCTAACATGCTAACTGGCTGAAGCAAAGGTACTTCCTCGTTCTCTCTGGTTCTATTATATATCTCTATGTGCCATACCTCCCTACATTGAAATGCATTGGACACTGCCGTACCCGTAGCAACTGCCAATTATTTTTGCATTGCAAGCAATGGACAAATGCACCGAAGACTGGGCAAGCAGTCAGGCAAATCTGTTCCGCAAATTTTTAGCATTTTTTTAGTTAATAATTGAACAAGATTCGCAAACAACGGCCAAGTGTAATAATCAAGCAAACACATTCAGGCAAATTGCGTGCTGAACTAAGCAAAGTTAAGGTCTTCAATCATCCTCCTCTACTCGACAATTGCTTTCACCCCCTTCCCATTTACTTTGCTCAATTTGCAATCAAACAGTTGATTCGCTCAATGAACAATTTTAAATTGGTTGGTAGTCTAATTTATTTAGATATCATTTTTGTTTGTCACATTTTGAAATTTAAATGGCCATGAAACATGACATGAATGTGTTTGTATCAGTTCTATGTGGTTACATCAGTTCTAGTTTCACATTTGGCCTCTGTGTGCGAATACGTGAACAATTTACATGTCACGTTCGATACGCTCAAAACAAAATGTTTTCCACCTTCACTGTAGGCTATTTAGATGCTCAAAAGTAACCAAAATCAAGAGCTCTGAATGACTTTTTTTCAAATTCGTTCTGTTCAATTATTAATTCGGTGCATTTGTCTGTTGCTTGCAGTTCGAAAATAATTTCTCACATTCACGTTTGATACGCTTCACAAAATGTTTTCCACTTCGCGTATATTTTTAAACGCTTAAAAACCAGGGCCATCTTAAAATGATTTTATTTTTCAGAAATCTTTTTAGTAATACGTCAAAATGCAATATTGAGAGGTGGAATTCATTTATTCAGATTACTGACATTCTCTCAATCTAACATGGTAGCCTGGTTCGGTTTGTCTGCTTCTCATTATCTCTTCTTAATCATTATTGGCCAGATTTTGGTTTTGATTGGTCAGTTGGCTGAATAAATGGCTTGACTGCAAGTTATGCAAAGTACACGGGAATTGATTTAAGGCTAGCTAATTATGCCAAGGCAGCTGCCCAACCTCGCTGGTAATTAGCGGACTTCAAATCGCACTTTTCTTTCCGGAAGCATTTCAAATGGCGTCTGATGTCAGTTCACCTCTAAATTAGAGGTGTGTCACATAGAAAAGGTGATAATCAAGCTTGTCTGTCTGCCCCATAGAGGAAGTTACTTTTATTGCGCTTAAAATTACCGCGATACATTTATCGCGCAGCCCTAAATTCTAGTTTGATCCACTCTTTGTATGGATTTATTTTAGGAGCAAAATGCGAATGAAAGGGTTGAAATCCGTACATGCACGCATGCTCCCTTTTTATTTTTTCTACTCGCGCACTCTATTTTAGGCGCATATTTGAGTGAAATGCTCACACTGTACAGCCCTGACCAACATGTGAAAGAATTGCTTCGAGTGGCCACACCAGACTTGAAAAAGATTGTGGGAAAGAAAGATTGCCAGGTGTCACACTGAATAAATAATGGTAAGAAAATGGCAATGAAATTGGTTGTTTTGTTCTTCATTATTTCACTAAGCCCGTAAGTCACTGTTTTTGCGCTTTTGTTGTGCTGGCTCGTTTTTGCTGTTTTGTATCTCTTACATTATGTGGCCCTTCGAAGTAATGTTGGGTTTTCTTGGGGGTCTTTGTGCTGGACTGGTTAGCCACCCCAGATGTAGACCATTGCCCCACAAGGTCACAGAATCCAATGGGTCTCAGATTTCGGAGGAACAACATGCATTCACAAGCAGAGAGGACTGCCTCTTTATGGCATTCTCTCACCTGGTTGAATAGAGGCAGTGGGTGACTCCAGAATTTTATATACTGCTTTACTGCAGAGGACAGTGACTGAGAGACCTGTCTTATGGACCAGATACTCTAAATCTATGATCTCTGTCAGTATGTAGAGCTATTTTACACCTGTTTTTTTTTTAATCACTTACAGCAGCTTTACGCGTCATAAATACGGCATGTTTCCTCATTGCAACATTGTCATAGGGCATACCCATTAAAAGGGAAGAAACTCGACGAAAAGCACATGATGACCATTTTTACCTAAACCGAACACAATGCAAGCACCAAGTAAGTAAATAAGCCTGTAGCAAAACATAGGACAAAATAATATCAGTACTCAATCGCTAGCGTTTCTACTGAATTTGAGCTATGCATACAAACCATGCACCAAATTAAAGAGGAAAGTTCGGAGAATCCAACGATATAAGCCATGTCATTTTAAACCGACACCACACTCAAAGAACAGCAGACATACACATTACATTCTACAGCAATGAGCAGAAATGTTTTCTTACCTTTGATATTTTGCTATAAAAAACTGTGTTCAAGGGTAAATCTGCGCTTGCTATTGTTAGCCCAGTGCGTCTGTGTTATATTGAAACTAGATCTACCAGTCTTCCAGCTTCAAAGGATGTCAGATCCTCAACATTCAGCTCGCGCTTAATGTATTTTCCTCTCTGTGATCAGCTTGTGATGCTGTCAGTAAGACTTTGAGGGTGGCCATTTGATTCTATGGGCTCGGAAGTTTCCAACGAGCCTTGCGTTCCCAGTGCTTCGAGCTGAGAGTCCATGCGCCATTGACATGTTGCGCAGGCTTAACTGGTTTGTTTGTAGTATCTTCAGTATAATTATCTGCTAAATATTTAACAGTCATTTTCAAAGTTGTTTTTTGAGAGAATCCATCCAAGCGCTAAGTCGGGGTGCATGAAGTGCTCCGCTGACCCTCTGCTAAATTGACAATACTGCAGAATTTATGTTGTCTAATCAGTTACTGTAGCGCTTAAGACGATGCGCTTCAATGTGGAAGATCTGTGGTTTGAATCTCAGGTTTTTTTTTTTTTTTGTTTTTGAGCAGCAGGATCAAAATTCGTGAATAAATAATTGCTTGGGTGTTTGTTTTTACTTTTTTTTTTTACCATTTTTAGTTGTCTTTGTATTAATAATTTTGTTTCTTTGTTTGTTTTTGTCATGGTTTGTGAGGTTTGTGTGTTGTTTGGACCTTTCTTTGCGGCTTTCGTCCGGGGACGATATCGAATTCCTGGGCCATCGAATTCTTTACCCAGCTGGTTGATTGAGCTGGGGTGGCGCTTCTCCAGAATCTATATAAGCAGGATGTCCGTCACGCTTCCTTCGCTAGAGTGCCTGTGTTTAGATTCGCACTATAGCCGAAGATATCTTTAGTCAGGTTTGGTATGACTTTCTATCTTCTTATTGTTGGAGTTTCTTCTCCCTTTTCCTATCTCGCTTTGCTTCCGTGGTTCGGACTATTATACGTCCTTTAGAAGCGCGAGTACTTGCGTTTGGTCTATATTATTCTCTGTGCTGTACTGCGTTCGTGCTACTCTCTTTCTCTCTGTCGTTGCGCTTGACCTCCGTATACTACCGGCCATTACAGTTTTATTGAAAATAAATCTGCTCCAGTGGAGTCAAGCGTCTTTTCCTTTGTATGTATTTTCTTTGAATGGGAAAATGTATACAGGACTGGCAGAAATAAATAAATAAAAAATAAATAAATAAAATTGTTGCAATTAGATTGAATGTATGCCTGTAGTAACATATAAGTGAAAATAAATGAGCTATACAGTTTGGTACCTGAGAAATCTGAATTAGCACACAGTGCTAATTTGGAGAAGGCACCTAGACATTCCCAAAATAAAACCTCTATAATTTTGCTCTGATTTATTTGACTAGAATAGACTTTGGCACAGATAATGGTGAGATTCTGTGCTGTAATTTTTTTTAGAGGTTTCAGACTGCAACTGCATAATGTAAGAGGTGAGATGTTTCATTTATGCTGCATTCCATCTTCATTTTCTCTGACTCAGTGACATATACACTGATTTTTTTACACCATGACAAAAATCCCCAAGGTGTAACCTTCATTATGATACCAAGATTATTCAAATCGACCAAGTCGTTGCAGAGATATACTCATTTAATTTTGGCCATGTCATTTTTGAGCCAGAGGCTCAGGGCTTATGAGGTTAATTAACACAGATTGTTATTTCCAGGAGAGTACTACGGCAGTGAAACTGGTGTATTTGGAATGATTATGGCACTGATAGCAAAGAACTATTGTGCACAAGTCTTCTCAGTTTTTTCTGGTTTTATAGTGTTTCATGTCCTACTGAAAGCCAGGCTGTCTCTCACCATGGGGAGTGTTGTCTTGTGAATCAAGCACAACACAAGCACAGGGTAAGGAAGTGTACGCATCCACTGATCTACTGCAGCAGCATGAATCCATCCAACAGTTTTGTGAGCTTGTTTTGTGCAATAAAAAATTTCCTGAAACGTACATACCAAATTTCATTTTCTGCTCACAATATGACAATGGAAATTTGACCCAACAAAAGCTGACTGTATGTTTGTTTTGACTGGTGCCCTTGAGAAACACTGAAGATTGTGTCATATTTGAATCTGGCATTTCCAGGAAGGAGGATGGAAGTATATGGAGCGGGATTCTGCTTCTCAACATGGAGAGAAAACCCAGGCACTTATAACTGACCACTTGGAGGGATTACTCTGACCCAGTTCCCCGACAAATATCAGATATAGAAATATTATAAGGTAAAGTCCTGTCACACCTGTTAACTCCTGTGGGAATGACTTTTCCTTCCTGAACCAAAATTTTCTATGTTTGGGGAAAAAAAAACAAGCAGAAAACCCAGAAACTTGCAAGGAATCTTAAGACCTGTGCTATTGAGGGCGGGAATCCGTAAGTATGCCATGAGGTTTTATTAGATAATATTGTGCAAGTGACCTTTTAATTTCATGAGGACAAATAAGAAAATGAACAGTTTCTATGTATGCCAAAATAAAATGTTATTTATCTTTTACATAGTTATTAAATTAATTTTTGCAAGCGGTGAGAAAGGCAAATCATTTTAATTGCTAAACATTATGAAATTATTAGGCATATTTAAAAGTTCAAGAACAATTCCCTCAAGTTTAAAGGCGACAGGAAACGCAAGAACATGTCGAATAAGTATTGTAGTAGTGTTATTTTGAAATATTTTCAGCACTGACAAAAAGCCCAAATACCCTGCATTTATGCGCATTTTTAATTTCAAATTTACCGCGAAACGAAGCCCCAGCACCCACAGCGCGTGATGACGTCTTCGGTTGGACTAGTTTCAACGCAATTGCTTGCCATGACCGAGACTTGCATGAAAAAGGCATGAAATAATCAATTTTAATGACAGTCACGGGGTCAATAACGTTAAAGACCTCGCCAAAGTGAATTTCAGCGGAATGAAGAATTGTTGAAAACACATAGTTGTATAAATTTTAATTTGGTAATAATCAAGTGCAACGCATTTTCATACCAGTGAGTCTTCAAACTGGTGTCAATATCACGGGGCAGTCATTTTCCAGTGACTGAAAGAACAAAAAATAAATAATTACACTCTGTAAGCACAAAATTTAAAAGACAACAATTTTCCCTCTTGTGGAAGTGGTGTGGAGCAGCAGTGGAAAGGTCATGGTATCTAACTGAGGCACAATTTTGATTTGAACGTGATGATTACTACACAGTGGTGCACTTCGGTCTAAGCCGCTTTAATCAGTGAATATTTTCAAAAATTTATTTTGAGAAAATAAAGCAGAACCCCATCACAAATTTTGGATATGTTAATAACGGGCATCTAATCTTTCTAAAACAGTCAATTTAATGTTGGTGGATGGTGTCTTTTTTTGGTATAAAATGTTAAAAATAGCACAAATTAAATTTTTTTTCATTTTCAAGCCTTAAAATTTTCTACATTATTCATAAGAGAGGGGCAGAATTAGAATACTAAATACACAACATATATGGGAAGCTGTATATGCAATATCAAATCCCTGTCTTTGACATTAGGCTTTTTACAGTCCTTCAAATATGCTACCGCAGAGCGCAGAGTAAAATTTTTGAGCAAATTTAGAACCCAGAAATATATGATGAACTAAAGGGACACATTCATAAGTTCATATTCCTCAAGTTAGAGTAGCAGATTTTCAGCCCTGAAAAGTTGAAGGACGTAGCTGAAATACTTTTCTAGATATAGCCATGTGAAAGTGGCTCCTCAGAAATCGCTGTACAAAAAGGGCCGCACTTAGTTGCAAAACTATTTTTAATGACAAAACTATTAGGAGTTGAGAGCTAAAATTTTGGATTTATCCTATTAGGAGGTGAATGCACCCGCTGGAAAATTTTCAGCCAAATCTGAGATGGTCAAGTGGGAAGTTTCTCTGAAATTCGGACATTTGACATGGAATGACCCCAAACTAAACTCTTCATTTTCAGAGAGAACTAGCTGTGTGTATCACAATTCAAAAACAATCTCCTTGGTACATTGCTGGGAATAGCCAGTATTTGCATGCGGCCTACAGCGCCCCCCTGGGGGTGAAATTTTCCAAATTTCAATGTTGAATATAATCTACACTGAAAATACTACCATTGAGATTTTACTAATTCTGTAATGTACCCCAAAGGGACTATGGGCCCTATCTTACGCCAGAGTCCCTAAACCCGTTATTTGGGGATTTCGCATTGCGTAAGAGGCGTTCCCCCGCGAAAGTTGCTATCTTGCACACCTGCCTATATCCCTAAAACACCAGCGCTACCCGTTATATTATGCACAGGCGTGGTTTGGGCGTTATGCCAGTTAAGCCAATCAGTGTGCCAGGTGCCACTGCCTTTCGGAGCAGGCTGCACCATCCCAAATCCTCAAACCGAAACCTGTGATGGAGAGAGGTAAGGTCGCCACGTTTCTCCGTTGATGAATATAAATTGCCCGTGCATGAGGTCAAATCCAGTCAGGGGAGGATCTGTTTTTGCTAAGTTAATCATGAATTGTAGTAGTATTATTATTATTTGACATTGAAATATTGTTTAATGTTTGGTATGTAGTAAAAAAAAAAAAAAAAAAATCAAGCCTACCCCTTTTGTGATGGAAACTTCAAAAAAAAAAAAAAAAAAAAAAAAAAATGCGTTTCGCCATGCACTTCCAACTCCCTTTCCCGTCTGAAATGAAGCATAGAACAAAATCCCATTTTAGAAAAATAAAATTAGGTCTATGCACTGGCACTCAGCGACGCAACTTTTTTTTTTTCCCCAGCGAGAGCGGCATTCCAGAACTCTTCAGCGAATGAAGGTAATTCTGGTGACAAGTACGTGGTTTCGTCCGTTTACATTTTCCAATCGGACAGCTGTCTATTTTTTTACAGCAAGTTGCGTGACCGTGCTGCAAAAACTGGTGAACATACTTGTTGCCGAAATTACCTTCATTCGCAAGAGAGTTCTGAAATGCCGTTCTCGCTGGAAAAAAATTTCCGTTGCTGAGTGGTAGTGCATAGCGCTCTTGTGAAAGCCCGAATGCGGGTAGCAGGTGGTTTTAGGACCCGCTATACGCTTTCCCTAACGTGTGTGGTCAAGATAGCAATTGTAGGGAAAGCGCATAAACACGCCCACGGGCACACCTCCAGGCGCAAATAAAGGATTCGGCATAATGCATAGCGGGTAGTGTGGCCGCAAGATATCGTTTAGGGATAGTGGAAGCTGCTAAATGTGTAATTCACGGGTTGCGGGTAGTGGCAACGGGTAATGCAGTGTGAAAGATAGAGCCCTATGTATCCAGAGTTTCAGATCTCTATCTTGCTGGATAAACAAAATAATTCCACCTAAACATAGGCACAATCTGCTATGAAATGGTTTGTTTTGAGTTTTCCTCCAACTTTGGCTCTGTCTTGCTTGAAAAGTGTGGATACTACCAAATAAATGCTTGGTTTTCCTGAAAAAAAGAGTTCCAAAAGAACAATAAACTGCATCTACCACCACATTACATATCAGGGTTATTGAGAAAATATACCGCAAACATGCACCAAAAATCAATTTCGACCATCTTTCTGGCCGTCCATTGCACTATCCCAGCAAGATTCCAAGGCACTATTCACTATAAATTATAGTCTTGTTGTGAGTAAACACATAATAAAGCATTCTAGATTGGTATATGTCTGAGATATTATTTTATTCCCATTCCTCAAATAATTTATTTCTCAAATAATTCCGGCTTAATAACGTAATTACCCAGCTTGGCCACTAAGTGATGCTGATGTCTAACTAGACTTGAAGTGTCAGAGGTCATGATAAAAGTATAACATTTTTGGTACTGTGTACCCTTAA
Organism: Gymnothorax javanicus; assembly: GCA_029692085.1. Taxonomy (NCBI): domain Eukaryota; kingdom Metazoa; phylum Chordata; class Actinopteri; order Anguilliformes; family Muraenidae; genus Gymnothorax; species Gymnothorax javanicus. Next base: position 87,732,547 of record CM056195.1, on the reverse strand, counting down.
GTCATGATAGTTGATGTAAAACGTGGTGTCAACAGCTTTTGGACGACAAAACTGAGCCACTTTAGTGGCTAGTGGCTTCCAGGTGGTGCCACCGGCAGGCAAAGTGAGATACAGACCTAAAACTTCGGCTTTTTCCGTGAGACACCCATATCTACCTATGTACTAAGTTTAATTAAATTCCAGGGGGGTCAACTGCGCATTGAATGTCAATCTCTCATGGAATGGCTCTTAAATCTCTGTTAACTAACTAGCTTACGCCTGGCGCGTTTGCTAGTTATTCACCGAAACGCCCCATGAAATTACTTTCCTGAATAGAAAGAGACACCACTTTTGCAGGCAACACAGCAGAACGGCCTCCGCGTGGACACGGGATCCCGGATCTGCGCATTGCCTCCTAACTCCACACAGGACCTCGTATCTCCACAAGACATCCACGCTGCGAGTACATTGTTCCGTGGACCAGGAGAGGAATCCAAAGCTATGAATTTCTATAAGACTGACTGAACATTTCGTGCAGTAATGCAGTTTAGCGATTTGAACTTAAACTGTTCAGCATTACGGTGTATCTTTTGCTGATATAATTGTTCGATCGTATTTTGTTCGTGTACCTATTTTAATGTGCTAGTTAACCATTCACGGGTTGAGTACACTGCCTGTATTATCCCTCCGTTTCCCGCTGGCTAACTTTCTAAGCTATTACTAAAAGGCTTGCTGTGGTATAGGTTTTAGTGGATGGATAGCCTGATTAGTGATACAAATTGCTCATGAGCTGAAGCAAGCTTCTCCTCTTGGCAATTTGTTGAAGCTAAATTAAGCTATTAAGACATGCACAGGCCTACACAGCTTAACTATACATGCATTTAGAAATTCATTGCAGCCCACACGCTGCCAGTCTCCCCTTGTCCCGAGACAAAGGAACACGTGCCAACGAACACACACTCGCATCTGCCATGTGCGTGCACATCCCACAAGCGCGCACAAATCCACAGACACGCACGTGCAGCAAACACACGTACACACTGGCACGCACGCATAATCATTGTAAATCTCTCGTAGTATGCACATAGCCCTCCTGTTGATTAGCCCCCGTATGTTCTGTGTTTGTTTGTTTCATAAACACATTTATTAAACCCGTTGTCTGTTTTGATGCTGTAAAATGTGGGAGTGTGAGTCAAATTAGCCAAAGCAGAACTTTAAAAATCTTTTAGATTACTGTTCTTTTTTTTTTTTAAAGATTATTTTTTGGGAATTTTTCCTTTATTTGACAGTTATAGTGTAGAGAGACAGGAAGGTTGGGGAGAAGACATGCAGCAAATGGCCTAAGCCAGAATCAAACCCAGGTCACTGCGGGAAGGACACAGCCTTTATGGTATGCGCGCTTAGACCAATGAGCCACTGGGGCGCCCCACATTACTGTTCATTTAAACATGAATTTTGGTTAATTTAATTATCAACTAAATTCAAAATTTTTGATTATAATTGTAATTTAATGAGACTGATAACTAACTTTGCAGGTTTCCTGCTGAACCAAATTGTTATCCCGCGGGAAGGATTATTAGGACGAAACGTCTTATCCATCCTCACTATTTTACATATCGTAGAGCCATATTCCCCTACAGCAGGCTATTTCTGGATGTGAAACCTTGTGTTTAAATGTCCATTATCCAGCTTGTTTTCATTTGACCCTAATTTTACACACCTGCCTCTATTAATTGGTTGGTCAACAAGATCACTGGCTCCCTTGTCCTTGTCATGGTCATTGAGGTCTAAGAACTGCTGGTTTTCCACCCTCACTTTACCTGGTAGTCACATGTAAAGATAGTCAGCCAGGGATCCTCAAATCTGGACCTTGAATCCAAATCCAGCCAAGGTTTTCTGTTATCCCATGGAAGTAAATGAACAGTAAGTGCCTCTGATTGGCCAGACTGTGTTAACTCCTGACTCCCAGGTAAAGGGAGGGTGGAAAACCAGCAGTTCTCGGACCTTGTAGGATGTGATTTGAGGACCAGGGGTCTAGCCCAATGGTTCCCAAACTCGGTCCTGGGGCGTCCCTGTGCATGCTGGTTTTTGTTCCACCCTTAATTTTAACAGGCTGTCAATTTGTCTTTATTAGATGCATTTAAATTTAGAGCAGCGATTTATCGTCTCTTGACATACAGTATTTGGACAGATATGCATACATACAGAGAGGAATAAATTCCACACCCACATTGCGATATGAGAGTAACAACTGCATAAAAAAAGGAAAAAAATGTACCCAATCAAAGGAAAAAGTCAATGGGTTCCTAATTGGTGAAACTGTGGGCACATGGTTGCAAAACTTACAATTTACTGGACAAGCAAATGACAGGGTCAGTGTCACTTGTGCGAGTATTTTGATTTGTTTAATTTTTTCACGTTTGTTGTGCTTTCATTTTTGTGTGCTGTGATTTCACGTGTTTTATTATTTATGTGTGCTGTGCTTTGCCCTCCCCCAGTGATTCCAATGCGTAAAGACAATGAACTCGCCAAATCCCGGTGAGTTTGGTGATTGGGCTCGATTGGGGGCAGGTGTGTGTGGGGCGGTGTTTCCACTTTATCTCCAGACCAGAAATGGCCTGGAGTGCAGAACGCCACGGGTGCCGAGCACGCCAGACCAGACCGTAGGAGCAACGGCAGCAGAGACCACAGAATCGAGTCTACCTGCATGCTTGATCATCTTCCTGGGTGCTAGACTCTGTCTGCACCCAGAACAAAAGCGACGACAGCAGGGCTGCGATTGGAGGACACCGGGTGCTGGAGTGAGACCTGTGCGCTTGTCATCTCCCTGGGTCACAGACTCTGTCTGTGTCCAGGCCAAGAAAAGAGCCTGCAGTGCGGCCGTAGGCGGGACGCTATGCGCTGTGAACCGGAGGAAGAGTCTGCAGTGGAGGACGGTATTGGGGGAGTGGATGCTGCTCGCTTGCTTTGCTTCGCTGTGCTGCTGCTAAGTGTTGCTGCCGGTGTGTGGGCGCTTGGCCTATGCCTGCTAGCCACTGCTAACTGGCTGGCCCGGAAGTGGGCTTGCTGTCTGCTTCGCTGCTTTGCTGGGCTGGGTGCTGTGGCTGGGTAGGGCATAGCGCTCCTAGTGACTGGTGGCAGAATTGACCTGGACTTCTACTGAGACGGACTGCTTTTTAGGTTTATGCTGTTTCCCATGAAATGAAATGACATGAAACGAATGTTTACTGACATGAAATTATTATAATACTATTGCCGGTGATATTTAAAGAATGTTAATTTATATTTCATAAAATTTCAAGTAAGCTAATCCTTGCCTTGGAATCATTCCTCTGCTTACCACTTATTCTGCCTTATTCTTATTAGTTAGTTCCTGTCTGGTCACGGGCAGCTTAGCTAAGTAGACCTTGGTGACATCAAACCTGTTTTATGGTATGTTTTTGTTATTGAGTGCAAGCAAATTACTTTTAAAGAATTCTAATCACCTATGTTCAGCAACCTGATTTGAAGGTTACTGATTTTCTCAGTGCCTGACTTGATCTTTTTAAAAATGTAATTACCAGAAATTGCTTGCAACATAGAAAAAAAACTGTAGGTTCAAGGGTCTTTTATTCTTCATGGCACACATGGATATTTCTATTATTAAAATTTGGCTTAAGACAGCAAATTACTTTAAACACAAAACGTCACCTAATTAGGGCAAATCCACAGCTTAAAATCCTATGATGGCAATTATGGTAGGAATGGAAACCAGCATACACAGGGATGCTCAGGACCAAGTTTGGGAACCCCTGGTCTAGCCAATCAGAGGCACATAGGGCCGTATTCTGGAACCCACCTTTATTTTGGAGCTAAGGAGGCCTTCCATGAGGTCGCCTTTTTTCAGGCTCCCTTTAAGGCGGCCTTTGACAAATTCAATTGAAGGGCTTAGTATCAGAGCGGTCTAACTCACCGGACATTTTTTTTTTTTTGAGATAGCAGATGTCAAATTTTAAAAAATATTTTAAAAAATACATATGATGTTGAGGATTATATTTCAATATTTCTCATCATATTCATCAGTAGATCAATTGCCATGTTGAATAATCATAATCAGTATCCATATTATGTATGCAGCAGTAACACATACATACACACAGACACACACATACACAAGCAGTGCACACACACACACACACACACACACACACATACACATACAAGCAGTTTGCATACACGAGCAGAGCACACAGACACGCGCATACACACATACACATGCACAGGCACAAGCAGCACATGTACACATGCACACACACACAGACACACACACACATACAAGCAGTTCTCACACAGACACACACACACACACACACACACACACACACACACACACACACACACACACACAAGCAATTCAATTCACACACATGAGCAGCTCACACACACAAGCAGCGAGCTTCTGTAGCTTTGATTAGTAAGCAGGCTTCTGTGTAGTTCATTCAGAAACATAATCAGGTGAGGCATTTAAATGTATTTGATTTCTCTTGCTTTGATCAATATTTGTTCAGCAAAATCATTCGTTGTTACTCAAAAAAACATAATCAATTGAATCATTCATGTATCTACTTGTATCCTATTCCTTTGGCTGTATTTTTCCTCTCTTGACTGTAATTTTCCACTCTTTTTAGTGATGTGTTTGCTTATCTTTTGGTTGCAGTTCTCAAGGGAAGTTGGTAGTGTTTTGGTTTGCCTGTCCTGTTGTAGCGTGAGAATGAGAAGGCGGAAAGAACCATATTTGGAAGATATTTCCTGTGATGAAGGTATAAAAACTGGGTGTGATAGGCAAGATGTCAGTTCTTCTTATGCAAAAAGAACTCGGCTTTATATATATCAATATGTCACAATAAAGCCTAATTGTCTGAAGAATCTGTCTCTCTCCAAGTGCTTGGGGATGGGGGAACCCCATAATATGAAAATGTCTGAATGAAAACCACAACAATGACTCACAATGTTGTTCACAGGTATAATATACATCATGACACCATTTTTATGTTATGTAGTAATGAACATCTGTCACAATATGATCCAAACTCAAATTTTTGTTTTTTGGGGTAAGACCACTCTTGTTCTCAGCCCTTCAATTCTAGAACTGACCTGTTCCTCGCGAAAGGAATTACTTAAGTGATGAAATGTCTTTGAGGTATCCTTTCCTCAGGAATTCAGTACAAAAGTTTGACCTATTGGCTGGCAAACGTGATCTGATGCAATAAGTCAGTGGTTCTGACACTCGATCCTTGGGGATCCCTGTATATGCTGGTTTTTGTTCCAACCGCAATGGCAATCCCAGAATTTTAACAAGCTATTAATTTTCCAAACTAGGAGCTTATACTGTGGAATTACTTTAACTCTTAAATCACATTCTGCCAGAAATGGCAATGCATGTATCTATTGTGGGCATGTAGTGTGTATTGGATTAAATTGCAAACAGTTAATTTAAACATGCATGAAGAGAGGTAATTTATCTATAACTGATGAAATTAAAGACTGAGGTCAATCAGCAAGCTCTTACTTGGTATGTACACCTGGCCACCAATTGCGAGCTCTTCGTTGCCGTGCATTGATGAAATCCAGAAGCCTTCTCACATTTTCAGTACGATTCACGGAGGCACCCATCTTTTCTTCATGGAAACTTCGATGCAAATAAGCGACTTGGCTCGCTAAGGACGCTCATAAGGAAGCTTTGGACCATCCTCAGGAATTAAGGAGACCCATAGCAAAATAAAGGAATTCCTATCCTGTTAGAAGCATACTAGAATTGACCCTACCTTTCACTAAGGAAGAGTTTTGAGGGAGCTCTTTATGCGAAAATAAAGGTGGGTTGTAAAATAGCATAAGGCCGCCTTTGGAGGAGAACAATGGAATAAAGGGATCCTTTTTTGTAAAGGTTGGTTCTAGAATACAGCGAAAAGTGTTCATTTACTTGCCTGGTATGAAAGAAATCTTGGGATGGATTTTAATTTTAGGTCCAGATCTGAGGATCCTGCACTAGCTGTTGATAGATTTCCGGCTTGACAGGCTTGATGGCACAGATTTAAAAAAAAAAAAAAAGAAAACTTTAAAAATGTGGTCTTAGGACTTGGCCTCTTTAAGAGAGAGTTTCTTGTGATTTCTTTCTGACAGGTCTGAATGAAAGTCATGAGAAAAAAAAAAGGAAGAATAAACACTGGCTGCAGCTGTCCGTGGTTTGCAGTGTCTGCCAGGAAAAATGTTTTTCTGAACAAACATAACCTTTCATATTAAAGCCACTATTTGTTTCCATGGCTGGCCATCATATGTGTTCAGAAATTTACATTCAGAAACAGGATTTTACACCTCTCTTGACAGAATATGCTAACAGCTGCATTTCCATTTTTTTCTTGAAATCCCATTTGCTTCAAACTAGGATTGCACATGTTTGAGTGACACCACAATTCTCTGATATATCCCTGGCTCCTGAAATTCCCATTACTTGTGCAATTATGAGGACCAGTGGTTCTTGAACTCTGCCCTGGAGTGCACGCTGGTTTTTCTTGTAACTAGCTGTTAATTTCAATTAGATGTTTAGTTGAATTGAATTGAATGATGCAGTGGCACATTTGTTAAGTGCGCTAGATTTAGGATCAAAAGGTCTTGAGATCAAGTCCTCGCCACGGACCTCGTGGTGTGCTCTAGGGCAAAAACACCTCACTCCCACAGTGCCTCACTCTACCCTGATGTTTAATTTGGTTCTGGAATATTGTCAGGGAAACCTGACTAAGAGCTGAGGGGTGACCTGCGATGGACTAGCATCCCATCCAGGGGGAGTAGCAATACTCCTAGTCACTTTATGCAACAGAACCCAGAGTTACGCATCAGCCTAATGAGCCACATAGGCTCTGGACAGACTTTGTTTTTTTTATCATGCAATAGGTAAACAATTGACCTATGGCTAAGCCCCGTCCTCAAATGCGATGAGCCAATCACAGTGCGTATTCTCTCCCCATATACGCAGACATTCTGAGCCAGAACTTCCATTGAAATGCATTACGGAAACTCCGTATCATTCGCTTTTCTGGGGTTTTAAAATATTTCTAAGTTAAAAAAATGGTCAAGCACTGTGCTTGGGGTAAATGTTACTCCAATACGAGGTATCCCGAGAGGCTGGGCGATGGAGTGTATTTTATACCCTTCCCAAAGCCACATCATAACCGAGAGAAGTGTCTCCTCTGGTAAAGCTTTGTGGAAGACCCCACTATCTGCTTAACGTAACAAAGATCAACAAGGATGTCTACATTTGTTCTAAGGTAAGTCAACATTGTGTTTAAAGCGACATCTTGTCACTTCGCTGGAAGTAAATGTAAAGTTATCTTTTACATCACTGAGTTAGCTAATGTTAGCTAAAGTTTGTAAACTCTATGGCTAACTTCAGTGCTGATGGACAATGGCTTAACATTAGCTCCTAGCGGCGTTGTTCACCATGTCACCTTGTTTACTTAGAAGGAGTTCAGTATTTTTTTTCTAGTTTTTGTACTTTGGTAATCATAACCCAGTGTTAGCTGTTGTCCAAAGGGCTCTAGTTAAAAACTTCATGCCTGGATCTTACCTTCGTCAACTTACCTGTAATCAGAGATGGCAAAGGTTTGCAAACATTATGCTGAATGATACAGTAAGTTTTATTTATTTTTTATTTAACCTTTATTTAACCAGGTAAAAACCAGTTGAGATAAAAAAATCTCTTTTACAATGGTGACCTGGCCAAGAAGGCAGCAAATAATTGCGCATCAGAACAAGCTGAATACATACAACGAAATACAAAACAATATTTTTGGGCAGAACAGATTTGTGAATATAAAAAAACAATATTTTTGGGCAGAACAGATTTGTCAATATAAAAGGCACATATAAACAAAATGCATCAAGATAAAACAGGTTATTTTGCTCTAAGACAAGAACAGTTAGTGGTGCAGATTTGGATCAGCATTTGTTTGAAGCTCCTAAGGGGGATCAGGGAGCTTAGGGTGAGTGTGGCCTGCAAGTTGTTCCAAGACCAAGGGCAGAAATAAAACAGACTCCTTTTCCCAGTCTCAGTCCTTACAGATGGTACCTTTAGACGTATTTGATTATGGACCTAAGATTGTAGGCGTTTTGAACAAAGTCAAACTTCGAACTTATGTAGCTGGGTTAGCACCAAACAGACTGACGTTTAACTTACCTATAATAAGGGTGAGACACCCCTGTTAAATAAGGTAAAAAGGCCCTTATACTTTTCTAAGATACTGCGCCAAAAACCTTAAGTGGTATTTTAATACATCAAAATTTTGGTTCGATTTCTATTGTTATGTATGAGTATTTTGTGTACAGCACTGTATATCATGTGTAAATGGAGATTTGTTAGACATTATTTAAATGCCCATTATGACTGGTCAGCGATTTGTTTATTTTGGGTATCATTTGGCACCCTCTGGTGGTATGACTGTATAAAAACATGATCTCATGCAATACCACTTCTTTGTAAAGAAATAGACTAGTGCTTTCTAGAAGCTTCTGGCATCTTCCTGCCTTGGGGGGGGGGGATTACCCAAGGAATCCTGTAGATCTTTCCAGAATGTTGCTAGTCTATATAAATGCTGTGATTTTGGTCAGTGGAGGCAGAGTTTTTGTTTTGGCAGCAGAGTTACATAGTGGCATTAGAGTGTTATTATAAGATTAAACAGTGGATTATTTGTAGAATTTTTTTTTTTTTTTTATCAGTGAAGAATAAATTTGTTTAAGTTGTCATTGCTGGTTTGTTGTGATTTTTAAGTCATAACACTATTCCGATGGTTTGTTCACAAATAATTCACAGCCTGATATACATTTAATTCCTTATAACAAGGTGAAAATTGATTTCTCTATGATTTGTGTTAACGCTGTTTTCTTAAAGAATGGCAAAGAAACAAAGAATGACAATAGCTGAAAGAATGGCACTGAGACCTTCAATTCCTCAGCAACCACTGCCGCCCCTGACCACCTGCGTATCAGCTCAGCCAAGCCCGACCATCGGCTACGCTGGTCCTGAGCCCCGCCTCCTGCCGCCGGAGCGGTATGGAGGGGATCCAGGCTATTGCTAAGCTTTCCTCACGACGTGTGAGATGCACTTTGCTCTCCTGCCCCACACCTTTGCCTCGGAACAGGCTCGATTTGCCGTTGTGTTTACCCAACTCAAGGGCGGGCAGTTGCTAGCTAGCGAACTGATCTCGCGTCTTTGACTGGACGAAGCAGGGGAGGGAGGCAGGTTGGGAGTTCCACCTACAGCAGGGGAACCGGTCTGTGGCAGACTACGTCATTGAGTTTCAGACTCTGGCCTTCACGGCTGGGTGGAACAGAGGAGCACTGTGTGATGTCTTTCTCCAGGGGTTGTCGGATTCCGTCAAAGATCGTCTCCTGCTCTGCAACCTCCCGGAGGCTCCAGAGGCCCTTGTTGACCTGGCCATTCGAGTAGACAGTCACCTGGAGGAGAGAGCTTGTGTCCTGTCTCAATCATCGGTTCCTGTCCCGGCTGTGGGGGCCAGAGCTGGGCCACCCTCTTTCCCCCCCTGGGGAGACCACGCCCATTGAAGTAGGGTGCATTTGGCTGTCCACGGCGGAGCCCAACAAGAGGGCGGCAACGGCCTGTTTTTACTGCGGTCAGAAAGGGTACTTTGTGGCAAGTTGTCCGCTCAAAGGGGACCATCCGCTGGTGACCGGGGAGGCTCTAGAGGGCGTCTCCTCTTCAGAATCCTTCTCTTACCGCAGAACCTGTGTTCCCAATACCCTGGCCTGGGATCGCCGATCCATCAACGCTTCGGCACTCATCGACTCTGGAGCGGAGGAAAGCTTCATTGACACCTGGCTGGCTGCTACCTGGTGAGTTCCTCTCTGCCAGTTACCATGCCCGCTATCCATCTCTGGGCTTGGTGGGCAACTTTTAGCAGAGGTTTGCCACCGGTCTGCCCCTGTCCAGCTGTTGGTGTTCGGCAACCACCAGGAGACGATGAGCTTTTTGGTGGTGGATACTCCCTGTTCCCCCATTGTGCTGGGCCATCCGTGGTTGGTCAAGCACGGCCCAGTCTTGGATTGGGCCAGTCATGAGGTGAGGGAATGGAAGGTGTCCTGTTCCGCCCATTGCCTTCGTCAAGCTTGGTCGCCCCTGCTCCCATTGCTTCCACCTGCTCCTGGATCCATGCCACCTAGAGGCCGAGATTTTTTCTGTCAGAACCAGAGAAGAAGGTCATGGAGCAGTATTTCCAAGAGTCCCTTACTGTTGGGATCATTCGTCCCTCTTCTCCGGCTGGGGCTGGGTTCTTCTTCTTGAAGAAAAAAGACGGCACGCTAAGACCATGCATTGGTTACCGGGGCCTGAACAACATCGCAGTAAGGAACCGTTACCCCCTGCCACTAATGTCTTCTGCCTTTGATTCCATCCAGGCTGCAAAGATATTTACCAAACTGGACCTGCACAACGCCAACCACCTTGTGTGCATCAAGGAGGGTGATGAGTGGAAGACCACCTTCAACACCCCCAGTGGCTACTGGGAGTACCTGGTGGTCCCGTTTGGTTTGACCAGTGCCCCCGCGGTCTTCCAGAATCTCATTAATGACGTGCTGGGAGATATGATCAGAGGGTTCGTCAACGTGTACCTTTACGATATTCTGATATTCTCCAAAAACCAGTCCGAGCATTCCTGCCATATCTGCCAAGTACTGAGCAGGCTTCTCGAGAATTTCCTCTTTGTCAAAGTGGAAAAGTGTGAGTTTAACACCACCTCCACTACCTTCCTCAGATACGTCATCTCTCCAGGGCAACTCAGGATGGATGCTGAGAAAGTGAAGGCAGTTCTCGAGTGGCCCCAACCCAGAGACCTGAAGTCTCTTCAAAGTTTCTTAGGATTCGCAAACTTCTATGGAAGATTTAGCAGGAACTACAGCTCCTTTGCCGCTCCCCTGACTGCCTTAACCTCCTCGAAAGATCCGTTTTGGTGGACCCCCCAAGCCGACCGTGCCTTCCATGATCTCAAGGGGCATTTTACCACCGTGTCCATCCTCACCTCTCTGGACCCGGCCTTGCAGTTCATTGTGGAAGTGGATGCCTCCAGTGTTAGAGTAGGAGGCGTCCTTTCACAGAGGTCCAGCAAGGATCACAAGGTGCACCCTTGTGCGTTCTATTCCCATTGTCTGACCCCTGCGGAAGTTAATTATGACATCGGCAACCGCGAACAGCTGGCTATCAAGCTTGCCCTCGAGGAATGGAGGCACTGGCTGGAGGGTTCCCAAATTCCTTTCGTCATGTGGACAGACCACAAGAATCTCGAGTACATCCATACTGCTAAGCGACTGACACCGCGCCAGGCCAGATGGGTGTTTTTCTTCAGCCACTTTAATTTCACCCTTGCTTACCGCCCTGGGTCCAAGAACACGAAGACTGATGCCCTGTCCAGGCGATTTGAGTCCTTGTTGCCTGAGACACCGGAGACCATTCTGCCAGCCTCATGCTTCATCAACAACGTGTGCCTGAACATCGAGGAGGTAGTCAGGGGTGCCTAGGACGTAGAGGCCATGCCAAGTTCTTGACGGGATAATTGTCTGTTTGTTCCTGTCTCTGTTCCATTTGAGGTACTCCAGTAGGGACACTCCTCCAACCTCTCCTGCCACCCGGGGGTGGGCCGGACCATCCGGTTCATCAGACAGCGCTTCTGGTGGCCTGCCATGGACAAGGATGTTCGAGGGTTTGTGTCCACCTGCCTGGTTTGTGCCTGATCGAAAGTCAGTCACGTCCCTCCGTCAGGTCTGCTCCAACCTCTTCCCATTCCTCATTGCCCATGGTCCCATATTACCTTAGATTTTGTCGCTGGTTTACCTCCCTCTAATGGTCAATCCACAGTACTTGCCATAGTTGACCAGTTCTCTAAGGTCGTTCCTCTGCCCAAGCTCCCTTCCGCCCAAGTCACTGCCTCGCTACTGGTTAAACACGTGGTCTGCCGACATGGCATCCCAGTTAACATTGTCTTTGACCGTGGTCCTCAGTTTGTCTCAAATTTCTGGAAAGTCTTTTGTTAACTGCTTTGTTCATCATTCAGTCTCAGTTCAGGTTACCATTGTGGTGGAAATTTTATTTATTCCTGTAAGAAACACTCAGAAACAGAGATAGTATAATAGGATCCAGTCTTTATTATATACATATAGGGTCCAAGTTACATTCAGAACAAAGACAAAGGGATTCCCCTTTGCTTGGATATTTGTATGAGCACAATGCCTTAAATGTACGGCCCTGCGGCAGATATTCCCCAATAGTTTATTACTCCTTTCTACAGGCATTTATTATTCAAACCTCCTCCCCTTAAAACTGATTTACACAGGAGTAGTTCTTCCAATATTCCATAGCTGAGTGCACGTATCCCACGTATATCTGGTCCCGAAAACCTCATCAGCCCCAGCGGAGAGGAGACTCCCTCCTGCAGTTATCTCACTCTGAGGCCTTTTCTCAAGGTCCCGCAGGTTCCCTAGGAACAAACAGTTCAGCAAATACAGTCCAGGCCTTGGACAATCCCCAGGCTCAGGAGGAATAAGCTCATCTCATGAGGCACAGTTACAGAAAGCACATCTCGTGACACTTCTGCTTACGCATAAGCTAGATTATAAGGATAAGCAATTACACGCAACCTAGGTCACAAGGATAAGCAATTTATAATTAAATTTCTCTTTACAACCATCCCGAGAGTAATGGCCAAACCGAGCAGGCGAACCAAACCCTGGAAACCGTACTGCAATGCATCTGCAGTAACAGCCCTGCCTCATGGTCCACTCAGCTTCCATGGGTGGAGTACTCCATCAACTCCCACGCATCTGCTGCATCCGGTCTCTCCCCTTTCGAGTGTTGCATGGGGTACCAACCCCCATTCTTCCCGAGCCAGGAGGAGGAGGTGGGGGTTTCGTCCACTGAGGCCTTCATCCATCGGTGGCAGAGGACCTGGCTGGCGGCTCGTCGTGCCCTTGTCTGGGCTGGTGCCCATATGAAGATCTCCGCCGACAAGTGCCGTAAGCCTGCCCCGAGCTACCGCGTGGGTCAGAAGCCTACACCGTCCGCAGGCTCCTCGACTGTCGCTGTCGAGGGAGAGGATACCAATATCTGGTGGACTGGGAAGGGTACGGTCCTGAGGAACATTCCTGGGTTCCTGCCCGGTTTATCTTAGATAAATCTCTCATTTCTGATTATCACAGATCTCACCCTAGGCCATAGTTTGCCATGTTTTGTCATGTCCTGCCATAGTCATGTTAGAGTAGGAGGTGTTTTCCTTAGTCAGGCACTCTACTAACATTACTAACTTAGGTAGGGTGTTAATTGCCATGATTTCCTGCTTCAATATTATTTTGGATCTTGCTTTACTTTTCTCCGTAAGTTTCTCACGCTTTCTTCAATCTGCGTACTTCATTGGTACTTAGCTGACACGCCCATTGTCTTAATGGGTTTGTTATGTCATTAAGCCTCGTCCAATGTCTCATGTTCATGCTTTGTTCCCTCCCTGTTCTGCCCAGGTGTTCTTCGTTCACTGATCAGCCCTGTACCTTTGTCTTCTGTGGAGGCATTTCAGCTGGCAGTCGGTCCGTTGTTTCATGTGTGTTTCCTTGTTGATTCCATGCCTGAATATATGCCATGTATTTCATGCTCTGTCATAGTATTGTGTTCATACAACCCAATAGTTCAGCTCTTTGAGTGTAGTTTTTTGTTGGCCTCATGCCCCCTTAAACCTGCAGTTTTTTCAGTTGTTATTTTCAGCTTTTTAAGTGTAGTTTTTTGTTGGCCTCGTGCCCTCCTTTTCCAAGCATTGTTCTGTTCAGTTGTGCAGTTTTTGTTGGCCCACGCGCCTTTTTTGTTTATCCTTCTGTTTAATTAAATCTCATTCTTTGGATTTAAGACTCGCTACTGGTGTCCTTCCGCGAACGTAACATCAATAACTGATCCGGGTGTGCCATCTAGTGATAGAATATTGTAACTGTGTGCATAAATTTGCAGCTCCATGTCCGCGGGCGGACACATCTGCACAAAGGGGTTAAGAACCAGTGACAGAGATGATCACCAGCTAGCCCTGATCCCTGAGGGCCATATGGTTTACCAAGTTTTGTTTTCACTGACCATTTTACACCTCAGAAAAAATCAGGCGAGCTGAGTTCATTGTACAATCAACTGCTTTATTTGATACATTAAGTGCTGGGTAACAACAAAAACCAGCTGACATCGAGGTACCCCAGGACCAGGGTTGGCCCCCCATGACTATGCCCTTCTGACTAGCTGTTTACAGTTAAGAACATTAAGGTCCACAAGTCTGACCATCAGGTCATTGATGGATAATATTGGTGAAAATAAAAACTATTTTTTGAAACCCTTTATTTAAACAGGAGAGATTAAGGTCATCTCTCTATTCTTGTAAGACACTTGAGAGAAATGTCTGGGAGTAAGTAGGGACAGTGAGAGAAAGAGAGATCAGGGGTTAAGCCTATGGGAGGTTTTTGGATGAAGGGCCTTACTCAAGCTGAGATCTGTACAGAATCTTTTGTCCAGAAATCCTAAAGCTATTTATTTTAGCAGACTGTGACCAGGGCCCTCTGTATGTGAAGCTTAATAGTAATTTGCATTATGAAGTCTAGCCTCTGCATTTCTGTCAGTGACATATTCTTTATGGTAGTCACTGACACAAACATGCAGCCCACGGGAGTGTTTCTGGTATTTTCTGCTGGGTGTTCAGTGTTTTTCATCATAAGATGTAATCCCATTTTCAAGCATGTTTGCCATTGGTATGGATTTAACCCCTTCATGCAAATCGAGACCTTAGAATTACAGGGTTCTAACTAACACTTACAAAGTTAGGGGAATTTGCTTGCAAATTTTGACTGCTCAGTGTATACTTAAGGAACTGAAGCTTTGTCATTCTGATCTGAACCCAATTTAACAAATGAATGGAATACCCAGTTATTACTGATTATGTGCAATAGTTAACTCAATTTTTTCCAAACTGTCAGTTAGAACCCTGTAATTCTAAGGTCACAAGATGCCAAATAATGCCAATCCTTGCCTGTTGTGCATGACCCCTATTTAAGGCTTATAACTCAGGATTTTTATCACAGAGACAAAAAAAATCATTTAAATGAATTAAGACACGTCTTACATGGAAATTCAATGACGGAATTATTTAGCAATTACATTTTGGAATTTTGCAGGCACTGGCATCTATTAAGCACATGCCGGTTAAAGGTGGTAATCTGCCTTGCAAGATAATGACTAATTGCAATATAAATTAATGCTGGTATTTCAATGTAACGTATTGTACAATATATCTTTATCTTTTTTCTTCTTCTGCAGCGACTTTTCATTATTCTAGTTGCTACAGTTCAGCTTTCAGAAACAATCTCAATCTAATAAGGTGTGAATTATGATAAATACTTTGACAGGCAGCAGATAAAAAATGACACAGCACTTTTCTCTTCCCTTACACAGTGTTGATTGCTTTTTTTTCTTGAATTTGGCATCACCAATCCCACCAAAATCTGGAATGCTCAATCCGAGAACTATGTACAAGGCTTGCTTGTATGCAACCCCTTGTTGCCAGCTCAGGAGAGAGAGACAGTTTGCGGCTCTGCTCTGAAGCACGTGCCTGTCAGCCCCTACATCTTCACACTCATTGGTCGAAACTATTGCAAGTTCAGAACGAGGGTGGAGGATACCCAAACATGAGCAAGCTTAGAATCTCACTGACGAGCGCCCGGCTGGCCAACAGGGGGCGCTTGTGCAACAAACAAGGCAACCATTTTTAATTTCCCTTCCTGGCAGTCCCTTCCCAATATGCATCTCTGCGGCACTTTAGCCAATCGTGCACTGTTCAGAAAAAGCTGCTGACCACTGCCGGTTAGTACGATCGAACCAGCGCCGTGGTACTCACTAGTGCTCCGCAAATGCAGTGCCTTAACCGAGTGAGTTAACCTAGCAGCCATTGTTGATTGCTTTTTTATTGCATTTCTGTGTTTTTTTTTTTTCCCAAGAGTAATTACACACAATGGCCACTTTATTAGGTACTCATTTCTAGTCATAATACTAGGCCCCTCCCACCTTGCCCCCTGACCATTTTTCATAATATGAATTCAACCAGGTGCTGGCAACATTCCTCAGAGATTCTGGTCATGCTGACATGGTGGCATCTTGCAGTTGTGGCAGCTTTGTTGGCTGCACATTTTTGCTGCTAGTCTTCTTTTCGACCTCATCACTGTAGTGCTCTACTGGATTTTGACAAGGCGCACAAACAAATATTGCCATGTAAGTGTTGTTCTGAGATTGACAAGCAATAATGCTTGTCCAGGAGTAACATAATGGTCCACCAATGAATAGCAGCTCTGAAACCTGTATCCTACGCCTACAAATGTTGTGCCTTCTACTTGTCTAAAATTGGCTAGCTAATGTTAGCAAGCTTTTCATTCAAATGAGCTGAGACTTGCGGAGATGCATGCTATCAAGAGAACCCATAATAGTTTTCGCCCTGCAAATTTTGATTAATTTTCCCATCATTTTCACTCTTAAATTGCTCACCGTCGGCAATTTTTCAGTTTTTGCTTGACGAAGGTCCTTGCTTGCCGCATGTGATGCGCTTCTGGTTTCATGACATCATCAGAGCATAGCAGCTACTCATTGGTGGACCATAACGTGGCCACCATCAATTTTTTTGATCCCGGAACAAAACTTACACAGCAATATCACATTGTACCAACTAGGCAGTGTTTTTTCCAATCTTCTGCAGTCCAATTTCTGTCATTCCGGCTTGAACCAGTCTGACCATCATCTTCTGACCTCTTTCATTCACAAGGCATATTCATCCACAGAACTACAGCCCCCTAAATGTTGTTTTTTTTTTTTTTAAATCTACTAATTGTAGAGATTTCTCTGCACAAAAATCCCAGGAGATCAGCAGTTTCTAAGATTCTCCACCACCCCATCTGGAAGCAACAATCATTCCTTGGTCATTCTCTCTTAAATCACACAGATTCCCCCATTCTAATGTTGGTCTGAATAGCAACTGAATCTCTTGACCATTCCACGCATGCTTCTTTGAGTTGAGTTACCACAAGACTAGCTGATTAGATATTTGCATTATCAAGCAGGTGTACATGCGTGCCAAATAAAGTGGCCACTGAGTGCGCGTTATGTTAGAAGAGGGCCAGATAGGGAAGCCACCGTAAACCAAAGACTGATTTTTAAACCAGAGATCTTGTTTACTAGAGAAATGCACTGCAGGCATTGGGTTAGCTTTAGGAAATTAGGGCCTGGGAGAGAATAAACTGTTGTGCATTTCAGAAAATCTGCACATAGAAATCAATTGTGCATTAGCTGCTACACTACAGTTTCAGCAGAGACCACAGACAGTTGTGCAAGTGTACTTCATGAGTGAAATTGAACATTGCTTTTAGTTCAGCTTAAGAACTCAGCAGCTATTTCTTTAATCACCTTTGCACTGTCTGTGTTTTTATTTGATTCCAAGCTGTGCTGACTTCATTGCCTAACATGATCAACCAGAAGATTTCCTGATTAATTAATTGTGACAGACAGGAGCATAAGACACCTTAACATGATTAACAGCCATGTGCCTTTGAATTAGTTCTGCTTGGGGGTGGAATATGTTGAAATATTACTTATAAAACATGAACTGAGAAGCGTTAAGAGAACATCCTTAGCATTTTATGCTACCAAATTGAATGCTACCTCCACTGTGGAAAGAGTGGTACACTGCAAATAAATAAATAAACTGTCATGCAATGATTCAAACAACTGTTTCCTTTCTCTCTTGGTTAACTCGATTTTGAAATTATCTGCCACCATTGTCAGATCATGAAATTAGTCAACCTCATTGGCCGCACAGTTGTCTTATTTATCTAACGAGACAGATAGGACATTCTGGTCGGGTGTTTTTTTTTTTTTTTTTTTTCTAATTGCAGGAGAACTGCTTCCTGACATAGTGCCACTCGCTCTGGGGGCTGGACAGGTCCTGCTCCTGGTCAGATCATGTGGGTAACTTTTTGTGCAGGGTAAAAATGAGGGTGTGAGTGTCTGACTGTGATAGGCACTTATTGTTTCAGCATGAGGGCAACACAAGATGCCAAGGTGCTGTATCTGCGGTAGGCTGTCTGGGCAGACAGATTCAACTTGAATGTGTTTTTACTTGTAAAAACGTACGTCTCACCCCGGCCCCCTTCCCTACATAATCCAGCGGATGGACGGACAGACAGACAGGCGCATACAAAAAGGCACCACTGCAAGACCTGAGTATGTAAAGTATGCAAAGTTTCGTTCAGGTCATGCAAATAGTTTAGGAGTTATGCTCCGGACAAAAATTGATCACATCCGGACGGACTGACATACGGACGGACAGACAGGCACATACCAAAAGGCACCACTTCAGGACCCGAGCAGTTAGTATGCAAAGTTTTGTTAGGATCATGCAAATGATTTTGGAGTTATGCTCTGGAAACGAAGTGGGAACGCCGACGCAAATGGGAACCGAGCCTAAAACAGTATGACTTCCCTCTCTTTTCAGGGTGGAGACATAAATCGTCGGAGGAATGATTGATATTGTTTTAATATTTGACCTAAGTAGCTTTTTAGCCTATATTGGCCATTCATCTACATTATTATGAAAAATGATAACACTTACCAATCCCTATTTAAGTTGTAATTGTGCCAAAAATCATTTGTCCATGGAAGTAAGTTTGTTGTCATGTGGAGAAAGCAAGGCAGTCTCCAGGCCGTGGCATCTTGTTGCGGAAACTGGCCCCCTGACTGATTGGACAGGTGAATCATCCGGATCCTTCTTTCCTTCTGATTCAACCTGAGCTGTGGATTGGACACCCTCTCTCTGATTGTGCCCAGTGGTTATTTTGTATACTTCATCAGGTCTTGTATACTTATCCGGCAGAAAAGTAAAATAAATTCCTTGAACAAGCTATTACAATGCTGTGGCTGTTTTATATACTCCTTTATAGACTGTTCACATTTTGTAATCATGTATAGCATTGTACTGATCTAAATTCAGTAAAAAATAAATAAATAAATAATAAAAAAGTTTTCAATATCTCACTGAGGAGAAAAGCTCATTTTGTGCTTTTATTTTCCTGTGAGTGGTAGAAGAGAATCAAGCACATTTAATTGAAAAGCACATCCATTAGTCAGGTAATTAAGTGCCTGACTGATAGTCAGTGTGTGTACTACAAGGTGGGGGTGGGGTTACAGTTCCAAGATGATCAAATTATGAAGTTCTCATCATCACCATTAACTACCACTATTTTGCCAGTTTATTTTTTCCACTGCTTTATCTTTTATCATTTGGTGAGGACACCTATTGATCGAAAACCAATTCAAAACAAATTATTTATCTTGGAGATCGTGGCCATCTCTGTTTCATGTGTTTACAACCACTTGGAGGCAGCTTATTTGTCATACTTATTTAAGTTCATTCGAAAGAGCATTGTAATGATTCATGAGTACTAACATTACTTTGAAGCATAGTTTATCACCAGCGATGTTCCTCTTCTCTTACTTTTGAAACAGAAAAGGGTCTAATTTGTTGCATTATGCATTTTCACGGAAAACTGGGTTTTGATTTTTTTTTTTCCTCCCACTGCTGTAAACCAGGACTACAGCAGTCATCAAACCTTGAAATTATTGGTCAAGAGCCAATGTTCACATTGTCCTTCAAATCATGGCCTTGTGCTCAATGAAATATAATCTTTTGCGCGATATTAGATTGCTGTCTTCTGGAATCTTTTTATTGCATTTTTATGGCTATATGAGGAGTTTGAATACTCCTGGTGAAGAAGAAAAGATAAACAAACAAAAAGGAGCACTACAGGAAATTGGAAAATTGATTGCACGCCGAAAGGGTCAGGAAGTGCACATCAAGCAAATAAGATTAAATTAGTAGATGATTCTGGCCACAGATCTGGGGCACAGGAAATTTGGAATTATTTTTGCCAAAACTAAAACATCACATATCAGTTGACAATGTATGCTTGCATATTGAAATATAGGCCCTTTGAGATATTTATATTAAATACTGACAACAGACAAACAAATAAATGATCTTTGCCAATGCTCACCAATACACTAATAGCCTACATTAATATAGTGTCCAACCCCGGTAGTTGTTGGCTGTAGGAAAACATTACGGGGTCAAGACTAGGTTCAGACTTGAAAAAAATTTTTTTTTTCATTTTGTTAAAAATCTTTCAAAACATTCATAAAAGGTGATTTTAAGACCAAAAAACTATCTTTTAAGTGGATTTTTATCATGTGAACGCCTCCAGTGCATTCGTTTCGCGACAAAAACGCAATTTTCTTGCATTGCAAAATTTCATAGTTTATCAGGCTTGTGGCGAGCATAAAATCAACATTTTTCAATGTATTGCTCTGAAATTTTCACCATAGCATCAGTTTGTTATGTTCTATACAATAGCCATATTTGGGTAGGTAGATACATGGTGTATTTATGATCCATCTGCCAGGCAGGTTCTGCCACCCATTTCTAACATTCTATGACCAAATAATTTTCAAAATATTTTCCCATGAAAATACCCAGAATGAGTATGTCATTGTATAGCTGGTGATATTAGCATCAAAACAAAAAAAGAATTACAGGAAAATATGGTATAGTTTCTGAGATATTGTTGCCACAAGATTTCACATTTTTTGCCAATAATGTATGGTTTTCACGGTAAAAAACTTATTAAATTTGATTAAAATCAAATTCCATTCTGAGCTTTTTTCAGTTGACACAATTTTTATGTGTTTTTAGTGTTTAGAAGTACTTAAATTGAGTGAACCCAGGCTTGACCCCTGAAGACTAAACCATGAAAATATCCAAGACCGAAGAGACCAGATGAGCATTTGCGACCACAGTCACAGTGTGGAGGAGATGGTCTTGGATGTTTGTTAATGTCTCAGTATGATTAACCCTAATCAGTAAAACGCGGGTCAGAAATGACCCGGAGCATGAAAAAAACGTTCATATTTTTTACAAATCTCAATCTATTGTTATGGCCCCAATTTGTTATGGCGTCACGGACAGCAAGGGATGACAGACAAAATTCTTAAACTTCAACAGATTTAATTAAACAAACACTTAGAACTAATTGACACTCTACCCCACTGACCAAGATTGAAATCAAATAAAAAATGAGATATTTACATTTCCTTTGTAATGGAGATGGGCTGCTATGTTGCAATGTCCTAGGACAGGAAAATGCTCCAACACAGGCAAAAATCCACAAAAAGCTTCATAGGTCTTGAAAAGAGTGACAGGTCTGGTCAAATGTATCCTTCCACTATTTCTCCTTGTAATGTCTCCTACTCCTCCACTCTCTCGATTTTTCTCCTTATATACTCTTTTCCAGCCCCCTCTGAGGCATGCCCCGGACATGCCCAGCCGAGCTCCAGACTTGACTTAACAAAAAAAAGTCAATACTGTCATCTAGTGAGTTTTTTTTTTTCCCACATTACACCTCCATTCCAAAAAGGAAAAAATTTTGACTCATAAAGGCAAAATTTTTCTTTTCAACTCTAAAAATGGTTAAGTAGACACTGGTATATATATATACATATAATACAATATGCTAATAAACACGTGATATATATACACATACTCAAACGCGGGATAAGCAATCAGCAATTACATTGTCAGTACCCTTTACATGCTTAATTTCCAAGTCAAACTCTTGTAAAATCAAACTCCAATTCAACAATCTCCGATTCTTGTTTTTCATCTTACTCAAAAACATTAACGGATTGTGGTCAGTATATACAATCATTGGCTTTTGCCCTGTACAAACATAAACCTCAAAGTGTTGTAAGGATAGAACCAGAGCCAACAGCTCCTTCTCAATTGTGGAATAGTTCTTTTGGTGGCAATTGAACTTCCTGGAGAAGTATGCCACGGGATGCTCGATGTCATCAGAGTCACTTCTCTGTAGGAGCACAGATCCACAAGCTTGGTCGCTAGCATCAACCACCATGGAGAACGGTTTGTTGAAGTCAGGAGATTTGAGCACGGGGAAGTGACACAGCAGAGACTTCAGGCGATCGAAGGCTCTTTGGCATGCTTCATCCCAAGTGAACTTTACGCCTTTCTTCAGTTGGTTGGTGAGTCTGAGAGCAATCTCAGCAAAGTTCTTGCAGAACTTGCGGTAGTACCCGCTCATTCCAAGGAAGCGGCGCAAATCTTTTGACTTCAACAAACCGTTCTCCATGGCGGTCGATGCTAGCGACCAAGCTTGTGGATCTGTGCTCCTACAGAGAAGTGACTCTGATGACATTGAGCATCCTGTGGCATACTTCTCCAGGAAGTTCAATTGCCACCAAAAGAACTATTCCACAATTGAGAAGGAGCTGTTGGCTCTGGTTCTATCCTTACAACACTTTGAGGTTTATGTTTGTACAGGGCAAAAGCCAATAATTGTATATACTGACCACAATCCGGTAATGTTTTTGAGTAAGATGAAAAACAAGAATTGGAGATTGTTGAATTGGAGTTTGATTTTACAAGAGTTTGACTTGGAAATTAAGCATGTAAAGGGTACTGACAATGTAATTGCTGATTGCTTATCCCGCGTTTGAGTATGTGTATATATATCACGTGTTTATTAGCATATTGTATTATATGTATATATATACCAGTGTCTACTTAACCATTTTTGTATTGAAAAGAAAAATTTTGCCTTTATGAGTCAAAATTTTTCCCTTTTGGAATGGAGGTGTAATGTGGGGGAAAAAAAAACCCACTAGATGGCAGTATTGACTTTTTTTTGTTAAGTCAAGTCTGGAGCTAGGTTGGGCATGTCCGGGGCATGCCTCAGAGGGGGCTGGAAAAGAGTATATAAGGAGAAAAATCGAGAGAATGGAGGAGTAGGAGACATTGCAAGGAGAAATAGTGGAAGGATACATTTGACCAGACCTGTCACTCTTTTCAAGACCTATGAAGCTTTTTGTGGATTTTTGCCTGTGTTGGAGCATTTTCCTGTCCTAGGACATTGCAACATAGCAGTCCATCTCCATTACAAAGGAAGTGTAAATATCTCATTTTTTATTTGATTTTAATCTTGGTCAGTAGGGTAGAGTGTCAATTAGTTCTAAGTGTTTGTTTAATTAAATCTGTTGAAGTTTAAGAATTTTGTCTGTCATCCCTTGCTGTCCGTGACGCCATAACAAATTGGGGCCATAACAAATTGGGGGGCTCGGGTCCGGGTAGACCATTGTGCGAAATCATTTATTGAAAATCTAAAATTTCAAATAGTGAAATTGTTTTTTGAATTTTCCTAGATATATATTGGCAGATCAACAGCAATGGATGATTTCTTGGCATCACCAACCGTAGAGGTTTTGAAGTCTTTTAAAAGACAGAACTGCTAGAAATATGCGGACAGTTAGAGCTGACAGATGTAAAACCAGCCATGCGAAAAGCAAGACTGGCTAGAGAGATTGTTGAATATTACATTGATGAAAATGTGTTTGCACCAGGAGATCTGGAACAGTTTCCAGTGGAAAATCCAAATGTAGAATTGGAACTTAAATTAAGAATGCTAGAGATAGAAAGGAGGAAAAAAGAAAAAACAACGAGAGTTTGAGAGAGAAAGAGAGAAAAGAAATTGAAGAAAAGAAAAAAAAGGCAGTTTTGAGTTAGAAAAATTAGCAAGAGAAGAAAAAAGAAAGAAAAAAAAAAAGAAAAAACAAAGAATTTGAGAGAAAGAGAAGAGCAGAAGAAGAGAGAGACAGAGATTTGATTTAGAAAAGTGAGAAGGAAGGCTCCAAATGGAGCTACTAAAATCAAAAAATGCAAGCTGAGAAACAAATTTCGGAAGACTAGCCAGGAGGTAAAGCTGGTGCCTCCATTCTCAGAAGAAGGAGGTTGATAAGTATTTCAAAATGTAGCCGAGAGAGTAGCTAAGAGTTGTCCAGTAGCCAAAAGGAACACTGGCCTCCGATATTTACCAAACACCTTCCTCAAGGAGTAAACTCAACAAACCTATTCGGCTTTGTCTGCAGATGATTTACTCTGATTGTAAGTTGTCCAAAAAAGGTTATTTTGACAGCTTATGAGTTAGTTCAGAGGCTTACGACCAGAAATTCAGGGTCTGAAAGAAAATCTGACAATCAGACTTATGTGGGGAATTGCTAACGAGAAGAAGGTTTGCTTTGGCTGGTGTACTTCTATGGAGGTCAAGGATGATTTCAACTCACTAAAAGAGATGGTGTTAGTTG
The DNA here is from genome assembly GCA_029692085.1 of Gymnothorax javanicus. Taxonomy (NCBI): domain Eukaryota; kingdom Metazoa; phylum Chordata; class Actinopteri; order Anguilliformes; family Muraenidae; genus Gymnothorax; species Gymnothorax javanicus. The sequence continues at coordinate 87,708,270 of CM056195.1, read as the reverse complement.
AAGAATTCAAGAACTGTGTCAAGGATGACATTAAGACCTACCTTAATGAGAAGCAAGCACTGGTGCAATCCAGCTGCTAGGTTGCAAGCGAATATTTTTCTCCTGTACATAAGTCCAAATTTCAGTCTAACTTATTCAAAATAGATGGTCCCAATTTCAGAAAAGGTAATGGTGATACCCAAGATTCTCACCCAAAGAAAAAGACAAATCTGGTGATGGTGCTCCGGAAATCCAGTCAAAGGGTGTGATCAAAGTGTAAGCGAAGCAGTGACAAAAAGTAGTCTGGTTTACAATTATTGCAAGAAATCTGGTCATGTTACAACTAACTGTTGGTTCCTTAAAGCTAAGAAAAGAAAAAAAGAAAGGATACCAACCCAATGCCTTTAATGAAGACAAGGTTAAAGAAACCCCTGTAGTAGATGACCGATCTGCTAGTGCCTGCTCCTTCTGTGAGGCTAGAAGCCTGATACTGCTGACTTTGTGAGGAGGAATTTGTTCCATTTGTGTCAGAGGATTTGTGGCTCTGAATGAGTGGCATTCTCCTCCTGTCCCCATATATATCCTAAGGGATACCGGAGCTTCTCAGTCACTTTTGTTGATGGACTCCTTGGAGTTACGTGATGAGACCGCTTCGGGGATTTCATACTTGTACAAGGTATTGAAGGGAGGACTGTATCTGTACCCCTGCGCTCTCTATTTTTGAAGTCAGATTTAGTTACGGGACAGGTAAAGGTGGGACTTATGTTAAGTCTACCTATCAAGGGTGTTTCTCTGTTGCTAGGCAATGACCTGGCTGGGGGCAATGTAGTTCCCCCTGTTCATCTTACTTCACAGCCGAGCACTGAAAATGGCTGAATGAACCCATCTCTGTATCCTTCCTGTGCAGTGACTGCGTTACTATGGCCAAGAAGCTCAAGAAGAAGATGATATGGTGCCGTCCAGCACGCCAGACAGTCATGACTCAGGTGGTTCGCCTCATGACTCTGTTCAGCCTACTATGGTTTCTCCGTTTGAGGACTTATCAGACACTTTTATCAGTTCTCTATTCAGCCAGCCAGATGGGTCTGGTGATTCTGATGTGTCTGGAGACTTGTCTCTGTCCAGAAAGCAGTTGATTCAGGACAAACCAATGATCCAGAAATTTGTGTACTAAAGAAGAGAGCCCTTCCTGATGAAGAAATAGACGCAGTTCAATTGGGTATTATCTCAAGGATGGAGTGTTGATGCGGAAGTGGCGCCCTCCTGATATCCCTGCCAATGCAGATTGGGCAGTGGTCAACAAATTGTTGTTCAAGGTCTACAGGAATGAGATCTTAACAATGGCTCATAGTTTGCCTTTAGGAGGTCATCATGGTGTTAACAAGACTGTTGACAAGATCATGATACACTTCTTCTGGCCTGGACTTCAGGAAAGATGTTTCCAACTTTCGCCAAAACCTGTCACACTTGTCAGGGCAGTTGGAAAACACCAGTTAGACCCACCTGTAGCTCAATGCAGCCTATCCCAGCATTTGGGGAGCCCTTCTCCAAGGTCATTGTTGATTGTGTTGGTCCATTACCCAAGACTAGATCTGGAAATCAGTACTTGTTGACAATCATGTGTGCATCTACCAGATTCCTTGAAGCCATACCTCCACGCAGCATCAAGGCAACTGCAATCTCGAAGGCTTTGATAAAGTTCTTCACGTTGTTTGGCCTTCCCAGGGAAATTCAGTCAGATCAAGGCAGCAATTTCACTTCCGGATTGTTTCAGCAGGTTGCATATGAACTAGGTGCGAAGCAGATTCTTTCCAGTGCCTATCATCCAGAGAGTCAGGGTGCCTTAGAGCGGTTTCATTCCACTCTCAAGACAATGATGAGGACTTATTGTTATGACCATGAGAAAGACTGAGATGAAGGTGTTCATTTGCTGTTGTTTGCAGCTAGGGAAGCAGTGCAGGAGTCTACTGGATTCAGTCCGTTTGAGCTAGTGTTTGGCCATGAAGTGAGAGGACCTTTGCTATTGTAGAGTGAACAATGGCAAGAGAAAGAGCCGCATATCAGTCTATTAGACTATGTTAGCAAGTTCAAGGAAAGACTGCGTGCAGCTTGTGACCTAGCCAAAGAGAACTTGAAATCAAGTCAGGAAAAAATGAAAACTTGGTATGATCATAAGGCTAGAAGCCATGAGTTTAAACCAGGAGACAAGGTCCTTGTGTTGCTTCCCTTGCAGTCCAATCCATTGCAGGCTAGATTTCATGGTCCTTATGAAATTCTGACAAAACTCAATGATCTCAATTACATTGTGAAGACTCCAGATAGGAGAAATTGTGGAAGGATACATTTGACCAGACCTGTCACTCTTTTCAAGACCTCTGAAGCTTTTTGTGGATTTTTGCCTGTGTTGGAGCATTTTCCTGTCCCAGGACATCGCAACATAGCAGCCCATCTCAATTACCAAGGGACTGTAACTATCTTTTTTTTTTATTTCAATCTTGGTCAGTAGGGTAGAGTGTAGATTAGTTCTAAGTGTGTGTTTAATTAAATCTGTTAAAGTTTTAAAATTTTGTCTGTCATCCCTTGCTGTCCGTTACGTCATAACAAATTGGGGCCATAACACTATCGATCCCAAATATTTTTTCGGGAACCAAATTTTGTTGTTTTACGGTGTCTAAAAAACTTTTAGGATCACTTGAGCGGTTTTTATGCATTAATAAAATTGTACTGACCCGAGTGAATGTTGTCACTTATTTCATGCTGAAATTCTGATTTAGTCGGCTAATATCAGTTTTCTTTTGCAGGAATGTAAAGAAGTGAACCATGGCAAGTAAAAGAACCAGATATACAGCCCAAAATATTAGTCATGCTTCATCTAACTGTGCTTGCAATTATAAAGCTATTTGTGTCAATCAGTGACTATTGAATCATATTCAGGGGATATTATCTTGCTTATTACCTCATTTCATTCAAGCTGAGGTATTGCAAGGATTGTTTAAATACCTGAGAATAACAAACTTTTTGTTCACTTTATATACTAAATGGTAATTTTCATACAATGGTTTGACTGGTATGAGGTGCCAAAATCAGTCAAAATTGTTACTTTACGTTACTTAAAAATTCATAAAATTGAAACTACTTTTTATCCTTCTATATTTGGTATATAATTTCATTATTAGTGTACCAAGCATGAAATAAAGTATCAACAAGATTGCAATTTCAATGTTTGAGTTATTAAGGAAAACGAAATTTCAGTATCACACTTTTCTACATATACGGAGAAATGTGAAACTTTCATATTGTTTTAATCCCATTTATTTCAAGCTTACATAAAAGAGTTTATCCTTTCAAATGAGCTATTGATCATCAAAATAGGAGCAGTATTCGATTTATTGTGAATTTTTAAAAATTCGGGTCAGTTCTGACCCACGTTTTACGCCAACGTAAGTTTTTAGGTTTTACTTAGGAGGGTTAAAAGGCTTGCCTTTTGAATTAATAAAAGGTACAGATGGGACAGTGGCGGCTGGTAAACTGGCAATAGGGGAAGCTCCAACCATCCCTTAAAAATAATGATTAGTCATGACCTGTTTTCAATCATTCATTTAAGTTTGTTAAGAAGTAGGCAGGGGAACACCAGATGCAGGAACTGAAGTGTTTATTGAAACACAAAACACTAGGAGAAAATAGGCACACAGGCCAGAAACAAAACACCGTGCACATGCACTGAACGATTGGGAAAACTCAGGTACACTGCCCAGGGCAGGAGGAAACAGAAATACTCACTCCAAGAGTGGATAAACTAGAAAAACAAAAACTGGACCTAACTAGACTGACGGACACACTGGGAGACTTAAACAAGGGGCAGACAAAGACGTGGGCGCAGCAAAATACAAGACTCGAGAATCATACAAAGGAAATACTCGGAAGGCACAAGGCGCTGAGATTTCACCACGAAGAGTCTAACAAAGTTCCGTCTAACGTCTCCTCTCTCCTGCCCACAGATATAGACACGGAAGGAGGCGGGGACTCGGAACGCAATCTCGAATGGAAACAGAAACACGTGGGATTAATGAAACAATTACACGAGAACTGGGTTTACAATAATGACTCAAGACAAGACTCTAAGACAATCAATCAAGCTAGACAGTTTAGATTAAGATAATCTAAACGTGACGAGTAAAAAGCACCTGTTATGATCCTGCTCTGTCTGTCTTGATTCTGCCATGTTCATTATTGTTCCTGCCATGCTTGTTATGTTTTCCCTAGTCCCTGTTATGTTTATGATCAGTTCTGTTAGGTTTTGCCATGTTCTGTTTAGTTTTTGTACTTTGCCATGTTTTCGTTTTTGCCATTCCCAATCCACTATTCTGTAGATTCGGTCCATGTCTTTGTTCATGCCCTTCATTGCACTTTGTCTCCCCTGTCTGGTCTTTTGTTAAGCTACAGCTTCTCCCCAGTCCTGCGTGTCACATACTTAGGTGATTTCATGGTTTCTGGGTTTCAAAACATTCCTTCCAATCTCGTTTGCTTACTTCGCCTCTCTTTTCTACTTTACTAACCAATACTAACAGTTTGTTATTTTTATTAAAGTTACTAACCCAGACTAACATTGTATATAATACTAACTTACTAACGAGCACTAGGGATTGTATAGCTGCACTTACTAATTGATTAACAAGCTCTCAGCACTCCCCTGTTCTAGTCTCCGCCTCTTGCCTTCACTTGGTCTCTCCTGCAATTCAGCGGATCCTCCGCACCTGCTCCACTCTGTCCTGCTTCTCATTATCTGTGCACGTTAGAACTCCCTAACCGGAGCTGTATGTCTTGTCATAGGCTGTCTCGTGTTCCCTGTCCGCGTTTTGGCTTTTGCCAATTTCATGTGATTAGGTTGTCCCTCATGTTCCCTCCTTTGTAATTAGTCTGATCCTCATCACCTGATCCTAATCATAGCATGTGGCTTCCCTTGAGTGTATTTAAGCTGTCTTCTCACTGCAGTTCCCGTCAGAACGTTTCCCTTGTTTACCTGTGCTGCTCTTGTTTCTCGCCTTGTACTCATAGTGCTTCTTTTCTGACTGGACCGTCCGACCTTCGATTTTTGTCTCTGCTTTTTGGTACTATTGTCTGCATCTGTTTACTTAACCCTTTTTGCCCGACTCCCCGAGTTTTGTGTTTGCTGCCCTGGTAACGGTTTGGATTACGCCCACTGGATTTTGGCTTTTGCTTCTCTGACATTCCTGTGTCTGTGTACCGAACCTGTTTTTGCCCGACCACGAGTACTGTTATTGCTGCCCTGGTTTTCGACTCTGATTCTGCCCTACTGGATTGTGATTTTGGATTGTGGACTTTGTACTGTCGCCTCCTGCTCTGCGGGGGTTCGCCCCCTTTCCAATAAAATCCCATTTTACCTTCACTGCTCGACTCTCGCGTCTGGTTCCAGAACCGTACCTAACAGTACCACGAGAGAAGCAAAGGAAAGCATAGCTTTAAATGCAGTTAATCAGGGAAAGCTTAGGCAGGAATTACAAAAGCTAGAAACGCTCGCACTCGCTAATGAGTTAATTAAGGTTAATGCAACGTGTCGAAATATTTGCAATCACCCTCAAATAAGTGCTGGTTAGTACGGGTTAGTAATTATCCTATCAGAGAACGCATTCACTCAGTTTAGCGAGACCCAGAATTAAGCACAGGTGGAAGCAATGAATGAAATACCACAGCCGAAAGAGGAAACGTGATTGGACAAGGAGACGCAGGCATGCTGAAGGCTGTCACACCACACCACTGGAGTTTGGGCAAGAGAGAATCGAACGTCAGACGGCGGGAATGAAAGCTGAAAAATAAAACGAAAGTAAAGCATAAGCACAAAGACACAGGGCTCTCAAGTTTTGAATGCAGGTTAGAGTGAGATTTTCTTTGGGGGGGTTGCATGATACTCCCATTTTCAAAGGTGCATAGTAACAATGTACATGTATTTCGTTACAGTATAAGTAGTATACTTTCACTTCGTTACTTTGACACTGGCAAATTAGTTACTCGTTTCAAATTAAAATATTAACTTAATTCATAATTTACGGATTATCTGGATTTTGCGAGTTCGAGAAGAACAACGGTGTATCTTTGAGCAGATGTGTCCGCCAGTGGACGTGGAGCTGCAAATTTATGCACGCAGTTACAATATTCCCAGATAGCAACAGGAATCGGCCTGATTCCGTTTTAGTGTCGGCACTGTCGGCATAGTGTCAGATCCGGGGACTAACAACTCAGCTGTAATCTTGCCGATTCCGTCTCGCCGAAAAGCTGCCGATGCTGACTGCGCCGGAATCGGGCGGCTCTGGCAATGTATAGACTATGCGGAATACGGCTTGATTCCATGAACACGCCAGTCGGGCGATTATGGCTAACGGAGCTCTGCCATATACCCGCAGCTGCGGGTAGCTTCAACTCAGCCAGAATCTTGCCGATTCCATCTTACCGTAAGGCCGCCGGTGCTGACAGTGCCGGAATCGGACCGACTCTGGCGATGTGTGGATTCTGCCGATTACGGCTTCACTCCATGAAAACAGTCAGGCCAATTACGGCTAACCGGAGCTCCGCCAATCATCTGCATCCCGGGTAACTTCAACACAGCCGTAATCTTGCCGATTCCGCCTTGCCGTATGCCATATGAACTGCCGCACACCGGAGTCGGGCCGATTCTGGTCCGTCGGAGTTGGCCCAACTCTACCCTAGAGGAATCGGCCCAATTCCCACTTGAGTGTCGGCACATGACTCTACGGATATGCACGAGTCAACTTCTGGAGCCGTCTACTCAGTCCCTGGGTCTTCATCGTAGTTGTCTGATAAACGGGTTAGTGGTAATTAGTGTTGGCAAATACAATACCTGAAACGAATATTTTTCTTACAGTTTTGCTTTTTAAATATTGCTAGCTGTCATGCTGTAATTAGAGCTAAAATACCGGCTGAGCTATTTAACTGTAAGGCCTAAGTTTAGGTAATGAGGAAGCTAGCGAAGTTGGCACCATAACGTAACGTTGCTCTTTTCAGTTGGTGATCTCGAGCGAACATTGCGTGCCAAATTTATTACCTTAACTTCACGTTTGTATAACAACCACTTGCTTGACTTTAGCAAATTCACTAGGTAGCTCCTAAGTTTTACTTTATGAAAATTGGAAAGATTTTTTAAAATTATGTTAAACTAATGAATTCACAAGCTTGTTTGGTACGTGAGCAGTATTGATCATTGCAGTTGTGCTGTTGGGTCTAATGCTATCGTTAGCTGGCAGACCTTACGTCATTCCTCTATCAGGACTGGAAATGCTGTGTTTGAGAGTTAGCTGGCTGGCTTGGAATGCAAAGTAAGTTAACCCCTGTGAGATGGTTGGCCAGTTAAGCTAAATGTTAACGTGACAAAATGCTTGTGTTTGACATTGCATTGTTGCATTCTAAGGTAAACATTACCGTGTATGCTTCATAAATCTTTTTGTCTTTCAGACTGATGAGTTGAGCCGCCTCTACACTTGGACTTAATGTTAGCTTGCGAGCTGACAACTCGAAGGTAAGAAGCTAGAAATGGCTAGCTTAATTTAGCTAAGCTGAATTCGTGATTGTGATACCTCGCTTTCAAGTTGCCAACTTAATTCTTATCGGGCTTTTGTCTTGCGTTACTGTCAAACCTAAGGTATGGTAACATTTCTAGCTTGCAACCTCATTTCGTGGAGTGCGTTAGCTAATTTGCTACAGCTGCTTTTTTTGTTTTTGCATGCAAGTTAGTTTTGGTCAATATGATAAACTTGGTCGTGCATTTAATGTAGGGAACTTGTATTACATCATATTGGCGTAGTAGCTAGCTAGCTTTCAATGCCTGGAGTCATCGTTACTGTTACAGAAATGCCAGACCTCAACAAAATGCCGAACTTGGCAATGGAGAAATGTTTATCAGTTAGCTAGCTAGATATATTTGCTCATTAGCTAACACACGTCGTCGTTTCAGAAATTGTCATGCCATTTTTTACGAGTGCACACTTAAATTTGCACGGCTCAAATTGAATTAAACACCACAGTTAATGTGTAGGCATCCATTCTGGGGAAGAAAAACTTGACTACAGTTTGTTGGCCACATTGGTATTTGGTAAATTGTAAAATGTCTGTTTTATTTGTTGTGGTTTTTGGTTTAGCGTATCATTTACATGAATTATTGGTTATATTAATCCAAACACTTCGTCCCATGAATGACAAAAGGTCGCAAGTGACATTCCTGATGAAACCTGTTTTTCTGCGTCTCGAAGTATTTCGTGGGAACTGCTTGTATGTGTATGTGTGTGTGCATGTGTCTGTGTGCGCTGCTCATCCCCTCCCTATGCGTATGTGAACTACTTGTATATGTGTGTGTGTGTGTGTGTGTTTGTGTGACTGCTGCTTACATAATATGGTTATTGATTATGATTATTGATTATGGTTATTCAACATGGCAATTGATCTACTGATGAGTATGATGAGAATTATTGAAATATAATCCTCAACATTATGAGAAAATTGTAAGCAGAAAATTACGAAAACCATCGTAACTTTTAAGATACGACAATCTCTCATAACCCTAAAACGTCGTTAGGCTTCCATTTCAATGTGTTAACATGGCAACGCCCCGGTCGACAGAGACAAAACGCACTGTAAGTATTTATGCAAACGTTTCTTGTTTTTTAACAATAGGGGAAAGCGAGGTAAGTTGAGGGTGTTTTTTGCGTATTTGGGTATTTTTTTCAATACAGTTGAAAATTATGGGTATTTTGGATATTTTTGGGTATTTTAATGTCAATACAGGCACTTTTTGGATGTCTTTTTTTTTTTTTAAAGTTGTCTGATTCTTTTTTCCCCGAGGGGTAGGGTTGCCCCTAAGGTACTCAAAAAACCACGAGGCAGAGCTTGAACCAGAGCAGAATTTTTTGGGCAGGCCATTTTAATTTTTTTAAATTCAATTTAATTGCAGTGTCCCCGGATCCACTCAACTCCGGTACTTTTTCAAGTGAGGCTCTCTCCTGGTACATTATGATATACCAAAGTTCTGAAACTGAATGAATATCACCCTTTTCAGTGCCTCTGATTGAAACTGATAAACCATTACCATTTTTCTCACCTCCATAACCATATTGGTAACAGAGTTGAGGTTATGGAGTTGAGTGTTTCTCAGAAAAGTGGAATTTTCCATGCACCAGTGCAGTAACCTTTGATGCTTCCTACCATACCATGGAGGGTTTCACACAAGTATTATCAAAAGTAGGGCTGGGGCGATTCTGTAGTCCTTTGTTTGGCTCCGTGCGGCATGTCGCCGAAAAATACTGATGTCAGTCAAGTTTTTTTACAGAAGCACTTCACATGCCCTTTGATGTTTGGCGCTTTCGTTCAACCTGCGTCAGGTTTAATAAAGGAAAAGGGAAAGCTTGGATGTTCAGCCCCATGGCAGCAGGTAGTGGTACTACGCCTTAAAAAAAATCGATTCAGAATCGTCCCAGCCCTAATCAAAAGCATGATTTAAAATTTGTAATACCATTACCATGGATTTTAATGAAGGTAACGGAGTGGGGTTTAAAAAGTATACTTACCATAGGATGCCAAAATTTTGAGAAATTTTGAAATAATCATAGAGCCATTTGGAAAAAAGTCCACATGGCCGCTACGGGGGTCACACAAAGGTTATGTTTGCATGGGCAATATGCTGTTTTCAGCTTCTGTCTCCAGTGGGAGTCTGTGTAGTGGTGGTTATGGAGTTGAGTGGGTTTTTTCAGACACCCCCAAAATGACTTTTTAACTCGGCACGCCCTGTGGCTCGCCGGGACCAGGGTTAGCTGTACTCCTGCACTAAGGGAATAATAAGGCAATCAATCAATTACCAGGAACTACCCACAAGACTCCTAGAGCCAATTCAGCAGACATGCAGGTTGTGACAGCAGTCTACATGGAAACCAAGATTTGTCAGTGTAGTTGGACATTTAGCATAGTTGTAATGCGGACAAAGTAGAAGTACAAAGTAAAGATAAAAGTTTATAGGGCAGGGGTTGCTTATCCTGGTCCTGTAGAGCCACAGAGTGTGCTGAGTATGGTTCTCTGCACCCTATTTAAACCTAAGACACCAGGTGAGATGAGTTAAGCGTGTAATCAACTGCTTTCATTCGTCAATTAAGTGCTGAGTAACATCAAAAACCAGCAGACACTGCAGCTCTCCAGGACCAGGGTTGACCACCACTGCCTTAGGGCTAATACCCCCGTTCCACATAGCTTTCTGGCTCATCGGTCACTCGTCGGAAGCAAAGTTTATTTCTTCCGGTCACCCACGGAAGACTATCGTATCACAGGCCGAGGAATCAGATTCGTGTTTGTCCACTATCAGGCCAGTGTCCGATGTGTCGGGCGTGATCCGATGAGGCGAAATCAGAGCTTAGTTCCTTCATCGGACAATTTCACCTCATCGGATCAAAGAAATAAACTTTGCTTCCGACGAGTGACCGATGAGCCAGAAAGCTCTGTGGAAGGGGGGTATAACTTGACATTTAACACTGTTTTCATGTAGGCACCTTTATGGCACGGCTATTTAGTCTGTCTGGACTTGTTTTAACTAATACCCTACCACAAATTAAAAGTACTTAAGCGAAAATAAATCCATTCATATTGCTGAAGCTTCAAGACATTAATTGCATTCAGTGTGAACCTGGTGCTTATTATCTCCATTAGTCTTGCTTGCATAGGCTATGTTTTGCGGTGTTAAGGGAAATCCTCCCAGTTTAGGAGCACAACCCTCCAACAAAATTATTCTTTCATAGGTTCAACCATAAAGTTCAATAAATATGGAAATGTTCAGGTGATGCCGTATATTTGAGTACACCTATTATTAACCCCTTTTTTTTTTTAGTGAACTTCATGCTTTTAAAATGTTTGACTTTCTATTTACATTTATAATGGGAGTCAGTGGAAGTGATGCTCAAACCTAACCGTTTTAGAAGTCTGACTGTTCTTTACTTTCATGCACAAACTGCATTCAAATTTCAGACTGCTTAGCACAAGTTATAGTGTATTAATGTGAAACAACTTTTGACTTACTCTTATTTTTCGTGTTGTATTGCAGGCTTAACATGGCGATTGAAGGGTCATCTCCCGAACAGTGCCTCCCCCTGCAGGACTGTAAAATTCTAAGCAGAGCAGAGGATTTTATTTAATGATATAATTAATTTTATTACTTTTTTAAAATAATTCAAACGTTCTTCATTTATTAAGAGATGTTAGTGCCTTCATGTTATTCATTATTGTCACACTAAAATAAAAATAATTACCCCAAGATGCCTGTGGATGTTGCAGTTATTCAGGATTTTAGCATGAAAAACACATGAAAAAAGAAATTGTTTTGGCAAATGTTACTGTAAACAGTTCTTTTTGCAGATATCATTGACTTCATCTTTGCATTATGATTATTAATACTTCTATTATTTTATTTTTAAATCTATAATTAGCATTACGGTGCTGTTTTTCTTAATTTAGTAATTTTTTTTTATTGACAACTGTAAGGACCTTCAGGCATTTTCTGGTTTGCTTAAAGAGAAAACATACTGTAAAATATTTGTAACATTACGATTTTTTTATTATTATTATTATTATTATTATTATCATCTAAAATATGATTTCGTAACTCCTATTCCTAGAGTTTGTAAAGATCCGGTGTTCTGACAATTTGTGCAGCCTTGTCAAAAAATGCTACCGCAGTGCAAAGCGATCGTAAAGTCTTTGTTTTCGTCTTAATATTGCAATATGAATCAGTCTACGGAAGTAACTTTGTTATTTCTTAGCTTATTATAACATAAGCAGATGTTACAATGAGTTGGACAAGTTCGTTTAAAAAGATATTTGCCGCACGCCATTATCACCTAAGTTCTGCATTTTCAGGAAAACCCAGCGTGTACATGCAGAAATGCATACGCTTACAAGTCAAAAGGTGCACTGAAAAAATGCTTTTTTTTTTTTTTTTTTTACTATTGAAGGTAAAGATGTGAGCGAAGAAACAGAGCCCAAGATTTTGGGTTGGCGCAATCGCAGAACCGCAAGGTAGCATATTTTGATAGATATGCAAAAACTGACAGAACACTGGCAGCAAATAACACTGGTATGGCTCGGAACTGGGCCGCATGTGGCAGGATTCTGGCGATGTGCAGGCAGTGTCGGCTGAGTTGCGGTGAGTGGTAATCGGGCCAGATCATTTTTTCTACAACTGGGCCGCATGTGGCGGGATTCTGGCGATGTGCAGGCAGTATCGGCTGAGTTCCGGTGAGTGGTAATCGGGCCAGATCAATTTTTCTGCAACTGGGCCGCATGTGGCGGCATTCTGGCGATGTGCAGGCAGTGTCGGCTGAGTTCCGGTGAGTGGTAGTCGGGCCAGATCAAGTTTTCTGCAATCGGGCCGTATCTGGCTGAATAATGGCAAATTGACGGCGGCGACGGCAGAAAGGCAAATGCGCCAGAATCGGGCAGTCATTCAATCTGATTCTGGGCCGATTACGGCCATACGGAATCGGGCCGATTAAAGCGGAGTCAGAACCCGGAATCGGCCCGGATCTGGGCCGACAACTTTTTGCTATCTGGGTTCTATCACTAGATGGCACACCAGGATCAGTTATTCATTATTCACAACTGCCAGTAAACTGAAATAAGAAGTGACTCTTCATTCCCCCCAATATCTGTGTTTTTTTAATTTCACTGGGACTCCCCAGTATAATAAAGGCTAAATTAAATAATTATTTTGTGTATTTGTATCGTTTTGTCAGTCACAAACAAGAGATCTTGCGGTACCACCTCTGACACCGGATCGGAGCAGGGTTTGTTTTCAGCCAAAATACACTACATGGAAGGCAGAGAGCCCCCACTCTCCCCGTAACAAGTTACAAGTCAATTAATCTAACCATAACCGTCCAAAGCTGTTAAATTGAGGTAAAAAATGAACCATAAAGCAAACATCCTACATAGTTCCTCGACTTTAATAAGCAGTCATTGAAAAAAAAAAAGTGATGAAGTGATTACCTGATTTCGGGCTTCCACTTCCAGCTCTTCTCTGTCGTGTGCACACAATAGCATTCGCGCGCATGTGGAAGACGTGATTACGGCGCTGCTATTTCACCTGGCAACAAGAAATACTATTTTCTGATTGGCTGATAGGTTGCTGATTCAAGCAGAGCCGTCTGCCTTCGCCTCATCCATTCAGAGATTACTAATCTCTTACAGTTTATGTTACTAATGTGCGGCGAGTTTTATCACTTCTCAGCGTGAGAAATGTCATGTGTGGCGTGAGAGCGTGTGAACTTATTGAAATGCGTGAGCCTCACGCTCAATGCGTGAGACTTGAGAGCCCTGAAGACAACACACATGAGGCAGAACCATAACAAAATTACCATAACAGAAACTCTGAAAACTCTCAACATTATCAGGTGTGGTCAGATTCCATTAATAACGCAAACCTGCACAGGAAATTTGCCTGAGTAAAATTTACTCAAATTGAAGAAAATTTTACTCCGGAACAGATAACATTTGGTCCCTCTCTAAAAAGAGTAAAAATTACTCTTTTGACAGAGCTGTTTTTCAAGAGTCAAATCTCCTCAATTTAGAGTTAAAATTTTACTCTTTGTAGTGGTATTTAACTCTATTCAGTGTATTTAGAAATGGACTCTTTCAGCATTTTACTCAATTCAGAGCAACACACAACTATTGAAAGTAAATCTCATTTAACTCTACTCTAATTTTCCTCAACCTTGAGTTTTTTTTTACATCCTCACTCCAGAGTGATGGAAGACTAACTCTATTCAGAGTTATTGCATTCCTTTACATTTGTTACAAAAACTAAAAGAATCTAAAACAAAAAACCAACAATGTATTGTATATCCATGTCTTTTTATTAGGCACTTCTCATCACACTTCAACTGTAATGTAAAAAAATAAAATCTACAAAATAAAACATAAAATAAGATTAAATCTGCCAAAGGCAGATGAGAGAAGTTACATGAAAGAGTATGGTACAATAAACAAATCAGAGTCAAAACCATATGACATTAATATATCAAATGCGTTGTGGTACAAAATATTGCGAATGTCCATAACAAAAGGTGCCTCTGTGGTATGCAAAACCTTGTAAGCATGGGTATGCTCATCTAAACAATGCGTGTTCAAAGCACTCGTTACCATTAGAACCCGCTCATCTTTAACAACAATATCTTGGATTACGTGAAACACAGGCATCTCGTTTTCAATTTTCACACAAATAGCCAACCCAGGCCGAAAAACATGACCATTCTTCTTAACCCATTTCACCTGCAGGACCTTTGTCCAAATAGGTACTTTGAGTTCATCAGAAACCATGACACCAACTTCCATTTCATTCTAGAGGGTCATTTTGCCTTTGCCCATTCTCATATCATTTGGATCAAAAGTTTGCCACGAGTAAGCTATTTGGCTCTGGTGTTTCTTTGCCAAGGTTTTTGTGATGTTCTTGAAACTTTTCTGTTGCCTCTTAAAAAAGCTATGTTTAGCTTCGTATCGCATACACCAACTTTGTATCAGTGGCCCAATTTTCAGCATACATCTGGGGTAATGCACCATGAAGTGATGCTTTGGTATCAATTTATTGTTTGGGTACAGATGTTTAAATAATGCATGGTGCTCTGCAATGAGGTGTTTCAAATAAACAGTGATACCAGATGATATAGCTGAGGAAAACACAATATTGACAATCTGAAGCAACAAAATGAACAAATACCAATGCTGATCATTAGGATGCACAAGATCTCCAAACATAATGGGCAGATGACGCAGTAAACACCAGCTCTGAATGACATTTAGCCCCAAGTCATTTTTGTCCTCGACTAGTTTTACACCAGGTGGTTTGTTGTTTTGTTCCATGAAGCCATAGTTGAAATTCAGAATTCTCCTATGTACCTCTCCTGAGGTGGTGTAATTGCAAATCAGATGCTGAATTAGTAATTTCATCTTGTATTGTGCAACACCCTCCAATATATCATGCATAATATCCACCGAAAAGTTTTCAGTAGTGTGGAAATATTGCAACGAATTCAGAGGACAAGACTTTTTGACGCCCATCACATAAGGTTGATTGGGCCTACTCGGCATTCCCTGGCAGTGATCGTCATGAAGCTCTTTTGTTCGAAGTGTCATCTTGGGACTATCTTCACTGAATTCTGTTTGAAAGTCTTCCTTCTCTAGTAGACAAAAGCGGCAACAGTACCTAGCACTAAATGATTCCACAAAACCAAATAAAGAATGCAGACCAAGGTTGTCACCGGTCACTTGTACAATAGTTCCATAAACGGTGTGGTCAAACAGAGGAACCTGAATTCCATTTGTTTCAAGTGTTGAGATATCCTTGATAAGTGGCGCTAGTATTTTATCAACCCATATGTTTTGATATCTTGTGCATGAAATAAAGCTGCCAAGTGAATGTTAAGTAAACGTGAATTGTATTTGGGGGATACACTTCTGAGGGTAAAATAGATAGCACCTAACTTGTGTATTCCATGTTTTGATCCAAGGGGGTTTGCACATTCAAATTCATCAAAAAAAAGCTGGATCTGTACTGCATGGTTTTGTTTTGAGAACAGCGCATGATCCTTGAAGAATTCTCTATCCTGTATGTCATATAGGAAAGTTTGTCTTGGTTTAGGGCCTCTGGTCAGCATCTCTTTAATATTATTGTGCTTGTAGATGGACTTCAATATGTCAAAAATTGATACGTAAACAAACTTGTCCTTGACAATGGTTTGGGCAAAAGTTTTAGTTTCTTTGTCAAAGCGTGTAGCAAATCTTGTTCCAAGAACATACTCAACTGGATCTATTGTCCCCCATTTTTCAGAAAAATATGCCATTCTCTTGTTCTCAGTGTTTAATGTGTCAAAAGGATCCTGCAACTTTTCAAAACACTGATCAATTTGAGACAAAACAACACTTCTTATGGGTTCCTCTAAAACAAGACTACTTTTCAGAGTGTCCCGAGTTTGACTCTGAATGTCTCCAAGCACTTCTTGGAGAGCACAAACAACATAGTTAATAGTTCTTTCAGGAACCCTGGCAAGTTTCAGTTCTGCAACCAGTGTGGCACAACTATTCACTATATTTCTTTCTGAGAGTACTGAACAGAAGGTGAACTCTGATTGGGCAAAATGTGTGCTTCCCCAAATTAAATGGAGTTGGTCATGGTAGAACATTCACCAACATCAAAACATGCATTTTTATTTTCACTACACTTGAGAAGATGCTTTCGTAATCCAGAAAAACTGTAATAAACATGAGAACAACCTCCATGTGCACATTTTAACTTGAGCCCTTTCCCTGAACAAAGGCCATGAACTAATTTAAAGTGCCTTATTAGTGCATTGGCATTGACATGTATCTTTTTACACATGAAACAATTCATCTTGCTCAATGGAGCATTATGGCTCTTAATTCGGCTACTCTTGGACTAACTTTGGTGGTTTCAACAGCAATGTCATACACAGTTGTTTGCAGGAAAGTGTACACATTGGTCAATTCCTGACAGTACGTGGTTCCGAAAACATAATGAGCTTTAAAAAGCTCATCAACAGCAGCCAGTGCATTGGACGCTTTGCAAGGCAATGCATGTTTGTCGATTACTATGAAGACTGGATCCTACTTTTCTGAGGCCCTGTTGCTAGTAGATATGGCTGAAGACTTTTTCCAATGCCATCCAAGTGCCCCTGAATGCTGATGCCACTCTGTGAAAGATAAAAACAGTTAACTGAATATTTCCTGACAAAGTAAACTGACAACATGCATTTGGAATGAGCTGTTCTATTAACAAACTTGAGTCCTATGCCTATGTATGCTTAGTTGACAAGAGAAGCATACAAACAGCCATTTGAAAAAGCATATTTGAAATTAAAGAAGTGTTCTTTAGAGCTTCACCTTGATGAATTTCACAAGACAATCACATGCTTGTCTAGCTGAGATCTTTCCTGGTCGTTTTCTCCCTTGGCTTGAGGGTGGCAAAAGATGTACCAGTAACAGAATGGACGACATGTCACTGTCCCAACCTGGAGATGAAGACTGCAAAACAACCTTTATATCAATAGGTTTCATTTTAAAGAGGTTCAGTATCCCTAACTAACTCACCTGGCTTAGCCTACCTGTAAGTGTCGACATATTACCACTTCAGTGCATTCTTTTCTACACATGCAATTCATTCATTTTATTTAAATTTTAGGAATAATCAAAATAGGTACCTTCTTCAATTTCAGTGGCAACAGCATTCTGGATGAGGTCTTGCAGTTCCCCGGTCTGGGTGAGGCCACGACTCTGTGTGATGACCTTTGGTTTAATGTTGGTGGACCACTTCTCCAACAGCTTTGCAGAGGTTGAATTGCCAAATAGAAGTCGAAAATCTTGATCAACCTGCAGAAAATGACAAAGTAGAAAAAAATCCTTCTGCTAAAACTGACAAACTACTGCATAGTGCTGCTGCCAGAAATACATCAAAAGCTTTCAATTTTATACATCTCGTTTAAGTTTCACACACCAGACCTGGTATGTCCAAGAAACATGGAAAAATGGACAGAATATCTGATGATTTTTCAGGGTCATGTAGAACCTTCTGTCGGTAGACCAGGGTTTGCTTCATCTTCTCTTTGACTACTGCCTCATCTGCCGTGTGCTTCATCAAGGCAACTGCTTCCTGGCATTGGCGTTCATCGTTCAACCAGTTGTCCTGTTGAGGAGGATCTCGCTCAACAGTTGGACCACCTGAAATTATTTCAGACACCATGAAATTGTTAGATGCAATTCTTTTAAAATTACAAATTACAAATACCTGTAGGCCAGGTAAAAACTACAGAATCTAATTCCAGGGAATTACCATAGCATTGTAAATGTACAAGAATGTTTAAGGGATTTATTGTCATACTGCAGGCAACATCAGTCCTTTGAAGTTTAGGGTGAGCCTCAGCTCCTGGGCCCCACCAGTTTGTCAGCCTTTTACCGCGTCCCAGCTGGATTTTCTGTCTTACATCTGCCTGGTGCAGAGGAGATGGTGGCTGGTGCAGAAGAGGTTGGTTGTCTGCCTGGTGCAGAGGAGGGCTTGGCTGATGCAGAAGAGGGAGGTTGTCTGCTTGGTGCAGAGGAGGGCTTAGCTGGCTTTTTGGTTTTTAGGGCCTGTTGAACCAGTTTGTTTGCCTCCTTTAAGGACCGCATCTTTGCTGCCTCACTCAGCCTTTTTTGCTTTAGTGCCTGTTAAGTCTCTTTCTTTTTCTGCAAATGTATCAATCTGCTAGGCGCAGCATTCTTCTTCTAGTTGACCGATCTCTTCTGGGGGGACAACATTCGGGCAAGGCCTCTCCTAATGTGGTAAAAGCTCCAACAACAGAGTCAGATTGAATCAGAGATGGAGTTAAAGCAGAGAGTGATGCTATTATAATGTTATCTAGGGGAAGGTTTTTTAGCAGAAACTCTGCTGACTTCATATACCCTTTTCTGAGAGAGTAATAGATCGGTCCAATCCATACCTTCCTCTCCACACGGGCATTGTTCAATTCAATGAAGCAAAAACTTCCAACAGAGAGCCTCTTGTTGACAGTTGCAAATCTCTGCTCCATACATCAACCTTGAGAATCTCCTTGGGAATCAGTGGAATAGCCTTTGGCCTCATAAATTTGCTCAGGAGCTCTCTTATAAGGGCCACCATTTCCACATGCATCGCATGCACCATTGGCTTTTCATGTTGCAGCTTTTTGATGAATCTCTGAAATGTTGGAAGGACCCCTGCAAACATGAAAGACAATATAATTGAATTAGAGCAATATAAACTCACAACCTGTTCTGGGAAAAAAATTTAACACAAGTATGATTATGCATTTAAATACGATATATAACTAAATATAATACAACTGAATTTAATATTAATTGGATGGTTTTCAGGATAGTCATACTGCTCGATTGAAGGGATATTCCAATATGAATTTGTGGGCCTTTTAACAAAAAAAAATGTTATAATGAGATGATGTTGTTGAATAAAACAAAACTTTTTTCTTTGACACAATGGAGTTAAGTCATGTGTTTGTCATCATCAACTGTGGGTTTGCGTCCTCTGGCATAGCAAGCTGATTGGGACAATGAAAAATTCAGACTATGTGATGTATTAAAAGCCTTTTGAATACCATACTCAGCATGGTCTATAGGAGTAATCTATAGGAAAACTGTATGCCACTAAGTACTTTAAAGGGCATGTATTCTGTAGTGAAATTATTTTAAAAGCAAACTTCCCAAAGCTGGTCTTGGCAGATTATACGGTGATAATGCTCTCATTCAGTTGGTTATTATCGCTTCAGAAGAGACCTGTTTCATTTGTACCTTGTAGAAAAAGGACTTAGGTCATTAATCAGGTATGTGTGCCAATGGATTACAACCACTTATTAATTTAAAAATTATTTAAGTTGCAGTGAGTTCGCCTGGTCATACAAGATACCTCTGAATAAGTCGATCATGACCTTCATTCTTTCGAACTCTGTGAAGAGCTCAGAGATCCGTTAACCTGTGTTCCTGATCGGGACACTGCTGCCTGTTCTTGCTGAAGAACTTGTATCCTGGCCTTTTCTTCAACTGTGAGCTCATGTCTCTCAAACACTTGATAAAGAAGCTTTCTGCAGTACACACACACACACACACACGCATGCATATATATATATATATATATATACACAGATATAATGGAGCACATTGTTTCACTGCTGATTTGCTCATTCCTAAATAAAACCCAGCCATTCTAACCTGTATTAAACAACATTACAGCGGTACAGTCGAGGAATGGCTACTTACAACATGAATTAACAGAGGCACTACATTAAAATACATAGCATAATTTTGTTAATACTAGTGCACCTCCCGTGGCCAAATGAGGCTGTGTTTGAAAGTGGGATGTACAAAGAGGCGTGGCTATAGCTGAGAGCTAGAGCGTGACAGGCTTGATAGGTTACACAGGCGTATGGGATTGTAACTTTTAGAAAATTAATCCAAAAAACTTCAAAATGAAGGATGCACACCATTGTGCCATGCGCAAGCCATATCCAAAAGCTTAGGCCGATCTGACAAACAGTCAGAGAGATATGCGAGCCACAGACAGACACACAGACAGAGAGATATGCGAGCCACAGACACACAGACAGACACACAGACAGACGCTCCTTGCTTTATAGATAGATAGATATTGCTTCCCCACGAACCACGTGAGCAGTCTAGCAACAAAGTCAATGATACCCCTTTTCCACCAAAAAGAACCTGGTACTAGTGCCGTGCTGATGCTTGTGGCAGTGCTTAGTTGGTTCAACCCACGAACCTCCAAAGAACCTGTTTGCTTTTCTATCGCCGAGGAGCGTAATCAGAGCCACGCGATTACGTCACTGTAATTGAAGACCAACAGATCAGGAGAAAATTAACTTCCTTCGAGATCTGTGTGTCTCTCAGCAGCGCTCACATAACATCTGGCAATACAGAAAGACGGTATGGACAGCGGGAAAGCACGAATAAAAATTAAAAACTAAAATAATGCTTGTGTTCTATGCTGAGTAAAGCAGCTTGCGCACTGGACGCGAAACGAATTTTTCGCAGGATAGATTACATTCAAAGTCAATGCAAAGACGCTTTGCATTGACTTTGAATGTGATCTGTCCTGCAAAAAATTTGTTTCGCGTCCAGTGTACTATTATTGTCACTTAGGTTTTATCGTTTTTAGTGGGGGAAAGGAATACAGCCTGATTGCTATGATCTAACACTGAGTTAAGATCACATATTGAAAATAAATGTGTAACGTATCTTGCGTTGTTGTCCATGCTTGTTAATCCCAAAATCTTAAGCAGCAACAGGATGTAATAATAGGAACACGCTATCCATCGTTTCTCTTCCCAAGGATGCAGGCAGAAGAAATAAATGAGCAACCGTAGTATTTCATTCCAACTACATAAGTTTGAAAGATCTAACGTAGTTTCGTTTTGAAATGCCATTCGCTAATGGCAATAATTCGCGAATGCCCTAGCTAGCCAGCGAACTCATATTCGTAATGCTTAATATAGACCTAAGCGGTGCACGAAAACATGCGTGCAGCAGCAAAGCAAAAGGCAATATTAACGTATCATGCAGATATAATACAGATGCTTATTTATTCCAACATTTACTGCGGGCAGAATGCTCAAATGCTTCCGCGATCGCGCTGGTCTTGTTGGTCAAAGTTGTAATCGGTGCTTGCCCTGGACCAGCAAGGAGTTGGTGCCACTCCGAGTTATCTACCGCTCTGGTGACAGGTAACATGCTTCGTTGGAAAGCGCAATGGCGACATCTTTTGGTCAACACATGAACTCGTCAAGTCAAGGGTCAGTTGGCTTTTTCATCCGAGTAGTACAAGTGCCCGTAGGGGGAGTGAAAATTTATGCAAAGACCTGCAAAATGAAGGATGCACACCATTGGGCCATGCGCAAGCCATATCCGAAAGCTTAGGCCAATCTGACGAACAGTCAGAGAGATATGCGAGCCACAGACAGACATACGGACAGACAGACAGACACACACACACACACACACACACACAAACAGATACACAGACAGGCGCTTCTTGCTTTATAGATAGATTACATGATTTACATAATTACCTGTATTTATGCTCTTCACCTGGCTCCAGCACATGGTAGTAGTGGACCACTGAGACATCAAGGAGCTCAATCAGCCTATTTGTCACCTCCAGAATCTGAATAAACCAGTTGCTTATCGGTCTGATCAAGTTCTTGGGAGGGATATGAAGCAGACTTTGGTACTGTGAAAAAAATCTCCTTTTGCTTGGGAGACTTCTCGATGTTGTAATAGACATCAAGGCTAAACTTTTCCACTTCTGACCCAAACAGGGTCATGAGGGCCTTTGCAGCATTGGACACCATTTAGGCAGTGTCTCCTGAAATGTCCAGCAGATGACGGTTCTCCTTTCTTACCAGCGTCTCGAGTTCAGCCTTCTTTCCCCTCGTGACGACGCAATCGTCAAGAAGCATACTCGTCACTTGCCTCCACCCGAGCCCATATGCTTGAATAACGTCTCTCAGCTCTAGCATCAATGCTGAGGCGTTCGCAATATTGACTTTCCTACTGGCCGTGTGTTGGGTTTTCACACTACCCGCATCCTCGTCATAAAATCGGACGAGTATATTCATTATTCCATCATGACGTATGGCGGTGGCTTCGTTGATGTTTAATGAAAACATGCCAGTTTTTAATTTCTCAGAGTTTTTTTTAATTCAGGTGAGATGCTGTGTCTAATAATGTAACTGGCATGCTATCTTGAAAGGGACAGGCAGGTGAGGGCGATTTTGTCCTCCGCTAATTTCTTAGCTAGACAGACGATCGGTTGGGCCATAGTAAATCATAGGTCGTGCTCAGCCATGAACGAACAGACCCGAATTTTTAAATCCGCCACACAATCTGTCATTGATGGCGGAATGCCGGCCATGGCTGTAGCCCCTGGCAAACTTGATGTGTGTTGAATGGAACGGACAGCTGCTTTATGACTGGGGTCTGACTTGTGTCGTGACAGCACTTTTTTGCCGCTGGTTCCATATATTATATGCCTTGCACACAACGTGCAGAAACACGCACCTGCTTCTGAAAGCTTTTGGCACCAGCTCCCAGAGGGCTTGCCATCGCTCCCAATCTCCTCTATCCAAGCCCAGCGCCATTTGTTTTTAATGCCCTTATCCACATCTCTCTCACTTTCTCACTTTCGATGGCACATGGAGCGCCTGATCGTCAACACCCAAGTCCCGCCCCTGCCCTACTTCTAATTGGCTAGTAGGCCTATTGTTAGTGTGGTTGAGAACGAAAGCTGCGTTTCTATTGGATCCAGAGAAATGTCTGTTAGAAAAATCTGGGCGAACCCCCCTTTTTTTTTTTCGCAGTCATGCGGTGGCGAAATTTTTTTTCCCACCGGAGTTCTGGACACCAACACAAACTTATTTGCGTACAGCCGATCAGCAACCTTGTGCCAGACTTCTGAAGGAATGTCTCGAGACAGCTAAATTTTTTTCTCTCTTCACTGGCCTTGCACTTATAATGTAAAAATAACCGAGATTGTGTCAGCTTATTCTAGAAAATATGAATGCTCTGAACAGATGATTTCTATCAATCCTTGCCGGAAACAGTACAAATGATTGGCAGGTTTGGAAACGGCCATCGCATTCTCAAATGAAGGACACGTATATTTAATGATTCGAAACCTCTTTCAAAGTAAAAATCATTAGGCTGTATCACACCCCTCTGCCTGAGTATAGCTATGGCCGTCTACTTAAAATTATATTTTGTGATGAAGAAAGAAAGCACCATAACTTATATTAACAGCCGACAGCAAAGTGCGAATACAATTCATTAACACCACTTGCCAAACCTGCCGATATGTTTATAACGTTCATTAGCGCGGCTAGATAAAAATAATCTGTCGGCCTACAGAGCATTTATATTTTGACGCAATCTCATTTATTTCTACTTTATATTCATTGGATTTTGTTCGGTGTCACTATTTTATTATTAATATGCCAGATCAGTGCAAGATAAAAAAGCAGCGAGTTGGGTATTGCTAGACTACAATGATTGTTCGCTCATTTGACCAGCTTAAAATATTTGAACAGATACATTCATTACAATTCATTTATCTAAATTGCAGGCTAGATTAATGATTTGGCCAACAGTTATTCTGAGAGTAAGGCAGGCATCTACGATGTAATCGCAGTATTCTGGACATGGACTGTGCAGTCAGTGGTTCTGAGACTGTACCTCGGTGCAAGGCCAGTAAAGACAGAAAAATTTCACTGTCTCGCGACACTCCTTCAGTGGTTTGGAACAAGGTTGCTGATTGGCTGTATGCAAATGAGTTTCTCTTGGTGTCCGTAACTCTAGTGGGAAAAAAAATTTTGCATGCCGGTACGCCGGAGATCTGGTACGGCGCCGGAATGTTATCAGCCCTGCTGAATAGCTGACAGCAAGCTTGGGTGATAGTCGTAGGAAGCAAATGATAATGATAAATAATCAGTAAAGATAATGTTTCATCAGCTTAGCTTAGCAAGCATAATAACGTAGTTGTTCACTCGAGAAAAGATGTGAATGGTGCGTGGTGGAGAGGTATAGCTGGCTGAAACTGTTTGTGATAGTCATGATTTTGTGCCACTTCAGCAGTTATATATTCCCGCTGGTAACCTTGCAAAATTATACTGGTCAGATAATTGGGTGATACAATAATGTTAGCCTTGTTTGTGCTGGCTTAAATCACCATGATTTGAACACTGAGTGCTTAACGTTAGCCTAGCGTTCGAGCATCTGTCAGCCTATGGCCCAGGTGCGCTTTCTTAACATCAGTATTTTCACGATCGTTTGCAAAACTGGCGCAGTATTGTTATTAACCTGTAGCTAGCTACGTAGAAAAAATGCAATCCATGTATGGTGTAAGTTCGCTATTTTGATCAGATTTATTTTTCTCCCTTGAGCTTGAAAAATAGCCAGAGATATTCAGTATTAAAGGTATCGCTGATAGGGGAGCGTCACGCCTCTCCCCAGCACTCAACCTCAGTGGAAGTTAAGCTTTCCACAAATGAGCCAATAACCCCGTCTACAGCCCAATCTATTTTTTTTTACAGCGTTTACCGAGGTTACCCGGGATGCATGATTATATTAAAGGGGATAATATGGCGCGTCTTTAACTTTTTATCAGTTAATGGTTTAAAAAATTTATTTTTTGAAACGTAACTGCGACGCTCTGAGATTAGTTAATTGCGAGGATTTTTTTAAAATGGGGTATTACAGAACATATCTTTCTTTAACGTAGAATGTGCTTTTTTTTACTAGAGCTATTCTTGTTTTTTAATATCTGAAAAAAAATTAACAACCCTCAAGAGTTTGGAAACCGTGAAGTCTTATCCTTTTCGATGCGCCAGAATATCAAGAATCTTTATGGGTTGAATAAAATTACAAGATGAAAGAATGGAGTAGTTTTTTTTTTCTTTGAGCAAGACAATTAAATTTGTGTATTTCAGCTGCACTGATATTTCAGTGAGCAACGGTATATGAATTGACCTCAAATAAATATATATGTTTTTTATATCTATGATTACGTCAGATATCCAGTTATTCTATTCAGATCAGTGCTTGGAATTCAAATTCATGATGACAGTGGGCTAGGCATTGTGGGATTGAAGTGTGGTCTCACTTTGCAAATTAACAAATATAGGGTAGCAGATGAGCTAGGGTGAGAACAAGCTAGCCGTCTGCTGCACATTGCACCAAAAGACATCAAGAAAATATGTAAATTAGGCATTCACTTTAACATGGAATAGTTTTTAATGTGAATATCTAAGTGTCCATAAGAGAGACGTGATGGGCGTTAACGATGTTTATATAGCAAGAAATGACTCACTAGTAGTTAATGTGTCTGTCCGCAAGACGAAGGCTCCTTTTGCATGTGCTGTAGATTCCTCTGAATGCCTTTTTGCTTCTTTCTCCTTTAGTCTAGCGTGAAGTTTCTAATCATTCTACTAGTACAGTGAAATGTATTTGTTGACATACTCTCACACACAATGACAAAATGCAATGAGGAAGAGGGTAACACCAATTGAGACAGCCTTTTTTTTTTATTTAAAGATTATTTTTTGGGAATTTTTCCTTTATTTGATAGTTATATAGTGTAGAGAGACAGGAATGTTGGGGAGAAGAACAGGGGAAGACATGCAGCAAATGACCCAAGCCGGAATCGAACCCAGGTCGCTGCGGGAAGGACACAGCCTTTATGGTGCGCGTGCTTAGACCGATGAGCCACTGGGGCGCCCCGAGACAGCCGTTTACTTTCACTGAGCTACTTAACCTCCGGTCTTCAGCCCATACAAATAAAGACTCGGGCCGTGTTCGAAACTGCTCACTTACATACTGCTTGCACTCTCGATGACGTCAGAGTTAGGGGGTAGGGTGTTCACTTATGCGTGGGGAGCAAGTTTGTGTCTGCGAGAAGTTCCCAGATGTATACTAGATCAGGCAGATATTTTGTGGGTGCATCGTAAGCTCATTATTCATACACAAATTGCCCAAGATGCAACACGCCGTAAACCACCAGAAAAACTCGCTGAGGCACAATAAGAATAAGAAGCAACAGGAAGAGTTCGCTCATAGTGAGTAGCGTGTAGGGTGGCTAGTGTGTCGTGAGAATAGTGTATGTAGACCGTAGAGCGCGTTTTCGAACACGGCCTCAATCTCACCGATAGCGATGTTTGTTTTCTGTTTCAAGCTCAGTAGAAGTGCACTACACCAATGTTATTTGGGCCTACCTTGCTACCCAAGCTAGCGAGCGCGTTAAACTTATGAGCAATTCAGACAAAGCCTTGATTTCACCAATAGCTATGCCTTCATTTCACGTCTACAATGGCCAGCCAGCTAGCAAGCCAACGAACGGCCTGTTCAATGCCACAGCTGTCATGTGGGTCCATAGCTAGGTAGCTGACTGACTATTTCAGTCATGAAATGGAGCAATGTGCAACTAACATCGATGCAGTACATTACAGCTGAGTTAAAACACTAAAGCAAGCTAGCTAGTGCGTTAAGCTTGGAAGCAACATGCAGTTCAGGACCGTTCGATGCGGTCGCGTTTTTGCATATTAATATATTATGATGCAACTTCACAGATTCAACCAAACTTTGATCAGATCCTCTGTTATTCTATATCTTTTAATGTGTAAAACGAGGCAGCTAGAGACTCCACTCCAATCCCTTGTATTCAATCTGAGTCACATCACTGAGTGACTCTGCTCTGATAGGCCAGAAATCGGTTTGATTCCATTCGGGGTTGATTGCTTGTCCTGTCCCCCCGGTAGCCCAGATGTTTCTATCCGAAAAATATAACTTGAAGTTTTTCGATCCGAATTTGACCAATTTGAATTGAAAAAGAAACATTGAATTAAAACAATTCATACTTTGATTTCAAAGAGATCAATTTAGAACAAATAAATTCAGATACATGGTTTTCAGAGTGAAATATTTCAATTTTATGAATTCAGTGGTGTTTTTATTTCAACATTAAGAATTCAATAGCTGTTAAATTCCAAATACATATGTCACTTATTTGCTTCCATACTAACCCTAACCCTAACCACAAATTAAATTCATTCAGGGGTGTGGTGAAGGCGGGACCTTTCCTTGCAGTCTTCAGCTTCGTTTCCACCCAACGTGAAACAAATTATTTGTGCGACCAGATTACATTCCAAAGTCAATGCAAAGACACAAATACACGCGAGAAGATGTGAGTTAGTGTCTTCTTGCGTGTATTCGTGTCTTTATATTGACTTCACATATTATCTGGCTGTGCAAAAAATTTGTTTCGCGTTTGGTGGAAAGGCAGCATGAAGGTTCGCAATTTTGCATCCGGGGGAATCTGCCCAGCACATCAGTCAACATTTTCCTGTGTCAGGGGCTCTGCCCCCTGCTGATGGGTGTTCACTATGTGTCATCATATCAGATCAGTTACTTGTCTATCAGACAGCACAGGAGGATAATAATCGGCAGATAGCAAGGCTGGGAGAAATAGGTTAGAAACTGACATGTTTGATAATAGGATGTAAAATGCTTGGAAATTCTGCTAAAACAATGTTTTGATTACAAATCGAAGTTTACTATTACCGTAACTGGTAAATGAAGCTTGGTAGCTAATGCGGTATATTGTCAAGCAATGATACCATCTTCAGGATGTTCGTGGTTTGAGCAGAATATTGAAGCGGCTCAAGTTACACTATGACTATATATGACTATAGGTATTGCAGGCTATTTTTACCATTTCCGAGCTATGAAATTAATTAATGAAAAGGAACTAGATCGTGGTTTTTGTCTGGCCTTCCAGGAACAACACTTCATTAAATGTGTGCATATTGCAGGGTTGCCTATTCTCACGTATTTGATGTGAGACATGTTAATTATGTCCCGTGTCACGTCAGCCTGAAAAATAAATACTGTTTACTTTAATGCATCTTATGCCTAAAATTACACTGGCTTTGGACCTTTGTCAATCTTCTGCAAAGTTTGCCTCAAAAGTTGGCAACTCTGATAGATGTAGCATAAATGTATATCCTTTCTATTTCAAAGTTTCTGAGGTAGGGTAAGTAAGCGAACTGAGTGAAGCAAAGATGAGGAAACTGACATGTTTTCAAAAGGTAGGCGCCATCAGACAGCTTAGGAATAATGTGCATTGACGTGCTGGTATTCTGTTTAAATATTTTTTTATTACCTTGCATCTTTTGGTTGCTGTGTACACAAGTTAATCCAATCATGATTTCACTCATTTATAAAAGTATCGAGCTGAATGGCAAGGATAGTTCAAGTCTATTTGTTTGCACATTTTCAATTTGTATTTGTGTTATCATGCCATGCCAATAGGGCTTTCAATTTCTGTTAAGTTTTTCCTTTTCCTTTGTCAGTTTGCTTAATGTGAATGTAAGATTGAGTCCTTCAATTGTTTACGGTTGGGGCCATTTGCATACCTGTACTTGGTTGATAAGATGTCAGATTTTCTTGCCTGTGCACACAAGTGCATCAATCCTGAAGCCACAGGGCGCCCCTACATAGCAAATCCCAATTTAACCACTGCGTGCAATAAATGTATATTTATACGGTACAGGTTTACATGTGTGTATATATTTTTTTACTCGCACCGATAAGCCAAAAAATTAAAAACACTCAAGGCCTCCCCTGTGGAGACTGGTGTGAGTGAGGAACCTCCCCAGCTGACTGACCAGACTATCCCCTCCTCAAGTACCTTTAGGGACTCTGGGGCACAATAAACTACAACCCCAATTCCAAAAAAGTTGGGATGGTGCGTAAAATGTAAATAAAAACAGAATGCAATGATTTGCAAATCTCATAAACCCACATTTTATTCACAATAGAACACAGACAACATATCAGATGGTAAAAGTGAGACATTTTACTATTTCATGAAAAATATTAGCTCATTTTGAATTTGATGGCAACAACACGTCTCAAAAAAGTTGGGAGAGGGGCAACAAAAGGCTGGAAAAGTAAAGCCTGCCCCAGACGGTGCAACTTTGCCTGAGGCGAGTGACACGCGTGTATACTGCATCAGGCGATGTTGCACCGTGTAGGGATGGTTTTTGCTGCGTAACTTCCTCGCGTCACAGTGCAGCAGCGTATCTACACTGAACAAAAATATAAACGCACAAACCAAAAATGCTAAAGTTAAATTGTTAAATTGACCAATAATGAAATATGTCCACAAATAGTGTTCGTTGGTGTACTGAATGATTTGTTTTGCTCAATTCTGGTGACCCATTTCTCATTGACCACTCCCCTGTGAGATTACTCACTCATTGAGTTATTCCACCCCTGAGCTGCATAGAGCATAACATTGAATTAGTCAGTCAGCGTGACCAATACACAGGCATTCCTTGCACGAGGGTCAATAAAAGGCCACTGCAAAATATGCACTTTTGTCACAAGTCACAATGCCACAAATGTCACAAGTCATGAGGGAGCGTGCCATTGGCATGCTGAACGCTGGGATATCTGTGACAGCGGTGTTGACACACTTGAATGTGCATCATTCCACCATCAGCCGGTTGAGAAGTTGATTCAGAGAGACTGGCAGCAGTGTGAATCGTCCACATGCCCGACAACCCCGTGTGTCCACGCCCGCACAGGATTGGGACACGTGGCTCCAGCACCTCCGTGGCCGGCTCCGACCAGCCACCAGGACAGCTGATGAGACCGTTGGACTGCACAACAGGTGGATATTAGCTCAGACTGTCCGAAACCTCCTGAGGGAGGCAGACCTCCGAGCCCACCGACCGCACCGAGGTCTTGACCTGACCCCCGTCCGTTGCCGGTACAGACTCAACTGAGCCAACCGTCACCTTCGCTGGACGCTTGCACGGTGGAGGACATTGTTATTCAGTGATGAATAACAATTCCAACTGTACCGTGCTGATGTCAGACAATGCGTATGGCGACCTGTGGGCGAGCGTTATGCCGACGCCAATGTCGTGCGTGGGGTGGCACATGGTGGTGCAAGCGTAATGGTATGGGCAGGCATATGCCATGGACAGCGGACCTGTCTGCATTTCGTTGAGGGCAACTTGAACAGGCAGCGGTACCGCAACAAGATCCTGAGCCCTATAGTCGTACCGTTTGTGTGACTCCATCACGTGACATTCCAGCAGGATAATGCCCAGCCACACACTGCCCGGATCTGCTCAGAGTTTCTTGATGAGCAGGATGCCCCTATTCTAAATTGGCCAGCATATTCACCCTATATGTCGCCAACTGAACATCTTTGGGATGTTCTGGATCGGCGGGGCAGACAATGTGTTCCGGTTCCAGAAAACTTGCGCCAGCTCCGAGTTGCGCTGCAGGAGGAATGGGACAACATTCCACCGGCCACTATTGACAATCTCGTAAACTCCATGCACCGGAGGTGTACCGCTTTACATGATGCCGATGGTGGACACACTCATTGCTGAGTGCTGTGAACTCTGCCCGCTGACCCCTGGTGGGTTCAGGCTGTGATAACTCATGAATTGTCTACAGTAAATTGTTAGTCATGTTTCTGTTGCTTGAATATTAAGGCAAGAATAAAATAATAGTTGTTTTGTTGAAATATTTCCTGATTGATAAAAAATAATTCGTAAAAAAATTACTTTGTGCATTTATATTTTTGTTCAGTGTAGCATGCTAGATATTTTCGCGTCACGCGAGGAAGTTACTCACCACGTGGGGGCTACCTGCTGCAATGTTACACGTTCTCGACCAATCACAACGTGCAGACCCGTCAAATGATGTGCAGACGAGTCACATGATACAGAAAAATGGCGGCACCCTCTGAAACTGTAACAGACATCCTGGCCGAGGATAAATTAATTGAATTGTGGCCATTTTTCTGTATCATGTGACTCGTCTGCACATCATATGACGGGTCTGCACATTGTGATCGGTCGAGCATGTGTAACATTGCAGCAGGTAGCCCCCACATGGTGGGTAACTTCCTCGTGTGATGCGAAAATATCTAGCATGCTAGATACGCTGCTGCACTGTCACGCGAGGAAGATACGCAGCAAAAACCATCCCCACACGGTGCAACATTGCCTGATGCAGTATACACGCATGTCACTTGCCTCAGGCAAAGTTGCACCCTCTGGGGCAGGCTTAAATGGTACTAATAAAAAACAGCTGGAGGATCATTTTGCAACTCATTAGGTTAATTGGCAACAGGTCAATAACATGACTTGTTATGATTCTGCTCTGTCTGTAATGATTCTGCCATGTTTATTATGTTTCTGTCTTCCCTGTTATGTTTATTATCAGTTCTGTTAGGTTTTGCCATGTTCTGTTCAGTTTTTGTATTTTGCCATGTTTTCGTTTTTGCTATTCCCAATCCACTTTTCTGTTATAGTCCGGTCCATGTTTTGCCATGCCCTTCATTGCACTTTGTCTCCCCTGTCTGGTCTCTTGTTAAGTTACTGCTTCTCTCCAGTCCTGCGTGTCACATGCTTAGGTGATTTCATGGTTTCTGGGTTTCAAAACATTCCTTCCAATCTCGTTTGCTTACTTCGCCTCTCTTTTCTACTTTACTAACCTATACTAACAGTTTGTTGTTTTTGTTATAGTTACTAACCCAGACTAACATTGTATATAATACTAACTTACTAACGAGCACTAGGGATTGTATAGCTGCACTTACTAATTGATTAACAAGCTCTCAGCACTCGCCCTGTTCTAGTCTCCGCCTCTTGCCTTCACTTAGTCTTTGCTGCAATTCAGCGGATCCTCCGCACCTGCTCCACTCTGTCCTGCTTCTCATTATCTGTGCACGTTAGAACTCCCTAACCGGAGCTGTATGTCTTGTCATAGGCTGTCTCGTGTTCCCTGTCCGCGTTTTGGCTTTTGCCAATTTCATGTGGTTAGGTTTTCCCTTGTTTACCTGTGCTGCTATCATTTTCGCCTTGTACTCATAGTGTTTCTCTTCTGACTGGACCGTCCGACCTTCGATTTTTGGCTCTGCTTTTTGGTACTATTGTCTGCATCTGTTTACGAACCCTTTTTGCCCGACTACGAGTTTTGTGTTTGCTGCCCTGTTAACGGTTTGGATTACGCCCACTGGATTTTGGCTTTTGCTTCTCTGACAAACCTGTGCCTGTGTACCGAACCTGTTTTTGCCCGACCACGAGTACTGTTATTGCTGCCCTGGTTTTCGACCCTGATTCTGCCCTACTGGATTGTGATTTTGGATTGTGGACTCTGTACCGTTGCTTTCTGCCCTGTGGGGGTTTACTCCCCAACTACAATAAAATCACTTTTGCTGCAACTTCCTGGTCTCGCATTTGGTTCCAGAACGGTACCTCACAGTACGTTCTGACCATAATGGAACCAGCGAGTCTCCACCCTCTGCAGTCAGCTGTGAAGGAGCAGGGCGCACAGCTAGAGTTTCAGCAACAGCAGCTATGGGCCTTGATGCAGCACATGCAGACGATGTCCCACCAGATGGCAGACCTTACCCACTCCTTACAAGATGCGCAATCCCGCTACGCTCCCCAGCAACCCGCAACTACCACTCCTGCTTCTGTGCCAGTGCCCACCTCTTCCTCACCTGCTCCGGTGCACGAACCACGCCTGCCCCCTCCAGAGGCGAACCTGGATCCTGCCGCGCCTTCCTGACCCAGTGTAAGCTAATCTTCAGCCTGCAACCTGCCATCTTCCCTTCTGAGCAATCCCGTGTGGCGTATATCATCACGCAGCTGACCAGGAGAGCTAAGCAGTGGGCTACGTCGGCCTGGGAGGCGGGACTACCGTGCGTGCAAACATCCATTCTGTTGGAGGAGGACATGAAGAGGGTGTTCGACCGCTCCAGACACGGGCATGAAGCGGGGAGGGAGATTCTGCGAATTCGTCAAGGCACCCGCTCTGTCTCCGACTACGCCATTGAGTTTCGAACCCTCGCTACCAACAGCAAGTGGCAGCAGAGAGCTTTATACGACGCCTTTCTCCATGGTCTTTTGGAACGAATCAAAGAAGAACTCCTGCCACGCGACCTGCCCGAAGACCTGGACCGCATCATAGAGCTCGCCATTTGAGTCGATTCACGTTTGGAGGAGCGTAGACGGGCCTCCAAGGCACCAGGGCTGTCCAACTCTCCGCTGCAGTCTGTCCCCAGCCGAAAAGCTTCCTCTGACCCTGAACCCATGCAACTTGACCGTGCTAGACTCTCTGGTGAGGAGAGGGAACGCAGACGAAGAGAGCGGGCCTGCTTTTACTGGGGCAAGATCGACCACTTCATTTCACAGTGCCAAGAAAAAAAAAAAAAACCTCACCCACGAACTAGGAGAGGAGCGTTAGTGGGCACCACCCCGACCGACCACTCTTCGAAGAACCGCACCTGCTTCCCCGTGTCCCTGGAGTGGAGTGGAGGAGGGAAGAAGACCTCAGCCCCATTAGATTCCGGTGCTGAGGAGAACTTCATCGACCGTGAGGCTGCTCAGAAATGGGGTGTACCGGTTGAGAAGATCTCCCCTACTCGAGTTGCCAACTCCCTCAATGGCCAGCAAATCGGCCTTATAACCCACACCACGGGCCCAGTCAGATTACGTATCTCAGGCAATCACCAAGAGACTATAAAGCTGTACCTCATCACCTCTCCGCATTCTCTGGTCATCCTGGGCCATCCCTGGATGGCAATGCACAACCCTGAAGTTGACTGGGGAAGACACGAGATCAAGGGCTGGAGTCCCAGTTGTTCACGTTCGTGTCTGAGTGATGCTCTCGATCATGTTCCTGCCCCCCTGTTGGAGGAAATTCCGAACCTGGAGAAGGTTCCCCCAGAATTTCATGATCTAAAAGAAGTGTTTTCCAAGTCACGGGCCACCTGCTTGCCACCACATCGCCCCTATGATTGTGCCATCGACCTGAAACCTAGTACTATGCCCCCTAGAGGTCGCCTGTTTTCCCTGTCACGTCCTGAGACTCTGGCCATGGAAAAATATCTTAATGAATCCCTTGCTGCCGGCATCATCCGTCCCTCCTCATCGCCTGCTGGGGCCGGCTTCTTCTTCGTGGGAAAGAAGGATGGATCGTTACGACCTTGTATTGATTACTGAGGACTTAATGAAATTACCATCAAGAATAGATACCCCTTTCCACTGATGAACACAGCCTTTGACCTCCTCCAGGGGGCGAAACTGTTTACTAAGCTCGACTTACGCAACGCTTACCACCTTGTGCGTATTCGAGAAGGGGACGAATGGAAGACCGCTTTTAATACCCCTACCGGGCACTGGGAGTATTTGGTTCTTCCTTTCGGGCTCACCAACGCCCCAGCTGTGTTCCAGAACCTGGTCAATGACGTCCTAAGGGATGTAATCAATAAGTTTGTGTTCGTCTACCTCGATGACATCCTCATCTTTTCCAAATCCCAGGAGGAACATACCAACCACGTTCGCCAAGTTCTCAAACGCCTCTTAGAGAACCGACTTTTTGTCAAGGCAGAGAAGTGCGAGTTTTCGGTTCAGACCACCACCTTCCTGGGGTACATTATATCTCCTGGCACCATCCGTATGGACCCCACCAAGGTTGAAGCTGTAACTGAGTGGCCCAGACCTACCGACCGTAAAGCTCTGCAACGCTTCCTGGGGTTCGCAAATTTTTACAGAAGGTTCATCCGCAACTACAGCACCGTTGCTGCACCCCTGACGTCCCTCACTTCCAGTAAAACCAAATTCATCTGGTCTGAAAACGCTGAAAAAGCATTCAAAGATCTCAAGGACCGCTTCACTTCCACCCCGATTCTCACCATCCCTGACCCCAAGAGCCAGTTCATCGTGGAAGTCGACGCTTTGAATGTTGGTGCCGGGGCGGTCCTCTCCCAAAGATCATCTGAGGATGGCAAGATTCACCCATGTGCCTTCTTATCCCGTCGCCTCAGCCCGGCCGAACGCAACTATGACATCGGCAATCTTGAACTATTGGCGGCCAAGCTGGCATTGGAGGAGGAGAGACAGTGTTTGGAGGGTGCCGAACATCCGTTCCTTGTATGGACGGATCACAAGAACCTGGAGTACCTCCAATCTGCCAAAAGACTTAATCCTCGCCAGGCCAGATGGGCACTGTTCTTCTCCCGCTTTAACTTTCACCTCGCCTACCGTCCCGGCAGCAAAAACATCAAACCTGACGCCCTGTCTCGCTGTTTTGAAGCGCCCAGTGATGAGCCCGCCTCAGACACCATTCTCCCCAAAGAAACCTTTGTCAACGCCATCAACATGGACATTGAGAAAGAGGTGAGAGAAGCGCAAGGCGATTCTGCTGCTCCCAGTTCTTGCCCCGATCATTGCCTATATGTTCCTGTTACTCTGCGCCCCCGAGTCCTGGACTGGGGGCACGCATCTAACCTGTCTTGTCACCCAGGAATGCGTCGTACACTGGACTTTGTTTCTCGTCGCTTTTGGTGGCCAGGCGTCAAGCAAGATGTTCAAGATTATGTCGCCGCCTGCTCGGTCTGTGCCCAAGCTAAGGTATCCCATCAACCCCCTCATGGTTTACTTCAACCCCTACCCACTCCTCACCGCCCCTGGTCACACATAGCACTAGATTTTATCACTGATCTTCCCCCTTCCAATCACTTCACCACCATCCTCACCATCATTGATAGATTTTCCAAGGCCGTCCACTTCGTTCCCCTCATTAAACTTCCCTCTGCCCAAGAAACTGCCAACCTTATCATTCAACACATCGTTAGACTCCACGGCATCCCCACTGATATCACTTCTGACCGCGGACCC
This sequence comes from Gymnothorax javanicus, assembly GCA_029692085.1. Lineage (NCBI taxonomy): Eukaryota > Metazoa > Chordata > Actinopteri > Anguilliformes > Muraenidae > Gymnothorax > Gymnothorax javanicus. The sequence continues at coordinate 87,672,421 of CM056195.1, read as the reverse complement.
CAATTTACTGCCAAGTTTTGGAAAGCATTTTGCAATTCTTTAGGCACATCTGTTAGTCTGTCTTCTGGTTTTCACCCCCAAACTAACGGCCAGACAGAGCGGGCCAATCAGTGCATAGAAACTGTTTTAAGATGCCTGTGCCTTAAAAACCCCTCCTCCTGGAGCCACCAACTCCCCTGGGCTGAATACGCGATAAACAGTCACACCTCCGCTGCCTCCGGGCTCTCTCCATTTAAAGCATGTCTGGGCTATCAGCCACCCTTGTTCCCCTGCCAGGAGGAGAAGGTGGCCGTCCCTTCTGCACGAGAGTTCGTCCGTCGCTGCAGGCGAACTTGGAAGAGTACCCGGGAGGCGCTGCTCAGGTCGGTATCCCGCATGAAGACCCTGGCGGACAAGAGACGCACTGCCGCTCCTTCTTACTGACCTGGGCAGCGCGTGTGGCTCTCATCCAAGGACATCCCTTTAAGGGGAAGTGGGGGTAAACCGTTTCCTAAGTTCCTTGGTCCTTTCACTGTTGAGAAAGTACTCAGTCCTACTGCTGTTTGCCTCCGTCTGCCCCTGTCCATGCGCCGCATTCACCCTACCTTCCATGTTTCTCAAATTAAACCTGCTGTTTCCCACCCCCTTTCTTCTGGACCTGATCCCCCACCACCCACCCGTATCATCGACGGAGGCGAAGCCTACACAGTCCGCGCTTTGTTGGACTGTCGACGCAGGGGTCGAGGCCTACAGTACTTGGTGGACTGGGAAGGCTACGTTCCTGAGCACCGGAGCTGGATTCCGTCCCGCTACATCCTGGATAAGTCCCTGATCTCAGACTTCCATGCTACGCACCCCAGACCTACGAGGTGAAACGCCAGGAGGCGTTTCTTAAGAGGGGGGGTACTGTTATGATTCTGCTCTGTCTGTCATGATTCTGCCATGTTTATTATGTTTCTGTCTTCCCTGTTATGTTTATTATCAGTTCTGTTAGGTTTTGCCATGTTCTGTTCAGTTTTTGTATTTTGCCATGTTTTCGTTTTTGCTATTCCCAGTCCACTTTTCTGTTATAGTCCGGTCCATGTTTTGCCATGCCCTTCATTGCACTTTGTCTCCCCTGTCTGGTTTCTTGTTAAGTTACTGCTTCTCCCCAGTCCTGCGTGTCACATGCTTAGGTGATTTCATGGTTTCTGGGTTTCAAAACATTCCTTCCAATCTCGTTTGCTTACTTACTTTTCTATATTACTAACCTATACTAACAGTTTGTTGTTTTTGTTATAGTTACTAACCCAGACTAACATTGTATATAATACTAACTTACTAACGAGCACTAGGGATTGTATAGCTGCACTTACTAATTGATTAACAAGCTCTCAGCACTCGCCCTGTTCTAGTCTCCGCCTCTTGCCTTCACTTAGTCTTTGCTGCAATTCAGCGGATCCTCCGCACCTGCTCCACTCTGTCCTGCTTCTCATTATCTGTGCACATTAGAACTCCCTAACCGGAGCTGTATGTCTTGTCATAGGCTGTCTCGTGTTCCCTGTCCGCGTTTTGGCTTTTGCCAATTTCATGTGGTTAGGTTTTCCCTTGTTTACCTGTGCTGCTATCATTTTCGCCTTGTATTCATAGTGTTTCTCTTCTGACTGGACCGTCCGACCTTCGATTTTTGGCTCTGCTTTTTGGTACTATTGTCTGCATCTGTTTATTTAACCCTTTTTTGCCCGACTACGAGTTTTGTGTTTGCTGCCCTGTTAACGGTTTGGATTGCGCCCACTGGATTTTGGCTTTTGCTTCTCTGACAAACCTGTGCCTGTGTACCGAACCTGTTTTTGCCTGACCACGAGTACTGTTATTGCTGCCCTGGTTTTTGACCCTGATTCTGCCCTACTGGATTGTGATTTTGGATTGTGGACTCTGTACCGTTGCTTTCTGCCCTGTGGGGGTTTACCCCCCAACTACAATAAAATCACTTTTGCTGCAACTTCCTGGTCTCGCATTTGGTTCCAGAATGGTACCTCACATGACTGGGTCTAAAATGAGCATTTTAGAGGGGCAGAGTCTCTCAGAAGTAAAGATGGGCCAACTTTTACCAATCTGAAAGAACTGCGTCTAAAAATTGTGGAACAATTTCAGAAAACTGTTCCTCAATGTAAAATTGCAGAGACTTTGAATGTCCCACCCTCTACAGTACATACAGCTGGAAAATAAGTATTGAACGCATCAACATTTTTCTCAGTAAATATATTTCTAATGGGGCCATTGGCATGAAATTTTCACCTGATGTCAGTAGCAACCCAAGTAATCCACACATACAAAGAAATCAAAACAAATAAGTCCATAAATTAAGTTATGTGTATCAAAGTGGAATGACGCCGGAAAAAAGTATTGAACATGCTTACTGAAATTTATTTAATACTTAGTAGAAAAGCTTTTGTTGGTAATGACAGCTTTGAGACGCCTCCTGTATGGAGAAACTAGTCGAATGCATTGCTCAGGTGTGATTTTGGCCCATTCATCCACACAAACTGTCTTCAACTCTTGAAAGTTCCCTGGGCCTCTTCTATAAACTCTTTTCTTCAGTTCTTTCCATAGATTTTCAATTGGATTCAAGTTTGGTGATTGACTGGGCCATTCTAGCAGCTTTATTTTCTTTCTCTGAAACCACTTGAGAGTTTCCTTTGCTGTGTGTTTGGGATCATTGTCTGGCTGAAATGTCCACCCTCGTTTTATCTTCAGCATCCTGGTAGATGGCAGCAGATTCTTATCAAGAATGTCTCAGTACATTCTCCATTCATCCTCCCTTCAATGATATGAAGTCCGCCAGTACCATATGCTGAAAAACAGCCCCACACCATGATGTTCCCACCTCCAAACTTTACTGTTGGTATGGTGTTGGGGGTGATGTGCAGTACTGTTTGTCTTCCAAACATGGTGTGTGCTATGACATCCAAAGAGTTCAATTTTGGTCTTATCTGACCAGACTGTATTCTCCCAGTGTTTCATAGGCTTATCCAAATGTTGTGCCGCAAACTTTAAACGAACTTTAACATACTTTTTCTTTAGCAATGGAGTCTTACGCGGTGAGCATGAATAGAGGCCATGGCGGTTGAGTGCATTACTTATTTCTTTGAAACAACAGTATCTGCTAATTCCAGGTCTTTCTGTAGCTCTCTGTGAGTGGTCTTTGGCTCTTGGACAACTCTTCTGATTATTCTTTTGACTCCTCTTTCAGAGATCTTGCAAGGAGCACTTGGTCATAGCCGGGTTATAGTAAAATGACGTTCTTTCCACTTCCGGATTATGGTCCCAACGGTGCTCACTGGAACATTCAGAAGTTTAGAATTACCTCTGGAGCCAATGCCATCAGTATGTTTTGCAGCAACAAGGTTGCAAAGGTCTTGAGAGAGCTCTTTGCTTTTACCCATTATGAGATGCTTCTTATGTGACACCTTGGTAATGAGAAACCTTTTTAGGCCATCAATTAGGACTAAACCAGCTGATATTAATTCGTACTGATGGAGGGGCCGAGATTGCTTTCTGAATACTGACAGATTTCAGTTGGTTTCTTTGCTTTCCATGCCTTTTTGCACCTCCTTTTCTTAATGCGTTCAATACTTATTCCCTGTGTCATTCCACTTTATTACACATAATTTATGGACTTACTTGTTTTGATTTCTTTCTATGTGTGGATTACTTGGGTTGTTTCCAACATCTGGTGAAAATTTCATGTCAATAGCCCCATTAAAAATATCTTTACTGAGAAAAATGTTGACGTGTTCAATTCTTATTTTCCTTGCTGTAATATCATCAAAAGATTGAGAAAGTCTGGAGAAATGTCTGTGCACAAGGGCAAGGCCGAAAGTCAATATTGGATGCTCGTGATCTTCCGGCCCTCAGGCGGTGCTGCATTATAAACAGGCATGATTCTGCACTGGAATTCACTGCATGGGCTCAGGAACACTTCCAGGAATCATTGACTGTGAACACAGTTCGCTGTTCAAACCACAAATGCAAGTTAAAGGTGCACTATGCAAGTTTGTTTACTTTCTGCGTGATTATATTTTTGTCTGAATTCGCCGACATCTCTCCACAATCCGCTAGCTGCCTGCCCCTAAATTCACAGTAAAAAAAAACCCGGGCTCTGGAGACCGCACAGGCGTCACAAACTGCAATTAAACACAAAATCGTCCCGGCCAATCACCAACAAGAGTTGACAGTTATGGAAGCATGGGAAGGAGGGAACTATGGGAGGGAGGGGCGGGCTACCTCTGTTTTGTTTGAGTTCGAATGTCAACAGAAGTGAAAGTAAACACACTTGCATAGTGCACCTTTAAAGGTGTATCATGCAAAGAAGAAGCCATATGCGAACACGATCCAGAAACGCCACCGTCTTCTCTAAGCCAAAGCTCATTTAAAGGAGGAGACAGCACCTCGGCAAAGTGTATTTCAGCAGAAAGTAGAATACTTGAAGTGTCTAGAACGCATAGTTTTATAAATTTTAATTTGGTACTGATCCAGTGTGACGCATTTTTAAACCAGCGAGTCTTCAAATTGGCTTCAGTACCAGGGGGCAGACATTTTTACTTGGGGAATCTTCTGATTTTGAATTTGATCTTCGGAAACCTCACATTTAAAAATGCATAATAACCTTAACCTCTCACAGTTTACGTCTCCCGATTAGCCACAGTTGCTCAGACTAATTGGTAAAAACCGACGACAGCCTAATTTACTTTTGATAGCATTGTTATGCGTTGCACCACAAAATTATGAGGCGTCTTCTGCGCATAAATAACAAAATAAAATATCAATATGTCTTCATGACTTCAGCGCCCGTTAAGCACCACAGATTTGTGGAAATTAGTTTGAGAGGCTGCGGGAATCCGTTCTTTATTTTGAATGTTGTCACGTCCAAAGGGCACTGTAAGGTTGCACAGCTGTCTGACAATCCCAAGGACGGCGAAAATAATTGTTGCAAAGTCAGCGAAAGTTTTGGATTTACAGTGCCATATCAACTATATAAACGTAGGCAATGGGAATTCACCTTTCATTACCATTTCTAATTATAGGTCATGCATTAATCGTGGTCGCTCAGTCGATTAATTGTTTGATTGTTAATCAGGCCAGCTTAAATAAAAACAGTTTGCGGGCAGCCAAGCCGAAAAGGGAGAGCTTACTGAAGGCCCTTTGAACTACTTTATGGCCTGGATGAAAGGAAAGAGAACAACTGGCGTCACGTAAGAGAATAACTGACGCACAAGCACCGCGGCACTGGCGTTTGATTGGAGAATGCGTTCGAAATGCACACTCACCCACTATATAGGGCACTGTGTAGTGAATGTTCTACATTGAAAACAATATAGAGAGTGAGTGAGCGAGTGGACAAGTGTGCATTCTGAACGCAGTCTTAGATTCCCCAAGTAAAAATGTCTGCCTGCTGGTATTGACGGCGATTTGAAGACTTTCTGGTTTAAAAATGCGTCGCACTGGATCATTACCAAATTAAAATTTATAAAACTATGCGTTTTAGACACTTCAAGAATTCTACTTTCCGCTGAAATATACTTTGCCGAGGTGCTGTCTCCTCCTTTTAAATGGACCTAGGCAAAATAGAAAACTTCTGTGGTCAGATGAATCAAAATTAGAAATTCTTTTTGGAAACCACACACGCCTTGTTGTGCGGATTAAAGAGGAGAGGGACCATCCAGCTTATTATCAGTGAACAATTCAAAAGCCTACGGGCCCTATCTTGCGCCAGAGTCCCTAAACCCGTTATTTGGGGATTTAGCATTGCGTAAGAGGTGTTCCCCCGCAAAAGTTGCTATCTTGCACACCTGCCTATATCCCTAAAACACCTGCGCTACCCGTTATATTATGCATAGGCGTGGTTTGGGCGTTACGCCAGTTAAAACAGTCAGTGTGCTAGGTGCCATTGCCTTTCAGAGCAGACTGCGCTATCCCAAATCCTCAAACCGAAACCCGTGATGGAGAGAGGAAGGTCGCCACATTTCTCCGAAGACGAAGTTAAATTGCTCGTGCATGAGGTCAAATCCAGACAGGGGAGGATCTGTTTTTGTTAAGTTAATCATGAATTGTATTATTTTATTATTATTATTATTATTATTATCTGACATTGACGTATTGTTTAATGTTTGGTATGTAAAAAAAAAAAACATCAAGCCTACCCCTTTTGTGATTGAAACTTCAAAAAAAAAAAAAAGGGAAAAAGAAAAAAATGCGTTTCACCATGATTGGGTCATGCCTCCAACTGAGCTGAGTGGGTGTTGGAATGACCCACTACCATAAAAAATAGTGCCACAGTAACCCTAACAGCAACGGGCAAGGCCTACGGACAGCTGGCAGCGGTGTATAGGGGAGAGCTGGTACAAAAGTAACATTTTTCACATAAACTTCATCTTAAAAGATAACATTACAGACCGAAAAAAAAATTTGGAGCAATTAACTACTTTTGCGTGTGCTCGGTCAATATCAGGTGCTAAATCATCCCAATATATATTGACTTCGGCATAGTTTGCCGTCCAATGGAAGTTGCGCATTGCTACTTTTGACCCCTCCAGTCGGGATGAAAGTAGCGCACGGGCGGGACAAAAGTAACCTGATCAAATTAACTGGAATCTTTTGAATTACTGTCGTTTTTTCATTTGAAAAAAATCAAACAATGTCTTTGCTAACATGCAATTGTAAATATACAATGCACTCATTTATTCAATTCAATCATAAAAATGACATTAAAACAGAAGCAAAAACAATCACACATTTGTTTTAAATATTTTCATCACAGTTGTGACAGATATAATAAGCTGCACCCTCAGTGCATGCCTCACGTGACCACAGCAGACAAAAGATGCACTGCACCCACACTTCTCCAGGCAAAGATGAGGCAAATGTCTCCCCACAAACAAGACATTCCTCCTCATTGCCCCGAGAAACTGTGGTTGCAGTGTATCCGCTTAACAACATCTTCTTTGGGCGTTTTGAAGAGGACTGTTTCTTCTGGCCCCTCTGCCGAGTCTCCTCCTCCAAGGCAGCTTTTACTGGGGTGTCGGTCAGTATTGCTGTTGACCTGCAACATTCAATGAGATGGTAGTCAGAATCAGCTTGTTTTTATACAAGCAAGAAAATCAAGACAAGTTAAAAACGACACTCTGCTCACCTCTTTCTGCCTCTTTTATTTTCTTTCCTCGAGCCAGCCTTTGGATATGGGCGTACCTTTTCTGGGCTGAACCTCTGTATTGGCGTGCCACTAGATGTTCCTGGAATCACAAGCATACCTGGATAGATAATATTTCAAAAAAATAATAAATGCTTGGCAAGGCTCAACATGCACATTTAAAAGACACACACAGACACAAACTCTCACCATCTAGAGGAATGGCAGACTCATGGGGATGCAGCTGAAATGGGCTCTGGCTAGGTTGCTGGTGTCTTACGGGAGCGGGCGCTGGTGATGGAGCGGACATTGGTGATGAAGAGGGCGCTGGTGATGGAGCGGACATTGGTGATGAAGAGGGCGCTGGTGATGAAGCGGACATTGGTGATGAAGAGGGCGCTGGTGATGGAGCTGGCACTGGCATTGGGGATGGAGCTGGTGCTGGTGTAGGTGCGGGACGGTCGGTCACAAAAGCTGGAGCAAAGTCTGTCTCACTGAAAATATCTGGATTCAAGGGCCAGATACCGGTACACTCGAACCCAGCTGAAATGCTGCTTGCTGTCGCAGCTTGAGGCAGAGCTTTAGCCACAAGACTTGGGATGTTGTAGATGGTCAAAGTTCTTCCAGGGTTCATTCGCATCCAATTGTCTGGTGCAGTGTTAATGTAGCGCTTCAGAGGACCAAAAACGCTTCGGTCTAGCGCCTGAAGACGGTGGGAGCAGTGGGGGAGAAAAGACAGGAGTACAATGCCATGTGACTTGCAAAAGTCAATAGCTACCACAGAGAGGTGTGATGGATGATTGTCTAAGAGTAGCAGCAACTTTGACTCCGGGGTCACGCGGGTGTGCCTTGCAAAATGCTGTAAAAATGCCAAGAAATCGGCCTTCTGCATCCACCCCGATCCATTGGCAGAACCAGTGCAGCCAAGGGGGCCATCCCGGATGAAGTGGTGCTGGAACTTCTTCCTTGGGAAGATAAAGTAAGGGGGAACAAAGTTGCCTTGTGCGTTGGCTGCAAAGGCAACAGTCACCAATGTCCCTCTTTCCCCAGAGGTCACAGCACCGACCTGGCGCTGCCCCTTGGTGGCAATGATTTTGTCTAGCACTTGAACCGTTGTGGTACTTGAAATAATAAATGAAATGAATTATTGCTGTTGCAAATCACTGTTGCTTTTTAATTTATCTAAATATAAATTTTTACCGGTTTCATCCATGTTCCAGATGTCCTTTGCTTCGAAATTATAGCGGGTAAGGACAGTCTTTAGGTTTTTAAAAAACGCTGTCACGTTGGTCTTGTTGAAGCTGGTGGAACGTGACATGCTGGTGGCTTAAGGTCGTCGGGTGGACAGGGTTTTGTTGTGCTCGAGGAAGGAGGTGAGCCAGTCCTTCCCTGCCATCTGGTTTTTCTCCCATGAACATGGAGTTTTGAGGCCAATATTTTCGGCCAGCTCATATGCAAACTTTCGCACCTAAAACAGCATGAAAAAAGAGGTTAATTCCCAGATAGCAAGCACCTCAGAGCCGGGGCAGATCCGGAGCTGAGGTGCTTGCTATCTTAGGCAAATGGCGATAGTGGTGTAGCTCTGTCTGCAGTGTTACTCCAACCTCTTTAGGACTAAGGCCAAAATATATATCGGCTGCTCTCTTTATATGTGCCTGCAGTCTCTTCTCCTGTTCTTCTGTGAAGACTTTGTTGTGAGCCCTGTACCCTGGGGCTCTGGCCTGCTGCCCTCCTGCCTCTGCCCTCCTCTTGCAGTACCTGAACAGGGTGACATGACAAACGCCATGCACCTCTACTGCCCTCCTTATACTCTCGCCTCTTCGGACATCAAGAAAGGCCCTTCCGTAAACCTGCTGGTCAACCTTTCCTCTCTGGGTAGTTCTGACCCTAACTCTTGGCATTTTTTGTCGATAAAATATAACACAAGAAAATTCGACCGCACTAGCAGAGAGGGACGAACGTAACCGTTGCTACTTCTGCCCCGACAGTGACTCCAGACATTAAAACCAGGATTGCTTCTAAAGTGGAAAAAGTCTGACATTTCAAACTTAAGGATATGTTACCAAACTAAATGACCTATTACTTCATCATAAAAATGACACATGGAGCGATAAAGAAAATCTTTAAGTCAAAAAAGTTCACCATTTTTCTGAATTTACTCACCACTGTGGAAAACGATCTTCCCGGTCTCGTTCATGAGGAAGTGTCAAAAGCCTCAAGATTTTTCGCGGGTCTGGAGAGTGTAATATGAGCTGCACGTGCTGACCTAATATGACGATCGGCGCGAATGGCTGTGAGTAAATCGCCGTATTACTTTCGTCCCACGTTACTTTCGCACCGGCTCTCCCCTACATCATCTGCAACCAGGTGACATAATTCCGTCACTGCCTGATGGGAGAGGCGCAGTTTTGTCACGCGTTCTCGTTCTGTGGGAAAAATAATCTCAGGCCGGGCGCTAGACCTAAAAATTTGGGGGAAAATATCCTTCCCTTTATTGACTACAATTAGTCCTGGCTAATTCTAGATGGTTTTCCCTTATTAACACGTTTTCCAATTCAAGAATATTCAAGTGGCAATTGAAGACACGGCTTCTCTCCCCCATGCGATCTAACAGCGACAAAATAATGGGCTACATTCAGTACAGAAAAATAATTTAATTATAAATAGGTCTATGCACTGCCACTCAGCAACGGTAATTTTTTTTTCCTGCGAGAGCAGCATTTCAGAACTCTTTTGCGAATGAAGGTAATTTCGGCAACAAGTACGCACACCTGTTTTTGCAGCACAGTCACGCAACTTGCTGTAAAAAAAATTGACAGCTGTCCGATTGGAAAATGGAAACGGACGAAACCACGTACTTGTCACCAGAATTACCTTCATTCGCTGAAGAGTTCTGAAATGCCGCTCTCGCTGGAAAAAAAGTTAAGTCGCTGAGTCCCAGTGCATAGACCTAATTATAATTAATTATTTTTCTGAACTGAATGTAGCCCATTTGTCGCTGTTAGATCGCATAGGGGGAGAGAAGCCGTGTCTTCAATTGCCAAATGGGTAGCGGGTGGTTTGAGGAACCTATGTGGTCAAGATAGCAATTTTAGGGAAAGCGCATAAACACGCCCACGGGCACACCTCCAGTCGCAAATAAAGGATTCGGCATAATGTATAGCGGGTAGTGTGGCCGCAAGATACCGTTTAGTAATTCACGGGTAGCGGGTAGTGGCAACGGGTAGGGCAGTGTGAAAGATGGAGCCCTACGTCTCTGATGGTATGGGGCTGCCTTTTGGCAGACCTGGAAAGGCACTATCAATACTGAAAAGTATGTAGAGGTTTTACAACAACATATTGTCCCATCTAGACACTGTCTCTTTCAGGGAAAGTATTGCATATTTCAGCAAGACAATGCTAAAACACATTCTGCATCCACCACAACAGCATGGCTTCGTAGTAGAAGAGTCCAGGTGCTGAAATGGCCTGCCTGTAGTCCAGATCATTCACTAATAGAAAACATTTATAAATGTTTTCTATTCGTGAAAAACGCATCATAAAATGGAAAATCCGGCAAAGAAGATCCAGGACTGTTGAGCAGCTAGAATCCTACATCAGACAAGAGTGGGACAACATTCCTCTACCAAGACTTCACCAACTGGTCTTTTCATTTCCCAGATGTTTACAGACTGTTGTTAAAAGAAGAGGGGATGCTACACTTGGCCATAATGCTATACATGGCCCCAAGTCTATTATATTAACAGTAGACTTGAACATTGTGATATCTTGTGCTTGGATGAGACTAGGCTTCGGTCTTATAAATTAGGCATGGGCAACGCTCTGCATAAACTCTAATGGAATGCGTAACAGCTGAACTGGGGCGGTAAACAAGCCTCAAAAAACTTATAAAAAATGACGTAAATACCATTTTCATACAAAAAGAACACCATGGTTTGATTAAAAGCAACCTTTTCAATAGGATACCCGCATTTCATACATGAACTCTCGTATTACGGCCAAAAAACGCGATTTGAACAGAGCTATTGTGCGCCCGTAGGATGAATGCGTGACCTCAATTTGCGCCGTGTTTACAAATTTTCAAGGGCACGGCGTGGCAAAAATAACCATTTAGGTGGAAGATTTCAAACAGCCCGCGTCGACGTCTTATCCCAGCTACGGCCCTGATTTGCTTACAGCCATCTAATTTGAGAAATTACGAGTTTGTTCGTCCAGGCTAGACCTCCAGGGGATGTGAAATAAATTCGACAGAAGTTGGTGAAGTTCGTCACGAGTTCGCCGTGATTTCTTCTCAACAATAGCAAGAAAGGTGAGCGTATTTTTTTTACTTTACCCTACATAGTTTGTTGACTGAATATCCTGTGACCCTATTTGTGAAGTTTCAGTGAAATATACCAAGGAATAAACCTGCGCCAGGCCTTTGAAGCCCACCGGTCACAAGCAAGATTAATTCACGTATACGCTTCAATTCGAGACTGCAAGGATGGAAATCTGAATAATCAATTAGGAAAAATTCTCGGCTCTCGGTAATTCTGTATATTGTTTAAACATTTTGTTAATCGGATTATGAAAGAAGACTGAAAATAAGCGCCCGCTTTTTGTTTGGATGTAAAAGCGCGTATTTAAAGGAGAATACATTGTATTTTGATTAAGCATTGAACTCTGCGTAAGTCGAACTGTTTTAAATCTGCTGTCTAGTGAGCATTTCAGGTTCGATGTACTGAGTAATAACGCCGAGGAAACTTAAACTGGCCCGTCATTCTGCCGAATAGTCTTACTAAACTACTTAATCGTCTGATTGCTAATCAAGCAAAGGGGAGGTTTCTGCCTCGTCAAACTAACCTCCGACTGCACGTCACTGTGTTTTACTATGAATTATTCATCGTAGCTCATTGAAACTATCATGGGAGGAGGGTATATGGACATAGTAAAAACAGTGCAAAGTTTTTTTTTTTAAATCACCACGGGTTATTGAAGGGGAATGTTTCGTAGCAGTGGGAGGGCAAACAACTGCCGGCATCAGCGACTTCACTGCATTTTATATAGTAATGGGCGAGTAGCGTTAATGTTTGCCCTCCCACCGATAATTTTGACATTTTTGCAGGCCATTGATCCAAAAAAAACTTCACAGGCAACCCATTCATACCATTTTTTAATATCAATGAAAACCTAATGTTGAACATAATTGGGTGAAATTCAATGCATTTTCCATTAAAAAGGGCCTAGGGGGCGCTGCTGTACTTCAGAAAAGGGGTAAATGACTTTAGCATCAATTATTTCTGTTAGGGTACCCTAATGGATAATTTGGCCTGGTTTATTTCTGAATAGACTGTATTTTCGAAAATGCCCTCAGGCTTCACCCCCCAATTTTCACAGTGGGTTTTGTTGAAAAATGCCAAAATCAGCCATTTTTGGGACCCTGTGGCTCTGAGACCCTTTCCTATAAAGGCGTTGGACTTGTGGCAAACTCTTTGTCTGTATCTTCTGTACTTACCTGCAAAAAATCATTAGAAAATAATAAACACTTTGTTCTCAGCAACTCAAGAAATGTTGTCATTTTATTCATTTGTATTGCCCATGCCTATATAAATTCAACTCTATAAAGTACATGATCTGAATGACTCTGTTACCATTTTAACCAAAATCAAGTATGTGTGCTTTTAATCCTGATTATTCTGGAAGACCTTTTGGAGGGCTTGCTGCCATTTATAACGAGTATTCTCACTTTACTGCTCGTAAAATCAGTGTAAACAATGATATGGCGTTTTTCCACTGCGTGGTGCCGGATCTACTCGGCTCAACTCTACTTGGGTTTGGTGCCAGATACCCGTTTTCCACACAGCACAGAACGCGCTCCATTGTTGGTGGGGTCAACCAAGGAAAGTGTTGAAAATTATCTTCAACGTGACTCAGAACATAACTTCACCTCACGTGACATAAACACAGGAACAATGGAGGATGTCGAAGGGCTGGCGTTTTTTTGCTCTGGGTTATGACAAAAGTTGGCTATGTGTCTGGCCGCATATCCATTTTGGCCTAATTTCTTTGCACCATGAACAATCATATTTTGCGTTTCTGGCTAGTACCTAACTTGCCTGCCTTTGGCCGCTAATTGTTGGCGAGTTGCCGTGTGTCTGACAACTGAGCATTCGCTACTCCATCTATCCATTTGGTTATGGTAGTATAATTGTCTTGCCTGAAAGTTGGTATCTTGTAATGTGACCCAGAAACAATTATTTTTTGCTGAATTACATGACAAGAAAGTGAGCCAGCTGGTTGGTTTGGATACATCTTTAGCTACTTAAGTCACATTTTAATGTTTACACTTCAGATTACGTAGCTATGGAAATCATCCTATTCCACTGTAATGTCAATTATGTTATGTACTGTGTTGGCTTGTCTTCCATATTTCTGGAGCAAGCATGTTAAGACCACTAATTTCTGTAGCATCTTTTCTGGTAAGTTACACTCATTAAATGAATTGTCAAATACTGAATGTGATATCTTTGGTGCTGTTAATTAAGAATTTTCAGCTAATGTTAATGCTATTCATGATGCCTCAAAAGGGGCTGGTTGTGGTCTACAGAAAGTTTTTAAACCTTAAAGGACAAGTGCACTATTTTGCACTTTGAGCCCCTTTTCTGGGTTGTCTAGTTTGAAGTAGAGTGTTGGTCACCAAAATTTTGATGATTGCTCCTGTCTCGAGTATTTGGCTAATTTAGAATTGCCCCCGCCATGCTTCAGAATGGCTGGCTATGGGCATTCACGAACCTGTCCTTAAAACAACCCTAAATTTTCGGTTAAAAAAATGTGCAACTCAGCGAGTGGTTAGTGGTGTTCGTTGATGTTTTAAAAATATATATCAGCGCAAAATATGGTTTCCATCCGTGTAATTTGCTATTTCGGAACTATTTTTTCAGATAACTCACAACCGCGTATAAACTTCCGGGGTTTACAAAATGCCAAATTAAACACGACAGAAACTGTATTTCGCTAGGAAACTTGTTTTGGATTTCGGTGAGTTGCACATTTTTTTAAAGGACCAGTGTGTAATATTTGCTATGGTTTATTGGCAAAATCTGAATATACTACCCATTAATATGTTTATATAAGTGTATAATCGCTGTAAAATGAAATTTGTTTGGTTTTGGTTGCCTTATAGTTATGCGTTTATATATGCATATAGCAAGGGCCTTGCTTTAGAGACGTCGCCATCTTGCACCGCCATGTTGGTACGGCACCCCGACTGGACAATCCAGCCAGCTAGAGAACGCGTTTTGCGTGTATAAATCCCAGTTGTGGAAGATGCCATTTCCGCAAAAGTGTTTTGGGCGTCGGAGGCCACCGTCTTTTTGCCGACGGGAGGGGTGAGTGAGTGAGTGAGCGCTGCAGTCTAGAATCTGAACGCTGGATGTCACTGTTCCCCCCCCCCATTTTACACACTGGTCCTTTAAACGAACGTTAAGGGTTGTTTTACGGACAGGTTTGTGAATGCCCATAGTCAGCCATTCTGAAGCATGGCAGGGGCGATTCTAAATTAGCCAAATACTCGAGACAGGAGCAATCATCAAAATTTCGGTGTCCAACACTATTTCAAACTAGACAACCCAGAAAGGGGGCTCAAAGTGCAAAATAGTGAACTTATCCTTTAACTTTATTGGCACCCAGAGCCAGCAAAATCACAGATAAAAAGAGGCTGATTGTCTTCCCAAGAAAGTTTTTAAACCTAAGCTTTCTTTGTGCCCAGAGCCAGCAAAATTACAGATAAAAGGAGGTTTTGGCAGACTCTGGATTGATGCAGGTAGACTCAGACAGGGTGCTGTATTTGATGTGTAAAAAATGTTTCAAAATTGATTAGGTACCTCAGCAGATGGTACTTGAATAACACATATACTGGTTTGAGTACACTTTTGTGAAATCATCATCAAACCCCCCAAAGGGTGCATGCTGCTCAAACTCGCATTGTAATGCATTTTCAGTGCACAGTGTTGTGTGCACTGAAATAAAAATGACGTTGAATGGATTCAAATGCAAAGAAGACAAATAGTATTTATTAATTTAGAAGTGAAGCTTCAAAAGCAAACAATCATAGGATAAAACGGGAAAACAGCAATTCCCAAAAGTGAGTACCAATAAACAGCTAGACTGACAATAGTCAGCTAAATAACAGAATTTATAGAGTAATACGCGAAACGCTACACAATAAGGCTTATGAGACTTCGCACCTGAGTGGTGGGAAGCTCAGGCCTATAAAGGCTATATTGGATACACAGCTGCAAGTAGTTGGGTGATAAATGGGAGAGCAGGCCGGTTCCTCAGAGCTCTAGGGATGCAGAGCCCTGGGGGCGTGGCATGACATGCATGTTCCTTGTTTTTTTTTCATATAATTGGTCAGGCAATATTAATAGAACAAATCAAAATTCAAATCCTGAAATAAGTTTTCACCACACCAAAAATCACAAAAAGAAATTTTGTACAGCAGTTCACAAAATTCAGTCCAGCTCCAATTAAATTATTCAACTCAAATAGACACTTAAATTCCGGACGTGGTTTTCCCGGGGACAATTTAAAAAAAAGTCTAGGGGCCGTATTCATGTCGGGAGTTTTACCTATTGGGCTGATAAAGCTTATCTTCCTGATAGCTAACGGACCACAAGTCCGCTGCGCCAAGCAGTATTCATGAACGTTAGTTAGGCGGGCCACCAGCTGATGGCCTGTCTAATTTTGGAATATGAAGTGTTGATGAGGGGTGCATGCGCAGTGACACGGCTATCTACCTTTCTCGTTTTCGAAGCGTGGAGTTCGCGTTGTTCGTTGGTGCGTTGATGAGTAATTTGTTTGTCTCTTGGCAGGTTAAGTGAGTTTTTCTCTCTTGTTGTACAATATGCCTTTCAAGCAAAAAACAAAAAGTGCCAGAAAATGAGGAAAGCAGAGTTAGGGATCCCAATTGGCAGCATATAGAGATTATTTTACTTCTCGAGGAAATTCGCGTTGAAAAAAAAGACTGAGAACTGGCTAGGACTAATTGTTATAAAATAATGTATCTTTGCTCCCAAATTTTCAGTTCTGACGCTGGCCCTGATAGAACTAGAATATATAAATAGGAAATCTAAAGAAATAAAGCATCATTGTATTGATGTGAAGACTGATGTTAAGACGTGCCATGTATACCATATCTGAAAAAATATCGACTATCGGCATTAAAGAACCTACAAAACCATAGTGTCATGATTTATGGTCTTAGACTGCCATCTATTGGAATTAAAGTGTAATGACATGTACCGTCGTATATCTTGGATGCACGAAATATCAAAGACTGAGCAGTGGATAGTCACAATTTTTCAGCTGAAGGAAGTAAAAAAACTGAAAGGAAAAAGCGGCCAGTAAAGAAAATATTACTGTTATCTCCATCTGAAAACAATTGATTAAAGGTTCCAGAAAGATGAGACAAAAACTGCTTTATCTGCTGAACATGCTAGCAGCCATACCACTATTCGATCTGCTCCAGCCGTGTGGCTGAAGCTAAGCAGGTGTGGGCTTGGTTAGTACTTGGATGGGAGACCACCTGGGAAAACCAAGTTGCTGCTGGAAGAAGTGTTGGTGCGCCAGTAGGTTGCGATCTTCCCTCAGGTGGAATAATCCCCAGTGCAGTGATGGGGACACTGTACTGAAGGAGATGCCATCTTTCGGATGAGACGTTAAACCGAGGTCCTGACTCACTGTGGTCATTAAAGATTCTATGACACTCTTCGATAAGAGTAGGGGGTTCCCCGGTGTCATGGCTAAAGTCCCAACCTGGCTCTTTCGACCTGCCTCCTAATCATCCCCTAATCTATATAGCTGTGCAAGTTGCCCTCTCCCTCCCCACCTCAATCCCCAGGGCTCCCTTGAAAAAGAGATTGCAGTCTCAACGGGACTTCCCTGGTTAAATAAGCGTTAAATAATAATAATAAAAAAAAGACTAAATTGGTTTGTTGCATCTTTATTTCATTGTTTTCTACTTATGCACTGACGGAGGGCATATCACGGACTACTGGGCTGTCGGAAAAGTGGCCACTTCCCAGTAGAAGTAGTGATGCTCATGAGGCTTACGCTACGTAGTTAATGGTAAAAACACTTCATAATCAAACTTCAAGTCAACTACAGCTATTAATAGCAGGCTGGAGCTTGTTTTAACCAAACACCATCCCATTCACCAGCATCACACTTCAAACCAAAACTATTTTCATTCGGAAAAAAATGGTTACAGGTCGGGTAAATTGGGTCAGTTAGCTAAGATAGCAGGATCGTCTGTCATGTTCTTCTTGATTACAGACTAATTTACAATGGTAATCCAGTAATCCCCGTTTTACAGAATGTAACTGTAATTTAATTACATCTTTTTGTGTGTAATCCCAACGGAATACAATTACATTTTTTGGTAGGCCTATCCTAATTACGTATTGCCGTTACATGTATTCCGTTACTCCCCAAGCCTGTTGCGCGGATAACGAACAAGAAAAAAGAAGACGTTTGGGAAACTATATAATCACGTCGTCTTTCGGTGTGACAAGAAGGACTGCCGTAAATGCCGTCTATCAGCCCGAATT
This sequence comes from Gymnothorax javanicus, assembly GCA_029692085.1. Taxonomy (NCBI): domain Eukaryota; kingdom Metazoa; phylum Chordata; class Actinopteri; order Anguilliformes; family Muraenidae; genus Gymnothorax; species Gymnothorax javanicus. The sequence continues at coordinate 87,654,685 of CM056195.1, read as the reverse complement.
CGGCGCTCTAAGTTGTCTGCCTATAGGCTCGGCAGATGAGGCCAAACGGCCGTTCATGAATTGCACCAATAGGGCCGTCATGATCTGTCGTCCCGATAGGTGGAAAACGTCCCGACATGAATACGGCCCCAGATCAACAAACAAAAAAATTCCTCTTCAGGAGCCCAAACAAACAAAAAAGTCAACTAAAAACATGAAAATTTTCTCACTGCTCATTCAGTTCAGTTTACTCAAAATTAAAGAAAATGAACCCACAATCCCCACCACTCGAACTACACAGGTGAAAAGTAAAGGAAAAAGAATCAATTCCACGACTTCTGCCCACAGTTACCACGATTTGGTTTTTTGTTGCCAATGTCAGGACTCTGGAGCCAAATTAAGGTGATATTCAGCCAAGTTGTAACCACAGGAGATCCGCCAATGAATCCAATTAATAAAAGACACACGCGATTTGAAAATGCAGACTTTAAACCGGCATAAAAGCCATGGTAGGCCACATCGACAAGCTTCTAGCTGCTCAAACACCAGTGTCAGACCCGTACTAATCTGTCCAGCTCTTACTAATAGAATGGTATGGGGCTGGACTTCCTGAAAGCAGGAAACTCAAAGCAGTGTGACTGGCTGGCAGGACCAGTGGGGCGTGGAGGTAAGTGGACGGAACAATTTAATTTTTTTTCGCTGTACAGTCTCTTGTGTTACTATTAAAGGTCTGGGCCCATATCCACTAAGCATCTTAGCGCTAAAAGTAGGTCCTTACTGCCGGATTTAGGAGAAACTCTTAAAAAAATGGGCGTGTCAGTCGTAAATTTAGGACTCCTAATTATTTACTAAGTGTTATTCACAAAGCATTTTAGGCCTAAAAGTAGATCCTAAATCTGGGAGAGCTTAAAAGTAGTCAAGAGGACTCCTAACTCGCTAAAACCTATTCACAAATAATCGGAAAATGACTGCTGCTGTTGACAGACGGAATGACTTGGAAATTCTGAATGTTCCTCAGTTGTTGAAAAGATATCGGATCGACCGTGAAGGGATTTTATTTGTTGTTGACTTGGTGAGGGAGAGAATTACGTCTCCAACCATGAGAAACAACCCAATAAGCTCCGAAATAAAATGTTTGACAACACTTTGTGACTTGGCCACCGGAAAAATGCAACTTTCCAACGCGGACAATTTAGGGATTTCACAATCATCTGTCAGTCGCTCAATTCAACAATCAATGCGCTCTGTGAACCTCATATCAGCCGACAGTTTATCCGGTTTCCAATGGACATTCGCCGACATTGGTGAATTCATGCACATCTCAGGTATGCCCGGTATCATCGGTGCTATTGACGGGACCCATATTTAAATTATTTCTCCAACCCCAGATGAAGAGGGATTTGTAAACAGAAAAAAAGTTAATTCCATCAACACCCAGATAGTATTTGATGCCGAATGCAATATTTTGGACATTGCTGCAAAATGGCCAGGATCCACGCACGACTCTTGCATTTTAATGGAAACCGGCTTATGCCAATTATTTGACAGGCATTATATGCCTGTGGAATGCCACTTGCTAGGGGACAGTGGCTACCCCTGCAAACGTTGGCTTTTGACCCCTTACCTGAATCCGCAACCGGGACCACAACAAAATTATAACAGATAGGTCATTGTTGCTATAGCCTACATTGGCATAGCCTATTACATGTGAAAATGAAATAATACTGTAAATTACAAATATTTAGTCTGCTGTTGTCTTTTTCATGGTGCATGTGAGAGCACACAAGACGACATGCAGTGTGGTGGAGCGTGGTATTGGGCAGCTGAAGCGCCGGTTTCATGTGCTGCATGGGGAGGTGCGTCTTAGCCCAGAGAGAGCCAGCAAAGTAATTACAGCATGTGCCATCCTTCACAATTTATGCCAACAAAGAAACATACCTCCACTGGATGATGATGGTGCTGCCGACTGCGGTGATGATGATGTTGATGATGTTGAAGAGGATGACGATATTTGCAATGTTGCTGAACAAAGTGGACTGGCATACAGAGACCACTATGTCAATTCGCACTGGGAAAAAAAAAACACCCAGCCAATTGATAGCGTCGTGGCTCCAGTTGGGCTTTCGCGTCCTTTTTGAACTTTCGTATGACAGTTTTGGGCAAACAAACTTGAACGGCCCGACATTTAAATGATAGCAACATATTCTCACTGGGTAATAAGTTGCCAATTATCGGGGCAAATGACACGTTTCATTATTGCCTCGTTTTACGCTATTGGCGTTTTTACAACTATCTCTTTCCTCTATATGTTTATTTGCCGAAAGCAGGGGTGTCCAATTTTATCCGTAAAGGGCCGGTATGGGAGCAGATTTTTGTCCTAGCCAGCAGTGCTACTGCACCTGATTCCACTAATTAACTAATCAGGGGTTTCAATCAGGACCTTGGTGGGTAGAATCAGGTGTGTTAGTGTTGGGCTCTAACAAAAACCAGCACCCACACCGGCCCTTTCTGGATAAGATTGGACACCCCTGGAGAGCGTGATATGTGGAGACTGCGCATAGTGCATTTTCAGGAGTGCTCAACATGTTATTATTTCATGGGACAGACCAGCCGCTTGGACTATTTCCTCATTTTTTTCCTCCATGGGCTGTATGTTGGATATTTTTTTCAATGGGCCGCCCTGTCACCACACAACCAATCACTGTGCTCATTGTCCCAAGGCTCGTGCATAAGAATTGACGTCATTCATAGCAACGGAGATTTACTCCCACCTATCTCAGAACTACTCGTAGTCTAGGAGTTACCAGTTTTCTTAACTGAAAGTTGCTCTCAGCGGCTTTGTGAATAACTTTTAAGATTTCCCTCCTACATAAAAGGTTTTGGTGCGACTTAGGAGTACTCCTAGCAGTAAGATAAGATGCTTTGTGAATACAGGCCCTGATTTATAAAATAAATAAGAATGTACCTCCAGAGGTCTTGATAATGGTACTGTGAACACTTGGAGTATGGTTTATCATCATCTTTGCGTAAACATCTAGCTAATGTATTTTCTGTAATGTTAACACATAGTGTTTACACCAGGGGTCACCAACCCTGTTCCTGGAGGGCTACCATCCTGTAGGTTTTGGCACACCTGATTCAACTAATTAGCTGCTTAATTGCCCAGCTCGTGATCTTGGTAAGTAGCAAATTAGTTGAATCAGGTGTGCTGAATTGGAGGTAGAGCAGAAACCTACAGGATGGTAGCCCTCCAGGAACAGGGCTGGTGACCCCTGGTTTACACTATGCGTTCTGTAAAGCAATGGTCTCTGGAGTATACTTTGGTCGATCTGCTTACACAGTCATTTTAATTATTATTTTTATTATTGTTTTATCCTTCTTTTTATATCCTGGACATTTGTTATTCTACTTCCTCATTTATTAAGGGTTTCGATAAAGAAATAAAAGCAGTTTAAAAAGTACGGCACTTGTCACTTGCCCATTACTTTGAGTGGGTAGCACTTACCTCACAGCAAAAAGTCCTGCAGTGGATTAGCAGACCATCCACAATTTATTTACACCTCTCACTGAAAAAATACTGGTATGGCCTCTAGCCACTCCCATACTCCCAAACAGCCCCAAGGAAGTTTCGGATAATGGGTTTCTATTCTGCTTAATATTAAATTTGTGCTATGATTACACTGTACTCTAAATGCTGATGACTGCGGCTCAGTGGCTACCACGTCAGACAGATTGCATGTGTTAGTCAAAAGAGACATATGCATATTTAAATCAAACAAAACTGATGCAGCAATAAAATGTATAACACAAAGAATCAAAGCATAATGCCAACCAACTTTTTCAATAGCAACTGCTGTCTAAGCTACAGCTCTGATTGAACAGTTTTTTTTCCACTTTGCTTACGTAGATTTACTTACTTCATTTTCACAGAAACAGATTGACACTGACTCATACACAGAATTTCCAATGAAAATTGAATTTAATCCAGATTGAAGCCTTCAATTGATTTTCAAATTTCAATGGAAATTCTTTGTCTGCACCCATGTCAAGCTGTACCTTTGAAGTGGGCCCTTAAAGCATAAAATTCTGGTTATGTAGTACTGATGGTTGTTCCATTCTGCTAATGCGCAGAATGTTGATGGGCCTTGCGGTGTTGTTTGGGAGCCGGCCTGCAATAGAGCTAGTTATGGTTGGCAGACCTACCGGGCAGCAGGTAATTAGCTGAGGCTGTAAGCAGAGAGTGATGGATCAGTGGTGGCAAACTCACCATGGACCAAAGACCTATCTCTTGTAAACAGGGCATCCTTTGTTTTATGAAGTGGAATTTTGAGTGATGTTAGAACCTCTGCTGCACAACAAAACAGCTTTGTGGTTTGAGTCTTGGCAAAAGACACAAACATGGGCAAGCTTGCCTTCCACCTGGCTGTACTGATGGATGAAATGCTTAAACTGCCCAGGGAGACTAAGATGCTGCAGAGAAAACAAGCGGCTGCTTTACATCACACAAATGTAGGCACGCAAGAGCTTTTTTGCACACTCCCAAAAAGAGAGAGGGTCCTTCAGCAGGGACCAAAACAGTAAAATGTGTTATTCTAAATTGGGATTTGAAATTGGGGAAAATTTGAACATTCAGAGGGATTTTTCACCTTTGTCCAGAGCTTTTGTTCTCCTCCAGACCTTGAAGCATACAAGGGAAACTGATTTGACTGCCGCAAGTGTAAGCAGGTGTAACACTCTTCTCAGGCATCCTGTGTATGAGATAGAGGGCAAATGTACTGCCTCCTCTAAAGTGTTTTAAAGGCTCTTATGTAGAGATGGGAGTCGCAAATAATGCATGAGTTACAAAACTAAAGGTACTTGAATTGCCTTATTTGCATTATCTGCCCATGTTAGCTCACTCGCACCAGGTGTACATGTTCTTGAACTCATTTAAACTTTGAATAAAAATGCAATCCACAGAGTTACTTAATCCTAGAAAAACCCATTTTAATAACAACTGGATGCATTACAACCATTTAACAAGGCAAACTCGGTTCTACGCGACGCATAAAATATATCCCCGCCGAACATGGTTGATGACCTTTGACCCCCCCCACACACACCTGTAGGGGGCATACGTGTGACTTGACCCAAGGATCATTTCAACCAAGTTTCATGAAAATTCACTGAAGTGTGTGGATACAGTGACTAATGATGTAGAATTTGGATAAGTGACCCCTACATGACCTTTGGCCCAACAATTGTTGGGGTCACACGTGTGATTTGGCCCAACAATCATTATGTCCAAGTGCCATGAATATCCAGTGAACTATTTGGAGAGAGTGACCCTCTGACCATTTTGGATCAATGACCCCAAATGACCCCTAGATGACCTTTGACCCCCTACCTGTAGGGGGAACGTGTGTGACTTGACCCAAGGATCATTGCATCCAAGTTTCATGAAAATGCAGTGAAGTATGTGGGTAGAGTGATCAATTCTGTACATGGTTAACATTTTTGGTGGACGGACTGATGGCAGGATGGATGGGTGGACAGACAGACAGATACACACACTGCCCATTTCATATTCCCTTTCCTACATTCTTTTGGCAGGGACAATAAATCCAATGCAGGCACAGGTGCCTCTAATTTTCCTCTGTTGTTGCATGTTTGCCATAGCCGTATGATCACACATCTTCTAACAATGTGAAATATAAAAGAAGGGCCGCGTGGAAATAAAAATACAGTTTTTAAATGATCATTAAATTTCTTGAAGGACAAGTTTCATCCAAGACCTGCATCACCCAGAGGAAAAAGTAATTATCTCCTTGAACTTGGTAGTGCCATCTTTAGCAGCAACATCTGCAACCAAATGCTTCTAGTAACTGAAGGTCAGTCTTTCACATCACGGTGAAATGTGAGACTGGCACATGCTCTGCATTTCCTTGCTTGCATTACCAAGATATACAGGCAATTAAGTACATCTAATCTTCATCTAATTTACTGCACCCCTCTTTATTTCCTGCGTGCGTGTTTGCTACCAGGGTTCAGAATTTGAGAACGTGAAATTATTTTTGCGTCATGCACTGTATTCTCTGTGTGCACCACTTAATGCCATTGATTTTTCAATGTAGAATATTCAACTCTGTTTCAAGTTTTCTCCTTTCGAAGACATTTGCTTTCACTGAAGTGTGCACTGTGTCCATTAGCCCAACAAATGGCTTTGTAACCTGATTCCAAATGCGTATTAAGGTCTACTTTGTCAAAACTAAAATTATATTATCATTTGCAGCAAATTTATTTGCAGTATTTGAATTTGGCAGCATGGCTTTGTTCTGGGGCCTCCCCGCCCTACCACGTGCATGCGTGAGAAGCCAGTAGGCAGGGAGAGCCAAAAACCTCCCTGCCCTTCCATGCAAATGCATGAAAGCCATTGGCGGAGAGAGCAGCAGCAAACCCCCATGGGTACAGAACAGAGCAAACAACAATGACGAGACATGTCATTGAATAAGTCAGATAAACATGTAAAGGATGAGCTGGGGATGGAGGTGGGTTGCAAAAGAGCAGAGGAAGCAGCAATAGTAGGCAGGCAAAGCATCTTTCAATAGGGCACCTTGTTCAAGATTTGCACTTGAGTGCCTGGAGGGAATCAGCTGAGCTGTCAGCTGGTGTAGGCTTAGCTTGCAATCAGTACCATTACTAATGCAGGCAGGCTTGCAAGCTAGGCGTGACTCTGTGGCCTGTCTGAACTAACACTGCTCAGTTTCATTCAGGTCCACTTTGTGAAAAACCTAAATTATATTATCATTTGCACCGAATTTATTTGCAGTATTTGAATTTGGTGGCATGGCTCTGTTCTGGGGCCTCCTCGCCCTACCACACGCATGCATGAAAAGCCAGTAGGCAAGGAGAACCAAAAACCTCCCTGCCCTTCCATGCATACATGTGAAAGCCATTGGTGGAGAGAGCAGCAGCAAACCCCCCTCAATAAAACGACCATAACAGGCAAGAAATCGGAGTCGCCAGGCAACCTCCCTGCCCTTCCACCTGCATGCATAAAAAGCCAAAAGCAAGGGGAGCCAAATAAAAATCCTTCCTTCCCTTCCATGCACGCATGTGAAAAGCCAAAGGCAGAGAGAGCAACAGCTAGAACCCCCCCCTAAAACAATCATTCCGCGCAAAACCCAAGTCACCATGCCAGGCGATCTCCCTGCCCTTCTACCTGCATGCATGAAAAACCAAAAGGCAGGGAGAGCCAAAAACCTCCCTGCCCTTCCACACATGCATGTGAAAAGCCAATGGCAGAAAGAGCAACTGCAAGGCCTCCCCAAAACAATCACACCAGGCGAAAAACCCAAGTTGCCATGACAGGCAACCTCCCCGCCCTTCTACGTGCATGCATGAAAGACCAATAGACTGGGGGAGCCATCAACCTCCCTGTCCTTCCATGCATATGCGTTAAAAGCCATTGGCGGAGAGAGCAGCAGCGAAAAATCCAACACTTGCCAGAGTAGCTGATCTGTTACCGTTGAATATTCCCCATGGCCTCAGGTGATGAATCTTTGGTTCAACGTCCCCCTGGCCAGATTTATGGCCACTAAGCCCCCTGTAGCAAACATTTTTTGCCACGCGACAGCATGCAAAATCCATGGAATGCAGTATTAGCATCGATTACCTCGATTTACCAGGAAGTTGTGACAAAAATTACACCTGCTAGGGGCAATGTAATGACATTGATCGTAGCAAACGTGCTTTGATTTATTTCTTAACCTTTATTCATACAGGGAAACCGGCTGAGACAGTCTTGTTTGGAATGGTGTCTTGTTAACAGAAAAAAATACATCATAAAATATAGACAATTAACAAAAATCATTTTACAGCAATACATCTTATGGCAACATTAATCAAAACAATCACAGACCACAATCTCTTAATCCTTCATCACCTTTTTGAATTTCTATTCAGATAGCTGTGCAATCAAGTGCAGCAGCTAGCCATTTGACATCCATGTTTGTTTGCTCTTCAAACTCACACTCTCGCAAGTCTTTTTGTGAGAGTTTGGTGCATTCAGTTGGCTTCAGTTGGTTTGACAAATCATGTAGTCTGTGATCCCACATCTGGCCTAGTCATTAAATGTACACTACTGCTCAAAAGTTTGGGATCACTAGCAAATTTCTTTGTTTTCCAAAGAAAAATACATTTTCATGCATTTCACAAACTATTTTTCCATTTCACAAACATTTTTATCCATTTCACAAACAATTAAAATTAATCAGATGACTTTCAAAGAATGATCTACATTTTTGCATAGAGGCTTATTATCAGCAACTGTCAGTCCTCTGCATCAATCTCCTGGTATGGCTGCTAATCCAAGTTAAGCATTTTATAAGGCTAATTGATTATTAGAAAACCCTTCTGCAAATGTGTTGCACAGCTGAAAACCGTTGAACTTATAAGGGAGTGCAAAAGGGAGCATGGCATTCTTGAGGTTGGTTTAGTACCTGAAGCATACATGCCAACTCACTACGGCTTTTGGGGCGTTTTTTTCAGAATGAAACGCCCCAGAGGCGGTGTTAGACCCGAAAATTATTGGCTATTATCCCACCCTTTATTGACAACAATTTGTCCTGGCTAATTCTTGATGGTTTTCTTTCATTAACACGTTTTCCAATTCAAGAATAATCAAGTGACAATTGAAGACACGGCTTCTCTCCCCCATGCGATCTAAAAGCGACAAAATAATGGGCTACATTCAGTACAGAAAAATAATTTAATTATAATTAGGTCTTTGCACCGGCACTCGGCGACGGCATTTCAGAACTCTTCAGTGAATGAAGGTTATTTTGGTGACTAGTACGTGGTTTCGTCCGATTACATTTTTCAATCAGACAGCTGTTTATTTTATACAGTGAGTTGCGTGACCGTACTGCAAAAACAGGTGTACGTACTTGTATTTCCAAGTGATCCCAAACTTTTGAGCGGTAGTGTATGATCCCCAGTCTTTCAGCCATTATAAAAAAAATCTGCTGAAGCCAGTCGGGTAGTGTATACTGCAAGTCTTTTCATAATCGGTAATGACTGTGGTAGTTGTGTAGTCTAGCCTCAGCTGAACTCAGGGTTTCCCAGCAGAATATTTCCCAGAGTATCACTCTCCCTCCACTAGCTTTTCTTCCTTCCACAGCACATCCTTATGCTATCTCTTCCCAGATAAATGGTGCTCGGATACCCAGCCGAAGCACATGATGTAAAAGAAAATGGGACTCACTGAACCAAGCGAGTGTCTTCAGCTGCTCCAACGTCTAGTTCTGAAGCTCAGGAGCCCATTAAGGGCACTTTTAGAGGTGGACCAGGGTTAGAGTGGGCACTTTGACTGGTCTGCAAGCTAAAAAGTCCAATACACAGCAGGGTATGATGCACTGTGTGTTGTGACACATTTCTTACATAAATATTATTGAAATTCTTTGCGATTTGTGTGACAAATCTTCCTCACTAGGGTCACGGGGGAGCTGTAGCCTATCCAAGCTGACTATGGGCGAAAGACAGGGACATGCCCTGGACAGCTCGCCAATCCATCGCAAGGCGTACACACCATTCACGCACACACTCACAGCTACGGGCAATTTAGAGTCTCCAATTAGCCTGATATGCATGGTTTTGGACTGTGGGAGGAAACTGGTTTACCCGGAGGAAACCCGCGTGAACATGGGGAGAACACGCAAACTCCTCTCAGAAAGGACCGATTCGAACCCACAACCCTCTTGCTGTGAGGTGGCAGTACTACCCGATGTGCCCAACTCAAGCCAGTCAGATTATGTAATTTCATACCGTCCATGCTATGAAACTTAAAAAACAGCACCAAAGAATCCACTTGTCACCTCATTCAATATAGCTTGTTCGCAGTTAAGGAATATTTTATTTAAGACCTAAACTGGCAGTTTTAATGACGTTTTTGTGAATATATTGGACGTTTAAAAACCAAGTTATCCGCTACTCCTTTTGATCCGTTACCCCTTTTTATTCTGTAGTGTTGCTTGAAATATGAAATGCATTTCAACTTTTTACTGCAGCTAAGGTTATTCCCAAGTGCAGTTCCTGATTCCCGACAAAATAGATTACATTGTCCAACAATCTAACTTTCAGCAAAAACAAAAGAAAAACTGAAAGTAAATTGTCAGTCTATAGATAAAGGAAAATAGTGCTGCGCAACTTGTTAAATAGCTTGTCAAAACGGCAAGAAAAAAATTATCTTTTTAAAAATCTTGAAATCTCAGCCCAAATACTGTCTGAAATGTCCAAGTTATTTAATTTTTTTTTTTTTACAAATTTTCCACTCAGTTTTTGATCTCTGGCTGCATCAGGATGATTTTCCCAATAGCCAAAGACTGGGACACATTCTTCCTCCTTGTTGATAAAGATGTACACTGCATTCTACCATCAGTTAGGCTTTTTATCTATGAGATCATGTTAAGGCCCAATTCTTCAACAAGTAGTAGTCCTGGTTCAAATATAGTATTTGACAGTATTTCCCTTTTTTAGTGAGGAATATTTTTGTGCAATAGGAATTCAAGACCTGCTCCACATAGACATCTGTCCCAAAAATGGGCCGACTGAGATTAGAGACTGAAGCAAATGAAAGCTCAGGCTATTAATTGAAGTTTCACGATAAGCTTGTAATAAATATACAGTAGCAAACAAATGGCAATAGTCTAAATAATGCAGAAATGTATAGTCAAATAATGCAAAATTTTTATGTGGGGGAGGTTCCCTGAAGCCCCCGCTTAATGTGGGAGAAGGTCCCTCAGGTCTCCCCCCAACCTCCGCCACCCTCCTGCCCAGTGCTCCCTTAAACAACCAAATACCTGTATTAATGTAATTATAACTGATTTTAGACAATTTGTTCAACTCTTTCTTTGTAACCCCTTAACTGTCACCGGCATTTTCTCACATTTGGCCCGGCTTTAATTAAGGCCCAGTGACAGACCTGTTTGACCCAGTTTCCAGACTTAGAAATTTCTGCCGAAATAGAGTCTCAGAATGCCTTTTTCATAAAGTATGTTCATTTAGGAGGAGGTTGATAATCAAAGTTTTAATTTCATTAAATGAATGTTTAAATATGGATATTTATCTGGTATAATTGCCATTACCATCATCCAGGGCCCATGGGTCATCGGGGGTAAGTGGTTTTCGGACCCCCACAAGTCCCCCAGCAATGGTGCTATTAACCTAAAACTTAGTTTGGTGGTGGGAAAGTTCCCAAATATGAGGGAGAACCACATTTTCAACAGTAACATTCACAGAACTGAATCTTAGGGACCCCCAAAAAGTCAAAAATTACTTGCTGCCTTAAAAAAATTTGGATATTGGGGGCCCTCCTCTCACCCCTCTGACGTCTCATAGTGATTCTGGCTGCAGATTCCTGATATATGGGCCAGAATATACCAGCACATTAATTTCAGCTTCCTATCTCTATTATGTGAGAGGTTATGGTCCTTCCAAAATGCTACAAAACAAAACTAGAGGCACTCGTAGAGTGCAAACCTCCGCCAAGGCAGCACAATCCAAATGCGCATGAGTGGGAGCAAAGTTGAGTTATCGCGTGTGATAGGATTTCAAGATGGCTGCCGTGGCAGCCATATTGTTTCACTGATTGCGGTCAAAATCAGTAGGGTCCATCCATGATGTAATAGCAATCCACCCATAAAATTTCAGACAAATATGTGCATTACTTTTTGAGTTATCGCGTGTGATAGGATTTCAACATGGCTGCTGTGGTGGCCATATTGTTTCAATGATCGCGGTGAAAATCAATAGGGTCCATTCTTGATGTAATAGCAATCCACCCACAAAATTTCAAACAAATCTGTGCATTACTTTTTGAGTTATGTTGTTCACAACAGACAAACAAACAAACGGGCGAAAACATAACCTCCGCCCCAACTTCGTTAACATAGCCTCCGCCCCAACTTCGTTGGTGGAGGTAATTACCAATTCACATAAGTCAAAAAGGGGCGTGGCACCCACATTTCAAGAGGGCACCACACCAAAATCATTAAGAGATGTTGACATTAATCTTGGGATTCTTTTTTGGCCTGCCACCACCTCCCCTCTTTGGAGGACAACTTTATTCTTAATTATAAATGTTATGCAAAAAAACATAATGGTGAAACCTCTGAGGGAGGGCTATAACAAAGCAAAGCAAGTTACACAAAAAAACGTAAATAAAGTAATAATAATAAACAGTGAAAACAATAGACAAATAGTACAATCAAATCAAATGGGGGGCTGATACAGATATGGATAGATATAGACAGAGTAAAACATACAGCTACAAACAGAGAGGACAAAACAGACAGACAGACAGCAATAGACAAGACATAAACCTAAGAAGCAATTGGACTAACATAACCAGACATGGACAGAACAGGATGTACAGACACAAACAGGATATGAACTAGAGGCACTCGTAGAGTCTAAACCTCCGCCAAGGCGGCACAGTCCAAATCTTCATGAGTGGGAGCAAAGTGTAGTTATCGCGTGTCATACGATTTCAAGATGGCTGCCGTGGCAGCCATATTGTTTCACTGATCGCGGTGAAAATCATTAGGGTCCTTCCTTGATGCAATAGCAATGCACCCACAAAATTTCAGACAAATCCGTGCATTACTTTTTGAATTATGTTGTTCACAAACAGACAGACAAACAAACAAACAGGGGCGAAAACATAACCTCCGCCCAAACTTCGTTGGCGGAGGTAATGAAACAATCGTCAATAGGAGGAAACAGTATGTATAATTACAGGGAACATTTATTCAAGTTATAACAGTACATACATATTACAAGTGTGCATATGAGTATCAGGGTGAAATGGATGTGAGTGAGTGAGTGATTGAGTGGGTCGGTCTGTAAGAGAATGGGATCAGTTGACAGGCAGGTTTAAAGAAGTAATGAAAGCAGACCAAAAGTTATCGGAGTGCGGGGATTTGAAAGTTCATCTGACGTTATTTCCATGGATATGTATTCTTCGAGGAGGTTCAGCCATTGTGTAATACTAATTTTGTCTCTGGATTTCCAATTAAGGAGGATGGTTTTCTTGGTGATAGTTAAGGCAAAGAGGATGGGTTTGGTATTGTGGATGGGTGGGTTGATTGTAGAGAGGTCACCAAGTAAACAGAGTGATGGGGATAGACGAATGCTACAACTCATGATGAGTGATAGTCTGTGAGTGATTTCTGTCCAGAAACGGTGAGCTGGGGGACAGAGCCAGGTGGAGTGTAGATAGTTATCTTGGCTGTTTAGTGTGCATTGTGAACAAGTGTCTGAGTCTATGAATCCCATTTTAAACATTTTGTGCTGAGTAATGTGTGCCCGTGGATTACTTTATATTGTATGAGTTGTAGATTAGAATTGTTAGTCATCGAAAAGGTGTTCTTAAAGATTTGAGACCAGTAGTCAGTATCAGGGGAGATTGATAAATCGTTTTCCCGTTGGTTTATTGGGAGAGATGTTGTGTCTTTGGTAGAAATTAGTTTGTACAACTTAGAAAAGATTTTCTTGAAATTTGTTAGTTTATAAATTTCTTCCATCAGAGGAGAAAGAAGTAGGCTGTTATCAACAATGTTAATTTTAGAACTTAATACAGATTTTATTTGGAGGTGTTGAATGTATTGTGTTTCACTGATACCATACTTCTGGACCAGGTTCTGAAAAGTAATGAAAGTGTTGTTCTGGAAGATATGGTGAAGGTGTGTGGTGCCTCTTTGTTTCCATGAGCTGAATAGAAATGGGGTTTTGTTCAGTGAGAAGTCAGGGTTGTGCCAGAGTGGGGTGTTCAGGGATTCATTGTGTAACCCAGAATTTTGTTGATTTTCCACCAGGCTGTCAGAGTCACTGAGATCATGATGTTTTTAAAGCAGTCGTGTTTTTTATGGAGATATTAAGAAATGGGAGATTAGATAATAAGATATTGGTATGTGAAAGAATTTTTCCTGTGTAAAATTCCTTGTTGTAGTGTTTAGTGCACTTTGATTTTATTACATTATAGTTTTACTGCTTAAAATATAGAAGGAGTTTGCTTCCAAAATGCAATATATCCATTTAACTCCTTTTGAGTAAATCAGCTTTTTCTATAGAAAAACACAAACTTTGACCATGAAAAAATACACCTTATAGTATGAATTTCAAAAAACGGATTTTTGCACCATGTGTTATTTTGTAATTTTTTATTAATTAAATTTAAAAAATTAAATTTTTTAAATAAGTTTAAATAAATAATTAATTTTTGTAATTTTGGCACTTATTGCATTTTGGAAACAAACTTCATATACTTGTTTAAAATGTAACTGCTTATTTTGTACTCAGCATTAGGCTGTAAGAAACTGTCTGTGGAAAAGTACTGATAGGAGGGGTGCGTGCCACTTGGGTATGAGTTACCGAATCATGTCTGGGAAATATACCAACTTAGCAAAATAACAGAGTTGTTCCTATTTGTACCAGGTACCGTAATTAAGCCCCTAAGCACAAGGCGCGACTCCTCCGAGCACATCCCAACGGCAGATATTTCCAAGAATAACACGTTAGTGTAATGTTGTGATTGGTTGCTTGGATGAACAAGGAACGCCCAGCAAGACGTGCATAAGAATTGTCTGTTGAAGTTGTTCAGCAGAGATCAACCTTTGACTGCTGTGCACACAGTGTCCCTGTTGGCTCTCTCATTCTGCAGAATTATATTTCATTATAAAACGGGTGCTTCCCATCCTTAAATGTGATTGGCTGAGCCGCGTTCCATGCCGGTATAAAATCACTGCAACCCACTGTATTTTGAGGCAGATCACAGCACAAAGTATCCCTGCGCGCTTGGTCTAGCAACCAACTACTCTGCGCTCAACTGACTCGTTAGGTTACGTTTGTTTTAAGACTTTTAGCTCGCTATTTCAGTGTTAGCGAAGTTTACCCTGTTAACCTGCTAACCAGTTGGCTACCTACCTAGCTAGCTATAGCATTATAGAGTTAGATATCACTTTAGCTTGCTAGCTATGTTGCTAACTAGCTCGCTATTTCAGTATTAGCGATAAATTGTTAATTTTTTTTCCTGTATGTTTATTTTATGGGCTATGTGTAGGGCAACCACATCCATTGTAGTGAACACTAGCTAGGTGACAAGCTG
The DNA here is from genome assembly GCA_029692085.1 of Gymnothorax javanicus. Classification (NCBI taxonomy): domain Eukaryota; kingdom Metazoa; phylum Chordata; class Actinopteri; order Anguilliformes; family Muraenidae; genus Gymnothorax; species Gymnothorax javanicus. Next base: position 87,639,564 of record CM056195.1, on the reverse strand, counting down.
ACTAGCAAATTAATGCACAATTCAACATATTTTCCTGGACACCGGCAAGAGTGGAGGACAAAAGTCAATCTTGTTCCCTACTCTCGCTGCTGGTTGCAATGATATGGCCGATCGGCGCGAGTTGAGAACAAGGAAACTCTAAAACCGAAACCGAAACGAACGTAAAATTATTTAACGGGGCCTTCGGGAGACCGAAGGAGACATTCCAAATAGCCTGCTTCCATAGTATATCTACATTAACAAGCCCAAATAGCCTGATGTGACATGATAATGGCGCTAGATGAAAAAGCAATCTTAGCGTCTGTGTTGCTTCTGTCCACTCGATCTTGCTTGGTGGAAGAACGAATAGTTCTCAATTTTATTGTCGCATTATTACCAATAAATTGTTGATTTTTTTTCTTGTGTGTTTATTTAATGGGCTATGTGTAGGGTAACCGTTCTATAAAAGCAATTAGCCCCTTGAAGCAGTGAGTTACAGTGATTTTATAACAGCAGAGGGGAATGCCCCTCCGCCGTAATAAAATCACTGTAACCCACTGCTTCTCGGGGCTTATTCCTTTAATAAACTGTTGATCTTTTTTTTTTTAAACCTGCTCTAAGACTCTCGTATTACAACTCGAACAGAGAAAATCCTTCACAGGTACATGCTGATTGTTCTATTTCTAACCATGGTGTATTCTCTAGATTTGGATGAATCCAATTTGTGATGTACTGTAGTTGAACAGCAAAATTGTTGTGAAAATTGGGTGCTTCTAATCCTCAATGAATCTTGCATTTTTGTAAGGTTGCCAGTATGATGCGTGCCATTTTATTTTTCCAGTAGAATTTTGCAGTTATTGTGTCAGTTGACTGGAACCAGTTAGAGGTGGTTTGAGTGGGGATCATCTTGAAAAGGTAGTTTACTTTAGGAAGTATGAACTTTTCAACAGTTGCTATTCTGCCGATCAATGAGAGAGGGAGATTTATCCAGCGGTTTAGATCATCTTCTGTTGCATTTAATAGTGGAACGAAATTCAGATGGAACAATTCCGACAACCTGGGAGAAATTTTTATCCCCAGATATTTAATATTACCAGTGGTGAGGGGGAGTGGTAGATCATGAGTTGCAGCATTCCAACTACTGCTAGTTATGGGTAAAATTGTTGGTTTTGTCCAGTTTATAGCATAGTCTGATATATTTGAGAAGAAGTTTATAAGCTGAATCATTTCTTTCAGAGAATTTGATGGATCATGTTAGAAGAGCAATACATCATCTGCATAAAGGTTGATCTTATGGTGTGTGTGATTGGTCTGGATTCCTTTGATGTAAATGTTTTGCCGAACTGCTGCTGCAAGAGATTCAATGAACAAGGCAAATAGTGATAGTGATAGTGGGCATCCTTGCCTGGTTCCTCTTTGAAGTGTAAACCTTTGTGATGTTAGTCCATTAGTAGTGACTGTGGCCATTGGCGCATTGTGCAGTGTTCGAATCCAGTGAATGAATGACTCACCAAAACCAAATTTGGTCAGAGTTGCAAATAGGAAAGTCCAATTATCTCTGTCAAATGCCTTTTCTGCATCTAATGAAACAATAATTTATTTGCTGTTGGAGTCTGAAGAAATATTAATTCAATTGAAAAGTCTACGCATATTAGATGCATGCCTTTAATGAATCCGGTTTGGTCTGGATGGACAAGTGATGGGATGACTTTTTCAATTCGAAAGTGCTTTTGTGATAATTTTGAGATGTGTATTAATGAGTAAAGGAGGCGGTAACTAGAGCATTGGGTTGGGTCTTTATCAGGTTTCAGTTGCACTGAGAGGAAGGCTGTATTCATTTGTTGTGGGATTTTAGAATTGGACTTAATGTCAAACGTCATTGTGGGAAACAGTGGTGAAATTGTGCTCCAGAAATGTTTATAGAACTCAGCAGGGAAGCCATCTAGTCCTGGGGCTTTATTGTTTGATATCTGATTGAGTGCTTTACAGCATTCCTTAAGAGTTAATGCAGAGTCTAGAGCGTTTACTTGTTCCTTGGTGAGACTAGGAGGATCTATATTATTGAGAAAGGAGTTGATATCAGCTGAATGTGGGTCATGATCAGAGACATATGACTTTCTGTAAAAGTCCTTGAATGTATTGTTGATATCCTCATGTTTCAGCATAGTCTTCCCTGCTGAGTTCTTAATGGCTGGTATTATTGATTTTTCTTTGTTTCATTTCAGTTGATTTACCAAAAATGTTCCTGATTTGTTATTATATTCAAAATTATCAAGTCTGAGTCTTTGGGTAAGGAATTTATGTTTTTTGTGATCAACCCCAATTCTGAAATAGTTGGGACGAAGTGTAAATTGTGAATAAAATCAAAATGCAATGACTTTCAGATCACGGGCCGATATTTTATTTGCAATAGAACATAGATAACATGTCGAATGTTGAAACTGAGACATTTTACATTTTTATCCACAAAATGAGCTTATTTCAAATTTTCTGGCTGCAATAGGTCTCAAAAAAGTTGGGACACAGGCAAAAAAGGGCTGAAAAAACAATCAATATGTAAGAGAATCAGCTGAAAGAACATGTAGCAAGTAATTAAGTTAACTGGCATCAGGTGTGTAACATGATTGGCTATAAAAGGGACGTCTTAGAGAGGCTGAGTCTCTCAGAAGTAAAGATGGCCAGAGGCTCTCCAACCTGTGAAGGTTTGCGTAAAACAATTGTGGAATACTTTAAAAACAATGTTCCTCAAGGTCAAATTACAAAGGCTTTGAAAGTCTCATCATCAACAGTGCATAACATAATCAAAAGATTCAGAGAAACTGGAAAAATCTCTGTGCGTAGGGGACAAGGCCAAAGACCTTTACTGGATGCTTGTGATCTTCGGGCCCTCAGACGCCACTGCATCATTCACCGGCATGATTCTGTCATTGACATTACTAAATGGGCCTGGAATACTTCAAGAAATCACTGTCAGTAAACACAGTCCGCCGTGCCATCCACAGATGCCACCTAAAACTCTATCATGCAAAAAGGAAGCCATTGTTGAGCATGATCCAGAAGCGTTGCCGTCTTCTGTGGGCCAAGGCTCATTTAAAATGTACTGTAGCAAAGTGGAAAAGTGTCCTGTGGTCAGACGAGTTCAAATTTGACATTCTTGTTGGAAATCATGGGCGTCGTGTCCTCCGCGCTAAAGACGAGAAAGACCACCCCTCCTGTTATCAGTGTTCAGTTCAAAAGCCAGCATCTCTGATGGTATGGGGATGCATTAGTGCATATGGTGTGGGACCCTTGCATGTTTTAAAAACCACCATGAATGCTGAAAGGTATATAAAGGTTTTAGAGCAACATTTGCTCCCCTCCAGACAACATCTATTCCAGGGAAGGCCTCGTGTATTTCAGCAGGACAATGCAAAACCACATACTGCAGCTATTACAACAGCATGGCTTCGTAGCACAAGAGTACGTGTGCTGAACTAGCCTGCCTGCAGTCCTGATCTTTCACCGATTGAGAATATTGGGCCCATAATTAAACGAAGCTTGGATCCTCTCTACAGGCAAGTATGACAAGTACGTATGAACAGAGTTGGGGGTCATATGTATTTCCCCAACAGGTAATTAAGGTCAGAAAAGCAGGAAATCCTGTTAAAACAGGAAAAATCACATCCCTGTTGTATAGATTGTATACTCACCCAGACAAAAAGGTGCCATAACCCCATCAATTTCCCTGTGGACACTGGACAGTCATGAGCCGCATCCTTAAAGATGGAGAGGGACAAAGATACAGGGGAGGGGGGTCAGTCTTGAAATAAACAGAGCTGTTGACCATTTTCATAGTCAGTCATTAGATTTTTTTTTTTAAATCTCTCCTTTTTAGGCTACAGGAGCAGCTTTCTCATGAGCTCACTCTTCTCAGCTACCCTGTCAATGATTATGTTGGAGTCCAACCCCATTAGGACGTCTTTTTCGGTTGCCATCAACAAGAACGTCTCCAGCTTGTCTGCAGACATGGAGCTCCTCAGTCTGTTCTTGATGAATTTGAGGGTGGAAAATGTTCTCTCGCAAGCCACTTGAGTCAAGGAAAGTGTCAGCAGGTACTTGTAGGCTAGTCCAAGGAGATGGTAGGCATCTGATAGCATATTAAACTGCCTAAGTACCTGAAAGCAACATAATGGGCAATTTTTGCAGGAGGCACAGCTTTTGCTCACGATATCAGGCTCCTGTTCCTCTCCTGCAGATCCATCTTCTACCGTTCTGGTACTGTATTCCTCCATATGAGGTGTTTTAAGCTTGTCCCACTGGCCTGCGAAGTTCTTCGGTACTGAATGAAGATTTGCCACTGTAGCCCTCCTGTCAAAATTGACAAGAAATTTGCTGAGGTCTTGGAGGGCATTGTGGGGAAGGTCGGCCGTCTTGAGCTTGTTGAAATTCCTGGGCCCAGGTATGCCAAATCAGCAAATAGAGTTCCATGTGCCATAAACCTTCTCCTGATAGCTTCGCAAGCTGTGTCCAGAATATAGGTGGTTTTTTTTTTTTGGTTTTTTTTCTTCCCGCCACCACCCCCCCCTCTTGGGAGGTCAGCTTTATTTTTATTAACAAAATATTGAGGGGAGGACACAAAAAAAAGGGGGGGAAAGACAGGAGGATGGGTAATACAAATAAATCTGAATCAAACAAACAGCTAGGACTAAGACTGATATGATGTTAGACATAGACCAGACTAATAAAGTGGAAGGGCAGACAGGGGAGTGATTCACTCATTTATACATTACTAAAACTTTTTTTTTTTTTTTTCCTCTAGTAAGGAGCATGATTTGTTTGGGTTTAGATGCAATTCAGGCACTTCATTTATTTATTTATTTTTTTAAAATGGCTTCAGTGTTAATTTAATATACTTGGGTTTTGCTGAGTTATGGCATTAGCTCACCGGCAACAGAATAGCGTTGAGGAGTGTTGAATATGTTTTATTAATTTGTTCAAGTTGGTTTTTTTGCACAGCTAACTGTTGTTCCATTGAAATCTGTTGTGTTAAGAGATCCAACCACTGTGAAATATTGATGTTATTCCGACTTTTCCAGTTTAGTAATATTGTTTTTTTGGCGATAGTCAGGGCTACAAGTAGGGGTATAGTAATTGGTTTGGGGCATGTGTTGAGCGTATCCAGATCGCCAAGTATACATAAAGCGGGGATAACGGGATCGGCAGCTGAAGAATAGTGAGAGTGTGGTGGTTACTTCTTTCCAGAAATGCTGTATCGGTGGACAGAGCCAGAGTGCGTGGAGGTAATCATCAGCTGTTCTAAGACTGCAGTGAGTGCACGTGTCTGATTCCATTAATCCCATCCTGTACAATTTGTGATGTGTAATGTGTGTTCTGTGAATGATTTTGTACTGTATAAGTCTTATGTTAGTGTTCCTGGACATGTTAAAGATGTTGTTGCAGATCTTATTCCAAAAGCATTTTTCAGTATTGATGTTAAGGTCCTTTTCCCATTTGTTTATTGGAATATGAGGTGCACCGTCTGTGTGAGATACTAGTTTATACAGTTTGGAGAGTTGTTTGTTTGATTCTGCTTTTTTATTGATGCTGTCTAATAGTGGTGGTGGTTCCAAGTGTGCATTAGAGATATCTATTTTTGCCTTAATTGAGTGTTTTAATTGGATGTACTGAAAATATTGTTGTTTCTCAATGCCATATCGGTTTGTGAGATGTTGGAATGTTAGCATGGAATTATGGTCAAAAATGTGGTGGAGGTGTGCGATTCCTTTCTCTTTCCATTTCTTGCCGATTAAGGGAGATTTGTTTGCAGTGAAATCTGGGTTGTGCCATATGGGGTTAGTGCAGTCAGTGAAGTTTTAGTGTTTTTTATTTTATTGACTTTCCACCAGGCTGTCAGAGTTGTGGCGATTGCAGTGTTTCTGAAGCAGTTATGGTGTTTGATTGTGTCACTGATGAAGGGTAGGTCTGAGATTGCTATGTCCTGGCAGTCCGTTTGCTCTATATCAAGCCATGGGTGGTGGTGATGGGTTGCATGGATCCATTTAATGATATATTGTAATTGATTTGCCAGGTAGTAGTGTTGGAAATTTGGTGCTTCAAGGCCTCCTTGATGTTTTGGTTGTTGTAGCGTGGTCAGTTTTATTCTGGGTTTCTTGTTTTTCCAATAAAATGCTGTTACATCTGTGTCTAGTGTTTTGAACCATTTTTTTTGTAGGTAGGGTTGGAATCATTGTGAATAAATAATTGACCTTTGGTAAAACCATCATTTTTATTGTGGCTATGCGTCCTATGATAGAGAGCGGCAGTGTTTTCCATCGGTTTAAGTCATCTTGTATTGTTTTAAGTAATGGAGTAAAATTCAAATCAAACAAGTCTGACAGCCTGGAGGAGAATTTTATACCCAAATATTTGTTACCAGTAGAGAGAGGCAAGTGAGGAAATTGTGATGTAATATGAGAGCTATCTCCATTTATTGGTAGGATGGTTGATTTGTTCCAGTTTATTGTATAATCGGAGATCTTGGAGTATATATTGATGGTTTTTATTAGTTCTTTGATTGACTGGTTTGTGTTTTGAAGGAACAGAAGTACGTCATCTGCATATAAGCTGATTTTATGTGTTACATTTTTAGTACGGATGCCTGTGATGTTATCATTTTGACGGATTGCCGCTGCTAATGGTTCAATAAAGAGTGCAAACAGTGAAGGTGAAAGTGGACATCCCTGTCTGGTGCCTCTGTGAAGTGTGAAATTTTGTGAGATGTGATTGTTCGTCAAAATTACTGCCTTTGGGTTGTTGTAGAGTGTTTTTATCCACTGTATAAATGAGTCTCCAAATCCAAATTTTTCCAAAGTTTTAATGAGGAATGTCCAGTTTACTTTGTCAAATGCTTTCTCTGCATCTAAAGGAAAGAATGTTGGTTTGAGAGTCATTTTGCAGAGATATGTTAATCAGATTAAAAAGACGCGGGGTGTTATTTGAGGAATGTCTGCCTTTGATAAATCCTGTTTGGTCAGGGTGAATTAGTGATGGAATGACTGATTCAATTCGGGTTGTTAGTGCTTTGCTAATTATTTTAATGTCACAGTTTATTAAGGAAATGGGTCTGTAGCTTGTGCATTGAGTTGGGTCTTTATCTGCTTTGAGTAGTACTGAGATTAATGCTGTATTCATATGATAGGGGAAACATTTCTTTTCATTTATCTCATCTGCCATTCTGGTGAAGAGTGGGGATAATATTTGCCAAAAGTGTTTATAGAATTCAATGGGGAATCCATCAAGTCCTGGGGCTTTATTATTTGACATTGTTTTCAGCGCTTTTTCATATTCTGTGGATGTTAGTGGGGCATCTAGGATGTTGGCTTGGTGCTTTGTTAGTGAGGGTAGAGTAATGCTGTCTAGAAACATTTCTATTTCAGTTAAGTTTTTGTTTTCCTTGTTGTCACTGTATAGGTCACAGTAGTACTGTCTGAAAATGTTGTTTATAATTTGTGGATCACTGGTGATGTTTCCCTTTGGGTCTTTGATTGTTGAGATGATGGATTTCTCCTTGTTGCGTTTTAGCTGATTTGCTAGATATTTGCCGGATTTATCATTGTGTTCAAAATGATTATATCGTAGTCTTTGTAACATAAATTGAGTCTTTTTATTGATAATGTTGTCAAGTTGGAGCTTGGTTTCTCTGATTTCTTTTAATGTGTGTTCTGTAGGGTTGGAAGTGTATGAATTTTGTAATTGTTTGAGTTTTGCCTCCAATTTGTTTTCTACTTCTTGATCTTTCTTTTTTTTATAAGTTGAGTATGAGATAATTTTTCCTCTTAGTACAGCTTTAGCGGTTTCCCAGATGAGTGTTGGTGAGGCATTTACCGTGTCATTTGTTTCCATGAATAATGACCATTCCTTCTTGATGTATGAATCAAATTCTTTATCTTTCAGTAAGGAAGTGTTAAATCGCCATCTTGAATTGGTTTTAGCCTCTGCTTTTATGTGCATTGAGAAACTGATTGGGGCGTGATCAGATATGATGATTGGATAGATAGTGAGGTCAGAGATACATGCCATCATGGAGTTACTTGTTAAGAAGTAGTCAATTCTTGAAAATGATTTATGGACCGGAGAGAAGTATGTGTATTCCCTGGCTGACGGGTTATGTAGCCTCCAACTATCGCCAAGACCCAGATCCATCATGTACTGTTTGATTATCTGTGTTGAACGCCAAGTATTGGTATGATGTGAGGTTGTTGAACTGTCCATTGTTGGATTGATGACTATGTTAAGGTCACCACCTATAATAATAATTGATGTTGAAAAATTTTGTAATGCTGCAAAAAAGTCATGATAGAATGTTGGGTCGTCTGTGTTTGGACCATAGATACTTGAAATGACTATATTGATGTTATTGATAATTCCATTAATGATGATGTAGCGTCCTCCTGGGTCTGCTATGGTGTGTTTGAGGATTAGTGGTGTACTTTTATTGATCAGAGCTGAAACACCTTTTTTTTTTGTGTTGTATGAAGCAAAGTGTATTTGATTGAAGTGCTGTGTTTTTAGTTTTACGTGTTCATTGTCTGATAATTTGGTCTCTTGTAACAGACATATATCGGCTTTTAATTTTTTGAGGTGATTTATAATTTTGGTTCTCTTTGCCGGTGAGTTAATGCCACGCACATTCCAGCTGACAAACTTAAGAGCCATGAGTCCTGAGTTTGCTTACAAATCTAGTATAGATACAAACAGCCTGATATTGCTGCACTATAAAATCTTCCCAAACAGTATGGACTTGGCACAGGGGGGGGACAGAAAAACAAAACAAAAAAAAAAAAATAGGTGACAATAAACAAAATAACACTACAGCATATGAAGACATTGTATGAGAGAGAGAGAGAGAGAAAAAAGGATCAAGTCAGCAAGAGACAACTGGGGGTAATGTGGTTGTTACAGTTAAAAGTATTGCATATCGTTGATGAGAGACAAAAAAAAGGACAAAAAAATAAATAAAAAAAGAAGAAGAAAATGTAAGTATCCTCAGTCTAAGAGAGTTCAGGAGGGTAAATATGAACATCTACACACATCTGATACACATAAACACAAAAAAAGTAAAAAACACCTTAATATTTAGAGAACAAAAAGTAAATATATAAACAAATTGAAAATAAAGATACATAATAAAGAGAATAATAATGAAAATAGTATCATAACATATACTCAAGAAGACAGTCTATCATACACACGCGCATACACACACACACACACACACACACACACACATATATATATATTTATATGCACACATAACCTAGTGGGAAAAGGTTAAGAAAATGGAGAACTGTATACATATATAATCATACATGCATACCTATATACACACACACCTTACGTAAATACACATATGCATATCTGCACACTAATACACACATATATACATACACATACAGATACCCACACGTACCAAAAAAAAAAAAAAAAAAAAAACACACTCGCACCCATACTACTGCTTATGCACTCATTCAGTCAATCATACCATAAGGCGCATATGCATACACATTTATCAAGGAATAGTATATTTGGATGAATGGGCATATGGCCAGAAAGACAGACAACCAGGCAGGCAGACGTAAGGTGGGACAGAAAGATGGACAGTTAGACAGGAAGAGGGTAGACAGATGGGCAGATATACATACAGATGGATGGGCCAGTGAACAAAGCGACATTCAGACAGATGGCTAAACATACAAATCAGATAGGTAGATAAAGAGAGAGAAAGAAGAGATAGAGAGAGGGGAAGAAGTCTGGGGTTTTGAATGGAAAGATTGTTGACACATTCCAATTGTAATCAATCTTCATTCATTATTCAATCCAACCGTGACAGAATCCCGAATTGTGAGTTTATAGCCAAGTAGTGAGGTTACCGTCCCGATGAAGTTGGCCGTCGATGTATAGCTTGTCTACTGTGAGTGCTACTCTTCGTCCTTTTTTCACGGAACTGTTTGAGAATTGGAAATAACTTCTTTTCGTCTTTCCTGAATTTCCGTGGGTATTGATCGTTCATCCCGTAGTTTGTACCTTTCAGTTCCTTCCTCGGCTTTTTAACAAGTTCTTTTTGTTTAAAATGTTCAAATTTTGCGACAATTGGTCTTGGTCTGCTGTTGTTTTTGGGTCCAATACGGTGAACGCGGTGAAAAGTTACGTTATTTACAGTTTCACGGGAGAGTTTCAGAGCCGACTGCATGAATTCTTTAATAGCTTGCTCCAGTTGTCTTGCGGTTGTTCTGCAATTCCGGTGAATACAAGATTATCGCGCATGCTGCGGCTCTGGAGGTCTAGAACGGTTTCTTTCATTATTTTGTTTTCGTTAGAAATGGTTTCTACTTGGATAGCAAGGGTATTGGCGGTGAGTTTCAGTTCTTTATTTTCCATCTGTAATGTCTCGATTTGTGACTGGCTGTATTCAAGACTGGCTTTTAGTTCCTTGATGTCTGCGTGCAGTATTTCAAGGATTGCGAGTTTGCTGTTAATGGAATCCAGCACACTAACCTGAATAGTTGCAGTCCCGTCCTCAGTTTCGGTGGATGAGGTTCTTCGTGGTTGTTTCTGTGGAGGGCTCATAATGCGCAGCTTGTAAAAGTAGTCATCCACGAAATCTTCTAATTTATCCAGAGTCAGGGGGTAATCCCGTAGAGATTGTCGGGATTTTTTTTTCTTCTTTTTTTTCTAACTCTTATTGTAACCTTGTCAATTTCGTTTCGTTTGCCTCTAGCAGCAGGGTGCCGCCATGATCAATCTCCAGTTGTCTCTGCTGTACTCGGTCTCACAGCGCCATCTCAGGGACAGTCCAGAATTAGGTGGTTGGAATTCACCTCATATGCTCTGAGAGCATCGATGAGTGCCTCATCTTGGTTCATCTCTCCGCTCATGCTTTTCTTTTTTCATTCTTTTCGGAGGCAGTGAAGTCTCCACTTTAATGTCTGTTCCTCCCTCCCTCTCTTCAAGCTTCTCCTTTGCCCATTCAATAAAGGTGTCTGCAGCTGCCTTCACGGTTGTGAAATCCCGAGCAATGTCTTTGAGGCTGTCCTGTGTGGCAGTCACCATGCGGTGGGCTGAGAGGATTTCCATTCCTTTTGTCTGGAGGTACTTGGACAATGGAGTGGTAAGCTGAAATATTCTCAGGAAGATCTGTGCTGTTAACACGGTTTCATATTTGAGGAGGCCCTCTTTGATACCTCGTGCTTTGACACAAACGGTTGGCTTTTCTTTCGCCTGCTGCTCTATGGCTGCCAGTGTGAGCACTGTTTCAATGAACAGGCTGCTGGTTGGGTTACCAAAGTGTCCAAACACTTTTTCGACTGCTTCATGCTGGAAGCCCCACCTTGTTTCTCCTAATGGAGACAAACGTCTGTGGGTTTTGTCTTGGGCTTCACTGTCCCACAGTATGACCCTCTGGAAGGAATCCTTGATGAACACCGCTATATCGTTGAGTAGACTGAAGAAGGAACCACATTCTATAACACTTCCAGTTGTGTCAGCCAGGTACTAGCACGCTGATCCTGTGCGGTTATGTCTTGTGTGGTGTCCAGTTGAACAGTGAACATCCCAGCTTTTTGGATATCACTTGGAATGGTCTCTTGGATTAGATGGCCAATACTGTCTATCACTGAGTTTACAGTGGTCTTGGACAGTGGTCTTGGACAGTAAGGTGATGACAGACCCTCTACCTTTCATTGTACTGGTTGCGTGCATTGCATTGGTCTTCTTCATGCACTCCTCAAGATGCGCTTTGAGGCTGACTTCATACTTTCCTATGAGAAGAATAAGCTTCCAAAAAGTTGCCATGGTCGAGTGTATAGGCATCCCAGTTGTATGCTGCCTCATTCTCCACATGCCTGTAGCTTAAGCCCCTCTTCCCAAGCAATGTCCATTGGATTTCCCATGGAAGGAGGTTAAGCTAGTTGATAGGACTTCGTTCAAATTTTTATATGTAAATGATGATTAAAATCTTGTCTCATTCACCAACTGTCAACCTTGTCAATTTCGAACTCGAAAAATATGCTAATTTTGCATATTTGCTTGCGGGACGTATTTCAGGCTTTAATTTTTCAATAAACTGAGTCGACCTAAGGGTAGCAATGCATATTGGTATTTACCACGTGTTCATACAATATAACGGCAGCAACTGTTTTGGTATACCGTATCTGTTAGATGAGAGGAGCTCATTGCAAAGTCCTTAAAAAGATTAAGTGCAAATTAATCTCCCATTTTCAACAATTTTTAAAATGGATATGAAATATTCCTCAGTGCTTCTGATGGTGAAGCCTAAAAGTGAGCAAGGCATAGATGATGTAGAAAAAAAATCCTGAGATTCTCACTGATGCGCAAGCAGATACTGGCCTCCAAACATTGGACCCAGAGCAAGCAAAATAGCAAAATGGGCGTGGTCAGCAAATTTCAATCATGCATATCTTGAAAGCTATTTCACTGTTGTTTCTGAAATTTTGGGATATCACTATTGGTCCTAAGGGCTATTTGCAAAATAAGTTTCATGGAAATCGGAGGGGGTGGGGGGGAGCTTTGTTCAGTTTCGCGTGGAATGACCATATAATTGTCCGTCAATGTATACTTTGTCCACCACAAGGGACGCTCGCTTACCTGTTCTTTTTCAGGATTGGCCGCAGAATTTTAAGACGTTCATTTATTTCATGTGGGAACTACTCCAAAGTTAGTGCCTCAAAGTTCTCTTCTGTTACTTTTGACCATTTTTTTGCTTGTAGTGTTTGAATTTCGCAATTATTGCACGGAAATTTTTTCCTGTGAGTGAGCCAAGATGGTGAACTCTGTGGAACGTTATTGAGTCTACAATGTCCGATTTGATTTTAAACTTGGAACACATGAAGTCTTTTAATAGAGATTCTGGATTGTCCAGTGTATTTTCGGGGATGCCGGAGAAGATTAAATTATCGCACATGCTTCTAGTCTGAATATCCAGGATGGTTTCTTTCATTAATTTTTTTTCTTTGATTACCGTTTCTTTCTGGTTTGTGAGAGTAGTTGCCGATGTTTGAAGCGCTGCATTGTGTTTTTGGAGTGTGTCGACTTGAAGGTGCGTGAATTCCAGACTGGTGCATAGTTCTTTAAATTCCTCATGCAAATATCCCAGGACATCTAGTTTCTTATTAATGGATTCAAAAACACTGACCTCAATTTCCATGGTGAGTAGATTATCGGTGCTGGTTGAGGAATTGGTCTTTTTACTTTTCGCCGGCTTGTCAGATGGTTGATGTGAAGTGTTTTCCATAGCGCAAAGACAGTAGTAGTCATTAATGAGTCTTTCCAAGTCCTCCAGGTCTGTTGGGAAATGCGTATTTTCCCGGATACGTTAATGAGGTTTATGATTTTTTTTCCCCGAGGCCTTTAGTTTGTTGTTTGCTGTCGAAGTGGGACTTAGCTGCTGTATGCCACCATGATGCATTCACCTCCGTTGCTCCGTAGCTAACCTCACCTTGTGATCTCAGAGCGCACGCATTACCTCTCAGAGTATCAGCTCATCTTAAGAATCTTGGGATTCTTTTGTTTGGTACCATAAAGTACTGTATTTTTGGCCAAAGTTTGAGCAAAATCCGAGAGGTGTCATGTACATGGGTGGCTGAGTTGACTTGGAATGACCCTAATGCTAAAAAATACACCTGGTGGAACATCTTACCACCATATTGGTTACTTAGGTCTGTTATATGATTGGGTATTACAAGAGCATCCCAGACAAGCTGAGTTTTTCAGCAGTAATGATGGCAAGGGCTTCACCCATCTGTGAAAGACTGCATAGGTAAATGGCCTAACAATTTAAGAATAACACTTCCCAGAATAAAATTGCAAATAATTTGGGAATTTAATCATATATGATACATAATATCATAGAAAGTTCAGAGAATCTTGGGTAATCTCTCCACGCAAGGGACATGGCCAGAGCCGATTTTGAATGGCCGTGATCTTCTGGCCCTCAGCCAGCACTGCATAAAAACAGACAGGATTCTGTGGTGGAAATCAATGTATGGGCTCCTGAACACTTCTGAAAGCTATTGACAGCGACCAGAGTTTGTTGCTGCATCCACAAATGCAAGTTAAAACTCTACCATGTGAAGATGAAACCATGTAGTAACAAGATCCAGAAATGCTACTTCCTTCTCTCGGTCAAAGCTCATTTAAGGTGAAGTGGAAAACTGTGGTGGCCTGATCAATCAAAATGTGAAATTCTTTTTGGAAATCTCTGGACTAAAGAGGAGAGACCATCCGGCTTGTTATCAGTGCACAGTTCAAAAGCCAGCATTTATGAAAGTATGGGGGTGCATGGGTAAACTTGCACATTGATGAAAACACCATTTAAGTTGAATGGTCTGTGAGCAATGTATGCAGCCATGAAGACATCTTTTTCAGGGAAGGCCCCCTTGCTTATTTCAGCAAGACATGCCAAACACCACATTCTGCACATTTCACAACATGGCTCCATAGCAAGAGTCCAGATGCTAAACTAGCCTGCCAATGGTTCAGACCTGTAACCCACAGAAAACATTTGGCGCTTTATGAAACAAAAAAATATGACAAAGGAGGCCATAAAATGTTGAGCAGCTGAAATCCTACATTGAGCAAGAATGTAAAAATTTTGCTTTCACAACAACAATATTTGGTCCCCTCATTCCCCAAATGCTTAGTATAGTAAAAAGAAGAGATAAAGCAAAACAGTTGCTTAACATGCCCCTGTCCCAGCTTTTTTGAAATATGTTACTGGCATCAAATTCAAAATGAGCAATTTTTTTTTTTTGTTCAAAAAACTCAAAAATTTGAATAGCATTTGATATGTTATTCGGGTCAGTGACAAATAAGGGTTGACTAGATGACCAAATGAAAAATCTTAAACATGTTTTGAAAGCATGCATCAGGTTTGTTTAAATGTATATTTTGTATAAATGTTGGTTTCATGTCAATTGAAATGACATTAGCACCATTTTTTACAAAAAGTAAGACTGAATGCACCAGAAAATGTCGAGTGGTGTAACCACAAAAAAATGAGTAATATTTCATATTTTATACATCTAGGGTGTAAGTGTACTCATAAAAGTAATTACTTCATTTTAAAATATCACATGACAATAGAATTTATTGTGATTATCCATTAATTTAAAATTTTATGCATTTTTGCAATATTGAGCAGGGCACAATACTGAAAACACCTCTGTTTTCTAAATAATCTTTGACAAATTATGCAAAAATTGTGAAAAAAACATGCCATTACACTGCAATAGAGGGTGACATTTATTTCACATTAATTTACCTGTATATATATTTTTTATTTTTATGAGAAATACTGGTTACACTAGGTGACGTAAAGCAGTTATACCAACTGACCATGCTACCGTTAAAGGTCATTGCTAATTGAAGAAATTGATACCGAAAATCAAGCATAACAGTCAACAAGGTCTTCACAACTGTTTCATTTTATTTATTGCAGAAAAAATGAGAGAAATCATTAGGGGAAACTCATGTAAAAAAAACATCCAACTGAAATTGTCATAGTGAATTCATTTCTTCAGTTATGATTTTAGTGTTAAAAAAATTAAAGAAATCATCAGGGTAAACTCATGTTAAAAAAACAACTCCTGACAGAATTGTCAAAGATAGAAATTAAAGGTGTCACAAATAACTCAAAATGGCGGAAAGTTTTCAGATACAAAAATGGGAGTGGCTTCCATGGCTCGGTTTGTTTGGATCCACAGAATCCAAGAGAAAAAGAATTTTAGTTCCGAAGTTATTCCCAATGATGTTGTACCTCTCTATAGCTCCACCATTTGGCCAATCAAAGTAATTTTAATAAAGGATCCTCCTTTCTGTAAGGGTTTGGCCTTACAGCCCCTCCCCTGTTGCATTCTTTCACCTCCACCTTAACGGGCAACAGGTGCAGCCCGTTAGGGTGGAGGTGATTGCAGAAGTATAAAGTGCCTCTGCATTTTTAACCTGGTGTGTTGTTTGGTGCTGCTCCCTGCATTTTTAGCTCTGTTTGGTTTTAATTATTTATTAATTAAATCTTCTGTTATTGAACCAGCCGTGGCATTTGAGCCTTGTCTTTATTTAGGCCCATGGTCCTAGTGCCCGCCGGATTGCAGCTTGCATCCGGCGGGATAAAACCATGACACTTTTCCACATCCTTAACAAGACAGAACAGTTTCACGATGATATCTTTCAGCTAAAGTGAGTTTGTGGGCTACTGAATTTTGATTAGCTGATGTTGGCCTTGTTGTTTCAGCTAGTACTTTGTTCTTATCGATTTTAATCACAACCCTGAGCAACATGAAGCCTGCAAAACTTTAAATTGATTGGACTGTTGGTTTCAGAGTTTAACTATTTGTTTGCTATAGCACCACCTATGGAGGGATTTACACAAAATTCAGTGTGTTTGTGTCGTATAGCCTGTGGATGATGGATCTTAAAGCTTGGTGAGGATTGGACATGGCATTCAGGATTTACAGCTCCTATCTATAGAAGGCATGCCCTAATGTTTCATTGGTTTACTGTGGCTACATCCTTTAACTTAGCAAAATTCTTTATGCTGGGATTTTAGATCTTAGTCTGAAGATGCTGTGTACCAAATTTTGTGTAAATTGACTGCACCCTCTAGGAGGAGATAGAAATTAAATAATTATTTTTTATAAGTTATTGTTACTAAATCACAACGTTACTCTGACTTTAACCTTACATTCTTTCAGTCTATTACAGAAAAAAAAAAAGTGTGTGTATGCATGTGCGTGTGAGCGTGCATGTGCTTGCATGCATGTGTGTGTGTACCATTATTGTCTTTTTACATGGTAATTAGCCCTTGAATCAGGATCTGCATTCACTCGTGCTCTGTGATGAGCCGTCTTTTCTTTGCTAGAAAGTGGCATCTAATAATAGAAAAAGGGCTCATTTATAGTGTATTTATTATGATATAGCAGAAATGTAATGAATTGTATTTCACAGTTGTAAATTTTAGTCTTTGTAACGTTGGTCCTGTGAATTATTGGAGTTCTAGGCCTTAAAAGCGACTTTTCATGTACAACAGTTGCTGTCAACTTTAACACCCTCAATTCTGATACATTATGAAATTACAAACATATATTACATAACACTGTAAGTGAATAGAATACAAATACGCAATTTAAAATGAAATATTTCAAAAAACTTAATCTTACAGGTCTTTGATTATAAGTTTGATTAAGTGGATAAATCATCACTTTTTCAAAAAATATTACTCTGGGTACATGAAAATAATTCCACATAGTAAGTTAGTTCATATTGCATCCTTAAGGGGAGGAGAAACCTTTTGGAAAAAAATGGTCATTTTTGGTTAGAAATCATTCATACTTGGTGTATTGACAGTATATGACCTGAAATACACAAAAAATGAATTTGACCTAATTTGCCTAATTAGATCATGTGATTCAAGATGGCCGCCACCCCGATTTCACCATTATTTCTTCGCCTTATATCTCAGGACTGAAGCAAGATATTTGAATCAGGTTTTTTTAAAATTAGATTTAGTTATGTTTACACCTTCTTCTGAACTAGAATAAAGCATTTACACATAATACTAAAGATTTAGTAGGGTAAAAGAAGATTTTGCCATTTTTCACCCCCTCGATATGAAATATAAATCACCATAACTCACAGACCCAAAGTGCTAAACGAAAACTTTTAGTTCAGTAGACTTCCTGATATGTACACAGACTTCTGTCAAAATTTCACAAGAAAAGCTCCACAAATAAGTGAGATGTAGTGCCTTAAATGATAGCAATTGGGGCAAAAATCAGGTTTTGAGAAAATCCAGGTTAAAGTCAAAGTACACCTAAAAATCATTGTAACAGTCAACTTAGAACATTAAAATGCCCCTGAAGCATAAACTTCTCCCGCCTGCTCCCTCTGATTGTCCTGTTCTTGAGCAGATTAAAGTGATTTGCTCTTTCTTTTGGCTTTTTCAGAGTCTAGGTTGGCCTTCTCTGCCCCCCTAATGCGCGACGCATCCACCTGCTCTTAATTATGAATGATTAAACTTTTAATTAAGACCAAAATTAAAATTTTGATAAAAATTGTGAAAAACCTTAATTTTTTGGGTTTCTCCTCCTCTTAATCAGCATAATAAACTGCTGATTGGCCTCTAACAGAAAGGCTTGTACTAGATGTCAAATGTATCCGGTTACGCCATTTGAAATTTCATCTTAAAATCAAATTTGAGAGGGATTATCATGGACACCTGTACAAGCACGTGCCCTTACATTTCAAATGTAATTTTTAAAATAAATGCTCATCTTGGTAATTAAATGGTCAATGTTTTCCTGAGGTCATACCATTTGACATGTAAACCTAGGCACACCTGACCAGGCCCAAAAAATGTCAAATTATCTCATTTTTTAAAGAGAGTTGCTAACCTTGGCCTGCAGCAGTTAGGCCCATCAGGGGTCCTTCTTTGTGATATCATTTCCCGTCACATGATATTTTGCACAATATTAACAAAATGGCTCCTTGAATGGTGGTTACACCATGTTGACACTTCAAGAAGTTGACTTGGTGACCTGACATCCCCAAATTAATTATAATATTGAGAACAATGGTACTCCATTATTTTCATTTACTGTTAAATAGTTGAAATGTAAGATTATGCCAAACTAGTTGATTGGGTGTTTTATTGAAAATGTAACATTTTTAAGCAAGTTTAATACATGGTACAAAGTTTTTACGGTTACACCACATTGATATTTTTGCCTTCATACGCCAGATGTTCTCTCAAAATTCATTAAAACCAGAAATTTTAGTCTAGGTACTTAAAAAAGGAATGTACACATGTCACATGTACATTTATTTTTAAATTTTAAACCCTTTAAATTTGACCAAACCTTATGGACATTAAAAAATGAGCGTCACGTCATTGACCCATTCCTCAATTTTACAAAGAGAGTCTAACTTCTACCATCTGAGTGGTTTTTTTTAAATTTAAGTCTTTGCAGTGGCTGCATTTGGAGGTGTATACAAAACATGGACACACACTGTATAACAAGGCTATTGTTAAACAGCCTTAACTTTTTCATGCTGGGCAGTATGGGACAGTCGCTGAATATGTCTCTCAAGCTATAAGCTGTATATTTACATAAACACATTATCTTATGTTGGCGCCTGTGTCAAGTGTGCGTGCATTTAGAAGGAAAAACTGACGAGACTTACCAGGCTAAAAGTGTGGGAACTGTGCATGATCATGACCAGATGTAATCCTAAGATGCGAGTTTGATGATAGGCGAGGCTTCCACCAGCCAATCAGAGGTAACTTGAGTTGGGTGCTTAGACCCTGCCCCTTCGGGCAGCCCAAGACACCAGTATAGAAATAAACCCTCTCAGATTTTCTGTTCCTCAATTTTCCATTTTTCCCTGTGACAATGGGCTTTTTGGTCCATTATGGAATAAAGTGAGTGAGTGAGTACGTGATTCACGATCCTTTCACACTCAATATCTCAAGAATGGTACTCGCCATAACCTTCTAACTTTGCCCTTTCTCAGATATACAGTTGTGCTCAAAAGTTTGCATGTCCTGGCTGAATTTGTAAAATGGGTAACATGTTTTAAAGAAAACATGAATGGCCAGGCAAAACACATTTCTTTTATTTCTTATTGGATTCATATCCAACTGTAGGTCATGTAGAATGGCACAATCATCAAACAAAACATGGCAATGAGGGGAAAAAAATGAAATGAACCCTATTCAAAAGTGTGCATACCCTTAGTTCTTATACTGTGTATTGCCCCCGTTTAGCATCAATAACAGCATACATTCTTTGTGAGAGTTGTCATTGAGGCCCCTAATTCTCTCAGGTGGTATAGCTGCCCATTCTTCCTTGCAAAATGCCTTCAGCTCCGACAAATTCTTTGGTCGTCTTGCATGAACTGCACGTTTGAGATCTCAATGATATTGAGGTCAGGAGACTGTGATGGCCACTCCAGAACATTCACCTTTCTCTTCTGTAACCACTGGAGGGTCAACTTGACCCTGTGTTTTGGATCATTGTCATGCTGGAAAGTCCAAGTGCATCCCATGAGCAGCTTTTGTACAGAAGAATGCAAATTGTCTGCTAGTATTTTCAGAAATCATGCTGCATTCATCTTTCTATTAATTTTCACAAGATACCCTGTGCCTTTAGAGCTCACACACCCCCATAACATCAGAGAGCCACCACAGTGGGAATGTTATATTTTTCACTATGGGCCGTGTTGACTGCTCTCCAAACATAACGCTTATGGTTGTGACCGTAAAGTTCTATTTTTGTTATGAGGTGTGTCACAGTGTTGTCTGGCATATTTTAGGCAGGCCTTTTTATGGAATTGGCACAATAATGGCTTCCTTCTAGCAACTCGACCATACAGCTCACTGTTGTTTTAGTAACTCCTAATTGTGCTCCTTGAAATGACCACACCATCTTTTTTCACAACATCCTGTATTTCCCTTGAGGTAGCTTGTGGATTTTTCTTTGTGCCCTGAACAATTCTCCTGGCAGTTTGGGCTGACATCGTTCTTTCTTTCATCTCCTCTTAATCATGGACTGAACAGTACTGGCTGGAATTTTCAAGTCTTTGAATATCTTTTTATATCCTTTCCTATCTATAAAAAGTTTAATTACCTTGTTACAAAGGTCCTTAGACAGTTCTTTTCCGCTCCCCATGGCTCAGTGTCTAGCCAGATCAGTGCATCCACTCGGGAGCTAACAAACTCAATGACTCTACACAGACACAAGTTACAATTTAAAAAGCCACTGGTGTGGAACCCTAAATGGCCTTCTAAGCCTAAGTGTGTTACCTTGTGTCTGTATAACAAGGTCAAATGTTCAAGGGTATGTAAACTTTCGATCAGGGCCGTTTGGGTGATTTCAGTCATCAATATGATTTTAAAAAGAGCCAAACACCTATGTGATGATAAATGACTTCACATGATCACTATCATTGCATTAAAGTCATGTTTTTGCAGGATGAGCCACATTTTCAAAATAAATTGCAACATTTCAAAAATTCAGCTGGGGCCTGCAAATTTTTGAGCCCAACTGTAGTGTAGCACATGACCTGAATAAAATTTGGCTGAATCTGTGAATTTGCATCATGGAAAATTAATATGCAAAAATGCACCACATTGCACGGTCCAGTACAATCTAGTAGGACTGCACGGTGCTTCTATCAGTTAGCTTGCAAATCAAGCTAGCTGGCGGGTTAATAAAATTATTTGTGATTCAATCAAAGCCTGATAAAGGCTCGATTTCACCAATAGCTATGCTTGCGATGTTTCTTTTGTGTTTGTGGCTCAGTTGAAGTGTACTGCGCTTAGGTGTGCATTCCTTCATTTCACATCTACAGTAGCCAGCTAACTAGCTACAGGGCAATTTGAAAACTGTAGTGTTGAGCAGCCCGTTTTTCATGTAGCTCTGTAGCTAGTTAGCTACTAGTCAAATTATGCTGACTTGTTGGGAATAATTTAGGCATTACCTTTGCTTGCTAGCGACATTCACTGAACAGATCCTGAGTTTACAAGCGGCACTTCAGCCTCATTGCATTCTTAATTACTATGCAAAAAGACATACATTCAGGGTCCTGTACAATCCAGTAAGATCGTATGTAGCTTATTCTATCCAACATTCCAAAAATAGAAATTCAAAAAATTACCCCAAAATTGCAATTATACATTGATCTGACAAACAGAAAATATAATTTTGGGAAATTGAATTCGGTTTTCCAATTTTCTGTTTTAAATTTTTCATATGGAAAATTGAACTGATAAGCGTCACACGCACCCTTTCTGAAGTACTAAAACTTTTTATAAAAGAAAAAATAATATTTGTTGGTCAAACAATTGAACTATTTAATTGTTCTCTGTGGAATCAATCAATTTTGCTCTGATTATCAGAACTCATGACTTTTTTAAAGGTAACATCAGGAAGTTAATATTATTTCACAATGCCCTCAACCAACCGATATAACTGAAAAAAAAGTTAAGGGCGATCGTTTTCCCTCTCCAGCAAAAGAATGTCAACAAGACCAGCAGTGAATCTTCAGAGTATGATGCATGTCCTTCATACAAAGTAGCGCAATTTAAGCAATGAGGACCTTGAGTGTAACCGTATACAAACATATCCTACTTCAACATGCAGATATTCTGGTGGATCTAGGGCAATTTAAAAAGCATTCATTGATTCAAGTCCGGAATATGTCTTGAATACAAGCAATAAATTGCAGATAAATTTGCTCATGGACAAGCCGGGGTGAAGGCTGCCTTTGGTTTTTATTATATCTAACTTCTTCAATTGCCTAAGAATGATGGAACCTGCCTATTACCTCAAGCACTGACACATCTGCACATGAGAAGGAACATAATATAAGCTGGACAATAAGCACAAATCTCCTAGACAAAACACAAATTTTCCATTATTTTTTTGTTATTACTTTTAGTTTGTTCTCATGGCATAAAATAAACTGTGTGGCTTTTTTAGACAAACACACAGCACTGATTTTATCACCTTAATTTAAGACATTGTTCCCGCTTACTTCTCCTTTTCTCAGTATTGCTGACAGATGAACAAATCAGGGAAGAGTCTTGGTTATTTTTCTTGTGATTCATTTTTCTTCTAGATGTTATTGCAGCAAAAGTTGTAGAATTATTTAAGTTATGGATGTGAAAGTTAAGTTCACATTTGGAACTTTGGAGCTTTATTAATTTCTCTGAATGTAAGGTATAGTCCGAAAGGAAAAATTAATGACTGCAAAGCTTTAATATGCTGATGCAGAGAATATAAGCGCAACTCCAATCATTATCACCATGATTTAACTGTCATATCCATATTCCATATCTACAAGTGTTTTAAAGCCAATTCAAACACAAACATACATAAGCGCAACTCCAATCATTATCACCATGATTTAACTGTCATATCCATATTCCATATCTACAAGTGTTTTAAAGCCAATTCAAACACAAACATACACTATACAATCCTGAAGTTGTCTGCATAGATTGTTAGATGAACTCGACACTAGCCTCATCCTCTCACCTCGTGCCCAGGGTATACATTCACTGTTTGGATTATGATGTTATTATGTGAAACAACAATGGGGAATGGTGCTGGAATTCATTAGCGATCAGTTAATGCTTAAACCCCTGAATGAGCTCATCTGCAGGCCACTCATTACACAGCAAAATTGGCACGCTGTCACCGTGCCTGGCGAGCTCATTCCACGGTGGTCCTGTGAATGGGCAGGAGAGTTGCTAGGTTACTTGATTGGCAAGTGTAGAGCTGCTAGTTCAAGCATCTGAACGGACTCGAGATTTAACCTTGGATCTGGATTGATGAGGTTAGGAAAAACTCAGCCATCGAGCCCTAGAACACGGTTTTTAGCCCCGAAACTCCCTAAGGGGAATTATATTTGTTTCTCTGTTTCTTACTCTTGCAGCTGTTCTATTTGGAATTTCCCCTGAGGCATCCTTACAAAGAAAAATATGTTCTCAATTAATATTTTTAAAAGAGGAGCGCATTTTTATGCATATAGAAACACATAAAGAGTTTATAGAATTTTAAATTCCACGTAAGCAAACTCCATCATTCTTATTCTGTGCATGAGTCAGTCATGCTAGTCAAGCAGCCTGTATTAAAGCAATTTAAATTTTTCTTTCATAGAAGCAGTTTATCCTCAGTCACTGACCCAAGCTCGTTCTTGTATGCAGCTCATCCATCTTTATCAAGCTATGTGTCTCAACTAGAACCAACAGTCTCATACATGGACCATAAATACAATTTCAAAAACTTGCGTACTGCCTCCCCCTGCTGGACCATTTAAGACATAGATATCCTCTTTACTTAATAAAGTCAGAAAAGTGTCACATAATTGGCAATACCATCCCGGCCAAATGATTTTTTTGAATCACTGAATCAATATTGACACCTGTAATTAACTGGGAAATACATGAGGAGTAAAAAGTGAAAGCTAGGCTGATAAAGCATTTCTAACAATAAAAGAAAGGACGCAGCCACAGTTAGAAAAAAAAAATTCTGTACCATCAGAAATCTTTACGGGGCATCCCTTTTCCATCCACCACCCATCACTCAGCTATATGGGTGGTGTAGTCTAATGATGATCTACAGCCCATCAACCTTTCCAGAAGCCATAAGGTTCAGTGACTCTGTACAGAGCCTGCTTTTGACTGATACCTGCTGATATGCTGGATATCAAATAAAAGAGGTATCTGGGTGTTTTATTATCTGCTTAAACTGTTGGGGATTCCCCTATCCTGAATCTGCTCCTCTCCTAAACTTCGCAGTGATTGCAGACCACATGCTGTGAATCAGAAACACAGTGGAAAATCACTAAAAAGCCTATAGTCAGAGGTGTAAAGTCCGGGTTCAGAAAGTAAAAATCCTCCCAAGAACTTTATTCCAACCACCAGCATTTACTTCGGACAGGAGATAGAGACAATATGAGTGATCAGCTCATTCTGTGGGAGGGAGAAAAACTTGGCAGGACTTTTACTTTCTGACCCCTGGATTGTACACCTCTGCCTATAGTACAGTGCAGAGTTGTGACCTGATTGTGAAAGTCCTGTGTTGACGGTACCCTTCTGGCTGCAGATGGTGACAGCAGGGTTGACTGACAAGGCCTCCCAAGGCCTCCCAATGTAGCCTTATCTGATGTACTACATGACTGGCTGTTTATGAGCACAAAGACAAGGCAGTGTGATTGATTGCTCAGCGCCAGGGAGGCGACTCCTCCAGATATTATCGCCTGTGTTCTAATCATCAGTACAAGGCCTAGCAGCCAATAGTCATTAGACAGCCATTAAAGTTCAGATGCCCTCAGTGCTGCTGTGAGAGAACCAGGCAACTGAGCCCCCTTGCTCTTGACTGTAATGAAAATCTGGGCTTTGAGATAGAGATCTTGCAGCACAAGCTGGCAGGTCATTGAGGCTTGTTATTTGTTGTTTGCCAAGGTCTGATGGGATGCCTGACACTAAAAATTGAGTGGAGCTCTAAACTTCTGGGCAGGACCCAAGCATCACTTAGCCATCCTCAAGAAGATCAAAAAAAAAAAAAAAAAAAAAATTACTAAAAATAAAATCTTCCAAGGAGTTTCTGGGTGGCTCCCACAGTCAGACATTGAGTCTGAACCATTTCAGTGCTGGCAGCCAGAAAGAGTAAGATCTTTGTGGAATTGTTTCTCCGAATGGCTCATATCAGCAATTTGTGAAATATGGGTTTAAAAGTGACTATTTTTATCTTGTGCCTTGAAGAATATGTGTTTCTGCTTTCTGTCAAATTGAAAATGGACATTAAGACATGGAGTGCAAATAAAATCTCACTCAGAAAAAAAGAGGACAATTAAAATTCTTAAGTGATTCAGGGTCACTTAACATAACAAACAATGAAATAAACATGAATGCTCTGGGCTTCTGAACTATGACTCATATAGTATAAATGAAGGAAGAAAGTGTGAAATACTGTATTTTGTGCTATCTGCATTAACAATTCCAACATCTGTAAGGGGAAAGAAATGGAATGAGAAAATGGATTTATATGCTCTTTATTTAAACTTTTCTACTCCCAGCAGTAATTGAACCTTTGTTGCTGGTTTGTCTGTGTGAGCAGATTAATATCGTAAACCATCCATGAAATCTTCTGTATGATTGGCTTTCACTCTCATCTGTACTGTTAGCATCTTGCTGCCACCACCCGGCATTTTGGGGAAAAATCAAAGCCTTGCCCCATCTTGCTGGAACAAGCATCAGATTCTCTAATCCCTCTGGTTTGTGCACTCTTTGTGGAGCCTGTAAAAACATGCAGTGAGCAATCACCATCACTCTATTTTCATGTCTTGTAATAGCAACCTCAGTTTTCCCCATCCAGATTCTTGTGTTAAAAGCAACTAGGAGACCAAGTAGATGAGATGAATAGGTTGCCTCATTGTACAACCCCAATTCCGAATAGTTGGGACAAAGTGTAAATTTGAATAAAATCAAAATGCAATGACTTTCAGATCACAAGCCAACATGTTATTTACATTAGAGCATAGATAACTTTTCAAATGTTGAAACTGAGACATTTTACATTTTTATCCACAAAATGAGCTTATTTCAAATTTTCTGGCTGCAACAGGTCTCAAAAAAGTTGGGACACAGGCAAGAAAGGGCTAAAAAGCTATTAATATATAAGAGGATCAGCTGAAAGAACATTTAGCAAGTACTTAAGTTAACTGACATCAGTTGTGTAGCATGATTGGCTATAAAAGGGATGTCTGAGAGAAGCTGAGTCTCTCAGAAGTAAAGATGGCCAGAGGCTCTCCAACCTGTGAAGGCTTGCGTAAAAAAATTGTGGAATACCTTAAAAACAATGTTCCTCAACGTCAAGTTACAAAGGCTTTGAAGGTTTCATCATCGACATTGCATAACATCATCAAAAGAGTCAGAGAAATTGCAAAAATCTCTGGGCGTATGGACATGGCCAAAGACCTTTACTGGATGCCCGTGATCTTCGGGCCCTCAGACGCCACTGCATCACTCACTGGCATGATTCTGTCATTGACATTACTAAATGGACCCAGAAATACTTCAAGAAACCATTGTCTGTAAACACAGTCCGCCATGCTATCCACAAATGCCACCTAAAATGCTATCATGCAAAAAGGAAGCCATTGTTGAGCATGAAGCACCACCATGTTCTGTGGGCCAAGGCTCATTTAAAATGGGCTGTAGCAAAGGGGCAAAGTGTCCTGTGGTCAGACGAGTCCAAATTTGACATTCTTGTTAAAAATCATGGGTGTCGTGTCCTCCGAGCTAAAGACGAGAAAGACCACCCCTCCTGTTATCAGTGTTCAGTTCAAAAGCCAGCATCTCTGATGGTATGGGGATGCATTAGTGCATATGGTGTGGGACACTTGCATGTTTTAAAAAGCACCATGAATGCTGAAAGGTATATAAAGGTTTTAGAGCAACATATGCTCCCCTCCAGACAACATCTATTCCAGGGAAGGCCTTGTGTATTTCAGCAGGACAAAGCAAAAACCACATACTGCAGCTATTACAACAGCATGGCTTCGTAGCAGAAGAGTCCGTGTGCTGAACTAGCCTGCCTGCAGTCCTGATCTTTCACCGATTGAGAATATTGGGCCCATAATTAAACGAAAAGTCCATCAAAGGTGACCCAAAACTCTCCAGCAGCTGGAAGCCTGTATATAACAAGAGTGGGATCAAATTCAAATGGCTAAACTCAAGAAACCTGTCTCCTCAATGCCCAGACGCCTCCACTCTGTAAAAAAAAAAAAGGGGATGCTGCACCATGGTAAACAGGCCCCTGTCCCAACTTTTTTGAGACCTGTAGCAACCATCAAATTTGAAATGAGCTCATTTTGTGGATAAAATTGTAAAATTTCTCAGTTTCAACATTTGCTATGTTATCTCTGTTCTATTGTGAATAAAATACTGGCTGGTGTGATTTCAAAGTCATTGCGTTTTGATTTTATTCACAATTTATAATTTGTCCCAACTATTTCGGAATTGGGGTTGTATGTAGTGTCAGTACCACCATATATTCTGATGAAAGATTCTGACTATAACGACTCTAAGTTGCCCATTGGTATGAATGGATATAAAAAAATGTTACGGGCTTTGATTTCTACATGTGCTTAGAAGAGTATGGTGGGTGACATGAGATAGCTAAAAAATTGCTGAAAGCGTAAGGCAAAAAAGAACCAAACAAAATCTGACGATCACAGCATTGATATTCTTTTAACCCCTCTGCACAGATGCAGATGCCAGCGGACATGGAGCTGCTCAATATATGTATGCAGTTACACTATTCTATCACTAGGTGATAGAATACCACCCAGGATCAGTTATTGAATATTCACTAGCAAGCCAAGCTCGAACACAGTTTACAATATGGACGAGTTAAATCCCATCCTTGTTTCTCAGTAATTGCATGAATTTAACTCCTCTGCTAAGCCTGATGTGCAAACTGCTCAATATACTTGCCCATATTATCTATCCAGCAGTTCAAAAAATTATCTTCTGCAACAGAAAAAAATCACTGTCCTTCGTAGTAACCACTTCAGCAGGATGTTCCATAAGCCCTGGTGGCCGGCGATTTTGCCACCTACCCAGTCCTCTTCCGCCGGCTACTTTCCTGACGAATTTAACAGTTTTAGGTGAGTTTTGACTCGTTTTATTTTGAGAAGGCTTTTCAGTTGGTCTACTGATTTTCTCATTGCTGATGTATTCAAACTTTGTTCTAAGCCGTGCTGTGATTACTTGAGGACAATTTCAATATCCAATAACATTGCTTATAAGATATGAACTCCAATAATTCTACTTCCCTCCTCTTCACATCACTGTATTTTCTGAAAATATTCGCATTTTACTCGGTAGCTAGTCGAAAAATGCCACCCTTAAAGAAGAAGGCAGTGTCTAGCAGGCAAACATTACTGATATCCAGTGGTTAAAGTGGGATTTGACAGGTGGGGGAACCCTAAAATTCAGTGTTGCGGCGCAGTGGGGGACAATGACACAAATGATTGCAAATAACTGTATTCGCTTTATTTTTGGCCCATTGGGACTATGATATTGAATTTTCGTATTTACATAATCAGGAAGTGGGCATAACAAGAGAAAAGCAGTGATGGATTTGGCTGAAAACTTGCAGAATAATGGGAAGTATGAGAGTGAAGCTATTCTACGGTTACAGAATTTTTCATTTCCCAAAACAGTAAATCAAAACTATTACATAATTGCCAAAATGAACAAGTAACAGAAATCTATGAATCTTTTTGTGATTTCAAGACACTGTCCTTACACTGCACACATAAACCATATTCTACTTCCAAAATGATCTGATTTCCAATGCAAAATTATGGCTAGATGTATCAAGATGGATCTCTAATAATTTTATGCTCTAGTGCAGTTAGGTACTATGCTTTTGGGAAACGCATCCCTGGATTGTACAGGACGCCAGCATAATAGAGCTTGCTTGCCAGCTACATAAAAAACCTGTTGCTCACGCAATGATTTTCAAGTAGCTCTGCCGTTAACTAGCTGGCGACTGTAGTTGACAAAGAAAGATATGCTCAAGTAACGTTACTGCTGAGCCAGAAACACAAACCAACATTGCTCACATAACTATCTGTGCAATTGAGCCTTTGACTGAATCGCTAATAATTTTATTAATGCAGTAGCTAGCTGGTAAGCAGCCTAGTTTGCGTTTTGCACATAGCCTAAAGCAGCTAACGTTAACCTTTTTTAAATTTAAATTCTTTCAGTTGGCCGGTTTGAATTGTTGAATATTACAAAACTTCACCATCGACTTTAATTTAAGTTAATCTACTTACTTTGGCAATAAACGCCGTTTCAAACATTGACAATTCCTCGCAGGCTGGTACCCGACCGATGCACTCATTCAAATGAAATAAAGCATACGATACAGCTGCGTTTTAGTGAAGGCGGGGCTAGTAGAGACTGATGTTGTGCTCTGATTTGTTGAGCATCTTCGTGCTTTTTAGAGAGTGGCAGGCAGGCTGTAATTGAAAGCAGCATGCGAAAATGATCTGTAGTCCGCGGCGCTACTGTGAAGGCGCTTTCACACTGGACGCGAAACAAATTTTTTGCGGGACAGATTACACTCAAAGTGAACGCAAAGACGCGAATACACGCGTTTCGCGTGTATTTGCGTCTTTGCATTGACTTTGAATGTAATCTGTCCTGCGAAAAATTCGTTTCGCGTCCGGTGTGAAAGCAGCTTTAGTCAAATAAATACGTATTTCAATTCAAACTAAGGTGGTGGAACGCAGTTCCGGACCGTTCCGGCCCACTTTAACCCCTGCTGATATCCTTTGTAGAGAAAGGCAATTTTCACGCTATAAATTGATGAGATTTATTTCTGTTGAGAGATTGGCCCATGAGCGATGATAAAGTAAAGGCCCATATTTTCATTTAGAACAGTAGCCTTCTACCACATTGATTTCCCAGTGTTAGCCCGAGGACACTCACAGCCACTATTCGATCTTTACACGTTTCAAATTTCCAGTGATAAAAGTCTTAAGGGTATTGAATCGACGCACAGTGTCGAAGAAACCTGCGATGAAACGATGGAAAATGTGTAAATTATTACCACATTGTGGCTGCAAGTGTGCTCATACATTCTTCACACGTACTCCGTAACCAAGCGTTGATTCACTCATTTGCAAAGACTAGGCGGTATACCTAATGCCTGGTAAATTTGTCCTTAGCTTCCATTCCTGTTCATTTAATCAAAAAAGCTATCAAGCATTTTTCTTGATGAGGACATTAAACTACAATTGTCTGTTGAATATTCAAAATCCCATAGTTCGTGAGACAGCACATATTTAGCTGGACGAAGGCTGTAATGCACATTTTTGCGCCAGTGTTCACAGTTCAATATGCTCAAGATGTTTCGCATTTAAATTTTTTTTTTTTCTTTGAGGACATTGAATATTGAAGTGCCATCTAAAATAAATTACACTGCTAAGAAAATGCTTTGATAAGCACTGTAATTCATGGTAATTTTTTGGATCAATGAATTATTTGGATTAATGCCATCCTTACAAGATTGCGTGTTGGGTATTATGTACGTTGCTAGTGTCACCTGTCAGTAATCTTTTTTTCCATTAATAATTTCTTTATCATTACAGGCTTATGTAGCAGTCTTGATTATAAAAATTAAAAAACTGTTCCATTCTTTCTTGGGTGATCTTTTACGGGAACCGATT
Organism: Gymnothorax javanicus; assembly: GCA_029692085.1. Taxonomy (NCBI): domain Eukaryota; kingdom Metazoa; phylum Chordata; class Actinopteri; order Anguilliformes; family Muraenidae; genus Gymnothorax; species Gymnothorax javanicus. The sequence goes on along the minus strand of CM056195.1, from coordinate 87,608,781 downwards.
GAGTGCAATTATGCAAAAAAAAAGAAGGAAGGAAGAAAAAGCATGAGGCTCCACAGCTCTGATGGTCTACAGGCTACAGAAGATCCGTCAGAAAATCCGGGGCATTCTGGTTGAACAGGTTAATTCTTGCTAAATTAAACAAACATTTTGCCCCCTGTTTAATGATGTTGATTTGGGGTGGGGTGAGGTCCAAATTTGAAATCTGTGAATTTATCAGTACTTAGTGTAGGCACATATATTTTGTATGCAATGATGCAACATAATTTACATATTTCAAGTTTAGCAAAACCAGTTTATCAGCTTATATTTATATTTTTAATGAGACATATGCAAAACTCACTTTTTCAGTAGTGCTTGCCAACCCAATAACTGTGATGTAAATGAGTGATTTCATATTTTTTTCCTTTACCTGATTAAGAAAAAAATATTCCATCAATTAAAATAATTTAATTTGTTTGAGGTGACTTTCAGGAAGGCTAAATGATAAGCTAATGAACAAAAATTGTTTTGTGTCATATCTGCGATTTGTTTATTTGCTACAATGTAAAAATAGGATCAAGGGTCCCGTAGCTTACTGGCAAGCAGTCTTTCAGCGATGATACAAGTTATGAAAATTTCATGTGAAATTTGACATTTGAATCAATGAAAATCAATGTCAACGTCACAAAATAAAAGTTCAATAACATTTATAAGACCTGCTGTAATACAATCCTAAGCTCTGAAGCAGTTTTGGTGATATATGTCAATATGTATTCAATATGTCAATTGAGAACTTTAAAGGTCACAGAATGTCAAGTTGTGGTCAGAAAATGGACTTCATATATGACTTTTTAAATGCCTCTATACAAACCTTGGCTCAATCTGTGACCATTTTGGTGATACAAGTCATTGTAATTTCACTGTGGACTTTGACTCTCAAAGGTCACTGACAGTCAAGTTGAATGTCACCAAATGAAAGTTCATAAGTGACTTCCTAGATGTCAGTAACACAAACTTAGGCTCCATCTGTGACCGTTTTAGTGATACAAGTCATTGAATTTTCACTAGGTCACATTTGACCTTTGAAGGTCAATACAAAGGTCACCAAATGAAAGTTCACATATGACTTCCTATATGTCTGTAATACAAACCTAGACTCCATCTGTGACCGTTTTGGCAAGACAAGTTTTGTAATTGCATTATGTCAAGTTTGACCTTCAAATGTCATCAACAGTCAAGCTGAATGTCACCAAATGAAAGTTCATATGTGACTTCCTATGTCAGTAACACAAACCTAGGCTCCATCTGTGACCTTTTCAGTGATAGAAGTCATTGAATTTTCTCTAGGTCAAGTTAGACCTTCGAAGGTCAATATGAAGGTCACCAAATGAAAGTTCATACATGACTTCTTATACTTCTCCAATACAAACCTACACTCAATCTGTAACGATTTTGCAGATTTAAGTCATTGAAATTTCGCTGTTTGGCCGTTCAAGGTCACTGAAGGTCAAGTTCAAGGTCACCCAATGAAACATCATACATGACTTCCTATATGGCCACAATGCAAACCTAAGCTCTATCTGTAATAGTTTTGGTGATAGAAGTCATTGAAATTTCACTATGTGAAATTTGACCTTCGAAGTTCACCGAAGGTCAAGTTCAAGGCCACCAACTGAAAGTTCATGTATGACTTCCTATACATCTCCAATACAAACTAAAACCATCTGTAACCATTTTGCTGATATAAGTCATTGAAATTTCACTGCGAAGTTTGGGCATTCAAGGTCACTGAAGGTCAAGTTCAATGTCACCAAATGAAACTTCATACATGACTTCCTATACGCCCGCAATACAAACCTAAGCTCTATCTGTAATAGTTCTGGTGAAAGAAGTCATTGAAATTTCACTTTGTGAAGTTTGACCTTCGAAGGTCGCCGAAGGTCAAGTTCAAGGCCACCAAATGAAAGTTCATACATGAACTCCTATAAGTGTTCAATGCACATATGTTCCCAATCTTCAATATTTTCAAGCCAAACTCGTCCACCTGGGGCGTTTCAACAGAATTCTAAGTGCATCATTGTAAGCCACCCGTAGTTTGTTGAACTTAGCCTTACTGTAGCTGCACCACAAGTGGGCAGTATACAGTGGACTACAACAGGCTTTAAACAGGGCAATTTTCACACTATCAGAGCACATATAAAATTTGCGTGCCAACATATTCGTTTGTGAATACAATTATGACTCCGGTCATCCCTGATGATGTGACCTAGGTACTTGACCTTTTCCACAACAGTTAATACATTGTCTAACAAGAGGAATGGGAATGGGGGGGGATTTTCTCTTCTGATCCTCCGTAGTCTTTACAATCATAACAACACTTTTCTTAGAGTTGAACTTTATCTCAAAGTGTTCTCCATAATCTGAGCAGACTCTGAGAAGTTGCTGCAGACCACCCGAATAGGGAGACATGATGACTAAGTCATCAGCATACATTAAATGACTGATTAGCCTTTCTCCCACCATGCAGCCAGTCCTACATTCTTTAAGCCTATTAGAGAGCTCATTCATATACAGATTAAACAACAGAGGTGACAGAATTCCCCCCTGTCAAACACCGTTTGTCACTAAAAAGGGTTCAGATGTAATATTACCCCACCTCACCTGCATTGTTTGATGTGAGTACCAGAAATATTAAACCCGAATTAAATAGGGAGGGACCCCTCTTTCTTGTAATTTCACAAACAGTTTCCCCTGATTAATGCGGTCAAAGGCTTTAGAAGCATCTAAAAAGCACAAGAACATGGTAGAGTTCTGTCTTCTGTACCTACTGACAGCCTCCTTCAAGGCATAAATACCCAGGTCAGTGCTATGTTTATTTTTAAATCCAAACTGGTCATCAGAGGTAATTATGTAGTTCTGTAGCCTATCTAGTAGGATTCTTTCCAACACTTTTGAGATTACTTGCCAGAGCAATGGGCCTGTAATTATCAATGCTTGATATCTTCCCTGTTTTATCCTTAACTACCAGCACCAGCAATACTGACAGCATGGAGTCAGGTAGTATGCTATGCATCAACATCCCAGAAAAGCATAAGGCAAGTAAAACAGAAACTCTGTGCCTAGAGAATTTCAAATGCTCTGCTGTAATCGGATCAAGGCCGCAAGATTTACTTAAAGCCAGTTTCCCAACAGCATAACTGACTTCATCAGGCCTAATAACCACATCATCATGGGGAACATCACCAATACAAAAATCATCACTTTTAACGCAGTTAAAAAGCTCCCTGTAATGACTTCTCCATAATTCTGCAATATTTACACTGCCAGTTGCTCCTTCGATATTGGAGGGCAAAGGTATTTTGCTATCATTCATAATCTTTACCTCTTTCCAAAAATCTTTGACATCATTTTGCTGCAACTTTCTGGCCACAGAATTTGGTCTCAGTGTCTGTTCATTTCTCTTAATAAACCGCACTGCATACTTGAACCGAGCGACAGCTTTCTTCTTATTTTCACACTCAGGTCCATGTCTTAATTTGTCAGAGTTAACCCAGTTCTTAAAAGCTTCTCTGGCCAGCTGGTGAAGTTCATCCACATATTCGTTCCAGCCTGGCCCAAAATTATGCCGTTTACAAACTTAATCTCTACCTGGAACCATTTAGCGTCCACAGGCGATTTGGCCCATTCTCCATAAGACCCAATGTTAAAGTACAGCAACCCCACTAGACCCACTTCCGTTGATTCAATCAAAATGGCACTGGCACTGTACATAAAGTATATCAAGGTGAGTTGATTGCCAGATATAGAAAAAAAGTTATCAGACAGTTTTTGAGAAATAATTTTTTGAAACTTGAAGTCATATCTTTTAACATTGTTAATATATTCCCTGACCTCAAGTTTGACCTTTCAAAGTCATCTGAGGTCAACTTTGACATAGTCGATGTATAGGTCATATATGACTTCCTATATGTCGATAATACAAACTTAATATCTATCTGCAACCATTTGGCCTCCACAGGCCATCTTGCATATTCATAAAGTACAGCGCCCCAATAGACCCACTTCTGTCAATTCAATCAAAATGGCGCTCGCACTGTACATTGATGGTACCAAGGTAAGTTGATTGCCTGATTTAGTAAAAAATTTATCAAACAGTTTTTGAGAAATAATTTTTTAAAATTTCTCAGTCCTATCTTTAACATTGGAGCCAAAATTTCAAGGGCCCATAAAACGGACAAAAATGATTCAATCAAAAATCCGAGAAAAACGTCTGGAGATATGGTCTAGTAGTATGTTATTGCAAATTTACACCAAAATTCATCAGGCCAAAAAAAGATAAATAATGTTCCGGACACGGACGCCGGACGCCACACCACGACAATTGCTTATCGGCCCATAGGGCCGGTAAGCTAAAAAGCTGCATGAAAATGCTCTGTGTGTAGATTCCATAATTCTTGCCAAGGGTTGAATGCAGTTTTTAGCAATGATATTGCAGCAGTTTTCTTCTGAACTTATTCAAGTTATTCCTTGAATCTCTACATTGATATGATAACAGATCAGCCACAGACATTTAAACAAAGACGTAATCATAAATAAGAACTGAAATGTTGAAATGAAAGTGTAATTGTTAGGTTATGTTAATTACTTTATACAGTTTGTTATACTACAGGACAGGTTACCAATGTGAAATAAAGAATAAATATCAATAAAATAGAAGAAATGCTTCAAAGAAATAATTGCTGTGGTGTTCAAGTTAATTTATGCTTGCTTTTAGTACTAAATGTGAGATTGTTTGTGGCGCTAGTTAGTATTGTGATTGAAATAGAGGCATATTGCTTGATTAATTATAGAGATTCAACTTTTAAAAAAATACTGAAATTTGACCAGAAAATCCTAACATTTTACTCTGAAAAATTATTGCACTCAGCTGTCTAAAGTGCAGTAGTGCCAAAATGCACTTAAAAAAAAATTTCCGAGGGAGCATACCGAATGACCCCCCTACAGGCCAAGTAGCGGTGTGGCGCCACATGTAATCTTGATTAGCTACTTTTAAAATTTAACCCGCTGCTTTCATTTCTTGGGAATTCTCTGCATCAGCTATAGTGAGCCAATGGTATCCCAATTAAGTAGTAAAGAAAAATCAGTTTTCTGAAGCGAAAAGTCGACATGGTATTGATACTATGTCATTCTACTACCAATTATAGTCATCACATATCAAAAACGCGTAATTCCCTACTGTGGATTTCTGTGTAAATTCCTCCATCGACGAATTCAGTGCTCCCTTATATCCGCTTAAGTACTCTCATTGATTAGCCACTGACTCAATTGCTTACTTAGGCTCATCTGCGTAAAGCACAGTTATAGTTCATGCCCACGTAAAACTTCCCTGGTAATAATCTACTGATTGGCACGCTTCCTATCCAATTCCAGAGAGTACAAACTTTCCACAGTAATGGCCTACCGCCCGGATGACGTCATGTAAAAAACATGAATAATCATCACGTGATGCGATTGTCGGGCAAGCATCGCGTATCTGCCATAGAGAACCATTGAAAACAAGATGCATTAAACTGCTTGTTATTCGTTTTTTCTCCATGGAATGAAGCGGAAATGCGTGCTCAAAGGTAGTTTAAAAATAGAATTTCTCCTCCCGAGGCATATATCGATGAATATTAACTGATTACACTAAACGGTAAATTTAGTCACACTCCTCCCTTTCTCCGTCCCTGGCTGAGACTGAAGTCCAGGTAACCTGGTTAACCTGCTGCCTTCTGATACGTGTGTAGACCCACCAGCAGCGATAGGTGTACAAAACTCCTTTAGTAGTCTTCACAAGCTTTGTTCCCTTACCTAGCATTATTCTTCAACATCAACATATTTTCCATACACTGCGAGGTTTGAAATAAGCGGTATTGCATCACATTTGCGATCTAAAAATGCCTACTTCCGAACCAAAATGAACAATACCGGACAAATTAATCGCAGCCGCTGCGAAAGAAAATCCGAACAACATAGGTGGAATAGCTTCAAAATCTAGCATAGAATCATACAACTAGTGTATTATCAAGTAGGTTTACGAACTGTTACCAAGCTAGCTCGCCGTTACAAACCTGTCACAGGGGTCACAAGTTAAAGTATGAATATGAAGTCTTCCTCGTTATCCTGCCGTGATTCGAGCATTGAACACATTGCTTTGGCATTTCTGTAGCTGGCTAAGCGCAAACAAAGAAAGGGTTGTTATTGTCATGGTTTTGCCTCCGCCTGCTGAAGACAACAAGCCTGCGGGCACTGGGACCGGACCATGTACCCAAAAAGTGGTGAAAGGTCTTCGGCCACCGAAAATTTAAATTTGATATATGTTCTAGGGACTGCTTTTGATAAGCATTTTAACATTAGTTCTGTGAACAGCGTTTCGACAATAAAAAAAAACATTTACGGAGTTACTATTTTAGCCACTTTGCCAGTTCTTATGGCCAGCCTCGAAAAATCGGGAAAAAAACGAGTATGCATGATCACGTGCACCCGTGACGTAAACTCGGGAATGCACCTGACATTTTCAAAGCTTGGCGGTGTGTATTCGCGCAATATTTTATATATAAAAATTGTTTCAATACTTGAAATGCCAAGTCGATGCATCGTGGGGGGTTGTAGCAAAACAACCAAAGACGCGGTAAGCCTACACACTTTCCCCAAGGATAAGGCTCAAAGACAACTTTGGGCCGCGAAAGTGAGGCTAACTCGAGCCAAGTGGCATGGACCTAGTGAGTCTAGTTTAATCTGCAGTTACCACAACCAGGACACTGACTTCGACAGCGGGCTCCACAGCGCTTTTAATATGGGGAGAAAGCGAATATTAAAACCTCATGCGATTTCTACGGTGAAGTTTGGTACTTTGACGTTGAATCGAGGTGAATGTAGCAGAGAGCTACCAAGAAGAGGGGCAGCCTGAGAAGCTGCTAATATATTTTCGACAGCAGTCACTAGCTATGTTTCCATTTAAATTTGAAGCAAATCTTGTGAAAATTCGATAACGTTTCCCTCAAGCCGTTGAGAGCAAATAAACAACTCTAAGTAGGCCGTGATGTGCGTGCGTACCTATGTCAGATAAACACATACCAACTTCCTTGCTAGGCAACCTCAAATGCGAAAATGGAGAACGGTCAGACTGTGTTTTCAGTCTGGCATTGCCTACTGTTCATGACCGCACCCCTCGATCGTGCTACTGATCTTGGATAATCTCAAAAAAAGCACTTTAGCGCTAAGTGAACTATATGCGGAAGTTGAATATGGACAGTTTAGAGTTACACGGTCTGAGAAAGCACATGGCTACTTATGCAGAATAACGTGCATTAAGTAGCCATGTGCCTGCTCTTTATCGGAGCCAACCCTCCGCATCAGCGTTTATTAGAAAAATGTGCTTCCATTTCAGATTATGCATTAAGTCTGTTTCGCAAAAGTGAGAATCCACCTCAAGCGAGCGTAAAAACGTTTTTTTTTTTTTTTTTGCGCGAATCAGAGGCCACGAGCCACGCCGGCTCAATGCGCCGTATTTGACGGCTAACTAACGCTAAACCTGCTGCTAATATGAAAACCAGCGACGTGCACACCTTCATATCTCACAACTGAGTGACTGCCTTGCAATAATGAATAGCTATGAAATCACATAGGTTCTCATGTTCATATAAATCTAACGGAGGAAACGCTGTAAATAACAAACCGGTCATTGTTGCCCAGTCTCGCTTCAGGATCTTCCCTGTCATCATGTACTCCAGGAATGCCTTGGCTTTCCTCCAAGCCATCATCGGATGCCTGCGGCTCGAACATGTACGGTTGAATCCCTCTTTCTTCTGCCTGTCCCTCTTCAAAATCAGACAATTCCGCGCCTGAAATATTCTCTTCTGCTGATTGCTCGTCATACATAATTGTAGACTGGCCTTCTTTTTTTGAACAATGTTAGTCAATTTAATTTGACAGGAAGCGCGATGGGTATAGGTCAGGATTGTATGCAGGATCTATGAATGCCGGGTTGGGGGCAGGGCTGAGCGTTCCCGAGTATACGTCGCACCCCAACTGCGGAACAGTTGTGAAAAAAAAACAAACAAATTTTTAGGGGCGTTCCCAAAAATAGTCGTTTTGTATAGATTTCTGCATTATAGAATGATTTTAGGCAAAAACATGGTCATATTCGAATTCAGAAAGAAAATTTACATAAAATAAGTTTGACTTATAGTTCCGTGGCTGAAAACCTTTAAGGGACCCACACGCACAGGCTGAGTAAAAAATAGATATGTTTAATAAAACTGGTAAAACACAATATAAAACACAGGGGAGCAGCGGCAAAAACAACACAGGGCTCACGCATCAGAATGCAGCTGCATTGCCAAACTGGCAGTGCAGCTCTTAAATACTATTCCCTTCACCTTCACTTCAACAAGCAACAGGTGTGACTCGTTGAAATGGAGGCGAAGACAGCAGGAGGGGGGAGGGACTGCAGGGCAGAACCATGACAGTTATTGTCGCGGTTTTGTGTTATCTGGACTGCCCCTTATCTGTGTTTCCCCGTTAGCTGTCGATGGTGAGGTAAATTTTTTTTTTTTTTCAGAGCCATTGTTGCTATTGCTGGGTCTGCTCTGCCTAGCCAGGAATGCATTTCTCGAAAGAACAGGTGCTAACTTACATAGTTGGAGCCATTGACAGTGAATGGACGAACTACATAAGTAACATTGCCTCCTCTTATTCGCTTGCCCGACTTCCGGGTTCAGTGAATGATGTTCAGCTTACACACGGGCTATTCTTATATATCGGGCAGGTCCCCATTGAAAGACATTGATTGGACCATCAGAAAAGTATTTAAACCTTTGCGAAACAGCAAGGTAGGTTGTATTCTCTTCATGTTGCATGCTTTTGCATGACTGAAAATGACGCGATTGCACAGAAAAATAGACTTCCAAAACTGGCCTGAAGTGCTCGATCACATCTACGGGATTTAAATGAGATAAGGACTTTGTTTCAGTCCATGTCGAGTTGAACTTGGTGTCATACTTATCTGCACCTTAGTACTTGTAATATTTCCTTTTTTCTGGATTTCTTTCCTCCGATTCAGACTCATAGTCACTCATCTTTCTGTTCGCGTTTGCCTCTCTCAGCAGATGACAGTTTGAAACAATAGATTGCAGGAGAAGTTAAAACTTTAATAAGGTATTTCATTGATTGGCAAGGGAATGACCAAAAACTACAGGCTTTGCATCTACACCGAAATTATTACCCTCAGAATCGTCGCTATTCGAGGTAGAAGCACACGTAATGACGTTCAGAGAGAATTTTCTTCTCATCAAAAAGGGCGATTTTTACAAAAAAAAAAAAAAAAATTTTAAAAGATGTGGGGAAAAGGCACAGAGATCATGAAGATGCGATTTTTAAAGTAAAAAGTCGTGTCTCACTTCAAAAACGTGAGGGTTGACAGATATGTTGACAGCTATATGACAGATGCCTGTCTTTGTTCCCAGTTTAGATTCCTTTGTTCTCCAGCCCTTGTTCCCAGCCTCAATTTTCTGTGCCCTGCATACACATATCTTAGGTTTTCTTTCTTGTTTAATCCTGCATTAAACTCTTGTTTAGACCTCTAAAGTCTGCCCTTTTCTCCGTTCCTGAGGCTACCATGACAGTTGCATTTTATGGCACACACATGCAATTCTGATTTGAAATGAAGAAGTTGTACTGCCACAGAAATGTATTAGTTGCAAGCAGACACATTTGTTTCCTCCCTCCAATTTCAATAAATGCATTGTTGAATCGGCGATTATCACTATGAACTTAATGGGATTTTGCCATCTAGCTAGCAGATCCACTCCTGTAATTGAAGATGGCTCAGCCAAGATCTGATAAGTAAGCTAAACACTGCAAGTGACGCAGCGATGGCACAAGTAAATTGTTTTTTTCTTCATTTGTGCTGTAGTTAATTTACCAGTACTTCAACAATAAGGACGGATAAAGAGGTGTTCGTCTCAACAGTTCACTTTTCTTTTGCAGATCCTGCAGGCTTTGCACGTTTACTTTTTGCAGTACAGGGCAATAGTGGCTTGCATGAAATCCGTAAATAAACCGATCCCTCATAGAACGCAGTTTAAATGGCCAGAAAACGTGCTTCCACTGCGTTGCAAATGGCGGCTTCATTTACCACGGGACGTCCAGGTTAGACAGCAGTGGGCCACGCCACTCCAATAGGCTTGAGGGCATTGCGGCCTAAATGGCGTTTTTTCATGGGTGTCTCAGATGGGGATATTTGAATGGCTGCCTCTTTGTCCTCTGCTTCAACCTTTGTACGGTAATCTTGGGATACGACTGCTGGAACAGTGTCCCAATCAGTTTTGGGGGCCCTGACTGCCAACGTCCAAAATCCATGCTGAATTCATTGCCTTTGCAGACAAGGATTTATAATCACCATCTTGGGCAATATAGGGTTGTGTTCACTGAAAATGCTTTCTGTATGGGGGATTGACAGCATTTTGTCATGACCATCCCCCTGAGTGTCTGGTTAAAGGGACTATGCCAGCCAGGGCGCATGCGCGTGACTAAGTGAAACTTCTTGAAAGCGTTAGGTAAACTATTTCAAGATCTCAAGAAGATCTATTTCAAGATTTGTTTATATCGCGCTCATCCTTGAGAAGTTTGTGGAAATTTTTACCAAAAAACTATCTTTATTGATCGTAGAGCCTGTTCGTACCATCAGTTTGTCATAGTTCAGGTTTTTGTAGCGTTATTATTGCTTTTGAGTTTGCCTATACACGTTGATTGTTATGTCGTGCGGCCGTCAGACTGGAAGCGGTAGCAAAAGGATCTATGACAGCTGCATGTCAGACAAAACGTTGCGACAAACTGGTTCTGCAAGACACTTACTTGATAAAAATTTCGCCAAACTTCCCAAGGATGCACGTGATGCAAACAGATTGAAACTCCACCATGAATTCACCGGTTTACCTTACCTCACACTTCAATTTGTTTTTGCCCAAAGAAATATGGATGGAGAATATAATTTATTCTTCGTGGGTTTTGGCAAAGATAAATGCGGTTACTCTCGCAATTTCGCATTTGCAGGCCATCTTCTGTTTTTAAAACAGCGACGAGGGTACACTTTACACACGTACTAATAAGCTTAGGGTTTATATTTCTGCTCCCTTGATATCGCACTGCATCAGGGCCTGAAATTCATTTTTCAAAATAGGGGGGATTCCCCCCCTTAAATGCTTCATATGGGGGGGATTTTACTTTGTTGGGGGGGACTATAGGTCGCACCTTGTCCTATTCTTACTGCAGATTGTATTCTGTCACTTTCCTTCAATTTAAGGTATTCTGCGAACTATATTATATGTTAATTAGTTATTTACTATATACGAGTATATAGAGTAATTTTATTCTCTGAACTACGGTCACCTGCAACTTCATTAGGAACACCTGTGCAATAAAATTCAATCCAATACAACAGCTCTGCTATAAATTCTGCTTTTTTTGAAGTTCATATATTTTCAGTTTTTTTTGACATTGTCAAAAAAAAAGTGATAATTCCACTTTGATTATTACTGAGGTTATACTAAGTGGTGGTGGTGTACTTGGGTGCATTACATTGAATGGTGTTTCTAATATTTTGCCCACCTCATGTATGTTAATGGAGTGGACAAAATATTAGGAACGCCATTCAATATAATGCACCCTAATCCCCTAATGCACTCCATCACTCAATAATAAACATAAAGCAGAATTTTCACCCTCTTGTCAAAAATGTATGAGCTTCATAAATGTAGAATTTAGAGCTGTTCAGTGGCGTCTCTAAAACTGATAATTCGTGCGGCCTGGACCATGCCTTTAAGTCAATGATTATTCCTGGCTTGTACTCAGTTATTTTCCGTTATTAACACGTTTTCCGATTATGACAATAATCCTCTGGCAATCGAAGTTACGGTTTCTCCTTGCATGCGATCTATTGACGACTAAATAATGGGCTAAATTCAGATCAGAAAAATTATTTAGGCTACTCAAAAATAGGACAATGCTTTATGAAAGACAAACTGCTCTGAAACGTCTGCGCTACCTTTTCCACACATCAAGTGATTTAACTTGCGCTTCATAATCGTTTTGTTTAAATAAAATAAAAGACTATTTGAAACGTCTGTGTGCAATTCTGAATAAGGCTGATTTAAATGCAGGAAATTACGCGTCCAAATTAATGATTGTCGCCGTTCCAAAATGTACCGTACCGGCGTGTTCTCGGAGTGAATCTATTGCTCAGACCCTCAAGGAAGTTGCATGTCGCGATTGCAAATATTAACGCAAATTCAACCAATCCACGCAAATTTTTTGCGGACAAAAAAATAAATCGCAAAGACATTTCAACTTTCATTGCCACTTTTTGAAAAAGCCACCGCAAAATCAGGCAAAAAAATCAATAAAACAATAAAAAAAACCGGAAAATCCTGGAAGGATTGTTTTGAGAATGATTGAGTGCAAATCAGGGTTAATAATTGTTTTAAAGGGAAGCTCTGGGCCCCACCAATCTTCAGTCCTAGAGACACCCCTGGAGCTGTTGTATTGCATTGAATTAGATTGCACAGGTTAGGCCAGTGTAGTTAAGTTATTCTCTGAACTGTAGCCTATTTTACAGTAATTACAAGTTATACAGCATTATTCAGTTAAGTAGTTATATTCCATTTCAGTAGCATTAGCATCACGTTTTTGTTGAATGTCTCGGGACTGCTGAATGAGAAACATCTGAGTGACTTAATATTGACGTTATGTAACATCAGCTGATAAAACGCAGTACCGCAGCATTTTACACATTGCGCCGTTAATATCACCGTTGTTCAGTTGGAGCCGTTCATATACTGTAATGTTACAGTTACCCGTCTGAGGATTAACGTTGTTAATGTTGACATCACATGGCGCGGTTTTCATTAGTTTTTCGAGCTCCGCTGTATTTTTCTGAGCAGGTTCCGCCTAAGATGATGTACATTAACGTTTTCCAGCGGTCTGTGTTTGTTTCCTCAAACTTAATATATCACTGTTAGCTTGTCTGTTTTGGGCTTACGGGAGGTACAGAGAGAGCTACAGGTGTGTTCAGGGTCGAAGTCAGTCGGACACAGCGGTTGTGGCCAGTCTCCCAGCAGTAAGCACCGCTGCAGACGTTGGATGAATATTAATATACATCGCTGTAAATGTGTGCGGGAATTCCCCGCATTATAAGTGTTGGATTTGCGGGAATCAATTAAATTGTGCGCAATACCCGCAATCCCGCGCTGAAATTCAGGCCCTGTGCATGTATGAAAACGTTTATCGACTGGACTCTACTACGCATGTGCCCCAGTTGACATAGTCCTTTTAAGTGATATTAAGTATATTATTCACTTCAAGAGCTATCAGCACAGGGATGTAATGAACCCCCCCCCGCCTTATATCCTCAAAACTATTTAAAAAATTAGAGTGCTGGTATTAGAATTGGTCATTTTATCCTGCCTATATTTCATGCTGCGCGGACTGCAACTAAAAGAACAGCAAGGAAAATTTGTCACTGGTGGTATTCAAACACAGTCATTTTACAGAAAATGTGACATTTCATTTTGCAGAGAAGTCTTGTTCTCTTATCCTTTAATTACAATATATATCTGACTCCCATAATAATTCATTTTATGAATAAAATTGTGCATGTTTGCGGAAGGCAAGATATTAAGATTTGATGCTGTGTCAACTGTCAAGTTCTGGAGTTCTAAAATGTGCAGTTTTCTCTTAATTATCCTCCAAGCAATTAATTAGCACTCCCTGCCAGCTTTTTTGGCAGCGACTGTTACTTATCATGTTCATAATAGCCTTGTGGTGTTTATGTTCTCCCATAACTGCCTAATTGCATTTGCTAGATTTTTTCTGAAGCCAGCAAACGCAGAGAGACTAAGGGTGTAAAGTTTACTTTGTTGCTCGCATTCCCCAAAATGTGGGCGTTTACACTGCGAGTAAGTCATCTATGCTGTCCTCATGCAAAACGCAATAAAGCTCAGATGGTGTGCTCTAGAACAGGCGTTCCCAAACTCGGTCCTGGGGCCTCCCTGTGTTTGCTGGTTTTTGTCCCAACCACAATTGCCATCTTAGGACTTTAACAAGCTGTTAATTTGTCCAAATTGGGTGCATTTTGAGTTTATATATGTTATTTGCTGTTTTAAGCCAAATTTTAACAGAAATTCCATTTGTGCCATGAAAAATAAAAGACCCTTGCACATAAAGTTTTTTTTTTTTTTTTGTGTGGCAAGCAATTTCAGGTAATACCATTTTTAAACAGATCAAATCAGGTACTGAGAAAATCAGTAACCTCCAAATTAGGTTGCTGAAGACAGGTGATTAGAGTTCTTTCAAAATAATTTGCTTGCACTCAATCACAAAAACATAACATAAAACAGGTTTGACTCTGTCATTTGCTTGTTTAGTAAATTGATAGTTTTTGCAACCATGTGCCCACAGTTTCACCAATTAGGAACCCATTGATTTTTTTTCCCTTTGATTGGGTAAATTTTTCCCTCTTTTTATATAGTTGTTACTCATATGTTGAACTGTGGATGTGGAATTTATTCCGCACTGTTTGTATGCATATCTGTCAAAATACTGTTTGTCAAGAGCGGATAAATTGCTTCTCTGAACAAAAATGCACCTAATTAAGACAAATTAACAGCTTGTTAAAATCCTATGATAGCAAACCAGGGTGGTGCAAAAACCAGCATACACAGGGAGGCCCCAAGACCGAGTTTGGGAACCCCTGCTCTAGAAGGAGGAGAATGCCTGAATTGCTCTGCCTGCTTGCTGCCTCTCATTTTGGCTCCAAAATGGTTTGGCAGTCTACATTTGTAGATATACAAAGCAACAATGAGAAATTTGTTCCTGATAGCTTCATGAATTTAAATAAAGGTGATTCAGAGGTTCTTATAGAGATCCTCAGATAGCTCTTTAAAAAAACCACTCCACATAGCTCCATACCTCTCACGTGGATGACAGAAAGAGGGACATTGAAACACCAACATCCAATCATGTGAGATAATCCATCCCATGTCAGCACAGTGGCATCTATTTTCAGTTAAACTTAAAATCCTCTGTGAAAGAAGGCAACAAAAGATACATCCAGCATGTGAGAAAGGAAAATATGTACAATCACAATTAGCTAGGCATCTGACGCGAACCACTTGCTATTAGTCTAATTTGTCTGAACCCCTCTGTGCAGATGTAGATACCAGCAGACATGGAGCTGCTCTATTTATGCATGCAGTGACACTACCCTATCAATAGGTCATACACCCCAAACAGTTATTGAATATTACATACCTGCCAACAAGTACGGTTTGCCCGTAAGGTTTTCAAAAGCACAGTCCAGTTTACTGCTGAACAAAAACAAATTCCGGTTTTTCGGAAAAAAACAAATAGTATTAAGGGGCAATAAGCGGAAATGCATCATTTCTAGACTGAAGGAATTAAAAATCGCTATGTGAAGAACGAGAGGTGTAATTTCATCTGGAGTATAGCAGGACGTCACACACCCGCTCTCTGTGTTGATCTCCAGCCCCTTGTTTACAAGCCCGGTCCGGCTGCGTGTTCATGTATGTTCATGTGAATCACTAGCCTGGAATCCACACTGATAAAGTGCTGGTCGCTCCCAACGGTCACTGACTTATCAGTATGGCCTCAGTGATTATTATAAAGTGAATACATGCCTCAGGACTACCAATAGAATCTGAGTTAGCTGGCCAGCAACGGCAGCGTGAATGTTATTTGACAACTTAAAAATTAGATTGTGGTTTGCTTGCGTTTAAGTGGTTGTTAGGTTTTGAACAGGATAATGTTTGGACATATCTGCATTTTGTTTATTTCAGTGGGATTCCCCGGTATAATAAAGGCTAAATTAAATAATACTCAAATTACATAAGGTATTTCACGGTAATTGGCATTAGCTATAGCTCGAAGGGCATGATTGCATCAGCTAGAAGTGATACTCCACCCAAAAACTATAATTTGTATATCACTTACTCACCATTAGATGTCTTGAACGGACGAAGTTGTTCTTCACCTGGCGCAACTTTATGGCCACTGGAGAGTTTTGAAAAATTATCCAAATTCCTTTTTTGCTGGAAGCAAATGGGGTCACGCAGTAGCAATGGGAAAACTCCACAAAACGTCCGTTGACAAACTTTCAAACCATCGTCCAACGCATCGTCCAGTATAATCCAAATCAGCTTTGTCCACTCGTATTCTCAGAACTCTAGAAACGCGGTTATTTTTCGCTAAAAATAATAAAATACCAGTTATGCTTCAAGTGAGCGCGCGCATTCAACGGAAGTCCCGCCTCCCGGCTCGTTCACTGCCTAGAGACTCTGCTGCCACTCAGATGAATACTCGTATAAACACGAGCCGGGAGGTGGGACTTCCGTTGAATACAGAACTGTGGTATTTTATTTATTTTTGAAAGTCTGTCGAAAGGAGGGAGGGGGGCACCCTTGCGACTGTGAGCCAATCACAGATCTCGCATGGATTTTGTGCGAATATTTGAAAGTCAAACGCTGGTCTACCGACTGAGGCCAGACATACAAGCAAGTGACCGTCGAGCGACCAAAGCTTGGTACGGATGGATTCCAGGCTAGTGAATCGCCGCCTCCTCCTTCCCGAGAATGCATTCATACAGCCAGTGAGCAGAATCGCCTGCTCCTCCTTCCCGAGAATGCATTCATATAGCCAGTAAGCAGTGGCAGCCCGTATTTTTTAAAAAGCGAAATGGCGGAGAGCGGAACGAAACGTTCACCTGAAGACTAGCAGGATCCGAAATTACTTCTAAATAACACGCTCGTTGGCGAAGAAGTTGTCGGATAAAGAAAGGGATAGAACCCGGATTAATATTGGCCTTCCATTTCCAAGGTGGAGAGCACTGCGAGAGCTAAAGGGGCTACAGTTTGACTCGGAGCTAGCTCTTCTTCTCCTGGACAAGTAAGTAACAACATAAAGTCAAATGTCTGCTTTAATGAGTGTTGCAGTAACATTAGGCACATGTCGCTATGGGGTTTCAATTAAATTTAATGTTACAATCGTAGCATGGGTTAATGTCCGGAGCTTGAGTTGCTAGCGGCTCGGTCCCAGCAATGGGCCAGGTGTTACGGTTGTGTTAGGTGAGTAGCCCGCCAGCCAGCTAACATTTGCAATTAGCGCAAATCTGCAGTTTCGTGAGCATTTCAGGTTCGATGTAAGGAGTAGTAACGCCGCGGAAACTTAAACTGGTCCGTCATTCTGCCTAATAGCAGAGGTTGAGGGAGGTGTGGCTCATGACACACTTTGTTTTGGTCTGCAGGCAGTGCACAACAGCAAACCTAGCGGTGAAACGATTTCGCGTTTTGCCCTTTAAAACATAATGATAAAATAAAACATGAAACATGTTCGTTTTTTCCCGTCTCTTCAACGCTAGTTTATATTTACCAAAGACGGCCATTTTGTTACAATCGCAGAACATTTGCGTAAACAATCGGCACACCTCGCTGGTTATGAAGATTATAAGGAATCACGGAATTGGCCGAGGCGTTTCAATTGCGTTTTCAATCATTCTCGGCTAAAATCGGAACTGCTGCACAATAAGGGACAGTTACTGCATCATTATTGACGTTACTTATCAGTAACACTTTGACAATTTATTTTGATACCAGTTGATCATTGTGGAAGTTACTTGCCAGTGACACTGACAAATTTATGTTGATACCAGTTGATCATTATTGAAGTTACTTACAAGTAACACTGTGGCAAATTAATGTTGATACGTCTTGATCATAATTGAAGTTACTTAACGGTAACACTGCGGCAAATATATTTTGATACTAGTTGATTACTTTAGTTGAATGTGATGTATAATGATGATGTATTTAATTAACAGATGCTTCAGATATCTTTTGTTTGGTCAGTGGAATAAGTTGCAAACTTGTTGCATACTGAAGAGGTCGGTTTCATTAAAACCAGTATTAAGAGGTCGGTTTCATTAAAACCAGTTTTAAAATGTCAGTTTAATAAAAATAAACATTAAAACCAGTTTTAAGAGGTCGATTTCATTAATATCAGTTTTAAAACGTCGGTTTAATAAAAATAAACATTAAAACCAATTATAAGAGGTCGGTTTCATTAAAACCAGTTTTAAGAGGTCGGTTTCATTAAAACCAGTTTTAAAAAGCCGGTTTCATTAAAACCAGTTATAAGAAGTCGGTTTCATTAAAACCAGTTTTTAGAGGTCGGTTTAATAAAAATAAAATTAAAAGTTTTAAAGGGGTTGGTTTCATTAAAACCAGTTTTAAGAGGTCGGTTTAATAAAAATAAACATAAAAACCAATGATAAGAGGTCGGTTTCATTAAAACCAGTTTTAAGAGGTCGGTTTAATAAAAATAAACATTAAAACCAATGATAAGAGGTCGGTTTCATTAAAACCAGTTTTAAGAGGTCGGTTTAATAAAAATAAACATTAAAACCAATGATAAGAGGTCGGTTTCATTAAAACCAGTTTTAAGAGGTCGGTTTCATTAAAACCAGTTTTAAGAGGTCGGTTTCATTAAAACCAGTTTTCGAAAGCCGGTTTCATTAAAACCAGTTTTAAGAGGTTGGTTTCATTAAAACCAGTTTTAAGAGGTCGGTTTAATAAAAATAAAACATTAAAACCAATTAAAAACCAGTTTCATTAAAACCAGTTTTAAGAGGTCGGTTTTCATTAAAACCAATTTTAAGAGGTCGGTTTCATTAAAACCAGTTTTAAAGGTCGGTTTCATTAAAACCAAAGCCGGTTTATTAAGAGGTCGGTTTCATTAAAACCAGTTTTAAGAGGTCGGTTTCATTAAAACCAGTTTTAAGAGGTCGGTTTCATTAAAACCAGTTTTTCGGTTTCATTAAAACCAGTTTCATTAAAACCAGTTTTAAGAGGTCGGTTTATTAAAAAGTTTTAAACATTAAAACCAATATTAAAAATAAACATTAAAACCAATTTAAATGGGGGTCGGTTTCATTAAAACCAGTTTTAAGAGGTCGGTTTAATAAAATAAACATTAAAACCAAGGTCCGGTTTCATTAAAACCAGTTTTAAGAGGTTTTTCGGTTTCATTAAAACCAGTTTTAAGAGGTCCTTTTCATTAAACCAGTTTAGGAAGCCAGTTTCATTAAAACCAGTTTTAAGAGGTCCTTTTCATTAAAACCAGTTTTTAAAAGTTTTTAAAGAGAAACCAGTTTCATTAAAACCAGTTTTAAGAGGTCAGTTTCATTAAAACCAGTTTTAAAAGTTGGTTTCATTAAAACCAATTTTAAGAGTTCGGTTTCATTAAAACCAGTTTTAAGAGGGTTGGTTTCATTAAAACCAGTTTTAAAGGTCAGTTTCATTAAAACCAGTTTAAGAGGCCGTTTCATTAAAACCAGTTTTTAAGAGGTCAGTTTCATAAAACCAGTTTTAAGAGGTCAGTTTCATTAAAACCAGTTTATAAGAGGTTGGTTTCATTAAAACCAGTTTTAAAGATCAGTTTCATTAAAACCAGTTTTAAGAGGTTGGTTTCATTAAAACCAGTTTTAAAAGGTCGGTTTAATAAAAAAATTTCATTAAAACCAGTTTTTAAATGGTCCAGTTTTTCATTAAAACCAGTTTTTTTAAACCAAACCAGTTTCATTAAAACCAGTTTTTAAAGCGGCCGGTTTATTAAAAATAAACATTAAAACCAGTTTTAAGAGGTCCTTTTCATTAAAACCAGTTTTAAGAGGTCGGTTTCATTAAAACCAGTTTTAGAATTTTTTCATTAAAACCATTAAAACCAGTTTTAAAAAGAGGTCGGTTTCATTAAAACCAGTTTAAGAAGCGGTTTCATTAAAACCAGTTTTAAAAGGTCGGTTTTTCATTAAACCAATTTTAAGAGGTCGGTTTCATTAAAACCAGTTTTAAGGAGGTCGGTTTTCATTAAAACCAGTTTTAAGAGGTTGGTTTCATTAAAACCAGTTTTAAAAGGTCGGTTTAATTTAAACATTAAAACCAGTTGATAAGAGGTCGGTTTCATTAAAACCAGTTTTAAGAGGTCGGTTTTCATTAAAACCAGTTTTTTAAAACCAATTTTAAGAGGTTTCATTAAAACCAGTTTTTAATAAAACCAAAGGTCATTAAAACCAGTTGGTTTCATTAAAACCAGTTTTAAGAGGTCGGTTTTTAAACATTAAAACCAGTTTAAGAGGTCCTTTTTCATTAAAACCAGTTTTAAGAGGTCGGTTTTTCATTAAAACCAGTTTTTAAGTGGTCGGTTTTTTTTCATTAAAACCAGTTTTTAAAACCAGGTCGGTTTCATAAAATAAAACCAGTTCATTAAAACCAGGAAGTCAGTTTCATAAAAAACCATTTTTAAGAAATTCGGTTTCATTAAAACCAGTTTTAAAAGGTCGGTTTCATTAAAACCAATTTTTAAAGGTTGGTTTCATTAAAACCAGTTTTAAAACGTCGGTTTAATAAAAATAAACATTAAAACCAATTATAAGAGGTTGGTTTCATTAAAACCAGTTTTAAACGTCGGTTTAATAAAAATAAACATTAAAACCAATTATAAGAGGTCGGTTTCATTAAAACCAGTTTTTCCTTTTCATTAAAAACCGCCAGTTTATTAAAACCATAAAGGTCCGGTTTCATTAAAACCAGTTTTAAAGAGGTTTCATTAAAAGTTTAAACGGTTTCATTAAAACCAGTTTTAAAGAGGTCGGTTTCATTAAAACCAGTTTTAAGAGGTCGGTTTCATTAAAACCAGTTTTTAAAACCGTCGGTTTAATAAAAATAAACATTAAAACCAGTTTTAAGAGGTCGGTTTCATTAAAACCAGTTTTAAAGAGGTCGGTTTAAAACCAATGATAAACGGTTTCATTAAAACCAGTTTTAAGAGGTCGGTTTCATTAAAACCAGTTTTTAAAAAAGGTCGGTTTCATAAAAATTAAACCAAAAATTTTCATTAAAACCAAAAGGTTGGTTTCATTAAAACCAGTTTTTAAGAGGTTGGTTTATTTAAAGGGTTTAATAAATTAAAACATTAAAACCAGTTTAAGAGGGTCGGTTTCATTAAAACCAGTTTTAAGAGGTCGGTTTTCATTAAAAATTATAAAGGTTGGTTTCATTAAAACCAGTTTTAATTAAAACCACGTTGGTTTAATAAAATAAACATTAAAACCAATTATAAGAGGTCGGTTTCATTAAAACCAGTTTTAAGAGGTCGGTTTAATAAAAATAAACATTAAAACCAATGATAAGAGGTCGGTTTCATTAAAACCAGTTTTAAGAGGTCGGTTTAATAAAAATAAACATTAAAACCAATGATAAGAGGTCGGTTTCATTAAAACCAGTTTTAAGAGGTCGGTTTAATTAAAAAGTTTTAAGGTCGGTTTCATAAAACCAATGATAAGAGGTCGGTTTCATTCGCCGGTTTTTAAACAAAACCAGTTTTTAAAACCAGTTTTAAGAGGTCTGTTTAATAAAAATAAACATTAAAACCAATGATAAGAGGTCGGTTTCATTAAAACCAGTTTTAAGAGGTCGGTTTCATTAAAACCAGTTTTAAGAGGTCGGTTTCATTAAAACCAGTTTTAAGAGGTTGGTTTCATTAAAACCAGTTTTAAGAGGTTGGTTTCATTAAAACCAGTTTTAAAACGTCGGTTTAATAAAAATAAACATTAAAATCAATAAAAGGGGTCGGTTTCATTAAAACCAGTTTTAAGAGGTCGGTTTAATAAAAATAAACATTAAAACCAATAAAGGGGGTCGGTTTCATTAAAACCAGTTTTAAAACGTCGGTTTAATAAAAATAAACATTAAAACCAATAAAAGGGGTCGGTTTCATTAAAACCAGTTTTAAGAGGTCGGTTTAATAAAAATAAACATTAAAACCAATTATAAGAGGTCGGTTTCATTAAAACCAGTTTTAAGAGGTCGGTTAAATAAAAATAAACATTAAAACCAATTATAAGAGGTCGGTTTCATTAAAACCAGTTTTAAGAGGTCGGTTTCATTAAAACCAGTTTTCGGAAGCCGGTTTCATTAAAACCAGTTATAAGAGGTCGGTTTCATTAAAACCAGTTTTAAGAGGTTGGTTTCATTAAAACCAGTTTTAAAACGTCGGTTTAATAAAAATAAACATTAAAACCAATGATAAGAGGTCGGTTTCATTAAAACCAGTTTTAAGAGGTCCTTTTCATTAAACCAGTTTAGGAAGCCAGTTTCATTAAAACCAGTTTTAAGAGGTCCTTTTCATTAAACCAGTTTAGGAAGCCAGTTTCATTTAAACCAGTTTTAAGAGGTCCTTTTCATTAAAACCAGTTTTAAGAGGTCCTTTTCATTTAAACCAGTTTTAAAACGTCGGTTTAATAAAAATAAACATTGAAACCAATTATAAGAGGTCGGTTTCATTAAAACCAGTCTTCAGAGGTCCTTTTCATTAAAACCAGTTTTAAGAGGTCAGTTTCATTAAACCAGTGTAGGAAGCCCGTTTCATTAAAACTAGTTTTAAGAGGTCAGTTTCTTAAAACCAGTTTTTAGAGGTCGGTTTAATAAAAATAAACATTAAAACCAATAAAAGGGGTCGGTTTCATTAAAACCAGTTTTAAGAAGTCGGTTTAATAAAAATAAACATTAAAACCAATGATAAGAGGTCGGTTTCATTAAACCCAGTTTTAAGAGGTCGGTTTAATAAAAATAAACATTAAAACCAATGATAAGAGGTCGGTTTCATTAAACCCAGTTTTAAGAGGTCGGTTTAATAAAAATAAACATTAAAACCAATGATAAGAGGTTGGTTTCATTAAAACCAGTTTTAAGAGGTCGGTTTAATAAAAATAAACATTAAAACCAATGATAAGAGGTCGGTTTCATTAAAACCAGTTTTAAGAGGTCGGTTTCATTAAACCAGTTTTAAGAGGTCGGTTTCATTAAAACCAGTTTTCGAAAGCCGGTTTCATTAAAACCAGTTATAAGAGGCTGGTTTCATTAAAACCAGTTTTAAAACGTTGGTTTAATAAAAATAAACATTAAAACCAATAAAAGGGGTCGGTTTCATTAAAACCAGTTTTAAGAGGTCGGTTTAATAAAAATAATCATTAAAACCAATAAAAGGGGTCGGTTTCATTCAAAGCAGTTTTAAGAGGTCGGTTTAATAAAAATAAACATTAAAACCAGTTTTAAGAGGTCGGTTTCATTAAAACCAGTTTTAAGAGGTCGGTTTCATTAAAACCAGTTTTAAGAGGTCGGTTTCATTAAAACCAGTTTTAAGAGGTTGGTTTCATTAAAACCAGTTTTAAAACGTCGGTTTAATAAAAATAAACATTAAAACCAATAAAAGGGGTCGGTTTCATTAAAACCAGTTTTAAGAGGTCGGTTTAATAAAAATAAACATTAAAACCAATTATAAGAGGTCGGTTTCATTAAAACCAGTTTTAAGAGGTCCGTTTCATTAAAACCAGTTTTTAAGGAAGATTTCGGTTTCATTAAAACCAGTTTTAAGAGGTCCTTTTCATTAAAACCAGTTTTAAAGAGGTCGGTTTCATTAAAACCAGTTTTAAAGGTCGGTTTTTAATTAAACATTAAAACCAGTTTTTTAAAACCAGTTTTAAAAGTTTCATTAAAACCAGTTTTAAAACGTCGGTTTAAAAAAATAAACATTAAAACCAATTCGGTTTCAAAAGAGGTCGGTTTCATTAAAACCAGTTTTAAGAGAGGTCCAGTTTATTAAATTAAAACCAGTTTTAGAAAAACCAGTTTTAATTATTAAAACCAGTTTTAAGAGGTAAAACCTTTTCATTAAAACCAGTTTTAAGAGGTTTCATTAAAACCGGTTTTCATTAAAACCAGTTTTAAAACCAGTTTTAAGAGGTCCTTTTTCATTAAAAAAGGTAAAACCAGTTTTAAGAAGGTCGGTTTAATAAAAAGTTTAGAAATTTCATTAAAACCAGTTTTAAGAGGTCGGTTTCATTAAAACCAGTTTTAGGAGTTTCATTAAAACCAGTTTTAAAGGTGGTTTCATTAAACCAGTTTAGGAGGCCCGTTTCATTAAAACCAGTTTTAAAGAGGTCCTTTTTTTAAAAGGTTTAGAAGGTTTCATTAAAAACCAGTTTTAAAATAAAACAACCATTAAACCAGTTTTAAGAGGTCAGTTTTTCATTAAAACCAGTTTTTTAAAACCAGTCCGGTTTCATAAAAAAAACATTAAAACCAGTTTGATAAGAGGTCGGTTTCATTAAAACCAGTTTTTAAAACCGGTTTATTAAAAAATAAACATTAAAACCAATTTTCATTAAAACCAGTTTTAAGAGGTCGGTTTCATTAAAACCAGTTTAGGAAGCCGGTTTCATTAAAACCAGTTTAAAACCAGTTTTAAAACCAGTTTTTTTCATAAGTTTCATTAAAACCAGTTTTAAGAGGAAGGTTTCATTAAAACCAGTTTTAAAACCAGTCGGTTTTAAAAAAAGGTCGGTAACCAGTTTTTTTTTTAAGAGGTCGGTTTCATTAAAAACCAGTTTTTAAAGAGGGTTTCATTAAAACCAGTTTTAAAGGTCCTTTTCATTAAAACCAGTTTTAAGAGGTCCTTTTCATTAAAACCAGTTTTAAGAGGTCGGTTTCATTAAAACCAGTTTTAAAAAGTCGTTTCATTAAAACCAGTTTCATTAAAACCAGTTTTAAAGGTTTGGTTTCATTAAAACCAGTTTTTTGGCCGGTTTCATTAAAACCAGTTTAAGAGGTTGGTTTCATTAAAAGGTTGGTTTCATTAAAACCAGTTTTAAAGGTTGGTTTTTTGGTTTCATTAAAACCAGTTTTAAAAGGTTTTAGGATGGTTTCATAAAAAACCATTTTTGATAAGAGGTCGGTTTCATTAAAACCAGTTTTAAGAGGTCGGGTTGATAAGAGGTCGGTTTCATTAAAAACCAGTTTTAAGAGGTTGGTTTCATTAAAACCAGTTTTAAGAGGTTAATTTTCATTCGGTTTCATTAAAACCAGTTTTAAGAGGTTGGTTTCATTAAAACCAGTTTTTTGGTTTTTAAAAAAACCAGTTTTTTAAAAGGTTTCATTAAAACCAGTTTTTAAATGTCGGTTTTAATTTATTAAAACCAGTTTTAAAGGTCGGTTTTAAAAAAATAAAACCAGTTTTTAAAACCAATTAAAACCATAAAAAAAAGAGGTCGGTTTCATTAAAACCAGTTTTAAAAGGTCGGTTTAATAAAAAGTTTTAAACATTAAAACCAATGATAAGAGGTCGGTTTCATTAAAACCAGTTTTAAGAGGTCGGTTTCATTAAAACCAGTTTAGGAGGCCGGTTTCATTAAAACCAGTTTTAAAGGTTGGTTTCATTAAAACCAGTTTTAAGAGGTCGGTTTTTCATAAAAAACCAATTTTAAGAGTTTAAAAGAGGTTTCAGGTTGGTTTCATTAAAACCAGTTTAAAAAGGTCGGTTTTGGTTTAAAAAATAAACATTAAAACCAAGGCAATTGGTTTCATTAAAACCAGTTTTAAGAGTCGGTTTAAAAAAAATAAACATTAAAACCAGTTTATAAGAGGTCGGTTTCATTAAAACCAGTTTTAAGAGGTCGGTTTTCATTAAAACCAGTTTTAAACATTAAAACATTTAAAATTTTAAGAGGTCGGTTTCATTAAACCAGTTTTAAGAGGTTTCATTAAAACCGGTTTCATTAAAAGGTCGGTTTTCATTAAAACCAATTTTAAGAGGTCGGTTTCATTAAAACCAACCAGGTCGGTTTAATAAAAAAAAGTTAAACCAAAAGAAGCCAGTTTCATTAAAACCAGTTTAAGAGGTCGGTTTCATTAAAACCAGTTTTAAGAGGTTGGTTTCATTAAAACCAGTTTTAAAACGTCGGTTTAATAA
The DNA here is from genome assembly GCA_029692085.1 of Gymnothorax javanicus. Taxonomy (NCBI): domain Eukaryota; kingdom Metazoa; phylum Chordata; class Actinopteri; order Anguilliformes; family Muraenidae; genus Gymnothorax; species Gymnothorax javanicus. The sequence continues at coordinate 87,582,891 of CM056195.1, read as the reverse complement.
AATAAACATTAAAACCAATGATAAGAGGTCGGTTTCATTAAAACCAGTTTTAAGAGGTCGGTTTAATAAAATAAACATTAAAACCAAAAAAGAGGTTGGTTTCATTAAAACCAGTTTTAAGAGGTCGGTTTCATTAAAACCAGTTTTTTAAAGGTCCTTTTCATTAAAACCAGTTTTATAAGTTTCAAGGTCCTTTTCAAAAACCGGTTTCAGTTTTAAAACCAGTTTTAAGAGGTCCTTTTCATTAAAACCAGTTTTAAAAGGTCGGTTTAATAAAAATAAACATTAAAACCAATTATAAGAGGTCGGTTTCATTAAAACCAGTTTTAAGAGGTCGGTTTAATAAAAATAAACATTAAAACCAATTATAAGAGGTCGGTTTCATTAAAACCAGTTTTAAGTCGGGTTTTCTCGGTTTCATTAAAACCAGTTTAATAAATTAAAACCAGTTTTAAAACAGTTTCATTAAACCAATTTTAAGAGGTCGGTTTCATTAAAACCAGTTTTAGAGGTCAGTTTTTAAAAGGTCGGTTTCATTAAAACCAGTTTTAAGAACAGTTTCATTAAAACCAGTTTTAAGAGGTCGGTTTCATTAAAACCAGTTTTCGAAAGCCGGTTTCATTAAAACCAGTTATAAGAGGTTGGTTTCATTAAAACCAGTTTTAAGAGGTTGGTTTCATTAAAACCAGTTTTAAAACGTCGGTTTAATAAAAATAAACATTAAAACCAATAAAAGGGGTCGGTTTCATTAAAACCAGTTTTAAGAGGTCGGTTTAATAAAAATAAACATTAAAACCAATATAAGAGGTCGGTTTCATTAAAACCAGTTTTAAAACCGGTTTAGTTTAAAAATAAACATTAAAACCAGTTTAAAAGGAGGTCGGTTTCATTAAAACCAGTTTTAAGAGGTCGGTTTATTAAAACCATAGGCCAGTTTCATTAAAAAAAACCAATTAAACCAAGAGGTCGGTTTCATTAAAACCAGTTTTAAAAGGTCGGTTTAATAAAAATAAACATTAAAACCAATTATAAGAGGTCGGTTTCATTAAAACCAGTTTTAAGAGGTCGGTTTCATTAAAACCAGTTTTAGAAGCCGGTTTCATTAAAACCAGTTATAAGAGGTCGGTTTCATTAAAACCAGTTTTAAGAGGTTGGTTTCATTAAAACCAGTTTTAAAACGTCGGTTTAATAAAAATAAACATTAAAACCAATAAAGGGGTCGGTTTCATTAAAACCAGTTTTAAGAGGTGGTTTCATTAAAAGTTTAAACAGTTTCAAAAACAAGTTTTAAGAGGTCGGTTTCATTAAAACCAGTTTTAAGAGGTCGGTTTAATAAAAATAAACAGTTTCATTAAAACCAGTTTTAAGAGGTCCTTTTCATTAAAACCAGTTTTAAGAGGTCAGTTTAATTAAACATTAAAACCAATTTAAGAGGTCGGTTTCATTAAAACCAGTTTTAAGAGGTCGGTTTAATAAAAATAAACATTAAAACCAATTATAAGAGGTCGGTTTCATTAAAACCAGTTTTAAGAGGTCGGTTTCATTAAAACCAGTTTTCGAAAGCCGGTTTCATTAAAACCAGTTATAAGAGGTTGGTTTCATTAAAACCAGTTTTAAGAGGTTGGTTTCATTAAAACCAGTTTTAAAACGTCGGTTTAAAACCAGTTTTAAAGGTCGGTTTCATTGAAACCAGTTTTTAAAGGTCGGTTTTTAAACATTAAAAAAATAAGGGTCGGTTTCATTAAAACCAGTTTTAAGAGGGTTTATAAGAGGTCGGTTTCATTAAAACCAGTTTTAAGAGGTCGGTTAAATTTAAACATTAAAACCAATTAAGGTCGGTTTCATTAAAACCACCAAAGAGGTCGGTTTCATTAAAAACCAGTTTTAGGAAGCCGGTTTCATTAAAACCAGTTTTAAGAGGTCGGTTTCATAAAAAAACCAGTTTTTAAGAGGTTGGTTTCATTAAAACCAGTTTTAAAAGGTCGGTTTAATAAAAATAAAACATTAAAACCAATGATAAGAGGTCGGTTTCATTAAAACCAGTTTTAAGAGGTCCTTTTCATTAAACCAGTTTAGGAAGCCAGTTTCATTAAAACCAGTTTTAAGAGGTCCTTTTCATTAAACCAGTTTAGGAAGCCAGTTTCATTAAAACCAGTTTTAAGAGGTCCTTTTCATTAAAACCAGTTTTAAGAGGTCGGTTTCATTTAAACCAGTTTTAAAACGTCGGTTTAATAAAAATAAACATTAAAACCAATTATAAGAGGTCGGTTTCATTAAAACCAGTCTTCAGAGGTCCTTTTCATTAAAACCAGTTTTAAGAGGTCAGTTTCATTAAACCAGTGTAGCAAGCCCGTTTCATTAAAACCAGTTTTAAGAGGTCAGTTTCTTAAAACCAGTTTTTTTGTTTAATAAAAATAAACATTAAAAACCAATTTTAGGAAGGTCGGTTTCATTAAAACCAGTTTTAAGAGGTCGGTTTAATAAAAATAAACATTAAAACCAATAAAAGGGGTCGGTTTCATTAAAACCAGTTTTAAGAGGTCGGTTTAATAAAAATAAACATTAAAACCAATGATAAGAGGTCGGTTTCATTAAAACCAGTTTTAAGAGGTCGGTTTAATAAAATAAACATTAAAACCAATTATAAGAGGTCGGTTTCATTAAAACCAGTTTTAAGAGGTCGGATTCATTAAAACCAGTTTTAAAAGTCGGTTTCATTAAAACCAGTTTTCTGGTTTCATTAAAACCACATTAAAACCGGTTTTCATAAAAAAACCAGTTTAAAGAGGTTGGTTTCATTAAAACCAGTTTTAAAACGTCGGGTTTAATAAAATAAACATTAAAACCAATAAAACCAGTTTTCGGTTTCATTAAAACCAGTTTTAAGAGGTCGGTTTAATAAAAAAAAACATTAAAACCAATTATAAGAGGTCGGTTTCATTAAAACCAGTTTTAAGAGGTCAGTTTCATTAAAACCAGTTTTAAGAGGTCGGTTTCATTAAAAACCAGTTTTAAGAGGTCGGTTTCATTAAAACCAGTTTTAAGAGGTCGGTTTCATTAAAACCAGTTTTAAAATGTCGGTTTAATAAAAATAAACATTAAAACCAATAAAAGGGGTCGGTTTCATTAAAACCAGTTTTAAGAGGTCGGTTTAATAAAATAAACATTAAAACCAATTAAAAGAGGTCGGTTTCATTAAAACCAGTTTTAAGAGGTAGAAGGTTTTTCATTAAACCAGTTTAGGAAGCCAGTTTCATTGAAACCAGTTTTAAGAGGTCCTTTTCATTAAAACCAGTTTTAAGAGGTCGGTTTCATTTAAACCAGTTTTAAAACGTCGGTTTAATAAAAATAAACATTAAAACCAATTTTAAGAGTTCGGTTTCATTAAAACCAGTCTTCAGAGGTCCTTTTCATTAAAACCAGTTTTATGAGGTCAGTTTCATTAAACCAGTGTAGGAAGCCCGTTTCTTTAAAACCAGTTTTAAGAGGTCAGTTTTTTAAAACCAGTTTTAAGAGGTCAGTTTTATAAAACCAGTTTTAGGAAGCCAGTTTCATTAAAACCAGTTTTAAAAGGTCCTTTTCATTAAAACCAGTTTTAAGAGGTCGGTTTCATTAAACCAGTTTAGGAGGCCCGTTTCATTAAAACCAGTTTTAAGAGGTCCTTTTCATTAAAACCAGTTTTAAGAGGTCAGTTTTATAAAACCAGTTTAGGAAGCCCGTTTTATTAAAACCAGTTTTAAGAGGTCGGTTTCATTAAACCAGTTTAGGAAGCCAGTTTCATTAAAACCAGTTTTAAAGGGTAAACCAGTTTTCATTAAAAACCAGTCCTTTTTTAAAACCAGTTTTAAGAGGTCGGTTTCATTAAACCAGTTTAGGAGGCCCGTTTCATTAAAACCAGTTTTAAGTGGTCCTTTTCATTAAAACCAGTTTTAAGAGGTCAGTTTCATAAAACCAGTTTAGGAAGCCAGTTTCATTAAAACCAGTTTTAAGAGGCCGGTTTCATTAAAACCAGTTTTAAGTGGTCCTTTTCATTAAAACCAGTTTTAAGAGGTCAGTTTCATAAAACCAGTTTAGGAGGCCCGTTTCATTAAAACCAGTTTTAAGTGGTCCTTTTCATTAAAACCAGTTTTAAGAGGTCGGTTTCATTAAACCAGTTTAGGAGGCCCGTTTCATTAAAACCAGTTTAAGTGGTCCTTTTCATTAAAACCAGTTTAAAGAGGTCGGTTTCATTAAACCAGTTTAGGAGGCCCGTTTCATTAAAACCAGTTTTAAGTGGTCCTTTTCATTAAAACCAGTTTTAAGAGGTCAGTTTCATAAAACCAGTTTAGGAAGCCAGTTTCATTAAAACCAGTTTTAAGAGGCCGGTTTCATTAAAACCAGTTATAAGAGGTCGGTTTCATTAAAACTAATTTTAAGAGGTTGGTTTCATTAAAACCAGTTTTAAAACGTCGGTTTAATTTAAATAAACATTAAAACCAATAAAAGGGGTCGGTTTCATTAAAACCAGTTTTAAGAGGTCGGTTTAATAAAAATATACATTAAAACCAATGATAAGAGGTCGGTTTTATTAAAACCAGTTTTAAGTGGTGGGTTTTATAAAAATAAACATTAAAACCAATGATAAGAGGTCGGTTTCATTAAAACCAGTTTTAAGTGGTTGGTTTCATTAAAACCAGTTTTAAAATGTCGGTTTAATAAAATAAACTTTAAAACCAATTATAAGAGGTCAGTTTCATACAAACCAGTTTTAAGAGGTCGGATTCATTAAAACCAGTTTTCAAATGTCGGTTTAATAAAAATAAAAATATAAACCAATTATGAGAGGTCGGTTTCATTAAAACCAGTTTTTAAATGTCGGTTTAATAAAAATAAACATTAAAACCAATGATAAGAGGTCGGTTTCATTAAAACCAGTTTTAAGAGGTTGGTTTCATTAAAACCAGTTTTAAAACGTCGGTTGAATAAAAATAAACATTAAAACCAATAATAGGGTTCGGTTTCATTAAAACCAGTTTTAAGAGGTCGGTTTAATAAAAATAAACATTGAAACCAATTATAAGAGGTTGGTTTCATTAAAACCAGTTTTAAGAGGTCGGTTTCATTAAAACCAGTTTTAAGAGGTCCTTTTCATTAAACCAGTTTAGGAAGCCAGTTTCATTAAAACCAGTTTTAAGAGGTCCTTTTCATTAAACCAGTTTAGGATGCCAGTTTCATTAAAACCAGTTTTAAGAGGTCAGTTTCATTAAAACCAGTTTTAAGAGGTCGGTTTAATAAAAATAAACATTAAAACCAATTATAAGAGGTCGGTTTCATTAAAACCAGTTTTCGGAAGCCGGTTTCATTAAAACCAGTTATAAGAGGTCGGTTTCATTAAAACCAGTTTTAAGAGGTTGGTTTCATTAAAACCAGTTTTAAAATGTCGGTTTAATAAAAATAAACATTAAAACTAATAAAAGGGGTCGGTTTCATTAAAACCAGTTTTAAGTGGTCGGTTTCATTTAAACCAGTTTTAAGAGGTCAGTTTCATAAAACCAGTTTGGGACGCCCGTTTCATTAAAACCAGTTTTAAAAGGTCCTTTTCATTAAAACCAGTTTTAAGAGGTCGGTTTCATTAAACCAGTTTAGGAGGCCCGTTTCATTAAAACCAGTTTTAAGAGGTCCTTTTCATTAAAACCAGTTTTAAGAGGTCGGTTTCATTAAACCACCCGTTTCATTAAAACCAGTTTTAAGTGGTCCTTTTCATTAAAACCAGTTTAAAGAGGTCGGTTTCATTAAACCAGTTTAAGAGGCCCGTTTCATTAAAACCAGTTTTAAGTGGTCCTTTTCATTAAAACCAGTTTTAAGAGGTCAGTTTCATAAAACCAGTTTTGGATGCCTGTTTCATTAAAACCAGTTTTAAGAGGTCGGTTTCATTAAAACCAGTTATAAGAGGTCGGTTTCATTAAAACTAATTTTAAGAGGTTGGTTTCATTAAAACCAGTTTTAAAACGTCGGTTTAATTTAAATAAACATTAAAACCAATAAAAAGGGTCGGTTTCATTAAAACCAGTTTTAAGAGGTCGGTTTAATAAAAATATACATTAAAACCAATGATAAGAGGTCGGTTTTATTAAAACCAGTTTTAAGAGGTCGGTTTAATAAAAATAAACATTAAAACCAATGATAAGAGGTCGGTTTCATTAAAACCAGTTTTAAGTGGTTGGTTTCATTAAAACCAGTTTTAAAATGTCGGTTTAATAAAATAAACATTAAAACCAATTATAAGAGGTCGGTTTCATACAAACCAGTTTTAAGAGGTCGGATTCATTAAAACCAGTTTTAAAACGTCGGTTTAATAAAAATAAACATTTAAACCAATTATGAGAGGTCGGTTTCATTAAAACCAGTTTTTAAAAACCGGTTTAATAAAAATAAACATTAAAACCAATTATAAGAGGTCGGTTTCATTAAAACCAGTTTTAAGAGGTTGGTTTCATTAAAACCAGTTTTAAAACGTCGGTTTAATAAAAATAAACATTAAAACCAATAATAGGGGTCGGTTTCATTAAAACCAGTTTTAAGAGGTCGGTTTAATAAAAATAAACATTGAAACCAATTATAAGAGGTTGGTTTCATTAAAACCAGTTTTAAGAGGTCGTTTTTCATTAAAACCAGTTTTAAGAGGTCCTTTTTTCATTAAACCAGTTTAGGAAGCCGGTTTCATTAAAACCAGTTTAAAAAGAGGTCCTTTTCATTAAACCAGTTTTAGGATGCCAGTTTCATTAAAACCAGTTTTAAGAGGTCAGTTTCATTAAAACCAGTTTTAAGAGGTCGGTTTAATAAAAATAAACATAAAAAAACCAATTATAAGAGGTCGGTTTCATTAAAACCAGTTTTAAGAGGTGGTTTCATTAAAACCAGTTTAATAAAAGTTTCATTAAAACCAGTTATAAGAGGTGGTTTCATTAAAACCAGTTTTAAAAGGTTGGTTTAATTAAACATTAAAACCAGTTCCTTTGGTTTAAAACCAGTTTTTAGGAAGGTTTAATAAAAATAATCATTCAAAAAAACCAATAAAAGGGATTTAAAAGGGGTTTCATTAAAACCAGTTTTAAGAGGTCCTTTTCATTAAAACCAGTTTTTAAGGTCAGTTTCATTAAAACCAAGAGGTCGGTTTCATTAAAAAAACCAGTTTTTTAAGAGGTCGGTTTCATTAAAACCAGTTTTAAGAGGTCGGTTTAATTAAAACCAGTTTACCAATTAACTCAGAGGTTGGTTTCATTAAAAAAAGTTTTAAGAGGTCCTTTTCATTAAAACCAGTTTTAAGAGGTCGGTTTCATTAAAACCAGTTTTAAGAGGTCGGTTTCATTAAAACCAGTTTTAAAACCAGTTTAAACCAAAGGTCCTTTTCATTAAAACCAGTTTTAAGAAACCGGTTTCATTAAAACCAGTTTTAAGAGGTCCTTTTCATTAAAACCAGTTTAAAGTTTCAGGGTTTCATTAAAACCAGTTTTTTAAAAGGTCGTTTTAATAAAAAATAAACATTAAAACCAGTTAAAGGGGTTGGTTTCATTAAAACCAGTTTTAAGAGGTCGGTTTTTAAACATTAAAACCAATTAAAAAGTTTTAAGGTCGGTTTCATTAAAAATAAAACCAGTTTTAGAGGTCCTTTTCAAAACCAGTTTTAAGAGGTCGGTTTCATTAAAACCAGTTTTAAGAAATTAAAAGTTTAAACGGTTTCATTAAAACCAATTTAAGAGGTCGGTTTCATTAAAACCAGTTTTAAGAGGTCGGTTTCATTAAACCAGTTTAGGAAGCCAGTTTCATTAAAACCAGTTTTAAGAGGTCCTTTTCATTAAAACCAGTTTTAAGAGGTCGGTTTCATAAAACCAGTTAAAACCAGTTTTAAGGTTTCATTTTCATTAAAACCAATTTTAAAGGTCGGTTTCATTAAAACCAGTTTTAAGAAGAGGTTTCGGTTTCATTAAAACCAGTTTTTAAGAAGTCCTTTTCATTAAAACCAGTTTTTAAACTTTTCATAAAACCACCAGTTTTAAGAGGTAAAGGTTTCATTAAAACCAGTTTTAAGAGGTCGGTTTCATTAAAAAGTTTTATTAAGGCCAGTTTTCATTAAAACCAATTTTTTAAGAGGATGGTTTCATTAAAACCAGTTTTAAGAGGTCAGTTTCATTAAAACCAAAAACCAGTTTTAAAGGTCCTTTTCATAAACCAAAACCAATTTTAAACATTGAAACCAATTCGGTTTCATTAAAACCAGTTTTAAGAGGTCGGTTTCATTAAAACCAGTTTAAGAGGCCAGTTTCATTAAAACCAGTTTAAAACCCGTTTCATTAAAACTAGTTTTAAGAGGTCATTTCTTAAAACCAGTTTTAAGAGGTCGGTTTTAAAATAAACATTAAAACCAATAAAGGGTCGGTTTCATTAAAACCAGTTTTAAGAGGTCGGTTTAATAAAAAATAAACATTAAAACCAATGATAAAAGGTTAAAAAACCGGTTTCATTAAAACCAGTTTTAAGAGGTCGGTTTAATAAAAATAAACATTAAAACCAATGATAAGAGGTCGGTTTCATTAAAACCAGTTTTAAGAGGTCGGTTTAATAAAAATAAACATTAAAACCAATGATAAGAGGTCGGTTTCATTAAAACCAGTTTTAAGAGGTCGGTTTAATAAAAATAAACATTAAAACCAATGATAAGAGGTCGGTTTCATTAAAACCAGTTTTAAGAGGTCGGTTTCATTTAACCAGTTTTAAGAGGTCGGTTTCATTAAAACCAGTTTTCGAAAGCCGGTTTCATTAAAACCAGTTATAAGAGGCTGGTTTCATTAAAACCAGTTTTAAAACGTTTGTTTAATAAAAATAAACATTAAAACCAATAAAAGGGGTCGGTTTCATTAAAACCAGTTTTAAGAGGTCGGTTTAATAAAAATAAACATTAAAACCAATTATAAGAGGTCGGTTTCATTAAAACCAGTTTTAAGAGGAGGTTTAATAAAATAAACATTAAAAGTTTCATTAAAACCAGTTTTAAGAGGTCGGTTTCATTAAAACCAGTTTTAAGAGGTCGGTTTCATTAAAACCAGTTATAAGAGGTCGGTTTCATTAAAACCAGTTTTAAGAGGTTGGTTTCATTAAAACCAGTTTTAAAACGTCGGTTTAATAAAAATAAACATTAAAACCAATAAAAGAGGTCGGTTTCATTAAAACCAGTTTTAAGAGGTCGGTTTAATAAAAATAAACATTAAAACCAATTATAAGAGGTCGGTTTCATTAAAACCAGTTTTAAGAGGTCCTTTTCATAAAACCAGTTTAGGAAGCCAGTTTCATTAAAACAAGTTTTAAGAGGACCTTTTCATTAAAACCAGTTTAAAGAGGTCGGTTTCATTTAAACCAGTTTTAAAATGTCGGTTTAATAAAAATAAACATTAAAACCAATAAAAGGGGTCGGTTTCATTAAAACCAGTTTTAAGAGGTCGGTTTAATAAAACTAAACATTAAAACCAATTAAAAGAGGTCGGTTTCATTAAAACCAGTTTTAAGAGGTCCTTTTCATTAAACCAGTTTAGGAAGCCAGTTTCATTAAAACCAGTTTTAAGAGGTCCTTTTCATTAAACCAGTTTAGGAAGCCGGTTTCAAAACCAGTTTTAAGAGGTCCTTTTCATTAAAACCAGTTTTAAGAGGTTTTTCATTAAAAACCAGTTTTAAAACGTCGGTTTAATAAAAATAAACATTAAAACCAATTTTAAGAGGTCGGTTTCATTAAAACCAGTCTTCAGAGGTCCTTTTCATTAAAACCAGTTTTAAGAGGTCAGTTTCATTAAACCAGTGTAGGAAGCCCGTTTCATTAAAACCAGTTTTAAGAGGTCAGTTTCTTAAAACCAGTTTTTTCGGTTTAATAAAAAACCAGTTTAGGAAGCCAGTTTCATTAAAACCAGTTTTAAAAGGTTTTTCATTAAAAACCAGTTTTAAGAGGTCGGTTTCATTAAACCAGTTTAGGAGGCCCGTTTTTCATTAAAACCAGTTTTAAGAGGTCGTTTTTTCATTAAAACCAGTTTAAGAGGTCGGTTTCATAAAAAAACCAGTTTTGGAAGCCCGGTTTCATTAAAAACAGTTTTTAAGAGTTTTTTGGTTTCATTAAAACCAGTTTTAGGAGGTCAGTTTCATTAAAACCAGTTTTAAAAGGGTCGGTTTCATTAAAACCAGTTTTAAGAGGTCGGTTTCATTAAAACCAGTTTTAAAAAGTTGGTTTCATTAAAACCAGTTTTTGGTCCTTTTCATTAAAACCAGTTTTAAAAGGTTTGTTTCAATAAAACCAGTTTAGAAAGGGGTAGGTTTCATTAAAACCAGTTTTAAGAGGTCGGTTTCATTAAAACCAGTTTTAAGAGGTCCTTTTCATTAAAACCAGTTTTAAGAGGTCCTTTTCATTAAAACCAGTTTTAAGAGGTCCTTTTCATTAAAACCAGTTTTAAGAGGTCCTTTTCATTAAAACCAGTTTTAAGAGGTCGGTTTCATTAAACCAGTTTAGGAGGCCCGTTTCATTAAAACCAGTTTTAAGAGGTCCTTTTCATTAAAACCAGTTTTAAGAGGTCCTTTTCATTAAAACCAGTTTAGGAGGCCCGTTTCATTAAAACCAGTTTTAAGTGGTCGGTTTTTCATTAAAACCAGTTTTAAGAGGTCAGTTTCATAAAACCAGTTTTGAAGTGGCCAGTTTCATTAAAACCAGTTTTAAGAGTTGGTTTCATTAAAACCAGTTATAAGAGGTCGGTTTCATTAAAACTAATTTTAAGAGGTTGGTTTCATTAAAACCAGTTTTAAAAGGTCGGTTTAATTTAAATAAACATTAAAACCAATAAAAGTTTCGGTTTCATTAAAACCAGTTTTAAGAGGTCGGTTTAATAAAAATAAACATTAAAACCAATGATAAAGAGGTCGGTTTTATTAAAAACCAGTTTTAAGAGGTGGGTTTTATAAAATAAACATTAAAACCAATGATAAGAGGTCGGTTTCATTAAAACCAGTTTTAAGTGGTTGGTTTCATTAAAACCAGTTTTAAAATGTCGGTTTAATAAAATAAACTTTAAAACCAATTATAAGAGGTCAGTTTCATACAAACCAGTTTTAAGAGGTTGGATTCATTAAAACCAGTTTTCAAATGTCGGTTTAATAAAAATAAAAATATAAAACCAATTATGAGAGGTCGGTTTCATTAAAACCAGTTTTAAAGGTCGGTTTAATAAAAAAATAAACATTAAAACCAATGATAAGAGGTCGGTTTCATTAAAACCAGTTTTAAGAGGTTGGTTTCATTAAAACCAGTTTTAAAACGTCGGTTGAATAAAAAAAATAAAACATTCATTAAAACCAGTTTAATAAGAGGTCGGTTTTCATTAAAACCAGTTTTAAGAGGTCGGTTTTAATAAAAATAAACATTAAAACCAATTATAAGAGGTTGGTTTCATTAAAACCAGTTTTAAGAGGTCGGTTTCATTAAAACCAGTTTTAAAGGTCCTTTTCATTAAAAAACCAGTTTAAGAAGGTTGGTTTCATTAAAACCAGTTTTAAGAGGTCCTTTTCATTAAACCAGTTTAGGGATGCCAGTTTCATTAAAAACCAGTTTTAAGAGGTTGGTTTCATTAAAACCAGTTTTAAAAGAGGTTGGTTTAATAAAATAAACATTAAAAAATTATAAGAGGTCGGTTTCATTAAAACCAGTTTTTAAAGTCGGTTTCATTAAAACCAGTTATAAGAGG